>OX439363.1:5467500-6904786 GCA_949319445.1 Mythimna lalbum
GGAGACATGCTACGATTATTTCTAGATTGATTATAAAAATGTATTATATGTTTGTAAATAAAACGCGGTGGAGGATGGGGAGGCCTATGTTCAATGTCTTTCGGCTGAAATGATGAATTAAGACGTGCGTCGTGGGAAATCATAAAATAACGTCTCCCACTCTAGGTAGAACGAGGGGGAGTGTCAGATTTTGACTAATTAAAACCCAGCTGTGTTACTTCAGTAGCCTTTTGCAGCCCAGGACCGCAGCGAATCTTTTGAATAATCTCGAAGCCCAAAAGCCCCTGAAGGTAAGTTCAAACAAACTTTTCAGGTTTATAAAACCAGGTCGTAGTAGTTACGATTCGAGCTATACGAATATTGACAAATGCTTGCACTGACTCGACAGGTCCACTCAAATCTGTGTGGTTATCTTTCATCAAAACACTTTTTTTTATTTCAGACACTAATTTACATGGTTCTCATATGATTTGACCATTACATGTTTGCTGTATGGACTTTAAAAGAGACTTTGACCCTAAGTTTGTTTCGGTGTTTTTCTTTTCAGGGTAGTCAGCTAGGAAACATGGCCTTATCTAGTAGAAAAAGTGTTTTTAAAACCTATTTGCAACAAAATATCGTTGAAATATAGATGACATAAACTGAGTGACACGCGCAGAAGCTATAAAATGCGGTTTTATAGTATCGAACAGGCAAAATAAGCCAAGATTTCCGGGTCACACGAGTTCGCCGATTCATGCGCTGCACGTCGACCCAGTTCCTTGATGATGTCTCAGGATATGGCATTTACGGGGCGTTCTATGCCGCGTGACGCGCGGTTTGTTACTACGTGCATTCATCGTGTTACGGCCCGTTCACGACTTCGGTCTTAGCGGCGAGCGGCGCGGCGGCGGCAAGCGGTGCGTTTTACACGCCACGTACCCTCAGTAGCGGCGAGCGGCAGCGGCCGAGGTGTACGTATTTAGGTAGTCGGGACGTTCTCAAAATTATGGCGTTATCAAATCCCTACTGTGTACAGACAATATAATTATGGTAGCTGATACTACGTTATTATGTTATCAATTTAAATTAAACTTACCATCATATTCCGGAAAACATTGTTTTATTTCTTCCCACAACCTTTTTATAACGTTTTTATATTTATGTTGGGGATGTTTTGACATCCATATAGGGGGTTGATTTAAAATTTCAGTAATAAGCGCCTCGGTATCTATTACCGCCACAAAATCGTCTAAAATTTTTTGTATATGAGTTCGCCGCCGAGTCCGTCACACCTACACCGCTATCCACGCCGCCAAACGCGCCGCTCTGTTTCGTGGCGTCGCGCTCATTCACTTGTACTTTTGATCTCGCCGCTCGCCGCACCGCGCGCCGCTGCAGTTATTCGCTCTGACAAAACCGCGCGCATTTTCGCTATGAGCGGCGACTCGTGGCGTGCTTCAAACATTTTCATACATTTGTTCTTAACGCTCGCCGCCCCGCACGCCGCTGCCGCTCGCCGCGCTAAGGTCGTGAATGGTCCGTTATATACTAGTATGTCTAGCGTTTGGAATGAGATTGAATCATTTCTTTAAGGTTTATGTTGTATCTTCTAATATTTAAAAATCTCATGTTACAGAATTTGTCATAGAACTATTCCGGTACGACATGACCGTTTTTTTTTTTTTATTGTTCATAATTAACAATAATCGGAGAATAGGTCCCATAGTAATTTTAAACCCTGGATGATAAGTCTACTACCACGTGTACGAAGCCGCTGGCAGCAGCTAGTTTGTGCATATTCCTTTCTCGTCTTTTTCTTTTTTATTGAACCTACCACTATTTCTCTCTGCTTCACCCAAAGGTGCTGGTAGAAAATGCTTGAAGCCCAAGCGCCCGAACAGTGCCAAACGGTGACTTTCTAAAGCCTACTTCCTCGGTAATGGCCAGGTTAATAGGTTTGAAAAAAATATGTTTATTATAGATTCATGAACAACATTATTAACTATTGATATTTTCGTGCGATTAAAAAGTTTGTCTAAAAAAAAAAATTTTGCTATTTCGCAACTTTTCCCTAATCCTTCGAAATGGCTTGGATCTTTAGAAACATTTTTACACATAAAAATTTATTGTTAAATATTCTCCAAAGAGAACATAGCATATAATATGTAAATCAATCAATATTTTGCAAAAAATTATATGGATTTAAAGGTTAGCAGGGCTCTATCCGAGCGCAGCTGGCCGCAATTAAATGCACAGCGGTACTGCCGCCTAGGCGGGTAAGAGTGTTGTGTCCATTTAATTCCAGCCAGATGTTCAAGGAACTATAAGCCTTAAGGCATTATGTCCGCCTCTGTACTTTTGTATGCACTATGTATTCAGTAAATAAATGGTAAATTTACCAGATACGTATAATCTAAAGAAACATTCTGTACCATTTTGATTTTGTAGCATTGGGGTGATTCCACGATTTCCAAGCCCAAAATTGCCACTGAGAATCAATGCCGATTAATTATTCGGTCTTACCTTCTGTCTGTAACTCTGTAGCAATTTAATATTACATCTCTATTTATCCTTTGGGGATTACGAATGTGATCTTGCATTACCAACTTCCTCAAATCCTGACTTAGGTAAATAAAGGCGATAGTTTGTATGTGTGTGCTTGTTTATTTTCGTTCTTTAAATACGACACACGAGTAAGTGCATGTGCTGGACTGGAATAAAGCGGAGGAAACTTTTTACCCATATATTTTTTTAATTCTTTTTACTTATTTTGTTTACATATTTTTTTTTATTGTTAATATGGATTATTTATAACATGAGTTTTTACTCGAAATAAATGCATTATTTTTTATCCCGGGATTATTTCCCCTAGGACAAAATTCCATGTTCACTCAGGCAAAGCCGCTGCCAGAAGCTAGCGTTAGAATTAATTCAATCAAGAAGTTTTGGGGACATGTTTCGGTTAAACATTCATGCAAATGAACCCCTTAGAAGCAACGGTTATTCAAATTCAATCGGGATCTTACCCTAGGGATCCCGGAACGCTTAAAAAGAGGAATACGATTACTGGCACGATAGCTAAGAGAGAATGCTTAAGATTATGTGGTAAACGTTGATGGTAAAATAGATTATGTGGAAACAATGATGGTAAAATAATGACCGTAATGCAAGGTCATGCGAAGTCAAGGTGGCTTCAAAGGTCATTAACAGAAAATAAATACCTAACAACCAAAACATTGGAATTAAATAAGAAACCAAAAGTCTCGCATCATAAAGGACAAATTGATTAAACCTCCCAATCAGAATTATTAGCCTTAGTAAATTAACCAAAACCGCAAAAGTTAATAAAAACATAAGTTAAATCCAAAAAGTGACAAAAACAAACCAGCCTAATAGTTCTTCTGAGGCCTTTTCATGAATTATCAAAATGACAGTCGTGGGTAGAGATGTGCCGGTGCCAGCATTATTACCCAATGGGGGAATATTGCTGGCAATATTGCCACCAATATTCATACTTCGGGCAATATTGCCACCAATATTCCCACTTCACGGCAATATTTCCTTAACGGCACATCTCTAGTCGTGGGAGTGAAAAAAAGGAATGGAGTTATAAACCCTATACAACATTAGTTTTAGTATTATTCGAAACCCGAAACACGTGTCTAGTATTTTTATGTAAATAATCTACTGTATCATGAAAAATCACAAAGTTATAAGCTTGTTATGTCAGCAAAAATACATAGTCACCGGGCCATCCAGGCGACTGAGGATTGTTTTGAACTTGCACCCAGCTGCTTGCTGTCGTCTAATGCCCATTATGGTCTTCCGACACCTGTGTTGTACTTATTGTCGTTTTAAAATATTTTTGGGAAAAAATATAACATGGTGTAAAAACTATTGGAATCCATTCAGTTACTGATTCTGAACAAACTATACTCAGGTTTCGCATAAACTAAAAATAATATTGTATAGCTCTATCCCTATAATAGTTCAGTTTAGGCTGTAAAATGGATCGTAGTAGGGCCTCCAGTCGGTATTAGGTCATTTTCGTCGCAATCCACGTCACAAATGACACACAAAGCGGTCGTTGGCGAGAATTAGGACGATGTCTCTGAAGTAGCATTCATGGAGGCTCGCTTGCAGCGTTGAAAAGCGACGGAAACGGCACACAGGCACAAAGGGATGCCGAGAAAAGCGTAGAACACATGCCACTTTATACGGCGTTTAGCGTGAAAAGCGTTTAAGGCGCTTAGGGATTCTTTCAGTCTTGCTGAAACGAGCCGGCTTATTACTGCCTGTTTTACTTTGCACTGTAAGCTACTAACGCAGTTATCGAGGTATATGACAATATTGTCGATGCAGTTTCTTGTACGATCTTCTCCATAGAGATCTACGCTTTGGAATATGCAATTAGCAAAATTTTTCTGACTGATTGAATTATTGACATTTTGAAAGTGTCTGTAAGTGGTTTATCTAAATATATAAAAGGAGAAACTGACTGACTGACATATCAACGCCCAGCCAAAACTACTGGGACTGGGCATGAAATTTTGCACGAGGCCTACTTTTATGACATAAGCGAGCACTAAGAGAAAATTCAGCCTATAAGGGGATGAAATAGGGGTCCAAAGTTTGTATAAAGCAACTTATTTTCAGAAGCTAGTTTGAAATAAAATGCTTTGAATCTTTGAATACTATGGGCATTTCCTTTTTAAGTAAATGTTCAGTGAAGAGCTAAAAGATGCTATTTTAATAAAATCTTGCCGTTTTAACTTGTATCTAAGTTAAATAGTTTTGATGATGGTTTTAATGTGTATAGTTGGGTAAATACAAACAAGTCGATACCGCAAATTGGCAAAAAAAAACTTCCGTAAATTTGAATTTAGCTGGGTACCCTGGAGATCATTCACGTAAAGCCGTAAATCACTAAACAGTAAAAGATTTTTCTTTATGGAGTTGTATGTCAGTCAATTCTGTACGAGTTCTTCTAAAAAAAATCAAGTCAGGTGTCAGTTTAGGATTCGAGGGTAAGCGAATCCGAGGATCGAAGTTAGTGTACCTATATGAAAATTACGAAGGAAGCCGTGGGTGTCCGGTTTACGTACCGTTACCTAATGATTCAGTTAGGTGTCCTTTGTAATTGAGCTGGGTAGGGCTCTGCGTCACCTGACGCTAAATCTTTAGTGCGGTAAACATGTGACGTCATAAGCTCGTAAAGTAAAGAAAAACAATGGAATGCCGGTAGCGACAATGCGTGGTACCTGTAAGGCTTTATGTATTGATAAAGAAAGAATCAAGAAGGAAGGGAAGCAAGCAAGCATCAAGGGAGTGGAATTCCCTGCCGGCGTCTATGTTTTCTGATAGCTTTAACCCAGGGGTCTTTAAGTCAAGAGTGAATAGATTGCTTCTAGGCAAGCGTGTTCCATCGTTGGCTACATCATCATGCGCTTCACCATCAACGATTGCATCACTGCTTTACATCAGGTGGGATCGTAGTCAAGCATTAGCTTATATTCTAAATGAGACGGACACTTTACCAGGGAAAAGTCATAATTACCTTGATATTCTTAGTGTTATAGGAGGAAACAGCGCAATAAACTTTACAAAAGCACCTCTGAAGTACACAATTAAGAAATATAAACTCAACCATTATTTTAGAATACTACATCATTAAAATCTAAGCTGGGCTGAGCAACATGAAAATCCCATTATTATTTCATAAATATAGTACAACCTTTAAGAGGACCCTTCTCCACTCGTCTATCGTCAAAGCGACCTGGGTTTAAAAGCACGTTATTTCATCCAACCAAGAGGAAAAAAAAGAGAGAAAACTGTCCTGGCATTCGGTAATTTCGTCATTTACTCGAATATTAAAAAAAAAAACTTATTCCAGGAAATACGTCTTTTTGAAAACCAACCTTAAATATTTTTGGAAAACCATTTCATCAGGCAGAATCTCGATTAAATGTACAAGGTTTCTATTTTTTTTTATTTATACATTATGCAGGTCCAATATTCACAAATAAAAAAGAGATTTTCAGAGATGTTTACTGGAGTGGTCTAACACAAATTTACGAAATATACGAAACCCAGATACAAGATAAATCAGCAGGAGGGGCCCAGCTGGGTCGAAGCCTACTGGGGCCAGGGTTGTTCGAAAGGGAGCTCGTGCCTCGGTATGAAGGCTAGAAGGAACGGGATGGGATTTTTATTCAGTAAAAGTCTGACATTATCTCCCGCTACACCCAAGAGCGGGTTTTGTCATAAGATGATTAACCCCATCAAAAAAAAAAAAAAGATACAAGATAAATAAGTTTCCAAAATTTCAAGAGAAAGATGTGCAACAACGTCATAATCACGTAAGAGCGGTTGTATGAAAGTCTACCTCGGGAGGAACGCTCTTAATAATAGCAGGTATGACTTGCATTGGCTGCACCGAACAAAAAACGTTCTACAGTCTCACGTTCAGCAACTACAGAGCAATTTAGTTCAACAACGTCTTGATGGTATCATTGTTTATTTTTTTCAAGGCAAATAACAGTAATCGCTCTGACTCGCCATCGGTTTGCAGTACACTCGTACAACGCAGATAGCGAAGTAATTGACGAGTATAAACTTGATGCGGAAACTAAGATCTTTGATTTGATGTAGACACCGATATGATTATAAACACTGTAGCGACATCTATGACGCCACATAAGAACTACGAAGAAAATACGAAACCCTGCATCGCGCAATCAAAGTTCTCCGCGCGATTTGAACATATACGACAGCCCGACATCATCTATCGGGCAGTCGCCCACCACACTATTATAACACCTGTCTGGCCGGAGGATCCTTCCTTTTCAACGGAGGTATGTGGAACTTTACTCTCTTTTCCGCCTACCTCCAAAACACCATACTAAGTCTTGATTTTTTTTTTGCTATCGATAGGCTTGCGTTTGACCAGAATCTCAATTGATGGTACAAATCTAACACTCTCGCGCTTCACTCAGAGAGCGCGAGAACGAACTATTGTTCTTCTCCCGCTCTCAACAAAATGAGTTCGCAAATATTATTTATATGTATATGTAGTGGCCAGATCTCAGGCTTGATTACTTCATCATTTTATGAAATGGTGCTATATCAGATGAACGCGTGATTATTTCTCAGTGTATGCCCGTTTTCCACTACAATATAAAATATTCTTTTTTTCCATCAAAACTAATTGTTCATTAAAATACTCTACTCATATACCTACTCTTCTGGGAGGTATACAAAAATACTAATCACGAAGGAGACGGCGAAGACTGCGTTTACTCGCTTCGCTCGCTCACTAGACCCCGCCATCCCCTTCTAATCTAAATTGTCTGAGTCGGGGTGCCCTAAGTCCCTTAATAATTGTAAAAACTCCATTAGTCCATTTGGTGTACAATAAGTATTTTAGTGAAGAATAAGATTTGATCAACAGAAATTCTACAATCTTAAAATACCGTTAATTACACTGAAAAAAAAAAGAATGATTGATTTTACTAAATTCCGCGTAAATTTTATCAAATCTGCGGGTTAATATGGTCCTACACACGAAATTGTTGATTTTACCAAATAGAACTGGTTGATTATGTCAATCAACAAAGTGGATTTTGTTAAATTCACTCTTGTTATAGTAAAATTAACTATGAAAAGGGTTGACTGTGGCAGTTCGTTTCTCAATATACGCTACTTTAGTACATTCAACAATTCTTATTTATTTTTTTCAGTGTAGAGACAATAGAAAGACAATGACAACGCAGAGGCATGGGGTTTAATGAATTAATGACATGACCACACGGGAATTGACATATCATCGACCATTAAGGTAGCCATACACGCTAGGGTATACCTGAAAAGTATATCAGGTAAGTTTTCATGGAAACCTGCTGTTGTGCAACATACACGCTCCGGTTTACCTGTACAGGCAAACCTGGTATGGCGGGCATTAACTTTTAATAGATATATCCAGTTTTAGTTGGCCATATTGCCATATCATGAAGTGATCAATTCACGATCTAGTCACATCATGTATAATTTCAGTTTTAATTGACACCTTAGAAGAAACTATCTTCTGTCGGTAATGGACCGAGCCCAAGACGTCGACGGCGCGCACTGTTCCCGCGCGGCTCAAGGAGTTGTCAGCAACAGCAGAGGCCCAGCTGGGTCGAAGCCTACCGGGGCCAGGGTTATCCGAAAGGAAACTTGTGCCTTGGTTTGAAGGCTAGAAGGAACGGGGTGGGTTTTTAGTCAGTAAGAGTCTGACACTATCTCTCGCTCCACCCAAGAGCGGGGGCTGTCATAAGATGATTATTGCCCACCGTTAAAAAAAAAAACTATCTTCTGTGATTAGTACATATCGACGGGTGCAAAGTAATAAAAGTTATCTGCAATTTTGTGATTTTCTATCATCTTATTGAATTAGTCACAGTAAGCAGTTATTTAGTAGGTAATTTTTTTCAAAAATATTATTGTAAAGAAAACTATTATTTCTTCGTTTTTGACACTTGGAAGGTTTCTCAGCTCTATCAATATAATTTTTTTTTTGTTAAGTTACTGCATTTATGAAAAAATCGCAAAATAGCAGATAACTTTTTTTACTTTGCACCCGTCGATGTAGATGTTTACTAATAACTGTACATTGGTCGACGTTAAAACAATACAATAGGTGATTGTTAGTGTTCGCAATTATAGTCCTAACGCTAATTGATCGATGAGTCTTTATACTCGGCTCGCAGTGCCAGTGGCTTCAATTAGACTGTGCAGGTGGTATCAATCTTCCTTTATAATCTCGCTGTCATATTAGATAGGTTTTTATTTATTTTAACCGCCTACGTTGGATATATCTGACTGAAAAATATCGAGCGCTTATTTCGCCAGGGTTGCACATTTACGACCTGTAGCGACATCTATGGCGTCATATAAGATGTTCATGCAAGCATTTTTCTAACTTAATTTACATACTTTATTATCCTAAACGTAACTTCTTTTAAATAAATAAAAAATTAAAATCGGTTCACGCAACCTAAAATGACCACCGAAAACCCAACATACGTAACCCGTCTAGTTTGTATAAATTAGTAACCCAATTTCCCGAGAGATGGCGCTCTATTTTGGGCTAATTCTCGCTGTTAAATTATAACTCTTAAGTGGGGACACTTATTGTGATGGACGGGAGACTACGGAACCCTACACTGAGCGTGGCCCGACACTCCCTTGGCCGGTTTTTTTTTTATAATAGAATAGTTTCTATTCTATTATAAAACTGCAGCCAATTGACCGGCCAATTGCGGTCCTGTCTCATGGTAAGCAATGATGCAATCGTTAATGGGTGAGACACTATATTATGCCTCCATCCCTTTAACAGTTCAGTTTAGGTCGTCAAATGGATCGCTTTAAGTATCTGTTTTGAGTAAACTTTTTTTCTTTACACCCTCTACTCCAGGAACTCTTCATCAAAGTCCCTCAAGGAACTCTTTTCAGACGCGATCCTGTACCAACTCAGGACCATTATAAAGTCTCATAAAAAAATTATATCTCTGTGGTCTTATCAAGCTATAACAATATTATATCATTTTGTTATTCACGGAAGTGTTTATATCAAACAATGAAAACCTGCACGCAACAAGGAAAGAAAAACCATAGATAAATATTATATCACACAAAAACAAAACTATTTTTAGAACTGGCAACACTAACAGCAACATTTTCTTCTAGTTTCATGTCGAGCGAATGACGAGCATAATTATTTTCTTGTGATGGAGAAAATGCGCAACAGACATGGAAAAAAAAATACTTCAGTCCGTGACAAATGATAATTTTGTTGCGTTATTTTAATGGGTTGTTTCTCTCAATTTAATCGTCACTCGTCAATTGCTATGTATGTGTTTCTATAGCGTAAAGCTATAGAAACACATACATAGCAATTTTCCTTCATATCTTGTTTAGTAAACAAGCATGGGATTGAAAACAAGAGTTTCATTCAATCAAACACTGAATACATAGAACTGTGATATTGAAGATCGTATTCTGTTATTGCCTTTATTAGTTTGCTAACAGGCAAAATGATGAATAGAAAGAAACAACGGGCAAGTGCGAGTCGGGCTCGCGCGCTGAGGGTTCCGTGCAAACTACAATTCCCGAATGGAGTCTCGAAGATTTTTCCAAATTGCAAATTTTGTTTTCTTGTGACGTATGTAACAACAAATTTACTGTTTTCAGATTAATTCCTATACCTGTGCTATAAGACCTTGCTTCATGCCAAATTTCAGGATTCTGGGTCAACGGGAAGTAACCTATGAATTTCGATCTTTGAGAGTATTAAAATTATACGTTTTTTTGCGACATAAACGGCCGTATCTATTTTATTCGTTAACTTAGAAGTTTTATTTTTTCACAGCTTAAAGGGACCGCAGACCTGAGTATATGGTTTTAATTTAAACTCGATACCCCCACGCGTTCTCGAGATAAAGGATATGACAGAAAGACAAGACGGATGGACGGACGGACAGCAAAGTGATTTTATAAGGGTTCCGTTTTTCCCTTTTGAGGTACAGAACCCTAAAAATATATTGTTGTCAAAATTCAGATGAATTAGTACGGCTGTTATGCCATGCGGATTTAATGTTTATTTTATATAATGGTAACTGGCAGCGCGGTTGTTGTTATTGCAGTCTGGAAAAACAATAATCTTATTGTGTTCATCCCAAGAGCAACTCTTGATTAAAATGTCAGTCTATAGTGCAATTTTCCTTATAATTTAACTTGACTGATTTCGGTTGCGGTTGTTTTCGTTAAAACTTTTAACACTCCTTAGACCATGTTTAGAGGGTAGTTGAAATAAAGTTTTTTTATTATTATTGATAGGCTATTTGTTTTAATTTTTAAATTTGCAGGCATGCAAAATGAGATTTTGCATACAAACGCTTTTCCTCCTTTTCACCTTTATTTTTAATTGATTTAAACTAGTGCTGGACTGCGATCCCACCTGATGGTAAGCAATGATGCAGTCTCTGATGGTTAGGCGCACTAGTTTATGATCCTTTACAGGTTCAGGATCATAAAAGGAAGTCCTGTGCAAAATTTCACATTTTTAGTCCCAGCAGGTTCGGTTGTGCATTGATGTCAGTCAAGTCAGTTTCTCGTTTTAAATAAATAAGCATGGAATGCAAAAGATTAATTTCTATCATACACTGGTTCTGTGCTCAAAAACCACTTCTTAATTAACCAATTAGATATATTAAGTTTCGTAAAACCACACCTCAGTACAAATAAGGAAAAAAACATCTTTACGTGTTTTGCCGATAGATATCTGGCAACACAGAACCAAATCGTAAAAATTTATAAACCGTAGTAATCTTGCTTGCATAATATTTATAATAGCTTCATAAATAACTGTGTACTATTTATGATAAGCATTTAAAACGCTAATTTCCGTTTGATTTACCTATTTCAAGTAATCATTAGAAGTGATTTTTACCGTTATTATAAAACGATCCAATCACACGCAAGCATTTGAAAAACCGATATTTAAAAATTTGAAATTCGAACACACTACACTTCGCTACACTTTAGCGTGTAGTTCGAATTTCGATTTTTTGAGGGAACTAACATTGTGGTTTTCGGGTCCCATTCTTTTCAATTTCCCCTTGGAAAATGGCATCCCTTGGCGAACATGAAAAATGACATCCGACAGGACCCTTCCTTGTGAAAATAAGCGCCTGTCACGAAACTAAAAAATAGCTTTAGGGTTGCCTGGATAAAATATTAAAAATTGTGAGCTCACATCACAGGCATAGTTGCCAGTAATAATTTAACTAAGCTCATAGTAGTTTTATCAGAATGCTTAAAACTACAAACTTGCGAAATGTTTACGGCGCTTAGGTCGCGCGCGAACTGCGCGCAGGCGGCGCAGAAGCGGCGCACGAACAAAAATGCACGCGCGCAGTTCGCGGGCAGCTCGCAAACGGCTTGCGAGCTGCACATTCGCCGCACATTCGCCAGATGTGGACGCACCCTTAGACTAACATGAAGAATTTTCAATATGAGATGCAAAAAAAGCACCTCCACAGAGTTGTTTTACCTTGGGATAAAGAACATTAATCATAAAAGTTCCGTCTTGCATTCGCCAGGGGTGTGTGACCTTGAGGCAATTTGGTACATTCTTCTCACATAATTATGTGAAAGATTAGAAATTCCTGGCTTAAAATGTGCTTGTTAAAATTATTGCCATATTTACATTTCTAAAACGTATGAAATGGTTTGCTCAAGTATTTCTTTCTCCATTGACGTAACAGAAAGTAATAAAACTGTATATTAACATAATTAATCTGTAGCCTATTCATTCTACTACTATTTATAAATGCGAAAGTAAATCTTTTTGTCTGTCTGTTTGTTACATTTTCACGCCTAAACTGCTGAACCAATTTTAATGAATTTACATAAGAGATAAATTGGGCAAAGGAGTGGAAAAATTAATACTTGTTATAACAGGAATCAGGACTAGGTTCTCTTGGGATTATTTCCAACATTCATATGAGCAAAGTCACGGGCAGAAAGTTAGCTAGTGGTCATAAAATACGTGTTCCGAGGTCAAATCGAAAGAAAATTAAAGAGAAGTGTGTCAAATTCAAATTTAATAGCGGAGTCAAGATTAATGGACACTAGTTGGTAGGATCAGGCTCTGAGTTCAAAGTTTAATTTACATATAGATGAACACTCGTGCACTGGCCAGGTCACTGGGACTCGTAAACTAGCTCAGCTGTGTTTTATTGCCTTACATACGATTGATTTACCCATACCATGCGCCATCGCTACATAGTATACCCACACCCATCATCATCTTCCTGCCCTTATCCCGTTTTATTTGGGGTCGGCGCAACACGTTTTTTTCTTCCATTCTGTCCTGTCGCTCGTCACGCTATCACTAACTCCCTTTTCATTCATATCACTTCTCACACCATCCATCTTTTCTTTGGCCTCCCTCTCCCCGTATACCCACACCTGTACTCCCTCAGTATACCCACACCCATACGCACAAAACGTTTTGGGAACACATTCATTGTGCGTACAGCTAAGGAATGGAATCCTCTCCTACAACCGTGGTTATTAAAGTCAAAAGTTAAGTTAGGTTACTTCTAGGCAAGAACGCTCCAGCGTCGACCACATCGTTAGTTTTCAATGTAGTAAATAAACAATGTAAAAAGTATATCACACCAATGGACAGTTTTACCACCTATGATTACCTATACCTTCAACTGATGTGGCAGATATTTTCATAGAAATTCTTTTCTAATATTTTAAAACTATCATTTGCCCGCGGCTTCACCCGCGCTCATAAAATATAGCATATGTCACTCAGAAATAAAGCAGTATTTTATCGGTGAACAAAATTTTAGCAATCGGACCTGTACTTCCAAAGATTACCTCCTACAAAAAAAAAAAAAAAAAAAACAAAAACAATCTTTACCTCTTTATAATATTAAGCGTAGTAGAGAAATACTGGGGACATCGAGATATAGGTCCTAAATCCTACTGTCCACGGATACGTAGCTTCCAAGAAGCGTATTCGTCGTAGTTGTTCAAAGAGTGTTTTCGTGTCTTATTCTACTCGGTACTCCCTCAAGGAGTTGTCAGCAACAGGAGGGGCCCAGCTGGGTCAAAGCCTACTGGGGCCAGAGTTATCTGAAAGGAAACTCGAGCCCCGGTTGAAGGCTAGAAGGAACGGGGTGGGTTTTTAGTCAGTAAGACTCTGACACTATCTCCCGCTCACCCAAGGGCGGGTTTTGTCATTGGGTGATTTTTCCCACCGAAAAAAAAAAAAAATCCTGAGTAGCTCTTCAAAAAACTACTATCTACTCCATATTTGGTTGTGGATGTCACGATATGGGACCCTGGCGAAATAAACGCGAGAGTGTTTGTTGATATCCGACTTAGGCGTTTAAAAGGTTAAAGCATGCATTATTGTGTTGATCAGCGTTTCAGAAACCAGTCAGACTGCTCAATCCAACCCGGAACTGTCTTACTTCCAACAGACTTATAGATCATGATGTAACATAGTGGTAAGTCAACTTAGCGACAAGGCTACGTGGGCAAACGAAGACATACGCAACACGTTGTAAGACTTTAAGGAGATTAGTATCACATCTTGACATGTGCCTTTGAACTTCAGGGCAAAGTCGGCACACAATAGATAGGTACAGAAGACAATCTCATGTATGTACTTCACTTTTTATACCTACGCTCAGTGGACGCAGACTAATGAACGTTTGAGCCGGAACTGTTCAACGAGCGGGCTGCGGTGCTTCGAGATATCGTGTCCGTGTGCGGTGTTTATGTGTGCGTTGCTCGAGCGCGCTTTGTATCAGATTGACTTCTGTAGTCTGTACCGTCGTAACGGTCTGCGTGATAGTTCGAAACAGCTACCGTAACCCTTTTTAGGGTCCGTCCCTTTAGAGGGTCCTTTTCCACTCGCTTATCGTCAACATCGAAAATGGTTTAAAAACTTGTTAGTTTTCAGAGGTCTTTACTGGATCAGTTTTACACAAATTTAGAAATTGATTTCAATAGAAGCCTAGATAATATCCACAAGATACTGTATTTCCAAAATATCTAATGAAACATGTGTAATAACGTCATAATCAGTTATGAGCGGTTGTATGAAAAACAGTGTAAATGTGTGTTGTGATGCACCACCTTAAGAGGAAAAAATAGAACCAAACCAAATTGCAGGATTCTAGGTCAACGGGAAGTACCCTATGAATTTCGATTCCCTTGAGTGTCAAAATTATACGTTTTTTGCGACATAAACGGCTGTATCATTTTTTTTCCGTTAACTCTGGAGTCAGATTTTTTCACTGCTTCAAGGGGCCGCAGTTTTGGAAATATGGTTTTAATTTCAACTCGATACCACACGTTTTTGAGATAAAGGGTCTTGACAGACAGACAAACAAACAACAAAGTGATTCTATAAATAAGGGTTCCGTTTTTTTTCTTTTTGAGATAATTCTTTTTTTGTACCTTAAAAACATGGAAAACGCAAGTAATTCTGTAGTCGCACGGTCAAGTTGCCCCTGTCTGAGAGAACCTTTTTAAATTTCTGCTTACAACAAAATGCATAAAATACAATTTCCTCATCCACCCATTCCCATTTCAAGTAGCTTTGGGCCGAGTTGGCGTCCAATTCAACCAGATGTGCTTTGAATATCAATATATTGAATATTTGACGTAAATGGCAGTCATTTGCATCGGAAGCAACTTCCACAACCGAAATATCGATATTTTAGTGTATCTAAAGATAGCTACGATCTACGATAAATAGGATCCTAATAATAGAATATTTTATAACTACTTTAGCCCGCTCACGTACCTACATAAAATATATCCTATATCATTCAGGAATAAAACATCTTTCTTCTTCTTCCTGCCCTTGTCCCATCTTATTTGGGGCCGGTGCAACACGTTTTTTTCTTCCATTCTACCCTGTCACTCGTCATGCTATCACTAACTTCCTTTTCTTTCATATCACTCTTTACACACTCAATTCATGTTTTCTTTGGCCACCCTCTCCCTCTCCACCCATCCACATGTATACTCATAACTCTTTTAGTTAAACAGCTTTCTCTCGGTGAAAAATGTTAGCAATCGAACCAGTGCTTTCAGAGATTACCTCCTACAAACAAAAAACAAACTTTTTTATAATACTAGTGTAGATAACATTTTTTTTTTATGCACCTACCATATTGTCTCTTCACCATCTTTGGTTGACTTATAGAGAATGCCTAAGGCGTTAGGTCCACCTTTGTACTTTGTGTGTCATGAAGATTAAATAATGTGTAGATGTCAACTTGGATGTAAGAATCCCTCGTGTCCAATAACAGGATAATGTCATATCATGGATGATAAAAAAATAAATGCATTGAAGAAACGCAACTAATTGGTAAAACATTATTTCGTCGTGCAACATTTTATTTAAAACCAGTTCCATTCAATGTTTTCCTTGGAAAAAGCACAGATAATTTAAAACCTCTGCACAAGTATCCACATTTGTTTACATTCCTTTTATAAGAATTTTGCACAGAGTAAAGAAGTCTTAATATAGTTCAGACGAATATACACAGAATGCCTTGTGAATCAGTTTTTCATTCACCTTTTACGAGAGAGTTTTATGGTAGAGTACAATATTTTAAACCTAGATACTGCCTGAAAACCGTGCAATAGTTCTATAATAGATCCAATGTCTTCTCATTTCGATAAGACCTACATAATGTAAGTCCTTAATGTTTTCCGGGTATGAAGAAGCTCTGCTCTTTCGCACTTCTGGGACTAGCAAACGGTAACTAAGGGATCTCCAAAAGTGCTCCTGGCTGCTACAACAACCTATAATCAGATCAGAATCAAACCATCTACGGATCCGTCTATGGTTATTGCAAGTATCTTCACACATCATCATACTGTAGGCAGGACTAGTAACAAAACCAATATAGACCAGCTGTTGATTTATTAAAGTTCCGGACTTAGTAAGGTTGCAGACGTGCGCCCCATACACGTGGGCACAAACCCCCGTTTAGGACGACCAGGCCTGTGTCCAGAGCCCAGTCCTCCACCATCCAACCCCGCTGTTTCTTGTACCAGGATCTCCTAGTCAAGTTCTTAGCCTTGAAGTCCCCGCAAACGACTAACTTCTTAAATCTAATATTATCTATCTACAACTAACCTTTAATAGGTGGTAGTTTCACCAGCTCCTGGTTGTGATTGTGAACGTTGAACCTGCTGGAGCCGTGTCTTCGAGGCTGGCCGTTCCAGCCGGGCGGTCGAGGGCCATCGGCGGAACGTGGGACAATCGGTGCGGGAGGAGGAGGGCCTGATGCTAGAGCCGACAGCTGCTTTTCTGGACGAGTCTGAAAATGTAAAAGAAGAAATTTTAAGAAGAATAAAAGTAACATATATACAATTATAGTAGTCGTCTTTAAAGGGGTGACCAGACGGTTACAAACCAGCGTTTATTTTGGTCACTTTGGTTAATGTGTTTGGTTTGTGTTGCGGTTACATGGATATTAACCACGAGCCAACACGTTCGGTGGTTGGAAAAACGCGTCTCCCAACCAAAGGGGGAGGTCATGGATTACAACTGCTGTCTACACGGATTGAAACTTGCAGGGTCACCTTGGTTGGGACGTCGGTTTGCAACTGTCTGGTCACGCTTGAATTTTCACTTCACTAGCCTCTAGGAGTTGAATACGTTAATTTCAATGTTGGATTGGAATTGTTCTGCAATCAGCGGAACAATTCTATTTTTGACCGACTTCCAAAAAAGGGGGAGGTTCTCAAGTCATCCCAATATTTACTCCTGTAGGTGCCTATAGGTATACAGACATTTACAGCTTTGAGATACGAACAAAACCTGCTTATCGATTCGCTTACTGAGTTCTTGCTTCCGTACCTACAATAGACCGTCCTCCAAAGTAGATAGCATTAAGTCGTTTCTTTTTATCAGATAATTTTATAGATATCTCCTAGTCTTTCCTAAATATTTACTTTTACCGACCTTATCTTAGGTGTCTCGGGTACTAATAGCTCTAAACATCTCATTTCTTACTCATTCTTGCTGAAATTACGCATTACTATACAAATCAAGTGAATAAAGATTTTTTTTAAAGTGATTTAATGACTTGACTCTCTAAGGTGGCACAGCCGCCGGGATTCCGATCCCGATTTTCGGCCACCGCACCGTAGGCACGGGCTTACGGACGGCGGGCAATGGGTATCGCTGTCCGACCGTCCGGTAACTGTCCAGACCGAGCCCAAGTCGTCGACGGCGCGCACTGTTCCCGCGCGCCTCAAAAGAGTTGTTAGCAACAGCCCCTGCTGTTGCTAACAACTCCTTTGCTGGGCTTTGAAGCCTACTGGGGCCAGGGTTAGTTTCAAGAAGTAGCTCAGCTCCGGTATGAAGGCACGAAGGAACGGGGTGGGTTTTAGTCAGTAAAAGTCTGACACTATCTCCTGCTCCGCCCAAGAGCGGAGGATGTAATTAGATGATTTTCCCACCAAAAAAAAAGATGGCACAAGAAGTCTCCGACTTTTACAGACTAAAATCGCATTTTGTCTTTCAGTTCCATTTTCGTTTTAGGACCACGGATTTTATTTTTTCAGAAATTTTCCGTGGTCCTTGCAGGCATCGGCCCTGAACTGTAGGGGGCCCCCTACGATTTTCTGACATCTCTTTGAAGTCAAAATCAAAAATCAAAATCAAAATCGTTTATTTCAAATAGACCAATTACAGGCACTTTTGAATTGTCAAAATGTCGGTCAGTCAAACAAACAAGTGAAGCTAAGTTGCACGTTCCAAAGAGTAGATCTCTATGGAGAAGAACGTGCAAGAAACTCCATGGACACTCTTTTAAATCATATGTGTTACATATAGTGTTTGGTTACATATTTCTTGTTGCTTCTATTATGTGAGCACAATGTAGATAATAATAAAAAAATATTAAAAGATAAAAACTGAATTAAGCTACTGGCAGCTAAGAGATGACCAGTCTCATCTGACGGCACCCGTTCACGAGCATGACGCGTGCATCAGCCCCACTCAGCTCAACCATTTTGAAGGGAACCGAATGACCCAATAACACGCGCCACCAACAGCGAGACATTTGAGTGAGCATGTCAAACTCTCAACTGCCATGCTCGCAATGTCAAAAAATAAAATAATAAAAAGTTGTAACTTAATAAAAATGCTCCATGGTACTTCACATTCACAAATTTGGAAAAAAAAGTGCTTCTACATTATACAATGCTATTATTTTTAGATATAACATGTAAAGAATCCTAAGTCCTATTGAAATAAACTAATCAAATAAAAATAAAATACTGAAAACAACATTACGAAAAGGGCAGCAGCATCTCTTCGAAAGAAAGTGCGCGTGTAACACTACGCGGCGTCGACGACTCGGGCTCAAAATATATAGGTACAGAAGTCAATCTACATACAAAGCGCGCTCGAGCAACGCACACATAGACACTGCTCACGGACACGATATCTCGGAGCACCTCGGCCAGTTCCGGCTCAAACGCTCATTAGTGTGAAGTACATACATGAGATTGTCTTCTGTACCTATCTATTTTGTGACTCGGGCTCGGTCCGGACGGCCGGAACAGCGAGCTCTAGAGGTGAATGGAGATGCAGAGGTGAATAGGGACAAAACTTTGAAGAATGGTCTTGTTATTTTCACAACTATTACACAATGCCGTCTAGTCCCTAAGTTAAGCAGAGCTTGTGATATGGGTACTAGAGACAACTAACAACATACTTATATTTCTAAATACATACATAATATAGATAAATTACACCAGACACAGAACAAATGATCTTGGTTATCACACAAATATTTGTCTTATGTGAGAATCAAACCCACGACCTCCGGCAGGGCAGTGACCACTACACCAACAGGCTCGTAATATTGCTAGCGACATTCAACTATGTGTTTAAATTTAATAAATTGTAATTTAAAAAACGATGCTCTGCTTCGATCAATAATAGTACTATTGATCGAAGATGCTTTGTTACAAACTAATAGTCTGGTATCAAAGCAAAAAATCTAATCAAAGTTTTGTCCCTGTTAACCGCTTCTTTTTGAGGTAGAAAATCACCCAATAACTTCTTCCACTCTAGGTTGAACCGTGAGGGCATATCATGCTACATTTACATGTGGGCCCAGCCTGGGCCAATCGCTATTGTGTAGCCATTGTATAAACGGGGAAACTCCGTTAACACAAAGGCGATTACCCGAGGCTGGGCCCACATGTAAACGTAGCATTAGAATTTTACTAAGTATAAGCCTGCATGTGTTGCCCTTTGCGTTCTATAGCCACGGTCACATTTCCAACTACCCTCGCATCTTTATTCACTCCGTTTGACGTTACGCGTGTTCAAATTAATATTATCAAGTGAATATTACAATTTATTACCCAGAAATAATTTATAGCTTGCAATTAATTACCTAAATATTTAATTAACTTTTTATCAGTGTTATAAATAATAAAACTCTGCAGCAATTAGTTCATTAATATTATTATTGTATTGATAAAATCTTTGTAGTTTTAGCCTTTAACCGCTTTGCGTCAGATTTGTCCGACGAGGGTTTTTGTGTCCTACTCGCCAGGGTCGTGTGTTTGTGACTAGGTATTCCATCTCGTTTAGCTGTCATCTACCTTCTATCTTTTCTATCTTTTATCTTTTCTGTCACCTATCAGGATTAAATCCTGATATGTGACAGAAAAACTGATGAGGTGGATGTGCGACCCTGGCGGAATAAAAGCGAGTGTTTGTCGGATATATCCAAAAAGACGGTTAAAAGGTTAAAAAAACTGGGCAAGTGCGAGTCGGACTCGCGCCCTGAGGGTTCCGTACAAACTTACTTAAGTACAGTTCAATTTTACAATGTTCAAGTAGTTCAATTCCGGAATGGCACGGAACTTTAAAAACAAAACTGAAACAAACCGAACTTGATATCAGCCGCCTAGCCAAGTTACCATCGTTTCGTTTGCGTCGAACGCTTCGAGTTGACCTTACCGCCGATACTTTTGTTCTGACCACGTGACTGAGCGTTGAGACGACGTCGTTCCCGTACATTTGAAACTTTCTACAAGCGTTAACTATTGCAGATTAGCAACTTGGCTAGGGGTACAGTTTAGTTTTACGGCTTCGCTTGTAATTCTACATACAAGCATTTAATGTTATGTGCCCCTGGATATAAATTACGTTGTTATAGCAGAAGCATTGGCTTGAATATTTGACCGTAATTATTGTTGGCAGCCTCGTGGTCGACGAGAGATTTTATGGAGAACTTTAATAGTGTATGGAAAGGACAGTGTCTCGACTGACTTATAACGACAAACAGAGATAAAATGTTTTCATTAAATATTCGTGATAGCAGTAATTTATCCCAAGAGAACATACTTCCGGGTTATATTCTAGGACATGGTCCAACCGTGTATCAAGTTTCATCAAAATCGGTTTTTCCATTTAGGCGTGAAGACGTAACAAACAAACAAACTCACTTTCATTTTTATAATATTAGTAAAGATAGTAAGGATTTTGCTAAAAAAAGTAAGTCTTTGCGCTCGCGCTGGTATCATACTGGCTAGAGTCCATTATACGAGTGATGTTCTGAAGCCTCCTCCAACCCTTACTCCTCGGTAACAGCCAGATTATTAGGTTTGAAAAATATATATGTTTATTATAGATTCATGACAAAATTATTGCGTGTTGCAAATGGGTGCGCCGGCGTTCGCTTGTGGTTGAATGAATTCTAATACCGATTAATACTTTTGCCAAATAAAAAAAAAAATGCAATTTCGCAACTTTCCCCTACTCCTTCGAAACGGCTTGGATCTTTAGAAAAAAAATATTTCACATGATCTAAAGTTCAGCGGGGCTCTATCCGGGCGCACACGGAATAAAGAAATGTTCTGTGCGGGCGCAGCTGGCCGCAATTAAATGCACAGATACTCGTACTGCTGCCTAGGCGGGTACGAGTGTTGTGTCCATTTAATTCCAGCCAGATGTTCAAGGGACTATAAGCCATGAACGATTATAGTTTCATAATAAAACTGTAAGGTACCTATGCTATGCGATAATTCGAATAGTCAGTACGTGCGTTATTGGAGTCCTTGAAGCTGTCAAGGTTTCTTGGAACGGAAAGAAAATCGAAGCACCAGCATTGCTCGTACATATTTAATGTAGATTTTCCTTGGCGATTATGGGACATAAGTAAAGACTTTATTTGTTAATGATGAATATTTTATTTACAATTAGTAATGTTTTCCATAATCTTTTTTTTTGTTGATGGGTTCGCGCTTGACCGTCATCTCACCTGATGACGCGACGATGCGGTCGACGATGAAACGAGCTTACCTAGAAGAAACCTATTCACTCTCGACTTAAAGATTCGGGTTGTAGCTATCAGGAAACTAAGACTCCGCCAAGGAATCCATTTCTTAGCTGCCCGCACAATGTGTTCCTAAAACGTTTCGGAATATGAAATACTTCTTATACTTTTGGTAAACCTATATGAAAGAACTTAAAATATATCTACAACGCTGTTATAAAGCTTCAAGTTGATACAAAGAAACAGAAGTCCAACATGGACTCTGACGTAAAAGTCCATCACGCCCATATTGCCGCCAAAACAAACGCCATTTCCACGAGAGAGATGGATATACTTAAAAAAGAAATTATATCCCTTTATCTAATATTTTTTTAAACATATTTTAGACTAGCTTTTGCCCGTGCGGCTTCGCTCCCGCTCGTCTCTACTCCACACTATACCCTACTCTACCCTACCCTACTCTACCCTACACTACCCTAATTTTATTTCTTTTCCATAAGAACCTTATCCTCACAATAACAATCACAACAAAAAAAAAATCAGCCAAATCGGTCAAGCCGTTTTCATGCCATGTCGTGACAACGAAAAACGGGTTTCATTTTTATAATATAGAAGAGAAGATAGAAGATAGATAAAGAGTGGAAAGTGTCACCAACAAAATTACATCAAACGAAAAAATCATCTATTATTTCCATAGTTAAAACACTTAAAACCAAAGACATTAAACATAGTATTTATTTAATCTCTTTGCTTAAAACCAAGCAAATGTGGAGTTACCTTTACAGAATTTCCTCAACATAAACATCCCACAATTTATCGATAAACCAAAGAATAACACATCAATCTTCATTTTTCAACAAATACCCATACATAAACTTCTATACTGGCTATACTCCATTCGCAAAATGATTTGACTTGTACACAAACCTTTTTACTGTCCGTTCAAGCGATTTTCACTTCTATTCCAATGGCTTTAAAAGCAAAACAGTTGTTACAACACCAACTATTTACTGCAGTTACTATTTGTTATCCTGGACAGAGCAGCAACGATCGTCGGCAACGATCTCTCGCGCCGGGCCTAGGTACAGGCCATGGTCCGAAGCGAGGAGTGGCAGGCGGTTGCCTCCTGTGATGCAGTAATGTTAGCAAAGGAGGAGACTGCACGTGGAGACGGGAGGGCGCGGGCCTCACGCCGCCACCGCTGCACCGCCGGGATCTCGATCCCGATTTCCGGCCATCGTAGACGCGGACTTGCGGACAGCGAGCAGTATGTAGCTCGATGTCCGACGGTCACAGGCAGTGTAAAAGTTAGACTCTGGGATGAAGGCAAAGAAGGAACAGGATTCGGTATTTAGTCAGTAAAAGCCTCCCTCCCGGTTCGCCAGGGAGCAAGAGATGTCATTGGATGATTTTCCCACCTAAAAAAACCATTTGTCATGCCCCAACGCCATAGAAGTCAAAATTGATAGAACGGACAATAAAAAAAAATTGTTTATTTTTCTAATCTTACTGCATATGAAGTATATGCAACACACTTTCGTGCGGAATATTTCCGCACGTTCCCGTACGCTGTTGAAAACATAAACCTTACATAGCAGGAAAGTAGGTTAAGCTAGGATATTTTAACGAGCGTGTACGAAGAGACGACGCGGTCAGGCAACGAGAGGGACACTCAATGTCAATGCTATTGTGGGGGAAGGCTTCAAGTACAAAGCTGTGTAGTGCAGACAGCTATATAACATACAGACATTGAATTTCATTGTCTGGCTAGCTTTTATTTGGGTTGTGAGGATTTTCACATCTCTAGGGAAAACCTTGTTGGAAAATTTCAAGTCTTAAGTGAAAGTTAGAGTGTGCTTACACTTAGGGTTGCCGTTAACGCTAGTAGAAAACTTCAAATGTACGAGAATGACGTCGTCTCAACGCTCAGTCACGTGGTCAGAACAAAATAATTAGGGGCATGGCCAACTCGAGGCGTTCGACGCAAGAGAAACGGTTGTAGCTTGGCTAGAAGGGTTGGTCTTGAAACCGAAAAGCCGGACAATTCAGCCCGTTTAGCCGGACAAATTTTGTAAAAAAGCAGATTTTTTTTTTTTATATTGTAATAAAAGAAGAATGATGTTGACTGATAGAATTGCTAGTCTCATGCACTTGCACCAGCGATACAAGGTAAGGCAGAACACATGACAAGTCTAAAAAAAAAAGGCTAACAAAAGCCGGACAGACAGGACTCCGTCTAATATGGCCGGACACGAAACCAAAACAGCCTGACTTCTGGACGCCTGGCAACGCTACTTACACCTATATCCCAACCTACCTAAATGAATAATGAAGCAATCTCATTAAAGAAATGTTTCCTAGTTTCGATGATCAGAACCGGACCTTAACACCCCTGTATTCAACACAGGGCCTCTTTCAAAAAGTAGGAAATAGAAGACGGCGTTTCTATTTCTTGAGACAGAGAGTACAACATAACAGATATTAAGATAAGAAAATTAAATAGTCATGTATATTAGCGCTCTTCCTCTCTCCTACCATTATAATGTTGCTGTGCCCGACAGGGTCCATAATTGTTTCAATTTTTTATTATTTGTGACCTCTTATGTACATTATGGATTGCAATAAAGATTTGAGATTTGAGTATTACACTTAGGGCTATATTTCACTGGGACACATACAAACATCAGATTCGCCACACGTCCGAGCTGGTCGCGCCACCAAATTGGTTAAGCAATCAAAGGGACACTAGGTGAGAACTCTCTATAGAGCTGGTTGGTAGCGGTGACAGATCGCGCCGCCATGGTGTCTCGGTGAAATATAATATAGCAGTTTCCGGTCTAACCGGATTCGACAAATACTCGCGTTTTATATACAGCGATTGCCTATCAGACCTTCTCAACCCCCTTACTGGGTAACACGTTAATTCTGGATAGACTGAAGGTACCATCGCGGTAATTTGTGACTGATCTCTTAAAAAAATTCGCTTGAATTCTGCGGCGCGGCGCCAAACAAAACTCTTTGAAATTTTCGTTTCGAGTGCAAGCAAAAATGAACTTAGTGGTGGACAGACGGAAGTGTCTTTGATGGTAAGACTTTCTGACATCTCCTGTAACGACTGTAAGATCTATGAAAGACTACCAGGACCAACAGCTTTACGTGCTTTTACAGGGTATCAATACCCTTGAAAAGTTAGTCTGATACCCTTAAAAAAGTACTGACATATGAATTGAAAAATGCACATTGATGTTTGATCGCTTTACCTACTGAGCTATCACGACCGTTATGCTTATATTAAACCTATACTCAAAATTCATCAAGATCTATTGAACCGTTTTGACGTAAACAAAATGTTCAAGTGCGAATTCTTTCCGAACTGCAAAACGTTTCAGTTCGGAAAGAATTCACGAAAGTACACGAAAGTTAACGAATTGGAGGACGCTCCAATTCGTTGACTTTCGTATTCATAACATTGTTAGTCCATTATTTTCATCGTGTTTTCCCATTTCTAGCACTTAAGGAAAAATATACACATTAATTTTAAAATGCAATGTGTGAACACCGTATGTTTCTTACAAGAATATAGAGTTTAATTTACGTAATATTAATTAAGTAACATATGTTTTTACTACACAATGGTAAACATAATTTGCATATGTGTGTAGTCGAGAATTATAAATAAACGTGTTATTTTACAAGAATGGACTAGAATAATAGACTGACATGAGGAAATGAGCACAAAGACTTCACAAGCCAATGAGAGGTGTGTGTTGAAATATTTTAAATTGGCATTACCAATATTCTTTTTCCTACTTGCTGTGATTCGGACAGTGTCCGAAATGACACAATTTTATTTCACTTTTTAGAAAATCTCTTTTTCTGTTTAGAAAAGTCAGATAAAATGTTTTAAAATACAGTAGGTATATGGAAAAAAATGAGTTACTAAAACCATTTCAGGCTCGATTATATTTTAAAGCTTTTTAAACTGACTGTAATAAACGTCTTCAATTTTGATGGTGTCCAAAACATCAGTAAAAAAATATTGAAAATAAAATAGTGATGGTTCGGACAGTGTCCGAACTGAGTAACTCTTCTTGCCAAAGTAAACGTTTCTCTCAGCTGCACTGGCCAATGTTCGAAAAAAGAATAATAAATATTGGTTTGTTTAGAAACCAACCAAAAGAGAATTTATAATGGGACATGCAAGATTTGTAGATGCAGCGCTGTGGGCGTGGACCGATACTGTAAACATTCTGGGAAAACACAACAAATGTCAATGTATTTATAACGAGCTTTTATTTACGGGATGTTCCATACTTCTATACAATGTTACTGTGTATACGGACCGTAGATGTACGGTATATTTTGTTAAAACACGGTCTACAGTAGTGATTTTTTACCGAGTATTTTTCTATACAATTTTCAATGTACCGAGTTATATTCTGTCTGTACTAGTTATAATGAAGTTCGAGAAAAATATACGAAAAACGAAACATGCCAAATTGTTTCAGTTTTTACACCTGACGCCTTACTATGACGTGTTAAATACTCGTAGTTAGGCGTACGAGCGGCCCGGAGCTCTGGAACAATGGCAAAGAAGGAAACAGGAGTGGGTTTTTAGTCAGTAAACGTTTGACACTATCTCCCGCTCCGTCCAAGGTCCTCTCTGTATGTCATTTAGATGACTTTCCCACCTACAAAAAAAAGGTGTGCGAGCGAAAAAGAGGTAAATTGGAAATTCAAATCTTTAAGCGGGTGACAAGGGGGAATTTCGTTTGTGTGCAAAATCTCATTTCTTGTCATTCATAAAAAATATTAAATTTTTATGATGTAAGTAATTCTTGCATTATTACCTTTGCACAGTGTTTTTCAAATTTTGTTCGGTATTTTCAAATTGAAACACCATATTTTTAATGCATCAACGTGCTAGTTTAAAATTTTCATCTAGTAACACTGCTTTCATAGCAAGGTTTATTGACAATGATCGATGCAATCGAATGGTATACAATGTGTTCCGCAGAAGAATGAGTCATCGATCAGACGATGACAACCAGCGGGCACATTGTGCATTCCATTAATTTCACATTCTGCTGCTGGTGATACTGCAGAACAGCAGTGCCGTAAGTAAGGCTGTGCTAGTGGTGCCCGCCCAGGAAAAGGGCGCCCCAGGGCAGGGCTTAGTAATATAATAGGCAAAGTTTTATATTTATTACTAGTTTTACCAGCAAGAGCTAAGGTGTACAGGCGTGTTTTGGCGGCGCGGGGTTGAATCTCACCAGATTGGCGTTCGACCTACCACAGCTTCTCTTTCGGACTGTATTAGTGTCTTACTAGCCCGAGCACTAGGCAGGCAACTCTCTACAATTGCTAGTATATTTTAAATTTATTATTTTCTAGCGACATATAAATCTTCCTCTTGAATCAGTCTATCTATTAAAAAAAAACCGCATCAAAATCCGTTGCGTTGTTTTAAAGATTTAAGCGTACATAGGGATATAGGGACAAAAGAAGCGACTTTGTTTATACTATGTAGTGACTAGCTTTTGACCGCGGCTTCGCCAGCTTTGGTAAGTACATAAAATATGGCCTGTCAATCAGGAATAAAGCAAATTTTAGCAATCGAACCAGTACTTTCAGAGATTACCTCCTACAAACAAAAAAATAAAAATACAAACTACCTTTTTAGTGTAGAAGAAAATAAATAAAAACAGTTTTCAAGGGGCGAAGCTATAAAAGCTCGCCCCGGGCGTATAAAAGCCTACTTACGGCACTGCAGGTCGGCAAACGACTGGTTTTTCCTAACGTAAATATAGCAAAATAAATAACAATGCTAGCAAAACTACAAAGCACACAAACACTAATGAAATCAATACGAAAAACAAATAAACAGAACAAACTTGATTCGGTAACTTCAAATAGTCCCAAATCATAATCGATTTTCCTAAATAAATTATGAAAAGCGACGTGGGAGGTACTGTTGTAATCTATACAGCCAATCAGATATACAAAGTCAAGGTTACAGGGAAAAGTAGGTACACGCAATCAATACTCGTCTAGTTCGATAACTTTATGGTTGTAGGAGTAAAGATGCGATTTATTTACGGCGTTCCTGTCCTTCCTCCACATGCGGTAGTAAAACGTACGAGTAACGCTTGTATCGCGTTGCATCTCACGGATAGATTTAGCTAGGAAACTAGGTATCTACGTTTAGGGTTGCTAAACATACTTACGTAATAATTATTTTATTTTTGGTAAAATATTATGCTTTATACTTTGGCATAAAAAAAGTACCTATATTATGAAAACCCTCTATTTTCAATCGTTACTGTGATGCGTAAAATCAAACACTAGTAATATAAACAATTACTGAGCTAGTGTGTGCTAGAAGCACATAAAAATTGACACCACGAGAAGAAACAAATAAATAATCAAACTCGAAAAAATATAAATTCTTCTAAATAATTCCTCTACTAAAAATTTGAGAAAAACCTTAAATAAATAAATTTAAAAAAAATATACGTAATTTTTCTTCAAAATCAATTAACCCTATCTACATTGTATACCTTTTATCGTCATTTTAATGTTGGAAGCTTCTGTTAAGAGTTATCTGGTGTCACAATTTTTATTGACGATCAGCTCTTCGTCCGCGTCAGCGTTTGACTATCTCAACTGATGGTGAGCGATGATGTCGCTTAGCGCCAGGTGAGATAGTGGAATATATAATATAGTTCATAAAAGAAAAAAAAAACACTAAAATAATAAATGACTGAACTGTTATCGATGCTTCTATGTTACAACACGAATACGTTTCCGAAAATGTAAGAAACTATTGTTTTAACTGGCTTCAAGAAAAGAAACAAATAAATAAGTCAAAATTAATTAATGTTTTTTTCTTCCTAATTTTTTTCTTTCCTATAATAAAAAAATAGCGATACGTATTTTTTCTTCAAAATCAGTTGGCAACCCTGTCTACATTGTACACAGTTTATCTTCATTTTAATGTTGGAAGCTTCTGTTAAGACATTATCTGGTGTCACGATTTTTATTGACGACTTCGTCCGTGTCAGGCTCATAAAACGGCACAATGTCATTTGGTTATTATTTTAAAAAGTATTTTTTTTGCGCTTTACCCCATTTCTTTTTATAAAATAGTTGCTTACGTGACTATCTATCATCTGTTATGTACCAGTGAAAGTCCCGTCAAAATCGGTCTAGCCGTTCCGGAGCTTTAGCCGAAAGATAAACAGACAGATTTTTTTTTTTTTAAATAACCGGTATCGAATACTTTTTGCATTTAGTAAAAAAAAGAAGTTATTTTGATGTTACAAACAGACACTTCATTTTTATTTACATGTATCCCTACTAATATTATAAATGCGAAAGTAGCTGTTCTCTGTCTGTCTGTTTGTTACGCTTTCACGCAAAAACTACTGAACGGATTTAGATCAAATTTGGTAGGTAGGTAGAAGAGACACTGGAATAACACATAGGCTACCTATAATTCCACTGCTGAGCACGGGTCTCTGCCCGCGCGATATAAACTGTAGTCCACGCGGGCAAGCCGCGGGCGGAAAGCTAATAGAACTATAGATGACAACATAAACCAGGCTCGTATTACCTACTCTACTAGGTTGTGGAGGTCAGAAGCCCTACCACTAGCTCTTAAAGCGATCCATTTGACGGCCTAATCTGAACTGTTAAACGGATAGAGCTGTATAGGGTGCATATTATACCATATCTCAGGATTTGTCCTGAGTTTTCAGGATTTTTCGACTCTTCTTAGGATTGCAGCTGGAATTCTCAAATCTCATGAAATCTTAGGATTTTTAGAATTTTCAATAAAATACTAGTTAAAGAAGCATAAAAAATTACTTAATAAAAAACCTAATAAAAGATTTAATAAACTAAAATTAATCTTTCTTTGGCAAGGAGGGGTTCCGCTGGCACCCTCCACTACTTTGAGTGCGACGTGCAACGCATGAGAAAAAAATCTCAAGCTGTAAAAATCTCAGGATTTTTCAATGGAAATCGGGCCTTTTCCCCGTACTTTTTTTTAATACCTGGTAAACCTAACCGTCTCGCATCCATCGGTTTCCCGCAACCTTCACCAGGTCATCGGTCCACCTTGTAGGAGGCCTTCCGACGCTGTCTTCCAGTACGAGGTCGCCACTCCAGCACCGATGGATGCGAGACGCACAGGATCGATCATTGTGGCGACACTTAGGGGAGGCCTATGTCCAACAGTGGACGTCTGTCGGCTGAAATGAATGAATGAAACCTAACTGTTACCGCGTACCGGAAGACGCATTGGAAGGCCTCCTACAAGGTGGCCGGTTCATGTAAAACAAGGGAAGGTATTCAACTACATTTTACAATTCTAGCGTGTGTAACCTATGGGAAGTGGTGAGAAGGCGAAGCAGGCGGTGTTGCCCCACCTTGGCGAGCTCGGAGCCGCTGCGGGCTTCCGCATGAGGCGCACTATCACCGGGGCCCGAATTCTCGAGGTCCCCGGTGCGGCCAGCGGCCCTGCAGCAGATGCCCTGGCCGCAAGGATCAGGGCGTCCCTCAGTGCGGAAGAGGCCCGAGTGTCCAGGCCCACAAAGTGCATCGACATGCGCATCATGGGACTGGACGATTCCGTCAAGGTGGACGAGGTGGTGGCCGCCATCGTCAAAGCGGGTGGGTGCACGACCGAACAGGTTCGGGCGGGCACCATCCGTGCTGACAGCACGGGCATGCGAGCCGTTACGGTGAGCTGCCCTGTGCAGGCGGCCAAAGCAATCACCGGGGAGGGCCGACGGCTTTTGGTGGGCTGGGTCTCCGCGCAGGTCAAGCTGCTGGAGCCCAGACCTCTGCGGTGCTTCCGCTGCCACGTGGGGCACCATGTGGGAGCCCACTGCGCCGCGGAGGATCGCAGCGACCGCTGCCACCAGTGTGGCCAGCCCGGTCACAAGGCCGCAGAATGCCGTGCTACGCCGCACTGCTACGCATGTGCGGCGGCCGGCAAGCCGGCTGACCACCGGGCTGGGGGCAGGTCCTGCGACCCCCCCGCCAAGGCCAAGGGCAAGGCCCACAGGCCCATCCCCGCCAATGTCCTCGCCGCCGCAGCCGCCTCCTTGGCCGCCGCCGCCATCGCCGCCGCACCCGCCGCCGCGGCAGTGCCCCCTAGGGGGGCTCGGGAGGAGACCGTAATGGAGTGTCAATAACGGCCCCATTACGTCTCCTCCAGGCGAACATCAACCACTGCGCCGCCGCTCAGGATCTGTTGCTCCAGAGCATGGCGCAGTGGTTGATCAATGTCGCCGTAGTCACCGAGCCGTATTTTGTCCTGCCCAGGGGTGACTGGGTTCAGGACCTGGACGGCTCGGTGACCTTAATTACGTCGACCGCCGCCGGTACCCCGCCCCCCGAGTCCGTCACGAGGGGGCGGGGTTGCGTGGCAGCACGGTTCGGGGACATCGTCGTGGTGGGCGTCTACCTGTCCCCGAGCCGATCTCTCGACGAACTCCATGTCTCCCTGTTGGAGCTAAATTCCGTCGTCGCTGGGTTCAGTTCCCTCCCCGTGATCGTTTGCGGGGACTTCAACGCCTGGAACACGGCTTGGGGTTCCCGGTTTACGAACCAGAGGGGTCGGATGGTGGAGGACTGGGCCTTAGAGCTGGGCCTGGTCGTACTGAACCGGGGTTCTGTCCCCACGTTGGTGAGGATGCGGGGTGAGTCGGTGGTGGACATTTCGTTCGCCAGCCCCGCTCTGTCGCCACGTGTCGTCGACTGGCGCGTGATGGAGGAGGTGGAGACGTACTCCGACCACCGGTACATCCGGTTTGACGTCTCCGCCGAAACCTCAGCCGCGCCGGTCCGACAGAGCCCTTGCGGTCCGCGGTGGGCGCTTAAGCAGATGGACCGGGAGCTCCTCCTGGAAGCCGCGACGGTACAGGCCTGGGTGCAAGCACCGGACAGGCCTGTCGACATTGACGTCGAGGCGGAGTGGTTCCAGGAGGCCATGTCGCAAATTTGTGATGCGGCAATGCCCCGTGTCCGTCCAGGACGAGCTAAGCGCCAGGTGTACTGGTGGTCGCCGGAGATCGGCGCCCTGCGCAACGCGTGCAATCACGCGCGACGCCGGTACGCCAGGCACTGCAGGCGCCGCATCCGCCCGCCGGATGCGGAGGCCAGAGAGGCGGAGCTGTATGAGGGATACAGAGAGGCGAAACGCACCCTCCGAACGGAGATAAAGCGGGCCAAACTCGAGGCCCGCAACGTGTGGCTGGGGTCTCTGAACGCGGACCCGTGGGGGCGCCCGTACAAGTTGGTACGGGACAAGCTTCGCCCCTGGGCTCCGCCGCTGACTCAGAGTCTCCGGCCCCAACTCGTGGAGGGTGTGGTTAGCACTCTGTTCCCTGTGCAGGGGGAACACTCCCCCCCGCCCATGGCTCCGCCTCCGCCAGCGGTGTCTGAACCGGATCGCAACAGTGACGACGACGACGATGCTCCAGAAGTGACCGAGGTAGAGTTGAGAGTGGCGGTGCGAAGGCTGAGTGCCAAAAACACCGCCCCAGGACCCGATGGCTTGCCAGGAAAAGCCTGGGTCCTGGCCATGGAGGCTCTCGGGCCTCGACTGAGAGGGCTCTTCAGCGCATGCCTGGAGAGGGGCCAGTTCCCGCTTCGCTGGAAGACTGGGAAACTGGTCCTCGTAGCGAAGCCAGGGCGCCCTGCGGACTCTCCGTCCGCATACCGGCCGATTGTGCTGCTCGACGAGGTGGGCAAGCTCTTTGAAAGAGTAATTGCAAACCGCCTCGTCGTGCGGCTAACACGGGTGGGGCCGGACTTGTCGGACGGACAGTTCGGCTTTCGCAGGGCGCGCTCTACCATAGACGCCATCATGCGCGTGAGAGCCCTCACGACAGGGGAAGCGGTGTCCCGGGGTAGGTGTGTCGTGGCAGTGTCCTTGGACATTGCCAACGCTTTCAACTCGCTGCCCTGGAGTACGATCCGGAGAGCACTCCGGTACCACCGGGTGCCCGAATACCTCTGTCGAGTGGTCGAGGCGTACCTGTCAGACAGGTACATTGTCTACCCCGGTCACCAGGGAGACTGGAAACGTCGAGAGATGTCGTGCGGTGTTCCGCAGGGGTCGGTTCTGGGCCCACCCTTGTGGAACATCGGATACGATTACGTGCTGCGCGGCGACTTCCCTGACGGGGTCAGCGTGGTTTGCTACGCAGACGACACGCTGATCCTAGCGCAGGGAGAGTCGCACCAAGCGGCGGTCGCTCTAGCGACACGCGGGGTTGCGATAGCCGTTGGTAGGATCCAGGAGTTGGGACTCGAGGTGGCGCTGCACAAATCCGAGGCAATGTGCTTCCACGGCCCTCGGAACGCGCCACCATCGGACTCCCAGCTTACGGTAGGAGGAGTTCGCATCGGCGTCGGGTCGACAATGAAGTATCTGGGACTCGTCCTCGACAGCCGGTGGAATTTCGTAGAACATTTCCGACGTCTGGCTCCCAAGCTTCTCCGGGCTGGGGCTGCTCTCAAGCGGCTCCTGCCCAACCTTGGGGGTCCAGACGCCTCCTGCCGGAGGCTCTACGCGGGGATCGTTCGATCCATGGCCCTCTACGGGGCGCCGGTGTGGGCGCCGTCGCTGGCAAAGCGACCGGCGTCCATACTGAACGCCTGCCAGAGGGTCATGGCAATACGGATGGTGCGGGGTTACCGCACGATCTCACGCGAAGCGGCGAGCCTTCTGGCTGGCCTACCACCGTGGGATCTGGAGGCAACAGTCCTTGCACACATGCACGACATGCGCGTGGAGATGCAACGCCGGGGTGAAAGTCCACTGCCGCAACATGTTAAAACATGGCGGACAGAGCTCCGGCGGGATCTCATGGTGAAATGGCGTCAACGGCTATCGCAACCCAGTGCTGGGCACGCCACGATTATGGCGGTAAGTCCCCTCTTTGAGGCGTGGCTAGAAAGACCTCACGGCGTCCTTACCTTCCGCATGACGCAGGTCCTCACCGGACATGGCAAGTTCGGGAGGTTCCTGCATCGGATTCAAGCGGAAGAGACGCCCGGGTGTCGCCACTGTGCGCAACGCCCGGAGGACACGGTGGAGCACACCGTCGAGGTGTGCCCTGCCTGGGCGGAGCATCGCCGTGCCCTCGTGGGGGCGATCGGCGGCGGAGACCTCTCGCGCCGGGCCCTGGTCGAGGCCATGGTCCGGAGCGAGGAGGAATGGCAGGCGGTCGCCTCCTTCTGCGAAGCAGTAATGCTTGCAAAGGAGGAGGCCGACCGCATCAGGCAACGGCGCCCTCGCCGCCGTCGCCGGGATTCCGATCCCGATTTCCGGCCACCGTAGACGCGGGCTCGCGGACGGCGAGCCATGGGTAGCTCGCTGTCCGATCGTCCGGTAATGGACCGAGTCCAAGACGTCGACGGCGCGCACTGTTCCCGCGCGCCTCAAGGAGTTGTCAGCAGCAGGAGGGGCCCAGCTGGGTCGAAGCCTACTGGGGACAGGGTTGTCCGAAAGGGAGCTCGTGCCCCGGTATGAAGGCTAGAAGGAACGGCGCGGGGTTTTTAGTCAGTAAGAGTCTGACACTGTCTCCCGCTCCACCCAAGAGAGGGTTTCGTCAAAGATGATTTTCCCCGTCGACAAAAAAAAAAAAAAAAAAAAAAACCTATGGGAAGTGGTCTGGACAGTATCATACATTATCATAACAAGTCGGAACATCGAACAGCAAACTACGTTCTCAAATTTAAACACCGTTAAATGGTAATAAATTACCACGAGATATTGTTAAGATCCACTTTACTCTGGCTTTAGTCTATATTATTATCTATATTTATAATAAAAAAAACTTTTTACAAAAAAAATATAACCGACTTCAATGATAAAAACACTGAAAAGTATCAAATAACTTTAATTTTGGAAGTCGGTGTTTCTATAATAGTTTAGCCTCTTCGTTATTTAACACCGACTTCCAAAATTAAAGTTATTTGATACTTTTCAGTGTTTTTATCATTGAAGTCGGTTATATTTTTTTTGTAAAAAGTTTTTTTTATTTTACACTTTTTAGTTATGGTACCACCACTAAAAAGTACCCCTCAGTCAAACTTAAATACCTTACAGTCAGAGCGCATCTCATAACGGTTCTAATAATCCCAAACACGGTTAGATTACATTAATTTACCTTTCGGCTTCATCATCAGATCAGTTCGATATATCCTCTCCCCCTCTTCTTTCAAACAGTCATTAGACTAGATGCTGGAGAGGGAAAGGATATATCGAACTGATCTGATGATGAAGCCGAAAGGTAAATCTTTCAATCAGTCATTAGACTAGATGCTGATAATCCCCGCTGTAGCATCAGGCCAGATTTATGTCAACATTGCAATGAACTTAAAATTTAGTCCTGTTTAAAATGAGCCCAAACACGACTACGGTGCTGTAATTTCAAGGTTTGTACTTTTCCTGATGCTCCTGGCTTCAGCATCAGGTCTCTATGTACTTCGGTGTGCTTTATTAGCAGTACGTTTATCCACACATCGAGCCGTTTTCAATGAGCCTAAACTCGATATATCTGCTGTTTGTTGTCGAGGACTTAGGTACTCTGCATACTATCCTGACTGCAGCATCAGGTCATGACTTGATGATCATGAGACCAAATGTGGCAAATGCCCTATCAAACATCAAAACAATTTACTAAAACAGTCCTTGCTTGTTCGAGTAACTTCTTACTGTTAAGGAGTTGTACCTTCCATCATCAGCCCAGCTACCTGAGATGGTGACGACCATACGCAAATACACAAGATACTTCATAAAGTATGCGAAAATCAATAAGTGAGCCTATAAAATTTGAAGGTTGCCCTCGATTTCTCCAAGATCCCATCATCAGATCCTAATTTGGTGATAATGGGACCACCTCAGAACTATCTACTTTCGAACAAAAAAAGAATTTTGAAAATCCGTCATTTGGGGGAGTATTCGCCGAACAAACATACAAAAAAAAAAAAAAAAAAAAAAAACATACAAACAGCCGAACGTAGTACCTCCTCCTTTTTGGGAAGTCGGTAAAAAATGAAACCCGTTTTCCGTTGTCACGCATGAAAACTGCTTGACCGATTTGGCTGATTTTTTTTTTGTTGTGATTGTTATTGTGAGGATAAGGTTCTTATGGAAAAAAAATAAAATTAGGGTAGTGTAGGGTAGAGTAGAGTAGGGTAGAGTAGGGTAGATTAGGGTAGAGTAGGGTATAGTAGGGTGGAGTAGGGAAGAGCGGGAGCGAAGCCGCGCAGGCAAAAGCTAGTTAAAGATAAATTTGGTATTAGTACTACAACTACTTTGGCATTAGCTAATAAAATTATTTTGCAACTCTCACGCCTTGTATACTTACTTAAAAAAGAATCAATGGAGACATTGAGAACCTATATTTCGTTACGAAACAAATTATGTGGAACCATTAGTAAATATTAAAAAAAAAACCGGCAAAGTGCGAGTCGCGCACGAAGTATTTCGTACCGGTCCGGTCGTAGTAAAAAGAGCAAAAAAAACATGTTTGTTTTATGGGAGCCCCGCTTAAATATTTATTTTATTCGGTTTTTAGTATTTGTTGTTATAGCCGGCAACAGAAATACATCATCTGTGAAAATTTCAACTGTCTAGCTGTCACGGTTCATGAGATAAAGCCTGATGATAGACAAACGGACACTGCAATAGGGTCGCGAACCTTTGGTTACGGAACCCTAAAGAGCAATAGAGACATTGGGAACCTGTCATTTTTTTTTTTACTAAACAAATTATGTGGAACCGTTAAGAGATTATTAAAAAAAAGAATAGACCTACTTATGTCATATTTATCCACGTAAGTAATGTCACAGACTCGCCGTACCACTTTCTCGTATGCGATTCGAACGCGTAAATGAAACTTCACCTCAAACCTGTAATTTGCGTAATAATTTCATAATTCCATACATATGCATGTACTTGCCGAATTGTAATAATAAGACAGCGTTATCTTTTAAATAGTTTATGGTGAATCAACATTCTGGTTAGTTTTTGTCTAAATAGCGTTTATTTAGACAAAAGCTGACCAGTACTTCATGTAGCTCCATAACTTCTCCCACTAAGGGTGGAACGAGTGGACGTGTCAGACTTTTACTGACTAAAACCACTTGTATTCTTTTCTTGGGTTGTCCGAAAGGGATCCGGGGTCCTGGGAGGTAAGGCCATGACCGTTAATTCATTAAACGGGGAGTGTGCGTCGGAAATGCATAACCAGATTCCGCCTGGAATTCCTTGCCGGAGTCTGTGTTTCCTGATAGCTACAACCCGGGAATCTTTAAGTCGACAGTGAATAGGTTTCTTCTAGGTAAGCGCGTTCCATCGTCGACCACATCGTCGCTTTCCATCAGGTGAGATAGCGGTCAAGCGCAAACCTATCAACAATTTAAAAAAAAAGCCCAAGGGAACGCCGGCGTTCGCGCTGTCATTGACTTTCTATTGTGTCTCTAATTGACGGTATCTGAAGAGAGACTTACCAATTCCTTCAGGGACCAACTAAATAACGTACCTACTGTGTGAGGAACACAACACAGGGATGTCGGTACAAAATGTTTGGTTACCCATCTATGGACCGATTTAGACGAGTGTTACTTTATCTATCACAAACATTTTACTTATTAAGGTAAACTTTAATGCACGTATGAATCGATATCGTAGGTGTGTCCTTGCACTTGAAGCACAAGTGACGTTTGACAATCATCTGTTATCGGAATCTATCAATGAAAGCTATGTAGTCGATGAGTCATAATGAGTATGAACACAGAACAGTGAAGATCTGAGCCTCTGCCATGAGCTCAGGCGGTCGGCTCCTTCTGCGAAGCAGTAATGCTTGCAAAGGAGGAGGCCGACCGCATCAGGCAACGGCGCCCTCGCCGCCGTCGCCGGGATTCCGATCCCGATTTCCGGCCCCCGTAGACGCTGGCTCGCGGACGGCGAGCCATGGGTAGCTCGCTGTCCGATAATGGACTAAGTCCAAGACGTCGACGGCGCGCACTGTTCTCGCTCGCCTTAAGGAGTTGTCAACACCAGGAGGGGCCCAGCTGGATCGAAGCCTACTGGGGACAGGGTTGTCCGAAAGGGAGCTCGTGCCCCGGTATGAAGGCTAGAAGGAATGGCGCGGGGTTTTCAGTCAGTAATAAGACCCCTGATGTGATTTCCCTAATATTTTGAAAATTAAAATGGCTGATAGTTGCGTCCTATTAAGCCTGGAATTCATCATTCTCTTGTTCTATAAGAGTATATGGCGGTTTTTTTTTCGAAGGAAGTTGTGTGCTGTTTTATTATTCATAAATTGATTTCTAGTGGATATGGTGAAATGGTGTAGTTTTATTACACAACTGGACAATATATGGAATCTTTGAAACAGCTGCGATTTTCACGACAGAAAATTAGGTAAAATGTAGCTGAAAATTTTTCTACCTCATCGAAGCTTGCCGTGAAAACCAACTCGATACATTTGCTGCCAAATATTACAAAAACATTAGAATGTGTTACATCCGTATTCTAAAAGTAAACCAAGTAACTGTATTTAAAAAAAAAAGACTTGACCTAAAGTTACCAAGCCACAAAATCCAGAAAAAAAAAACCTCTGAATTCATGAAGAGTGTCAGCGTAAAATATTTTCTAACACTTCTCTATTACTCCTTATCATAGTGGCGTGGCCCCGCGGCACTCTCTTTTAAACGTAACATCTTTCGCAAAGTCCATCAACCGTTTCTTTGATCCTCCTAAACTCTTATAGCTACCCTTGTTCAGCCTTCAAAGCCTATGTGATACAGTTGGGCAAACCCCGAAGGACTTGCCCTCCGGGGTTTGCCAAAAAAGCTACACAACAAATAACAGCATAACACTTAAAGGCATTTTTTCTTTAGTTGGGAAAATCATCCAATATCTCCCACTCTTGGGCGGAGCGGGAGTGTGTCAGAATTTTACTGACTAAAAACCCACTCTTGTTCCTACGTTGCCTTTCATACCAGGGCCGAATGTTCCTTTGAGAAGCAAACACTCGGCCACAGTAGGCTTCGACCCAGCCGGGCCCCTGCTGTTGCTGACAGTTCCTTGAGGCGCACGTGGAGCAGTACACACCATCGACGACACTCAAGGCATATAGACCTTGAACATCTGACCGGAATTAAATGCACACATACTCTTACAAATCTATTTATCCAGTCTTTACATTTCCGAAGAGTAGACTTCAGAAAGTTACTGTTTTATGGCACCAAATGAGAGTTAGACCCTTAAAATGAATCACAAATTTAATAACAAACACCAGATTCACTTCTTTAAAAATAATCGTCTATGGTTTATGATTTTAAAAAGTTCTCTCGTAGCAAAAAGTTCCGTTGGGTATGTAAAACGAATGGCATTAAGGCAGTCCGTGAGTGTGACGTCAGAGAACCACCGTTATCTATAGACTGATATTAACGTTTATTAACAATTCCAGATGCTGCCTACTTTTTGATTGTCTATCGAGTTTAGGAAATCTATGACCAAAATTTGTGGGCCAGGCCATAATATGAACAAGTTTTTAAAATGTCGATGTAAATAACTGAAGTATACATTCTATTTGCGTCTGAACTTGAATCTAGTAACACTGTTATGTTAATTTAGATATTGACTATTCATTAGAAGCGTTGAAGGTACGAAACTCGGCTTAAATGAGATTAAATTTTCGCATCTACGTTTATTTTTAGACATCAAAGCTTACCGTAACGGGTGAACGGTTTCGGCGCCTCCGAAACATCGAGGAAAGAGAGTGGCTTGTCAGGTTCGCCGACGACGCGGCTGACACCAACATTTTTATCCAACACTATCACACACACTGAAACCGGCTCATTCCCGTTGTCACTACTAAGCACGCACTGAACTGTAGCTATCGGAAGGTAAAAATGAAAAATCAAATTTTCTCGTCCAACGAAGCTGTACGAACATGAAAGCAGACAGACGAGCTAAAGCACAATGAAACCAACCGCTTTGTGATTCCAAGAACAATAAACTTTTACTATCATGCCACATAAAAAAGTTTCACTGCAGTGCGCAGTAGCTCGTATTTCGCGAGGATCGGCAAACCTATCACTTTTCTTGGTTTGGTCAAAACACGGCGATCTTTCTCTGCAAGTTTACCATATGTGAGTCATATTAGTGCGACGATATGTCAACGCACGAGGAAGGGAGCGAAATCGAATTAAATATGGAAAGTAAATCCCGCCACAAGTTCGGAGGGGCCACTTGCAGACGACGGAAAATCGAGACCTCTATAAACTGGTTTGTAAATTCACTCAGAAATTGGAGATCAAGAGTAGTAGATTGAAAAGTTGACAAGGTAAGGCAGTTTTCTGGGTACGCGTCAGAGCTGCAAACCTCGTTAGTGAGACGAGGCGGCGTCGGAGGCAGTAACTGGATCCAGAGCGCGCAATCTACTGCATAAATTAACTTGTAACCCACTTCGCTTAAATTCTTTAAACATTTTACTGTCCTTATCTGTTGCTAGTAAATTTTGTGACATCACTACGGCTGTTCTAAAATTGGGGTATTAAAGTGCAATTAAAACATTGTCTGAATATTTAGTTTAGACTTGGGGATGCTGTGCGGGATTACGTACAGATATGATATACGGTAGCACTGATAGATTCGCTGGTGAATCGTAAATTTAGTGTACGCGTGTACACAGTGGCGGGCACGTCGCTGAACTAATCGCACAGGAATCGGATTTCTAAATCGTATTGTGTATTGTCGAATTACAGTCAGTTTCCTCCAATTAAACAGCAAATTGCCGCAACTAACGTTACGTTATCGTCAGTCGACGACCTAGTTACATTTATTCGCATCGTTATTAACTAATTACAAGTACCAATTCGTCAAAATTTTGTTGAAACCAAAGATGCTAATGATGCTAAGTGTTCCTAAGAAGATGCATTACCTAATCTCCTACCAGTGACTCTCATAACAAGATCAAAATATTGGATTGATATAGCAGTTTTGGTTTTTGAAAGCTAAAAATACACTGAAGTCAAGAATACTCAAGAAAGACTGTCTGGGGACTCCGTAAGCAAGTTTCAACATCAAGCAGATGTAAATAAAATGATTTAATCTAGAAGAATTGTCCTTCGCAACATATCTGTTGAGAAAAACCACATTGTTATTTTGAATTCGTAAGCTGTCAGTAGCAGTGGTCTGATTTGAATTTTAGATGAGAACGAATGACAACGTAATATTAAAACCGAAACGATCAAGGAAGGCACTGCGATTTAAATTACTGTTGTTAAAGGAAATACAAACATGGCCAACTCGAGTTAGGTAACAAAGGAATATATATGTGATTACATTAAACGGTGAATAAATCTTATCGTTTGGGGTAGTAAATAGAACTGAGGTCAAGTAAAATTTAAGATGAGCGAACTAAAATTAAGCGCATTTCGAAATAACAGAGACTGTAAACCTTATTCTACTCCTGTAATGCATTATTCTAATAATACCTAGACATGTCTTTGATCTTGGCATGTAATTGCCAAGTACATAACAGATTCAAAACATCAGGCATTGCAATAAAACTAGATCCTACAGCAACAGCAAGAAAAACAGAATAAAATTTCTGGACATGAGAATTAGTCTTTGAAACGTAAATCCTCTCAAAATTTCTTTCAGAATGATAGTATGTACTAATTTCTAACATCTGTAAAATGGAATGAGCTAAAAATCTTTAACTTTAAATAAACCAGATGACCTGCGCAAACGCAATGAACGTCAGTGGAGCGCCCACATGAAATAGAGAAAGCAAACAATGATGCGCTGCTCCTATAAATAGTAAATCACGAGATTTTCGTGTAAAAGAGGGATAAGCGAGCTGCCAGAACTTTAATTACTATATCATATCACCAATCCGTTTGGCAAGGAAAAACAATGGCATGGTAATAGTTTTATTTTACTACCCACTTGCGATGAGTTAACTCTAGAAACATCTCTACAGTGATGGTTTACGGTCATCATCCCCTGCCCTTATCCTATGTTGGTTAGAGTCGGCAACACAATTTTTCTATTCCATTATGTTCTGTCAACCGTCACGCTATTACTGATTCCCTTTTTTTACATCACTCTTCACACAATATACCCACATCATTTCTTTGGCGTTCGTCTCCTTCTCTATCCATACACATGCATATATTCATATCATGCGATTTATCCCACATGGCCGTACCAAGGCAACGATTCCCTTTCAATTTTTCACTTTGTCACTGAAGCCATTATCGGTCTTCCTTTAATATACTCATTTCATCATCATCATCAACAGCTTTATCTATTCTCATTACTTCATAAATGCATCTCAACATTCTGATCTTCGCTTCATGCAATCTTTTTCACAGCCCGACATTATGGTCCGTACAGGATTACATTTTTATTATTTATGCCGTAGCATAAATTATATAATTCACTGATACAAACAATACAATCGCTAATGATGTAGGCTACTATAATTAATTATCGCACGCCCATTGGACGCAATTAATTAAACTGTTAAATTCTGACTTTGTTCGTAAATAGCTTCACTATTAATGTAGATGGATACAAATCTACAAAGGTAAAGACCGTTCATTTTGCTATAAAGATTTTATGTTATTGTTACAACATGAGACGCCCATATTGTTTACATTGCCGATAAAGCCAACTAAATAGTCCGTAACGCACGAACGAAAGCCAAAGATTATGTATGTATATTAGACCACGTAATGACAGCTGAAAATAGCCTTAGGTTTGGAGCCTCTGTTTGTAAGTACTATTGATTTCTGAAGCGGCACGGAACGTGTCATGTTGTTGGTATTTTCTGGGCGTTTGTCCGCCACTGTGACGTACGAAGGCCGGCCCACAGCATGACGTCTCGTTAACAGTAATGGACAATTCATTAGCTCGATTGTAAACGCGTGGACCGCCACATAAATATTTTTGCTCCCACCACCAGTGGCATTAATCAAAGAATCTCGCAGAAGCCGTAAGATACTCGTTGTGCAATTTATTTCTGACGTCGCCAATTTTGGTTTTACAAGCTTTCGACCCAGTTTTCCGTCAATAAACAATGTTCAATTTACTATATTTTATATACAAGTGGAACGCACGTAATATTATGAGCGGTTACGTGAATTAACGAGGAGACGGAATTAGATGGTCTGAGTGCAAAACGATCGGCGGATGCTCGTAACGCTGTATGAACAAGACATCGGTTTGGGACAGCTCAGAAATGCGAGGCGTTTCAGTCTTGGACACGTGCCTGTGTTTTGTTTACGTGTTGAGCAAAATAACTATTTCTGAGGGTGAGGTATTAGAGGGCTCGGCAGAAGAATCCATCTGTATCCAACAACTTCATTGCAAAAATCTACAGTCAATAAGCATATTAATCTCGATGGCAAAAACTGAACAATTATCACAGATATATAGATTTTGAGAGGGAGAGGGAGGCCAAAGTAAAGATGGATGGATTGTGTGAAGAGTGATATGAAAGAAAAAGGAGTTAGTGATAGTTTGACGGGCGATAGGACAGAATGGAAGAAAAAACGTGTTGCGCCGACTCCAAATAATATGGGATAAGGGCAGGAAGAAGAAGATATGGATTTTGCATTGTTTTTAAAATAAACAACTAGGTCGAAAATGCCACTTAGTAAAACACACGGGCTTATGGACAGAAAGTTTGAAAACCATCCAACTAGAACGTGATATCCAAAATAACTACACCAATTCCTGTACAACGTATTAATGAACGTTCGCGCTACACATGTCAAGTTTTTGAGGTTACTGATGCAAACACCGGCGAAGGTCGGGACGATGCTTAATTGTGTTAATATAAAACAGATCTATCTGCAATTACAGTGCACACATGCGATAGTGAAAGTTACGTAGAGATAACGATACTCTCGCGTTCTACACTGAAAGAATTTATATTACTTATTCGTTTAGATTAACATAATAAGCGTACCAAGGTATTTGAGGATGTAGAACTGGTACACACGATGTCGGAAAAACGTGTAGCTGTTCGTGTCGACAGGAGAGGGATGGAGGGCATCAACAGATGCGATCCCGGAGAGTAGGGTCGACTTGGATTGATTGGATTCCGACACACGATGGACGGAAAGTGTCGCGGGTGTCGCCCAAAAGATTCATATTGAAGAGCTTTGTAATTTGATTTGGATCATGTTGGGTTCATTCCGTTGGACTGCATAGATGATGTCAAAGGACTCTGCCTTGCTGATGATGTATTTTATCGTGGTGCATTTATTTTTAGCATTTGGGGCAGTAACTCATTTTAGTTACGGTGCTCAAGACTTGAAATTTAAAGCATTATTATTTGGTCTGTGGCTAAAGATTTACCGATGGTCTGGAATGTAAAAAGGCATTTGAAAGAACACAGCTGGGTTTTGATCTTTAAAAATCTGATACGCCCTCTTGTTGCATCCAGAGCTGGAGAAGTTAATGCCCAGATCCAGTTCGACCAGAAAAAAAAAAACTAAATTTTTCGGAGAGCACCTTAGCTTTTGGGACTAGGAGTTACTGGTGGTACTTAGTCAAAATTAGTATTAAGGTATGTGAGAAATTATTATTAACAGAAGAAGCAGTAACCATTAACCACGTTTAGTAAAACCCAGCAAAAGTAGTGCATCAATGAAAACCAGTAACGAAGACATACATACAAAAGCGACGGAATTCCAAAGATCAGCCAACGTAAACATTGCAAGTCAACACGGAAAATCACAATACATAGACATGTACAGTACAGGCGAGAAAATTTCAAATCACAACGGAAAATATTTAAAGGAGGGTAGACGCGCGCTTGCGCTCTCTCGGTCGCATCACTCAAACTGGGCGGGATAACCAACTCATGTGAGGTGCCAAATCCTCAACCAACATCTGAATATACACCTACATACAAACACGAGCTATTTGCATAGCATTGCTAATTCAATGCGCTATCACCCCGCAATAAGGTTCAAAATGCAACTGCAGAATTTTCGTTTTTTGCGCGAGAATCAATTTGAATGTTTTGTTCGTTTTTTTTCTAGTTTAATGACGAAGATTGATGTGAAGTCGATTTTCTTTACGTTACTTTTGATTTTATGATTTTGTAAATGTAAATATTTGTGTTGTGTTCTTAACTGACTTGCCAGTGTGTTTTGATTAAATAAATCCTTTATCATTGCAACGTAATTTATAGAGAAATCGTCTAACAGTGTATTTAATTCATTAAACCCCAAGCGAACGCCGGCGTTCGCTCTTTCATTGTCTTTCCATTGTGTCTTTAATTACGATATTCGAAAGGTAGCACCAGCACTGCCTGCGACTTTGTTCGTGCACATTTGGACACCCCTTTTGAGGGTAATTTTAACAAATAATATTGTGAGTCTTTATATAATTTTCCCCTTTCCAAAAACTAGTGCTCGCTTACGACGGAAAAACCTTGTGCAAAATGTCACGTTCCTAGTTCCTAGTTTTGTTACCAACCCGGTCCCCAGAAATAAGCCCGGATAGCCCAGTAACCATCACTGGTCTATCCGGCGAGAATGAGAGCTTGTTTTTCTCCCGTACCCAGTTGTGCACTGGTGTCTAATGCCCACTATGACCTGCCGTGACGTGTGACGTGTAAAAAATTATAACATGGTGTAAAAATGATTGGAATCGACTCAGTTACCGATTCTAAACAAACCGTATTCAGGTTCCGCATCACTACATAGTATAAAACAAAGTCACTTTTTCTGTCCCTATATCCCTACTATGTACGCTTAAATCTTTAAAACTACGCAACGGATTTTGATGCGGTTTTCTTTTTAATAGATGGTGATTCAAGAGGAAGGTTTATATGTATAATATTGCACTCGAGCGAAGCCGGTGCGGGTCGCTAGTATACTATAAAAATAAGGTTATATATGGATAAATTGCTATTTCTCTTGTAGGCAAAGCTATCCACAGTTATTTCCGTATCCTGGTTTTATTCAGATTGTGGTTAATTCAATGGTAATTAGCGAAAACATTTATCATTCAAGTATGTTGCCAAGCTTGTCTTGTACTTGTTTCTAAAATTATACCTACAGCATTCTTAGGAACATAGTAGACAAACAATACTATTGAACTCTGGACTGAACAATTATTACCTACTCAACAAAAACGTACTATGCAATATTCCGATTTTTTATCAAGTGTATAAACAATAGGCATACCTAGTACTTGTAGGATAATTTACTAAAGATAATATTATGATTAATTTTATCTATAAGATAATAAATTAATTATAATTATATTCAATGAGAGAAATCCTACTAAGGTAGGCGCCAAATAAGCGTGGAATAACGGTCATTGACCCACCTACATTTATTGAAAATCTTAATTTCAAAAATGGAATTAAAGGCATAAAGTTGTCTTGAATCGACATCTATCGTGTCCTTTACTTTTTCTGAAAAACAGAGATCATTGATGGTTTTTCGGGTATCTTCGATATATTGGCGATATTAGGAAAAAGGTCTAAGTATGGATGTTTGTTATTCTTTCACGCAAAAACTACCGAATGGATTTTGATGAAATTTGGTATACGTGTAGTTCATGTCCTGGAATAGCACAGGGCACTTTCTATCCCGGGATAATCTTCCCTTGAGATAATTTTCTACTATCACGCGTGCGATGCTGCTGGCAACAGCTAGTACTATACAAATCGTCGAATCCGACTCGAATGGGCAGCGTTTGGGAAGCTGCGCAGCATTTTCGCGTTCAACATATCACAGTGTCTCAAGACGAAAGCCTATAACCAGTACGTGTTGATAGTGAGGACATATAGCTCTGAAACGTAATCACTCACAATTGGCCTCATCAGGCCACCTATCTAGGAGAGAGAATGTCACATGTCTTCGAATTTTTGGCTCTAGGACATGCCGGTTTCCTCACGATATTTTCCTTCACCGTTTTGAGGGCAGTGGTGATGAAATAAATTACACAAAATAATACCCCTAGCCAGGTATGAACCCGCAATCTACAGCTCGGAAGTCGAGGGCGTTACCACTTGGCTGCTCAAAAGACTAAGACTGCATGAGAAGGCTTAAAGTCACCCAAAGGGAAAGGTCTAAGCTCGGCGTTTCCTTGCGTGTACGCATTAGAATTGAAGGAATATCTGCAGAAGAACCAAGGTTACTGACATAGCCGGACGAATCGCCAATTTAAGTGGCAGTGGGCAGGGCACATTGCTTACAGAACAAGTTGGTCGATGAGGCTAAAAGGTACTGGAGTGTTGGAAGATCTCTCACGAAGTGTACTGATGACCTATTGAGGGTCATGGGAATCCAATGGATGCGAAACGCACAGGACCGGTCGTTGTGGTGACAGTTGGGGGAGCCCTATGTCTAGCAGTGGACGTCATTTGGACTTTTTTTTTTGTCGTCGGGGTAAATCATCTTATGACAAAACCTACTCTTGGGTGGAGCGGGAGATAGTGTCAGACTCTTACTGACTAAAAACCCCGCGCCGTTCCTCCTAGCCTTCATACCGGGGCTCTAGTTTCCTTTCGGATAACCCCGACCCCGGTAGGCTTCGACCCAGATGGGCCCCTCCTGGACGTCATTTGGGCTGAAATGTTGATGATGATGAGAGAAATACTTAATCCTACAATCATCTTTACATAGTACAATACAAGTCGCTCTCCGCGTCTGTCTGTTTATCCGCTAACTCCTCCTAAACCACGCAGCGGATTTTGATGTAGTTTTCAGCAATAAACGAAGAAGCTTTAAGTATTTATTTTTCACCCTAACAAAACAAGGGCGGGTCATTATATTATTGTAAATATTACTTATTATTACGATGCAACAAAAACTGTCTCCATTTATTTATAATTTCTATTATTAATTTGATAAAATTATCTCAATAGTGTTTTAATTTAAAATTATAAACACCCTACTATCTTAAGTTTGTTATATGTATGTGTCAATGTCAGATAATTTGAAGAATATCAACAATAGATGACTTACTCCTCTTAGCTAAGATATCGTCATAAATAAAAGATACATCGAAATAAAATGAGAAACTGACTGACTGACATATCAACGCACAGCCAAAACTACTAGGACTAGGAGCGTGAAATTTTGCACAAGGTTTCCTTTTATGACGTAGGCGAGCACGAAGAGAGGATTTTCCAAAGTTCACTCTCTAAGAAGATGAAATGGAGGTCCAAAGTTTGTATGGAAAAACCTACTTTCACGTGCGAAGTCGCTGGCAGAAGCTGGTATTAGTACAGGGAAGAGTGAGGGTGTAGTGGGAACAACTTGCTATCTATTTTGTACGCAAGTATGGCAGTGACGTCACATTTCAGTTTGTGTATCCTTTTTCTACTTAACACTTTCCGCTTCCACCAGATTTGAATGGTGTTTCCTTTATGTAGGCTTCATGTGAACACTCCTCGACGCCTTACATGGCCCTGTAGACTTCGGCCCTGAAAGGTCTCTACGGTTTAGCTGACACCTCTTTGAAACGAGCGTGGAACACTAGTACACTACGCGCCGTCGACTACTTGGGCTCGGTCAGAACGGTTACCAAACGATCAGAACAGAATAGGTACACCTCAGCAATGGTACAGAAGTCAATCTCATGAATGTACTTCAGTTTTTATACCTACGCTAGGCGATCACGCAGACACGCAGTCACGCTAGAGTCAGCGCATTGCGCCGAACTGTACGAGTGCGACCAGGCGATTGAGGCGAGATATCGTATCCATAAGCGGTATCTATGTGTGCGTTGCTCGAGCGCACTTTGTATGTAGATTGACTTCTATACCTATCTATTTTGTGCTTCAGTCATGTGAATGAAACAAAATTAAGTATTTTTTTAATGTTACAAAACAAAGATAGAGTGATAATTAGCTACAATTACATAAAATCATTTCACATTTTTGCACTTGCAATATGCTTTGTGTGGCCATAAAACTCTACACAGAAATAATCATTAAATTTCCATATGAATGGCTCCTCAAGAAAACTATTGTTATTTTGTTAACATAAAAGGTGTTTCATTGTAACAAGCTTGAAGGAAACATATTCCAATGCCACCATTGGAATTATGAAGTGGTTTCTGTAGTATGGTAATCATCATGATCATCATCATTTCAGCCAAAAGACGTCCACTGTTGGATGTAGGCCTGCCCCAAGTGTCGCCACAATGAGCGGTCCTGTGCATCTTGCATCCATCGGATGAAAAATCACAAAACTTAAGTGCCTATTGACAGGGCAAATTGCTTGCAGAAGAGCGTGGTAATAAAGTTATATAATTTGAGCCAGGCTTATCCTAAAGGGAGCTCAAGTCCCAGTATGAAGGTTAGAAGGAACGGAATGGGTTTTTAGTGAGTAAGAACCTGACACTATCTCCCGCTCCACCCAAGAGCGGGGGTTGTCATTGGATGATTTTTGCCCACCATAAAAAAGGCATATAATTATTTTGAGAGTTTTTTGGCGGGATTACTTCGAGTGAAATTCATTGGCTGTTTTAATTATTCGCCAATTGATGCCTAGAGTATTATGCGCAACTGTATAATATGTAGAAACATTGAAACAGTCACAATACCAGTTAAATGGAACTGAAACTTTTACTATAGAGTTGACTACTTCAGCAAAGTTCTTCATATACATCAGCAAACTTCATACATTTCCTGTAAAATACTACAAAAACCATTAGAATGTGTACCAACATGCATATTGTAATGGTAAACAAATTAACTATTCATACAAAGACATGGCTTAAAGGACTTAGTAACCAAGCCAAAAACATTAACAAGAAAAAAGTTTATAGGAGGAGAAAGATAAATGCCCCTGAATTCGTTTTGGTGTTTCTTTTCAGGGTAGTCAGCTAGGAAACATCGGCCTCATCTAAGTGTAAATTGACAAAAAACATTGATGTATAAAAGTTATAGAACCTTTTTGCAAAATAAATATCATTTATAACGAGGAGTCTGTGTGTGTAATTGTGTATATAATATTTGAACACATATGAAGTCAGGACAGGTGACTAGTAATATTATAAGGAAATATTTTATTTTTGTTTACTAGTTACACTATTTTATCCTAGAATGATTTTACACCATATTTACACTACAGCAAATATGTCAGAGGAACAGAAATACAAAAATTTAATTAAAATTAAAAACAGGTAAATATAAGTATTTTTAGTCATTAAATTGATTAAAACTGTTTACAAACAATTTAACGTAATTACTAGTTGGGAGATGACTACAAATTAATTTCTAGCTAACAATATTTGTCCGAGTTTAGCTATCACAGAATAAGTCAATGTTTATGAAGAGTTTTACTATTATTTCGTTATAAGCTAATGCATTAGTTTCAAACAGTTTGGAGACATTATGTTTACTAACTTTTAGCTTCTTTAGGCTCCTACAAGATAGACCTGAAGGTTGCTGGAATCCGGTGGATGCGGGACGCACAGGGTCGATCATTGTGGCGACACTTGGGGGAGGCCTATGTCCAACAGTGGATGTCTATCGGCTGAAATTATGATGATGATGAGGTTCTTTAGGGAGCAGTATCAATTTGTATAGAGGCTATTTTTAACTCGTTGTTGCCCATAGTCTGAACTATTACCACTCTTATGAGATTGTCTTTCAGGATGTATTTGTTTCACCCGTCCCAACAATAATTTAGTAGGGTATTCTTCATATCAGGTAAGAGTTTTGAAGTAGTCCAACGCTACAAGCTCTCACAATAGTTTCTGGGAACATGTTCAATGATGTTACAACTCGGCTAGGTAGAAATTATTTCAAGGGCTTCTTACTTGAGAGAATGTTCTTGTAAATATTTGTAGGTATTCAATATCATGTAAAGGTCCTGATAACCCTACCCCTTAGTTTATGTGAAAATGATGACAGGAATAATGCATAATTCCTGTGGAATAGAACACGAGGCTAAGTTGCGGGATTAACTAGTTTAAACTTAATATAATTTCTCACCATCGGTTTAATAGTCATCCATTCTGATGAGTTCAAAAGTGAAAGATCACACATCCATTACATTTGAACAAAGTCCATCCAGCTTAGATAATCATATGTCCTATTATGTCGGCAAAAAAAGCAGTCCTATTTATAGAACCTGGCAGCCTCGAAGAAGCCCCTAATTTTTGTTTATAAGACTTCATGATTATCACTGCATTATAGCGTGAAGAAGTTCTACATTTCAAATTAAGAATCAAGTACTTATTTAATTACTTAGTCACAATAGATCTTTTAGGTTGCAGTGACTACATCTCCTACACTACGAGAGATGCGTAGCCCTTTATCTTCAAAATAATATTAACTTGCTCCGGCTTCGCTCGGGCGCAATATTATACTTATAAACCTTCCTCTTGAATCACTCTTATCTATTAAAAAAACCGCATCAAAATCGTAGCGTACATAGGGATATAGGGACAGAAAAAGCGACTTTATTTTATACTATGTAGTGATAAATAATATTCATATTCATATCAATTCATCATAATTGTTATGATTACAATCTGGACAGTTTAAAAATAATTATATGTGTCAAATGCACAAATAACATTTTTTTTTTTTTCAGTATTTTGATAATGCGGAATTTTACTCACTTTTTTAATCTGAAACCTGTTTTATTGAACAAACCCTCTTCGGAAACTTCCAATGGCAATCAAGCCATATCCTTTTAACATTAACCATTGTTCCCACTTCATTTTAACCTTTCTTATAATACCGTAATTAGAGACACAATAGAAAGACAATGAGAGCGTGCCTACCGGGGCCAGGCTTATCCGAAAAGAAGCTCGAGCCCCGGTATGAAGAGGCTAGAAGGAACGGGGTGGGTTTTTAGTCAGTAAGAGTCTGACACTATCTCCCGCTCCACTCAAGAGAGGGGGTTGTCATAAGATGATTTTTGCCCACCGTAAAAAAAAGACAATAATAATAATATATAATAATAATATTCCACAACTATCACACAACGCTGTCTAGTCCCAAGCTAAGCAGAGCTTGTGTTATGGGTACTAGACAACTGATAGACATTCTATATATTTCTAAATATATACACATTATAGATAAATTACACCCAGACACAGAACAAATGATCATGCTCATCACATAAACATTTGTCCTGGGTGGGAATCGAACCCACGACCTCCGGTATAGCAGTCAGGGCCACTCACCACTAGACCAACAGGCCAGCCACAACACACAATGAGAGAGTGAACACTGGCGTTCATTTGGGTTTAATGAATTCTTCTTCTTCTTCCTGCCCTTATCCCATATTACTTGCGGTTGGTGCAAACCATTTTTTTTCTTCCATTCTGTCCTGTCACCCGTCAAACTATCACTAACTCCCATTTCTTTCATATATCACTTCTCACACAATCCATCCATCTTTTCTTTGGCCTTTCCTTACCCCTTTGGGTTTAATGAATTAATATGTTAAAAAACACTGTACGAGTCTCTCTACTTGTCTCCATTTAACCCTTCAGATACCGTCAATTAGAGACACAATAGTAAGACAATAGATGCGCGGCCACCGGTGGTCGCTTGGGGATTCATGAATTAAGACATAAGAATTGATAGGAACTAACAGACTAGTGTCAAAATTTACAGTATATAATGATGACCATTTAGAGTGGTAAGCATGTAGGTATTTATCTAAGTGATTAGCATTATCTTAAGTGCCTGGTGAAGCAAAGAGGTTAGGTGCAAAATAAATTTGATTCTTATTAGATTACCTAGATGGAACACACACACACACACACTTGAGTAGTATGGTATTACTGGCTTCTAAGAGTGGCTTTGGCCTTGTAAAAGTAGAAAAATCCCAAGGAAATCATATTCATAGGTAGATTATGAGACACGATCTTATCTACCTGTGTGCTTAATTTAATAGAAATTCTTTCATCCGTTCTAGCTTAGAGAAGTAACAAATAAACATATAGAACTTTCGCGTTAATAATATTTGTGAGACACTAACCATTGCAATACAAATGAACACACGGTTTTTTCCGTCAATAAAACTAATGAAGACTTGACCCACAATTTCTTACCTGACGACATCTATTTTAACCATTATCAATACAATATTAAAATTACTGACATCGTGTTTTTCTATTAGTATGTATTTATTTTTATAAATATATCCTGTTGACATAAAACAAAGTCATGGAACAATTTTTTACGATTGCAGTACATAAACTAATAGTCCTATAGCAAATCTAGATTCCACGAGCTGCTAAGCAGGTTTTGTTCGTTTCTAGCGTTTTAAAACCGAAAACATCGGCCCAAGCAAGTCGAGTGCCAACAGGAAGATAATGTGATCTTGCAAATTACATTATAAACAACTCACCTCGGCCTCACTGTCGCCGTTCTTGTTTTTATCAACTTTGGTCTTCATCGCCTCCTGCGAACAACAGCTTCCACTGAAACTCTCACAACACACGCTTATCTGCTTCAAATCACCAATATGCGGAGATTTTACACACGTAAATTATGCAGCACCGCATACCATAAACGAACTGAACTGACATGGCATAGTAGGTATATTACGACGATAGAAGCGTAAAATGCCGACAAAGTAAATTACCGTTTTTTTTACAACGGGGAGAAAATTATATAATTTAGGGCGTTATAAAATTTGTTCTTTTATTCTTAAACTCACCTTTTCTTTTTTCGGCATAATATATTAATAATTAAAGCTTTTAAATACAAGTTTTTGACAACATTCGCGTGGAGAGTTTACATTTTAGTTGTCAAACACAGCGTTCTGATTGGCTGAAATTGGTCACGTGACTTCGTTGACGTTGCACGTAGGGATGTAGGCTTAGAAGTAATAAAAAGTATCGATTTATTATATTTTGTTAATTTATTAATGTCCATATAAAAATCTTTCTTGTTACATAATAATGTTTTTAGTGAAGTATTTAAAATGTTACAGCAGAGTGAAAACTGACCAATTATTGTATAGTAAGAGAGGCTTAATTCACTAAACCATTCGAAGCAACGCATTTTTGTTTATTAGGGTTAACAATTTGAAAGGTTAAGGCGGGAAGTAGTAGATAAAGATAAGTTGTGTCTATTAAAAATGCCAAAACATATAAAGAACACTCTCTTCATTCCAGAACTTTAAAGAAATCCTCCATTGCGACCATGATCAGTTTCGGAGAAATGCCCTGCCTCACACCCCGCTGCGAGATAGGTTTCGAAGTTTGGACTAACATTTTGGCGTTTTTGATGAACGGATAGTCAATCTGAGACACTGCAGAACAACCTAGGCCTTGATCGAATCAATTAAGGCTTCCTCATAGTCCACAAACGCTAGGCAAAGAGGCTGATTATTCTTCTGTCTTACCTGCCGCAGCGTATGTATATGGTCCAAGGTCTTCTATCGGTTCTTCTTGGTAGCCTTTTCGGAACCCGGCTTGTTCGGGAGGCTGGAAGACGTTGAACCTGCGCGTGAAACGGTTTGTGATGACTCTGGAAGACAGCTTGTAGACATGGCTCAGAAGTGAGATAGGTCTGTATTTCTCAAGCAGGGCATTATTAAAAAAAACTTTTTACAAAAAAAATATAACCGACTTCAATGATAAAAAACACTGAAAAGTATCAAATAACTTTTATTTTGGAAGTCGGTGTTTCTATAATAGTGTAGTCTCTTCGTTATTTAACACCGACTTCCAAAATTAAAGTTATTTGATACTTTTCAGTGTTTTTATCATTGAAGTCGGTTATATTTTTTTTGTAAAAAGTTTTTTTTATTTTACACTTTTTAGTTATGGTACCACCACTAAAAAGTACCCCTCAGTCAAACTTAAATACCTTATAGTCAGAGCGCATCTCATAACGGTTCTAATAATCCCAAACACGGTTAGATTACATTAATTTACCTTTCGGCTTCATCATCAGATCAGTTCGATATATCCTCTCCCCCTCTTCTTTCAAACAGTCATTAGACTAGTTGCTGGAGAGGGAAAGGATATATCGAACTGATCTGATGATGAAGCCGAAAGGTAAATCTTTCAATCAGTCATTAGACTAGATGCTGATAATCCCGGCTGTAGCATCAGGCCAGATTTATGTCAACATTGCAATGAACTTAAAATTTAGTCCTGTTTAAAATGAGCCCAAACACGACTACGGTGCTGTAATTTCAAGGTTTGTACTTTTCCTGATGCTCCTGGCTTCAGCATCAGGTCTCTATGTACTTCGGTGTTCTTTATTAGCAGTACGTTTATCCACACATCGAGCCGTTTTCAATGAGCCTAAACTCGATATATCTGCTGTTTGTTGTCGAGGACTTAGGTACTCTGCAGACTATCCTGATTGCAGCATCAGGTCATGACTTGATGATCATGAGACCAAATGTGGCAAATGCCCTATCAAACATCAAAACAATTTACTAAAACAGTCCTTGCCTGTTCGAGTAACTTCTTACTGTTAAGGAGTTGTACCTTCCATCATCAGCCCAGCTACCTGAGATGGTGACGACTATACGCAAATACACAAGATACTTCATAAAATATGCGAAAATCAATAAGTGAGCCTATAAAATTTGAAGGTTGCCCTCGATTTCTCCAAGATCCCATCATCAGATCCTAATTTGGTGATAATGGAACCACTTCAGAACTATCTACTTTCGAACAAAAAAAGAATTTTGAAAATCCGTCCACATTTGGGGGAGTATTCGACGAACAAACATACAAAAAAATAAAAAAAAACATACAAACAGCCGAACGTAGTACCTCCTCCTTTTTGGGAAGTCGGTAAAAAAGAGTACCACCACACCACTGTTCCATGCCCATGGCGTTTTTCCCTCGAGTATGACGGAATCAAATAGCTTCAAAAGGGCCTTAAGGGCTGGTTTTCCACCCGCCTTCTGGTGTTCGGCAGTAATTCCGTCCTCACCCGACGCCTTGTTGTTTTTCAGCTACTTCAGAGTCACCCTAAACTCGTACAAACAGATCAGTGGTTGAATTATACTCAGCTGGACAGTTTCAGACTCGTTTGCTAAGGTAGGTATGTCATATTTTATTCCATTCGTCCTGAATACTGCAATGTATCATGATGAATGTGCAATTAGTGACTAGTGAGTGCATATTACCAGTGATTACAGAAGGCACTGAATACACTAATACTGTAACTTGGTCGCTCAATGGATGAGAATGTTGGATGAGAAGTAGATGGTTAGAAACTTTTTCCGTCCCTAAAACTTCCAAATTGTGGTAGTGACTTCACACATTAATCTCGTTTTTGTTAATTTCCAAATTGTGGCAGTGAGCGGTGCTCATTGTGAACTCACATGTTAATCTCATAATAAATTAAAATCTTCTCGAAAAGTCGCCCTGAAAGTTTACCAATAGCCCTTACTTCTTAGCGGTTTCCAACGCTGCACTCGGGAAGTAGACAATAGGTCAATATGGTAACTTGGCTGACCTGTCAATAAATATTTCTTTCAGTTGGCAAATGATGATTCCGGATCCAATTAGATGGTCGTGATCGATCTATCGGGATGGATCTGACACATAAGGCTCTAAACAAATGGACTGCATATAAACCTGCAAAGCTAGTTTTTATGCAGTCGGCACGATTGTATGGAAATTGCAAATTGTGTGTGCGGTCCGTCAGTCATGCAGTTCCTGGTTTTAATGAGTTGATTGCCAGTTCCACTGCACAAAAATACATCTACGACGCATTTATACCTTAAGCACACTTTTCCAAATCATGAAAACAAGTTGATCCAACGTAAAATTTGTTTAATAAATAAACTAAATAACAACATTACATTAAAATCATAGAACATTTACTGAACATTCACTTTACTTCTTCTTGGGTTTGGGTTTCTTGACTTTTTTGTACGGTCCAAGCTGAAGACGCACAAGCAAGCCACGCCACCAAGCCTGTACAATAATAGCGGAATTCAGCATTTTCTCATGGTAGCGCCGTGCTATCTCGCGTTCTTCTTTGAATTTGTTCCAATCCTTCATTTGCTGATCATGTTTTGCAAGCTAGAAAAAATGAAAAATATGTTTAATTAGATATGTAAGTAACATTTCCTTCCTTTGCATTAGGAAAGGTACATTTTCATATGCTAACAGTGTGAGTACGTATCGGATTTATAGATGTATAAAGAGTTTTCTTTAAATCATCAAAGATTTTGCTGATGAAAAAATAGTGTACAGGAAAGTTTTAAGTTATCAATAAGGTTTCAGAATGGCTCTTAATTTAACGTCTAGCAAACTAGCAACCAATCAGCATCACGGCGTCAAACGTTCAAGCGGCTGAATTGATGAAAGTTGCCCAGCTAAAGCAAATGATGTGTGCAGATAGAATGTCGGTTACCACACCGTGTTTGGTACAGGTTAACGAGAGATAAAAGAATTTGCCTGTTATTCTGTACGCAAATGTGGTGTTAATCGCTAATAAAAATATTTCTATGAAATAAGTTAAGACTAAAAGTTAAGGACCAACGGGGTTACCATGACGTTCAAAGTAAGATTATTTTAATCTTGTTTCGGCGTGAGTAAGAGATGGCGCTAGACAACCTGTATAGCTCTGTCTCTTACCCACACTAAAACAAGATTAAAACAATCTTACTTTTAAACGTCATGGTCTAGGTCCAAAAGATTAGCGCAATCATATTAAGATATGAAGTTACCGTTTCTTGGTATCGTATTCGTTTGTCACGCGTGTCTTGGTATTCGTTTTTCTTCATTTGTATTTTTAGATCGATTTTTTCCATGTCATTTTCAAACTTTTCCATCCACTCTTCAATTTTTTCTAAAGTTTCCTTTAACAGCATAACAGCAAGTTAATAGATATAGCAATCAAAAGCAAGATTTCAAAAGCAGAAAATTATTGCATTAACAGAAACCAATTGTATTTATAGACACATACAGGCCTAAGCTCTACTCTTCACTGTGAAAGTGAACTGGGTTGTAAACAGTAGGTGGGCCTGGGGAAAATATAATGCAATAATTAAAATCCTAAATGTACTAACGTTAATTGTAATGGTAACCAATGTTTCCACTTCGTTATGAACTCTTAATTCATGGTCACTTCTCTGTTTATAATATTCAATACTAGATGCTGGGTCATATTCGATATCATAAATTGTCTGCGTGTGTTGTTCTGTCCTTGCTACTTGCCAATTATCTATGTACCGAGTGCGGACTTCAGCATACAGCACTGAATCCTAATAAAATAAAAATAATATTAAAATTTGATTAATACAATTAAAATGCGATTTCTTCAATCGAGTATTTAAAACGTATTATAATTTATTATATTAATTATATGTTGAATATTTTTTTGTTTTATCAAAATGAAAATAATTGTGCTGTATAAACTATGTTAAGGGATTATTTTAAAAAATCTCGTGTTTTCTTAGGAAAACATACATAGAGGTCTTTTTTAATCCCAGTATTAGCACTAGGATTAAAAAAAGAGCTCTTAGTCTAGTACTAGTAAAAGGTTATGCAAACTTACTTCAACCTGAGTCCTTAGTTTATCAATTATAACTTCGGTGTCATATAATACTGTTTTGATATGGTTACGTTGCTGTCTAACTTGTTTACTTAGCTCTTTACGAAGTCTATACAGAAAATAAAAATATTAATAACTTTTCCGTTTACATAACTGATTAAATACTAACTAAACCGTAAAAGTTCAATAACATCAAGAAAAATCTTACATTTTATTTTTACTTTCTTCTTCCACTAAGTGAATGCGGTAACGTTCAAGTTCGTTGTAAGAATTAATGAAATTCACTAAATTATCAAAACTAAAGGTTTGCGCTAGACCTATATATGTTGAAATCATTACTTTATTAACATATTTCCTAGAACAAAATATAGATCGATAGAATACTGTAGGTAAAATAATTAACGTAAGTATCATTGTAAAACTGAATTTAGCTATTAAAATAAATTGGTACCTGTCTGCATCAAGTTTCTTTATTTTATATATCGTGCAGTTAAGCATTTTGGGGTCTATTCCATCAAGCTCGTCTTTGACTTCATTGGCATCATAAACACCATATTTTATAGCTTTCAAATAATCAATATCAGATAGTGTCCTTATGAGTGCAAGCCCATTGTTGCATCTTTCTAAAAATATTTATGGAAATAAAAATGTTCCAGATGTTATAATTTGATTAATTAGGATGTCTAGTTTATAAAATTATAAAATACATTTGACATATTAAAATGGTAAATACTAAATACCAAAGAAAGTGTAGCATCTTTACTGATATTTTATGCTAACATGCCTATTGTTCTTTTAATTACTTAATCAATCCAAGGATTTTATTAATTATCTAAACAAAATACAGATCACCTTACTAGTTAAGACAATACCTTTACAATCTGACCAATTTAAATGATCCTGACAAAATTTGCTTACCAGTGTGACAATGGAGCTAATTAGATTAGACTATAATCGAATAAACAGCATATCTACTGGTTGTTATCCATATGGTTTTCTTTTAATTTTGCTATCCACCTCACACCAACCAAGTATTTTACCTAATGGGTAAACGGTTAATTGCGATTGAAAATATTTACGCTAATTATGTAAAAATTGATCGTTTACTTTAAACGATTGAAGTAATTGTCAATGCATGTCATTGTTATTCACGTAAATATTGGCAATCACAGTTGACCGTTTCGGGGATCCTTTAGCCACCATTCATGATTATTGAGTTTACTGTATGATTTTACCTAGAATCCAAAGTTGCGTTATGACATCTTCCAGGACAGACGTGAATAAAGATGTCAGCATAAAGGAGGATCTATTGAGCATAAAAAATACAAATAAATGCAGTTCGAACAGCAACTTAACATAAGAATAAAATATACCACCATAAGATAAAGCAAAGCAAAAATACCCTCCAGACACCGATTTAGAAACATTAAACTCGTCTAGATCCGTCATGTTTGATGGTGTCCGACGCAAAACCATTCCCTATGAAAAAAAAAAAACATTAAATACTTCGTATAATTTCCAGTCAAATGATTCCCTAAATGACTATACATATGTATATTCTTATCGATATCGATATTTGTAAAGTACGTGAGTAATTTACATCTCTACTACTGAAATTTCGGTAGGAAGGTACTGTTTTCAGGTATTACAGCCGACGTAACCTTACAGTACTTAAGGTCAACAAAGAAATACTTATTTGTTTGTACCTAAGTCGTCAGTTTTTTTTATACAAGTGTAACGTTAAATGCGCAAAACCTGAAAATAGTTTGATCGGAATAACGAGCAGAATTAACTGCACCACCTTTTAATATAGGTACTTAAGTTAGGTTAGGTTATTTTTCAAAAAATTCTTTATTAAAAATTTTGGTCTTTCTATTTATTAATAGGTGCGTGCGCAAACCCGCTGAAATAGGTACCTACACAAGCCCAAATGGTTGTAGTCCAATCAAATTTTCCCATATGCGGAATGATAAAAGTTCTTATTTCGATGCAAATACGAATTTTAAACAAACTAAAACTGCACATAAAACCTTAATTTTTTTTTAATGTTTTAATTTTTTTTTTTACCGAATTAGGTCAAATGAATTAAAAATCATTTGGGGTGTCTGAGGTATTGAGCATTTAACGTTACACGTTGTATATGTAATGTACCTAAGTCTTTTGTATCATAGGTAATTCTAACTAAATTTTTTTGTGTTATTCTACTTTATTTTCTGGTTTAGTAAAAGATTAAACTTATCGAGCACTCGGGGCGGGAAAGCTAATCAATTTTAGTATTTCCTCACCTTGATAAGTGCCTAGTTACCTATCTAAAACAGTCGAGAGAAGAAAAACAATAAGGATCGAAAGAAGAATAAAAAAATAAGGACCGAGGAAAGCGATCTCTAAATTTTTACCCTGCTTCTGAAAATCAAACCAGACGCCTGTGTCAATGATGGGGCTTTGTTACGTGTTTAGATTGTATTGGTGGTACCTGGGGCCACCTACCACCACAACAGTGGTTATTTTTTCCAGTGGGAAAATCATCTAATGACATCCCCCGCTCTTGGGCGGAGCGGGAGATAGTGTCAGACTTTTACTGACTAAAAACCCATTTCTATTCCTTCGTTGCCTTTCGTACTGGGGCTGAGCTATCTTTCGAACTAAACCTGGCTCCAGTAGGCTTCGACATAGCTGTGCCCCTGCTGTTGCTGACAGCTCTTTGAGGTGCGCGGGAACAATGCACGCCGTCGAATACTTAGGCTCGGTCCACCACAACATTGGTGCTAATAACCTCACATACAGTGCCGGCGTAGCGCCACTGACACCCCGGGCGAAAATATTGTGGCACCCAGGTGGAAGTATCGCACCAGTGCACCAGCGTAAGCGTAAGCGCAGTGTGGTCGATGAGCTCCTCGACCACAAACCCTCAAAAAATCCATTAAAAAAAAATCTCAAAAAATAAGCATAATATGCACAGAGCGTAGTAGAGCACAGTTATGAGTGTTTGCACCAGGGAAGGCAGGAGACTCCAGACCTTGGCGCCCCCCTGAATTTGTCGCTCTGGGCCGTCGCCCCATCGTGCCCCCCCCCCGCCCCCCTAACCTAACGCCGGCGCTGCTCACATAAGAAGCACTCTCTACTAATTTGTGGCAGTACTTTGATCATGTGGTCTTTCGTTTGAAGAAGAGAAAAGCTGAATATATTTGTTAGTTTTAAAACCTATATATAAGTTAGAAAAAAAGATATATTCACAGCGGTTATTGATTCCGGAATGGCTGCGGTATCCGCTAGAGATATAATTGGTTCCGGCTTGTGGGTGGAGACTAAGCCATAGGTTGATGCCTCCGTCACAAAGCCAAAACCAACTTTATTAGACATACAATAAATAAATTGTACCAATAGATAAATTAAACAAAAATACTTTTATACGCAAACGTCTTTTGCAAATACTTCGACAAAAGTCAGTGCTGTGACCATGATAAATAATTATGACAATTCGGTACTGATGACAGAAAATAAGAACGGAAAAAGATTTCGGCCAGTACCACTGCGCTGCACTGCGTACTGTTAGCACTGGCTAGAAAAGAAAAAATAATCTGTAGAATGCTATAGAATATTCTAGATTTCCGACGGCTATTCTAATCTTTGGGTCAGCGGATCAGCTTTTTATTTTATAGTTATGAACCTGCTGTGTTGGTACACAGAGGCTGGCATTTGGGGTGCACTGCAGGGCAAAGGACTCCTTCCCTCCTTCCACTATTTTCTGTCCGGCCAAAATGGCTCCAACTTAAAGACCTTACATAGTCTTCTCATCATCATCAGCCTTTTTAATGTTCCCACTGCTGGGACTCAGGCCTCCTCTCTAAGAGCGGGAATCAGCCGTAATCCACCATGCGGGCCCAGTGCGGGTTGGTGAATGTCACATGTCTTCGAATTTTTGGTTCTGGGACATGCTGGTTTCCTCACGATGTTTTCCTTTACCGTTTTGAGAGCAGTGGTGATGAAATAAATTACACAAAGTGAAACATGGCTGGGTTCGAACACGCGATCTACAACTCGTAAGTCGGGGCCATTTGGCCTCCACTGCTCTCTTATAGTCTTCTATTTAATAGAAAAAAAAAGTTTATTTCCAAGAGTTTTCCAAAAATTCCTTCATGCACGTGACTACTTTATGTACAGCAATAAATTATTAAAGTTTAGAAAGAAACTTTGCACCACGAACAGCTGATAACCGCACGTCTTTGGACAGTTCAGGCAGATCTTTACCCCTCACTAGGTACGAATGACTCTTGTACTGCGCTCTCGACTCATCGCTGCGGCCAGCACTGCGCTCAAGGCTGTTTTCTTTAGAGAATAGCACACCTGTTCGTGGATGTGGTCACTATACACTTCACACATTAAACTTGTACACAAGATACACCCAAAACCGGACCCACCATTTGTAGGCCATACAAATAAATATTTGTTCCGTTCGGGAATCAAACAGTCTACACACAGCGTAGTAACCAGCATTTATTCGTATTGTGCAAAAAAAAGCTAATAAAAATAATTTTAATACTTTTATTTAAACTAAAAAAAAATAACAAAATAATATAACAATAATAAAAACCATTAAAAAACAAATAAAAAAAAAAAAATTTGAACAATAATATTTAAAAAAAGTAGGTAACCATTACTCGCTTAGTGATGCGCTTTTGAGCATCGAACTTGTATCGATAATTTTTTTCTGTATACAGTACACATAAAAAAAAAACACTAAAATAACAAATATAAAAATTCTGGTATTTTATTGATTACTTCCTCATTCAAATGAAGATCACAGACAAAATGAAGTACTTATGAGAAAATTTATTACAGTTATTGAACTTCTGCAAACCTGTAAAAGCTATACCTCTACCAAGACTTGTTATGCAAGTTATTTAAAGTACCTTTATGTACTTTGGTACAAAATCAGTGGTACCTAATGTACCTTCCTACAATAACTGTGAACGAACTGTTTAGGTACTTGAATTTATAATTCGCCGAATGCCTACTCATACCTACAATCAGCGTTGCCAAATTTTTTTTGCCATCTCATCCCGAGTTGGCAAAAAAAAAATCTGCCATCATGTCCAGCATGTCTGCATTAGTAACTTTTTGAGTGAAAAAAGTGGGGTTCTTGCATCGAAAGCGGGACATAGTAAAAAAACGTATATAATCAAATGTTTTTAAATATTTATCTTTTTATTTGAGTTCAAATTACGTTTACGGGACGATAGTTAATAAAAATATCCATAGAAATATCATTAGAAAAATATGGCGTTTCAAGGCAGGCGAGGCGGCCAGTCCACACTTGTCTGTGCCACCCGCCCGCGCTTTCTCTGTACGCTGCACGCGTGGTCGAGTTATTCCCGAAGAGCGGGACTGAGCCTGTCCCGCGCGGGACATTTAATTTTGATTTAAATATCGGGACTTTCCGCCAAAATCGGGTCGTCTGGCAACGCTGCTTACAATCCAATCGCCACCAACCAGGGGCGCCGGGTTTTAGAAAACCTCATGGGTGCTCATGCTCATTTGATGACTCGAAAAAGTGTGGAAGTGTGAGAAGAGCAATGTACACTGATAGATCGACAATAAATGAATAAATGTCCTACTTACTGCGTAAGTAGGACAAGTAACCTTAGTTTGATACTGCGTATCAAACTAAGGTTTTTTTTGTATTATAGAAACCTGTAACAACGACCACAAACACCCATGACTGAGTGTTGGATACAAGGTTTGATTCGGTGTGATCACAATAAAAAGACGACTGTCATCAAAACACAATTGGTATTTATTTCCCTTTTAGCAGTTTACAGTTTAGCGTTATTACTAGAAGTTATGTAAAACGGAACAATGGTAAGTATACGAGTTAAACACAGTAATGGATCACTTGCTAATTCTATCAGAGAGCACGGGTACAGGAATTTAATAAGAACATACATTAGAGGTTGTCGGAAGTAGGAAAAAGCAAATTTGACATATAGGGATGTCACCATACCCGACTAAAATAGTGATGGACTAGTGGCATTCCAACACTCCTCCTCACGAGTTCTTCACTCAAGATAGGCCAAGGCAGCTTCGCAGCATCCGGAGCCTCGGTCCTGGGATACCCTTTGTCAGGATGTCAGCCTCCATGTCCTGGGTTGGTTTATAAAGGATGCTGACTACCCCCTGTTGAACACACTCCCTTATGAAGTGCTGTTTTATTTCGATGTGTTTTGACTTTCCAGTGATGATTGGGTTGTTGGAAAGTCGCTGGGCAGCTTGATTGTCACTGAAAATTACAATATTATTAATATTAGTGCCCAAATCACTAAGTAACAATTTTAAATGGATAGCCTCCTTTGCCGCTTCGGTTAGGGCTATATATTCAGCTTCTGCTGTTGATAGAGCAACACATCTTTGCTTCTTTGATTCCCAGCTGATGCAACCATTTGCATATTTGAAGCAATAGCCAGAGTAAGACTTTCTGTCTATTTTACAACCGGCCCAATCAGCATCAGCCATTCCATATAAATTTTTATTTGATTTAGAGTAGCAGATACCAACATCCATGGTACCTTTGAGATACCTCAGTATGCGTTTTGCATATTTGAAATGTTCTTCATTGTATGCATTGTTAAATTGTGACAGATAGCTTACTGCATACGAAATGTCTGGTCTGCTTGCTACAGATAAATACATCAAAGTTCCAATCAGATTTTGATATGGAATGTTCTTGTCACAATCTTCAGATTTTTCAAGGTTTAAATATGGTTCTATTGGAGTACTTATTGGCTTGCAATTTTCCATGTTATAACTTTTCAATGCTTTTTGTATGTACTTTTGTTGAGTTATTTTTAATTTATTCTCTTCATAATTAATTTCCATACCAAGAAGATATCTTAATTTTCCAATATCTTTCATTTCAAATATTTGACTCAGATGTTTCTTGAATTTTTCTAATAAGCTTTCATTTGAATAAGCTATGGCCAAATCGTCAACATACACTGCAACAATCATCTTATCTGTGCCTTGTGCCCATGTATAGATACATGGATCAGCTGTTGAAGATTTAAAATTCAGTTTCTTGAGTTCATGGTCCAATTTATAAAACCATTGTCGACCAGCTTGTTTTAAGCCATATAAGGCCTTTTTTAATAAACAGACTTTTTCACCTTTTATTTTATTTAAGTCATGAAGCATGTTTCTAGCTTTATTGAATAAATCCAAATTTTCTTTTTCAGATTGTTCAAGCATAATTTCAGTTATATATTCTTCTAGATATTCAGGTTTTTTCATGACAATTTTTTTATTTAGATCTCCATTAAGATAAGCAGTGGTTACATCCATTTGATGGAGCTTTAAATTATGTTCAACTGCATGAGCCAATAATGTTCTTATTGAACTTAGTTTGGCCACTGGAGCATATGTTTCATCGTAATCAATGCCCGGCCTTTGTGTGAATCCACGAGCCACCAAACGTGCCTTTTTGGTCACTTTTTCATCTGGCCCCAATTTTTCTTTCAAGACCATTTTATAGTCCACAAAATTTTTTGTATTCTCCTCCTTAGGCTGAATTTTCCATGTGCCATTTTTTATGTGAGCTTTTATTTCAGCTTTTATGGCTTGCCGCCACTCATCCTTATTACCTTCGTTTATTTCTATCTCTCCGCATAGATAAGAGCATTCATCTGCCTCTTGAAGATCATAATCTTTGGCCCATACTGGAGGTTTCCTTATTCTTTCAGGACGTTGACCTTGGACCTCATCCACTTCCACACTTTGACTTGGCTGTACTTGATGAGGTGAGGTCATATTTTGTGGATTTATAGTTTCATTTTCAGATACTTCATCTTCATATTCACTGAACGAGTGCATAGTGTCATTATCATGGTCATCATCACTACTTTCCACATTTGGCTGAAAAGTAGAAGGCTGAAAAGAAAAAAGCTGAAAAGGTAAAATGTTTGTCTCCCTTTCTTGTTTCTTGCTTTTATTGATATTTGTTTTTTCTGTTTCAGGCGGTTCCAGTTCAGGCAGAATCCGGTCATTTTGGACATCATTATTTTTATAGTACATTTTTCCATCCAACACTTTTACATCACGACGTACAATGACATCATTTTTCTTTGGCAAATATATTCTGTATCCTTTGCTATATTTTGCATAACCGACAAACACACCTTCACTTGCTTTTGGTGAAAATTTACAGTGCTTCTTTTGTTTGTGGAGTGTGAATACCTTTGATCCGAATATGTGTAAGTGTTTTACAGATGGTGTCCGACCGACCCATTTCATGTATGGTGTCTCTCCATTCAAAGTTTTAGTGGGACATCTGTTCACAATATAATTTGCTGTTACTACTGCTTCTGCCCACAATCTTTCAGGAACTTTCGATTCTATCAGCATGCATCTGGCCTTCTCAATAAGAGTTCTATTTTTTCTTTCGGCCAATCCATTCTGCTGTGGTGTATATATGACTGACAATCTTCTCTGGATGCCATTCTTCTTTAAATATGTCTCAAATTCATTGTTGCAATACTCTGTTCCATTATCTGACTGTAAATATTTTATTTTATGTTCTGTGAATCTTTCCACTTCTTTTTTATACTCTTTGAATTTTTCTAATGTTTCAGATTTGTTCTGCAGGAAGTACACATAACAATATCGGCTGTAATCATCAATAAATGTTAACATGTATCTGGAACCTGCAATTGTTGCATGTGGCATGGGTCCACATAGATCAGTATGTATAACCTCCAAAAGTTGTTTTGTTTTTATACCCTCATTTTTGGGAAAAGGCAACCTTGTCATTTTTCCTTGAATACAACTTTCACAATTTTCAAGTATATCATCTTTATTTAAGTCTAATCCAGACACAAGATTGTTGGATGATAATTTTTTTAAGTCTTTTTCATTTAAATGAGCTAACTTCCTATGCCATTGCATAATATTATCTTTTGAAACATTATTTGCTTTTTCCATTGTTTGCAAACTTGGAAAATGAGTCAGATAAAGGCCATCCCTTTTATCAGCTGTCAATACAGTTTTTCCAGCTAAATCTTTAATGTAGGCTTTATCCTTAGTGAATAAGACTGTATGGTCATGCTCTGTTATACGAGCGACTGACAGCAAATTAGTTGTTAACTCTGGTACATATAGAGTATTATTTAAATTGATTTCAGAGTTATTGCAATTTACTGAGACTATTCCCGTACCTTTAATTTCAGTGCTGTGATTTGATGCCAATTTCAACTTCCCTTGCTCGGTTTCAATGTTTTCGAATTTTTCAGGCTGTCCAGTCATGTGGGATGTGCACCCGCTATCCAGACACCAAACATCGCCTGCATCAGCATGGATTTTATTTGCCGTCTCTGTAATGAAAAAGTTTTTAGCATTTTTCTTTTTATTACTGTCACTCGATGAGCTTGAACTTTGGTTCTTGTTTCGAGACCAGCACTTGGACGCTTGATAAATGATAAATAATGATAAATGATAAATGATAAATGATCTTTATTTTGTAAATAGGTTTTAAAAAAACACTTTTACACGTCAATTTTGTTTTCAGTCAGTTTTAACGAGATGAGGCCGGTGTTTCCTAGCTGACTACCCTGAGAAGAAACACCGAAACAAACTCAGGGGTCAAAGTCTCTTTTAAAGTCCATACAGTAAACATGTAATGGTCAAATCATATGAGAACCATGCAGACCAGTGTCTCAGATGGCCTTTTGAGGAAAGAACCACACAGATTTGAGTGGACCTGTCCAGTCAGTGCAAGCATTTGTCAGTATTCGTGTAGCTCAAACTTAGGACTACCAAGGAGCTCAACGACTTGACGAACAATACCAAAGATAGGACATTTGAGTAGGCCGCGTCAAATACTCAAAACTGCCAGACATCATATAAAAATACAGAAAAGAAAAAAGTAATCCACATAGTTCCCACATTCACAATAATAAAATACTAGTATTTACAAAATGTAACACTCGACATATATAAAATAAAATAAAAAATATTATTATCAATATTTATCAAATCATTAAAATATTATCAAATTAAAATAAAATAAAGAACCTTCTAAGTTCTAAGTCTAATTGTAAAATAAAGTTTTAAACAAGAATCATCAAATGTCAAAATGTAAATAAAAATAATCATTATAATATATATAGTAGTAATCAGAAAATACTTATACATATAACAACTAATATAGACAGTACTGGAGCAGATCAATCCCAAGCTGTTTTGTCTTCAAGATACTCTTTTACAGTATAAAAAGCCTTCTGACAAAGTTTCCGCTTTACAAATGATTTAAACTTATTCAGGCTAAGTTCTTGAATGTGACTGGGAAGTTTATTATAAAAGTGTATACATTGGCATCTAAATGAGCCTCCTATTTTTTTGAGCCTGGTTGCAGGAACTACAAATTTGTGTTTGTTCCTAGTATTTACACTATGGATATCACTATATTTTTTAAACATATTTTTGTTTTTATGAACATACAAAATATTGTCATAGATATACTGAGAAGGTACAGTCAAAATATTAATATTTTTAAATTTATCTCTGAGCGAGTATCTGGGACTCAATTTATAAATTGCACGAATAGCCCTTTTCTGCAAAACAAAAATTGACTGGATATCGGCGGCATTTCCCCACAATAAAATGCCGTATGACATAACACTATGAAAATAGCTGAAATAAACTAAACGGGCTGTTTCTAAGTCGGTTAAATTTCGAATTTTTCTAACAGCATATGCTGCAGAGCTAAGTTTTTTAGATAATTTATCAATATGTGGGCCCCACTGAAGCTTAGAATCTAGAGTTATGCCCAAAAACACTGTAGTGTCTTCAGGTCTCAACTCTTTACCCTTTATTTGTACACTAGTTTCCACTTGTCTAACATGTGGCATCGTAAATTTAATACATTTAGTTTTTTTTTCATTAAGGAGAAGGTTATTGACATTAAACCAGTGTACTATTTTAGAAAGAGCTATATTTATATCGTCAGTATCTGATTGCTGACGTTTGAGCTTAAACAAAAGGGAAGTATCGTCTGCAAACAACACTATATCATGGTTATCCTTTATCAGGTAAGGTAAATCATTTATATAAATTAGAAATAAAAATGGTCCAAGAATTGAGCCCTGGGGGACACCCATTGTTACTATAGACCCGGGTGATCTTTTCCCATTCACGTCAACTCTCTGAATCCTATCACTTAGATAAGAAGTAAGAAGATCCAAAGAGGAGTTCCGAATTCCGTAATAGCGGAGCTTCCTGACTAAAGTTTCATGGAGAACACAATCGAACGCCTTGGACAAATCACAAAAAATGCCCAGAGCATCGCATTTGTCTTCCCATGCATTATAGACATGTCCCAAAAGTTCAACGCCGGCGTCGGCTGTTGAACGACCCCTTGTAAAACCGAATTGCTTAGTATGTAACAATTTATGTCTATTAAAAAATCTTTGTAATTGTTCTAAAATAAGTTTCTCAAATATTTTACTAAAAGTGGGTAGCACTGAAATGGGTCTATAATTAGTAGGGTCAGTTGTACTACCCGTTTTAAACAATGGTATTATTTTACTATACTTCATTAAGTCAGGAAACTCACCACAATCAATACAACTGTTAAAAATAAGTGCTAGACTAGGAGCTACTACGTTGATAATCGATTTTACAACATCCACAGAATTTCCCCATAAATCTGTAGTCTTTTTTACATTTAAAGTGTTAAAGGTTTTAATTATATCTAAATAAGTCACATGTTCGAAATTAAAATTGAAGTCGCAAACTTTCACATTTTCTTTAAGCAGAGACTCTGCAGCAGAGGGTGATGAGTTAAGAGATTTTGTAGTTAATATGGGGATCTCCGAAAAGAAGTTTTCAAAAGCCGCGGCAACCTGAGTGTCCGATTTAATCACATTGTCATCAATTACAAGGCTTAAGTCACTACAAGGTCTTGTGGACCTTCCAGTCTCATTATTTATAATATTCCAAGTCGTTTTAATGATATTATTACTATTTTTAATTTTAGAACTCAAATAACGCGACTTTGCAACAGAGCATACTTTTTTAAATAATTTGGAATAATTTCTAACATATAAACTAAATTCATCAGTGTTAACATAAATCTTTTCATCATACAACTCATAAAGCCGAGTTCTACTTTTATGAATACCAATGGTAGCCCATTCACTAAAAGATACGTTACTATTGACGGAAATGGTCTTAGGTATAAAGGTGGAATCAAAATGCTCACAGTAGCCATTAAAAAAACTTTCATATTGATGATTGATATCATCTAAAGTTGACAACGTTGGTAAATTATCAATGAGTTTAGTTTTAAAAGTTTCTAAACGACTCCAATGATGTCCAACTTTGTCACACACTGTGCATTTGAGCTTCTTTTTGTGGAAGTAATAAGCACTTTCACTTGTTGCATTGTGATTCTTGTTCCTTTTCCTTGCTTGGCTTTCCTCAATGATTTTTATTTTCAAGTCTTCTGGCAGAGGCAATTTATCCCGCGTCTCAATGGCAATCCTGAAATTCTCGAATGACGATGGCAGGCTGTAGAGAATTATAATGCTCAGCAGATCATTGTTTACTTTTACGTCCATGTTTTCAAGCCTGTCGACACAGAAAAATATGGCGGCCATGTGATCCTGTACATCGTCTGAATCTGTCATTTTCTTTAGGATCAACTGTTTGAGCAACGTCGCCTTTCTTGCGGGGCCTTCACTTTGATAAATTGACTTTAATTTTGCCCATATTTCAGATGCAGATTTACAATTTTTAACTTGCCTCAATTCTTTTGGTGAGATCATAAGGAAGAGCTCTGAACGTGCGAGCAGATCCTTTGCGGCATCTGGTTTTTCTTCGCCGATCGTGGCCCATAAATCATTCTTCACGAGGATCGCCTGGGCTTGTATTGCCCACGTATCGTAGTTATCACGACTGAGCTGCTCGATGTGATGATAATGCGGATTACGCATTGTCGTAGACATTGTGACCGAAACCGAGAATCAAGAACCACGCTCTGCTACCAATTTGTTGGATACAAGGTTTGATTCGGTGTGATCACAATAAAAAGACGACTGTCATCAAAACACAATTGGTATTTATTTCCCTTTTAGCAGTTTACAGTTTAGCGTTATTACTAGAAGTTATGTAAAACGGAACAATGGTAAGTATACGAGTTAAACACAGTAATGGATCACTTGCTAATTCTATCAGAGAGCACGGGTACAGGAATTTAATAAGAACATACATTAGAGGTTGTCGGAAGTAGGAAAAAGCAAATTTGACATATAGGGATGTCACCATACCCGACTAAAATAGTGATGGACTAGTGGCATTCCAACACTGAGACCCAACACAAATATTTGTTTCATCAACAAACATTTATGTTGGTGCGGGAATCGAACCCATGGCACTTGCGTCTCAATCGGCACTCTAAACCACTGGGCTAAACGGGTCGTCAAGGAATAACAAAAGCGCCCATTCCTAAAAGGCTAATTACTGATCTGTTTCTTGTTTCTAGATGTCTATTCTTAGAGGTGCTCGAGTCCACGAGCACCCACGGAGTCGGCGCCCCTGCCACCAACACAACTATCGATTTAAAAACATATAGTTGAAATTATTTTTAAATTATAATTTATTCTGAGAAGGCCCAATTAAAAGTAAGCATTGCAATGCGATTTGGACTTTGTATCCTATGTCGTAAAGCATATGTATTATTCCAAAATGTCATAATTATTTCGAATTCTGTATTCAAAATCCGTTTATAATAGTCCGTTCCAGTTTTTTTTTTCATTTCTTCTTTTTTCCCTCATCAGCGGCTGACTTTCGCTGACTTTGGCTGCCTTTGCCTCTTCTTAGGTTTGTAAGGGCCTATTTGTAGCCGGACAAGTAGCCCGCGCCACCATGCTTGCACTATAATGGCGGACGTTGTCATCTTCTCTATGTAATTCAGAGCTTCCTGGCGTTCCGCTTTGAACTGGATCCATTTTTTCATTAACTTCTCATGGTTAGCGTACTGGTGATAAAATAATTTTGATTTAGCAGTGGCTTTATGTGACGGGGAGGGTTTTTTAGTCAGTAAGTCTACTACACTAGTTCCCGCTCCGCCCAAGGGCTGGGGATGTCATTTGGATGGTTTTTATTTTACCCACCAAAAAAAAGGAAAGCAGCTAGTATTAATTTAAGTTTAGATTACCGTTTCCTCCATTTCCTCTCTCTTTTGCTTGGCATCTTGATACTTGTTCTTCATAATAGCTATCTTGAGGTCCTGTGCTTCAATGTCCATGTCGTATTTTGTCATCCAGTTGTCTACTTTTGTTAGTATATCCTGCAGAATGATAATCAAGGTGTAACTTTAAATGCGCTAAACCTGAAATTAGTTTGATCAGAATAACGAGCAGAATTAATTAAACCACTTTTTAATATAAGTTACATTTAAAAAATAATCTGTATTAAAGACTTGACTATTTATGAATAGGTCAATCCATCACGTGCGCAAACCCGTTGGAATAGGTAAACAAACACAAATAGTTGTAGTCCAATCAAATTTTTTCATGCACGGGATAATAAAAGTTCTTATTTCAATGCAGATATGTATTTTAAACAAACTAAAACTGCTCATAAAACCTTTAATTTTTTTTATGTTTTTTTTTTCTCACAGAATTAGGACAATTGAATTAAAAATTACTTGAGGTGTATGAGGTTTTGCGCATTTAACGTTACACGTTGTATAATTTTCATTTGAATAACATAGGTACATGAGCTTTGCGACCGTACTTTGCACCAGTGTCGTAGCCACGCACAGGGTGCAGTTCCTAAAGGCGCAGTTATACACCGGGCACCGGGCGTTTAAAAGGCTAGTTACGCCACTGTCTCGCACCCGTATTCGTGACCTTCAGATTCGTGTACACAAAACGGGGAGCAGCTTCAGTTGCTCGCAATTGTGCGTGCAGCTAAGGAGTGGAGGGTGCAGTTGCTGGAGTCGCACCGTAACGTCAATTTCAAGGCGTTCCTGGTGCGGGTCCCGAACACTTTTCTGCCCCTCATGTTGAAGGAAGACTTTTGAACGCAGGGCGTGGACAGGTGCCACAGATCAGCACAAAGTGAACTAAGTGCAATCTGAAGTTTTATTATTATTTGCCGGAGTCTGTGTTTCCTGATAGCTACAACCCGGGAATCTTTAAGTCGAGAGTGAATAGGTTTCTTCTAGGTAAGCGCGTTTCATCGTCTCTTTCCATCAGGTGAGATGGCGGTCAAGCGCCAACCTATCAACATTGCAAAAAAAAATCAGACCAGTATGTTCAGAATTTCAGACATTACCTCCTTTCCTCTAAATAATATTAGTGTAGATTTAAAAAAAAAATCTTACGTTGATAAAGATGTTGACAAGCAGTTCAACCTCGGAGTGTATCCTCTGCTCCTGGTCAGCTCTTTCCCGGTAGTAATTGATGTCCTTGGACGGGGCGGACTCCTCGTTGAAGATCGCCTGTTCGTGCTGCTCCGTGCGCGCTCGCTGCCAGTTCTCCATGTACCTGCTCCGAATCTCGGAGTTCAATCCTGTGTCCTGAATTATGAGGGTTTATTGAGGTTTGAGATCGTTTATTAAACATGGCTTTGCTTCTACAGACAGGAACCAGCAATTTTTTTTAAAAATTATATTATATTACTAGTTTTTAACTTTTAACCATTGGAAGTTTAGAAAACCAGTGTGCTAACAAATTCTGCAGTGCTGTTTTCTAAGAAAACAGCCTTGAGCGCAGCGCTGGCCGCAGCGGCGAGTCGAGAGCGAAGCGGTGCTATTCTCTACGAAAACAGCCTTGAGCGCAGCGCTGGCCGCAGCGACGAAATCCAAATGTTTACTTGTATAATACACTCGATTAACAATCCAATGTATCAATGTGCTGCGCTCTCGACACGTCGCTGCGGCCAGCGCTGCGCTCAAGGCTGTTTTCTTAGAGAATAGCACGCCTGGAGCCTTACCATGACGTGTTAAAATGTCAGTCGTTCGGGGGGAGAAATAGGGATGGAGCTATACACCCTGTATAGCTCATGCCCTTTCGTAGTCCATGGTCGTAAAATGGATGGCGTTAAGAGCTCGTGGTAGTACTCCTACTCGGAGGAACGATTCAACTGGTCTCGCTATGAAATCTATTTATATAAAAATCAATGCCACTTTTCGTTGTTAATTTATAACTCAAGAACGGGCTCACCTATCAAAACCAAATTTTAAGGTATTGTTTGGAGTATTTGGTAGATGGTTTGTGTGAAGTTTGGTAGGGTAGAGTAGGGTATAGTAGGGTAGAGTAGGGTAGAGTAGGGTAGAGTAGGGTAGAGTATGGTAGAGTAGGATAGAGTATGGTAGAGTATGGTAGAGTAGGGTAGAGTAGGGTAGAATAGAGTAGAGTAGGTATAGTATGGTAGAGTAGGGAAGAGCGGGGGCGAAGCCGTGCAGGCAAAAGCTAGTCTATACTAATACTAATACTAATATATATAAAGAGGTAAAATTTGTAAGTTTGTAAGTTTGTAAGTTTGTATGTAGGGGGTAATCTCTGGAACTAATAATCCAATTCTAAATTTTTTTTTACTGGCAGAAAGCTACATTATTCCTGAGTGCTATAGGCTATAAATTGTTTCTATAGCATTTATATTAACCGAGCTATCACAACTTTTGTCTAGCAAGTCGGAAAAAAATACCTCATAAAATAGAATTATTTGCGTGCGCTGCCTAAACAGTTGCTTAAAATTAAAAACAATGTATGGCTACCTGGTTCGTCTTAATTATTTCTACAAAAAAGTCCGCGGTACCATATCTCTATCTTTTATATTTCATCTTTTATACTTCTTTTATTGCATTAAAAATATTTTTTTTCGGCATACTTACGTTTGGTTGATTATTTGAGCAACAAAATATTAGTTCTTATGACAATAAATTATTTCAGTATCACAAGAACATTATACAGATAAGATTTGCCATTTACAGCATAGCAATTGGTCATACAGTTTCGAAGATAATATAAAATTACTAAAACGCAAAATGCCCCTAGCGTAACTTTCATTGTGCAGACGTTTTACCTATTTTTTTTTATGGTGGGAAAAAATCATCTTATGACAACCCCCGCCCTTGGGTGGAGCGAGAGATAGTGTCAGACTCTTACTGACTAAAAACTCACCCCGTTCCTTCTAGCCTTCAAACCAGGGCACGAGTTCCCTTTCGGATAACCCTGGACCCGGTAGGCTTCGACCCAGCTGGGCCTCTGCTGTTGCTGACAACTTCTTGAGGCGTGCGGGAACAGTGCGCGCCGTTGACGTCTTGGGCTCGGTCCATTACCGGACGATCGGACAGCAAGCTACCCATGGCTCGCCGTCCGCGAGCCCGCGTCTACGGTGGCCGGAAATCGGGATCGGAATCCCGGCGGCGGCGGCGGGGGCGCCGTTGCCTGATGCGGTCTGCCTCCGCCTTTGCTAGCATTACTGCTTCGCAGAAGGAGGCGACCGCCTGCCATTCCTCCTCGCTAAGGACCATGGCCTCAACTAGAGCCCGCCGCGAGAGGTGTCCGCCGCCGATCGCCCCCACGTGGGCACGGCGATGCTCTGCCCAGGCAGGGCACACCTCGACTGTGTGCTCCACCGTGTCCTCCGGGCGTTACGCACAGTGGCGACACTCGGGCGTCTCTTCCGCTTTAATTCGGTGCAGGAACCTCCCGAACTTGCCATGTCAGGTGAGGACCTGTGTCATGCGGAAGGTAAGGACGCCGTGAGGCCTTTCCAGCCACGCCTCAAAGAGGGGCCACCGCCATAATTGTGGCGTGCCCAACGTTTTACCTATTTGCTCATAGATGGCGTTCTGCAATTACGTATTTTTTCTGAATCGCGGTGTTAAGACTTTCTGTGGATTGATGACCCTCTCGAATTATTATGCCCACGTTGTCGTTAGTTGGAGTTCTTCTGTCAGTTGCTTATTGGTTTCGGTTGTTTCGTTCGTATGGTTGTTGTTGTTGATAGATACCTCATAATCGAAAATATCGTAATTTCGTTGTACGTTTTTGTATGTTCGTAGTTTCGTACTTCGTTCTATCGTAATAATCGATACGAGTTATTCGATATTACGATTGTTTGGTTTTGTAAAGGCGGATGGTGTTCGAGTCGCTCTCCTTTTGTTCATAATTGTTTTCAAGTCTGTGCGTAGTTTGTTGAGAGCATGTCTAAAAGGAAATCTCAACTGTCCCGGCAGACATCACAGACAAGAGCCGCTCGAGTACGCCGTACGGAAGAATCTGCCCCTGAAAATGAGCAGCGCCTCTCGAGAAATAGAGAATATATTTCGCAAGCACGCGCTAGAGAATCTAGCTCCGAGCGCTCACAGCGCCTCGCTAGCCAAAATGTGAGGACATCGCGGGCCCGTGCTCGAGGAACTAGCGCTGAACGTGCGCACCGTCTATCTGAGTTAAGGCAGCATGTCTCTGAGACAAGGGATAGGGAGACTAGCGCTAAACGCTCGCGGCGGCTTGGTAGGCAAAATGTCATAACATCGCAGGCCCGTGCTCGGGAATCTAGCGCTGAACGTGCGCAGCGTCTATCTCATTTAAGGCAGCATGTCTCTGAGACAAGGGATAGGGAGACTAGCGCTGAGCGCTCGCAGCAGCTCGCTAGGCAAAATGCCATAACATCACAGGCCCGTGCTCAGGAATCTAGCGCTGAACGTGCGCATCGTCTAATCGAGTGTAATCTTATTTTAAAACAAGAAATTTTCCGCGGACGAAGTCGCGGGCAGAAGCTAGTAAGTTATAAAAAGAAATAAGAAAAGCCTAAAGAACTGCCTAAAACACCGAAACACGGGGGATAAGATAAGATAAGATAAGATGTATGGTCTCGCTACGAAATAAGTTATAAAAAGAAATAAAAAAAAGCCTAAAAACACCGAGAGTTGCACTTTTACGATTAAGGTTATTCGGTAAGATGCGGGATTGTTCGAGAGTTACTGCGGCCCTGGAACGCAAAAGGCAAGTGAAGAAACACAGGCAGGTGATAGTCATTAAAAGTCTGACTTTCCTCTCGCTCCACCGAAGTTATTTGATAAATGATATTTATTTTGTAAGTAGGTTTGAAAAAACACTTACACGTCAATTTCTTTTTTCGTCAGTTTAAACGAGATGAGGCCGACCGGGTGATGATTTCTTACTTCAAAAAAAAGTTTTCTACACGTATTTCGGAAAAATATTTTTTATCTTTACCTTATTTAGTTCTTTACAAGAGTCATCATCATCTTCCTGCCATTATCCCGTTTTATTTGGGATCGGCGCAACACGTTTTTTTCTTCCATTTTGTCCTGTCACTCGTCACGTTATTACTAACTCCCTTTTCTTTCATATCACTTCTCACACAATCCATCCATCTTTTCTTTGGCCTCCCTCTCCCCCTCCATCCATCCACATGTAAACTCGTAACTTTTTTTGCAACATGCGTTTCGTCTCTCCTTTTCACATGACCATAGCAAGACAGACGATTCCCTTTCAACTTTTCAGTCACTGGCACCACTTTCAAACTTCCCCTAATATACTCATAGTGGTGGGATGAGAATGGATAAAGTGAGAATACTTTGTCCATTCTCGTCACACCACCATCCATCTTAACATTCTCATCATAGTTCTTTACAAAGAGTAAGGAACTAAATAAAAGTACAGAATTAGTTTTTGTACTTTCAACGAGTCTCATGAAGTCATGACCTGATACATCTGTGTCTTTTTCAGGGTTAGTAGACTAGTTTAAGAGTTATTGACCAGAGATGCAGGTACCTACTTCGACCTGAGACTTGAGGAGAGTGATGGTCAGATCTGTGTCGTAGATAACCGTCTTGATGTAGTTCCGTTGCTGCCGAAGTTCTTTCCTCAACTCACGGCGAGTTCTGAGACAGTGAAATATTTGTTGTTGTTAGTTGTTATATGTCTGCCTACGAAATTATTGGAACTTAGTCAGAGAGGCAGCCCAAGGCCCTTGGGCTGCCTCTCTGACTCTGAACTCAGAGAGTGACTCTGAACTGAATCTAGGGCCCCAAAACTGTTTAGGTATATTATCGCACCACAAAGCGGATACTAGGTATTTATAAAACTCGGAAATTAAATTATCTAGAAAAAGGTGTTTAAAAGTCTGATAACATTTGTAGTGGCAACAACACTGCACAAACAGAAATAGTACAAGGGAAACCCCGAATAGAATTTGAAACTTTGTCGCAAATGTGTTTTTAAATGAGATGAGAATATGATTAGAGTCGTCTTGCAACTGCCACCTATTTTATAATTAGATTCCGAAGGTGGGAGAAGTTTTGACTAGTTCAATTAGAGGTTTGCTAATAAGATTTCGGGCCCCCCCGAGCTTGGGGGCCTTGGGGTATTGGGGTAAAAGAGCTCGTGGGAGGACTACTGTATGATATAAGTAGTTACCTGCCTGAAATAAAAATACATACATTTTATTATTGGCTTCGTCTTCCTCAAGTTTGGCTCGGTACTCAACTAGACCCTCTATCGTCTTGTTGACGTCCGTCAAACTGGTGTAGCACCTCTTCAAGGATAGATCTAAGTACGTTTTCTGTAACACATCGATAATGAATTCTCTGAAAAAAAAAAATTACATTTAGGGCGCTTTCAATTTATGCGTTTTTTGACGGCCTGCTGCGGGGCGTTAGTCTGTGGACGATCGTGTTTTCAGGCTACAAGTTTAAAGCGAGTTACACGAGTTACAGCAACCGTGCGGCACTGGCGATATATCGCGAACGGTCAACAACAGGACGTCCACATCACAAGCACCACGTGTTCAATTCGGTGTTGAATATCACTGGCATACAAACGTACGGCCAGATACGTTTTCAATTTAGGAGCTTGTTGTCGGACTGCTAACGTACTTCAACCGGCCGGCTGCGGCACGGTAAACGTGTTAAACGTCTAAATAGAAAGCGCCCTTAGATGCATGTTTAGGACCGTGGCACTATCTGATATAAATGAAGTGACAGACAAAATTATAAGTAGGGCAATTCGATTGAGATGGTGTTAGAGGTAGGTTGGAAGGTAGGACTGTAAGGTGTGGAAAAAGTGTCTTCGAATGACAGCTATGGTCAAATCATCGCCAAATCCTCCACCTCAAAATTACTTTTTTTGGGAATAAGTAAATCAAATCCTGTTGAGGGCCGTGAGAATGCATTGGATGTGAGACGCACTGAACCGATTATTGTGGCGACGCTGGAGGAAAGTCTATCAATTATGTCGTAATAGAGCCGCAAGAGACCTCTAAAGTTGCCGACAGAGCCCGAATAATCGCCGAACTTAAGTGGCAGTGGGCAGAGTACATTGCACGCAGAACAGATGGCCGTTGGGGCTGAAAGGCTCTGGAGCACGCAGCGTTAGAATCTGCCCTGAAGAGGAACCGATGACCTGGTGAGGGTTATGGCAATCCGATGGATTTGAGACACACAGGACTGTTCATTGTGGCAATTCTTGGGGGCCCGGAGGCCTATGGAAATGATGATGATGATGATAAGTTTCTTCAGTAAGTACTCGTTGAGCTTCTTTGCAGGACGCTTGGATCCCAGAACATAATCCACTATTGTGTAAACTTTCATCGAAATCCGTTCAGCCGTTGGAACGTAAAGTATTAACAAACATACACACATAAATTCAAACTTATGCCAGTATAATATCAGGGCAATAGTATGAATAATGTATGGATTAATTCATCTTACCGATCACTAAAGAGTTTATCCAGCTTGTACTGACTGCAGCTCAGATCATGTGGGTTGATCTTGGCCAGTTTGTCCTCGTCGTCCTGCTGCTTCACCTGAAACTTCAGGGCGAGAAGGAGCCCCATATCTGACATCGTCTTCATGATTCGTAGCTCGTTGTTACATTCGGCTGGATGGACGCAAAACTGCTTATTTCAGACATTGATTGTTTTGATTTTCATTTTTTTAGACGTTGATTTATATGGTGCACTGGATCCTACCCTCAAAAATGTTCCTCTCTATTAGTACTCTAGGGTTTGCTCATTATTCTATCAATAAGTTTTTAGTTAGTTATTGGTTTTCGGTAGGTCTACCAATTTTCAAAGTATACCTAGTATATTTAGCGGTCCCGAAATGGAAGTCTAATTCAACGCGTAGATAGGTACTGTTGAATTTTCAATGCTAGTCTCCGAGTTGAAAGTCTATTTAATACATTATCTGATGTTTAGGTTTTTCTATTCCTTTCAATGAATAATTTATATGCCCTAATCCGAATGAGGCATTAAACTTCTGTATAAGGTAGATAGGGTACTTACACAGTATACGCATTTGTGTCAAACAATCTTCTATTAAACAGGCGAAGAGTGTAGACGATAAAAATGGCAGACTGCAAAAAAGAAACACATTTATCGATAAATTGTAGGTAGTTTAGAAAAAAAACATGAACCATCTACCAAATAGTCCGAACAAAGCCTAAACACGGTAATAGTATCATATTACCGTGGCCTAAACATTTGGTTTGGATAGGTGTGCCCGTTCTCGAGTTATAAAATTACAATGAAAAGTGGCAATGATTTTTATATATATAGACTAGCTTTTGCCCGCGCGGCTTCGCTCCTGATCTTCCCTACTCTACCCTACCAAACTTCACATAAACCATCTACTAAATAGTCCGAACAAAGCCTAAACATTTGGTTTGGATAGGTGAGCCCACGGAGTAAGCGTGGGTGAGCCTGTTCTTGAGTTATAAAATTACAATGAAAAGTGGCATTGATTTTTATATATATAGACTAACCAAAGCCGAGGCCCCGGTTCCGGTTTATCATATTTAATTAGCTGGACCTGAAAAACAATCAGAACATGTTCCTGAGAAATTATAAAAATTCCAGAGTGCCTGGTGCTTCCCCGCCAACATGCGCAGGCTGCTTCTGTCTAGTCTCATGAGGATTTTGGTGAGGGCTTTGTTGAGGTGTGGCATGGTCTGCTTGGCCTGCCTGCATCATGGTGTCGAGGACCAACAGCGCTCTGCTTGCATATGGGTCTTCAAGTAGCAATGCAGCGGACTAAAGTTGATCGTCCCGAACACCACCGCACCTTTGCGTTAGCACTACTTTTATCTTTAGGGAAGATGTATGTAGTGAGCGGTGAGTGCGAGTGAGCGAAAATAAAAGTCACTATGTTACTAGTAATCACGGTTTACTTGCATACATCTCCCTAAACTGGTGACCCCGACGTGATCAGTGGTCTGCAGATCCTTATATACAAATATGCTGGTCTTGTTGTGTATTGTGTTTCTGGATTTTCTGACTTGTGTGTTGTGACTGTATCGTCCACTCCTTCTGTTTTCGTGTTCGTCTTGTTTTGTGATTGTGAACGTCGTTTTATTGGAGTAAACTTAATAGGACTTTTATTAATAACTACCCGCACTCACTAAAATATCACACCTGACAAACTAAATATCAATGCTGATAATGTTGGTGCTGGTGTAGAAATGCTAGCAAGCAGTCAAACCAGAAAGTATGTAGTGTGTATAATATTTTTAGTATTTGCGAAGCCTGAATATAGTTTGTTCAGAATCAGTAACTGAATGGATTCCAACAGTTTTTACACCATGTCATATATTTTACCAAAAATATTTAAAAAGGTCACAAGTCATTGGACACCACTGTGCCACTGACATATAGTACAACACAGTTCACGGCGGGCCACAGCGGGCATTAGGCGCCAGCAAACTGCTGGGTGCAAGTGCAAAACAAACCCCTCAGTCGCTTGGATGGCGCGGTGATTATGTATTTTGGCTCTTTGTGATTTTTCATGATACAGTTATAATTCATAGATTCTTTACATAAAAATACTAGACACGACGTGTTTCGGGTTTCGCATACTTATAGATACTAAAAATAATGTTCTATCTATTACTAACTAGCTTCTAGATTGGTAGTTTCGGCTTTGCATTGATATGGCAAGACAGTTAGTTAGTTTCTCCTTTTAAAAAATAATATAAGCACATTACATACACTTGTGTGGAATCTTTCTCCGCTGAGAGTACTAATTTTTCGATGATTGGAACACATCCTCTCAAAATATTTAGTTATAAAAGCACTAAACAAAAACTATCAAAATAAACGTTTCTACAAGACCATTAAACTTTGGTAAATATGTAGGTATAGTAAAAAAAAAACACTTTTATAAAATTAAAATCGTTAGAAAATGTGTAAGCGGCCTATTGAGGCCGCCACAAAATGATGAATGTCATTATTGGTTTTATTTTGACACAATCAAAGGCAAAGAATTTCGAAATCGCGTGGGCTTATGACACCTAATGAAACCTCTTTTCGTTTTAATCCAAATATTTGTTACGTCACGGTTAGCGCAGTGGGTGATGGGTGGCGATTTCTCGCACGGATCAAATAGGTAATATATGCATTTGTATGGTATGACCAAGAAAAGAGTGGAATAACGGAAGGGAGGCCTTTGCCCTGCAGTGGGAAACAACAGGTTCATGATAATAATGGTATGACCAGGTATGACCTTGTTGTTCTCATTCTAGGTGTCTATACCCTGTTCGCGTTAAGATTAGAAAAAAGAAACCTTTCTTACTGTCTGTTCAACCGATTTTAACTTCTATTTCTTAGGCATAAGGATGGCACTAATAGCAAAAAAGTGTTTACAATATCAACTATTTACTGCAACCGCCATTTGTCATGTTACCAACGTAATAAAAGTCAAAATCGGTTGAACGGACAGTAATAAAAGGTTTTCATTTTCTCATTTAATTTTGAATAGAGTATAGTGTATGTGAAATTAACTATGTGCATGTAATCCTAGTCTGGGGAAACGTTCAATCTTTTTGTTTTTAAATGTGAATAAAACTTATAAAACCCCTAACTAATTATAAAAAATTAGATATGGGGTCAAAAAACTCCTCCGCATCGCTGTCTACTGATAATGTGCCCAAAAGACTGGCAGCTTTGCTACACTGTACCTATAGTAATGCTTATCCTCTATCCAAGATAAAAGTCAGCTCTTGGGTTGGATAATTTGACATTTGGAAGATTTGTGGATATAGCCTTGGGTCACGCGAAGTGTCAAGATGTTTAGATAGGTCTTTGTTAAATTTGTGAGCACTCGGACCCTACCATCCGAAAGTTCTAGACTTTCGGATGGTAGGGTCCGAGTGCGCCCCAAACAGCTTGAACGTAAATATCAGGGACCATACCATAACGCCGACTATGACCATGGCTCCGAAACGAGGTCGCTTACAATGGACCTCATAAGAGGACTTGAAGTCACCCAAAGGGCAATGGAAAGGGCTATGCTCTGAGTTTCCTTGCGTGATCATATCAGAAATGAAGATATCCGCAGGAGAACCAAGGTTACCGACATAGCTCGAAGAATCGCCAAACTTAAGTGGCAATGGGCAGGGCACATTACGCGCAGAACAGATGGTCGATTTGGAAAAAAAGTTCTGGAGTAGCGACGGCGTCCAGGAAGACGCAGCGTTGGAAGGCGTCTAACTAGGTGGACCGATGACCTGGTCAGGGTCGCGGGAATCCGCTGGATGCAAGACGCACAGGACCGGTTTTTGTGGCGACGCTTAGTGGTGGCCTATAATATGTCCAACAGTGGACGTCTTTCGGCTGATAAGATGATGGTGATACCATGACGTGTTAAAATGATGTCAGTCGTCCAAGCGAAAGTAGTGAACGCGTTTACACCAACGCTTTAACAGTTCAGAGTTTACGTCATCAAATGGATCGCGTTGATCAACTGGTGAAAGAATTTTTAATATCATTCCAGTTGTTTTCACTCAAAATTATAAATATTTTCTCCTTAAAACATTAGGATAGAAAGATAAGTTACCTACCTCTCGCGCCGGGCCCTGGTCGAGGCCATGGTCCGGAGCGAGGAGGAATGTACGGTCGCCTCCTTCTGCGAAGTAGTAATGCTTGCAAAGGAGGAGGCCGACCGCATCAGGCAACGGCGCCCTCGCCGGGATTCCAATCCCGATTTCCGGCCACCGTACACGCGGGCTCGCGGACGGCGAGCCATGGGTAGCTCGCTGTCCGATCGTCCGGTAATGGACCGAGTCCAAGACGTCGACGGCGCGCACTGTTCCCGCGCGCCTCAAGGGGTTGTCAGCAGCAGGAGGGGCCCAGCTGGGTCGAAGCCTATTGGGGACAGGGTTGTCCGAAAGGGAGCTCGTGCCCCGGTATGAAGGATAGAAGGAACGGCGCGAGGTTTTTAGTCAGTAAGAGTCTGATACTATCTCCCGCTCCACCCAAGAGCGGGTCTAGTCATAAGATGATTTTCCCAGTCGACAAAAAAAAAAACTTACCTGGTTCGTTTTCGATTTGTCTCTCCGTACTATCTTAGCCAAGTTTCGTATATTACTCGTTAAGTAACACTTGCTTCCAATTGAAGAACAATTGCTTCCTCCAGATGGTTTGATTTGGCAGAATTTGAAGGTCACTACAGACATAGTGTCTCCTGGCAAGGCACTGCTTTAGCGATATAATTAGCAGGCGTACACCAAGCGTATAATGACGAATACGCGTCTATATAGCTACGCGTCCGTGGACAGTAGGCTATAGTTTTGTAAGTAAGCTTCACGCAGGCGTACACCAAGCGTATAACGATGAATACGCGTCAATGAAGCTACGCGTCCGTGGACAGTAGACCTTAGATTCGATCTAAATCTCTTGTCTGCCTCAGTCTGTTTCTCCGCTTGGTTTTTCAATATCTATTTGTACACGTACGTTTGTACTAAATAATAGAAGATACAAATTGCACTTATCAAAAGCCGGGATCTCCCATATGATAGAAGTGCTTGCACAGGAATACCATCAATGAATAGTTTTTATTCATTGATATATTTGTATGATGGCGTTGCCAACTCGATTTTGTGGGCAATATCCAACGTTTAGTTGCTTCTAAGTAGGTAGGTAGGCGCGTTTCATCGTTGACCATATTATCGCTTACTATCAAGTGAGATTTTGGAAAGGATGACTTAAAAGAATTCATACAAATAAAAAAAATAAGTAACGTGTATATTTCATCATCTTTCAGACGAAAGACTGACGGCTGTTGAACATAGGCCTCCCACAAGTGTCGCCATAACGACCGGTCCTCCTTGCGAGAGGCCTTCTAACGCTACGTCTTCCGTTGAGCAGTCGCCACTTCTCGTCCCCATCGTTTATGCGTATATGTATAAAAATAGAGGGCCTGTCTCGTGTCTGTGTTATTTTTAATGTGGACGAGGAATAACACAACTGACTTTTATAAATTCTACAACCCATAAGGGGGTAAAGAGGTTTCTTTTCATACGGGCGAAGCCGCCGGGCTAGTCACTAACATTATAAAGGCAGAAGTTTGATTGTGTATATTTGTTACCACTACACGCTAAAACGGCTGAAGGGATTTGGATGAAATTTTACACACAGGTAGACAATGTTCTGAAAAAGCACAATAATATATATAACACTAGCTTTTACCCGCGGCTTCGCCCTAGTTTATTAATATAATTTAATCATAATATTTTTTTTTTTAATTAGCCTAATACCGTTTCCAGGGTCCCAACTATCTCTGTACCAAAATTCATCAAAATCGGTTTAGCCATTTAGGCGTGAAGACGTAACAAACAAACCAATAAACTCACTTTCGCTTTTATAATATTAGTAAGGATTGCCATAACTATCACACAACCCCATCTAGTCTCAAGCTAAGCAGAGCTTGTGATAACTTATGAGTACTAGACAACTGATGAACATACTTATATATTTCTAAACATTCAGACACAGAGCAAACGATCCTGCTCATCACACAAACATTTGTCCTGGATGGGAATCGAAACCACGACATCCGGCATAGCAGTCAGGGCCACTAACCACTAGATCAAAAGGCCAATGAAACATATGATACTTTTATATCCTGTGAATATGTTTCCTTGTGATATTTTTCTATTATCACGTGGTTGGAGCCGAGGGCTAATCCTTACTAATATTATAAAAGCGAAAGTGAGTTTGTTTGTTACGTCTTCACGCCTAAATGGAAAAACCGATTTTGATGAAACTTGGTACACGGATAGACCAAGTTCTGGAATAGAACATAGGATAACTTTTATCCCGGAAGTATGTTCCCTTGGGATAATTATCTACTATTACGCGGGCGAAGCCGCTGGGGTCAGCTAATATTAAAATAAAAGAAAATATTCCAATGTAAAATTTAATACCAGGCTCTGTCCACAAAATAATTTATGACTTCAACACAAGTCAATTTGGTCTAAATAACAAACATTTGTTGGGCGACAATGTCATAATCAATACAGCATATACAAAATCATAATCGGCTAACATTAAATCACACAGCTTAAACTTATTGATTAATTATTTATACAAAACTTAAAATAAACGTTATAGGTGACGAACAAGCTTAATATAAAACACTAATTTCTGTATAAAATTCAATACTATACACACAACATTTATAGAATAAAGTTAAGAGCTTGTTTAGAAGGGGCGACTTCGCCGCGAAACGTTTTGCGCGTTAGCGAGATATCAGGCAGTAATACCTCGCGTCCACATGCATCGCGCGTATATCGCCTTTATTTTGCCGGACTCTCGAGTGAGTTGAGATACTAAAGACGCCTTATTACGTTCAGTTACCGCGCAAACTTCCAAAGCGAACGTGATTGTTTCGTCCAATTCTGTTTCTTACTGCCTAAATTCGTCCCTAAATGCTCATGCATTGGTACGCTCCTTCAATACGCAACGCGAACGGTCGCGCGTTTTACACGCGAGAGAATCGCACCGAATTCGCCCCTTCTGAACAAGCTCTAAGTATGTATATTTTACGTCGTAACATTTTTTTATTTACACCAATTTTTCTTATAAAAATGTCAGTAAGAGGTAATTTTATATTTTTGTCACTTTTTAGTGTGATGTGACAAAATATTTTGATAGACTATTTTAATTTTATAACTCAGTGGAAACTGCTGTGTATCTTATGAGGTGTAGTTCACAATTTAGTCTTCCAAGTACTATCTAAATACAGGGTGGTATGTTTGTATGTCAAATAACAAGTATCCAAGCGAGTTTGTATCGAGTATGAAATTCATACTATGAACACATAGAACAGATTACCAGGCATAAAATTAGTAAAAAATCATATTAATTAGTAAAACTGAGTAAAATAAAATTTAGCCAGTTTATCGATAAATATTTACAAGAATTAAATGTCGATAAATAATTGAATATGCGGTTAATGTAAAATAAATAAATAAAATGTACACGTTGAAATCTCATACACGTGTTGAATTAGTATTCAGTCTTAGCCATTCTCACTGTTCACCGATATTTACTTTAAAAGCGCAACTTGAATAAATATTAGATAGAAAAAAAAAGGAAATTCAACAGAAGAGAAACATAATTAACAAGAAAACAAAAATACATAAAAAAATTACACTAAAGAAGGAAAGAAACACAGACACTTTTAAAGTTGAAACATCAGCGAACTAGCATTAAACATTGAATAATTCTGCATCGACTAAATAAAAACATGAAGTCTTAAGTGCTGGCAACACTGCGCTAAGTAAGCTCACTTGAAAGGTAAAGCGCGAGGGTTCAAAATTCTGCAACTAAAATATCGCTTACACCTTTCAATATAAAGCTCTGTGCAAAAAACATAAGGGTCAGGTCAGCCATGTTCTGGAGAAAACTCTCTAACCCGCGATTGTTACTAAGCGCGGATCGTCCGCCGCGCGTACCGTCCGCCACGCGGATGGTCCGCGCGCGGATTGACAGAATGGCCTGGAAGACCGAACAGGCTCTAGAGCTCAACTTGCACAATGTCGACAGCGCCATACAGCAGACTTGCTTCAATAAAATACACATCAACAAAATTAATACTTCAAGGGTATGGAAAAACAATAACCATACAATAATAAAATATCAAATTTATCTAGAACTATCTAGTTATAATATATTCTATCTATATTTATGACTCTGTTGTCTGATGACATTGAAATTAAAATAAAATAATAATTCTTAGTACGCGTATGACTGCAAGGATGAGGTTAAGATGCACTCTTCACACAAATTTAGAAATAAATCATTTATTGATTTATACTAGCCTAGATGAGGCAGTCATTTGGTGCTGATTTTGTCAAAGTATCTCATACACCACTATAAAATATTATATTGCATAAAGCAAAATTCTAAATTGCGTATACGCTACGTTTTCGGCTCGTAAACGCTGCGTTTTAACAGCGTTGACGACGCGACGCTACGCTCTTATCGTGTGATTGTAAAAATACAAACTCACGGAGCGTTGTTGGACTTTACAGTACGGCCTACGTAACTTGGCGAGCCTGACCATAGGCTCTGCGCATCTCTCTCTCTCTCTCTCTCTCTCTCACGTAGTTTGCCTTAAACGAAGTGAGAGAGAGACATAGCAGAGCCTATGTTAAGCTCGCCAAGTTACGTTGGCCGTATTGTAAACATACTATATTAACTAAGTAGGAAGTTCATATAATCTGTATGTGTATGATATAGATAGTTGGACAAAAACAGCATCCTTAAATATATTTTCTTCCTATGATATAATTTAGAATGTGTGGCCGCGCAGTGAGCACTATGTGCTACGCGCAGGGCCATGTGTGGCGTGCAGGGTACCACACACCCCGCGAGTGCCAACATCACTTACTCGAGGAGGGCTCGCCGCGTTCTTCTGGAAAAAAAGATAGAAGAACTTCGTTAATCTATATCTATACCAATATTATAAACAGGTAACGTTTGTTCTTTTTTTGTTTGTAGGAGGTAATCTCTGTAAGTACAGGTCCGATTGCTAAAATTTTTTCACCGATAGAAAGTTGCTTTATTTCTGAGTGACATAGGCTATACTTTATGTACGCGAGCGAAGCCGTGGGCTCTAAATCGTAAATGGATTTTCAAATCCAGGAAACTTCTTGAAATAACGCGAACGAACTAACTATGGCAAAAATATAATATTTGTTGAACAAGCTGTGTCTTTAAGTCAAAAGTGAATAAGGTCTTCTAGGCAAGCATGCTTCGTCGACCACATCATCACTTACCAACCGGTGAGCTAGTGGTCTAGTGAGAGCCTATGAAAATTAAAAAAAGATTGGGGCCCAGTAGGGCTTATGTCTGCGGAAATGTTCGAAACATTTATCGTGGCCAGGAACGCGAAGGCAGATACTAGACAATAAAACTCTGACACCCCTTTCGTATCGCCAAGAGTTTTATGTGCTTATTTAAGTTTACCACAAAAAAAAATTGTATATTATTCCTAAAAAAGTCAAATAAATCGAACTCAAACAAATATCAAATAAAATATATGTTTATTTATAAATATGCATATGTACGCTTATTTTTCTGAATAAACTATTTTTTTTCGTTTTTTATGCACCAGCCATGTTTTCTCTTCACCACCCTTTATTAACTGGTATAGAATGCCTAAGACATTAAGTCCGCCTTTGTACCTTTGTATTGCATGAAGTTTTAATAAATAAGTTTCCTAAAAAAATTGGAAAAATTATCTCTCAACGGCATATAGTATGTTTATCAGTTGTCTAGTACCCATAACACAAGTTCTGCTTAGCTTGGGGCTAGACGGCGTTGTGTGATAGTTGCGGAATATTATATATATTTTTACTATTGCACACAATACTTCCTACTCAACTCACACATACAAATAAATCTATGTTTACGTTACCGCTTTAGTAAATAAACATAACCATAGCAAACAGCTGCAAACTAAACAAACTAGATTCGTGAGTAACAGGATAACGCCAAGTACTAGTTCAATAATGGTGCAATCAATAGACTAGATATACAGTAGAGTTGTAATGCATTTTCCTCCTTTCGAGCTCCTGGGTATTTCCCTCGCGAATGCATCTCAATTGAGGTAAGCATGTTGCAAGTTCATGAAAATGTCTTAAACACATAAATGTTCGGATAGATAACATTTTAAATCTTGTTTTACTCATTCGTTATGCACTATTTAAAAACAGATCTCTTTTATTTTGACTACCAAGGAAAATGTGATTATTTTTAAACCTAAGTAATGGTGGCCGAGTGGTAATAGCCCCGACTTACGAGTGGTCGCGGGTTCGAACCCAGCAAGGCGCTTTACTTTGTGTAATTTATTTCATCATCACTGCTCTTAAAACGGTGAAGGAAAACATCGCGAGGAAACCGGCATGGCCTAGAACCTAATTCGAAGACATGTGACATCCACCAACCCGCGCTGGGCCCGCGTGGTGGATTACGGCCCATTCCCTCTCCTAAAGAGGGGGCTTGAGTCCCAGCAGTGGGAACATTAAAAAAAGGCTGATGATGATGCGAAACCTGAATTGAGTTTGTTCTGAATTAGTTCTAATCATTTTTACACCACGTCATAAGTACCACACAGGTCATAGCGGGCATTAGTTCTAATCATTTTTACACCACGTCATAAATACAACACAGGTCATAGCGGGCATTAGACGCCAGTGCACAGCTGGATGCGGGAGCAAAACAATTCCTCAGTCGCCCGAAGACCATTTGTATTTGTGCGGATGACCAGCTAACATAACAAGCTTATAACTTTGTGATTTTTTATGACACAGAGATTATGAACAAAGATTCTTTACATAAAAATACTAAACACGTGTTTCTTGTTTAGCATATACTAAAACTAGGGTTATAATATAAAATAGTTACTCACTGTAATTACGTAAGGCCTCCTCTCTTTCGTGAGCATCGAAGTACCACAACGTGATGGCGTATCTGGAAAATGCAAGCACAGTGGTCAATTTAAAATAATAACAAGCGTTCCCGAAGGAGATACAATTCATTACATCTATTGTTGTGAATCTGCGAGACCCACAGGGGTCTTATGTGACTTTCTGCATAACATAAACAGAAGAATATTATGAAGATATGATAGAGAGAAAAAACTGTCTTTGAAATAGTTTGTAAGGTCGTATTTTTACTTTATGTAGGCTGTGGTTTTGACTGTGTGCGTTATATTGAATAAATATCTTTTCTACGAAATAAAAATCATCATACAGACTCCGAAGATGTCACTAAAATTAAATTGCATCATAGTAGTAAATAATAATCCCTATCTCTCTGACTGTATGTTTGTTTGTAATTTGTAAATCTCTCTTTTACTTGAGTCCATCCAAAAGTTATCTATACTATCTACACTAATATTATAAAGAGGAAACATTTGTATTTTAGTGTGTATGTTTGTAATGAATAAACTCAAAAACTACTGTACCGATTTCAAAAATTCTTTCACCACTGGAAAGCTACATTCACCCTGAGTAACATAGGCTATATTTATTGCCCGTGCGAAGCCGGGACGGGCCGCTAGTAATTTTTACTTTGTGTTTTTTGTTAGTAGAAAATCTCCGAAAGTACTGGTTCGATTACTAAATTTTTTTTCACCAATGGAAAACTGCTTTATTCCTAAGTGACATAGGATATATTTTATGTGTGCGGGCGAATCCGCGGGCAAAAGCTCGTACTATACAAAATATAGAATACAATAAATTATTATAAAGATATAGATAGATAGTGACCTGGTGTCGTACGCAGGCTGGACCTCATGAGGGTTTCGTCTATCAGACCAGAAGAACAGCATCCTGTCGAAGATCGGCGCTATGTCTGCCACTTGATTCGTACCTTCAGGGAATACTCTGCGGAAAAATAAAAAAAATAGTTGTTTTACTAAAATTACAATTAAGAATTAAAAGAAAAATGTCTTTATGTCTCTAGAGCTTGGACTCCTGGACTTTCAAAGGCGTACGAGCAGCCGAAGTCAAGTCGTAGAACTCCTTAGCCAGCTTTCATGAAACGTGGTATCAACCGCCAAATTATCCCTGTACATGCTATTAAAGTGCATCCAAAGACAATCCCTGGTTGGTGAGATAATTATAATTTGTTAATGAGAAAATCCAGTAAAAGCTGTTTTATTATGAGTCTGGCGTATCCCGTGTAAGACAACGTCCTCTCTTCTTATCTTCTATCCTACCATTTTTGTCCGTCTATTAAAATATTAGACGAATTCTTTAGACAGGAAGGCGTCCAACTCATCAAGCTATCTCCTGCCGCGACGCCAGTTCCTACTGAACCCGATCAGTGGGTATACTTTCGCTAAAGCAATAAAATGTAAAATAATTTATCCGAATGACAGCAAATGCCAACAACAAAATTAATGGCAACATTGAAATCTTTTTGTTATGGCAATACCAAGATATTTTATTATTGCTGGCATCAGGCCAATTTTGCTGAAGAATTATGATGATTGCGAATAATTTTTATGAGACTATTAAAGTTTAAGCAAAAATATCCGTTTCATGATGATCGGATCCATTAATTAAAAAAATGAGGAAAAAATAGGCAGAAACCACAGAATGCTAGCTGTGATCTTTACATACTCCATTTGATTCGTGAACGAATTCACCAGTTGCATCCACTGATGAAGGCCAGTCTTAGTAAGACTTTTTTGAGAAATATCAATTTGTACTAAATCTGTAATACGGCGCGGCGCTGTCTGATGACAGTAAAATGAAACCTTTTTTTTTCGTACGTACGTACGAGCCATACGATTTTACATAAACCGAACGATCCAGTTGATATGATCGGGTACGTCAAAAAACTCGCAGTAGCCCTTATCAGGTAAGCTGTATACTTAATAGTGGATTACATTCACGAAGGCGATATGATGTAGTGCTTTATGTCACGTGCATATTCATACCCGAGTGTCTCGAAGGGTTAAACCCCGAGCGCAGCAAGGGGATCAAGTTAAACATCCTGAATATAGCGACGGGAACAAGCTAGCGCAAGTCGAAAGCACTTTTATGGCCGAACAGAGAGTAGTCTCTACTTTTCACATACCTACCTATACAGAGAAAAAATCAAAAACCGATAGTATCAAAATCATAGCATATAATAAAGTTCGGGTGGGAAAATTATTTTGTATCTATCTGACTTTAGAATATTTACCTGAGCAGTCCCCCGCAGCTTTTGACGTCCCAATCGAGATTCAGGTAGTAGATGGCGGTGATGCAGCGGCCATCTTTGTTGGGGTTGTCGACATGCTTCACGTAGTGGCTGCCCGAGCCTGGATAACATGCCACCATCGCCTGAAGGACAATAAAAAAAAAAGTAAGGATAGATGCCAATGACGTATCTCTCTTTGGTTCGTTTGGTCCACGAAAGCGTAGGTTCTTAGACGCGTATTCGTCATCGTACGCTTTGTTTATGCCTGCGTGAAGCTTACATACGAATCTATGAAACTGACGAAGAAGCGAATAATCTATCTTTCAAGTCGAGAGTGAATAGGTTTCTTCTAGGTAAGCGCGTTCCATCGTCGACCGCATCGTCGCTTTCCATCAGGTGAGATAGCAGAGTTCTCACGGTGGACAGAGTAATTAAATCATCTTAGAAATGTATGTACTCGCAGTGTCACGAATAGAGAGATATTCTAACAACACCCGCAACCAACCTACCAGACTGTTCATCACGACCTTTCCGCGGAGTGGAGAGTATATAGGTAGTTGGCGTTGTAAAAACGACGAATTACTTCAATAGAGGTTAGTTTTCCTATTGCTTAGTTATACAATAAGAAGAATGACGACGAAGTTGATAGAGTGGCCAATAATGAAATGTGTGTCTAGACTTATAATCTTCTTTCTTCCTATTGAATGCTAATCACCGGTAATTAGTACACTTATGACGCACTGTGGAACTTAAAGCATTCAAAGAGTTAAAAGCGAAATACCACTCACTAATTAATCATGAAATCTCAGAAACTATAAGATCTGCAAACTTAAAATTTGGCAGGTAGGTTCCTTATAGAGTGTAGACATCCGCAAAGAACGGATTTTACGATACTCCACCCCTGAGGGAGTCAAACGGGGTTTGGTAGTTTGTATGGAGAAACCCACTTTCATGCGCGAGAAGCCGATCGCAGAAGCTAGTTTCTCTATATTTTCTTCTTTTACGCCGATGACGGTGGCAGAAGGCAGTCGTGTATATAACTAAACTGCCACCTACACATTCTTTACATTGACACATATTAGATCGTAAACATAACAGGCTTGGCACGTGTATGATATCATACTTTCCTTGGTAATTCCTAAAGTAGAATTTAACCCTTCAGATACCGTCAATTAGAGACACAATAGTAAGACAATAGATGCGCGGCCACCGGGTGTCGCTTGGGGATTCATGAATTAAAAATACTTATGTAGAAATTCATTCTTCATTAGAAATTCCATGCGCCAAAAAAACATTGATACAGTTGCAAGGGATTCATGTATTTTAATGGATTATACAGAAGATTTAATTTTTTTTAAATACAACCGAATTGAGAACTTCCTCCTTTTTTAGAAGTCGGTTAAAAGAAACGCGAATTAAATTAATTTTAGTAGATAGTACAAATGTACATAATAATGTATACTCTAAAGACTACACAGTATATTCAATGGATGCAAAATGAGTGCAAAATAAACTTGTTTATCTATAGCAGTTTCACACATTAGTCATAAAAGCAACCACGTATAATATACTTACAAAAACATGATTTAGCAAAATATTTAGGTAATCTAATCCGTAGATTGCAAACTAAACAAATTGCGATTTACGTTCTAAACCAGCAAACAATTATCTTGGACTATTAAACATATGAAGCGCGTATATACTACAATACGCAATGAAAGAGCAGAGCCGACATTATTATTTACTCTCAATTAATGAGTCATAAAATTGAGGAAGTCGGATGACCCGAGATAGTTGAGCATAGGTATAGCCAGGTAAAGGGATAAGTAACCAGGGTCGTCACAGTCGAAGTTTTTATGGAAACCAATGGATGAATAAATGATTTTTTTTAAGGAGTTCTTCATTTACTATGAATATAGTTTTATGGTTAATTCGGATGTATTCTATCGGTTTGAAAGCTGTCGTGACGACCCATTGATTAAAGCATCCGTCTCTCATGCAGAGATTACCACCAATGGCTCGAAACCGGGCATATACCAATGTGAATTTTACAATTTATTTATGTACTTTACTAACTTTATCTAGGACATAACCAACAGGCCATCTCTTGGAAAGAACGTTAAGCCGTTAGTCTCGGTTGTTATTCGTAGATCTTTGACAGTCGTTTCAGGTAGTCAGACGTCCGTAAGTCTGATCATTAGTCTATCCAAAGATTATCGTGTTGCCCAGTAACTGGATTGTAGATTGAGGTCTGATAGATAGGCAGTCAGTTAATGCCGACTCCAAGGAAAAGGTTTCGGAGATGATGGTTTCCATGAAAACTTCAAATACATCTGACGAACCTGGCTACCTATCTCCTTTACAGACTGTACATGTAATAGCCAAAACTTTGCTTGAAAGTGGGTATTATGGGAAATTTGACAGGTGCCTGTGATTAATATAGAAGTCACGTGGCAAATATTAACATTGCTATACGCGCCTAGGTGACATAAAAAGATTTGAATAGAGCACACGATGGGTGGTCCTATTCTGTATGGGTTACTTATAGAACCAAGTTCTTTGATAGTCTATTGACGTAGAACTATTGAATGTTATTGCCAAACTAAGTTGTGTTCGTAACTGTTTTTTTTATACTAGCTTCTGTCAGCGGGTACACCTGTGTGGAGGTCGAAAATGATTCTAAGAGACCATAATTCCCGGCATAAAAGCCTCGCACAAAAGTTGTTTTTTTTTCTCCTGTGTCATTTGTGTCTCATGTCGTCATACTTGAACGTTAGCACAAATAGTGTTACTATAAGAAAATAATGAAGGTTGTCATTTTTTTTTCAGAACTACCCTCAATAAAACAATTGAGCGGTTTTTTCAAAATTATATGGAGGATTCTTATTTCTTGGGTTAATAAACTTGAGACTTGGCATTAATTCTAAATAAAGTGAATATTAAGACTAAAATTATTAGTTTTTCAAAACTACCCTCAAAATAACGGTTTAAGGGGCGTTAATTTTTTTATGAAAACATTCTCGCGAACAAAGTCGCTAGAAAAAAAAACTAGTTATAGATATTTTAGATTTAGCAAGAATGTTTATAAATGGTATTTCCGTAAATATTGCCGCGCAATACGAAGCGTGCCAAATTATCAAGACCAATGTTATCAGATTACATATTGTTCAACGTGTACACATACATTGTTTCTTTATAACTTCTAGGAAAATTCTGTGGTTAATTTAATAAACCCCATTCTTTAGTCTTCCCGTCCGTTTATGATAAATTTAGGTGTCTTCTAGGCTAGAGTGAATAGGCTCACATTTAAAGATTAACACACTTTTATGTACAACTAGCTGTACCCCCGCGACTTCGCTCGCGCTCTACCTTACTCCACTCTACTATCCCAACACTACTCTAATTTTCATTTTTTTTTTCATAACAACCTTCTCCTCACTATATACAAAAATCAAGATCTCTTAATCAACCTTGATTATTGAAACAGTCTTGACTACATCAGATTTCATTTTGCCCTAACAATTACCCAAGTCGTGATATTATTTTGCCCTAACAATTACCCAAGCCTGTATTAGAGATATTAAGAAAAGGTCAATGCACTTTATTTTAAGTCTATCTGGCGCCTTGTACAGTTTATATTATTAAAAAAAAACTCCTTATACCATAGTTTAAGTTTATAACAGACATGGCTGTCGATCATCTCGTAGTTAAATGAGACAGTAAAATCATCTGTGTCTCACAATAGATCACCACTGTTACAATAGATAACAGAGACGATTGTTATTTATTATCCTCTGGTAGAGTGCGCCACTGTTCTATGATTTATATGGTACGCGTGTGGTTTTTTCGTTATGCAGAATTATTTATTGTTTAGCTACCTTACATTGTGGTTTTACAGAAATATTTGGGAAAATTTTCGATTCAGTTTTGCCCGTGTACTGCAGACCTGCGTGATTATATTTTTTTTTGTAAATCCGAAGAGAGAAAAGACCGTCCGGTAACCATCCGGACCGAACCCAAGAAGTCGACGGCACGTATTGGTGCGCGCCTCAAAGAGTTGTCAGCAAACCGTAGGGATCCAACAGGGTCAAAGCCTACTGGGGCCAAGGGTCTGCTTCTGAATGGAAGATTCGGCCCCGGAACGAATGGCAACGAAGAAAAAGGAGAGGCTTTTTAGTCAGTAAAAGTCTAAGATTAGCTCCTCCCAAGCGTGCGGAGATTTCATTGGATGATTTTCCCACATATAAGAAAATAAAAAAACCACCAGACCTATGAAGTAGCAGCTAATAATTGAATTATGAATACTCCACAGCTCGGTGCCAACGCACCTACCCTGCCAATATTTTCAGACGGTACTTAAACGCGACGTACTCGCGTAGTAAGTAGGCACAAGTTTTATTTGCGACTATCAATTGGGTCAGATAAGCAAACGTGGATATTTGAGCCGTTAGTATGTTTTGACGGTCGTTATAATATTTGTGAATTTGGCGAGTGGAGTTCAAACGAGGTTACTTTTGATCTAAACTAGAAAGAGTGTAGATTTGATGCGCTCTATGGAATTGTGATATTGAGGTAAAAGTCTTTGTTCTTGGTTTCGAGGTAAACCTTCAAAAGGTGCCTGGACTTTGGGTATAAGTCCGGGGAGTGTGGGAAGTTTTACCTAACTAAAACCACATAATTTTGGAGATCACCGATCACCATCAGCACATAAAAGGAGCTCCTTTACCTCTCAAAAGACCATTCCGGAACCCTTTCTGTTACGGGACATCGCTGAATTGCGGCACGACGTTGCCGCTCCGTCGACAGAGTTTCATCGTCGGTATTAAATATACTGCTTCTTCTCTTTCCAACTCTTTTTCGGGGTTCAGGTCTCCTTGTTTCTTTTGTGCTAAAGAGCTCTGTTCCAGCTTGTCTGTATAGTCAGATTCACATGCTAGATCTCTTTCTGAATATTGACTACTAGGTGGCGGAAAGCCTTGATCTTCCTCGTGGTCTGTCAGGGATATTTAGAAATTTTTTCATTGAGTGGCCTAAGGATATGACCGTACCATAAGAGTTTCTCTTTAAGCGTTTCAGCAATCTGTGTTTCGATCCTCTGAGATGATTTTGTTTACCATTTCACATCAATCCATATGAATATTCATTTGGATGGTTAGACAGGAAGATGTAGGCCAAAGAAAAGGTAGATTTCATTAAACCCCAAGCTAACGCCGGCGTCCGCTCTTTTATTTTCTGTCTATTGTGTCTCTAATCACGGTTTTCGAAAGGATAAAATTTCGAAATTAAATTCGAAAGGGGACTGGTTCGAGGTGGCTCCGGAAAAGAATGCCTGGAAGAAGTTGGGGGAGGCCTTTGCCCAGCAGTGGGACAGTATAGGCTAATAAAAAAAAAAAAAAACGAAAGATTGTGTGAGGAGCGATTTAAAGAAAAAGGAGTCGAATAGCGTGACTGTTGACATTAACAGGATAGATTGGAAGAAAAAAACGTGTTGCGCCGAGCTTAAGTAATACTTATAGGGCAAGGACAGGAAGGAAGATGATGAAGATTTTGTCTAGCTGGGTTACAATTCCAGGATATCTGAGCATTTTGATTTCGCTCGTACGGAAACGCTGTTCATATTGTGTGTATTGCTTACTATGCAACGCAAAATAATAGCCTATTTAAAAACCAAGCTTTTGATGAACATATTTTTTTCATAGCAAGCTTTTATAGCTCGGTATTACCTATATTAATGTTAAATGACTTATGTATGTTAAATGACTATAATAATTCCCTTAATAATTTGTCTGTTTTTATTTTTTTATGCGATCTTTTTCTAATTATCATGTTTTTTTTTACTAATATTGTAACATTTAAGTTGATTTATTGAAATTTTTAATGGATTTTTTTTTAATGATATCAATGAATCTTTTTTAATTTAATTTAAATTTATATAAAATATGTGATTATGTAATTATAAATAACCATTGTGAATGTTGTGCATGCCTATAATTGATTTGTTTACACGGAACCATAATTTAAATACTCATTCTGAAATTTTATTTTGTGAACAAATCGTTGGTGTGCCTTATTAATAAAATAAAAAATAAAATAAAATATAATTAATACACGTCAAGACGAACCATACGAGCCTAAACTCGATGGGGTTATGTCGTTTAACTGCCTTTCTAAAGCCACCTTCCGGTTCCATCATCAGATCAGCATAAATGCAATGTAGAATAATTTTGAATTGTCATCTGCACATGCATGCAAAATTTCAGCTCAATCGGTAACAATTTACAAGATTTAATGACAGACAAACATCGGGACAATTGAAACTAAATAAAAGCTTCTAATAACAATACTTTTTTATACGGTTCCTTCATGAGGTCAAGTGCTATCCTTAATCGGTTTTCCCTTTGTACCAGAGTGTAAAATAAAATGTATTATTAGTTTCCTTATACCTACTGAAGCAGTATCTGCAATAAAAATTCGATTGTTTTTTCTCGCCCAATCCAATTTTTGTTGTAAGTAGATAATTCGAATGCATTGTCTTATTTTGGCTTTCAAAACAGGAAATATTAACCCTTTAACCGCTTGTGTCGTATCAAACGTCATCGTCGAGTTTTTTTTTGTGTCCTATTCGCCAGGGTCGTGTGTTTGCGACTGGGTACTGCATTTTGTTTAACTCGTCAACCCCCATAGTGAACAGAAAAGCTTCCGAGATGGAGTATGTAGTCGTGGATGTGTGGCGGTATAAACGCGAGAGTGATTGTCGGATATATCCGACATAGGCAGTTAAAAGATTAAGTGGTTTACGTGTTTGCTCATAACTCCGTAATTTATAAAACGACATAGATAAAAAAAATTGAAATGATTTACATATGGCACATCTGATCTAATTTGGTCTATTCTTTATCAAAACCGGAATTGAGGAAAATTCTTGTTATTGTAATTGGTAAACAGTTCGCATTCAGAAAGGAGAAGTCCACAGATGGTCAATGGAAGTACTCAATGATAAACATTTCATTATCTAACTGCAAAACTAATATCAATATTTCTGTTATAAATTACATTTATTTGTAAACATTGCAGCGATTCTAATATTTTATTACACAATTATTTATAAATAACGCTGAGGTTAACCCACTAATCCACTTGGATATCTAACATATTGTTACGCCGATAAAATTTCAACACGTCATATCTCCGACAAATTAAAGAGTAGCAACGAATAATTAAAACGCATTGCTGTTCGAAAGCTCTAGAACCAAAGTACCTACCTAGCCTGGCAAGATCTCGAACATTCCGTCATAGGTACTCGTCGTACCTACTATTTAGTAGGTATGTAATCTGTAGGTATCTGTAGGTGGATAAGGGAAATGGTACTTTCCGCCGTTAACAATAGAGTCGAAATTCGCGTGAGTGACTCGCGAAGGACAAAGTCATAAAATTGATTTATGGGCCCGCGATGCGACTCTATTGTTCTGGAACTATCCCGAGACGTCAGTATCTAGAATTTTCTTTGTTCCGCGTATAAATACGAGCCCCCGAACGGAAGTGAGTCAGTTCTGATTTCGACTGCGATCAAGAGCGATCTACCTAAGTGTGCGAAGTGATTTTATCTAACGACCGAGGCGATAGTATAACGGAACTCTAGTGCTTACTGTGATTTGGATTATTGTTGACTGGACTAATTATTTATTGTTTGTGGTAAATAAAGTTCTTTATTGGTAAATCGGCATTTAATTACCTACGTACGTAACAACTGGTGTCAGAAGTGGAATGCCGTTACCACAGAAGGACGACGAACAGCGACCACGAACAAGGAGGCAAGCAGAGATGGATGCTGCGCGTCATCGTATGGAGGAGGAAGATCAGGCTGGTATGGGAGCAACGGCAGCTGTTGAGGTGCCAACAGGACCATCCTCGGAATTGAACCTCGCTGCGGTGTTGGCCGCCATGCAAGCTAGTATGGAGGCCAACCAGCGCAAGCTTCAGGACCTAATCGCGGCTAATCAAGAAGCTGCCCACCGCGAACAAGAGGCTAACCAGCGTAAGCTTCAGGACCTAATCGCAGCTAACCAAGAAGCCGCTCGCCGCGATCAAGAGGCCAAGCAGAACCTGATTCTCGACAAAATCGATCAAGGCCTCGTCACGTTGGGCGAGAAGGTAAAGAATCTCACCTTAGAGGTCAAGGAGGTTTCCACCCGAGCTGATAGCCTCGAAACAAGAATTGATGGCCATGAAGATCGACTGCTGGACATCAATAAAAAAATTGTCAAGCTCGAAGCACGCGAACCCGTTGCTGTTGGCTCACCATCGCACATCCCCTGTGCATCGGCCGCAAAATTTGATGTGCCGCGTTTTGATGGCACGTCTTCCTGGACGGCATTTAAGTACCAATTTGAGACATTGGTTGAAACAAATCGCTGGGATGATAAGCAGTCTTTTGCGGCTTTAACTTTGGCTCTACGAGGGGACGCTCTGCTGGTCCTAGAGAACCTCCCTCCGGACGGCAGGACACTGGAGCGTCTCATGGAGGGACTGGACACTCGCTATGGTGACAAGCACCTTGAGCATGTTTTCCGCGCACAGCTTCGCGAGAGAACGCAGAGGTCGAACGAGAGCCTCCAGCAATGGGGAGTCGAGGTCGAACGACTGGTCCGGCGTGCATACATGTCGATGACACCAGAGATGGTGGAAGTAAATCTGGTGCAAGCATTCATCGACGGTCTACGGGATCCTGAAGTCAGGGCTACGGTGCGACTCGGACACCACCAGACTTTTAAGAGTGCGATGGCACACGCTTTGGAAGTGGAAGCCGTACGACAAGATTCTCGTACGCACAGAGTTCGGGAAGTGGTGGTCTCGCCTACAACGCAGCCACGTCACCGAGAAGTGGTGGCTTCTTCTTCGACAAAGTCCCGCTATATTCCGACGTGCTACGGATGTGGGGAAAAAGGGCATATTCGTACCGATTGCCCCAAGAGGAAGAGGGGAAGTGTGGACTCCGGAACTCAAGTTAACGAGGAGTCGTTAAACTAAAAGTCGCCAAGGCCGCGGGGCGGGTGCTGGCTGGTCAACTGAAGGCCCCAACCATCACCATCAATCAAATTCACGACGGAAATAGTTTGATCATCGAAGGGACGCTGAATCATGGTGCTTGCAATTTTACCGTTGACACCGGGGCGTCTCGAACAATTGTAAGACCTGAGTTGCTGAAACGAACCATCTCGTGGCTAAGAAAGTCTCCATCCTGCCAACTTCAGACAGCAACCGGCCAGTCAGTCTCCGTCCTCGGTGATACAGAAATCGAGTTTGAAATCGGTGATCGAGTGTACAACCAGCCTGTGTTAATAGCGAATATTACCGACGATTGCATACTGGGTCTGGATTTCTTGCGGAACAATCGATGTATCCTGGACATCGATAGGGGAGTATTGAAATTCCCAGATCAAGAAGTCTTCCTGCGAGGAAATAACTCATGCAACATCTATTGTTTAAAGAATGTTACACTGGCTCCAAGAACCGAAACCTTAGTCGAAGTAAAATTTCCTAAGAAAATCAGGCAAACAAGATGTGTTTTAGTTGAAGATACTGGCCGGCACCCGGAGCTCATCACCGCGAGAACATTAGTAATGACGAAAGGGAGATCCAAGGTAAGGATTGTGAACCTTGGGAAAGAAGAGGTCCAACTGAAGAAAAACAGTGTTGTTGGGAGATGTGAAGGAGTGAATTATCTCCGGCAAATCAATACATCTTCAGTGCAACAAGACGCAATAAAAGGTGAACCTGATCACATCCAGCAACTTCTGGAAAATTCTAAGAGCAATTTGTCGGCTTCGGAACTACAGCAAGCCAGGGAATTTCTGCTACGGTTTCGAGATATTTTTGCAACGGGAAAAGACTGCGGAAGAACAGGTCTCGTCAAGCATGAGATAGATACAGGTGATGCTAGACCAATTAAACAGAGACCGCGCCGTATACCCTGGGCTAAGGAAACTGAAGTAGCAGAAATGGTAAAGGATATGGCTGATAGCGGAATAATTGAGCCTTCTACGAGCCCATGGTCTTCTCCAGTCGTACTGGTGAAGAAGAAGGACGGCAGTACAAGATTCTGTGTTGACTACAGAATGCTGAATAATGTGACGAAGAAGGACAGTTATCCTTTGCCGCGGATAGACGATACGCTGGATATGCTCAGTGGTATGAAGTGGTTTTCTACCATTGATTTGAAAAGTGGCTACTGGCAAGTGGAGATCAGCGAGAAAGATAAAGAAAAGACAGCGTTCAGTACTGGCATTGGCAACGGCCTGTGGCAATTTAACGTAATGCCTTTTGGGTTGTGCAATGCTCCAGCGACATTTGAACGCCTCATGGAGAGAGTCATGGTGGGCCTTCTTGGTGACGTCTGTCTTGTTTATTTGGATGACGTCATTATAATGGGTCGCACTTTTAAGGAAAACCTAAGGAACATGGAGAAAGTGTTCACCAGGATACGAGGGGCTAACCTAAAACTAAGCCCGAAAAAGTGTGCCCTGTTCAAGAAGGAGGTCAGCTACTTGGGACATGTAATTTCCGCTGATGGAGTGAGAACCGACCCTGAGAAGATAAAGGCCGTCCAACAGTGGCCGGTTCCTAAGAACAAAACGGAAGTACGTGCATTTCTCGGGCTGTGCACATACTACAGACGATTTGTTATGAGTTTTTCGGACATTGCAAAACCGTTACACCAGCTGACGGAGGATAAACGAGATTTTATCTGGGACAAGAACTGTGAGTCAGCATTCAACGAGCTAAAACAACGGCTATGTGAAGCGCCTATACTGGGGTATCCGAGCAGAGACGGAAGATTTGTCGTCGATACCGATGCCAGCAACACGGGAATTGGAGGAGTGTTGTCACAAGTGCAAGGTGACAGACAGGTCGTGATTGCTTACTTCAGTAAGGCACTTTCAAAGCCAGAAAGGAACTACTGCGTGACTCGACGAGAACTGCTGGCTGTGGTAAAGACCTTGCAGCATTTCCACAAGTACCTCATAGGAAGGCAGTTTACGTTAAGGACGGATCACGCTGCATTGAAATGGCTTCTACAATTTAAAAACCCGGAGGGCCAAGTCGCAAGATGGCTCGAGCAGCTGCAAGAGTTTAACTTTGTGACGGAACATCGCAGTGGAAAAGGGCATAATAATGCTGACGCCTTGTCGCGACGTCCGTGCAATGAGGACTGTAGACACTGCCAACAGAATGAAGCCCGAGAACACGTGAATTTAATTAGGACTGAAGGCAACTTCAAAAAGTCCCAGGAAGAAGATGACGATATTCGACCTATACTGGACTGGAAGCGTAACGGAACTAGGCCTCAGTGGAGTGAAGTATCGTCACATAGTCCCGTCACAAAGAGCTACTGGGCACAGTGGGACAGTTTAGTCCTAGAAAATGATGTGCTTTGTAGGAAATGGGAATCGAACGATGGCAAGGAGGTGACCACACAAGTGATAGTACCACGATGTGAAGTGGTCCCCCTGCTACAAGAAATACACGATGGTGCTTCTGGAGGACACCTGGGAATTAAGAAGACTCTACTGAAAGTGAGACAGCGGTATTACTGGCTCAATTGTAGAGATGACATAGAGCAATGGTGTCGGAAATGTACAGCGTGCGCATCTGTGAAAGGACCACAGACTAGAAGCAGGGGCAGGCTTCAGCTGTACAATGTGGGAGCCCCCTGGGAACGCATTGCCATCGACGTCGCTGGACCTTTCCCAGTTACGGATGACGGAAACAAGTACATAGTGGTGATCCAGGACTACTTCACAAAGTGGCCCGAAGTCTTTGCCATACCCAATCAGGAAGCGACGACAGTGGCGAAGAAGGTGGTCGAGGAAGTAGTATGTCGGTATGGCGCACCTTTGGAAATCCATTCCGATCAAGGCCGTAACTTCGAATCTGCGCTGTTCCAGGAAATGTGTACTCTTCTGGGAATTTATAAGACACGCACAACACCTGCGCATCCTCAGTCGGACGGAATGGTGGAAAGGTTTAACCAAACCCTGGAGAATCATCTGGCTAAGGTTGTCGATGACCATCAGAAAGACTGGGACCGGTATATTCCACTATTTCTGATGTCATACCGATCGGCAGTGCATGATAGCACGGGACATACCCCAGCAAGAGTGAATTTCGGCAGGGAAATGAGACTTCCAGTCGATGCCATAACTGGCGTGCCACCTGACAAGACTAAGCCAGTTACGGACTACGTAAGTGACCTTCAAGATCAATTGGACGAAGTGCATAAACGAGTACGTGAGAACAGCATGAACACCAGCGTTAAAATGAAAACGAGATACGACCGTAATGCCAACGCCCAGGGATTTGAGGAAGGTGCACTGGTTTGGCTCCACAACCCGCTTCGACGAAAAGGGAAGTCGCCGAAACTTCAAGCTCGATGGGAGGGACCTTACACCGTACTAAAAAGGATCAACGATGTAACCTACCGCATCAAGAAAGGGTTAAGAGGGAAGCCTAAGGTTGTCCATGTGGCCAGATTGGCGCCGTATCACGGATCTAATAATGCTCGGGACGAGCATGACTAAGAGGGGGGCACTGTTACGCCGATAAAATTTCAACACGTCATATCTCCGACAAATTAAAGAGTAGCAACGAATAATTAAAACGCATTGCTGTTCGAAAGCTCTAGAACCAAAGTACCTACCTAGCCTGGCAAGATCTCGAACATTCCGTCATAGGTACTCGTCGTACCTACTATTTAGTAGGTATGTAATCTGTAGGTATCTGTAGGTGGATAAGGGAAATGGTACTTTCCGCCGTTAACAATAGAGTCGAAATTCGCGTGAGTGACTCGCGAAGGACAAAGTCATAAAATTGATTTATGGGCCCGCGATGCGACTCTATTGTTCTGGAACTATCCCGAGACGTCAGTATCTAGAATTTTCTTTGTTCCGCGTATAAATACGAGCCCCCGAACGGAAGTGAGTCAGTTCTGATTTCGACTGCGATCAAGAGCGATCTACCTAAGTGTGCGAAGTGATTTTATCTAACGACCGAGGCGATAGTATAACGGAACTCTAGTGCTTACTGTGATTTGGATTATTGTTGACTGGACTAATTATTTATTGTTTGTGGTAAATAAAGTTCTTTATTGGTAAATCGGCATTTAATTACCTACGTACGTAACAATATGATACGGGTAGGCTGCGTCGAGGTCTTCAAATCAATGACGTTTGTTGTACTTCCTGATTCCGAAGCACGTGCGCACTTTTTGATTTTGTTGGGTCCCGCCAAAAAAGAATAAACACAAGAGTTTTTATATGGCTGACTATCGGCGCTAAGTAGTTTTTATATCGCCATTTGGGGAATAGGGATGAATGGAGTCAGTATCATTCAGATTGTTTTCATTTTTTGTGGGGTAGATTATTTTATTTACCCCTTAGGGAAGTTTTCGACTATGTCGCCTAGTCGCGTGATACATTTTTAACGATAAGTAATGTTTTTCGTAAGTAGTGACATTAGAATGAGGATGTAAATAACATATTCTGATGTTTTTATAGTACCTATTTGGCGGTAAAAGGTTGGTGGTTAGAATTTATGTGACTTAGATATCAGAATAGTTTTTTTTTTAAATATATTTCTATGCTCTGTGTGTGACCTACTTACTAAAACTATTTTTGCTGATTTTTTTTTTCATATCTTTAATTGGACATTGCAGTAGCATGCTGGTTTTACCATTATGACAGTTAAAGTTTTACTGCACGCTTTTTCCCGCCAGTAGACCGTATTCAAAACAATGATGGTTCTCTTCAAACATGACTTACCTAATTATTGATAAACATTATGATGTGGTAACTGTGCACTACGTGACCGACTGTGTGTTTGATAATAGTGAGAAACTAATGAATCAACTGTGGTGAAGGTAACTGTCCAAGGGTTTGGTATTCTTGCTTGTAATAAGTAGGTAAAGATTTTTTACTGTTTAACAAAAATAAAGTATACAAAATACTGTTTTCAGCATCAACATGCTTAAAACTATACTCATAAGTGTTTTCAGAACGGGTCAAAAGAGTTCCTCATTTATTTTACAATTGTGGTGAGGCATGTGAAGTTTTTAAAAAATACTGTAAATTACTAATAAATAGTACGAGAAGCTCTAAAACTATATATTTAAAACATTAAACAGAGACAATACTGTAAATTTTTCTAAAATACTGTTTAAAATTTTTCTCGGATAAAATAAATACTTTATTTATTGTAAAAAAAAGTTGGCAATCCTACGAATAGGACTCGAAAATACTCGTCGGACTAATCCGACGTCAGCGGTTAAAGGGTTAAATAGATAGAAGCGAGACGAAAGTTAATTATAAAATATTTAATTTAATTAGGTAGGTACTTACTCAATAAATATGCAGGTACTTATTTTTAGTTTTCTAAAAGCTTTCTGTTGTCAACTCATCAACATTCCTAACTCCAAACGGGTACGGTCTACAGAAAAAAAAAAAAACTCAAATAGAATAGATATCTAGTTTCCTGTGCAAATTCAACGCGTTCAGAGTCAACATTACTGGATTGTTGGCCAATTGACGAAGACCTGTGTTCTGGTCAGAGCGGAAGAAACTGTGTGCCAAATTAGATTGGTGATTTTAATCGAAAAATAGTTTGTAAACAGAGGGATGTCGGCGTGGGATTCGCTTACGAGTCTTACTAATGTTTACAGTGCCCCCTCCCCCGCTTACCGCGCGCCGCGCCTCCGCCGCCATGCTACAAGTCACGTACGCAACGCCTCCACCGCGCATGCGCGAGCGCGCGCGTTATTTTGGTTTTTATCGCTCAAACTAGCGATCCGGTTGGCGATATTACTTTTGCAAAATGATAACGATAACGTAGCCACGAAATAGATTTTTAGGTGTCGTTGTTTGTAGACTTTAGGTAAGTGATGTACCTATCGACTAATATTGTGGGACTTGATTAGGGATTTGGCGCGCAATAGGCAAATAGTGCTAGAGGTTTATTTTTGCGTTATTTCGTCGACGGTATTTCACTAATTATATTTTTATTAGGTAATTACCTGTCGGGACCTACTTTGCAATTCATTATTTTGCTATTTGCATGTAAACTTACAGGTAAACAAACAATGTATCGCATAGGCGCCTACCACAGACACCCACGCGCCCAATGTTTAAAAAGTGACCCACATTGATGACCCAAGAACGGGAGCACTGGGACGGGAACAGACAGTGACCCTAATACCGAACACGTTTCCTGCCGAAATCTATTTATTCAAGGTCTACCTACTTATTCAAAGGCATTTTTAAAATTTAAATGTAGATTTTTATGTAGTGGATGAAAACAATATAATTGTATCAGAAACATAAGGTAGAAATGAAAAATGTCAGCATAAAGCAACCAAAAAAAAAATTAGCGCAATAATTAAAAAAATAAGCACAGAGAACTTAAAAAAAAAACAGGCAGGAAACAGGAAACCCGTTTTTGCAGATAAGACCAAAAAATTGCCACAATAATATCAAGATAAGATTGTCACAATCTATGGTCTGGGGCGCCCTAACCATGGACTAAATTAAACACTATATGTGCTCGTAAAACCACTGGAAACCAATAAACGTGCACCTTATGAATGGAATGAAAATCAACGAGATAACAGCAAAGTTCTTGGCAGCTGATAAACTAAATAATAAATTAATTATATTATTATTTATGTAGAAGTGATCTCATTGAGCCGCTGAGGTCGATTCTCCGTGAACTTGATGAACAGACTGTTAGGCGACCTGAATATATTATGTTTTTGTGAGAGAATTTCATTGTGAGATAATTATTAAGTTTAGAAGAAGACCGGACTGGCTGGCACAGAAGTGTGAGAATTTGCAGAAGAAAAGAAAAGGCAAATACAATCTAGCAGTAGGCGAAGTAAGGCACTTGATAAGGATGATTAAGAGACAGAACGGAAAAAGAAACGCAAAGAAATGTGATAAAGGAAGAAAATGATACAAATTCAGAAGAGCAGAGAACCTAAATGTAATGAAACTACATGAAACTAGACAAGGCTCCGTTTGTAATAGTATGACTAAGTACTGAAGCTAGCCAAATATTAGTGTATAAACCCATCTATGCAAGTAATTAACCAGATGACGCAACAAAACTAGAAAGGTGTTTAAAAACATGGGCTTAAAATACTAAATGCCTAGTGAATTGGACAATTGAGCACAATACAAAATGACTAGGTACTAAAGCTAGTAAAAGAGAATCAAATATTTGCGTATAAACCCATCTAAGTAATTAACCGAATGACCTACGTCATACTTACCAAAACAGGAAAGGTGTTTAAAACAATAGGCTTAAAATCAACAATCAAGCACAACACAAAATGACTAGGGACTAAAGCTAGCCAAAGAGAATCCTATATTTGGCGAAACAAAACAGGAAAGGTGTTTAAAACAATAGATTTAGAATACAAAATGCCTAGTGGTATAGATATTGGACAATCAACCATAATACAAAACCCATAAATTTCATTAATATTCTATCGACTTCTCTGGGTCAAGCTTAAAACAAGGTTGAATTAATGCATTTTTTGAGTTACCATAAAAAAAAAAAAACGAAACAGCCGGACGATAGAATGCATATTGTTTGAGCTTTTTATGGACAGCTGGCGATTTCTTTAACAATAGCATGGAAGATTTGGGTGGTAGACAACCGGTAGTGCGCCCTTGTGTAAATTTACCGGGACAAGGTTCCGCTAAGCACAGCTGTTATAAATAGATGAACGAAGATTCATTGTCAATAGAACGATGTGGTTGTTTGAACAAAATCTATATCTTTTTGAACTTGCTCATAGTGATCTTGAACTTACATTGTATCGTCTTGATCTTCTTTCTTTAGATGCTGTTGAACTTTTTTATTTGTTAATGCTCGAACGAATATCTTAGTATCAGGAATTAGGTCTTGAGTACATACAACAGCCAGCACATACCGATCCTTACCTTGTTGATTGGTCAATATCTTACCACGGAATATGTAGAATATCCGATTATCAATATTATAAATTCCTTTGTTATGTTCTTGTAAACCATTTTATTTTTAGTTTCCCAGCCATAGACCGGTTGTATATTTGCACACTACAAAGTCATTTATATTTAAATAAGTACTATCTTTAATAATATTTAAACTGTTTATGTTAATATTTGACCAGCACGTGCCGGCTTTAAGGATTACAATAACAGTGAATGTGCCGTTGAATTCAGTCTCATTATGACTTGGATGATTTGTTTTAAATATATCTTTAGTCATTTTATTGCAAACGAGCGACCTTCCCTAAATTCTTATGCGTGCTAGAAATCTTTGAAGTAGGTACATCGTACACCTAAACCTTCCTCATGAAGTCATGAATCACTCTGTCTATTGGTGAAACCCGCATGAAAGTCCGTTAAGTAATTTTTAAGTTTATTGAAAGCATGCAGACTGACAGATGCGGTGGGGGCTCTTGCTGTATATTATGTAAGACAAGAATAAGGAAGAAAGTATTTTTTTTAGTACGTCGGGACATTCCGAAAATTTGGTAGCGCAATGGCTAGTCGCATCTTTTGAGGTTTTGGCACAAGAACATGATGAATTAAGGAAAAGCCGTTGTCTAGCGTTGACAAAAGTTTTACAGAGTAATAAATTGTGATCATTTCTCTGACATGGGGCGAGAGCATGATATTACTCGGGGTAGTTACAACAAGTTTTAATTTTTCATTCCATCTTATCAAGCATCATGCTATCATTGACTGCCTTTTTTCCATTATCATTTCTCAACCAATCCATCTAATTGCAACGGAATTCTTTAAGACTAAGTTCTAAATTATTTTATCTTCTTTATTAATTTGACATGTTTACAAGTGTATCACTAATTCGTATCTTAAGATTACTAAATGAAAAGACACAATTGATAAAATGAGCTAAAGAATGTTTGATAATTCATCAGGTGACTAGTAATCTTATTATCAAAACAGACTGAGTACATTAGCATTTGCAGCTTTACACAGTATTTAATGATGATAATATTGCACAAGTATCAAATATAAGGGGCTTTGCTAATAGAACAGAATGCAACAAACTATATTGTACACCAAACCATTAACAAAACATTTACACAAACTTAAATTTTAACTTTAAGATTGCGCCAACGGTAGTACATGGTAGACATTCCACCCATACGCACAAACCGTTTTGGGAACACATATATTGTGCGTACAGCCAAGGCGTGGAATTCCTTGCCGGAGTCTGTGTTTCCTGATAGCTACAACTTAGGGATTCTTTAAGTCAAGAGTGAATAGGTTACTTCTAGGCAAGCGTGTTCCATCGTCGACCATGTGGTCGCTTACCATCAGGTGAGATGGTGATTAAACACAAGCCTATCAATAATAAAAATAAACTATGGGTACAATGACAATCTTATCGCCGACAACGATGCATATAGGTACAGCATTAGGATGGACTGTAAGAACTTAAAATAAAAAGGGGGTAGAGTGCGGTGTACTGCTAGCAATACCCAATAGCGTAATCACACAAGGCATGGTAAAGAATGTCTATGTTGCTACAGCTCACCATTGTGTTATAGCGCCATCTGGTACTATGACTCATATAGGCTTACATGGTGGGCAACAAGTTCACAAAGCTCTGCAAAGAATACAAAAATACTTAGCAGAATGGATGCTCAAGCGTGACCTGATGATGATCGTGGGGATTCGATGGATGCAAGACGCACAGGACCGGTCGTTGTGGCGATATTTAGAAGAGGCCTATATCCAACAGGGGACGTCTTTCGGCCGAAATGATGATAATGCTCAAGGAGGTAACTTAGTAGTGTAATTTTTAAACTTCAATGATAATACGTCACCAGTTGGAAACACCAGATGTGATTTGGAAGCTGATGAAGAAACTATGTAATCCTCCTAAAATTTTAAAAGCATATACATACATACTCCTAAAGCTTTGAAATTATTTGGCCTTGTAATTTTAAATACTTCGGCGATACAGGAAAAATATTGAAGTTACCTTCGTATCTAACATAGACCTCATTTTGTTAAATCGATCAATCGATCGTAGAAAATCGATCTAGTATTTGAAGGAAATACATGTATAGGGGCAGCCCCGAAAAATTCAATATAGACGAGTAGAACAAAATTGGTGAGTAAAGTAAGTAAAAATATTAAAAGTCTTAGTTTTATACGCAGACTAGACACAAAAAATAGGACTTGCTGAGTGATGCGCGAAATGAAGGAAAAGATTCAGTCGTTATTAAACTTAAGTTTAAAAGAACAGGTACTGCAATAAAAAACATCAATAAAATTCTTAAATCCATTTGATCCGCCACACCTCATATAAACAGACCGAATAAAGAATTTATACAAATTAAAAGTTAAAACACCCTTCGTATCTACCGTTAAAAATAAAAACGTGAATCAAAACCGGCTACCCTAGGATCTCAACATTCCTGGCAGATTTTAAGTACCTTCCACCAAGGATTAACACCAACAGATTGCCAAAACATAACCGTTATAACCGCGGAGGTCAGCTTGCGTCAGATCTCGTATAAAAGAGCGTGCAGTTTCGCAAGATATATTATGCAACTAAAGAGAGGAACGTTTAGAATTTAGTCATCGTTGTGTGGTTACGTTGCGGTTACTTAGGTGTTATGAACAGCTGGGGACCAAGTCGCGTGCTTAGCAAGGACCGCAGGATTAGCATATAATATGAATTAATTTTCTGCATTCTGTCCGGCTTTTTCTCAAGCATTTATATCACTCTTGGTAATGGCCCCGACTTACGTATTTTAGGTCGCGGGTTCAAACCCAGCCAGGCGCATTACTTTGTGTAATTTATTTAATCACCACAACTCTCAAAACGGTGAAGGAAAACATCGTGAGGAAACCGGCATGTCTTAGAACAAAAAAAATCAAAAATTGTGACATTCACCAACCCGCACTGGGCCCGCGTGGTGGATTATGGCCCGTTCCCTCTCCTAAAGAGGAGGCCTAAGTCCCAGCAGTGGGAACATTAAAAGGCTGATTATAATATAATATGTCACTTTATTTTCATTCGAAACGATTTAGATAGCTGCCCATTGATAGATTATCTAGTTGTAGCTAATGCACCCACCATAGATAATTCTATTCAACTGTGTGGTACGAACACTTTTCTGAATGGGTAATCCTATATACTGCAGTATCCAAGCCACAGTTTAGTAACGCTTTCAATTTTCGCTTAGCGTTTTTATTTACGAATTATTTTTTTCTTCTGTGTTAATGCAAAAGGGCCCGTGAAAGCGTAGCGCGCATTTAGACAAGTTTCTATTCTTGTAGATGACGCATGTCATCTTGAATGTTCATGCTGAATTAGAGACAAAGTAATAAAATTGATTGGATTTCCTTGTAAATTCGTAAGATCCGATGATCCAATCAAAGACTTTCCTTAAGAGGGTCCTTCTCCACTAGCTTATCATAAACATCGAAAATGGTTTAAAAGCTTGTTACTTCATTTAATGCAATCCAACGCGATGTTTGACGAAAAGGCAACGCAAAAAAAGAGAGATAACGCCTGGAAACTCTGTTAGTATTCGGTAATTCCGAGATTTACTCGAAAATTTCACAAAACTTGCTCCAGGAAATAGCTGTTTTTTTTAAACCCTTAAAAGTTTTTGGAAAAAGTTGTCGTCATTTAGAATCTTAATAAAATTTGCAAGGTCTCTAGAGGATTACTTTTTTGACTTTTTTAATTTTTAGGCAAATTATGAAGTGTCAAAGTTCATACAAAATAGGACATTTACAGAAGTTTTTACTGGATTAGTTTTACACAAATTTAGAAATTGGTTTCTTTACAAACCTAGTTAATATCCACAAGATACTGTGTTTCCAAAATATCTAATGAAAAATGTATAATAACGTCATAATCAGTTATGAGCGGTTGTATGAAAAACAGTGAAAATGTGAGTCATGATGCACCACCTTAAAGGTAAATGGAACACGTCAAAATACGTAAAGCTGTCGATCGACCACAACTACTAAGCACCTACTTAAAGTGTCAAGTTTTAAGTTGAACTAGAATCTTCATATAACAGTTGATGAGAAAGCAAACATTGCACTGAATTTTAATGCGAGAATTATTAAAGCTATACTGGCTCTTGCTAACGTTAGGCTACCAAGGTAAGAATTCACTGAAAGTAAATTATACACTAACATTACAGGTTTAGATAGATCGATCAAAACCGCGACCTGTGTGTTTTGTTCGGCCAAAGACACACAAGATAGAAAATATATACGCCGCTATGTTGATAGACGTCTTCAACATTATGGCCGATTGATCTCGAAACTTAAGGCAGAAATATTTTATAGGTCTGTAATTTTGCTGTCATCGGCGACATCGGCTTATGTCTTCCAAACCGGAACACATCAATGATACTTGCTGCCAGAATTGAGTAAAGTATTGCTTCGCCCCAACTATTCCTCTAGCTCTCTACGACTACTGTCTTCACAATGATGATTTATACTTATTCTATATTTATCTTTACCTTTGTCCTTCCATTAATGACGTAGTCCCCCATCTTTCCATTGTTGGCCATCTTGTTCGCTCTCAGTATGATATTGTCAACCTGGAATACAAAAGGCATTAATTGCGTTTTGATTGCATTTTCATAAAGGAACGTAATGAGGCCGCTCGTTATAAGTGGAAAGTTCCAAATGGAGGAAAATTGATGAAGATTGGGTAATCATCTAAGATTAACTTGTTACGGAATTACGGATGCAACGGTGGTTCATAGAGAATGTTTTGTAGTAAAATTTATTATATGAAGGTAAACACGAAGTAGGCGAGTACAGATCCGATTACCAACATTATTTGACTGTTGGAAAGCGTTTCGATGCGGGACGCACAGGATCGTTCATTGTGGCGACACTTGGGGAGGCTTATGTCCAACCGTGGACGTCTATCGGCTGAAATGATGATGATGGAAAACGTTATTATCGTTGAGTTCCATGTGCTTTTCATTTAGAAAAATAAAGGTTCTTAATAAGATAGATAAAAACACTGCTTGATTTGTTAAAGCAGAGTGTAGATCTAAAGATACTAAAAGTTAAGACGTGTTCGAATTGTTTGCTTTTTCTTATGTCAATACGAGACAGGTAACTGTTAATTCTCTCTTATCAGATTAAACATACGTGCGTTGTGGCATCTGTGATGATAATGATAACATTCACAGGAATCTTATTCATATTTAGTCATCTTAAATCAATGTTACAAGATAAACTAGAAGAATTCCTATTCGAAATTAGGCCAGCAGTTGCAGATTGTGTCCTAATCAATTTTGGCAAACAATGGAATGTCTGCGTAACGCAATCTTTGGCGCCGCCCACCGTATCAATTGAAAAGGATATCAGTAATCAGTCGATAACACTATAAGCCCTCGACTTCTTGTTATTTATTATTTACCTAATTTATCTGTAGTGAGACGTTTTATAATCTCTACTGGATATATATTTTTACAGGTATTGGCCTAAAGTTGTACCCTGTGGTACTCCAGAACATAAATTGATACTAGGGGATCTGTTTAAAGTTTCCATTGGCTGTTTTACTTATAATTTGGGTCCAATGTGAGCTTTTGCCATGGGGGACCCTGTTCATGGGTTGAAACTGTTGATCATGAGACCATAGGTAGTATAGGAAGCGATCAGTAACATCAGTGACGTTGCGTCCACCAGCAAGGCGTTAATAAACCTCGTCCAGGAGAAATGATTTATTTGTCTTGGCTCCCGAAATGAAAGTAAGTATGAAAGATCAGCGGAGGAGTAAAGATAAAATAAAGGGAATAGTGCTTATATGAGTACCAAAAAGGGTAAGACAATTTACTACTGCAGATAAAATGATATGTTTGGAGCACATTACAAAAGAATGCAATTATCTCTAGACATTTCCGTGCTTATCGCCCATCAAAAGCTCAAGAGTACTCGACTGTTGGTATTTTGAAGCGTATATCGATGTTAAAGATAACCAGACATCCTTAGATTTAATAACTACCGCTAGCTACTAGGAAGCTAAGACAGATCTAGCTTCACTTCAGAACAAGCTTCCGAAATATTAGTCTGAATAGTAGAAATACCGTATTCACCAAGCATTTTAGAAGATTAGGAAATACAGACGGTCTGTCTGTTGAGTGTCTGTTTCATGGTATGTTTTTATTTATTGTGATGTTTTTAAAAAGAATTTAGTAATATTATGACGACGAGGTCAACAATAGTGTAATTTAAATTGTTGTAATACAAGTAATTAATGCCGCAATTTACATATTGGATACTTATCACGAGGACTACGATATGATGGTCATATTAAGATGACGTTCACATGCTTGATACCAGGGTAAGCCGGCTTTACACATCGATTTGTTTTCGTCAATTTATTTTTATTTACACATGCTTACATTGTATGCTGGTGATCTCATAGAAGACAATAATACATATATCAATTTAATACATAACCGTGATATTGGAAGACCGAGTCTTGGAAGTACTGGAAATATTACAGGAACGCGAATCAACAACTGTTTGCTACAACATATTGTTTCTGTAGATATATGGAATGGTGTACTCGTAAGTGGCACTGTCAAGCAAGTAATGTCTTCCCAACAAAATAAAACAAAGTCCTCTGACTTTGTTTTCTATTCTAAGTAAAAACAATTGAAAAACGACTGAACTGATTTTCATGCGGTTGTCATCAACAAACAGAGTGATTCATGAGGTTTTTATAGTACAGAAAGCTGGCAATTTTTATCATTTGTAACACCCGCGCTAAGGGGAGGATAACTAGTGTGAACTAAGAACAAATAATTTAATCCCACCAAAAACTTTTCATGTAAAATTTTGCCAAGACGACCACATAAGGTTTGCCCTGTGAAAAAAATATCAGATCTCATGTAGAGCCAAGTTTCTGAATCTACACGGCCTTACTCTACCGACCCTAACTTCACAAATTCTATATATCAGTAAAAATGCATGGCTTCATCGGAAACCGACTCTATGAGAATTCAAAAAAACGACAAAACACTTCGAGAAAAGGTAGGTAGTGCCCTTGCGATTCGCTTGGCTCGTCTTGGCGGGGGCACTATCGTGCCCCTAGATACTTCTATAGAAGAAACAATAGAACTGGAACTAGGACACAAAAGGGAGGTCTATACTCGGCATTGAGTGGGACAAGGTCACTAATGCTGATAATAGAAAATCTCGCCTCAAATGCGTAGAAAATCGCTCGTCTCCCAGAATTTCGGAGTTTTCATGACGTCGGACACTTCATAAAAATGTCGTCAAGAAGAACTGCTTGTGTCAACAACGAATCAAATATAACACTTGCTTTGGCCAACTTGAGTCCGTTGTTGTCAAACAAGCGTACGATTTGTGGTAACGACGGCCAACAGAGCTCTTTCTGCACAAACATTGGTAATTGCGTGTGGCAAACGTATGGCGAAAGACGATGATATTATTTCGTGTGTGGGTCGTTGATACAAGATTTGGAAAGCTTGGGTTTTTTGAGAATATATTTAGATGTTAATGGTTAAATTCGACTTTCTTTATTTGAGGACCTCGTGTTCGAGGAAAGGTATTTAAAACAGGCTTTTTTGTACACACTTAATTAATTAAATCCCAAGCGAACTCCGGCGTTCGCTGTCTTATTGTCTTTCTATTGTGTCTCTAATTACGGTATTCGAAAGGTTAAACTATAGGATAACAGTTCTTAGCTCTTCGGTGAAGCCACTAGAACTCTAGTAAACATACTGGGTGTAATGGCTAGGTAAATTATTATTGGTGAAAAACGCATGAAAATCTGTTCAGTCGTTTTTGAGTTTATCGCGAACAGACCGACAGACGCTGCGGAGGACTCTGTTTTATAATATGTATAATAGAAAAGAAGAAAGGAGATGATGGTGGAGATGTCTTCCTTAGGAATTAGCAAAAAATGTATCTTTTTCTTTGCCGATGTTGATAATGGGCACCCATTATCCGTCATCCTCATCATTTCAGTCGATTTTGGACATGGGTCCCGCATCCATCGGATTCCCGCAACCTTCACCAGGTCATCGGTCCACCTTGTAGGTGGCCTTTCGGCGCTGCGTCTTTCGGTATACGGTCGCGGTTGTTTGTTTCTTATCCATTATATATATTATATATATATTAGTAAATTTTGTAAAAGAGCTGTGGATTTGTGAATAAATAAATACTCTATCCTCAAAAAATCCAAATGAGGATAAACAGTCTTTTTTACAAGCTATTTTTTGTGGTCAAGCCAGGGTCCTATACAGGGAACCTTGTGTCAAAATCAAAACTGAATGGCCCTTTACAGTTATTAAGGAAAATACAGCCCAAATCCCTTACTAGCTACGTGATTTAAGTCACGGACACCATTGTTGACAAATCGCAGGAAAATGGTATCCCTAACGCCCGACATAGCACGAAGAATCGCCAAACTTAGTAAGTAGCCGTTGGGGCCGAATGGTTCTGGAGTGGCGACCGTGTATTGGAATCCGCAGCGCTGGAAGATCTCTTACAAGGTGGACCAATGACCTGATGAAGGTTGCGGGAATCCGATGGATGCGGGACGCACAGGATCGACCATTGTGGTGACACTTGGAAGAGGCCTATGTCCAACAGTGGCCGTCTGTCGGCTGAAATGATGATGATGATGATGATGATGATGAATGTTTCCACAGCTAGGACTCAGACCTCTTCACTAGCAGAGGCAATGGGCCGTAATCTACTACGTGACTGGGTCCACGTGGTAGATTATGACCCATTTCCGCGGAATAGTGGATGTCACATAATCATTACTTCGAATTATTCGTTTTCCTTCAGTGTTATGAGAGCAATGGTGATGAAATAAAATACACAAATTAATAGGCCTGGCTGGATTTCGAACCCGCGACCGAAAACTCGCAAGTCGGGGCCGTAAACACTGGGCCACTAGGATTTTCTACTTCAAAAAAAGTAGATTCATATGGGGTGAACTGGGTTTTAGCAAGACTTGCTACCTGTGAATCAAATTTGCCAATTCTCCTATTGAAAAAACAATATTTACTGAACCAGTTTCCGAAAGAAATGTTATTCTAGAGAACTAGCACAGTTCCATATTTTGAGGGTAGTTTCGCAAAACTAATAATGACAGTCTACTATTTAATTTGGTTAGAATTAGTGCCAACTTTTATTTATTAACTCTTGGGTATTCCTTGGAATAGCATGCTCCTATACAAATTATATACTTTTATGCAAATTATTAAAGGGTAATTAATACTTACTTGACTAATTAACTGTCTGATGTATTGGCAGTTGGCTTCCTTGCCGTCAATCCAATGTATGAGGTCACTCCTGATGGTTTGTGCTTCTGTGCTCACAGGATTCGCTACCAGTTGACCAGCCTGGAGTACACAGAAAATATGTTAGATAGGATTAAGATTCATTATCTTGTCTGATTTGTGATACTAAGGCGTCCATTACATGGACATGCAAGCGTCAATCAATTCCATAAATCATGAACGATGGGTTTTGTCAGTCAGTACATTGCAAACGTCAATCATCGCATTAAACAGTAGGTTTTCCGTCAATCAAAACATTAACTGTGGCTAAACTGACAACAAAACCTACCATGTAAAGGATGCCTAATATGAAAAAGGCATGCTATGACTATATCTGCATGGTGTAAGAAGCAATTTAACTATAATAAGATGAACAGCCATTTCTCTATTGTTAATTTAACAGTGTAATCGTTACGTTATCTGCATGCTCGAAATGAGTCTTATAATAAGGTTTGTTTCAAGCATGCAGATAACGTCATCATATGAGCCTTCCTGGGCCCACGTGGTGGATTACGGCTCGTTCCCTCTCCTAGAGAGGAGGCCTGAGTCTCAGCAGAGGGACTATTAAAAAGGCTAATGATGATGATGATGATGAGCCTTCCACATGTATAAGCTTCACTACAGTTTTGCCTGTACTAGATCGTTTGTACACGGAGCACCGTGCATGTGGTTGGTAATATTCATACATTTTTCAAAACTGTGGTGAAGTCACGAATAATGGTCCGCATAGGACTAAGTGCAGAAGTCATACTCAGATATAGACAGACTGTGGTGAAGCTTATGAGTATGGAAGGCATCCAAGCTGAACAGTGTACAACAAATGTTTGGAGACAGGTATTTTGAAAATCACAATTATTAAGAATAATATACCTCTTCTAGACAAAAAATATTCTAAGGTATAGCGCGGCACTGGTGACATTGTCACCGTGACTTTTGAAAATAAAAGTTAACACGCTTATGAACCCAACATGTAGTGCGTGCACTTGAAGACATGACAGTTGGGTTAAGATGGATAAAAAAAAATATTGTCATGTTAAATGATCAATATATCTGTGGCCAGATTTGTTACTTGATTGTGTAGGTTAATTTATTTAATTAACCTGTAGTAGATAATATAATATTCTACAACTATCACACAACGCCGTCTAATTCCAAGCTAAGCAGAGCTTGTGTATTGTCTTATTAAAAATGTCATCATACATTTTTGTATTAATAAACATTATAATATTAAATAAAATACCTTTTCAATATTGAGATCACAATTATTTCTCCGATTATGTTGCCTGTATTCCAGAATTAGATCCTACCATGTTTAATTTACATTTTACATTACATTCGTTTGTGGTTATACATATTAATAACATTTATTAATTAATATAGTATGTAGGTTATCTCTGAAATTATTACTCACGGTCATTTTAAATAATTATGGACATAAATTAGTGACTGTTTCAAACAAATTATGAATACCTAGGTCAAATGAAACAATAAATTCAGCTACCAATCTGGCTGTGACACATTAAGAACTATTTATCCATACTGATATTTTTTTTTTAAACTTGAAAGTAACCCTGTCAGTCTGTTACGCTTTCACACTTAAATTACTGAATCGATTTAGATGAAACATGGAATGGAGTAAGCTTGAAGTCCAAGGAAGGACATATGCTGCTTTTTATTTGACGTCAATTTCGTGTTTGCAATAACTAACAACTACCCAGACAAAGCTGTGGGCAAAATGTTTTTTTTTTTAATGTTTGCAATGCTGGGCAAAGAACCGTGTCCTAGGTACTTCCACTTTATAACAATGATAATTTTAAATGTTGGCTCAAAAACATTCTCACAGTAATGAAACAGTACATGTTAAAGATAAAAATGGAAAATATAAAAAATGTATAAATCTGATTAAAGAAGACCCATTAAGATTTTCAGTAATTATTCATGTTTTTATCCTTTATTTTAAATCAACTGAAAAAGAACCTTAATTCATTAAACCCCAAGCGAATGCCAGCATTCATTGTGGCGGCACTTGGGGGAGGCCTATGTCCAACAGTGGACGTCTTTCGGCTGAAATGATGATGATGAATGCCAGCAATCACTCTGGCATTGTCTTTTTATTGTGTCTTTAATTGACGGTATTCGAAAGGTTAAAATATCTAAGAAAATATATAAGTATCTTAACTATTAAATATATATTTAATGGTTAAGATGTATATAATTATAAAATAAATAATATTATACTAGAAAATATTCAGTTATTATTTTAGGTCTACCCTATTAAAAAAAAGGACATACCAGGTAGTAGATACACTCAGTGGTGTAATCTATTTCTGTCTCATTACTAGCACAAGAAGGGAATAACCTAATAATTTATTTTTATCAAAACAAGCTAGGAATAACAAGATAAAACTTGATAATAATACAGTAAAGTTATGATGATTAATATGGCTCTTGTTAATGTTAATTTAATTCATGAATCGCCAAGCGACCACCGGTGGCCGCGCATCGATTGTCTTACTATTGTGTCTCTAATTGACGGTATCTGAAGGGTTAAGAGCGGCGTAGCACAATATTAACCTTTCGAATACCGTAGTTAGATACAATAGAAAGACAATGGGAGAGCAAACGCAAGCATTCGCTAGGGATTTAACTCTTCTATTGTGATAATAAGAGACACAAAAGAAAGACAAGGGTGCGCGAATGCCGGCGTTCGCTCGGTGTTTCATGAATTAATAAATGAAAAGAAAGCTAGTTACTGTAAATGTGGGTAGTCCGAAAAGGAGCCCCTAGATCTTGGAACACAAAGTAAAGAAGTAACTGGTGTTTTTGTCGTCAATAAAACTCTAATACACTCGGGAGAGTGTCCAATGACGTTTCGACGACTTTGGGGTTGAAGCTCCCGCTTCAACCCCAAAGTAGCGGGTAACGTCATTGGACGATTTACCACCTTAACTCTTAAATTGTGATGACTAGAGACACAATAGGAAGACAATGGGTGCATGAACGCCGGCATTCGCTCGGGGTTTAATTCATGAATCCCCAAGCGACCACTGGTGGCCGCGCATCTATTGTCTTACTATTGTGTCTCTAATTGACGGTATCTGAAGGGTTAATGAATAAAAAAGTTATTAAATAATAGATTCATCTAATTAACTATTTACTGGCCATTACTGGCACAACCTTTTCGGGATGTTTTTATATTCATAAAGATAAGCTTATGTTCCAGTTGCGGCTAGCCAGTAATCCTACATTATAAATTATAAATGTGAGGATTTATTGGATGATTCACTCAATGGATAAACTAATTTCAAGAATGTGGATAGTATTTAAGATTGCAGTGAAGCTTCTAGCAAAAACAAAGTACATATGTGGGTACTTTGTTTTTGCTAGAAGCAAGCTATTCAATTTTTACAAGTAGTTAACCTTTCAGATACCGTCAATTAGAAACACAATAGTAAGACAATAGATGCGCGGCCACCGGTGGTCGCTTGGGGATTCATGAAACTAGATACTTTATATCAAATAATGTAGGTATTCGAATATTTCATTTCAACATTTTGAAAAAAAAAGTACTTTGCTATCCTAAATCTATTATTAGTTATTAGTTGTTCAAATATTTATAGAAAAATAAGGGAGACAAATTAAAAGTTCTTTCTGTTTGAAAATAAACTCGGATCTATGTCACACCTAACATAGTCATGCTTTATTTATGTTAGTTATTAGTTTCAATTATTTTTAATAAACACTAGCTTTTGCCCACGCGGCTTCGCTCCCGCTATTCCCTACTCTGCCCTACTCTACTCTACTCTACCCTACTCTACCGTAGCCTATGTCCGTCACCTGGCTCTAAGCTACCTACCCACCAATTTTCAGCCATTTCTGTACAGCCATTCTTGAGTTATAAGTGTTGTAACAAACACGACTTTCTTTTATATATATAGATTGCTCACAATATGTTTGTATGTTGTTGACATAACAAACAAACTGTGCTATGTTACTGTCTACTCTTGTACACATATTATTTTTAATTTAAGAAATTATTGTGAAATATGATTTTTACGATAACAATAAAAAAAATGAGGTCATTGAGAATGCAAACTTACTGTAAATATTCCTGATCTATACATGTCTAGCACTTCGTTTAATACACTCAGGCCCCGCTCTTTACCGAGGAAATTGTTCAGCACACAAACACCATACTGAGTCATGTCTCTGATCACTCTGTGACATATCTCATAGCAAGAGTCACTCGGATCCATGTAGTAACTATTGGGCATATGATTAAACGGTGCCCTGCTGCCTTTCAGTGAAGCCTCAGGGTACTCTTTCACTCTTGTTCCCTGCTCCGGCCCGTAGGTAGGCAGTACAGGCATCTTTGCCGTGCTAGTCCTGTTCAAAGACCGTAACACATTGGAGGTACCAGCTGTGGGGAAGTCCACTGTGCTTAACTGTTGCGCTGACTCGCGCAGCACCTCCTGCTCAGAGGAACCTTCGTACGTTATGGCACTACTAGTCGTTAGCTCGCGGTTTGTATACACTACACTAGATATCACACTGTTGTCATTATGTCCCGATGCTTTTGATGAGCCTTCCTCACTTTGTTTAACGTTTTGAGTTGATATTTGTAAATTATGTTTACTAACACTTTCCGAGCTACCCTCTTTGCCACTATTTTTTACGTTTTTCGTTTTAGTTTTTTTCAAACGTCTTTTATCACTACCCTCTTTTGAAATATCCTTCTGTCTTTCTTCTGTGACGTCGGAAGTTTCTTCTTTCACTTTTTTCGTGGCTTCTTCACCAACTATCGAACGTTCACCTGAATTATCACTTTTAGAATCCTGCTTCGGTAACTTCGGTGCACATTCACTTCTATGTCTTTTCCAATCTTGACGTTGGTGATCAGTATTACAATAATATATGTTCAGGCAGCGGCCGCACCTCCGATGAGTTTTCTCCTTGCAAACAGCGCAACAAGCAAGGCCGCCTCCTTGATTCATTCTAAATAATTTCTCCCAAGGGCCGGCCCCGACGACTTGTCAACTGAAACAAATGTCATTGACAACGTGACAGTTACAAAGTTTTTTTAGAAAATATTTTTACTTGGATACTAAGTCTTTTAAGCCTTCTCTTCGTATGAATAGTTCGTAAGTTTTCCATTAGAAAAATGTTTTTGTAATATTTGGCAGGAAATGTATAACATCGACCTACTCGGCAAACTTCATTGAAGTGTTGACTACACTACAATAAAATTCTCAGCTTTATTGTACCGAGGTCACGCCTATTTCAATAATTCTACATTTATCTAGTAGCAAAATACTTGAGATATAAAACTATACTAGTTTTAAACACAATTATCCATTAGAATCAATTTGCAAATAATTCACTCGAAAAAATCCTGTCAACCTGCTAAAAACATTCTAACTGGAATGTTTAAACGCGGACATCAAGGAGATTATCAGAATATTATTTAAAATTGTAATATTTTTTCAGAACTGATTTAGTATTCTTCAAATTAAAAGTTAATGTTTAAGACTATTACCACAAAAAAATGTTTAGTTTATCATTCACATTCTTTAAAATAAAATAAAATAAAATATTGTGATGATTAATAAAGCAAGTTAAGGTGGTATTACACATTGGTATTAGTAACTTTGCTGATTTTCTATGATTTTCTATCTACCATAGTTAGCGATGGGAAATTCCCGAGAACATTCTCCTAGCGAGAACTTTGCGGAAATGTTCTCGAGAATGTTCTCCGAGCCGAGAATTTACGAGAACTTAAAAACTGAGTGACAAAACCTAAACTTAATTTGATCACTTTTTTAAATTTGAATGATAAATGAAATGCGTGATATTTTATGAATGCACTTCGACCGCTCATTCAGTAGTAACCACAGCGAAGTGCAACAGGGCGGGTAGCGGGCTGGGTGGAGCAGTAACCATGCTATGTATTTTTTGATTATTATTTTATAATATACTGTTGTAATAAAGATGGATATTAATTTTCTTCATCAGCGTCATTTCAGCCGATAGGCGTCCACTATTGGACATAGGCCTCCCCCAAGTGTCGTCATAATGACTGGTCCTGTGCGTCACGCATCCATCGGTTTTCCGCGACCCTCACCAGGTCATTGGTCCACCTTAGGGGAGGCCTTCCAACGCTGCGTCTTCACTTCAGTTTAGCGATTCTTTGGACTATGTCTGTAACCTTGGTTCTGCTACGGGTGTCTTCATTTTCGATGTGATCACGCAAGGAAACTCCAAGCATTAGCCATTTCCATTGCCCTTTGAGTGACTTTAAACCTTCTGAGGAGGCCCGTTGTAAGCGACCACGTTTCGGAGCCATATGTCATCACTGGCAACACGAACTGCTCATAGACTTTCGTCTTGAGACACTGTGATATATTGGACGAAAACACACCGCGCAGCTCCCTGAACGCTGCCTAGCCGAGTCGGATTCGACGATAGACCTCTTTCTCAAAATTAGACCTACCCAACTGGACTGTCTGCCCTAGATAAACGTAGTCGTCCATAAATTTGAGTGTAGAGTCTCCGATCTTGATAGGATTGAGTGCTACGTGGATTTTTACCATGACTTTGGGTTTTCTATGTTCATTTTAAGTCTCACTCTTTCAGAAGCTCTTCTGAGGTCACCTAGCATTGTACTGAGCTCCTCCGTAGTCTCAGCCATTGCTACTATGTCGTCGGGATATCGAAGGTGTGTGATGTACTCGCCATTGACATTATTGCCTAGCCCATTCCAGAACCTTGACGACATCCTCTATTGTGGCCGTGAATAGTTTCGGAGAAATGGCGTTTCCTTGCCTTTTTGGCTTTTTTGTTTCGATGGCTGTTCCTGAAGTCGGACTGACATGGTGACGTTTTTGAATAAACTGGAATAAACACTTCAGCATTTCAATGTATAATAGTCAATCTGGCACTGTTGGAGAGACTGCAGTACAGCCCAAGTCTCCATTGTATCAAAGCGTTTTTGTAGGCTGATTATACTCCTAAGTCTTCCGTCCACGGCGCTGAAGCTTTTTTGGCTTCCGGCTTGTTCGGGAGCCTGGAAGTCGTCGAAACTGGGCGCGAGACGGTCGTGATGACCCTGGAAAGCAGCTCGTAGACATGGCTCAGAAGTGAGATGGGCCTGTAATTCTTAAGCAGGGTATGTCACCCTTCTAAAAGAAGACTACCACCATATCTCTGCTCCATACCTGTGGCGTTTTTTCCTCGAGACGGAATCAAACAACTACTGAAAGGCGTTTAGGACCGGTTTTCCATCAGCCTTCAGGAGCCCTGCTGTCTTCACCTGACGCCAACTGTTTCAGAGCCATCTTTTAATGTCGTACAGGCTGACGGCCGGGATATCTTCGGTATAGTGTCGAGTATAACAGTTTATAAAATGCCTTGATCTCTCCTAGAAGCTCCAATTTGGAGGATATGACTCTGCCCTTGTCGGTCTTCAGTTTCGTGAGCTAGCTCTGTCCAATAGACAGATCTCTTGCAAACACTTTGGAGCCCTTATTTCGCTCAATCGTGTCTTTAATTTTTCGTTGCTAAAGTGACGGAGATCGCGTTTCAAGGACTCTGCCGATATGTGCACGCATCGTCTGAAGACTGCAGAATCATCTCACGCCACTCTTTCATAAGTTGAAGGGTTCGATCCGTGAGCCTCTTCTTCTCATTTGTTCGAGTTTTAAAGAATTTAGAACCGACCAAATGGACAGTTTCCACGAACCCATCGTTGTATTTGTCCGCGGAGCTTCCTAAACACTCAAAACGATTATAATAATATTTAAAATAATAATTAAAATCATCATAATTATCTGTTTCATGTTAAAATTGGAAGGAGCACATACAAATTTTAAGTTCTCATAAGTTCTCGTAAGTTCTCCACTTACGAGAACATTCTAGAACATTCTCGTTCCGAGAATATTCTCGTTTAGAGAATGTTCTTTTTCCCCATCACTAACCATAGTTGAATTGACATGGAAAATGGATATTTTTACCTATAATGGATATTTAGACCTAATTAAAGATACTCCAAAAATAGGTTGATTTGTGAAAAATAAAATAAAACTTTTGAAAAACATGGAGAAGTGTGTGACGTCAGAAGATTGTGAAGCATTATAGTGCTGCCTTTGTCAATTAACGATTTCAATAGATTTAATAACTAACATAATATTTTTTTTTATGTTACTAAAATATTTTTTTACTGTCTTATTTATTTATTCATTTGTCTACACAAACACATAAAAAGAAAATAACAAATACTGATGGAAAAACACAAAAGTACCTACTATTAGCAGAAGTGCAGACCATTTTTTATTTTTATTTCTTTAATGTTCTATATGTGTTTTTATTTGCTTACGGTTCGTTGCATTTACATTGAACTGTAATTTTATTTTATCTACTATTATATTCTCAGAGTCTACTATGGAACAGTTAACTGAAGATTAAAATGTATTAACATCTCGCATGACTAACAAAATAGCAGAACGGGAGAAGGGTATAGTTTAGGATTTCAATTATGAAAATTAAGGATGTAAATACCTATTTATATAAGTATATATCTATACACCCTTTGAAAGACTTAAACTTTTTTTTTCTGTATCTTTTAATTAGTCGATATTTATTTTCAAGACTCTGAGAAGAAGTACAAGCCTATGTATATGCATACATCATAGATATCCATGGCATACATCGATCGATGGTTTTCTTTTCCTTCAAAGGTTTTGAAGGCTATAGAAATTGGAAAAAATAAAGCTAATTTCAAAACCTCGAAATGTATTTTTTATAAATAAAATATAGATAAACCTGTAGTACCTGTACTGGTATGCATGAATTACAAATATTTCAGGTCATGAAGCCCATAATTTCAACTTTATAAAACTGCTTGTCTCAATAGCGTTATTTTTAATTCTTTACAAGTAATGATTAATGTATGACATTTTTTTAAATTATAATTTAAAACCATATAACGCATAAAAAAAAACCATTTTGGACGTGTTCATATATCCGTACGTACTTAATATTGCTTTATGAAAATTAAAAAAAATATCAGTTCCTTTATTTAGGGTCTATAAAGTCTCAAAAATAATTCCATTTAATTTCTGTCCTCGTTTTTATAAATTTCACTTACCTGATTAATAAAATATTATAGGTAAATAAAAAACGAATTATAAAATTATTTATTTAATGAAATAATGTAATACATAATATGAATAAATTCTTTATTTATTTTGAGACAGTTAAGTTAGTGTTGGAATATAGGTTTTAACTTAAAAATACTATCTATGAAATTGGAAATATTTGTGGAATATACTTATTTTTGGTTGAACTTAAATAAATATTTATTTTTATTTACAAATATAAAAAAGGGATAAATGATTTGTGATGGATGAATAGGGGACATGAATAAAAACAGACTAGATTAGTTCTACGTCGAGCCACGTTCTTGATTTGTGTATAATATTTTATTTTTTCAAGATTTTATAGATTTTAAAGCAGTAGTGTGATGAATTAAAAGTTTATTATTAAAGTGAAAGAGAGCGAGACTCAACGAGAGGAACTAAAGAGTGCGTAAAGGCGCGCGTAGTATTAATTTACGCGCGCCTCTGCGCTTACTTAATAATAGGTACTTATACTAATATAAAACATAACAAGATACTTGTCTTCTGAATCTTAGAAATTATGACAATACATTTTTTATTAAATCACTTTTCTATCATGTATGTCTTAGTTACCTAGATTCGGAAATTATGATTCCAATTACTTTGCGATAGTTACAACTCTATTTTTTCTTTAATGTCATATTATTACAATCAACGAATCATTTTGATTTTTATTGTAACTACCGCATAGTTTACAGTAATTATCAGAGATTACATCAGGAGAATGCGACCATCACCTATCAGTCTAATCAAACATTACGTTCACTGTTGACACCTGATCGATGTCTTTTTATACTTATCTCTGTACTTACAATTTAATCTACATTTTAATTAATAACACATCTTACAGGTTTTGATCTTTGCTTCGTGATATTTTGTCATTTACTTAACTGAATTATAATTTGCGCGTCCCTACAATTTTGTTTCGTGTTATTACATTTGTATAAAATTACAAATACAGAGGTAAGATATTAATTGAATATAACTACGTTACTCAAAATTCTAGCCAATATTATTTTGGACCCTATAATTACTTTAGTACCTGTACTATCTTTACAATAGCTTCTTTAACGAGTAACGTAGTAGACCGTCCGCTTTACAGTATTCAAGTAATACTATGAGTAAATTACCACTTCTACACAGATATGACATAATATACAAAAAAAATCATCAAATCTCCAATCTGTTCCTAGGGTCATAGCTAAGGCATTTAATAAAATATAAGTCAAGGGATCTATTTTAGTCAATAATCCTAGATATTCATTAGTAATTGTGTAAATTGGATAAGTTTACCATGTAAATAGAATTATAATATTTTAAGTCGATAACTAGCAGATAAATTCGTATGTGCTATGAAAGTCTGATCCCGGCACTATAGTTATATTGTCACATCAAGTCCAAGTTATTTCAAAGACTAAATCTTATTGTCTTTGAAAATTAAATTATTTTTAAACTTGGCAACACGTTCAGTGACAGTTTTTTTAGCGGGATTTTTGAGTTGTCATATCCATGTTCTACAGTAAAGTTTTAAAGCATTTTTTTTCTGTCTTTTGTTATGGTTATACTCTTGTTTGGTCATCATTTAGGGGTGGGATAGGGGGAGGAGGGGCGTGTAGTACTCTCGCTAGTTCTGCTTTCTCGTCGGCTGAGAGGACATAGACTGGAGGCGCGGCTGGTAGAAACCGTTCAGCTTTCTGTGGCTCCCGTTGTAATCTCGCGCGGTACAGCATCACGAGAACGCATAGCACGCTGATTATAAACGCTGAAGTAGCTGCTAAGACTATAAGTGCTGTGTGGTAGGAAGTTGTTGCGGAAACCTAGAAAGAAAGTAAAATAATATGAGTATTATATTTTTTTTTTTTTATATTATGCATTGTATTTTTTTTTGAGTTTATTCTATTCTATTGCTTTATTAGGTACTGTAGATAAGCTTTAACCTTTTAATCGCTTGTCTCAGAGTGGTCCGATGAGTGTTTTCGTGTCCTATTCGCCAGGGTCGTGTGTTTGCAACGTCTCGCTTGGCTCTTCAATCCCCATAGGTGACACAAGAGCCAACGGGATGGGGTATTTTTTCGTGGATGTGCGACCCTGGCGGAACTTTCGTCTATCCGACGTAGGCGGTGAAAAGGTTAAGAATGAAAGTAGCTGCAGGTAGCCAAGGTACGGTAATTGTAGATACCTATCTACCATATTATGTTATATATCTTCTGCCATAATTTACATATATCGTACACTTATTGCAAAAACCAATTGATTATTTGCCTTTTTTTTTTAAATACAAAATTAAGTTAAATATAGCTATCGATTAGTCTCATCAAGACGAATCTACAGATAAAATTGGTACTCAGCTATGACACTTATTTACGAAGATATTTTCGGCAAAAATAATTAACCTACAGATTTGATCGAAAATAATTATAATACAATTATGGCATTTAGTTGTTTTTTGCAATAACGGTACGATATACAATTCCTTTCAGAACGATTAACAGAATAAGTTATGAACTCACGGTAGACTCGCTGAGAATCTCTCGCTGCTGCATGGCGGAGCGGTTGGGCGAGGCGAGGCGGTACTCGCTGCGGATGACGTCAGCTCCCAGCACGACCTCATCGCCCCCCTTGTTACCCGCTAGTTTCTCTTGTTTTACCTGCAGGCAGTAAAACATAGGGCTTAGAAAAGGGTAGTTTTAGTGGATCTTTAAGTTTATAGCTAAGCAATAATTCTGGCGGAAATATCGTCGAGTTTAGAACAGTCATAATTAGTAGTGATTTTTGTAATCATCATCATCATAATTTTAACCGAAAGACGTCCACCGTTGGACATAGGCCTCTCCCAAGTGTCGCCATAACGATTGTTCCTGGAGTGGCGACCACGTTCCGGAAGACGCAGCGTTGGCCCACGTTCCCATAAGGTGGACTGATGACCTGGTGAGGGTCGCGGTAATCCGATGGATGTGAGACTTACAGGATTTTTATCATTTAATTATGAAAAACAGACACGTCAACCTAGCTATTTTAATTTGTGTACAAAATACTGCTGCTCCCTAGTGCACATATTGCCAACGCCAGGCGAAAATAACCTTTAAAATTTCAATTTTATCTGTCTGTCCCAGAGGTTTGTTCCCACTTAGAAAGCATTTTAACGGTACTATTGTTGTATTGGTTGAGCCATTATCTGTTGCTTTGCGTGTCAAAAGTTCGATGTATGGCTATGGCCTACAGATACTGATAGCTGTGTCTTCTTGGGTATATGAGCTTCCATGTCTGTGAATGCACCCGTGGTACAGGAGTTATTCCTAGAACAGGACTTTTGAAAAAAACGAAAGTAGTACTCTCTTACCAAGTTCTCGATATGGTAGACATAATCCACAGCCCTCGAGCCAGTAAGCACGGCCCTCAGCTTCACAGTGTTCCTATCTCTGGTCATAGCCACAGGGACCCTGGCTCCTAACGCTGCAAGTCTTGCTGCTAAGCCAGCACGAGCTCGCTCCGCATCTGACTGTTCCACGTTTAGGAGTTCCAGCTCGAGGATTGCTGTTTCTATTTGTGTTATTTCTGAAATATAAAAGAAATATGGTTAAGTCTGATAATTTGATCTGATAATTTCAGACTATGGCTCTTGTACTATAACTTATAGGTAACTGATGAAATCAAAAAGAAGATTGATAGCCGACCACACTGTATTGCAATAGATTAGCCTTAGGGCTATATTTCACCGGGACACGATGGTGGCGCATCTAGTCGCTCCGCCATGGTGTCCCGGTGAAATATGGCCCTAAGCTATCAAACTATACACGAGAGTCGCCACACGTTTGTGCTGGTCGCGCCACCAAATTGGTTACGCAACAAAACGGATACCAGCTCCCCTAGCCAAGTTACAACCGTTTCGCTTGCCTCGAACGCTTCGAGTTGACCTTGCCGCCAATTCTTTTGTTCTGACCACGTGACTGAGCGTCATTCCCGTACATTCGAAGCCTTCTACTAGCGTTAACTATTGCAGATTAGCAACTTGGCTAGGGGGGCTGGTTAGTAACGCTCTATAGAGCTGTATACATTTTGTTGGTGACGGCGACTGGTCGCGCCGCCATGTTGTCTCGGTGAAATATAGCCCTAAGAGCCCAAGACTAAATTGCGATGCGGCTTCGCATCGTTAAAATCTACGAGCATTGAATTCGCATCGCAGGTGGCTATGATGCGACGTCGTATCGCATCGCAATTCGCAACGCACTGGGAGCCCTTAGTTATACTAATGACATTTATGTTCTTGGGGAATAGGGATCTGTGCCTGACAAGAAGCTTTTAATCTACCGCTACCCGAGGTGGGCGCGTAGTGCGGGAGAGTCATAACGCCGGTCATCACGTGTCACCGCGCGCACGGTAAGGCTGTCAAGGCCATCAACCAGTTAGACGGAAAGCTTACACTAAATCTTCAAGTGTCAAGGGCTGGTCAATCGGCGTTTATATGCTTAAGATGTGTACATTGTGGCCCATTTAAGTTTTATACTTGTTAGTAAAAGTGCGGTAGTCGTAGCTTCTGCAATATACTTACCACAAGGATCAGAAGCGGGCGAATCAGCGATGGTTCCCGTATGGTGCCTCCTCTGTCCAGCGGCGTCCACACACCAGCATCGTCCGCGGGAGCACTGTCGAGGGGAGAACTCGCCGTCTTCCAGACAACGTGGTCGGTGACCTTCACCACCTAAGGGAATAAAGTAACTTAAACGTTTTTCTTAGGTCTTATCTTCTGCGATTAGATTCTGCGATCAATACAATCTTCAAAAGAAAAGATCGCCAAGCTCTTCCATCAAAACAAGTACCTACTGCTTCTAAGTCTATTTCTATACCTACATATATATTACACTTTATCCCTTTGCTGACTGATATCTTATTATATGTATTCTATTTAAGCTGGTATATAAATTTCGCTAGTTATTTATCGCTTACCATTCTCAATTTCCTCCTGCATCATCTGACATTTTGTTTTAAACACGATTTTATCCAGATTTACTTCTAGATTCTTCTCCATTCTTCTGGTGGTGTCTGCAGGTCTAGGCTCCACGACCTCCGAAATCATCGCGGGTTCGTCTAAATCTCTCGCTTCTTGCAGAATCTTGTCTAAAGATTCGTCTTCCCGAACTTCGGTTTCAAGCTCGAAATCATCTTCTTCGTCGTCGTCGTCAAATTCGTCTACTCTGTACGCAGTCATTTGTCTGATTAGTTCTTCCAGTACTGGAAAAGTAATGTAAAGTAACACTTTAGTAGTCCTTTCTGGTTGACACGATCCAGAAATATATTCTAATTGCTTGACTTTGACTGTAGAAGTTAAGTCAAAATCAATTAGTTGATTTTGGGCTTTTATGCAAAGCATTTTCATCTTAGATAGGAGATACACCTTCCTTTTTGTGTTTTAAACCCATGTGATAATGAACAGGTCTATTATTAGGTATCTACCGAATACAAATTCATTCTTCGTGCTACTGCAAAACCCATTTTCCTGACTTGTAGATTACGATGACTCTGAAGCAACTTTTATACAACAATGCATCGGATAAGGGTAGAATTACGGCCGAACTCTTGAAGGTGGGTGGAAAACTAAGGCCCTTCAGAAGCTGTTTAATTCGAGAGATTTCGAGAAAAAATGCGACAGGTATGGAGCAGTGAATCGGAGTCAATACGTCATCATCAGCAATAGCGCTGCTACTGGCTACGATCAAGCTATAACAACAAGACAGTCAGTTCCAAGTTCTTACCTTCATCGGCTCTAGCTCGTTCATCGAGCGGATCTCGTTGCACCCACTTGCGCGCTTGTCTGAAGTTGCATGAAGGCTTAGCTCCACGCACCAACGAACCCTTGAGAGGCTCTCCGCGGGCGCTTACACACCAACATACATCTGTAAATTACAAATATTTATATGTAGATAGATTACGTTACAACTAGTTAGTTGAATAGATAGAAAACATTAAGGTATAACTTGGATGAAGCAAAAGGTGTAACTGACGATTTTAGTCCATACTAAAAATTTTCAAGACCAAAACCAGACCAGATCTTATTCTGACTTACCTACCATTACGGATTTTAATTATGATAAAACGAAATTTTGTTGAAATTTGTTGCCAAATATCAGAATTACTTGGTCAATGGTTCAAAAGTTATAAGGGTTTATAGGTGGTCGATCCAGGAGGAGTCTCCCCAGCTTATCCGCATACGAATTTCAAAAACTAGGGTACCTAGCAAAGCCCTATTTCCTCCTAGGTTTTATTTGTTTGCTAATTAGTCAAAATCGGTTGCCAAATAGGCAACAGAATTAATTAAGAAAGTGTTAGTCTTTTTTCCAACTAGCTTGGGAAAACGGTTAAAGAGTAACTATGAAGTTTCGTGCACTAGCTTCTAACGTATTATAAGTGCCCATGTAGCAACCTCTTAGGACTATTTTCACAAAAATTATCATATTTTAGTTCATCAGATTTTCATAAAAAAATAAAAATATTTAAATTTAACGTTCTAAATATTACGTCTTATGATTAAGTCTATGCGAAGCAAGCGATGGAACAATAGCGGAGAAGAGCGGGGATCGAACGGTGGGGGTGTTTGATGCGCTTGTGTCGTGTCATAAACACGTAGTATAGCAAAATACAGAGTTGAAATGTGTTAGAGCAACTAAATCTTGAAGTTGAAGGTTTTGGCAAACTAATTAAGTTTTGCAAAAAGTCGTAGAACAAAAGTTGTGGTTTATGATGTTAGTAATACAGTCCTGAAAGGTTGTTAGTATTTTACAAATAACCCTGTATACTTATGTAAAATAAAAGCGTTTTGAATTTGTTAAGAATACGATGACAGTATTTTCACTTACCAATATGCGACATACACTGCACGGGTTCCCAAGCTCCACTGGCATCGCACTTCGGTATGAACGTTCCCTTGCCGTACTTCTGCGCTGCTGCCTCATTCTTCTCTTGCAGCCTTTCGCAGGGGCTCAATACTGTATCATAAGAAAAATAATGTTAATGAGACATAAACGGCACAGAAAATAATTGGCTAACATAGTTAAAAGTTTTAGCTATGTACAAGTACATTTCAGCATCAACATTCATGTTGCGATGGTAGGTAAGACATGCTAATCGAGATAGATGTTAAGTCTCGACATGCCACTAAAAATACCATGATTTTTAATTACATGGACTAAAGTGACAGCGCTCTATGGGAATTGTTCATCGATAGCAGTGGACAGACTGCTGTCAGTTTGGTCCATCTAATTAAAAATCATGGTATAGGTCTTTACAGCTTCCGGTCTACTGAATGGTTTCAATTTAACTTCTAAAACAACGTAACTACTTTATCTAGCGTTGGCATCTGTTAAATGTAATCTGGCTCTTGATCGGAACGCACAACGCTGTGGTATGCGCTGCCGAACACATCATCATGAAAATTTTCTGGAGTCGTTGTTTGTTCTGTGTGCATGCGTCAGCGATGATAGATTAGAGGCTAAAGTCTCAGATGCATTAGGGACCAAATGTTTCCCAACATAACGCATAATGCTCAATCTATGCAACGTTTCAACGTTTCCGTTGTGGCGCGGCGACCCATGTCTTATTTCATCATGTTGGGGAACATTTTCTCCTAGGTTCCTCGCCCACGGCGACTTTTTGTAACGACATCGTTACAAAAAGTCGCCGTGGTACGTATGGTGCCGCTCGTTTCGTAAGCGCGCGACAGCCGCATTACTAACGCGCGTTAGTCACATTTGCAAGCGCTATAGAAAAGATACCAACGAGCTACAGCATCGCTAGACAGTCGCCGTGGGCGACGGCCTAATGTATCTGAGACTTTAGTAGATACGTACGCTGATCTGGCCGCATAAGTCTCCCTTCCCATTTCATCGTTCTCCCATCGATCACTAGATCCACGCCACGTGACGTCATTCTACGTACAAAACAGGCGTGGTCTACGTGTGCGTCGGTCTAATGTAGTTCTAGCTTTAGCGTGATGCGACGTCAGACTGTGCGAAGGCACTCTAATATGCACAAGCATAATTCCCCAATTTTCAACCCAACTTGCCAATTATATTAACATGCAATTAGAATCAAGGTGCAAGACAATTTAGTGGAGTTAACACAGGTATAACAATAACATTTATATACAAAAGAAATAACGACATGCCTTCCTCTTTCAATACGTGGCTTGTCTTCTTTTTATTAGTTTTCAATAGCGCAGCTTGCCCTGCCACTGTTGTGAAAAATAAAAACTTCTTAGTTGAGGCAAAAATAAGCCTATAACTAAGGGAACACTTACATAATTATGTACAGAATTATTTCTATATTTCCTTTATACATGTATTATTTACATTTTTAAACATTAACATATAAACACATTTAAAAAAAAAATAGCACATATCAGGAATAAGGTGTCATATTATTATAATTAAATTTATATTATTTCTACCATAGGTTTAAGAAGCCTCATTAAAAATCAATAAAACTCCTTTAATCGAGTACTATTTGAAAACATATTAAATATGGCTCACATAAACTAAGAAAGTTTAAAAATATTTACAAATCAGAGACCTAAACATGTAATAGAGTTAGCACAAGTTCGAATTTGGTAAGACGGATTTGGTCCGTTCCACACCGCGGTAAGGTAAGGGTGACTCGAAGCACAAGTTTGGTCCGTCGTACAGAGTTCGAGCGTGTGGTAATTAAAATAATAATTATCTACGTTGAGTTACACACGACCTTGGTACGGACGGACCATTCCTTTGTAACAAGAAATAAAAAACATATTTCTTCTGCCTGAATAGACGCACAAAACATAACAAAAAAAAGAACCAGTTTCCCTGTCGGGCCATGTATGGACCGGCTGTAGTACACCATAGACAGGACTTAGTTGTCTAGGTTGTCTATTGCACTTCCTACACCGGCCGGGGCCGACAGAGACCAACAACGACGGACTAAAACCGTCGTACCAAGTTGGAGCATGTGTTAACACTATTACATGAAAATCAAAGACAGATATTACATTTTAGAAGCCAGATACCACAAAAACAGTTGTGAAACTCACCAGGGCACACATTATTGCACTCTTCCTTAGTCCTGAAGTTGTTATGGTTGCCGGAGCAGCCGTGGTACTTGAACCTCTCGCAACGGTTGCGCGCGTGGTTGTAGTGCCACCTCGTCGTGTTCAGGACTTCGCCCTCTGAGCAGTTACCCTCGTCTTTGTTCTCGAAACATACGGTGCCTGGATAGAAAGGAAGATTGTATTTCATGTGCTTAGTTTCGGACAGGGTAAAAAAAAGGCCACCCGGCAGATGATTTGGGGCTGTTGTATCATATGTCCAAATGGTTCGGAGAACTCTAATGCAGGATGCTGGATTAGTTAGTTCGTAGTTTAGTTCCAGTATGACACCATAGATGTCGCTACATGGTTATAAGTTCGTTCCTTTACAAGAGATAAATACAAGGGTATAGATATCGGTATGGATCTTGAGCGCTCGGCGTCAAAGTGGGGATCACTATGCGCATTCCATACATTGGCGAGCCAATCATCGTCGTTGTTAGACACATGCAGCAAGCGCAGGCAACGAATCACGAGTGACGTCTATGACGCGATGGCGCGGCGAGCTAATCACACACGCTTCCCACCCCCGCGTCTCACTTCATACCACTAAATAGGCCCGGTATTTGACTTTTACGCAACTTGAAGCCAGCGCTCAAGATCTGTGATGATATCTATATCATCTGTCCCGTGGGTACCGTAACTCAACCTTAAGGTCCTTCACCCGCGACGACTTTTTGTAGCGATGCTTTTTGTGACGCGCTTACGAAACGCGCGACAGCATCGCTACTAACGCGCGTTAGTCGCGTTTGCATGCGCTATAGGAAAATTGTTAACGCGCAACAGTATCGCTACAAAAAGTTGCCATGCGTAGGCGATAGGCCAATCTCTCATTATTTCTCCCATCCAAATGATACTTACGTGGCTTCGGACAGCAAACCGAGGGTGTAGAGTCATGAGGAGCAAATCGACAGGCGTGAGTGGAAGGGCAGGCCGCCGCGCTGGGCCCGCACACCAGGGGCCCCGACTTGTCCGGCGCGCTCAGCGGCTCCAGCCCGTCCGGGCACTGCGGCGCTGGGGAACAGCGGGCCAGCGGCGGGCAGGAGTTACCCTGGGGAATAGAGGTAACCGTTTAACAATAAATATAAGTTAGTTTCTTCTTAATAATAAAGAACCTTCCGATTGAAGAATTGGCATTTTTTTTCATTATGCACAGGACCATTATCTTACTTAACGGTAACCATTCACTCTTGACTTAAATACCTCTAGGTTGTAGCTATCAGAAAATACAAACTCCGGCAGGGCATACGAGTGCGGGTTGGTGGATATCACATGGCTTTGAATTTTTTGGTTCTAGGACATGTCTGTTTCCTCACAATGTTTTTGTTCATCGTTTTGAGAGCAGAGGTGATGAAATAAATTACACAAAAAATGCGCCTGGCTGGGTTCGACTCTCGTAAGTTGGGGCCACCAGTTTTCCACCACTGCTCTTCAACTGACATAAAAAAATCATAAAACTAGGATACTACAGGAGTACTGGCTAATGAACTAATCATTACCTCGCACTCCAAAGGTACAAGTTCGCAGGTCTCATCAGCTCTACACTTGGCTTCAGCGCAAGGATCCTTGCAGGCACAGGTGGGGCAGCCCTTGTCGTCTAGCTCCCAGCCGTGGGAACACACGATGCTGTCCGCGCAGGTGGGGGTCGGGCAGGTGATGGGGGCGTCGCAGTTCGGTGTGGAGTTCGTTACACGAGTGCCGAGGATCTGGAAGGGAGAATGAGTCATAAACTGGCATTTGTATCAGAATTTTCTGAGATTCAGATTAATATTTTGTGAATTAAATCTGTCAATGGGTCTAGTCTAGTCAATAATCAAAATCCTATTCATAAGTACTTTTTTACCATTGTTTTGTCCTTAGGCTAAGGCCCTACACTTAAAAGCACTGAACACAGATAAATCTGCCGAAATATTTTCATGGAAACACGTATCTGATATTGATTTTCATACAGCAGATGAGTAAAATGAAGAAACACGCCATGATGTTCACGTGCGGAAAAGAGAGAAAAGTCTCGCAAACCTCCATTGAAGAGGGAGGATCCTCTAACCAGACAAGTGTTGTGTCTAGTCCAGGCAACTGCCCGATAATTAATTTCTGAATGTTGTATTTGTATACTTTCTAATAGCGCTGAGAACTCTAATACCACGATGCAGCCTAGTTCCTATGTGGCAATACAGATGTCGCTACAAACTATAGGATATAGAAACAGGTGAAGTGTTACTGACCTCATTTCCAGCAGTGTCGACGCACCAGCAAGCCTTATCAGAACCTCTGCATTGCACAGTATCGTAGCTGCCATCTTCCTTACACTTGGGGACCCACGTCCACGAGGGGGGACTACCGCTTTCAGCCGCTGTATGGAGAGCTAATGCCCTGTGGAGGAAAGAAATTGTTTTCATCATCAAAATTTGACCAGGCGTTCTTTTGATACTCGTAGTATAAACGGTAGGAAGGAAGGAACTCTAGAAGAATCATCACTTGTCCCAGCTTCGAGAACAGTTTTGGGAATCAGAAACCATGTCTATAACATCATCAATCCAGGTCTGATGATCTGAGGGTTTGCCAAGTTAATAAGCTACGACACATCTCAACGTTAAGTCACGTGGTCAGAACAAAGGAATCAGAGGTGTTACTAACTGTAGAAAGAGTTTCGAAACAAATCGGTCATACCTTGGCTAGGCTTGCTGGATTGAATTGAAAATTGAAGCTAAAGATACAGACAAGTATCCATACACAACAGTTCATATATAAAACCCTACCTTCTCTGCTGACAAGCAGTCTGATGCACCGCCTTAGTACAAGCAGTTCCGCATCCAGTAGCACAGCACCGTTCAGCAGGCCCGCACTCCGCGTCCGTCCTGCACGACCACTCGCACGCTCCGTTTGAAGGCACCAGGTAAGGACATTGCCCTGGTTTCTTTGGAAGACCTGCAAAAATAAAGATTTACGATTTGGTCAAATATTTACGATTACAGTTACCGAAAGTAATCGTGTGTTAGTTCAAAAAGCAGCTATCAGCACCACTTTTCCAGCATTTCTTAGTCACGTATGTAGAACTTGTATTCAGCTGCAACCAGTTCTACTGGAAGCCAATTAGCCAATCAGACTAGGCAGATGTTGGTGTTACCTGCGAAGATCATTTCACAACCAGGCACAGGTGGGCTATAATCAGCATCACAACCCACAGCGACTATCCTAACCTCAGTTATAAACCTGTAACAGTCGACTTCCCGACACACGCTTCAGTGCCCCGTGCCCAGCTCGAAGCCGTAGTCGCAGCCCATGCGGCACGTTAGCTCCAGGCAGGTGAGGTACTTACAGGCAGGCACAGGTGGACAGTTGTCAGCATCACAAGCCACATCGACGGTAGCGCAGGAGCGGCCCGCGGGGCACGTGACGCCGGCGCAGGGGTCGCGGCAGCGGCACGTGGGGCAGCGGCCCGCGCCCAACTCGAAACCGTAGTCGCAGCCCATGCGGCACGTTAGCTCCAGGCAGGTGAGGTACTTACAGGCAGGCACAGGTGGACAGTAGTCAGCATCACAAGCCACATCGACGGTAGCGCAGGAGCGGCCCGCGGGGCACGTGACGCCGGCGCAGGGGTCGCGGCAGCGGCACGTGGGGCAGCGGCCCGCGCCCAACTCGAAACCGTAGTCGCAGCCCATGCGGCACGTTAGCTCCAGGCAGGTGAGGTACTTACAGGCAGGCACAGGTGGACAGTAGTCAGCATCACAAGCCACATCGACGGTAGCGCAGGAGCGGCCCGCGGGGCACGTGACGCCGGCGCAGGGGTCGCGGCAGCGGCACGTGGGGCAGCGGCCCGCGCCCAACTCGAAACCGTAGTCGCAGCCCATGCGGCACGTAAGCTCCAGGCAGGTGAGGTTGGAACGGACTCTACGGGTGAGACAAACATTTTGTCAATTGAAATAATTTATATCATTAAAAATAAACATAAGAGTGAACATTCCAATAACATACTTGTCACAATCAACAGCCGAAGCATTTTTGGTGCTTGTGTCGGGTATCTCCGTACCAAAGGAGTCTACACACCAACAGCGTCCCTTAGCACATTGCTGCGACGTGAAGGAGCCGTCTGACATACAGGTAGGCGCCGGGAGGGCCAGCTTCATGCCGTCCACCGTGCCTTCCATCTTCTCGTCAAAGTCGCGGAGGTACTCGCACACTGTGGAAAAAAAGACAGTCGATTGAGAAGTGAGTCAAGGAGATCATCGGTCATGATGCACTTTTCAAGGCAAACCTCTAGTTTTGAGCTTCGACGCCAAATTGCTAGCCTGTCGGTTTTTTATCCTTTACATTTCGGAGAGTGTGCACTGGAACTGCACAATGTAATTCCGTGTCGACGTATAAATCGTTTTGGCGATTCATTCATGTGCATACAGCTAAGAAGTGGAATTCCCTGCCGGAGTCTGTGTTTCCTGATATTGTAGCTATCAGGAAACACAGACTCCTAGGGACAAAGACCCTAGTTAAGTGTGAATAGGTTACTTCTAGGCAAGCATGCTCCATCCAGAATTTAAAAAATCCTGGCGTAAAATACTCAGCGAGATAAAACGAGACAAACACTTACTTGTAGGTGTATCATCAACCCTGTCAGTCTGGAGCCTCATCTTGGCAGGGTCCACACACACGGGCCCGCAGTTGGCCGTCGAACAGCACACCAGGTCGTTATCACAGTCGCCTTCAGGACATGCCATTGTGGAGTTCAAACCGCATACTGCTTCAGCTTCTGTACCGCAGGATTCGAAGTTTATCTGGAAAAAGTAATGCTTTTAGCGTATACATAATCAGCCTTTTAATGTTCCCACTGCTGGGACTTAGGCCTCCTCTCTAGGAGAGGGAATGGGCCGTAATTCACCACGCGGGCTCAGTGCGGGTTGGTAGATGTCACACCTGTCTACATTCAAGAGATCTTGACACCTACCTCCATGACATCAGTTTCCGTAGCATTATCGACATAGTGGGGTTCGGGGCAGCAGACAGCCGTGCCACTGCGCCGGGACCTGGTGCACAGGTGGTTGTCGGGACAGTCGGCATCAGCTCCGCAGGTCTCGGGGGCCCCGTCAGCGTCTGAGGCTGGGACTCCGGTCTCGCAAGGGTTTTCGTAGGCTACTTTTGGACGACCTGGGCGAAATTAAAATAACTCTTTTGAACAATCCCGCAGTTCAACCTAAAGTTGTATTAGGTTTATTTCTAACTATTTTTTTTTCACATGAACCAAATTTATTAATACTGCTACAAAAATAAAAATTACTCACAAACTGGATATCCAGTGCACAGATCTCCAGAGCACTGAGCTTCCCTAACCCTGATGCACTCTTCACCATCCGGACAAGGGAACCCAGCACAAGGGTCATCACATTCACAGGTAGGGCATCCATCAGCGCCGGTTTTGTACCCGTATTCGCAGACAGCTGCGCATAAGGCTCTGGCGCAGGAACCCAGGCTTCTGGCTCCGCTGCGAGCTGGTAGAGGGGTTGAGGAACACTTGACTGATGATGAGGGACCCATTGAACCGCGGAGCTTGTTGCCTTCGGAGTCGACGCACCTGGAAGATTTTAGCGGTCATTAGTCCAGATTAGGGTGTCATTATGGGCCAGTGGTTAAGGCCCTCACCTCTCATGTCAGGCAAGGTAAGCCAGGTATTCATAAGTACTTTTCTAAGTTTATCTAGGACATTACTGACACCCCGTGCCTCGGAAAACACGTAAAGCCATTGGTTCTGGTTGTCATTCGTAGATCTTCGACAGTCGTTATGTAGTCAGAGGCCAGAAAGTGTGATCAGTCAGACCATCAGTCTATGAAAGTCTGATAGGGATAGGCCGTTGCTCCATGTCCACATGCACACACACACACACGGATACTCAACTGAATCCAGTTTGATTGCAAGCTGACCACAAGCTAATTTTTATACACACACATACTCACAAACTTTCGCCTTTTTACTATTTACACAAGAAAGAAAGTGATGAACTTCATTGGGATATCCTTCTCTAAGATACACACTAACCTATCCCTAAGATGAAGTAAGTTTACTCACCAGCAAACCAAGCCATTCCTCGAGCACTGCCTCGACACAAAGGATCCATCTTCAGCGCACTGCGGCACATATCCTCTCCCCTCCTTTTCGCTCACAACCAGCAGTTCAGCCAACATTTTTTGTTGGGAACACATGGTCACATTGTGTGGTAGGATACAATGCTTGCCGCATTCGCCTCCGTCACAGCACTTCTGCATTGAAGGGCATTCCAAGTCGTGGGCGCAGGGAGTTCCACACTCCTCGGTGGTGGCTGGGGCAGGGCATGTTCCGGCCTTTTGGAGTTCTAGTGAAGCTGGGCAACATACGCCATAGTCATTTCCTGTGGAAATATATAAAAGGTTACGTTTTCGTAGTTGACACAAGCCATAAATATATTAAAAAAAAGCAATTTAGCGCACGCAGTTGTAAACGTTTTTTCTTACTTTCTATCTTTCTGCAGATGGCACGATATTAAGATATAGATATTAGGTTATGAGCTGATAAAAATGAACAAAACACACAGTTACTGTTGAAACTTTGGTGGAATTCTGCTAAAATAAATGGCCAGATATGAGGTAACTTTGGTGGGGCTTAGCTTGGGGTCACAAAGAATATCAGCTATAGAGACTTTGTTAACATGCTATGCCAACCACTGATGGAACACATAAGGACAAAAATTATGGTGCGGCAGCGGTAACCTGCCTTGAAAAGAAAGGATCTTCCAACCAGACGGGTGTTGTGGTCCAAGCCACTGCCTGGTGATTGTTTCACGCGGTGAACTCTGATGTAGAATTTAGTCCTTTTTAGTTCCTGTATGGCGACATAGATGTCGCTACCGGTGTTTGGCCGAATACGGAAGAAATACAATAGTAAATGAAACACTACAAACCTGATTCAACAAGGCACCTGTACAAAGGTGGACAGTTCGGCTTCCCAGGGTCGGTGCCACACAGGAATGGCCTGCTGGTCTCAGAAATCAACAGTGGCTCTCCCACAGGACAGATGTTCATAAGACTTCGGCCTCTTTTGCCTGTGAACATGAAGGTTAGGCAAAACTTTAATAAAACTACCAAAACTATTAGGAGTAGGTAATCTACACTTCTACACTAATATAATAAAGAGGTAATTTGTTTTCATTTTGTTTGTGGGAGGTAATCTCTGAAAATACTGGTCCGATTACTAAAAATTTTTCACCGGTAGAAAGCTGCTTTATTCCTGAGTGGCATAGGCTATTTTATGCACGTGGGCGAAGCTGCGGGCAAAAACTAGAGTTATATACAATTCTATATTACTCAGTGATAACTTCAGTTTGTCGAAGTGCTTCAGTGAAGTAGCAATCTACTGTTGAAAGATTTTTAAAATCGGTCCAGTAGGTTTTCCATTATACTTGCATTATTTCATACGTATTTTAACAAAAATATATCGCATTAGAAAAGGGGGGCGAAAGTAGGAGGGTGAAAAATATTTTACGACCTATTTTAAGATCTACCAAATATATACAGAAATGTCATAAAAATGGATTGAGTTGACGTATCGGAGCAGTTCGAAAAATCGGTCAAGTCGTTGCGGAAGAGTTCGACAGTAAATACTGTACCACTAGATTTTATATAGATAAAATATAGGTACTGCCATACTACACAAAGCTAGGGTTAAATAAAGGTATGAAGCTGTTCACAGCTCAGAGTTTAAAGTATCCGTGGCAAAAACTGTTTATGATAATGAGTACAAAAACCCCTATTTTTTTGGTGAGTAAATCATTCAATGACGGGATGTCATTGGATAATTTCGCTTCTTCGCTTTCCGCTCTTGGGTGAAACCCCATTTATTGTTTTTAATTATTTCAACAACACTTTGTTTATCTACAGGTATATAGTCAAGGTTATCTGGCCAGCCGTAACGATTACGTATATTTACATATCAGCTGTAATGCGTGCGATATGTACGATGTTATGTTCCGTTAATTTGCATATCGTTTTATTGCAAGCATCCGTGTTTTGTCAATATGTGTGTTTGTATCCGGCTGTGATTTGCTGTTGTCACGATCGTTTGTAAGTAATTTTGTTAAAACAATTCTTTGTAATAAAAAAGATCGACCCAGAACTTAAATACTTACAAGTAGGTACTGGTGGACAAGGAGGCTTCAGGCACGGTGCTTCCTCCAGTTGACAGGACAGTTGACCAGGGCACGTGACAGAGGAGCAAGGGTCTCGACACTTGCAGAGAGGACACCCCCGTTGGTCCAGCTCGAAGCCTAGCGGACACAGCATCCTGCAGGTGTGCGCTGCGCAGGGATCCACTCGGGAGCAGTTGACTAGGGCTGCGGCTGGCGCTCTGGTTCCTGGTAACTGGAAAGTTGACGAAATTGTTAATATTGGCAGAATTTAGCACTTTGAAGTGTTTTTGGTAGTGTTTAGTATTTTCATTTTGGAGTAACATCGAGTTTTGAAGAAACGTTGTTGCTTGTCAAATAAGTAGTGTTAAAATATTATTACGTAGATAGACTTAAAATATTGATATTTGGAATTTGAACTTGTCATAAATTGTTCGGAATCGGAACCGAAATCGAAGGCGGAAGTGGAGCCATAAGCGAAAAACTAATCAATCTACACTAATAAAATAAAGAGGTAAAGGTTTTTTTTTGTTTTTATGTTTGTAGGAGGTAATCTCTGAAAGTACTGGTCCGATTGCTAACATTTTTTCACCGACAGAAAGCTGCTTTATTCCTGAGTGACATAGGCTATATTTTATGTATGTGGGCAAAAGCTAGTCTAAAAATAAGTATAAATGAAACGCAAACTCACAACTTTCTATATACAAAACAACAGGTGAAAAAGTAGTTAATCGACAGAAGGCACGGGAGCGGGAAGTTCTCAGCGCGATAAGTATAAACTTTTTTGTACCTCCGATATAAGTTACGATGAAATATTTTCGGAATCGAAGGTGCGAAATCAATCGAAAGTTTCGACCTTTCGGAATCGGAAACCAAACGCCGTAAAATCTCAGACAAATTCATAAAACCTTTTAACCGTCTACGGATATATCCGACAAACACCAGCAACGTTTATTCCGCCAGGCTCGCACATCCTTGACCAAATCGTCTAGTCCATCTCGTTAGCTCTTCTTTCACCTATGGGAATTAAAGACATAAACGAGATGGAGCACCCAGTCGCAAACACACGACCCTGGCGAAAACACAAGACACGAAAACACTCGTCGGGCCTGTAGCGACATCTATGACGCCACATAAGAACTACGAAGAAAATACGAAATCCTGCATCGCGTTCTACACGCGATTTGAATATATACGACAGCCCGAAATCAACTATTGGGCAGTAGCCCACTAGACTATAACACCCTGTCTGGTCGGAGGATCCCCCCTTTTCAAAGGAGGATTGCGGGACTTTACTCTCTGTTATACCTCTAAACTGGTGACCCTCGACCAAGAACGTCAGCGCAGCCTTCATGCAACTACTACTTCGTGACGTCATCATAACTTTCTCAAGCTTTCGAGCCACGAGCCATACAGCCAGCACCCACGGCTAAGGGTATCCTGACCACCAGTATGCCTACCTCATACCTGGCCAAACGGACGCAAGTGGTTAAAGTAATTATGCTCGTCTACTATTCTTCTTTCTTTTGTTCGATGATCTTTAATTGTTTGAAAGCGAAGGTTGTTGTAGAGCAGTGGTGGCCGAGTGGTAACAGCTCCGACTTATGAGTTGTACGTCGCGGGTTCAAACCCAGCCAGGCGCATTACTTTGTGTAATTTATTTCATCACCACTGCTCCCAAAACGGTGAAGGTAAACATCGTGAGAAAACTATATGTTCTAGAACCACAAATTCAAAGATATGTGACATTCACCACCAACCCGCACTGGGCCCGCGTGGTGGACTACGGCCCATTTCCTCTCCTAGAGAGGAGGTCTGAGTTCCAGCGGTGGAAACATTGAAAGGTTGATTATGCTATTCTTACCTCAAATCCAGCAGCATCAACACACCAGCAAGTGCTGACGATCTCATTGTCACACTGGATCTCTTCGAACTCTCCGTCCGTGAGTTTGCAGCGAGGCGTCCTCATCGCCGGCACCTTCCCCCGGCCTCCGCGGCTGTTCTCCGCGACTAAGGCTCGGGATATCCTCTCTGTTGATAGCTTCACGTTTTCACAGCCTGGTGGAGGAATTTAAGATGATGTTAGTACTATAAAGCTACACTAGGTATATACAAAATGGACTGAATCTAAAGAAAGAGGTCTAATCTAGGAAATCGGAAAATTTGGAGGTACACCATAAAGAATGAGTGTACAACATAAATAATAAAAAAAAAACATTTTTTTACAGATAATCAACAAAAGAAAAACTATAAAAACAGTTTTATTTTGATGTGCGATCCTTTTTCATTTCCAGCAGTTCTTGGGTAAGTGTCAAAAAGGAACCCCTCGGAAAATGAATTTCAAATCCAGTCTATAGGTAGATCATGAGATAAGAGAGGAGATCATCCCAAGGCACACCAACTCATTGCCACGGCACACACTTGGAACACTGCTCAAAAAGATGCAGTAGCGGACAACTCTCCATAGCTGGCTATAGATCTTTCCTCAATTATATTTTGAAGACTGTGGCTTTCTTATAATTGCATGATTATAACAATAAAAGAAGTCCAAAGAAGCAGTAGATGAACTTTGTGAGGAGTTCATATGGTCAGTATGAAAAATGTTACGAAGACCTTTGATAGAAATGCATTTGAAATACTAGTACATTGTTACACTAGGGGTGAAAGTTACTTATTTCGTCCCGAGAAGCAGTTGGCGGCCGAGCGTAGCGAGGTCGCTAATTCGAGGGACTAAATAAGTTTTGTACTTTTCCTTACGAATACAAGAAGATAGACTTAGTTTTTTTTTTAAATAATTTGACAGCTGTTAGTTGAAAGTAAAACTCCCTAGGGATGAAAAGTATGATACTTTTCAGCCCGCTCCTCAGGCAACTTCAGACCTACTTTCAGAGTATGAGTAATGAAAAAATTACTAACACTAGAAAAGCGAGGTTTTAGCGACAGGGTAGACCCTATTAAAATAACGATGATGGTAATTAATACACACGTATACGTTATTTCAAGAACTTGTAGCTACCTATGTAGATAGTTTGTGAACTTATGACCCTTTGCTAAACTTCGTATGTAAACAGAGGAACTTTGTACACCACAAGGGGCTTGTATTAATTGGTAAGTGTATAACTGCTGCTTAGACTGTTCCGTTGTTGCCAAGTTTTACGTCACCAGCCATTATTGGATTTCTTGGATAAGTAAACAAAGCATAGTTTCGTGTACTTTTTTATTATGGATAGGCTCACATTTGACCACTATCTCACTTGATGGTAGGCGATGATATGCCTAAAAGTAACCTATTCACTCTTGACTTAAATACCCCTAGGTTGTAGCTATCAGGAAACCAGACTCAAAGGCAGGGAATTCCTCTACTTGGCTGTACGCACAATGTGATCCCAAAACGCTTTGTATGTATGAGTGGGATGTCCATCATGTACCGGTGGCGCAACGCCGTATGTCTAGTGGTCCGATGACGAAACGCATTTGGCGGAATTCAATTCTGCAATTCCAAAGCACATTCCCCGAAATGTAAACAATAGAAAACCGACAGGCTATCGACTTGGCGTCGATGTTCAAGAGTTTGGAGTATTTCATAATAAAAGATGTTCACAGTGAAAAGTGTTCCACATACTTCAAAACTTCATTCTATTTATAGAAGTTACCTTAGAGAGCTGTCCAGAAGTTTAGTTTAGAAGTTTGACAGGCGACCCAGTTTTAGAACGTTAGGATTGTTGACGTATTTATAATTAGTACTTTAGGAATTCTAATTAGGGTTTCAGAGTTGGATCCTAATTTTGTCCGGGTCGTCGGCGCGTTGAGTTGGTGATTGACGGGAGGGCTGGCAGGGCACATACCTGCTAGGATTGCAAGATTGTTCAGAAGAGTTTCGGAGTATCTAGCTGATTTCGGCCACAGCGACTGCATTCTTTGGCTCGTCATAGTGGTTGTGAGCTCACATCTGCTGCTCTTTTATGTGCCCTCATGTGGCTTGCATATCCAACCTTGGCTGAAAAACTCCGAGCACAGAGCGGACATGTCAGAACACCATTAACGACATGATAAATTATAGCTGTTGGTGTTCTAGCTTTGAGTTCATCACGCTTCCGGATTTAATGAGTACCACCTATGCTGCAGTTAACGTAGCCATCTACTGCTCTTCAACGTTTTAACAAGTTTAACATCGATTCAAAGAGAAGTATGACATGCTGTAAGTAATTTTTGGAGAGTTACCAGTAAAAAGCGGGTCGACACAGGCTCGGCCGCAGGTTGTGGAGCAACAGATTTTCTCCCCGCACTCATCGTCTGTCGTGCACGGCGTCGCACGCGCAGGACACGCACTTTCTTGTGCTGGACATCTACCTCGGAGCTCCGCGTTTGCTGAAAATTAAAAATGTAAAGGTTAGGTATTTAATTTTGAAGTGGTAATTTTAAAAAAGGGCGTCGTGACTATTGATTGACTTGAAACTGTTTAAAACTAATGCCCGCCACACACACAGTTGATTTGTACAGGTAAACTGGAGCGTGTATGGTGCACAACAATGCAGGTTTCCATACAAGCTTACCTGACAGGTATACGGGCAAAGTCGTCATGTATACCCTAGCATGTATGGCTACACTTAGGCATGTCATTTCGTTTTTCAAAATTAGCAGCAATTGTTTCTTTAGGCTTCTATTTTCTGTAATCCCTATAAAAAAACTGCAGTCTTCCAGCATTTGTAATACTAATATTAGTATTACTAATGCTGGAAGACTGGAATTTGTGAGTGACACCTTACCGTAGTCTGAAGATGTACGAACCTTTTATTCAGAAGAAATAACAGTTCCTGATTAATAACAATGATGAAAATAGCTTACTGAATTGGTTTAACAAAATTAATATTGTTCTACTTTTATTATCATTTATTTAAAATTAGATTTTCAATCTTATAAATGACTGGCCAATTATAAAGATAGAAAAAGCGGAACCGATGGCAGAATTACTATATTAATAATACAATTTTCTGTTAGGTTTACTTAGCTCATATGCAATTTCTGTAATCTGGGGCAGAATATTGGCGCAACCAAAGCGATAAGGATCGAATGCTATTACGGTTTGGGTGGCTAAGTAAGTGTGAAGAAAATGCTTGATAGGCATCTGATAGCTTTAATTAACGCAGCCAATTAATAAATGCAGTTACTGCCTTTTTATAGACTCGAACATTACACGATGATCTTTACCGCTTTTCAATTATAAGTTTTATTAGCTAGATTTCTAACAGTCGTTCGAACTCCGAAACAGGTATAAGAAATCTTTGAAATTCTTGGTTTTTCTCTAATATAACCTGACCTGTTGGTGTAGTGGTTAGTGATCCTGACTGCTGTCGGAGATCGTGATTTTTAGAATTTCTTAGCGGATGTCTACTCTACACTGTATAAGGGACCTACCTGTTGTAATTTTAAGTTTTATAGTTTTTGAGTTTTCGTGATATAAATACAGCATCTCTGAAATAGATCTTTTGAAGCAAATAATAAGGTAGACCATGTTATAATTACCGTGTTGCAGCAGCAGTGCGCAGACGCAGAGCAGCACCGCCCTCACCGCCACTGACATCGCTGCATCACACACGCGAACACTGCGAACAAGAGAAAATATTCTTTAGTACACTGGAATTCGTAAGGATAGAAACGGAAGGACGTTCGTACAAACAAAAGCAACATGTAAATGAAGTTCAACTTCATTCACAAGTGTCCTGCAAACCTTTGCTGAAATGGGAGAATACGAATACTCTTTGGGCCGGGCAACTAATACCGCGATGCAGAATTTTGAATTTTAGTTCCGAGGTGGCGTTATAGATGTCGCTACACCAATTAATAATATTATTAATTATTTAAACACCAAGCGATCGCATTCGCTCTCTCATTGTGTCTCTAATTACCGTATTCGAAAGTCTAAGTATGGATCGTAGTAACAGCAAAGCGATTATGTAAACGCAATGCTTATGAAGTTATCGCAATTTTTTTTCTTGATGGGAAATCAAGAAAACTACAAAAAAATACGGACAATCTTGTAGCATTCCCAGCTATAAGAGACAATCTTAGTCAAAAAGTCTAAAATATATAATTTTTCAATACACTTGCTCATAAAGTGGCTCTTATTGCACTGCACTTAGGTTGGCACTTGTTACCAAACTGTGACATTTTGATTACCATTACGCACTAGTGCTATAATGTGGTTAAAACCTTATTGTTCAACCTCTCCACCGCCATAATTTTATTACATTTATCGTATCAGGATTGGCGCAGGTTGTCCCCCACGAGAAAAACAAAATGGCCGCGCATTTGAAAACAGATTTTTACTGCCACAAAAGTTTACTAGTTTTACAGTTATTTTATTCACAAGTGTCTTGAAAAACGTCGTATGATATACTTGAGTAATTAGTGATTGCCGTCCTCGGCTCTCTTAAGACCCTCACCATGGCTCGGGTCTAAATAACGCCTCGACGGTAATCACTAACATTACACACTTATATCATAATGTACTATTATGAAATTAAATCCTATTCTTCTTTACCAACTTATTTATTTAATTGAAAGGACGATTTAGACAGATTAGCCATTTATTTAAAATTCGTGACTTGGCTGTCATTTTGACCTGTAAAATTGAGGAAGATTTCCCCCCGTCTCTTTGCGGACTGCTGTTAGCCATTCCTATATATAAATAGGAAATAGTTACAAGATGCAATATAATTAATCAAAATTACCAGTTAATTGTATCTTTGCTGCTATTTACCTCATGGTCAAAGCCTCAAAGGTACGCCAACCTATCAGCAAACACTCAAATGAATACAATATATCATTGTCAAGAAGATTTCTTTATCTGATCACGTATATGTATGCAAGGGACGTCTTCGTAATGTTTTTATTTAGTTACTCTTGCGTTTGAGTCATACAAATCGTTCGACTTTTACAAGTAAGGATTTCGGCCTTGCGTTTGATTATATTCGGGACCATTGTTTAATGTTAATTAGCTATACGTCATGGTGGATATTCCACCCTACGTACAAAATGTTTTGGGAATACATTAAACTGGCCTGTTGGTCTAGTGGTTGTGGCTGCAATGCCAGAGGTCGTGGGTTCGCACCCAGGACAAATGTTTGTGTGTTGAGCACGATCAGTTGTTCTGTGTCTGGGTGTAATTTATCAGTTGTTTAGTACCCATAACACAAGCTCTGCTTAGCTTGGGCGTTGTGTGATAGTTGTGGGATATTATTATTACATTCATTGTGTACAAGGAGTGCAATTCTCTGCCGGAGTCTGTGTTTCCTGATAGCTACAACCAGGGTGGTTGTAGTTTTCCGCACAATCTTATAGAAATTTCTATGTTGGCCAAATTTCGATGATGAAGACATATGCTTTTGATATGATCGTAAGCGTAGATTGTTCATCTTTAAGTCAAGAATGAAAAGATTACTTCTAGACTACCAAGTGTGCTCCGTTGTCGACCCCATCATTGCTTACCATAAGTGTGTTAGTGGTCAAGCGCGAATAGATCACAATACTGGCAATAGATGCCGTAGTTTATTGGACAATCTGGAGAAGTTTCGCTTTTGTGTTGTGTTGGAGGGTTTGAAGTTAGGAGATTGTCAAATTCTCTTAAGAATGATGAGGTAATTTCATAACGTGTCAGGATAATTTTCCTGTACGTAAAATTATTTATGGATATTTTTGTATTCTAAAAAATCTGCAGAATTCAGCAGATGAACTAATAAAACAACGGTTGAAACGGGTGAAGATTTACTTTCGACAGTGCTGTTGGCGATTCCCGCGCGAAAAAGATAAGTATACTTATCGCCTATGTACTTATAGCCTACAGAGAGGTGTTTCGGGTCTGGATGTCTTGTATAACGCACCAACGACAGGAGTAATGCTAGTGCTGGCCATGGGCAAGTTTATGAATAAAAAATCTCTTCTCACAAACTCATAAAGTGTGAAACTTAGTAATACCACAACATTTATGTAAACGAAACCTTATTGTTCCAACTCGACACTTAATAGATTAATCATTAACTTTTTCTAGTACCACAACAAAGGTACACGACCAGGAAACGAGGCGTGAAAATGTCTGCATTGTTCGCTTTCCTTACCAATAGTTTTTTGCGAAATCACTTGCTAAGATTAATGGTTCAAGTTTGGAACTGACTGGAACAAGTACTAGTTACTTTTTAGGGTTCCTTACCTCAAAAGGGAAAAACGGAACCCTTATAGGGGCACTTTGTTTTCCGTCTGTCTGTTTATCAAGACCCTTTATCTCAGGAACGCGTGGTGATATCGAGTTGAAAAAGCCATATGTCTACTCTAATTTGCGGTCTCTTGAAGCTGTGAAAAAATCTTCTGAGTTAACGAAGAAAAGATACGGCTGAAAACGTGTATTTCGACACTCTTAAGGGAAAGAAATATCAAAGGGTACTTCCAGTTGACCTAGAATCCTGTTTATCATGACGCTAGATCTCACATTCAATTCGGGAATTGAACTGTTTTCATAGGTAAATTTATATGGAACCCTCGGTGCGCGAGTCCGACTCGCACTTGCCCGTTTTTTTTTATCATAACTTGTAAATTACATAGTAACTTGTATTGGGTAAGTTTACTCATTTATTTGTGTCGTAGTGACCCAGTGGTTAACGCGCCCGTCTCTTATGTATGGGTTTCGGTTTAGACATCAGGCCAGTACCTACCTACCTAAGTCTACGAGTTACATCTTAAAACATCAGATATCTCAGTGAAAGTCCCGTCAAAATCGGTTCAGCCGTTTCGGCGATTAGTCGGAACAAACCGACAGACAGAAAAAATGTTAAAACATTTCATTTTTAAAATATAGTATCGAATAACGTATAATAATAAGTAAAAAAATATTATTTAGAAAAGTAATTACAAACAGGTACTTACTTAAATTTTATTTATAAGTAACTATACATGTATTGCTTTCTTTACTTGGTCAGGTCCAAAAGAAACGAGTTCGCTTTTCAAATTTCGAGTTATACGCATATCGAACCAGCCAGCAGTCAATCACGTCTCCGTGACGTGTGTGCATGCGGTCTACGGTTTGAATTCCGAACGCGAGCGATGCGTCCTCGCGCCACTTCGCGGTTACATACATCGGGCTTTCCCGCGCAGACCGATGCACACAGAATAAAAAATGTTTTATTGTTCTTTAATTACAGAAAAAAAAAACTATTTTGTTAAGAGGTCGGTTACACTAACAATCTTCCGTCGTTTGTCGCTCTTTCTACTAGTGGAAACAATGTCAAAATCCGGTGTGTGGGTAAAGCAAGCGAAGATATTTTTTATACTATTCGGAGATAACTTTTACCAGCGGCTTTGCCCTTGGTAAATAGAAAATATAGACTATGTTACTCAGTGATAAAGTATCATTCCAAGTTATGCTTTTGATTTGTACTTTTGAAAGAATTTCGAAAATCGGTCTAGTAGTTTTTGAATTTATTCATTAGAAACAAAAATACAAATCTTTTCTCTTTGTTACATTATTAGTATAATATAATAATAATAGAATCCTAATAATCCATAGCCTTATTGTTTTTGTATTCCATATATTGAAATAGTTTCTTATTATCCGGGGGCTGTCCTTAGATGCTCTAGCATAGCAGGTTAAGGGATAATCGCCGGTTGATACCAAGTTCCATTAAAATAGTCAAAAGGGCCTCTGCGAATTGGTTTCGACTCTTCGTACGCCTTCCAAAAAGTCCAGGATATTATATCTCAGAACCCTGGGGTGCTGAGATATAATAACCCATATAATAATAATGTATTTATTCAGAGTTAAAATTTGATAAAATAGCTACATAAAATCTTAGGAATAATTACAAAGTATGACCATGTTATGTGCCTGTACTAGGATAAACCTGTATCACAGTCGTAGATTTTCTTACGCTATGGTTTTTGTAGAACAATAAAATTGATAACAATATTAAAGTTTCGAAATAATGGAAAAAATAATAATTTACTATGCGATATACCTAGTTTACTTAAACACTAAAATACACAATAATTTATTTCGTATTTTAAATCTGTTAGTTTAGTTACACACACATGATTTTGCGTCAGCAGAATTTATAATTGGGTTAAAGTCGAGGTTGCATCAATATTGCAGAGTTATGTTTACATTGGTCACTTTTACCGGTCCACTTATATGCTAAAATCAATGATATTTTTATTAGAATATCATTGGGTTAAATATTATGAAAAACGATGGTTTGCAGGTCAGCGCACAAGAGTTTTGAGTCAAAGTAGAGAGCAGTATAGATATAGACGTTGAGAGAGAGGCTGTTTGGCCACTATCTCACTTGATGGTCAGCGATGATGTGGTCGACGATGGAACACGCTTCATTCACCATCACTATCACCACGTCAGTAACCCATTCACTCTTATACAACCTAAGGGGTCTTCAAGAGTGAAGGAAGAGTTTACTCCGGCAGGAAATTCCACTCCTTAGCTGTACGCACAGTGGAAGTATTCCCAAAATGTTTTGTACGTAGAGATGTGCTGTTGCCGGCAATATGAGAATATTCATACTTTAGGCAATATTGCCGGCAATATGGGAATATTCATACTTTAGGATATATTGCCGGCAATATTCACGGCAATATTTCCGGCAACGGCACGTCTTTATTTGATGTCCACCATGTACAGGTGGCGCAATACAATACGTTTAGTGGTCCGACGATGGAACACACTTGTCTAGAAGCCTAGAAGAAACCTATTCACTCTAAACATAAAGGCCTCGGGCTATAGCAGGTTTATTGTTTATTTGTGGCTCCTATTGTAGTAGTTTCTCTGTTTCGAATAAGGAAGTGACGTAAGTGCCGGGCCCATCAGCAGCATGCTAATTAGCGATTACTTTCTCCGATTCTGGTTGGGTTTAACGCTCGACGGTCATTGAACTTCGTTGTTTGACATTGGATCTCGGAAACATTAGACGGTTGTGGTTAAGATTTTTATGAAGGAAATGTGGAATTTTATGAGAAAATTTGATATTATGTCCAGGGTGATTTAATTATACTTTTATACCTAATATTTAGAGGAACATATAGTTGAGATCACGTTATCTATGGTTGAGATGGTGTATGGAAATTATCAAGGGTATGTAAGATATGAATATAAATAAATTACATCTATACATATAAGAAATCCATAGATATTAAACATAAGTTTTGTTTCATCGGAATCGGTTGACTATATCGAACATATATCGAAAGATATAGGATTATATATTCATTAAATATTAGGCGGTTCAAAGTTCGCCGGGTCAACTAGTTTGACAGTACAATTGACCCTTATTTTATTGAAATTCTTAATTTAAAATCGGTAAAAAAAGATATTAAGTGTGTTGTCTTAAAACGACGTAATTTGAAAAACTGTTTTTTGTTTAATTTTCGGATACCTACGCAGAGATATTATGAAAAGGTCAATATACTTTATCCCCAAATTATACTATTATGTCGCCTACTTTAACTTACCTAACAGCGGAGGATCAATTTTCAACAATAATTATATTTCGTAGGCCACATCATCGCATACCATAAGGCGAGATATTGGTCAAACGCGAGCCTATCAATAATAATAATAATAAAAAACATAGTCAAGTACGGTTTGAAAAACGAATCAGTCAAGAGACGGTTTATTCCACAAACCTTCAACAGTTTCGATATAATTCGACTAGAATATACATAGGATTAGTTTCATCGAAGTTTTGGCAACCGAATATCCAAACTTTGTCAAAGCGTTCGCTACACTTCTGAAACTTGAACAAGGCGCCGATCACGAACTTACTGAAACCAAATTTAGTTTCTTTTGAAGAAAATAACACGTTCAGTAATACTAAATAGGCAAGATATATAAGCGAGTTAATTTAGATCTATAATTTAATGTTTTTTTTGTAGTGGATTACGGCCCATTCTCTCTCCTAGAGAAGAGGACTGTGTCCCAGCAGTGGGAACATTAAAAAGGCTGATCATGATGATGCTGATGATAATTTAATTATTATAGGTTTCAGGTGTAATATGGTATCCCAAAATAATAATAAAAAAATCTGTACAAAGATCGACTGAAAACTATCTAGAAACCTTGAAGGCCATAAAAAATAGGTAAGGCGGATCAATTACTACCAAAGGCGATATTATAATCAAAGTTAAGGGCAGGTTCTACTAATTTTGTACTTTTTGAACAACTGGAAATCCACAAATATAAAAAAACGCATTCATTCGTATTTTGTATAATACGCCTTATTTTCTTAATAATTTTTCACCTGCCATATTTTCTCTTCATCATAGCACATGTGGTATAAGTAATGTTCTAGATAAACTTAGAAAAGGCGAGCACGAAATAATCTACATAAATATAATTAAGAGGTATAGTTTGTTTTTAAGAGGTAATCTCTGGAAGTAGTGGTCCGATAGCGATTTTTTTTTTACCGATAGGAAGGAACTTTATTCCTGAGTGACATAGGCTATAGTTTATATATGCGTGCGAAGCCGCGGGTAAAAGCTAGTTAATAATAAAAAATCCTATCTAGTTAAGAAACTATATATCTAGTTAAGAAACAAAAAGAAAGAAAATTGCGCTGGAGTGATGAATAATAAGTAATCATCCTTCAAAAGTGAGGAGATATAACTTAAAAACCGACGCCTTATAAAAATAACAGATAAAATACTATCCAAGAGATTGTCTCTATAAAGTTAACAGCTTATCTACTCCATTGTAGCAACAAACTAACTTAATACTCAGTCCACGAAGTTTCTGCCGCCTTCAGATTGAACGAGGGACGAATCTTGAAAGTAAAGATCTATCTACATCATATGATGCTGGGCCCACACCTGTATCTATTGTAACTAAACAAAAACGAAGGACTGAAAGGACAATTTGATAAAAAAAAAACCAGTTAATGGTCAACCATTTAATTTTACCCTATCAGGTACCTCGCTATGGTACCGGTAATGGTTGATGACATGTCTCATAATGATTCTACAGTACTACAGCGCGAATCTCCGTTCCCCTAACAAAATTCGTACCTACACTCAAAGCAAGGTTCAGTTGAAAATCAGCGTCAGGTTGTAGTGTATTTGTCTGTGTACCAAATAAACATGTTTTCTATTATAATATTATAAACTAGTGCTTAACTGCGATCCCACCTGATGGTAAGTAGTGATGCAATCGCCACAATTACCTTCGAGGTGAGGCACACTAGTTCATTAAGAGCCTATTCACTCTTACTATATTCTAAACGAAAATATTGTGTATTTTTATTGTTAAAAAGTTCCAGCAAATATTAAATCATTTAAAAAACATTTGATACTTTTTAAAAGGTTCTTCTATTAACAATGATCAAGATCTCTTAATCATCCTTGATTATTAAACCAGTGTAGTCAACATCAGATTTCATTTTACCTTAATAATTACCCAAGTCGTTTGACTTTTTAGACAGACTAATCCTTTAGGTAAAAAGGTTTTGTTCATAAAGATCACTTATGGGCAAGTTGCCCATTATAATTATGTCAACTTGCCACAGTACTGTTGACCAGTACCAAAATACGAACGCTAGTACTCTTCGGTACGGTGACGTTGTAATCTCGAGATCTTTCACCATATTCCCCCATTTCTCTTGGACGCACGTCGTCAAGCCAAGCCATGTCGTAAGCTAGGAGTGACTGAACTCGGCTGATGACGTCTGCGGTGTGACGCAATCCTCGGTGAAAGGCGGCCACTCGTGAGTTTTAATGCATTGTGGTGCATCTTACCTCTTTTTTTGTTCATTTTTGATAATTTTAGTAAAATTTTGCGATGAATTTTGAATGCTGCTGATGAGGAAGTTTGGTTTGGGAATGGTGGTGTATCGAGGCAGTTAGTAATAACTACACTAGAAATTACTCCTGCGCTAATAAATATCTAAACTCACAGACAAGGTAGGCTATACTAAATGTTTGTGCTGTGCTAGAATTGGACCCGCGATACGCAGCGCAGCATCCAATAGCTCAACCACAGAGTCAACCGTACCGTAGAGACTTATGATTGATTTTTAAAAGTTACTGAGCTAACCGTTCCGTAGATAGGTAAGTATATTATAATTATGGTGGTTTTAAAAAGTTAGCTGTGTATATTGGTTTGTAAAAAAAGTTAATTTAATAACGGAGATAAAAAGGTATTCGATAGGGTAGGGACACACCAACATGAATAAATAACAAGGTATCTCTGAAATTCAATAGCTTTACTGTTGTTGTTTAATAAAAGACTTTATTGTTCTATCTGCATTACAAAGGACAATGAAATCATAGCCAGTAACATTAAAAAAGACACTGAGAAAAGAGCAGAGGTCGGAACGAAATCGCATCTACAATCAACACAAGGTAAACTGTGCGAAAACTCGAATAAAACCTGACAAATAAAGATGAAATTCCTTTGCATGAAACGGAAAGAGAAATAGTAAAAGTTGAAAGTCAATGCGCCCGTAAAAATCGACAAGTCCTCGATTAAGACAGTAAGTTCGCAAAGGGTTAGTTTGTAGCTGAATTTGATAGCTTGCTGTGGGTCATTGATTCGATCCGTTCTTACTTTGTTTTGCAAAGTTCTTGCTGATATCAGAAAGTTTTCCAAAAAAGCAGATACTTTATCGAAAATTCCTTTATTTATTTAGTTATTCATTTAGGTACACATACAAACATTTAAAAATGAAAGTAACAAATAAAGATCGAAGTGCAGAAAGGTGCTGTCTTGTCTTACAAAGTCAAGTTAATCTTTCAAAATTGCTTTGGTTTGCAATGTCGCCTTGCTTTTAATGGGATCCAATAATTGCTTTTTGCAATAATAGCCTACAGTTCATCTGACATGCGGTAGACATGTCCAGCCCAATCCCACTTTAGAATTGTTTGACAATTACCGGAAGGACTGACAGACGTGTGTGGAAAAGGGAGAGTGAGGTCTCCGCTAATACTTGGTACGAAGTACATAGGTTATTAATTAATTGTTGAAAGGCTCGCGTTTGACCACCATCTCACCTGATGGTAAGCGATGTGGTCGACGATGGAGCTCGCTGGCCTTGAAGTAACCTATTCACTCTTGATTAAAAGACCCTTGTCTAAAGAGTTGTAGACGTATGTAATACTATTTGCTGACAGCAACTTCACCCCCCGTTATGAGGGTCCTTTTCCACTCGCCTATCGTCAACATCGAACATGGTTTAAAAGCTAGTAGCTTCATCTAACGCAATCCAACGCTATGTTTGATGAAGAGGCAATACAAAAAAAGGGAGATAACGCCTTAAAACTCTGTTGGCATTCGACGATTCCGTAATTTACTTGAATATTTCACAAAAGTTGTTCCAGGAAATACGTGCTTTTTTTAAACCATTAAAAGTTTTTCAGAACAATCCTTAAAGATCCTTCAAGCAAATGATTAAGTATATTGAAAAAAAAGGCATCTTCAGCAAACGTACCAAATATATTTCATCTCCATTTAGACAAATAAATCCATATCCAACATAGACACACACTACACAACCACGGTCTACCTTCACCAAAATCACTTCAATCACTGTTGAACATGACAGTAGGACTGACATAACGAACCAACCCGTCCGTCATTCCATCACTGTATGACATAATCCATTCAAGATTGAGTAAATCCATTGTTTTAATTTACGCTGCATTGGTTGTTGTGTAAACAATTTACACAATGAATTGATAACAACAAACGATTAAGAGGAACCTTCTTCACTCGCTTATCGTAAACATCGAAAATGGTTAAAAAGCTTGTTACTTCATTTAATGCAATCCAACGCGATGTTTGACGAAAAGGCAACGCAAAAAAAGAGAGACAACGCCTGGAAACTCTGTTAGTACTCGGTAATTCCGAGATTTACTCGAAAATTTCACAAAACTTGCTCTTAAGGGTTTAAAAAAAACAGCTATAGGAAATAGCTGTTTTTTTTAAACCCTTAAAAGTTTTTGGAAAAAGTGGTCATCATTTAGAATCTTAATAAAATTTACAAGGTCTCTAGAGGATTACTTTTTTTACTTTTTTAATTTTTAGGCAAATTATGAAGTGTCAAAGTTCATACAAAATAGGACATTTTCAGAGGTTTTTACTGGATTAGTTTTACACAAATTTAGAAACTGGTTTCTTTAGAAACCTAGATAATATCCACAAGATACTGTGTTTCCAAAATATCTAATGAAAAATGTGTAATTACGTCATAATCAGTTATGAGCGGTTGTATGAAAAACAGTGAAAATGTGAGTCATGATGCACCACCTTAAGGCTTTTGCTCCCATTCAGTGTCATAAGACAGAGACCTTCTGAAGCCTACTCCTCGGTAACGTGAGCAGTGGCGACCGAGTGGTAAAGGCCCCGTTTTACGAGTTTTAGGTCATGGGGTTCAAACCCAGCCAGGCGCATTACTTTGTGTAATTTATTTAATCACCACAACTCTCAAAACGGTGAAGGAAAACATCGTGAGGAAACCGGCATGTCTTAGAACCAAAAATTCGAAGATACGTGACATCCGCCAACCTAGAGAGAGAGGAGGCCTGAGTCCCAGTGGGAACAGTAGGAACATTAAAAGGCTGATTATGCTTATACTATGCCTCGGTATCGGCTGTTTTTTTTTTTCAAACCTATTAACCCTATTGATTCAATAAACTGACATTATCAAAATATGATTTTTTCGCATGACTAATACTTTTTTGTTGTTTTCGCTACTCCTTTCAAACTGACTTGGTTTTTAGAAATATGTTTACACAAACAAATTGCTGGTTAAGTGGTCTTCAGAATGTATTTACATAGGTTAGGTAAATCAATCAATATTTTGCAAAGAAAATGGTTTTAACCCTTCAGATACCGTCAATTAGAGACACAATAGTAAGACAATAGATGCGCGGCCACCGGGTGTCGCTTGGGGATTCATGAATTAAAGGTCAGCGGAAACATAGGCGGCAGTATGTGAGCATTTAACTCCGACCAGAAGATGTGCAAGGAGGAGATGTTCAAGGGACTATACCCCTTAATACAATATCGCGTGGTATCGATGTTCTGTAATTAATGTAATTAGAAGATGTGTGTAAAGGATCGTTTACAAACTGATTTAATCAAGATTAATTGGAGGAAACAGCTGATTTATGATCGAGTTCATCCTTGAAAGACAATTTTTTTTTTTAAATTGTTGATAGACTAATGCCGGTTGCAGACTGAAAAAGTAAAATAGTTTCTACGAGCATAGAAATAGTGCCTTGAGAGGCCTCGAAAATGAAAACAAGCTGATTTAATGGATCATTGAGAAGGTTTATTAAAATAGATTGAGAGTTTTTATGGTCGTCTTGTATGTAAAAAATGTTACAGCGAAAGGAGCGTGCTTAAAACTATTTACTTAGAACAAAAAGAAAATATTTTCGGTAGTTATAAGTACTAACACTAGTTTTTTAAGTTGTGTATAAGTACTAGCAAAGTATGGACTTTGTCTCAAATAAAAGATAAAAAAAATATATATTATTCATTCACTTGGTAGAAGCCTATGTCCAACAGTGGACGTCTGTCGGTTGAAATGATGATTCATTCACTCCTGGTCTTTTATCAATATGTGAAATTAAGATAGTGGATTGGTACGAATTTAGGCATATGTCGGGGCCCCTGGGTAGCTCGTGGGCCCTGTATCATTGCTACGGCTGATATGGCGGAAGCTACGCCCCTGATCTACATATATAAGGCTTTATTGTACACCACACAATTAAACCACAACTGTGAATTAACAATATATAAATACATTTGTACCTATTTTGTGTAAAAAAATTTTAAATTGGTTAATTCTATTATTTCACAGGCCGCCCGTTATTTATTCATAACATCAAAAGCACACGCAGGAAATTCGTATAAATAAAAGCTTCATACACATACACAATAAAAATAATTCAAACAAAAACGAAATTCAAATAGAATACAAAACGTTATAAAACAAATTCGTGCCATAGAAAGTGAATTTTTAACGTTTTCAAACAGTGACAGATCGGCATCAGCGTGATGAATTTCACTTCGCGTTTACATTTATTTGCATTCATAAAAGTCTATAAAAATCACTGTATAAAAATGTTACTGGTAAATATTATTAACGTAATAAAGCTTAAGATGTAAAATGGTTTTGTTTGTTCAGAGGAGGTTTTTAGGGTTCCGTGCCTCAAAAGGAAAAAACGGAATTCTTATAATTGATCACTTTGTTGCCCGTCCGTCTGTCTGTTAAGACACTATCTTGGTAACGCATGGAGGTATCGAGTTGAAATTAAAACCATATACTCAGATACTTCGGTTCATATGGAAAACGACATTTCCGTTAACCCAGAATTTTGAAATTTGGCATAAAGCAAGGTCTCATAGCACAAGTAAATAAATCGGAAAATTTTAAAGTTGTAGGTCACAATTTTTTTTGCCATTCGGTAAAATCTTCCTAGAATTTCAGAATTAAACTATTTAGGTACATAGATAAGTTCGGAACCCTCAGGGCACGAGTCCGACTCGCCCTTGCCCAGTTTTTTAGCCTGAGCAAGTTAAGACACCTGATGACATATGGTTCTGAAACGTAGTGTAACAATGGGCCTCAATAGAAGGCTTAAAGTCACCTAAAGGATAAATAAGAGACGGCTATTCTCGGAGTTTTCTTACGTGATATAATAATACAACGTGTAACGTTAAATGCGGAAAACCTGAAAATAGTTTGTTCAGAATAACGAGCAGAATCAATTAAACCACTTTTTAATATAGGTTACATTTTTCAAAAAAAATCTTCATTAAAAATGTCGCCCTGTCTATTTATGAATAGGTCAAGCCATCACGTGCACCAACCCGCCTAAATATGTAAACAAACACAAATGGTTGTAGTCCAATCAAATTTTCTCATACACGGGATACTAAAAGTTGTTATTTCAATGCAGATATTAATTTTAAACAAAGTAAAACTGTACATAAAACCTTTAATTTTTTTCACAGAATTAGGTCTTTTAAATTAAAAATCATTTGGGGTGTCTGAGGTTTTGCGCATTTAGTTACACGTTGTAGTTACTTCAGCGTTTTTTTAAATACGCAGATTGTTAAATAAATTCACAGTTAGAAAATCAACTGTAGTAAAATACCATGTTGCAAGTAGAGAATATTAAGTAATGTTTACAAGACATAAAGTGTGTACCACAAATGATCTTAACTAATACAGAACAGAAGAAAAACACGTTTTATATTCGTCTAATATCATAAAAGCTGGAAAAACAGAGATTGACGGCGGCAGTTTTATGGTTGATGAAACGTATAAAGATGTTTTGTTTTAGCCTTAGACACGGCTTTAGCCTGTTTTTATTAAGCCCTGCTTTTCTTAAAATAATTTACGCTTTTTACTTGAGCCCGTTTTCTAATAAATGGGTAGATAATAAACTGAGAAAGAAACCTAAGCTCACAAAAAACTATGTTTACTTACGGTCTACAAAAATAGCGATTACTTAGAAGAGATGGTTTTATCAAATTGCTTTACGGTTTTGTATCTGCTGAATCAGTAGTTGGATATGATTCAAAATTTCATAAGTTCATATTTTTGTAATATTACCGGCTTCGCCCGCGTTATGGTAACAAATATCTCAAGGGAACATACTCCTGGGATGAAAAGTATCCTATACTATAGTTGTCAAAAAATAAAAGGCCCGTTTTGACAACCTAGCGGCTTGTCCGGTGTAGAGATGTGCCGCCAATATTAATACTTTTCGGCAATATTGCCCGCAACGGCACAACTCTAGTCTGGTGTAGTGTAAGCTACTAGATACTAAAATAGTTACTACTACACCGAATCCTTTACTATTTTATTAATTCTTTTAGTTTCGTTCCAAGTTACATTCTAGGGTATTTCTCAAATGTCAAATCGTCGTCAACACAAAGAGAGATAGTACTACTTACTACGTATCTAATCAATCAACTACAGCAGAGAAGACATAAAAAATCTCAAGTTTTTTTAACTTCGACAAAACACACAATGCTTGGCTTGGCACAAAACTTGTACAACAATGCCAATTCGTATTTTTTAGTTGGAATCGCGAAGATAAAAAGAAACAGTGATGTTTGTAGAAATCGATTAGTTTGCCAAAGTCCTAAATGAATGAAGTTTGCAGATCTTAAGTTGACCTTAACCATTCTTTACCAGATGGTAAGAATAATACCAGCGGTCTCGACAGACTAGCATTGTGTTAGAAAAATATGATAACCGGATTGGAGCGCCACCTACCGGATTTAATAATATTTTCGGTTTGAAAATATCCAGAGACCCACACAAATATACACACAAAATTTCATCTAAATCGGTAATTTAGGAGGAGTTAGGTGACAAACACGTACAGAAGAATCATGTACATTTTAAAGATATGTTTTTGTTTCTAATCAAAAAAAATTGGTCCAGCAGGGACCGATTAATAATCTTTGTATGTCTTTTATACGATTTATCTACTTACACTAATATAATAAAGAGGTAGTTTGTTTGTAGGAGGTAATCTATAGAAGTTTTTATTGGTCCGTTTGCTAATATTTGTCACCAATAGAAAGCTGCTTCATTCCTGAGTGACATAGGCTATATTTTAAGTGCGCGGGCGAAGCTGCGGGCAAAAGCTAGTTTTAAATAAAAAGACATATCAAGATTGTTAACGTTTAGTTAACTACGAGTTCCTAAACAGTTGGAATATAGCTGTCAATATTATGGAGAGATAGCAGTCAATCCTTATACGATTACTTTTGATAGAACGAAATTTTTTGGGTCAGCTACAATGATACCTAAACAAAACAAAATATTACAAAAGCCTTTATGTAAATAGACAGAACAAAAGACATGTAGACAGATCTATGAAGAAGTTGATATCATAAATAAAGTTGTCTCTTTGTAGAAAGTAAAATTTGAATATGTCACTCACGATTTAGGCACACATTGTGTTGGTGTCGTAACAATGCGCTCTCATGAGCATCTCATTTAAATTCTTATAACGCCAAAAGATTTAGTTCATCCACATAATTTAACTTTTGTAATGCTAAACATGTGCTAATCCAAATTACTAATCTACGTTAACAAAAGACGACTAGATTAGACAACTTTTACTTTATGATAAAATTCTTTTTTCAAAAATATCGCGCCATTTTTTTGACGTTGACAGAAGGATTTTTTAATGTAACTTTTTTTTCAGTTGGATTTTTTTTGCGGACAATTTTACTATGTCACCGTGTCGTTTCAAACTTGGCTGAATGGAATCAATTTTGGTATCTGTCCATCAATCAGTCTTGTCACAATTCTTGCTCTGGGGCTTTTGAGGTTTACGTTGAAGGAAAATTGGTTACGGAGTGTCTCATAAAACATTTTCTCAAACAAATTGTTTTGATTTATTTTTATACTACGATCATAAATATCTTTTTTCTCTGTATTTGTTGTAGTTTTATATAGAATATGTTTTTGCCTCCCACAACTGCGAGTGTAAAAATAGGTTGGTAAAAATGAATCGTTTACAATTATTGTCGGTAACAGTGACATAACATTTGAAATCCGAACTTTTGTATTACAAAAGCTTTATCACGACAATTTTACAGAATAATCAAAAGCATTGATATTTAATTGAGCGATCAAGGGCTAGTGCGCACGAACGGGAAAGCCGCGCGTGACAGACAGACAAACAAGCCTGAGGTCATTGATGCCTGCGCTTTCTAGATTTCACTAAGCAGCGACTCCATTACGGCGGAGCTGTCAATAATGACATAATTAATAGACTTACAATGGCTATATTCGTATTGATGATTCGTTAGCTTTATTGTTATTGATGGCAGAATCAAGACCTGCTCAAATCATTCGTTGACGTTGATGGATTTATCAATGACAGCAATAATGAACAATTAATAGTGATTTGTTTGATCCATATGAAGACATTTGTTCGTAATCATCGTTTATCATTATCAAGCTTTGGGAACACATTCATTATGCAATTCCCTGCCGGGGGCTGTGTTTCCTGATAGCTACGACTTTGGGGTCTTTAAGTCAAGAGTGAATAGGTTGCTTCTAGGCTAGCGTGCTCTATTGTCGGCTACATCATCGCTTTCCATCAGGTGAGATAGTCGTCAAACACGAGCTTATCCATAATAATAATAATAAAAAAAACATCTTTCAAATCTTACTATAAGTACTCAAATATATAATATGTTAAATGTTCCATAAAAGCGACCGAAAATCTTAGAAACTTAATGAAATACCTCATAATGTCACTAAGCTTTCACCAAATAATATCTCCAGTGAATGTGCTGACTTTAGCGATTTCCACGGCAATTGATACGGGAGTTATGAGCGATTTATCAATTTAATTGTTCACTAAACCCTTAGAAGTGCGGTGAACTATAAAAAACTTGGGAATGTCGCATAAAGTACTTTTGTAATATCGTGCGAATCTCGCAAGAAATTTATTATTTTCAGGGATTTTGCTCACTGAAAGCGTTAAGAACTTACTCAATCTTTTTTGCTTAAAGAGCCGAGAATTACTTTTGTTTTAACGCTATTACATTCTCTGAAAGTTTTACATCATAAGCCAAGTGTCCATGTTTTTACACTTCGCTATCTACAATTTCTCATTTAATGAAGTCATAATGATCATAGTCTGTGATCAATTGTCGATGGTATCTAGCATCTAGTCTATGGCAGATATTGCCAACATAACTTTTTACACACAACAAATCAATCATAGACAAGTTTTCAAAAGACAAAAAGGAACTTTCTCCTGTCAATAGAGCCACTTCCTATGTTATGAGCTAAAATGATGTTGTTTAATAACAACAGTAAACTAAAAACATGTCGGAAGGAAATATGAGACATGTTACATCCCAATGTGTCTCATGTCACGGAAGTTTCCTGCAGTTTCCAACTCGCTTCTACTGTCTATGATTAATGTACGATGTTACTACGAAAAACTTCGAGTATTTATAGTACTCGTGAATAGTATCTTCTATTATACGGCAGATTTAAACAGGTATATATTGAGGAAAAGGGGCAAAAACCGTTAGCAAAAAATATTTTGAACTTTTTTTGGCTTTTATTTCTCGATTAAGTGCACCCTTTTTGCTTTTTTCTGAGAAATAGTCTAATAGATATAACTTCTTTCAATCTGGGTAGAGTAATAGGGAGTGTCTGACATTTCATGACAAATCCACCTGTATTACTACAATAACTCTTTGCGTTCCAGGGTCACGGTGATTCTGTTGAACAATCCTGTAAACCTGAGGCAAGTAAGAGCCCCGGCAGGGCCCATTAATTAGGTATGCCGACAGCTCTTTGCGGCGTGCTACCTATTTCTCAACGTTCTCAAACCCCAACGTCCACGTCATCTTCTGCGGCAGCTAGGGAGTGAAAGCTGATTTAGTTCACCTTGATTTTATGGTTTATCGAGACTAAGTTTTAGACAGTTTAAGGCTTAATTCATGAATCCCCAAGCGACCACCGGTGGCCGCGCATCTATTGTCTTACTATTGTGTCTAATTGACGGTATCTGAAGGGTTAAAATTACACACAGTAACAGTACAGTTTCACACTTCTTTCTTTATGAAAGTACCTAGTACCTACTAGGTAATAAAAGTTCATTACAGAAAGCTATATATTGTTAGGTCGGTAAATAACTTGTAAGATTTATTAGGATTATTAAGGACCTGTCTCCACTATACCGTTTAGTAGGAGAGAGGAAGCGATCATCGTTATAATAGAATTGATGTTACCTAGGGCTGCACAATCGTTCGAAGGATTTACCGTGGGTATTAGTAAGTAAAACTTCGATTCTCTCGTTCTGGGTGGAGTGAAAGAATTACCTTTATAACATATCCACGAAATTTTCTTTTGTCTCGTAAAGGAAAAACATAAAGATTTGTTGAAATTTCGCGTGACGCCACGCATCGGTACATTTTTTGACCTAGCAGTGACGTAAACAAGACCCAACTCTTAAACTTTGAGAAACAACATTATTCATTTTTAAACTTAGTTATGAAAGTTTACTGTTTTTTTAAAACCAAATAATTTTTTTGTTGATTCATTGTTTTTATCAGATCGACTATTTTTTTTTTAAATATGCTGTTGAATTAAAGCTGTTTTATGAATATTTTTATTGTTTTCATTAATATTATATACCATTCAATCAAAACGATTAATTAAACATTAAAACAATCAATTCAATTTTCATTGTACAAGCTATGTTACTTAGCAGGGGCCCAGCCGGGTCGAAGCCTACTGGGGCCAGGGTAATCCGAAAGGAAGCTCGAGCCCCGGTATGAAGGCTAGAAGGAACGGGTTGGGTTTTTAGCCGGTAAGAGTCTGACATTATCTCCCGCTCCGTCCAAGAGCGGGGGTTGTCATTGGATGATTTTCCCCACCATAAAGAAAGCTATGTTGTTACTTTTTGGTGTACAAAATAGCAAATCCATAGTTATGATTATTTTTATTGTTATAATTAATAATTACGTGCCATTCAATCAAAATGTCAAATTAATCATTAAAGGGTAAATCCATAGATTAATAAAGGTTTGATCAAATCGGTTGGCATGATGATTATTTTGAATATTTATGGAACAGGAAGTGATGCCGTAAACATGGCTGAATGCGGAAGTTCGTTAATATGCTAATGTAGAAATTAAGGGTTTTGGAGCACGAATAGATTTTAGATAGCCTGAACTAACGGTTTTGTAATTAATTTGGTACCTACTGGTTTATGCAATTTTGTTGAGGAGTTAAGGTATAGATTTCCTAAATTAGCCGTGAAACCGGTGATAAAGTAGATAAAACATACCACGGGTATAATAGCACAAAGTATCCTCTGTCAAATTATCATGTCTATGTGTGTGTGGTTTTTATCATCAAGTACATTTTGTACATTATGTAAACTTAATCAACACATTAAAAATAAAAATAACCGTGGAACTTCTCACCGGTTCTTCTACTAAGGTGGTACGGTAACTTCAAACGTCCCTTAGGTTTCTTATATAGGCATAAGGGAAATAAAATATTTTGAATTACATTGAGTTTACATCACTGTAATGTCCCTAAGCATAATCTTACTATGTACCACTTGAGGACAAGACCACTTAAGTCTAGTGTTGATTGATAGCACGCTTGCCGCATCCCGAAATCTTCCACAATCAAGACGTTTAAGATAGCAGTCGCAATTTGCTACCCATTACATGAAGAAGTGCCTTATTTACATTATCAATGGGATCGAGGAAACCCTTCCTTAAACGATCAGCTTTGATGCTTCGAGAAAGCCCAAAGTATTTCGTGATCACGGATAGAAGAGTTGCATTGAAAAGATTCCCCGTTTCGAGGGTCTTATCTAAAGTTTTGTAGCGGGTTGGTATGTAGGTGATGTTTACGTCAACTGTATACGTTAGCTCTGTCCTTTTTAGAAGCGGAAATATAAGGTACTGGAATCTATACTAATATTAATAAAAAGGTGAAGAGTTGTTGAACACGCTAATTATCTCAGGAACCACTGGATCGAATTGAAAAATGGATAGTCCTAGTATTTAGCAAGGGAGGCTTTTTTATGGTGGGGAAAATCATCCAATGACTCTCCCGCTCTTAGGTGGAGCGAGAGAAGTCCTAGTAGGCTTGGACTAGGCAGGGCCCCTGCTGTTGCTGACAACTTCTTTAGGCACGCGGGAACAGCGCGCGCCGTCGACGACTTGAGCTCGGTCCGAACCCATGGCTCGCCGTCCGCAAGCCCACGTCAACGAGGGAGGCTACAGGCTATAGTAACGTAACGTAGTAACAAAGACGCGTTTGAAACCGTGTGAGAGAGCTAGTATAGGATAAAACCGTCTGCGTAGCTTTTTACTAAGTATAATGGGTATTACCTAGTGCAACTGAATTTCAGTTTTTGTTACTGTTTAAAAAACTTAAAATTTTCATGAAAAATACAGCGTGGCAAATTGGGAATCGTTCATTGTTTTCGGGAATTTCTTGAATGCACTTCAGTGGCTGTTTCAATTTTTAAGATTACTAATCGATGTAGTGATGTAAAATTAGTGTTTCAAGTGGTTGCGCAACTGGACAATATGTGGAATAGAAGTCAAAGAATTAGATACCACCACACGGTTTTGTCTTTTAGATTTGTTCTCAAAACGTGCACAAACAAAAAACAATTAAGTTTGTTTTTAGAATAGAATAAAACTTTATTGTACCAAAACAGTTTTTATTTGCTTGTCAGGTAATCTCTGAAAGTAATGATCCGATTAATAAAATTTTTTCACCAATAGAAGGCTGCTATATTCCTGAGTGATATAGGCTATATCTTATGTACATAGGCGAAGCCGCGGGCAAAACCTAGTAAAGTAATACAATAATAAATCTATGCCAAGACCAGTCTGGCAACCCTACCAACATAATCACGAACCGAAAGTGTTTCATATTTCACCCCTTCCATATTTTGGCACCGTACCTTGCGCTACCATGGGGTCTAAAGTACGTATATAATAGATTGTTGTAGACTGCTGCAAAGTTCCCTTAATGCGGTTTATTTTCACGGTCTTGGCAATACGAGCTACTTAGATACTTGGTATAGCATAAGTTACTTAAGTTAATCAGCTTTATAATGTTCCCACTGCTGGGACTCAGGTCTCCTCTCTAGGCCGTAATCCACCGCATAGACCGAGTGTCTATCTATAGAGCCCAGGGGTTGGTATGTGTGTTTTAATTACTTCAATGCATTTTTTATTTGTTTTAAAGTAATTGAACTTAATTTTATTATGTGATCGTGTTTTTTTTTATTAACTTTATAAGTGGTACCTACACGTCTGTTTCTGTAAGCAACTAATTCACCTCAATTTTCTTCATTTGCGCATTTTTTTTAATAAAATGTCGTTTGTTTGTCAAGAATAACAATTCAGTTTAGGTCGTAAAATGGATTGCGTGGTAGCACTCCTGTTGTTAAATCTGGGCAGACTTAATACAACAAAGGCATCTACCAGTTGGCAGTTTGACTGGCCTGTTGGTCTAGTGGTTAGTGACCCTGACTGCTATGTCGGAGGTCGTGGGTTCGATTCCCACCCAGGACAAATGTTTGTGTGATGAGCATAATCATTTGTTCTGTGTTTGGGTGTAATTTATCTATAATATGTATGTATTTAGGAATATATAAGTATGTTTATCAGTTGTCTAGTACCCATAACACAAGCTCTGCTTAGCTTGGGACTGGACAGCGTTGTGTGATAGTTGTGGAATATATTATATTATATTATTATATTATACCAGTCAAGCTTTGGGTTAAAAAGAAAACTTGACTCTCAATTAATTCTACTTGAGTAGGTAATGGTATAATATAATATGCAGTTACATATATTAAAGTGTTCATGCTCACTCTGCACTACTTAGAAAACGAAAGTGTTACGCGGAAATAAACACAAAGTAATCTCGATGACACCGTTATCTGCTATACTCTGTATATAAATATAATTGAAATGTCTGTTTGTAATATCATTTTTTTTCACTTATTGCACACGATGGGAAATCACCTAATGACATCTCCTGCCCTTGTCAGATTTTTAATGACTAAATCCCACTCCTATTCCTTCTTTGCCTTAGTTCCAGGGTCCCGGGGTTCTCTCTCGCATCACCCATGGCCCCAGTAGGCTTAGACCCTGCTGGGCCCCTATATAACTTTTTATTTGTCTTTATTTCTGTTTGTTCCGGCTAATCTCCGAAACGACTGGACTGATTTGAAGGGACTTTCATTGACGGTTAGCTGATGTTACAAGGAGTAACTAAGGCTTATGTTATTCATGGGCAGGAGGACATTGTCGAAATAGGTAAAATCTTTTTCACAATTGCCTCAAAAAAGAAGAGTAATGTTCTTAACTTCTACTCCAACAAAGTCGCGGGTAACAACTAGTTTATAATGTATTTTGTCATAACTTTTTAATGAGTAAGTGTGACTAAATTGCTTACATAACAAAAATAATGCAAATCATTTTGCGAAATTCACAAATCTTTTACGTCACTCTGACGTTTACATTCAATTTTGTGGACTCGATTTGAACGGCACCAATAACAAGAGCAATACAAATTATCCCCTCCCTCTCTCCACTCGGGGCTCAACAAAAACCTAGGAAGTCTTCATCAAGCTATCAACAGCAAGTGTTATTAATTAGTCAATGATAAATGACATGTAATCCATACTAATCATCACGTCCGAGTCACTTTCACTTTGACTCACGGCGCATGCGACATGCGCCCGAGTGAAACCGCGATTTGGCTAGAGAGAGTTTGCAATTACTTGTGTCTGAGCAGCAGTGGCCACTCTGTAGTAAATAGTTACGTTTTTTAGAAGAAACTTTACGATTACTGACCGAAGAAGTATTTAGAACATAAAAGTAATTATTGTGCAACTTTTGAGTAACTTCGAAATTCAAACCTGTAATTTGAATTAAGAATCTGTGAAACAAATTCTAAATTAAAATTCTGTATAGTTCATGAATAAAGGTAATTAAGCCCCGATTTATAAGTTGTAGGTCGCAGGCTCAAACCTAGCCAGACTTATTATTTGAGTAATTTATTTCAACACCACTGCTCTCAAAACGGTGAAGGAAAACATCGTGGGGAAACCGGCATGTCCTAGAATAATAAAATCGAAGACATGTGACATTCACCAATCCGCACTGGACCCGCGTGGTGGATCCGGTCCATTCCCTCCCTAATAGAGCTTCACCACCCAAATAAAAAAACCGCATTAAATTCTTTTGCTGCAAATGGCTTATAAAGTCTATATTTAGATATTTTTTTTTTACTTTATATACATTCTTCTCACATACTTAATAATAGCGACATGTTTCTTCATGTAACTGAGATATTTGCAATACATGACATGATTGAAAAGAGTGGTCCATGGAATGCACATTCTTCTCCATAGAGATCCACGCTTTGGAATGTGCAATTAGCATCATTTGTCTGACTGACTCCTTGACAATTTAAAAGTGACTGTATATGTACCTATATGGTTTATTTGAAACAAATATCCATTCGCCTATCGTCAACTTCGAGCTTGTATTAAAAGCTTGTTACTTCATCTAACACAACTCAACGCGATGGTTGACGACAAGGCAACGCAAAAAAAAGAGAGGTAACGCCTGAATATTCTGTTAGCATTCGGTAATTTCGTAATTTACTCCAATATTTTACAATACTTGTTTCAGGAAATACGTGTTTTTTTTAATCCCTAAAAAGTTTTTGATAATTTGCAAGCCTTCTATTTTTATCCTTTTTGAGTAAATTATGAAGTGTCAAGTTCATGCAAAATAGCAGATTTTCGGAGGTCTTTACTGGATTAGTTTTACGCAAATTTATAAATTAATTTTAATAGAATCCTTGTTAATATCAACAAGATACTGTGTGTTTCCAAAATATGTCATGAAAAACGCTATAATTGCGTAAGAGCGGTTGTATGAAAAACAGTGAAAATGTAAACAATGTCGAGTTCAATCTCCATAACTCCACTTTTTCGAAGACAGCCTCTAAGTATAAGGCAGGCTTTCTGAATAGGAAGCAGTATAAAGGAAAGGTGAGTCTCCATTTTCTTCGACTTTCACCCTCACATTGTGTAGCTGTTGGTACTAATCATAATTAATGTTTACAGAAACACCTTTGTAAAGACCTAAATAACTTAATATTTAACGTTCATGTAACTTTGTAATTGTGGTAGAATGTCAGAGCAATTACAAATGTTCTAGATTGTATGTTATTGAGAACAATGTGGTTTTGTATGTTTAAAATAATGTAAAGTAATAACCATGTAGTTTACTGTAAAATCTTAAAATGGCATTCCGTTTAGATTTCTTTTCCTGTTAAAATATACACGAGTTGTGTTAAATTTCCTGCTGCTGTCTGTATTTCCTGCGTTCTTTTCAGATTTCTTGTTCAGTTAATAGACACGTGTAGTGTATTTCCTGCAGGTCTGTCTATATTTCCTGACAGCTATAATCTAGCTAGAACCACTTATTGGGTCCCAACCCCTCGCGTGTGTGGGAGTATTATTGTTACGTAATTGCGCGTTTTTACGTAAATCACAAAAAAAATCTGCATTTTTCTTGGAAAAACGGGAACATTACATTATAGCAACGCGAACATTAACATTACAATGCGAACGAAATCACGGGTAATACCTCGCTAGTCAATAAAAAAAATTAAATAAAAAATTTGAAACTTATTGTCTCTTGTTAAAGGTAATTGAACTCGTAAAATATAATCCCTAATCAAAATAATCCTTACAAAATTACCTTCGTTTTATTTTATAATGACACAAAATATAATCCTCAAAAAACTCTACCTTTTTGGTATTTTTTTGCCAAACCAAACATAGATTAATTAAGCCATTTGTAAAATGTCATTGGACTTTAAAATTATTATTTTCATAGAGAATTATCAATGGCTTAATCCTCTTATACAACACTAACATATACCTAATTAATCATACAAGCAAACATTTATTCAGTAAACAACGTTTGTAAGCTTCAATTTGAAACAAAAATGTTTGTCATCGGTTTTTGTTTGGTAGGTAGCAATGATATTTAAATAAATAGATTTGCTATGAGCGCGCACTCGTGAAGACTCGAAAGGATCCTAATTGGAATCCTTGCCTTTAGGCGTCACGTATCGGATCTAGTCATACGCTGCACGCTGCTACGAAATTAAATAAAAAAAAATACCTTCGTGTGTGTTTAGAAAGTGTACCAATTATGATACCAAAGTAAATAAAACACAGGGGATCGCATACCACAAGTGCTGCCGCTGCTGCGCAGAACACATTTTTCGGTTGATTTGTGAGTGTATAACATGTCTGTTTATTAAAATGTCATTGGTAGGTAGCTCATGGAATTTGAGTGAATAAATCTCTATAGAGCTATCAAAGACTTTAAACATTTAAATCTCTTTGAGAGCTATTGACAAAAGTGATGTCAATGGGATAAATATACTTCTTGTTCAACTAAATGACATCACTACAATTTGTCTGACTACTAAAACATAACTTAATAATTACCTTAATAACATATTTAAAAATCAGGCATTTAAAAATAGCGCCACAAAAGCCTACTGGGGCCAGGGTTAGTTTCAAAAGATAGCTCAGCCCCGGCACAAAAGGCAGCGACGGAACAGAAGTGGATTTTTAGTCAGTAAAAGTCTGACACTATCTCCGGCTCCGCCCAAGAGCGGGGGATGTCATTAAATGATTTTCCCACCAGAAAAAAAGACATGTAAAAATAAGTAAAGTTAATTTACTTTCTGTGGAGTTTTAAAGCGTCTGACCCCAGTTTTGGTCCGTGGGTCTGACACTTATGATACTGCTTTAGAATAATATTCTACAAAACATACAAAAAATCACTCATAACAATTTAAGTTAAATAACTGTTATTTTAAGTTTCAATTGCAGATATAGAAAGCTTCAAATGTACAGGAAAGACGTCATTCCAACGCTCAGTCACGTGGAACATAAGAATTGGCGGCAAGGTCAACTCGAAGCGTTCGACGCTAGCGAAATGGTTGTAACTTGGCTATGGTTACAGCACCCCTAGCCAAGTTGTTAATCTGCAATAGATAGTAGAACGCTAGTAGAAAGCTTCAAATGTAAGGGAATGTTGCCTCAACGCTCAGTCACGTGGTCGGAACAAAAGAATTGGCGGCAAGGTCAACTCGAAGCGTTCGTTACAAGCGAAACTGTTGTAACTTAGCTAGGGTGGCAGGTATTCAAAGCACATGCGACGCTACTAAGAACCTAAGGTTTCATCCATGTGAAAATAAGTTACGTCAGACAGCTGGGATCTTGGACTTAATTCTTACTAATATTATAAAAGCGAAAGTGAGTTTGTTTGTTTGTTTGTTACGTCTTCACGCCTAAATGGCAAAACCGATTTTGATGAAACTTGGCACACGGATAGATCATGTCCTGGAATAGGACATAGGATACTTTTTATCCCGGAAGTATGTTCCCTTGGGATAATTTTCTGATATCGTGCGGGTGAAGCCGCTGGGAGCACTTAGTAGCATAATATTTTTATTCTTAAGAAATATCAAAGTTGATGATACAAAAAGAATTGTATGAGGTAACACAATAAGACGTACCTCGAACATTGTGCAAGATTCCGCAACAGTATGCCCATGTAGGATATCCGTTTTCCGTCTGACGTCTGACACGGAAAGTGGCACAAGTATAAAATTAGAAATTCTGAGATTATTTTATTTCGTAATAAAATAATATCTAGTAAAATAATATCTAGAAAATAAAATATTCAATCTACCATTTTGGGGCTATAGGTCGGTTATTATCGGTTTAAAGGTCTAATAGTTTTGAGTGTATTTATTATTCTATTACTTTTACACATGGTGCCTACATATCTTTTTTTTTTATAAGTCTCCTATCGTAGGTATGCTGGAAGAAATTTCTATAGAAATAAGCATCACCTTTATACTTATACTTCTGTTTCCTTCATCTTGTCAATGAATAGAAAATAAAAACAAATAAAATTGCTGGGAAAAGGCTAACTAGAGAGAGAGAGATTTATTAATTAGACCAAAAGCCAAAAAGGGATAGATGAAGTAAATAATTTACACCTCAACTCAACCTTAAAATAAACTGACCTTTTTTTGCTGAGCTCAGTCTCAGCCTTGATCAGCTAACAAAAAGGAAATTAAAGACAATTTCTCTTTATAACAAGAATATTGTAGATCCTTTTTATAATTATTCTATCCAATAGCTCAAGGGAACACCTCCGGCCAATAAATACGAAGCACCGGTGTTGCCAGCAGTCACGTACGGCAATAATGCGTCAGGTTTAAACAGCGCATTACTGCAGAAGGACAGTGTAGCCAGTTACCGAGTTCCACAAACAATTTAGTAAACTGTTAGCTGCATTTTATTGTATCAATTATGTTTTGGTTTGTCTATTGTAAGATATCGTTATAATATCCTTTTTTCTTTTTTCCTTGCGTTCCCGGACCCTCGTTTCTCTTTCAGAAGCCAACCAATCAGAGCACAAGTATAGGAAAACACCGTGCGCCTCAAGGAGTTGTCAGCAACAGCAGGAGCCCAGCTGGGTCGAAGCCCAGTGGGGCCAGGGTTATCCGAAAGGGAATTTGAGCCCCAGTATGAAGGCTTCTAGCCTTCATAACGAACGGGGTGGGTTTTTGGTCAGTAAGAGTCTGACACTATCTTCCGCACCGCCCAAAAGCTGTGTTTGTCTTTGATTTCTACCCACCATAAAAAAAGTATAGGAAAACATCTGAAAACTGTAAATTTGTGGTTACGTCATAAAAAAAACTTTTTTGCGATTCTGAAAAGTCTTCATAACTCAATTCGGCAATTGAACTGTTTTCATAGGTAAGTTTGTACGGAGACCTCAGTGCGCGAGTCTCTCACTTTGCTTGGTTTTTTTATTTCGCAAGGAATTAAATGGTGCAAAGGAAAACCTATTCTTCCAAGTACGTCAAAATTTCCTAATATCCTACATAGGTTTGAATCACTCTAGGATTCGACCTACATTGCGTTAGTCACTGCTATAATTTAATTATTCTGTTCACAAATACCTTGGGCTGTGTCACAATGTTCACAAACAGAGGGTTTCGAAGAGACCCGATCGTCTGACGTGCCTATATTTTATCGGGAACTTGTTGGCATTTCTACATAGATATGGAGAATGGACTGAGCCCTTCCTAAGTTTACTATACTGTTAAAAGACAAAACACAAAACTACGACTCATTTCTCTCTTTTTCCTCTAGGTCGTAGTGATGAAGGTGGTACCTTATCACTAGATACTACCATAAAGATAGCCCAATCAAAACTCAAGAAAAAGCCTCTATTGGTTTCATGATCGCTCCCTCATACTTTTCTTTGCGAATTTATTTCACACGTTTTTTTACGTGTTTTTTTTTCTAACTAGAAAAAAAATGTTGCAAGTACATCTTTTAAGGATTTTAGAGACAAGACGAGGTCTCAAAGTTCAAGTAGTAGGTACTAACGAGTTCTTTGTATGTGACTGCTAAGGAGTTTAAGTTTGACAGCAAAAAAGTGACAAGTAGGCACAGGTGTGTTTTGTTATAAGTTTTTTTTTTTTATAGGAAATCAAATAACTTTTACGACTTTGGGTGAATTATATCAGAATTTTACTGACTACAACCTTCTGTTTTTCTTTAGTTGCTCTCTGTGGTCTATACCCACAATAACTCTTTCGAACGAATGATCGGAAAGCTCAGTCCATTCTCTTTATGTTTGGACCCAACCGTGTGACTGGTGTCTAAATTTTGTCGTAAACACAACTCGGTGGTATTCACGGCGGTGCTGCCCCAGGGGTTTTATGAACACATATAACTTCCTCCTGACTTTAGTAGTTGGCCGTTACGGATTTTCGGTATTACGTGCCGTTTTTTATGAATAAAGAATTTCTGGTGAAACGGATTTGGGAATTTAGGGATCACTTTGAGTTTCACCTGTCGAATACCGTAATTAGAGGCACAATAGAAAGACAATGAGAGAGCGAACGCCGGCGTTTGCTTAGGGTTTAATGAATGGTGATGTTGTACAAAACGGTGTCATTTAAACCCGTTTCATGATACGGAAATCGGTTATGAATCGAGAGCGATGAATTGATGTTGATGTGATCAAAATTACTCGATTTGAAATGTGTTACGGAATTATTATTGCTTTTCAATATTTAAGGTCCTTAATGTGAATTTAATTACATATGACTGACCTGCCGGTATAATTTGATTAAAATTCCTGATTATAAACAAGATTCTTCCATCAAATGTGAAAATCATTAAATTACTTTTCTTACTCTAGGATAAAGTAAGTTCTAGGGTCACGGTAAGTCTTTCAAATGTTTTCGCAGACTTACTTATTTTGAAGACCCACTAGTAGGAGAGAGACATATATGTGCCTGATGAAGTAGCCTATCAATTATTATTTCTACCTCTTATTACCCTATATACCTCTTTGCGACGATTACGATTTTTCGCCCGTACTTTCCTTTTCTTAATTAACTTATCCAGTTTGCCCTGCTAGCCGTTTATCGGCAAGAAAACTATTTATTTTTGCTGCACTATTATACAAATTGTATGTAGCGACATTTTCGAAGTATGTAATAGATTGTATTTTGTTAGATTTTATTGAGTCGTCGAAGAACCTCTCTTCTAGACATGAGTTGCCATGGCCAACCTGGAAAACTCTAAACAGACTCCGCACCCAGGTTGGGCGCGGCCAAGACAATCTCCACAGATGGGGTTTCCTGGACGGTTTCGACCTTCAGTGTTTGTGCGACGTGTCTCCGCAGACCATGTCCCACCTTCCATCCTGCATAACGTGCCCTATCACCTGTTCACGTAGGGATCTAATGACAGCATCAGTGGACGGCATTGCCGTGGCCGAATAGGTACTGGGCCAGGCAAGGAATTTAATTAGTTTTGTCATCGACACGCTAAGAAGAAGAAAAAGTATGTACTTCCTAGCTGAACTTAATGACTGAACGATGGACCACCATAACATAGGCTCTTGGCCTAGTTTGGTGGTTAGTGGTTACATTAGAAGTACTGTGAAACATTGTAGTTGCTAAATGTGACTCTTTAACCACAGTATATGGAAATTGTGTCAAATAAACGGCTTTTTTTAAAATAATTTTGTGACCGCCATGACCCAAAAACTACACAACAAAATCCTGTATGTATACAATGTAAGACCAAAGTGCTACATAAATGAAAACGAGACCAATACAACGATATAGATTAAGTTTTATTGAGCAAGTTGGTTCCCCACTTGCCCTTAGCCGGCTCAGTGCGACTGCACCGAAGTGCGGTTAGCATGGATCCGTTACAGCAGCGCGTTCACTGACCTACACGCGGATCTATTTGATGGGAAATTCGCTTGTTAATCGAAACGCAAAAACTGATTTCACCTTGTGAGCTCTAGTTTTCTAACGAACTCTAACAGTGCGTGCTGACGAATTGTGTTGCGATTTTGTGGGCTGTGAGTAAGCTTGTAAGTGGATGATGTGTTGTTGGAAATACTTAAGTGATGTAATTATCGACGTTTAGATTGTGTGAGGAGTGATGAAAGAAGAGTATGAAAGTGTGTGTGTATGTCTGTATATAAAAGGAGGAACTGACCGACTGATATATTAACGCACAGCCGAAACTACAAGGATTAGGTTTGTGTTCGTCCTTTTGCCTTGATTGCAGACCAGAGTAGAATGGAAGTAGAAATCATGTTGTGCCGACCCCAAGTAATAGGTAAAAAGGACTGAAAGTGATGTACCTTCGTTTTAAGGGTTCTAATAATGAGAGATAAATTGCACTTAATTAGATTTTAGTAATTTTATTTGTAGTGAGAGTAATTTTGAGCAACAGGTAGGTACTAATTCGGGTTGATCTAATAATGCTTTGTTAATCTCGGAATAGATACAAATGTATAATGCTGCGTGAATACGAGCGCACTTTTTTTTTGAAGTGAGAAACTGTCAAATAAACCCCGCTCTGGGTGAAACATGACAGAGTTTTACTGAAAAAGTACCTACTAGTGTTCATCCAATTGCCCTTTGCGTTCCAGAACCACGATAACTCTTTGGAACAATCCCGCATCCTCTATGAATACCTATATCCTTGACAGGTCTAAAGCTCATGAAGTTTTTAAAGCAATCTATATACAGGTATACACACACTTGTTCTCAAAAATCTGACAAAAACGGATTGCAATTAGACCAAAAAAGCTGTTTTCCAAAAACCGAAAAGACTTTACAATGTGAAACTTGATGACATCATTACTGTCCCCGCACACGGGCCTCAAAAAAAAACGCCGCCACAAAAAAACGCTAGAAGCCGCCGCAAAAACCAGCTGAAGCGCACGACAACTTGTAGGCTTGAAGCGGCTTCAAGCGTTTATTTGTGGCAGCACCGCCGCACACGAGCCACAAAAAAAGGCCGCTTCAAAAGGAAGCTTGACGCGGCATTTTTTTTGAGGTCCATGTGCGGGGTCACTTACTCACTATATTATGACAAAAACAAATGAAAACCGTTTTATACAATCCAATTGACAATAAAACGGTTTTACAACATTTGCGGGACACACAGCGGATTTAGCAGCCTAGTTACAAAGAATTCCAAGCCATTGTTTCATTATTACAGGTACCAGGTGCCTGTCACTGGTTTTAAAATTGCGGTTTTAATAATAGCCTTGATTACTGTAATTAATCATTGTGCTTTTAGCTAATGGCGTCGTATTTCCGTTTTTGTTTTGTAATAAAATAACATTTGTACAGGGAAATGTTGGCTGTTGTTTTTTTATTATCTGTAGGTTTAATCTCATTCAGAGTAATTAGAGTGTATCTGTATAGTGTTATGATATGGGCTGTTTTGTCAAATGGTTGTAATGGGGCGCTTTGTCGGATTTGTATGGAGTTTTATATTTGTATTTGTATAATTAGATTACTTATACAAATTAATGTTGCGAAAAGTATTTTTGTCTATTCCGCGAATATGTTTCTTGCCTAACTGTAAAGTGTGACTAGTTATAAATATTGACTGGCCTATTGGTCTAGTGGTCAGTGGCCCTGACTGCTATGCCGGAGGTCGTGGGTTTGATTCCCACCCAGGACAAATGTTTGTGTGATGAGCATGATCATTTATTGTGTCTGGGTGTAATTTATCTATAATATTTATGTATTTAGAAATATATAAGTATATTTATCAGTTGCCTAGTAGCTATAACACAAGCTCTGCTTAGCTTGGGATTAGACGGCGTTGTGTGGTAGTTGTGGGTTTTTTTTCTGGTTTCTATCTGGGGTTTTTTTTTAATTAGTTCAGTAGTTTTTGAGTGTAGGTATTCATTGCAAACCAAAATACAAATCTTTCCTCTTTATAATATCTATTAGTATATATGATAATTTCGTTGTAACGCCAAATAAAATATGGGCAACTATTTATACATATAAAGGAATTTCTAACATCGTAAAATATTAAAACTGTCTTTACACTACCAAGGTAGTAATTGACAAATATTTAATGACCACAGCCATTTTAAGACCTCTTAAATTCAAACCTAACGGTCACAAGGATGACAGTTAAAATATAAACTACTGGCACTAATCTCAAACCTTATTACCTCTGTAAATTCTTCAACAGACAAATAACGGATTAGATGCAAATGCATTGACTGCTGTTTGCTTCGGAATCGTTCGTACATCGCTCGTACTATTTTGTGTAGTTACTGCAAACTGCATCGAGAATCGAGACTTCCCGTTAACTGATGGCATGAGTTTTAAACTTATAGCGTTTATTCGCTGACTAGCTTCCGCCACCGGCTTAGCCCGCGTAAAATTAGGTTTTTGCCAAACAAACTTTGTACACCTGTTTCATCTGTTTAAAGGTGAATTTTAGAGTAATCGCCTACATCATAAAACCCTTGTGCAAAATTTCACGTTCCTAGTCCCAATAGATTTGGCTATGCATTGATATGTCAGCGCTGTACTGTTTTTCTTCACTACGCTAGCGCTGCGCTGTACTGATTTTCTACGCTACGCTAGCGCTGTACTGTTATGTAAGTCAGCACACTAGTTTTTTAAGAGCCTAGTGCCATAGGATTTATTTTCCACAACTTATCGATGTGATATTGGTACTTACATATTACACAATAATATGTTGTCATTATGCTATTTTTGTGTCATTATGTGCTTTATCCTGCACATAATATATTCCAAGTACTAGGTCAATGAAAAGCAAATACCTACTGAGATATATTGAGTAAGTGGCTAAAATTAGAACTAATTTCATCATCTTAATTTTTTAACACTATTTTTAAAGACGATAATTTTTATTAGATTTATTATTTATTTCATTTATTTATTATTTAGGTATACACATAAACTACATATTTAAATATTTTTTAAACCTAACCCCAAAAAAGAATCCCAAATTTGTAATATATAAAAACAAAAGAATCCCACCGGTATCGGGAACAATGTCCAAGCTACCAGCCGACGGTAAGGACTCCAGAGAAAAAAACCTCCTAACAATACGAGCCGTGTTCCGGAGTACCACTCCAGAAAGAATCCGTTGATTTAGTCACTTAACGAGAGCCTTCTAAGATGTCGATCGAGGCTACTGGCTATTAAGCCATTGGCTGACACGACTATCGGGACAATGATCGCTGAGTTCACATCCCACATGTCGACAACCTCGCTAGCCAAGTCAATATACTTAATTTGTTTATCTTTCTCGGTTTTACGAGGTTTTCGGTTTATTTATTATTATTATTAATTTTAATCTAATATATTTTTAATTTTATAATTTATGCATAAGAAAAACTGGTTTCCGAAATAGATGAATTTATTATTATGTAAATTTCTTTTACCAACCCATTTCAAAACATATTTTTTTTGTATGAAATCATCAAAATATTCTTTGGCTGGAGCGAGAGGCCCTTTCTGCGTTCCTTCCGCGAGAATTTGCGGAAAAGGAAACCCGTAGTCCTAGAACGCAGAGAGCATCTGAACTCTGAAGGACTCAGGTGTAGTTTTAGTCAGTAAAAGACTGACGCGCCCTCTCGCTCCACCTACACCTGGAGAATTCATTGGATGATTTCCCACTTTAAAAAACCCGTGTTTCTACATTTACCCATGCCGGTCCAGGGCCGTAGTGACTTTACTGGCAGAAACATTTTAACCTCTAATAGAATATGGAGCACTTGGAGCACCAAGCGAGACTTGTATAGCGCAGTTTCACAAAAGTTTAGGTGACTGGAACCATGAAGACATACCTGGAACAAAACAAAAGCGAGTTAGATCATCATCATCATTTCAGCCAAAAGACATCCGTTTGGACATATGCCTCCCCCAATGTTGCCATAATGACCGGTCTTGTGCGTCCATCGGATTCCCGCGACCTTCACCAGGTCATCGATCTACCTTGTGGGAGGTATTACAACGCTGCGTCTTCTGATACGAAGTCACCACTTCAGAACGCTCATTTTTCATTGCATTTTCGCTCTTATAATGTTCCCATTGTCGGGACTCAGGCCTCTTCTCTAGGAGAGGGAAAAGCAAATACGCTCAAACAAACATAACTGTTTGTACCACGATGCATGTACGAGGACTGGTACAGTGGACCACCCCGTTACCACGGTGCCTCGGAACTAGTGAGTAACAGGGTTAACGCAACGCCTCGTTGAGCGCACGCGATACGCTGAAGTAATTTGAAAATTTGCAATTTTTGACTTATACCGTTTCGTCACACGGATGCGGCGTTTGCCGACGAGATAATGCTCTAATTTATTTTTATTATTATTAGGTTTGTTCATTTGATAGTAGGCCGTAACACGTAAATATGGCAATTTCTTGTCTCCTTATCATGTTCATCGGAAGAAAATTTAAAGATAGGTACGTCTATTGGAAAAAAATTTCAACCACAAAAATGTTATTAAAATACGTAGCCATTATTTTTATCAAACGGCTCCATCTCTCAAAAGAATTTCAGAGGGTTAAATTCAGTCTTGTAACAATATTTTAAATTCTGTCGAGTATTTTCTATGTTTGCTAAAGTGACCACAAAGGAATTTTCTCGGTACACTCCGGAATTTCTCTGTTCACTAAGGTCTAAAGGTATACTCCTCGTATTGTAATATAATTCAATGTAGTCGTATGTCCTATCCTATATACGTAGGAATTGTACATAGCATAGTCGGCCTTATAATGTTCGCACTGTTGGGACTTAGGCCTCCTCTCTAAGAGAGGGAATGGACCGTAAGCCATCACGCGGTCCCAGTGTCCATTATGTCGTCGACGGCGCCTCAAGGAGTTGTCAGTAACAGGAGGGGCACAGCAGGGTCGAAGCCTACTGGGACCAGGGTTATCCGAAAGGAACTCAAGCCCCGGTATGAAGAGGCTGGAAGGAACGGGGTGGGTTTTTAGTTAGTAAGAGTCTGACACTATCTCCCGCTCCACCTAAGAGCGGGGGTTGTCATTGGATGATTTATGCTACCAAAAAAAAAATATATATGTCTTCGGATTTTTAGTTCTAGGACATTCCGGTTTCCTCACGATGTTTTCCTTCACAATTTTTGAAAGCAGTGGTGTTGGAATAAATTAAACAAAGCAATGCGCCTGGCTGGGTACCTACAACTCGTAAGTCGGGGCCGTTACCACTCTGCCACCACTGCTCTCTCTGCTAGTGATGCAACGGAACTGGCATAACGGAAGCAGAAACGGAAACAGATGTCAAAAGTAAATCTTAACGGAAGCGGAAACGGAAACGGAAGCGTTAACGAACACTATGAAAAAAAGCACAATTTTACATTATTTTTTTTTTAAATTAAAATTGTACTTTAGTAGTAGTCAAAATTAAACAGCGGCAAGTTATATTTAATAAAGAGTAACTTGGCCGCTTTTTCACCTTTCAGCCTATTTCGATGTTCTTCATATATTAAACCATTTAAATAATTGCTCGCTGGATACACTGCTGGGGGGAGCTGATAAGTATTGGCGAACTATTGGCAAAATATGGGGGTATTTGTGCGAATTTCCATTCCACCACATAAGAGGATCCTCATGAAGAAGTAGTCTTTTTTCTTTCTTGAAGAAGGTGTGACTGTATCTTTAAAAGTAAATTGTCACCATCGTCAGCTGTAGAAGAGTCATCCTCCTGGTCTTCATTTACACTTAACATCGATTCCAATATTTGCAATGTCTGCTGCACCGCTCCTCATCGCTCTCTCCCCGCTTCCGTTAAGAGTTCTGTTATAAAGTTTGCGGAACCAGAAGCAGAAGCAGAAGTGAAAAAACATGCGGAACTTCTGCAGTTGCGGAAGCAGAAGCAGAGTTCTGTTGCAACACTACCCTATGCCACTACTGCTCTCCGGAGGAATTGTACATTCCTATTCTATTTACTCACATTTACTAAAACTACTCGTACCATCATAATATGAGTCGATGTTTACATCGGAATCCTAATTCCATTACAAAATGACTAAGTATACCTATATTACAGCAACTACTGCCTCAGATATTTGTCCATTTTCCTATACCTAACAAAAGAAGAAAATGAAAAGAAAATTCCTCGCGTATATTTTTATGAGTTCCATTACACTACCTACTTAATTATTTGCACAACAATAGAGAAATATCAGTTTGTTTTATTAAACTTTTTTTCCTCTGACTGCGTGCTATCATTTCCCTCGAGGGAATCCACGGAGGTTCCCTTTAAAATCTTTTGTTCGTATTATTATTAGATATCAGTTGAGAGGCAAGGCTCCGTGGGTATTAAAGAAAAGCTGCTTAACCACAAGAGGTACTTTGTATTCTATACTAGCTTTTGCCCGCGACTTCGCCTGCGTACATAAAATATCTAATAGCCTATGTCACTCAGGAATAAAGCCGCTTTCTATTGGTGAAAAATTTTAGAAATCGAACCAGTACTTCCAGAGATTTATCTCCTACAGATAAAAAACATAAAAACAAAAAAAAAACAAATTTTACCCTTTATTATATTATTAGTGTAGAAGAAGATTTGCATTCTATTTCGTTTTTGAATCTCTTGAAACTTACAGATAAGTTAGATGGGGCAGAGAGTACAAAATTTCTAGTCTTCATCGCCACAAACTCTTAAAATCTGCACTAATAGGTTATCATTAACCGAATATTTTAACCGAATGCATAACATTTTAACCGAATGTTGGCTTAGTAAAGCTACTTATCTACCAGCATTGGACGGTTTTGCATCGCACTCAACAGGTATCAATGCGAATCAAAACGATGGCGTCATGATTTACACGAGGCTGAGCCTACATAGCTACGTATGGGAACCGGAATTCAAGGGTGGGAATTGTCTAGTATGTCAAATAGACAAAAACCTTGCCGTGGTTGCTGTATACCGTTCTCCATCATTCAATTCAAAGGACAATTTCGACAATTTCATAACTAGCCTGAATAATGTCTATGAAGGCCTATCTTCGTGCCCTAATATCGCCATTGTAGGTGATTTAAATATTGATATTAGACCAGAAAACAGGGATGTCCGTAGCTTTGACTACTTAACTCTAAATGCTTCTCACGGGCTCATGCCAACCCATCTTTTTCCCACTAGGTTAGAACATTGTTTAGACCACATACTGCTAAAGTCTAACCTTTCATCAACTACAATTGTGTTGGATTCGTTTATAGCAGATCATAAAGCCGTCCTACTTAATATTGCAAAAGCCAACCCACAACGGAAAACCTGTAACTACAACACTCGCATAAACCACGAAGCTGTTATGTTGGAGTTAGAAGAGGTCGGTTTTGCAAGTATATACCAAATAGATGACGTTAATGCATCCATGAATGAATTCATAAATATAATAAAGTCAGCCATATCAAAACATTCGCAGATAATAAAAATTCCAAGAAAAAAAAGGATTATTAAACCATGGATAACACCAGGTTTGCTAAAATGTATACAAAACCGAGACAGAATGCACATAAATTCAAAAAAGACACCAGACAACCTGATTCTTAAAACTACCTATGTTCGGTACCGAAACTTTTGCAATGATTTACTTAAAAAATTAAAAATTTCATATGAGCAGAGTGAACTTGAAAAAGCTAGTAAGAACCCAAAAAACTTGTGGAAAACAATAAAACAAATAACTAACACATGTAAAACGCATGTCAGTCCTTCTGAGCTGTTGGAAATACGAGATAATCCGAAATCCTCCGTTAACGAAGTATGTCACTTTTTTAGTACAATAGGGAGAAACCTGGCAGCAGACATTATAAAAAAGAACCCAGGTCCGTCATCCCCAGCTAGTAGAAAGGCCCCCTTTATCAGGAATATCCCTCAACACTCCACATTAAATTCTCCTGCCATCCTGGAAGTCGACGAAGCTGAAGTGGAATCAATTATCCTTCAATTACGGAATGACTGTGCAGTGGGTTGGGATGGAATACCATCTTCTATTCTAAAAAGCTGCCGACATGTATTGCTTCAATCATTGACCTATCTCTGCAACCGTTGCCTACAGAATGGGGTTTTTCCCGATGCCCTGAAAAAGGCAATCGTTCACCCTATTTACAAGGGGGGGAGTAGAAATTGTGTCAATAATTACAGGCCAATATCTGTTCTACCAGCGCTATCAAAAATTCTTGAAAAGATACTCAATAAGTGTTTACGCAGCTTTCTTAACCCTTCAGATACCGTCAATTAGAGACACAATAGTAAGACAATAGATGCGCGGCCACCGGGTGTCGCTTGGGGATTCATGAATTAATAAAAACAAGATCATTGCTGACAACCAGTATGGATTCCGACCTGGGCTGTCAACAGAAGATGCTGTACTGGATTTCACGCAGACGGTTGCTAAATGTTTGGATCAAAAGATAAAATGCTTAGGTATTTTCCTAGACCTTTCCAAGGCATTTGACACAGTTTCTATTCCCTCACTTACCTCTAAGTTGGAGCATCTCGGTGTACGTGGCATATTACTAGACGTTTTTAAGGATTACCTCAGAAATCGTACTCAATGCGTCAAAATTGATGCGTACCTTAGCGACGAAGAATCGGTATCTTATGGCGTTCCTCAAGGAAGTATCTTGGGTCCAACCTTATTCCTTATTTACGTCAACGATCTGTGCAGAATGAGCCTCCCAGACTGTAATATATATGCGTATGCAGACGACACTGCTATTCTCGTGCATGGACTTACGTGGGATATAGTCAAAACAAAAGCGGAAATGGTTCTGGCAGAAGTGATGGAATGGCTCAGTTCAAATCTATTAACACTTAACCTACAAAAAACCACCTACATTCCTTTTGCAATTCGTCGTAACACCGCACCGACAGATACCTTCAATTTAACTGCTCACACATGCTCAAACACCATAGGACCCTGTACATGCCAAACACTCACTAGAACTGAAAGTGTAAAATATTTAGGAGTGCAGATAGATGACGGTTTACGATGGGACAAACAAATTGATGCCCTCACTACCAGGACGATGCGCCTGATACACATTTTCAAGTCTCTCAGACAATCGGCTAATGCTGACACTCTGAAAATCGTGTACTACGGTCTGTGTCAATCGGTGATTGGCTATTGTATCGCTGTTTGGGGCGGTGCAGCAAAGACAATCATTCTAAGAGTTGAGCGAGCACAGAGAGCGATTCTAAAAGTCATGACGAAAAAGCCCTATAGATACCCAACTACTGAACTCTACTATGATTGTAAAGTCCTTTCGGTTCGTCAACTGTTTGTGCTTAAATCGATTCTGAGAAAACACACCAGTCTTCCTAAGTCCGACCCAAACAAGCGAACATGTGTTATTCCGGGTACTCAACACAAAACTTCTTTCGCTAAACGCCAGTTCTATACCCTAAGTGGGCACATTTACAAAAAAGTTCACAAACATCTAAAAATTATAGATTTAAATTCATACACATTAAAACAAACAGTAACAGAGTGGCTACTACAGAAAGACTACACATACACGGAGTCTTTACTCACTTACATCGCCTAAAAAAAAAATAAAAAAAATAAAAAAAAAACGCACACTTACAAGCTATTCACACATGCATCCACACACACTCACCCCTACATCCACACACACTCACCCCTATATTCACACACACAAATCCACAATAAGCAACTACCACATCACACCACTACACATCCCCTCCACATTTTACTCGTACACGCACACCTATTACTGCTGTCAAATTTAAACGGTAGATCGACACTGTCCACTGTTGTACAAAAATGGTATATTTATAAACTGGACACTGTCTCTTAAAATACAGGATAGCCTAGTTTAAGAGGCAGGGTTACTATAATTATGTACAGAAATTTTTGCAACACACTGTAATCCCTAGAATAAGTCTACCCACTAGCTATCTACTTGTGTATATTCTGTAACTATTTTTGGTAAATAAACTTTATTATTATTATTATTATTATTATTATTATCATCATCAGCCGAATGACGTCCACTGTTGAACACAGGCCTCCCCCAAGTGTCACCATAATGACCGGTCTTGTGTGTCTCGCATCCATCGGATTATATATTATATATAGTATATAGGTAAAGTTTGTTTTCTTTTGTTAATAGGAGTTAATCTCTGAAAGCACTGGTCCGATTGCTAACATTTTTTCACTGATAGAAAGCTGCTTTATTCCTGAGTGACATAGGCTATATTTTAAGTAGGTACCCGGGAAAAAGCTAGTCTCTTCATTAAATGTTATTTCGTATCTCGTCCAAACTTAATATATAGAAACAAATAAACATAATAGCTGGCGTGCCACCAAATAAAAGTTAAAACAAAACAGTTATTTTCAAAACTACAGCCGCCAAAGTTCGTAAAACTAAAATGGCCGTAGTTCGCGGACGACACCTTATAAACCGTGTGAAATAATACTGCATTGCAGTTATTTGAATGATTTACTATTTTCTGCTTTCTGCAGGCAAGAATTGTTACGATCATTGTTAAAATTTCACGCCAATCGGACTGGCGAAAATGAAATCAAATACCGCCCGATCTACTGGGAAAAGTTGATCTGGTTCAAGCCTTTTTACAATCGTTCTTGTGTTATTTATAAGATACGCTCAAGTAAAATAATACAATATAATAAATATGTGTTGTTGGCATGGCTAACTCATCGTCGGTTTGTGAAAACTTAATTTATTTATTTCAGATGTTTCACAACAATTCAATTATACTAAAATTAAAATTATGTTAAATTCTATTACCAAATTATATTAAAATCACATAAAATTATTATCAATTAGTTTTTATTTTATAATTTAACGTTTATATGCTTAACTTAACCTAATTAAAACTAACTTAAAAAATAAGTTAGCACAGCATAGTCGGCCTTATAATGTTCCCACTGCTAAGACTCAGGACTCTTCTCTAGGAGAGGGAATGAGCCGTAATCCACCACGCGGGCTCAGTGCAGGTTAGTGGATGTCACATGTCTTCAAATTTTTGGTTTCCTCACGATGTTTTCCTACAACGTTTTGAGAGCAGTGGTGATGAAATAAATTACACAAAGTAATGCGCCTGGGTGGGTTTGAACCCGCGACCTACAACTCGATAAATTTATTTTAAATTTTTCGTCTGAAAAGAATAGCAAGGTACATATAGACCAAGATAATCCCACAATGGAGTTCTCATTCGATTTCATCATTTGTTCTTGTTCTGCCACCCATGGACCCTTTATTGAACTACACTCTGATTGGCCGGACGAGGTTTTAATTAAAACTATTCAAATAGGACGCTTTGATAGTGCACTGGAGGAAACTAATCTATAAAATAGGTACTTTGTACTGAATGACTGACTGATGGATTAACGCATAGCCTAATCCGGTGATCGTAAAGACCTGAAACTTGGAGGGTATGTTCTTGTAAAGGATTTTGGTACAGATATAGTTGAGACCCTGGAGATGGACATAGGCTATTTTTTTTAAGTTAGAAAAGCGGGAGAAAAGGGAATTAAAGTAAAAAAAAATTAAAGAAATTAAAGTATATTAATAAACGCGGGTGAAGCCGCGGGTAAAAGCTAGTTAACCATATTTTATTTCTTACAGTGAACATCTGGGTTACAAAATGGAGAATGAATATCGCATCTAAGATCTTTATCGTCAACAAATTGCAAGAATTGGCTGGGGGAAACTTGTGCAATATTGACTCACAGCTAGCGCCGTGAAATGATAACGTGAATGCAGTAACAAAGTAACATTACAGAGAATATAGCAAGAAAACCGTTCACTATCTTTTTTTTTTGTAGGTGGGAAAATAATCCAATGGCATCTCTGCTACCTTGGGCGGAGCGGGAGATAGAGTCAAACCTTTACTGACTAAAACCCCAGTCTAGTTCCTTCGTTGCCTTTCGTATCGGGGCCGAAACTTCCTTTCAGAAGCAAACCCTTGGCTCCAGCAGGCTTCCACTCTGCCGGCCCCTTACGGTTTGCAGACAACAGCTTGAGACGCGTGGAACAATACGCGTCATTGACTGCTTGGGCTCGGTCCGGACAGTTACCAGACGGTCGGACGCAAAGCTACCAATTGCTTCTATTTTAGAAAAAACAAACTAGCATAACATAAAGCATATTCAGCCTGTGTGTGTCACAGCATGTGTAGCCTCAGCCTACTAATGACAAAGTCCACGCAATGACAGGTAATACTGTAAACTACAACGCGGGCGCAGTGCGGGTTGGATGTTACATGTCTCGAAGTTTTGTTTTTAGGACCTGCTGTTTTTTTCCTGATGTTATCCACTATCATTTTGAGAGTAGTAGTGTTGAAATCAAATACAAAAAATAAAGCGCCTACTTGGGATTGAGCCCGCAACTTTGTCTCATAAGTCGCGGCAGTTGCCACTAGGCCACATAGCTAGCTACTAGCTTCGTGTTTTCATCATCATCATTTTAGTTGAAAGAAGTCTACTGTTGGACGTAGGCCTCCCCCAAGTATCATCATAGTGCCCGGTCCTGTGCGTCTCGTAATCATAGGATTCCCTAAATTCAATTTCAAAATCATTTATTTCAAATAGACCAAATGTAGGCACTTTTGAATAGTCAAATGTTGGTCAGTCTAAGAAAAGTGAAGCCAAATTGCACGTTCCAAAGCGTAGATCTCTATGGAGAAGAACGTGCAAGAAACTCCATGGACACTCTTTTAAATCATATTATGTGTTACATATAATGTAGTAATTACGTCATCCTATCCTTGATGTTTACTATCATCGTTCAAATTGTTGCTCATCTCAAATGCAACAGCTTTATTAAAATATAGACTACAATTTAAAATGCCAGCATTTTGTGAAGCTCTCCTTCATGAGATCACATTGAGTTGGGAAGCGAGTGCACTTGAGAGCGTTGGAATAATGTAGATGAACGTGCTTCGAACGTCGGCTGTAAAAGTCTTCGCTATGAATATTCAGAAGTCTTCATTCTTCATGCTATCGCGTGTAGTTTTATATGGTGTTGCTGGCGCTATTTTGGGATGTTGAATAAAATAGTTTTCAATACACTTGCTCATAAAGTGACTCTTATTTCACTGCACTTAGGTAGGTATATAATGGCACTTGTTACCAAACTGTGACATTTTGATTACCATTACGCACTAGTGCTATAATGTGGTTAAAACCTTATTGCTCAACCTCTACCCCGCCATAATTTTATTACATTTATCGTATCAGGATGTGAAAACAAATTTTTAAACCACAAATGAAAACAAATTTTTACCGCCGCAAAAGTTTACTAGTTTTACAGTTATTTCTTCAACACAAAACAACAACAACTGTATTGATCGTCGTATGGTACAAGTGAGTAATTAATGATTACCGTTCTCGGCTCTCTTAAGACCCTCGCCATGGCTCGGGTCTAAATACCGACTAACATTACACACTTATATCATAATATACTATTATAAGTATTATCACTTTAGTTTCCTATGTTATGTTTTTTGTCGTGGTTTTATTATTTTTAATTTCAATTAAGTATTGCTTTTATACTTTTTTTTTATTTTATTTCTCTTATAAATGTTGTCTATATATATCTTTTTTTAACTCCTCTTTTTTTTAGCAGGTATGTGATTTCTGCAGAAATAAGCATCATCTTTGTTCCTATTTTTCTGTTTTTTTTTTCTTGTTTTTTATTATTTGTGTGAAAATGAATTGTTAAATACATAAATAAATAACGTATAGTCATCTTGCTGTAGGTATTTTTATCGTTACTCGTCATGCTCCTTAATTAGTCATTCTTGTTCACCTTTCTGTCATTTAGTTTATTTGTAAAAAATCTCTTCTGTTATTTTTTATATTTTTGTCTTCCTCTTCATAACTGAGCCCTATATCTTACTTGTCCAAAAGGTCACTGGTTTCAAGGACATCTTTGCTTGTACGGACATTAGTAATCCTTAGACGAACAAACGTTTTTGCATAACTAGTAACTGCATGACCACTTAGCTTTTCATTCTATATTCAATGTTGCCATCTATCTATTAGAGCGTATAATAGGCTTTTAGCATACCCAATTCAGCGGTCAACCCAGTTAATATATTGAGTGAACTATTTACTCACTGAATATACATAAGCCGATTTCCTTTCATCCCTAAAATGGATGAGGATGAATGGGAAGATTTTAAAGAGGATAGTGTGTATTGCATAAATCCTTACTATTCTTATTAATATTATAAAAGCGAAAGTGAGTTTGTTTGTTTGTTACGTCTTCACGCCTAAATGGCAAAACCGATTTTGATTAATTTTAGTAAAGAGATAGTTGGGACCCTGGAGACGGATATAGGCAATTTTTTTTAAGTGAGAAAAGGAGGAGAAAGCGGGATAAAAGGGGAGGGGAATTAAAGTATATTAATAAACGAGGGCGAAGCCGTGGGTAAAAGCTAGTAGTGTAATATTGATTCAATGTTAGTAACATGCAGAATGCGTGCAACATGAAAACAGCACTAAAAATATGAAATATTCAGTATACGTGGGGTGCAGAGATAAAAGACTGCTCCAGAGCATTTCGACAATCGGGTCGCCGAATAAATTTTTACTATGTCAACGCTCTCGGGGTACAACGCTGCATTTTTAACCGAATGAACAAAAAGTGATATGGTTAACGCCAGGGCTTTATAGACAAACGCTTCCAACAAAGCTACTTATTTGTGTTCAGGGTTTGATTAAAAAACACCAGGGAAAAAAAGGAATGAATTATTTGTTTGTAGGATCAGACGAGAGCCTTAAATTTTTAAGTGAATTTTTTACCGTTTTGAAAACAAAGACATTTTTTCAGCATTTTGTGTACTATTTTGAACTTTCTTTCGGATTTTTTAGTGTTCTGTACCTAAAAGATAAAATCGGAGCCTATTACTGAGACTCCGCTGTCTGTCCATCCGTTGTCTGTCTGTCTGTCTGTCTGTCACCAGGCGATATCTAATGAAACGTGATTGCTAAACAAAAGAAATTTTTACAGATGATGTATTTCTGTTAACGCTCGCGCTGTAATAAAAAATATAAAAACTGAATGAAATCAATATTATGAAGGCTCTCATACAAAAAACTTGTTTTTTTTTTACCATTTTTTGCTACGGACGGTATGGAACCCTTCGTATGCGTTTCCGACTCGCAATTGGCCAGTTTTTTATAAGCTAATCCTGGTCTGGATTGTCCACGTGTAACAAATTGTTGTAAAAAGTTTTTGCGTTGCCAACCTTGGGAAAAGGGATGACCGTAATATTTCATTGTTTCTGCTGACGCTACAAATTTTACCCCTGTTTATTTAGCACAATTTCCTTGCTAATACTTGGCTACAAGGTTAGCGGGTTGCCAGTTATGTTTTTATTCTCTAATCATATTCAGGGTGGCCAGTTTAACGAACGAGTTTAAATTAAATTTTATAATCTATGGTTTAAACTGGAAGCTTTTACGGCCTTATGCGGCGTGTTTTACTTTTTATGAGTTACCTATTTTTATGTTAAAGAGAAAATGAAATACAGTTTTAGATTATAATGTTGACATGACTGTAACAAGTCATAAATAAATGTAGTGAGAACTATCAAAAATGACAGCCCAAGATAACCAAAGACTGGTTTTGGCGGGAATTTTTCGAGTGAAGTTTAGTGACTGTTTTAGTTATTCACAAATCGATTCCTAAATAAAAATATGTGATTGATGTGGTGATTTAAAATAGCTAAAGTTTAAGTATTTGCATAACTAGATAATACGTAGAATCATTGAAACAGGCGCCTCGTCTCGGTAAAAGGAGCTGATAATGTCAGCATATGTTACATGCGCATTCTAATTGAAAACAAAATGATTATGCCAAACGAAAGAAACCGTGCGAAGAAAAAAAAAAACTAAACCATAGACTGACTTACCCAGAGCCACGTTGTCACTGGCCTCTATTATTTATCACTTATCATTTTTTTTTGCTGTAAACATAGGTATAGAGGTCAGTGAACGTTATAGTTTATTCTCGGGTACAGGTTGCTTTACGAAAGACAACCTACCCCTCCCCAACCCCCCCCCAACCAACCTCCCCCCCCTACCCCTCCTACCTTAAAAGTCTCTCAGGGCAAAGTGTAAAACTAATGCATGATTTATAAACCTATATATAAACATTGAATAAAAATATCTCTTTGGTTCACGCCACAAAGAAACCGTATAAATTCGTATTTTGGAAGCTAACTCTACTTAGGGTGCTTTTTCACCACAGATGTGCTATGCTACGTTGCTATGGATGCGTTAGATATCCACTAATCATATTCATTGGTGCACATAGCTTACTGTGGTGGAAACGGATACGGATCAACTAAGATATGTTTTTTATAACAGATGGTCGATGTGGACGAAAGGTTCTGGAGTGCTGGCTACCGCGTACCTGAAGACAGCGTGAGGGTCGAGGGAATCTGATGGATGCGAGACGCACAGGGCCGATCATTATGGCGACACTTGGGGCAGGCCTAAGTCCAACAGTGAACTTTTTTCGGCTGATATGATGATGATAATGTTTTTTACATGGAAGAATGCGTACTATAGGTACTGCTATGGATGCGTGCTATGGATCCAATGGTATACCTATGTATAAAAAATATATAGGATTTTTTTCTTTCTTCTTTATACATCGCATAGCTCGAGCTAACATCTTCGTCGTGCAGCTACTTTGCGTCAGCGCATCTTCATAGCACATCTTACTCGCACCGCTACATAGCTTAGTATTAGTGCAAACGGTAGTTATTAGGAAAGCGGCACATAGCTCACATACCACTTAAAACCATCCCTTAGTACGCATCCATAGCATGCTTCTACAGCACGCATCCATAGCACGCATCTATAGCACACATCCATAGCACACATCCATAGCACGCATCGATAGCACACATTCAAAGCATGCATCTTTCCCTATAAAAAACACATCTTAGTTGAATCCTTTTCCACCAGTGCTAAGCTATGTGCACCAATGATGATTGGTGGATATCAAACGCATCCATAGCATCGTGGCATAGCACATCTCTGGTGGAAAAGCAGCCTAACATGGAACATAATATATGTAGGTTCACATATGGAAAGCAGTGGACAATGGACTGGAACGGTTTGGATGACCGCCAATGAATAGGTACTTTATCGATACAAACCTCACTTTCCATCTTTTCATTCAAATATTCAAGCAACGATATATTTTTCTCCTTCGCTTTTTTCGACGGAAAATTCTTTGGGGAAATCTTTTGCACGAATTGAGAATAACACAATCCTATCAGGATTGGATTGTTAGGTTTTTTTGTGATGGCAACTTTACATATGTGGGTTTTTCTGGGAGTCTTGCAGTGGCATGTGGTTTGTGTAAGCTAGCTACTTAGCGGCTTCGCTTGTGTAACAGAAGAAGATAGTCCTAAGGGAACATACTCAGCTATTCTAGGATATCGTCTACCCGTGTAACAAGTTTCATAAAAATCTATTTAGCAGTTCGAGTGTGAAGGAGCAACAAACATACATACACTCATAAACTTTCGCCTTTAATACCTATTAGTGTGGTAATGTGGCCTCGTTTGAATAAATTTTTAGTACATTCAGTGCTCTGATTTTTAAATTCATTTGTGTTCAAGAAATTTATTCTCCTAAAAGACTACAGCCACTTACATGAGAAAAATGGTACTAAACATTCGTCGTTCATAAACAAATTGTTTTTTTTTGCTTCTAGTAAAGCGCGGTTAATATTATAATTTTTCGACTTTATTTATAATATTCTTTTTACATTATCTTGCAAAAAATTGTTGGCTGGGAAAGTAAACAGACTTGAACGCAAGGTAAAGAAGAAACAAATAAGTTGGTCAGCAAAAGTCTGACATCCCTCTCCGTCCAAGGGTGGGAGATGTCATTAGACGATTTCCCATCTAAAAAAAGAAACCATCACACTTCATTTACCAACAAGAAAATAGCAACAGATCGTAAACAGATTTCATATAATCTCGCCCAGCCACAGAGCAAGGTAATCGAGCGAGTTAAGAGCGTTTAAAACAGGTAGGAGATAATTTAATAACCCGCCACGGTCAGTAGGCCAGACGGAAGCGAGGACCGGTTACTGAATATCACTCAGATACTGGTATCTGTGTGAATGCACTTTTATTTATGTGAGAAAACGAGATTTTAATACCAATGAACTGTCTCGCTGAAGTTTATGTGCTGTGACTCATCGTTATTAACATTTTTATTTGGTTAAGATGGTAATGGATATGTAATCGCTTATCCCTATTAACAATGTCGGATGTGAAAATTGGCAACTTTACTCGAGAGCGAGTCAAAGTTTGACATCCGTCATTGTTAACTGGCGAATGGGCCACATCTGACAATGTTAACGTGGCCCATTTTAAAAACTACACGTAATTTATTTTTTCTTTTTGCTGCTATTAAAAAAAGGGACTTTTTGAGAGTGATTCGTGAAATAAAAAGAAAATGGCAAAAAAACATATCCGACATTGTTAATAGGGACAAGCGGTTTGATTGTTCTTGTCAATAATAATAAACCACAAATGTAAAGAAAAATGGGGCCATGGGTGATGCGAAAGAGATCTCCGGGGCCCTGGAACAATGGCAAAGAAGGAACAGGAGTGGGCTTTTTTAATCAGTACAAGTTTGACACTATCTCCTGCTCCGCTCTAACACGGATCCACCGCTTTTGAGCCGAGTGGGAGATAGTATTTATTATATCCTAGCTGTGCCCGCGACTTCGTTCGCGTGGATGTCGGAACTTAACAATGTATTTTTTAGTGCGAAGCGCTGTTGGAGGATACCGATACAGATATAATTTATTTATTCTGGTGCTTCTTTATAAACAACATTAGCTGTGGAACCATCTGGAGCATACACAAAAAGATTATTGGGGCTGTTTACGCATGAAAGAGCTACGCATATTTGACCATGGGAGTAGCGTCCATTTCTTAGGTCCACCTCCACGCAATATTTATTATATATGTATGTAAGTCATTAGATGATTTCCCACATAAAAAAAATCTGTAAAGGAAAAAATAAAAACCCAGATGTAGGACAGAGAAAAGAATAGAAGAGAGGATATTAAACTAGTGCGCTTCACCATTAATGATTGCATTACTGATTTTCATCAGGTGGGATCGCAGACCACTAGTTTATACGATTTAAAAAAAAAGGTGGGTAAAGGCCCTGCAATGAGACAACAGGCCTATAATAATACATCATAATGAAAATTTTATACAAAAATTTATAGTTAAGTATGTTTAAATTCAAGAACACGTTTTTTTAATAAACTAATCGATATAGGTATTATTATGTCATACAAAGTTAAAAGTTTATTGTTTAATAAAGTACTACAACATCTAACTAATAACCCATCAAGTTCAACTGTATCAATCGAAGAATTTTGGTCTACAGTTATTGTCCCTTTCCATTTTCTGAAATATAATATACACGCTTGCTTTTCCTATAAACTTTAGACATTGTCAGAATTATAGTCGACATCGTCTCTGCTTGCCATTAATAAAGAATAGAATTCATATATCTAATAAATATTATAGCATAAAAAAAAACAAATATCGAACCGACAACAAAAGCTCAGAAAAAAACAATTAAAATTTCGAAAACATACGTCAAAAAATAAAACCAGAAACATTAGCTTCTTTTTTTTTGTATTTTTATGACCTGGTCACTTGGACCTTTAAGTCAAACACCAGCTTCTAAAACAAAAGTTATTTTGTTTTTTTTTTTAAGTCGATTCTTTTTTTAAACCAATTTAAAAAAGGAGGAGGTTATCTCCACAATACTTTTCGGTAAAGGTTCGATTCACATTCAGCCATTGTTTGCGGTGGAGGCGTGACATTTTTATTGAAACCCTTCTTCATTTCAGTGTACACAAAGACTTTATTTACTTTCTATTATGTGACATACATACGTAAATATGTTTGCGTTATACCAATAAGCGTAGGCGTTGGTTTAACTTCTGTTAATTTCGCGTGAATAATGGAATACTTACTTATGTAATTATTTGGAAATTTTCATGTCTCACTAACGTTAGCGTGACATGAAAATTGAAGCTTTCAGTCAGGATTCAACGTATCTTGTAAGCATATCTAAATAAATCTATATCGAACTAGCTGTTGCCCGCACGGCTTCGCTCCCGCTCTTCCCCTTTCTACCCTACTATACCCTACTCTACCTGCTCTACCCTAGTCTATCCTACTATATCTTACCAAACTTCACATAAACCATCTACTAAATAGTCCGAAGAAAGCCTAAATATTTGGTTTGTATAGGTGAGCCCGTTCTTGAGTTATAAAATAACAACGAAAAGTGGCTACTCACTGATAAATCACGATATCTAAGAAACTGTATTTTGCCTGCTGCGGTTTTCCCATCCAATTTTAATTTAGGTCTCTTCAAGACTAGAGTGACTGCGACCCCACCTGATGGTAAGCAGTGATGCAATCGTTGATGGTGAGGGGCATTAGTTTATTAAGAGCCTTATTCTCTCTAGCCTTGAAGGCACCTAAATTATAATTGAACGGAAAGACCGCAGCAGTCAAATTGTATTCTTTTTAAAACTGTAAAAAGAAATATTTATCCAAAAAAAAAAAAAACATTTCAGCCCAAAACAAAACATCTTACTTGTGAGGACCTTCTTTACATAACCTCCTAAACAAACAATCCTTTTTTTTTTAATCAAGCGAACCTTTCACGTTTTCACGTGGATACCGAATTGTTTTTTTCATTTCAAAGGGAAACTGCCCTAACATATTTTTGGAGTAAGTACCCTCTTTCAGTGTTTTGAAAACGATAAACAGTGCGGATCAATTTCGATATCAGGGGGTCTACTTGCTTTCTCCGAAAGGAAACTTTCGTAAACGAACGATATTCATTTGACGTTAAAATTGTAAACAATCCTCTGTCACAAATATTTTTTTTTCGAAACATAACTAATTAGAGTAGGTTTAGAGATTCGGTACGTCAAACAATTTTCGTTTGTGCAAAATTTCGGTAACGAAAACACGCGAAATTTCAATCGAAACTTCGTTTTTCGGAGAAAGCGAGTAGACCCCCAAGTCTATATTGAAAATAACTAATAAACTTGGGCTGCTGGAGTGTTAAAAACGCAAACGGAAAACACAGGTTTTACACAGAAAAGGCTAACATTTCCTCTCGGAGCGGGATAGTTTTTTTCTTCCATTCTGTCCTGTCACCCGTCAAACTATCACTAACTCCCTTTACTTTGCTATTAATTTTGACACGATCCATCCATCTTTTTTTCGGCCTTCCTCTCCCACTCCATCCATCTACATGTATGTAACTCAGAACTCTTTTAGTAATATGCGCGTTTTCCTTCCTCTTCATATGACCAAACCAAGACAACTGATTTTCGTTCCCTTTTCAGTCACTGGCGCCACTTTCAAACTTCCTCTAATATGTGTCTGAGTGTAATTTATCTATAATATGTATGTATTTAGAAATATATAAGTATGTTTATCAGTTGTTTAGTACCCAAGCCCTGCTAAGTCCCAAGCTAAGGGACTAGACGGCGTTGTGTGATAGTTGTGGAATATTATTATTATTTTATTATTATTAATATATTCATTTCTCACTTTATCCATTCTCGTCACACACAAAACTATCACCTGTGCATTTAATGTCAGTCAGTTCGTTTCTCCTTATAGAACAGTTCATCCAGTCACAGTGCAAAAACCTTTCAAAATCACCAAGAAAAAAAAGAAATCTCATAACAATAATCATAACACATAGTTGTACTAACTTGACCTATAATATTCTAAACAAACTTAAATACTCGGAGCCAGTGGGGCGCAAATCTGACCCGTTTACACTCTACTGGCGACGCAACTATACTGCTATTGGTATAATTAAACGAGTATGTGTATCTAGCATCTTTTTTTAAACTAATACAAACTAGTGCTTATACATCGTGAGGCAACTCGCATGTCCTAGATCCAAAAATTCGGAGACGTAACATCCAGTCCGTAACATCGCACTGGGCCCGCGTGGTGGATTACGGCTCATTCCCTATCCTAAAGAGGAGACCGGACCTCAAGGAGTTGTCAGCAACAGGAAGGGCCCAGCTGGGTCGAAGCCTACTGGGGCCAGGGTTATTTGAAAGGAAGCTCGAGCCCCGGTATGAATGCTAGAAGGAACGGGGTGGGTTTTTAGTCAATAAGAGTCTGACACTATCTCCCGCTCCACCCAAGAGCGGGTTTTGTCATTGGATGATTTTTCCGTCCGAAAAAAAAGGCCAGAATAGCAGCAGTAGGGACATTAAAGAGGCTGTTTTTTACATGTTCACCAAAGATATTCTTATTTTTGACACCCTGTAATATTGCAATATCATCATATCATAAAGTTAAGTTAGTCCTATTTAGCCCATAACTGTCTAAACAAGTTTAAATACTCGGTGCCAGTGGGGCACAGTTGTGACCCGTTTGCATTTCGCTGCCAACCGTAACAATACCGCTACTGGTTTGATTAGCGAAGTGAGACTGCATTTTAATGCGTATGGCTGAGTTGGTGAGAGGTAGTCTCATGGTTGCAATCACGACTGCTTATTCTGAGATCCCGAGTACGATATCCAAGCACCGGGCAATGGTACTTTAGTTGAATGCGGTACAGAGAGTAAAGTACCGCAAACCTCCTTTGAAAAGGGAGGATCCTCCGACCAGACAGGTGTTATAGACTGGTGGGCTACTGCCCGATACTTGATGTCGGGCTGTCGTATATATTCAAATCGCGCGGAGAACTTTGATTGCGCGATGCAGTATTTCGTATTTTCTTCGTAGTTCTTATGTGGCGTCATAGATGTCGTTACAGTACAATTGGCTTCTTCCTTTAAAGTAGCCATACACGCTAGGGTATACCTGACAGGTTTACCTGTACAGTTATGCTTGCCAGGTAAGCTTGTATGAAAAACTGCACAGTCAGTTGTGCAACATACATGCTCCAGTTTACCTGGCAGGTATGACTGTACAGGCAAACCTATCAGGTATATACTAGCGTGTTTGGCGGGCATTAGAAATACTTGATACATCGTACTGTAGCAGCTCCAAGTTTGGAAGACAGAGTATGATAACCTCATACGCCGTTGTCTTGCGCCTGATCTCTCTCTGGTCGTGTGAAACCACCTTAAAACCCACCTGCCTTCAGTCGAAAGTCGTTTTTTGAAATTGATCAAGGATCACGGTATCTCTTTCGAATATTCCCTATTCCCCGATAGCTGTGTACTTTTCAGGGTCTAACTCCCCAATTCCAAGACTTTGTAGGCTTCTTAATAACCGCAATATAGTTTGGATACTTTTTGCTCATCTATCCAGAAATTCATTGCTAAGTCCACCTGAAATGATTAACTACTAGCCCATCCTTGTAACATGGTAACTCAAAATGTTGTATCTGCATTATTTTATTTGTAAAATCTGTTTATTATTGTTTTCTGCATGCTGTGTCTATCGTGATATATTGTACACTTGCTTTGTATAAGGGTATAGTACATTGTTACACTAGGGGTGAAAGTTACTTATTCCGTCCCGAGAAGGAGTTGGCGGCCGAGCGCAGCGAGGTCGCTAATTCGAGGGACTAAATATGTAACTTTAACCCCGAGGTAAGCACTGTGCTTTTCATTACGAATACAAGAAGATAGACCTAGTTTTTTTTTTTTAATAATTTGACAGCTGTTAGTTGAAAGTAAAACTCCCTAGGGATGAAAAGTGTGATACTTTTCAGCCCGCTCCTCAGGCAACTTCAGACCTACTTTCAGAGTATGAGTAATGAAAAGTACATTTTCAATGCAATGTGTAACGATTGTTGATAGACCAATAAATGAATAAGTACTACTGCGTTTATTTAGCTTTGTTCTCCGTACTTACTTAAGCATCGGAGTTAGTAAATACAACTAAATCCGCTTATGTTAGTAGGTACGTAGGTACCTGTTAGTGAAAGCCTCAGAATGTAATCTGGATATTATACTAAATGGAATGCAACGTTTGTTCTAGTATGAAGGATTATTTCAGGAGAATAATTCAGTTTTCGTACTGAGCTTTATAAATATTTACAGGTTTACGGTTTATTTATTTTTTCTATAACTTACTAGTTAAGATATTTATATTGAACTAGCGACCCGCCCCGACTTCGCTCGGGTGCAATATTATACATATAAACCTTCCTATTGAATGAATTGAATCACTCTATCTATTAAAAAAACCGCATCAAAATCCGTTGCGTAGTTTTAAAGATTTAAGCGCACATAGGGATATACGGACAGAAAAAGCGACTTTGTTTTATACTATGTAAACATAAGTCAGCAACCTTGTAAATTAACCTTAATTTATAATTGGTTTATTTTAATTTATTTATTTATTAATGCTTATTGCACATAAAACAGTACAGAGACGGACTTAATGCCTTAGGCATTATCTACCAGTCGAATTTAGGGTGGTGCAGAAACATAATATGGTAGGTGCAAACTTTAATGTTAATATCATTAAAATAAACCAATTATACCGTCATTAACAGTTCAGTTTAGGTCGTCGAATGGAACGCGTAGAGCTCGTAAAGCTCTGGCCCGCAGTAACTCTTTCAAACAATCCCACAGAGAGACTAGTCGGACAAGATACGCATAATATCGAAACAAGCGCACTTAGAAAGAAAAGGAAATAAAAACATTGATTTGTGACTCGCACAGGACAAACAACAATAAAATAAAAAGTAACTACTTAATCTATAAAGACTTTACTTAAAATAAAAAATAAATAAAAAAGAAAAACAATATTAAAATTCTCGGATGAATTCGTTCGAGACCGGGACCTAAGCGCGTTCCATGATTCTCCTACATGCGTTCCTGATTACACATACGGGAGAGTTACACAGGTACGACAGTTCCCGCACGTGTGGAGAGGACAGTTTCAAACAAACAGTTGGAAAAGTTTGCTTGTTTTAAAAAATTACCCCTGGGCCCCCAGTGGTCGCGACAGTTTTTTGTTTCAGCTAATTATATATTTTACCTGAAGCTACGAGTGAACCATGTGGAAAATCCGTGTTAAAAAACTCCGTAATACCCTTTTATCATAAATAGGATTTATAGCAAAAGTTTGTCTATAAACTGGAGTAAATGTGGTATATTTTTATTAAGTGCTGTTCGGATGGTTTGCGACAATGTCTTTTAGTTGCAATAAAATTGATTCAACATATTGTTTATTTTCTTTACGAGGATTTTATTTAAATTTCTTGTAAGGAAACAATTTTAAGAGTTAGCTGTCGATCGATAGGTTAAGATGTGATGTACCATCGCGACCTATGCGTAAGTCGGAGCCGTTACCACTCGGCCACCACTGCTCTATTTACAATATTTTTATTAAATTATCATAGGCTCTCCTTTGATCACTTTAGCGTAAACTGCAAAATCCCGCATCGCGATATTACAGTTCTCTGCGCGATTAAAACATTATAAGTCATGGCCAGATTTTAGAATTGATCACTTCATAATATGCCTAGCCATTTCATGAAATGGTAGCATTTCATGATATGGCCAACTAAAACTGGACGGATCGTTTAAAAACGTCAACGTTTTATTTCACCATTGATATTATAGTTCAGTGTTTGTGCGGCGTCTCTGCGCAGACCATGTCTCACCTTCCGTCTTGCATCACGTGCTCTGTTACCTGTTCACGTAGGGAGCTAATGACAGCATCAGCGGACGGCATTGCCGTGGCCGAATACTGGGCCAGGCAAGGAATTTAACTAGTTTTGCCATCGATACGCTAAGATACAGATTATAGTTCGGATTATACTTTCCGGAATTCAGAAACCTTCACAATGGTATCGTAGTTAACAATGTGACTATAAGACAAAGGCGGCATTTTGTGAGAAAATATTCTTACAAAACGGATTATACGAGTAAGTATTCTGCAGAATATTTCGCAAGTTGTTCGTCTTAAGGGAAATTCTTTGCAAAATATTTTCTCTACGTTTTTCGCGGAAAATAATTTTGCTATATCAAAGATTGTGAATGTTTTCATAAATGTTGGGTATTTATTTATCTACCTTACCGTTGATATTTTCCAAACATTAGGATGTGAAAGAAAAGGGAGTTAGTGATAGTTTGACGGATGACAGGACAGAATGGAAGAAAAAAACGTGATGCGCCGACCTCAAGTAATATGGGATAAGGTCAGGAAGAGAAGAAGAAGGATGTAATATTTGAGGATATCCCTCTTCTCCATAGGTCCCAACATCGCAACTGGGTTTTGATAAATATGGGAACAATGTGGTAGTATATACTCGTACCTACCCTTTCAAGTAGTTGAGGTTGAAGCAGTAGTTGAATTATGGGAACGGAATCAAGAACCAATAACTGTATGGCCTACAGATATCCAATAAATTGTATGGCGACAAGCAGAGTAGCAGTCAATCGCTTAGCTTCTGCGCCAACGCGAACGGTCGGTTCGGACTAAGTGTTTTGCCTTATTGTTTATACCGCGTACATCGAAGGACTGGAACAATTTGTCAGCTACGGTCTTCGCGACCTATTTATTATATTAGGTGTCTTCAAGGCTAGAATAGATAGGCTCTTAATAAACTAGTGCACTTCACCATCAACGATTGCATCAATGCTTACCACCAGGTGCGATCGCAGTCAAGCACTGGTTTATATAATTAAAAAAAAAAAAAAAACGTGCCGTCGTAAAATCTAAGCGGATTTCGTGAAATTTTATTTTAATTAAATGGCAAGCTGGCTATGCTGATTATTCGAACCATTCACTTTATATAAACCCGTTAGTCACCTGTATCAGGAAATTTACAGCTCGACCCATCGTTAAAGGAAAATTTAAAGCCATTTTGTCAAATGTGGTTTGAGTGTCGCCCTCACGACATTGCTTAGTAATTCTCCTAAAGGTGAACGCACACTTATCCAAACCGAACGCGCTGAACGAATTGAAAGAAATGAATTTCAGAATTCTTTTCATGAAATCCGATAAAACTCCGCACACTCAACCACGTCGAATCATCCGAATCTGGAAGGACTCCAGCTAAGCGTGGGCAAAGTGTCATATTTGCGATTGGAACATTTGCATCTGAATCAGTATCTGAACAGTAGTAGAATACGATATAAAAAAATTAAATGATATGTATCATTTGGAATATCGGCTCAAAAGCAACAAACGGAACATTTGAAACATTGGCTCACAAGATACAAATGGAACATATTTGGAACGCAACGGGTCAAAAGATACAAACGCAGACACTGGCTGTTACGAATCGTGATTTGTTACGTTGCGAAAATTCAATTTAATAAAATATTTAGTGTTCAGATACACTAAATGTTTTATTAAATTGAATTTTGATTTGAGAATAATTTAAAGCAGAGGTTTTTAGTTCAAATGATTAATTATATTTACACTATTTATGTTTTAATTTAATTCATGAATCCCCAAGCGACCACCGGTGGCCGCGCATCTATTGTCTTACTATTGTGTCTCTAATTGACGGTATCTGAAGGGTTAAATTTTAAAAAGTGCTGCTCACGTAAAGTAAAGAGTGTTTCAGTGTTCCAATTGTTCCAAAAGATGCATTCAAAACATTACTGATGTTACAATCGTTTGGAACACTAAAATGTATCGGAGCAGTGTGTAGGTACATTAAAGAGTTACACACGCCTAACTCCAGCACAAAGAAAAATTCTTTCGATACGTTCGGCGCGTTCGGTTCGGAATAGTATGCGTTCACCTTTACGCGGAAGGGACTGAAATATTCTCTCTACATTCAAAACATTCGTTACTAATTAACGGATTAATTAAAACTTGTATAAATAGTGTCTACGAGTAGATATATTCCACAGAACAGATGAAAGAGGTTAGAATGGCCTTGTGGGCGGGGCAGGCGTGCCCCAAAGTAGAGCAATGCTCATAGTTCAACAACCAATGGCACAATTACGATCTAAGTGTGCGTGGTCTGTTAGTTGCGTATTGCGCATTCGTATTGGTTTATGGCCTGTAGTGGAGTTAAAGGGTGGGGGATAAGCGGCGACACTCGTTGTAGTACAAATCGGAAAGTATTTCCTTTCTAACCTACTTCATCTTTTCTGTGATATATTCCATTCCGTGGGTAAAGAAATTTTTAAGCCAAGTGGTAGAGTCTATTTCGAAATAAGTCCTTTGAATTTACTTCTGAATGTACGCTTTTTACTCTAGTTTTACATACGAGTATTTTCGTGGAATTATGAATTTAATACTGAATTCCTTCTTTTGCGTAAAATTAGAATAATTTTCTTCACCAGCTTCTGTCAGTGGCTTTGCTCGTGTGAAACTGGAAAATTATCCAAAAAGAATATATTCCTTCTTCATCCTTATCCGTTTAGCCGTTTGAGTATGAAGGAGTAGTTAGCATCACCATAATTTATTCATAATAAATAAATAAATAAATAAATAAATAAATAAATAATTTCGGCCGATAGACCAATAATCCGATGACATAGTCGCCGAAATCCGATAGATGAAATATGCACAAGCCCGATCGTTATACTCGTAGCGACACTTGGGAAAGGCCTATGTCCAACAGTGGACGTATATCAGCTGTGGTGATAACATGCACACACACGAATTTTCACCTTTATAATATTAGCCTGATCTACATACTAGCTACTGCAACTTGAAAATGATCCCTGAGAAATATACTTCTAGAATTAAAAGAAGTATCCTAATGTTAGAATTTGGTCTACCCGTGTGTCAGTTTTATCTAAATCAATTCAGACGTTAAGACGTGAAAAAGTCAAAAAACCCTCCTCCCCCTGTCTCCCTTACCTCCTCCTTTCTTTCAGTCCATCCAAAGGTTATCTGTAAGAGATCGCCATGTGCGATAAGACCGCCCATTGTACACTTTTTTCTTTAAATGTTTGTTCTATATATTTGTTTATGTGGTGTACAATAAAGAATATAATAAATAAATAATAGACAAACAGAGTTCCTTTCGCATTTATAATACTATCCTTACTAATATTATAAAAGCGAAAGTGAGTTTGTTTGTTTGTTTGTTACGTCTTCACGCCTCAATGGCAAAACCGATTTTGATGAAACTTGGTACACAAACAAACCATGTCCTGGAATAGGACATAGGATACTTTTTATCCCGGAAGTATGTTCCCTTGGGATAATTTTCTACTATCACGCGGGCGAAGCCGCTGGGAGCAGCTAGTTATGTATAAAGGCATTGATTGCAATTTCTCTAGATATAACTATAGCTACTAAATATGTCTATCTACGCCATCTATATTCTAAACAAAATGCCTAACAAAGACACCCAATCCATACACGTTACTGATACAATACAAGCTGTTTTCACCCAGCCTAATGTAGTGTAAAGCGATACACAGACTACCTATTGTACACCTACACACGAAATATATACTCTGTGGCAATTAATAATCTTCTCTAGCAATTGTCTATTCCTCCACAATCTACAAAGGAGGCTTTTGTGTCTATGGAAACGTAGGAGGTCCTAAAATATTTCTTGGCGGGAATATTTGGAGTTATGTGGCTGTTTTAATTATTCGCAAATTGATTTCTAGTAGATATTGTGATGTAAAATTGGCGTCTGTACAACTAGACAATATGTGGGATCATTATAACAGGTTCGATCACGGTAAAATTGAGCTGAGAATTTTAATGTAGTATTGATAGGTAATCACAGTGAAGTTTACCGAGAAGATTAACTTTGATGCATTTAAGCTTGAACTAAATTAGACCGACGCACACGTGTAACACTGATTTGTACGTAGAACGACGTCGCGTGGCGTGGATCAAGTGTAGCTCTACAAGTCTAGTTTCCATATAAAATGTATGGAGATCAACGCGCCCAGATCGGCGTGTGTGGCACACGTATGAGCAGTGTAGTTCTACCTTTACTGCCAAATACTACAAAAACATTGGAATGTGATTTACATCCGTATTCTAATGGTAATCAACGAATTACATGGCTTAAAGGACTAAGTATCCTAGCCAAAAAAAAAAAATAAAAAAAGAGGCTCATAAATATTGACGTTGATTTAAAAAAAAGCCTGTCCAATTGAACGAAATTGTACTACTGAAACGGTATGCTAAATAATTCGCAAATGAATACGATTGGTCTGAAGCCCTTTCGAATTTTCATTTTGAATGATTGCTTTTACTATTTAGCTGGAAATTGGTATTTATCTTAGTAACTACTTGAGGAAAATGAATAATATTCATTTTCACTTTTAAATATACATGATGTATTTTTCAAGTGAACTTTAATGGCCAATTAGAAACGGCTTCGGCTTGCTCTTAAATTAGCTCTATTTTTTGTTTTTTTTTTTAACTGTTGCTGGGCTCAATTGATCACTATTTCACCTAATGGAAAGTGACGATGTGGCTGATAATGGAGCACGCTTGCCTCGAAGTAAGCTAACCTATTCAGTCTTGGCTTAAAAATCTCCAGATTGTAACTATTAGGGAAAACAGATTCCGGCACAGGTTTCCATTCCTCAGCTTTTTTATAACATAATAACCTGTATTTAGCCTCTTTGGAAGGAATGAAGGGAGGCCTTTGCCCAGGGATGGGACAGAATGGGATAGAAATAATAATAATAAATAATCAACACTATCAAATAGTATAATAATACCTACAGTGCAGCGCGTGATTTTTTCCAAAATTAGTTTAGATTTCTGATTATAAATATTATTATGTTTTTTAATCCATTCATTTTTACTTATCATCAAATTCAAGCCCGAGAGTAATTTCATAATTATTCGCTATCCCTCATAGTTTCACATTTGGCTATCCTCATTCCTCACCCATTTGAAATATTCATCCTGTATAAGTAGCGATACCCATTTCTAGATGAGCGAGCAGTTTCATGGATGTTTTAACATTTGCTGGAAATAGATCCACATCTGGGGTTTGAATTGAAGCCTCATTGATTCTTTTCATATCCATCTTTTTGGAAATATCCGTCCCTTTTTTCAATATTTAGTTCGACAGTCCATTTCCAAGATGGACGACCAGAGAACTCCGATGTTACGTGTATAATTATTTAGGTATTAAATAAGTTTTGTTGTTATAATATTAATGATTAGTTTATTATTGTTTAAGATTATTTCATGTATTTGTCTATGGGCCTCCATAAAATGATTATTATTGTTATTATTTAAATGACGTGTTAAAATTTCAGACGCGAGGACATGAAACGCGTAGTATTTTCTAGTAGCAACAATTAGGAATTACTAATTTATAACATTTCAGAGATTTTGGGATTTTGTTTTTTTACTTTTGACTACAAACGGGTACGGATAGAGCGCCATTTTTTTTGTCTTCATTAAAAATTAGTGGTGTATAGCTCCATCTCTTAAAACAGTTCAGTTTAGGTTGTCAAATGGATCACGATAAGTGGACGTGGTAAGGCCTCAGAGCTTGTTGTGAATGTTTTATAGTTTAAAAGAGGTATGTCACTGTTATCGTTGACGTTTTTGACTAGCTATCTGTCTTATCCACAGCAAAAGACTAATTGGGACCGTGAAGGTTCTGACCAAGCCGCATTGGGCCCTCGCGGTTGATTAGGTCTTATTGCTACTCTTCGAGAGCAGGTCCAGTCCCAGCAGTGGGGATATTAAACAAGGCTGATTCTGTTTATGCTATAATCCTAGATTCTAACGATTTATAGGAGCCCACGTAGGCCTATAAAAAATAAAATATTTAAAATGATTGATTTGAATTATCGACGGGTCATCGCGGCGATACTTGGGGGAGACCTATGTCCAGCAGTAGACGTTTTGGATGAAATGATGATGACACCCAATAATAAAACATTGTCAATTGTGTTCTAGTTAGAAGTTCAGCGGCAAAGCAGGAATGTGTCGAGAAATTTCCACGAGCAACGGTACCCGATGGGGAGACTTATACTGAGGAATCACGCGATGGGGTCTTCGAAGTACACGTAATATTAATTCATGAATCCCCAAGCGACCACCGGTGGCCGCGCATCTATTGTCTTACTATTGTGTCTCTAATTGACGGTATCTGAAGGGTTAAGTTCGTGGGAAAATCTCCACTAATCTATATATATATAATTAGATTAGTGTAGATTTTCTATACAAGGTGTAAGGGACAGTCCTCCGCAAATTTTAAGGGCTTGCTCAGTGAACGAAACTGAACAACCTTCCACAAGATTTGTTCAGGAAACGAAGAAAAGAATCAGCCTCAGAATACAAAATTATAAACTTGATTGGACCATTTGTATGGCGAGATCGATATTTTACTAATATCATCATCATTTCAGCCAATAGATGTCCACTATTGGACATATGCCTCCCCCCAGTGTCGCCACAATGAACGGTCCTGTGCGTCCCGTATCCATCGGATTCCCGCAACCTTCACCAGGTTATTGGTCCACCTTGTTGGAGGCCTTCCGATTAAACCCGGTTCTCGTTCTTCCAGAAGATACTAATATTATATAGAGGTAAAGTTTATTTTCGGTTTTTTTTGTTTGTGTTCTCTGGAAGTTACTGGTCAGCTTGTTAATTTTTTTTTACCGATTGAAAGCTGCTTTATTCCTGAGTGACATAGGCATTTTTATGTGCGCGTGTAAAAGCTAGTGCAACATAAAAAGAGAAAGACTCCAGTCAAAGGTGGCGTCCCAACATGGATGGTAATTGCAGAGATTACAGCTTTGAAGCGACACAGTTAGACGCTAGACTTGTATGTGAAATACGTGAAAGTACGCAAGTGAAAAGGTATGTGAGTTAGTTATGAAAAGGAATAAAATATACTGTGCCGAACTTAGAATATATATTTTTTTTTTCTGTCGACTGGGAAAATCATCATTGACGAAACCCGCTCTTGGGTGGAGCGGGAGACAGTGTCAGAGTCTTACTGACTAAAAACCCCGCGCCGTTCCTTCTAGCCTTCATCCCGGGGCTCTAGTTTCCTTTCGGATAACCCCGACCCCGGTAGGCTTCGACCCAGATGGGCCCCTCCTGTTGCTGACAACTCCTTGAGGCGCGCGGGAACAGTGCGCGCCGTCGACGCCTTGGCTCGGTCCGGACAGTTACCGGACGATCGGACAGCGAGCTACCAATGGCTCGCCGTCCGCGAGCCCGCGTCTACGGTGGCCGGAAATCGGGATCGGAATCCCGGCGGCGGCGGCGGGGGCGCTGTTGCCTGATGCGGTCTGCCTCCTCCTTTGCTAGCATTACTGCTTCGCAGAAGGAGGCGACCGCCTGCCACTCCTCCTCGCTCCGGACTATGGCCTGAACCAAGGCCCGGCGCGAGAGGTCTCCGCCGCCGATCGCCCCCACGAGGGCACGGCGTTGCTCCGCCCAAGCAGGGCACACCTCAACTGTGTGCTCCACCGTGTCCTCCGGGCGTTTCGCACAGTGGCGGCACCCGGGAACTTAGAATAATTTGATATCCATTGTGTGTACATTTAAGGAGAAGACTAGAGTTGTGGGATTCAAAAGGCAACTAACAGAAAACAAATGGGTTTTAGTCAGTAAAAGTCTGACATTCCCTCTCGCTCTAAATAGAGCGGAAAAAAGGTACCTAAAAAGAGAAACTCCCATCTCCTTCTTGAAATCAAAATTCAATAGGATACTTCTAGGCAAGAGGGCTCTAACATCGACCACATCGCTTGAGTGGTCAAGAGTGAACTTATTATAGAATTAATAAAAACAGCGTGTTGAAAAAAGTCGTTTATTAAAGAGGGGCAGTTGCCTTAGTAGTAGCCGTGAGCCTTTGGCTCGGACGTATATTCCACCTCGACTGTAATGAGAAAATGCAATGCAGAGGTTCTTAATAAGACAACTAAGCGACAATACCATTTTGTTTTTAGTTGGTAAAACCATCAAGTAACTTTTCCTGCTCTGGGTGGACCGAAAACAAGTGTCAGACTCATTAAATCCCCCCATACTTCTTCAGATACCCTGCGTTCTAGACCAGTGGCACCTCTTTTTGAAAATCCCATAGCAGAAGCCATAAAGCCTTAATCATTCACAATATCAACAAAGTAAAGTAACCATTAAACTAAAAAGTTAGCGAGGACATAAGCAATAAAATGTGACACGTGCCAAAGTGTTACAGTTTCACCGCTATGGTCAGAGGCGTACGTATCAGTAGCGTAGGCATGGGTAGTCTCAAAGGGAAAATACTAGGAATGCAAGGCAAAATAGGAAAATATGTGTGTTTTAAGCTAGAACTGCATTAGACCGACGCACATGTGTAACACGCCTGACTTGTACGTCGAACGACGTCGCGTCGCGTGGCGTGGATCTAGTGTAGCTCTACAAGTCTAGTTTCCATATAAAATGTACGGACGACCGACGCGCCCTAATCGGAGTATGTGGCACACTTGTGAGCAGTGTAGTTCTAGCTTTTGTCTGTAAAATTGTGATACGCCCTCCCTCTCCACCCTAAATTGAGAGGATGGTTTCCTACCAAAAAAAAAATCCAGTGGCGTAGCTAGACCCAAAAAGGCCGTCTATATTTTTTTTTTAGAGTTTTTGTTTTTTTTATCAAAAGATTGAAGAAGTGGTTTTGTCATCGTGTAAGAATGAGCTCCAAAAAGTATGGAATAAGAAAAGTGTTGATTGAATATGAGCTCGTTTATTGGAGCGTGTGAACTGGAATAGGTCAAGTTTTTACTGCCATCTTTTGTAGGAAATGCTAGAACGAGAGAAGTGAGCTATATAGCATCCTATTATGAAGATACTACATATTATTAATTTAAGTTAAGAGGGAATAGGCTACTTCTAGGCAAGCATGACCTATCTTCGGCCACATCATCGCTTACAAAATGAATAAATTAATACTATCAGGTGAGATAGTGGTTAAACGCGAGCATAAGCATAATAAAAAAAAACTTATCAATAAGAGACTATATTTCAATAAAAAACCCAAGATTGTTGGAAGGTTCACAATGAAAAAAAATGCAGAGGTATTTTTTTAAACATATAGAATCAAAGATATAGAAATCAAAATTTTTGGCCCAAAAAATTTCGTACAAAACGACAATTAAGCGTTTTTCAAGGTCATTCAAGTTGTGCAGACGTAGATATGTACAATCGGCGCTCGAGGGGATATACAAGGTTTTGGATAACAAATTATGAACTTTTACTCAGGGCTCTTATAACCCCGTCTTATTAATACGGCTATTACGTCCCTGGACGTACCAACAATCATACAGGAACTGTGCCAATTTAGGGTGACAACAGGGGCACAGGCAAACAACGTTCTGCCAAGTCACCTGCGCACACCATTAGGACACCAGTCGCCTATTTCCTTTAACAAATTGTCAGGTAGAAAAAACCTATTTCTCAACTATATTGGTGACGACCTCCTTTCTGATATCTATGGGATGATTCACAGTTTAATCTATATATATAAAAGGAGAGACTGACTGACCGACATATCAACGCACAGTCGAAACTGTAGGGCCTAGGAGCGTGCAATTTTACACAAGGTTTCTTTTCATGACATAGACGAGCACTAAGAGAGGGGTTTTCCAAAATTCACTCCCTTAGGGGATGAAACGGGGGTCCAAAGTTTGTCATATCATGATTCATGAGATACAGCCTGGTGACATATAGACTGAAAGTGGAATCTTAATAATATATGGTTCCATTTTTACCCTTTTTATTTACGGTGGGCAAAAATCGTCTTATGAAAACCTCCGCTCTTGGGTGGAGCGGGAGATAGTATCAGACTCTTACTGACTAAAAACCCACCCCGTTCCTTCTAGCCTCTTCATACCGGGGCTCGAGCTTCCTTTCGGATACGAAACCCAAAAAACATAAATTTTTCGAATTCGCTGACAGAAAAAAGCCTTCTATTTTTTCAAAGACACGATTTTTATTGCAGTTATTTAGCGCGGCCATGAAAACTAATGTACCTATTTGCTTCAGCAATTTTGTATGGGTACAACTTGGCATTTTCAGGTTACGCACATTTCCATAACAATGGCTGAACATTAACTTTGAACTTTGTTTAACACCATTCTCTTGCACGAACACACATTTTGAGTGGTTTGGGTAGACTCTATAAAAGTTGTTTTATAGAGAATCGTGCATACAGGTATCCAAAACACCTCGTTTCTACTATTGAACTGAAATGGTCACTATAAAATGTTCTATTTATTATCTATTATATATAACTGTGACGGTGGCGTATTTCGTTCAAACTGCCCTATGTAGGGTTACAAGATGAAAAACAAAAGGCCTGGTTTCCAATTTTAAAAAAACCTGTCATTTTTTACTTTGGGAATTTTCTCTCAACGTACTTAACAATTTAAATATGGTAGTTTATGTGACTAGGGGATAAAACAGTGTCTTTAAGTCGCGGGCTGCATGTTGAATTCCGAACGAGAACGAGACGAAGGTTGCTAAGTTTAACCCCGAACGTTAGTGAGGGATTTATATAATTAACTCCCGAGCATCACGAGGGAATTAATTATATAAGCTGTAAGCTGTATTTTATTGAAAACTTTAAAATTCTTGAGATTTTATGAGATTTGCAAGATGTCCAAAAATCCTGAAAGCTCAGGACAAATCCTGAGATATGGTAGCCCTATGCAAATATAAAAAAAAAACAAAAAAAATAACATTTTCCAAATAACTGTCCCCCGCGGTTTCACCCGTTAATACTCTGCTCCTATTGGTTGTAATGAAATCTTCTATATATATAAAAATGAAACCCGTTTTCCGTTGTCACGACATAGCATGAAAACGGCTTGACCGATTTGGCTGATTTTTTTTTTTGTTGTGATTTTTATTGTGAGGATAAGGTTCTTATGGAAAAAAAAAATTAGGGTAGTGTAGGGTAGAGTAGGTAGAGTAGGGTAGAGTTGGGTAGAGTAGGGTAGAGTAGGGTAGAGTAGGGTAGAGTTGGGTAGTGTAGGGTAGAGTAGGGTAGAGTAGGGTAGAGTAGGGTAGAGTAGGGTAGAGTAGGGTAGAGTTGGGTAGAGTTAGGTAGAGTAGGGTAGAATAGGGTAGAGTAGGGAAGAGCGGGAGCGAAGCCGCGCGGGCAAAAGTTAGTTATATATATATAGCTTCCTTAATAAATGGAATATACAACATCGAAATCATTTAAAATCCTTACCTATTATAACTTTCAAGTATGCAGAGAAAAGAACAGTTAATTCCGCACGCTCGTTCGCTCGGCACCACTTTCATCGCATTAACCAATTGATTTTAGCATTACTTTGTTTGGATTGTACATTTCTTTCTTTATACTTATAACTATAGACATGTAGAATGGACTGAGTTTTTCCTATTACATATTGACCACTTTTTTTATTATTGATGGGCTTCCTATCTAAGTATAAATTGGTCACCTTTTTTATTGATGGGCTCGATGGTATCACGTTTTCCAATATCTCACCTGTATCTCCAGAGTGAAAACTTATTCACTCTGGAGATTTCCGGGTTCCCCTTAGCTATACGCACAATGATTGTGTTCCTAAAATGTTTTGAGCGTTTAGGTAGGAAGTCCACAAGTATGTACTGATTTTTTTTTAAAGCGATTTGCAAAATAAATATCATTTATCATACAGGCAGACTACTGTATAAATTCTATATTCTTCGAGCCAATAGTAATTTCTTTAAATTTTTTTGGCTCAATATCGGTGGCAATAAGTAAATCCTTCAAAGTGTACATATATGGGCACTTAGGGCAATTCAGCATGCGACTCGTGTTTTGAACAAGGACACCGCACCTACATTGGGTATACGACGGGTCTAATAAAAACCATTTTGCCAAGCTGTGTTTATAGTGGCGTACCAAGTTGATCAATTTAGTCCTTTCCATAAAGGTCACTGCAATAGAAATACAGGTGGCAGACGTTCTTGGGGTTTTAAGAAGTCGGATAGTGGTAGGTGAGGTTCTGTACTGTATAAATAAAAAAGCAATCATGCGGGCTGTAGATATATTTCCACAGAATTTTGATTGGAATTAGAATTTTCACCGGCTGCTAATAGTGTCACATAAAGAAATAATCTTTGGCTTACAGTCTTTTGTCTCTTTCTACAGGTTTTACTCAGTCCATTCTCTACTTCAATTACTAAGTAACAGTCTGAGAAATCTTCGTAAATCTTCGTCAATCTTCGTTGTAAATCACGGAAATCAAACCGTTGCAGCGTCAAAGTCGCTTGATGTGCCTGTAGCACGCAACTTTCGACTTTTCGTATACATAACCCTGTATATCGATCGACTTTAATGAATTCTCAAACGGTCAAGTGTTAAGTAATTTCAAGTTTTTTTTACAGTTTACAGTGTTGATGTAAAAGCTTCGTGTTTCTTTGTAGTTGTTATGCAGTTTAGATTGGATTTTGGCCTTGAAATTGCGTGATTTATGAATCGTGGTTGGAGTACTAAGCGAGCTAAACTAATGTTAATACTATCACATATTTTTAATTTTCGTACATTTTAGTTAAGGTCACCAGTTTGCATTTCACCAACTATAAACATTTTCTTCAGATCTGTCACCTTCTTCGGTTACCTATTAAGATGCAGTTATAAGTCACTAGCTGCTCCCGGCGGCTTTGCCCGCGTGATAGCGGAAAATTATCCCAAGGGTACATATTTCCTGGATAAAAAGTATCCTTTGTCCTATTCCAGGACATGGTCTATCCGTGTACCAAGTTTCATCAAAATCGGTTTTGCCATTTAGGCGTGAAGACGTAACAAACAAACAAACAAGCTCACTTTCGCTTTTATAATATTAGTAAGGATTAAGAGTCATCATCATCATCTGTGCTACGCAAATAACACATGAAGAATGAATGAATATAGTGGTAGTGTGTATGATTTTTCTCTTCTTTTATTTCTTAGTTTCTGTACAACGCATTAGTTTAGGTTGTAATGTTGTACATGTAAATTGTAAATAAATAAATAAATTAACAAAGTTTTTATCAATATCAGAGCCAAAGAAAATGCTATGGACTCTATAAGAGTCCTAAAGACCGCTGTTCAATGTTACCTTTGGACATTGACTCAGCTTTCGGCCCGGCAGAGGCGCGGCCCAGTTAAAAGTGATTAGTTGCATCCTACACGCATAAAACACAACGATTTTATGTAATAGTGTGTGTTAAGAAAGAGTAGTATATAAGCTGTAAATTATTGTAAATAAATCAGATTAGAATTTTATATTCTTGTCTCATTACCCCTCACTGTGGCCAAGACACCTTTAGCCATCTCAGATCAGTCTCGTGAGTCTGCGGGACTGGCAGTGAGTGTACCCTTCCCGAACCTGGACATCCTGTCTACTATCCGTCTGTACCCTTAGGTCGCATGGTGCAGACATCCTGAATTTATTTATATATTTATTTATCACGAATAGGTATATGATAGGGTAGGGCTGTTAGGCGTGTAGGTCTAGTAGGTTCCCTTATCGTGTCATATTTGCATGTACCATCGAACCCTTACGCTATTACGGCCTTTCGTTACTTGAGTAAGGGTGAGCTGTACAACCGCTATTCTTAGTTTTAACAAAACCTATAACGCAAAAGGTTGGCGTTAAATTACTTATCAGTCTTTTAGGTTAGAATGTAATCAATTACTTATTAAAAAAAAGGAAAAAAAAATTTGCTTGACGTCTTTTACTTGTCGATTCAATATTTCCAAAACATATATTTTTCTGTTGATATTATTTACCTCAACAGGGTGACCACCGACAATCTTTTCACATAGAATTTGCGCTCCTAATAATAAAGATTTATATGTATTATACTCACACAAGATTGTATTATTTTTTCTCAATAAGCTGACACAGATTCCAGCATATAGAACATGTCAGAATTGTAATTCCGATACGGAATTGTATGAAATGTTATATCTGATATTTCCATTTCCGATTGTAATAAAGTACCGAATAGCTTGACGTTGTACGTGTATGTACTGTAACATTTAATAAATTTTGTTTGCATATATGTATATACATATATACATACATATACGAATCGTAACACAACATGACAACCCACTCAGGAATATGGATTTTTATAGAACTACTTGATTTTCAATATGAGCGCGGTATCCTTGTCCAGATGCTGGAGTGCCCTAAAGACAAATACACCTAGAATGTTGAGAACCTAATGAACTGATGTTACTCTTGATGTAGTCACCTTTTTCTAAAAAGTTTACCACAAAAAGATGAAGAGACAAAATAAAATGCGGAACAAATTAGACACAATGCAGACCAAATGATAGTCGGCTGTTTTAAGCGCCCAGAATGTCTGTTTTCTAAAATAACGGGTGCCGTCAGATGAGACTGATCATCTCTTAGCTGCCAGTGGCTTAATTCAGTTTCTATCTTTTAATTATTTTTTAATTTTTTTTTTTTTATCACATTGTGCTCACATAATAGAAGCACCAAGAAATATGTAACTAAGGATTATATGTAACACATAATATGATTTAAAAAAGAGTGTCCATGGAGTTTCTTGCACGTTCTTCTCCGTAGAGATCTACGCTTTGGAACGTGCAATTTAGCTTCACTTTTCTTGGACTGACCGACATTTGACTATTCAAAAGTGCCTGTAAATGGTCTATTTGAAATAAACGCTTTTATTTGATTAGATTTGAATACTGACTACAGTACAACCAGCATTAACGGATTAACCGCTTGTGTCAGACTGGTCCGACGAGTGTTTTCGAGTCCTATTCGCCAGGGTCGTGTATTTGCGACTGTGTACTCCATCTCGTTTAGCTCTTCAATCCCCATAGGTGACAGAAGAGGTGATAAGATGCGAGATGCGAGTATTTCGGCCGTGGATGAGCTACCCTGGCAGATTAAACGCGAAAGTCCGTGTAAACCGGATATATCCGTATCCGTAAGCGGTTAAAAAGTTAATTAAGATTGCCTATAAATTAGACACATAAATTCTCCAAACAATACACCTCCCTGTTAGGTGTTTATAATTTAACAATAAGCTTTCCCAAAGCGTTGTCGAAGCATAAATTGTTTAACTTCGACTTTGCAAGCAACAAACTTCCAGATACGGCTACTCGGTGCCGAACTCAAACAATTTGTTTTCAAATCAATTATAATTAAGTACTAACGTGAACAATCAAAATTAAGCTCTGGAGTGTTGGTAATAAAGATTAAAATATTAAGTCAATTAAAAGTTAACCGAGATTTTTTTTTTCGTGGCATATCATCAAATGACGTCTTTCCTCTGATTGAGTGTCAGACTTTTACTGACTAAAACTCACCTGTGTCCTTCACTCAGTGTGAGGTCAAAAAAAGCCACCACAAAAAAAAAGTTAGAAGCGGCCAGAAAACAAAGCTAGAAGCGGCCAGAAAAAAGAAACTAGAATTGGCTACAAAAAAAGATGCAGCGCGCGAGAGCTTGTGGCCGGAGAAGCCAGAAGCGGCTTCTATAGCTTTTTTATAGCGTTAACACGGGCCACAAAAAAAGGCCGCCACAAAAAGAAGCTAGAAGTAGCTTTTTTGTGGCTCGTGTGCGGGGCCACTTACCCTTTGAGTTCCAAACCCACAGTCACTCTTTCAAACATTTCCGTAGCCCAGACTCAGCCCCATTTCGAATCCAAATCAGAAAACTATTTTTGCAGTATTACCTATAGAGCTAATTGCCCTTTGCGAGGACAACGGTAACTCTTTCGAGCAACCCGGAGAAGCGAGAAATGGTCCCATTTTATTTATTAGCTTTATATTAATTATTTGTCAGCAGTGGGACAACATGGGCTTATTATAATAATAATTACAATAATAATAATATATTAATTAGTTTGTAAGTAATTCGCGAAATTGAAGTTGTAAATGAAGGCAGCCTAATTGTAGCTCTGCTGTTGACGGTTGACTTAAATTTTATTATTAAATCAGGCCGTTTGTCCACCACCGCCGTCACCGGGACGTCACCGAGAACGAGATGACGGCGCCGATTTAGCTATACATACATTTTTATGGCTATGTGTCCACCGCACGCCCGTCACCCGAGCGCATCTTAAACTTAAACTCGGCCCGAAATAATCTCGTTCTCGGTGACGTCCCGGTGACGGCGGCGGTGGACAGACTGCCTTACCCTTTAATATTACAAAAATTTAGATTAGTATTTAGACACTGGCAATCCTGGAGACCATTTTATGAAATCAGACCGAAAGTATAATTTCATCTTCGGATTCAAGTGCTGGCGAAAAAAAAGCAGCCTTTTATACAAGCTTTTATTTAGTTTCACCTGTCCCGATGTTTGTCTGTCATCAAATCTTGTAAATTAGACCCACTTCCCGGTTACCGATTGAGCTGAAATTTTGCATGCATGTTTAAATCAGATGGCAATGCAAATATTATGACAAGGAGCTAATCTGATAATGGAACCGGAAGGTGGCTATAGGAACTTGGTAGTTAAACGACACAACCCTATTGAGTTTGGGCTCGTATGATTCGTCTTGACGAGTATTAATGGTATACCGAGCTATAAAAACCTTGCTCTGAAATAATGTTTTTTATTAAAAGCTTGTTTGAACTCGCTAATCTCTTGTTTGAATTTACAAATTGCACAGATTTTAATTTAGCAGAACACAAGCTTATCGTCTACACAACAGGTTTTACCAGATTATCAAAGTCAAATCTTAAGTAAGGCCTTTGTCGGCGAATAAAAAGAGATTAGCCCCAAGACAATATCCTTTACAAAGGACATTACGGCCCTTCGGCTGCCCTTGTGCCCTTGTGCCCAAGCGAGCTTTAGTCAGCGAATTCCTTAATAGCTTACGAGCTTGTCCTGCGACGAGTCGTTACCCGTAAAACCTTACGTTAGGGAGCTTTTCCAGTAAAGGTATGCTATGTTGCTATCCACAGCAACACATATAGCGTTAGGCGACATTACACGGTAGGCTTTGCAGTCAGTTTTGCACAGTCAAAACCTTGATTGACGAAAAACCTACCGTCTAATGCGTTGCATGACGGTTTTTAGTACTGATTGATGAAAACCATCGTTCACTGTCATTCATGATTGAAGGAATTGATTGACGCTTGCATGACCGTGTAATGTTCGTCTTACATTAATCATATTTATGTCTCTTAAAATACAGGTATCATAGTTTAGGGCTTACATACTAGTGGATTGCGAGCGTACTCAAAGTGGAGCGGGTGCGCAACGAATTCGTCACGGGCGCGCAACGAACACGCCGCGTATACGCAGCGAATTTATCATGGACGCTCAATGAGATCAGGCAACGAGATGCGGGTCTTTTCTTCGAAGAAACAAACCCAACAGCAGTGTCTCCTCGTTGGAATCCATTTTGTTACCGAGTGTATTGTACGTCGTTAAATCGCTACAAATACCTGTCGAAAACGTTGCAAATTTCCACGCGTCCACGACGTTTCGCTTTGCAGCCGCGGCGTGTTCGCGACGCATTCGGTGCGAGCCCGCCCTTTCCCGCAGTCGCTCCCAAACCGCTAGTGTAAGAAACTAGAGTTCATTATTTTTTTTTGTATGCATAGACTTATCTTGTAGACCTGAATTTTCTTCTCCTTGTATTTTTGCCACCTTGTTTAACTGTATCTTTGTATTGCTTGGATAAATGTCTTATTAGTTATTGATCCATATATTTAGGAAATGGGTTGAACTAAGAGTGCTATGTTTTTTTTTATATAGATGGATCGATGGTCGCCTCACCGCCTCGTCGTTCTACGTGCTTTCACTACTGTCGATAGATTGCATAGCTCGAGCTGCGCATGTTCCTTGCACAGCTACCCCGTGGCGATACATCTTCATAGCTCATCTTACTCGCCCCGCTACACAGCTTAGCATCATTGGAAACGAACCCATTGTTCCGTAGCTTAGCTTTTATAGCATAGCTGCATAGCACATATCTGATGGAGAAGCATCCTATTTATCAAGCGCGGTTAACTTAGACTTTCTATCCACTGATGCGTCGTCGCGCTGTCGTGTCGTTGGGGCTTCGTCGACCGAGTTTCAAGGTGTCGTGTATTGCACACACGTGCCCCCCCGTGCCACATACCCCGTTCTGGGTGTGTCGGTCTCCATACATTTTATATGGCAACTAGACTTGTTGAGCTACATTAGATCCACGCGAGGCGTGATAAACGTGTACGTCAGTGTAACGTAGTCCTCACTTCATAGTTTTGTATATAAGCTTCACGCAGGCGTACATCAAGCGTATAATGACGAATACGCGTCTATGAAGCTACGCGTCCGTGGACAGCAAGCCTGAGCCATTACAAAATAAAGTTATGTCCTGTATGTGACCCACGTTTTTGGTGAAGTCAAAACTTTTCTGAGTGGCTCCTAATTTATTACGCCGCATACACTTCACCAAGGACGTATTATAAACGTGTTTTTGTTTGTTACATGATTTATTTGACAACGAACAGCCTTAGCAGTATTTCATTTGTGATTAACAGCCATTTTAAGAAACCGACGAGAATACGCCAAGTAGAAATAAGTGAGGAACCAACTTACGAACTGAATTTAAGTTAGCATTCAATAAACGAAACGTAAAGGTGCCCGAGCAGTGCCATAAAACAGTGAGTGTATAGGAAAATATTATTAAATATTCACTATATAGCTATACTAGCTTCTGCCAGCGGCTTCGCCCGCGCACATGAAATATAGCCTGTCACTCAGGAATGTCAGCTTCCTATCGGTGAAATTTAGCAAGCGGGCCAGTACTTACAAAGATCTCAACAAACAAAAAAATAAAAAACTACCTCTTTTTATATTAGTGTAGATTTAATGTACTAATAGAAAACACAAAATATGTAAGCGAATAGATAACAAAAAAAAAAAACTAGAAAGTGAAAAAAAATTGTACTTATTTTGGTACTTAGTAAGGAAAATGATTAAATTCTTCTGCCTCACACATATAGTATTTGAAATTTCGCGTTGCCTAACAGGTTTCGTATTGTTTCCTTTTACTAATATCTACCACCGTTATCTAAAATCTCATTAGATGATGCCATATAGTTATATACTTATGACAAAAAAAGATTTGAGATTTGAGCACCTTTGTTCCAAACTTTTCTTTATTGTTTTCGTAACTCCAACTAAAAAAGAAAAACTGAGCTACTGCATCGTAGGCTAGTTAGATAAATTGTGGGAGCCAAACCGAAGCAATGAGCTAGTTGTAAACTTATTTCGAATATATTCAATACATACCTATTTGCTAATACATATGGGCAGGGCACATTGCTCGCAGAACAGATGACTGTTGGGGCCGAAAGGTTCTGAAATGGCAATCACGTACCGGAAGACGTAGCGTTGGAAGGCCTCCTACAAGGTGGGCCGATGACCTGGTAAGGGTTGCGGGAATCCGATGGATGCGAGACGCACAGGACCGATCAATGTGGCGACAATTAGGGGAGGCCTATGTCCAACCGTGGACGTCTTTTGGTTGAAATAATGATGATGATGATGATGTTATTTGCTAACAATGCTAACAAAACTATTTATTTAGATCAAAATCATGGTCGTGAATTGTGGTAAGCACAAAATGGACAGCATTGTTTGGATTAATAATTCATTTTAGACCAACATTAATTACTAACAGACCATTAAATCATCTAACAGCTGTTAAATATAAAATATACGTCACTCTCAGAAACAGAAATCGATTACGGATTATCAATTAATCTGGAACGTTTGAGAATATTAAATTAAAGGATTCAAGATAGTCAATCGAGTTGAAATCTTGCCAAGGATGCTTGTAACCTGCGATCGATATCACTGAGATGTTTTTGATTGAAATTTCTATTATAGAAGTAGGTACTTTATTTGTCTAGGGAACCATTTTGTTTAGGCTCCACGTTAGGTTATTATATCAATGAAGCTTTTCTCGCTTCTTTCTATACATTCCCCGACTGGGACTCAGGCCTCCTCTCTAGAAGAGAGAATGGGCCGTAATCCACCACGCGGGCCCAGTGCAGGTTGGTGAATGTCACATGTCTTCGAACTTTTGGCTCTACGACATGCCGGTTTCCTCGACTATGCAATGGTAGAATTCGGCTTGCCATTGTGTCATCATCATCATCATATCAGCCGAAAGACGGCCATTGTTGGTCCTGTGCGTCACGCATCCATCGGATTCCCGCGACCCTGACCAGGTCATCGGTCCACCTTGTTGCCATTGTGTACATGGATACAACCTTTACCATTATCCGCCATATCGCTGTCTATAGCTCCCCCGTTGTTAGCGAAATCATGCTCTATCTCCTTTTCAAGAAATTCGATCTTTTTTAAGGCCCCGTATAAGGCGTGATATTCTGACGTCATACCACGCAATTCGTACAAGATAATAATTGGCACGCTCTCAAAAAATGCATTTATGTATTATGCAAAGCTTTCTCCTTGTCCTATTGCAATCGAGGTCCAGTATTGAGGTTTTGGTATTAAGTAGGTAGGAGACTTTCCCTCGGCAATCTATACGAATGACTCAATGTGGTATGCCTTTAGTTTTGCTGGTGTTCATTTGTTTTAATCTTATTTGAATGTAGATTTTGTTTATGACGTTTAAATTCTTCTAAAACAGTAGATAAACTTTCAACAAATGTCAATTCGAACCTACGTCAAAATTCTCTATCACCTGTGCAGCCTTTTCGCAACTTTGATTTGGAAAATGTATCCAGTGCAAATCGGATGTTCCTAAATAATAGTGTTTTACCTAAATATACTGCTTATCTGACCTTTCAAAACCCTTTTACTGAACATTAAGGTAAGCTACAAACATAATAGGTAAACTTTTTGTAAAACATTACAACTTTTAATAAGTCTACAAGTATTTGTATAAGAGAAAGCTACCATAAATACTGTTACAGAAATATTCAATTAACGTTTGCGAACTTTCCGTCCTTTTCAATGAACATTTATATTATTGTGACTGATACAAATATTTATTTATTTTATCTTCATGCAACAAAAAGTACAAAGGCGGACTTAATGCCTTAGGCATTCTCAACCAGTCAACCTAGAGAGGTGAAGAGATAATATGGTAGGCGCACAAAACAGAATTTTGTTTTGGATAAATATAATAGACCTTTGAGTATTTACTTATTTAAAATAATAATAATATACCACACATAAGCAGAGCTTGTGTTATGGGTACTAGACAACTGATAAACATACTTATATATTTCTAAATACATACATATTATAGATAAATTACACCCAGACACAGAACAAATGATTATGCTCATCACACAAACGTTTGTCCTGGGTGGGAATCAAACCCACGACCTCCGGCATAGCAGTCAGGGTCACTAACCACTAGACCAACAGGCCAGTCATTTATTATATAATTCCTCTTTTCAATAAAACTAGTAATAAAAACTGTTATTTCTGTATAAATTTACGAGACAGTTAATAAATTTTTCATAAACATTTTAAAATAGTCTATGTAACTTTAATTTCTTTTAAAGCTAATAAAAATGACAACCAGAATTTAAAGAGCATACCTATATAAATGCCAAGAATTTACGGTTGAAGGTTTTTATAAAGCCTATAATTTAACGAGTCACTTAAAAAATACTTTTGGTCAGCTACGAATTGTATTTTGTCAGCTAACAAAGAGAATTCCGCTGTTACAGTATTCAGCAAAAAATAATTAAAAGGGCTGAAATCAGAAACGTTAATTTCAAATAGGCATTTTTGAATTGTAACAAGCTTTTAATGAAAAGCATTTTTTCATAGCAAGCTTTTATAGCTCAGTATACGTATATAATTACTACTCGTCAAGACTAATCATATGAGCCCAAGCTCGATGGGGTTGTGTCGTTTAACTACCAAGTTCCTATAGCCACCTTCCGGTTCCATCATCAGATCAGCTCCATGTCATAATAATTTTGCATTGTCATCTGATTGACACATGCATTCAAAATGTCAGCTCAATCGGTAACCGGGAACTGGGTCAAATTTGATTTACAAGATTTGATGACAGACAAACATCGGGACAGGTGAAACTAAACAAAAGCTTATAAAAATGTCAGTCAGTCAGGTTTGACATCCCCTTACCTACTGGTAACCTATCATCGAACCTAACCTATCTGTTTCGAATTTCCGAGTTACGAGTATATATTCCTGCTGACTACTTCTATGCAAGAATTAATAATATTCTGGCCAGACATAAAAAAAAAAAACTATTTCATAAGATTATTTTTATAAATAGCCTTTATAAAACAATAAAAGCAACTATCCAATAAAATATCATTAGAAAATATCAAAAGCTTCTTGAACATTTTAAAAATACTGTTCTAAATAAAACATTCTACATTTGAAAAATTTAACCCGGTCTGCTAGCGCTAAAGTGACAAGGTACTCGTACAGTTGTACTATATTGTACGTCAACTGCAAAGGCTCATACATGCAGGAAAGCATCTTGTGTGTTCCCTTGTCACTCCAACGACCGAGCGAGCCTTTGTGTCACAAGAGGTGCTTCCACTGAAGAATATGTACTACGTAGAATATGTACCAAGTTTTAGACGAATATTATTTATTTAAACTTGATTGTGGAAATATGTGTAGCAAAGAAATGTTGAATCCGGAAAAGGTTTTCAATTTAAGTATTAAACATTTATTTCTAGATGGATTATGCTAAAAGCGCTGCGGGAAAAAATCACTTTTTTGAGCAGATAGAACCAAATTCCACGAATTTCCCTTTAGAAATATTAGCTAAAAGGTCAAGTTTCAACCCAAAAATTCAAGCAAGAATTTAGACGACATAAAATGTTAAGTTAAATATCTAATTCAATCTTGACTTTGAAAATTGGTTTATTATGAAGTTTATCAAAGTCACACAACTTTTCCCCAAACAGCGTCGTATCAATCACTAACTAAAACAATGATTGTATAGACTATATATTCTGGCAGAGCTTCAAAATGGCGGTCGTCTCACGCGACCAAACCTGGACTACAATGGGACTCATCATTGTTATGCTGATCGGCTGTTTTAAGTTTTAATAAGTAACCACGTATGGATGTAAGTGGGTGCAGCTGCCTTTGTTTTGAATTAGAATCGTTTTGTCAGTGTCTCAGTCAATTAATGTTTTGGATATTTTTTAAACACTTGCTTGTCGTTTTGATTTTGATGTTCTTTACCAATGTCAACAGCATCGTCAGCATCAATGTCATTTTTACAGAATTGTTTCCGGCGCTTACTGTTTATCTTAGTTTTCTTGTCTGATTATGAATCTTCTGTAATATTCTTTAATATCAATGACTTTTAACTGACTTACTGACTGTCTATAAAGTGTTGTTTGAGTCATGATTCTTGTGAACTTTGCTCTTGAAACCGTTGCTAATAATATTCTGTATTCTGCATCAAGATATACCTAGTTGATAAAAACCCATTTGTCTATTGCAGATGATACAATTTTACTTATAAATTGTGATTTTGTACTGGAATGCACGTTAATGATACTCAATGTACCTACGTGTATTGAATGCCGAGAGTTATTATGATTTAATTCCGAATTGGAATCTGAATTCCGGCGTAATGTTTTCTATTAATATGATCGCCATAATTGAAGTAAACATAATATTTGGTTTCAGTAAATATCCAGTTAGTGAACAATGTTTACATTCTTTGGTTACAAACAATGCTGTTCTTTAAATATTTGCTTGTTTTTTTTTCATTAACAAAGCAGCTCGTTTCACGTCTGTGATAAAAGCGTGAAAAAGGAAAATTGTTACGTTTGAAAATATAGAATTAATTAACAGACGGAAGGAGTTGCAGATAATTAGTTGTGGCGGAAATGTTTGTCTATTATTTTTAATTGGTAGAATACTTAGTATTTTATAATAATCTTGCTATAATAAAGAAAACTAAAAATTCAGTGAGCATTAATTTATAAACTTTTTCGTTTCGTTTGTAATCGTGTGCAAAAATAGGTAGCTGATTTTATTAAAATTTTCCTATCATAAAATATTTACAAAAACAAGTTGCAATCTACAATTCAAATTGCTCTACGTCCAGAAAGGATTCATAACAAAGAAAAATCCCGAGACAACCCTAAACTCATATGACATAATATATCTTCCAAAAAAAGGTTCACGTAACGTTATATCAAGGATGGTAAATGTACCCAAATACGTTATTTCTACCTTCCACAATGGACATACCTCAGCCTCTGACGGAGCACTTTTCACCCTATTCAGAACATATACTCATTTGTGAACAGCCCTTGTAGGGGATTATACGGTTTGTACGATATTCTGAGCTCCGATTTCTCTTTCACTGAACAGATATTTTTATCGGAAATAAATGCAGATTTCTCGGATAAATAGATCGAAATATTTTACCTTTATATATTTGACTAGCTTTTGCCCGCGACTTTGCTCGCGTACACGTATCGGTGAAAACATTTTTAGCAATCGGATCAGTACTTCTAGCGATTATGGGGGCATAAACCAAAAACATAAAAACAAACTTCGCCTCTTTATAATATTAGTGAAAATTGAGTGTTAATCTATTTATTTTGGAAATATTATATTTTTAATGAGGATGCTACTTCAATAGATGGATTCCGAATATACTTTATTCAAAGTTACAGACACTAGAAACAGAGATAGATAGAACATACATAAAATAGTGTATTTACTTAATCCAGTACCCTTTGGAACAGACAAAGAATAACCTCAACAAGGATATCTTAGAATAGCAGACAGAAGAAAAAACAATTTTACAATTTCCAAGTCAAGAACTCGTGAGCTAAAAAAGGGAGCTATGTGCGCTCGCGGCGTCATTGTTACACCCTTTCAACATTTCACACAGATGAAAGAAAACACGGTGTCAGACGAAAAACAAAGTCAACAATGCCTTTGTTAGATGTCCCAGCATAACTGGCCCCGTGGCAAAAAATGGAACTGTATTTGAATATATAGAATTTGACACACCGTCGGCGTTTAATTTTGCAAGCAGCGCTACTAAAGCATTCCAAGTTAAATTGGCGATATCATGTTTGCCTATCAGTGATATACCAACAAACCGTTTTTTAAATAGAGATATGTGACTCTATTTAAAAAATTATTTGTAGGATATCGATTTTTTTTGCGTAAAATGGTCATCACGATAGAATAAGATATAGAAGAGCATGTAAAACAGATAAAATTAAGGTAATTATACTATTTGAAGCAAACAGATGATTAATGATACATCACTACGATATATATGAAGTTAAGGAGAAAGTTTATGTGGTGTGGTGTTGTAAAAGAGAAACTGTCAGGAAAGAAAACTGCCGGTTTGATCATTTATAAGCTATTAATAGTTTTCTTTTTTATATTATTTTTTCAGAGATTTTAAAAGGGTGACAAATTCAGGATGTTACAAACAGTTGGGATATAGTTGCAGCATCTTTAATATAGGTGTTTCACGGTGTTTTGTTCGTTTTCTGACTGAGTTACTTATTATCCACGTATCCCAATATGTAAGCAAGCAGTGGTGGCCGAGTGATAACGCGGGTTCAAACTCAGTCAGGCGCATTACTTTGTGTAATTTATTTCATCACCACTGCCCTCAAAACGGTGAAGGAAAACATCGTGAGGAAACCGGGTTGTCCTAGAACCAAAAAATTCGATGACATTTGTGACATTCACCAAACCACACTGGGCCCGCGTGGTGGATTATGGTCCACTCCCTCTCCTAGAGAGGAAGCCTGAGTTCCAACAGTGTGAACATTATAAGGCCGACTATGCTAATCTTAGATGGCAAACGCTATAAAACTCTGGTTGTACAACAAATATTTTTTCTTTGCTAATTGGTCATTTAAAAAAAAGTTTATCATATGATCTTTAATCATATTACACGCATATTATAAAAGGTGAAAGTTTGTTCTACTACAATTATTTAACATATGAGTGAAGAAGTAACAAACAATTATATTTTTACTTTTTTTATGTTGGTCCAAGGGTAAACCAAGCTCTGGAATAGTCCATAGGGTACTATTTATCCCGGGAATATATTCCCTTGGTACCTATAATTTTCGACTTTCCAAATGTTTTCCTCGAAATAATTTCCGAACATAATAAAATTTATAGAATTTCTAGAGTACAGATGAAATTGTTTCAGATATTATCGATCGGAACGTTATACGATACTCACTCATTCCTGAAATTCCAATTCAATAAGTGGAATACCTCGCACACCTAGTTATGTGAGTATCAGGAACCATTACAGTTATTGTATTATAATATAGGATTAGGTTCTTAAGTATAATTAAAAGAAGTTTATTTTTTGTTTTTTTTTTTCAAACCACACTACATTATAAAGGCGAACTTTATATGTGTGTATGTATGTGTATATTTGTTAATCTGGATGAATTAGGATTATATTTGGCACAGATCATATCCAGGAATAGCATATTGGATACTTTTTAATTCATTAAACCCCAAGCGAACGCAAGCCGGCATTCACCCTCTATTGTCTTACTATTGAGTCTCTAATTACAGTATTCGAAAGATTAATAGTAGAAATGAATTATCCTACATTGACTAGACATACTATCTGATATGTATGTTATGACTGATATTTAGTATTTGTGAAGTTAGGGTCTGTAGAGTTAGGCCGTGTAGATTCAGAAGCTTGGCTCTACATGAGATCTGATATCTTTTTCACAGGGCAAACCTTATGTGGTCATCTTGGCAACATTTTACATGAAATTTTTTTGGTGGGATATCTTTTTTCCGATCAGTAGAAATATGAAAAATCCATTACATTCTAAAGTACTCGTTTTGATCTTCCAGAATAACAGTTACATTAGCATAACAAGTAGAGCTTTGTTTGCCAACTGTCAACGTTAATTTCGCGTTGCCCCTAATATGACATAGTTACGACAAATTGTACGAAGGTTTACTACAGGACGCACGCACATGAGGTCAAAGCATACGACAACAAGGTTTGTTCTGCTCGTTATATAGGTTAGTTACAACCTTAGCCCGGTTTCCTGGTTTGGAAAACATATAAAGCTTGTATGGATTCTTTTGCTTCAGAAATCAGTATTATAAAACTATGGTCTATAATATAGGGTTTAAAATGCTTTAGCCCATGGAAATTAACAGCTTTCATCAAGGAAGTAGCAGGAATTTTTTTTAAATATTTATACTCTCTACAATAGCTCCAATTGTCTGTTCGAAGTAGCGTTGCCAGGCGTCTGGATAAAGCCGGACACAGTCAGGCTTTTAGTTTGTGGGTCCGGCTAAAGTAGTCCTGTCCGGTTTTGATTAGGTTTTTTTAATTAGACTATTTTTTAGATTTTTCATTGTGGTCTGCCTAGCATAAGCAGAGCGGAGTAGCAATTATATTAGACAATTTTATTGTTTCCGCACTAGAATTGAAAAAGATTTTATGGTCAATAAAAAAGGTGTTCACTACTTCAAAAATTGACGGTTTTTTTGTCCAAAAGTCCATCTAAACTGGCTTGTCTGCCTGGCTTGCCCATACGTGTGGGATAGTTTGCGCGAGAGACACTTCCAAATTGGTAAAATGTGTGCTGCCCCTGTAATTTCTAAAATAAGAGAAGGATAAAACTACAAACCTCCACCGAAAATTGGTTTGAACGAGATCTAGTAAGTAGTTTTTTTTAATACGAAAAAATCTATAAAAAATATTGTCGGTCTTTTTGTCCAAAAGTCCGTCTAAACTGGCTGGTCGTTCCGGCTTTTTTGTTTTGAGACCTAGCAACCTAGTCAGAAGCACTATTTAAAATGTGGCCATGCATTACCGTCAGACCAGATACATAACGAAAAAAAAAAGCAAGAATAAATAATAATAGTAATAATAAATAACCAACGATCCCTGCATTTTGCAAACATGCTTCTACAAGTGTTTGGTGAGCAGAATCTATATTAAATTTTAAAAACGATGACCCTAATCTTCCTGAGTCTCCGATCAAAGAAAGCCTAGAGGCGTCAATTAAAAATGAAAATAATGAATTTGACCTGTTTTCAAAACCTATAAAATACCGTCTTCAGAAAGTAAATTGGATTCTTTAATTAATTTTGGCGATATCACAGGCCCGTTCACCGATATTAAAACTTCGAACGTCGAAGTAAAAAGATGTTATGGCCATTTTTAGTGCGAATTCTCCGTCAAAATGGCTTCTGCCAATTAGGGCTAGGCAATTAGCCGTGGTCGGCCTTGTTTACAATATTCTCCTCTACCAGTGTAGTGTTCGATATAAAGTAATTAGCTATTGCGATAATTTGATCGGAAGCTACCGAACTCCGATCTACACGTGTACAACTGTAATTTTGAAAAGTGGTATATTGTATGATCTTGTGAGTTTTAACTAGTTATTGCGTTGATCTTGAACTTATGTTTTTCTTTATCATATGAGATTATTTTGTATGAGTTTTCAGTTGGAACTTTTAGATTTAATATTATTTAAATTTGATTATTTTTCAGGTCATTGCGCTGTTCCTTTAAAAAGCTCAAGTTTAACCTTTCGTAAGAGACACAATGAAAAAGTCATTGTGTCCCGCGTAGATCTGCGCTCCGGCATACAACGGGTAGTGGACTAATATGATTCTAATAATAATAAGGCTGTGTTTAATAACAATAATTGCTAAGATACAGTACAATCTGTTCTTAATAAAGCCAACAGCAATGGAGGAAATAGTACGCACGTAATTACAGAATTTATCACCATTTCAAAAGCTTTTGTCAAAACGAAATTACGTCGAGTCTATTAGCCAGGCCTATTTTATTTGTCCCACATGCTCGGTAATGTAATGACGTACATAATGTTATTCGTGCGTAGGCTGCGCCAAAACAAAGGGATTCATAATTTAATTTCTTCTAATACAATTATTGTCTGATATTTTCTCCTCTGATACTGTTACGGATTCATTTGTGTTATGGTATTGTGTACATAGTATACGAGTACGTTGTGTGTTTTGTTTTGTTACACCTGTTTTCGTTGTTATAATAATTGTTACATTGTTATTTTTAGAGGTCATCATCATCATCAAATGTTTGTCTGGATTGAGCATTCATATACATCGACCTAATGCGTCATTTGACTGAAAAAGATCAGTTGATTGGTAAGCTACAGTTATATTCGTGGTAAAAATTTATCGTCCAAGAAAATGCTGAATTTAGGCATTTTTTGTTACCTTTTGTTGTTAATGAGGGCAAACCTCATATATGCTTAAATTACTGCTTTATGTTTTTGACTATTTTTAAGGAAATAATATCCTCAAAGGCTTATATCTTACTTTTTGTAGTGTAGGTACTGTAATAAAATATTCTCATAACTGAAAATGTTAAAGGTCTTCTTATAGTTCAAGCGGTTTCTTCAAGTGGAGCGTAAGAAGCTTTTCGTGGCTTATTTATCAATTTCATTTTCCTTACAATCGTTACCATTTTATTTTCATGAATTATTTTTGTCCTTGTTTTGGAATTGCTGGTGAATGAATAATCTTGGTTTTCAATCTGTATAGAAAATTTCTTTGTCTTATATCATCATCGATCTATATAATCCGTGAAATATTTTGTCTATTGAAGTTTCTAGTTTAAAAATTCGGGGTAACTATGTACCACATCAGTTTATATTCTTTTTATTTGCTTTTCTGTGCAAATAGTTGAATAGTTGAAGTTAATAGGTAGGTCCTCTCTCTTAATATGCCGATAGCACATTTTTGCAGAACAATTAGGACTCCAGTCCATTCTAGTTGTTTTATTAGCCGATAGATAATATATAATAGTTTGCATTGTGATATCTAAGTAGATCGCAAGATAGATACTCTTTTCGTGAGAGTTTGCAGGCTTGGCAATCCAATATAATATGTAATTGTGCTTTATAAGGATTTAAATTAATTGATAGGATAGTAGGTAATTGATTTGTTTAAGTCAGTCGAGTTTTTGGTAGTTCTTGCAACAGGAGTAAGTGAAAATCAATGTATTGCCGTCCGGAGTTTTACTTCGTTGATAGTTTTGCCATTTTCCTTGTCTAGATTGAAATTTTTCTATTTACCATGCGATCTTCTTTTGCGAATCCAGAGATCAGTTTCTCAAGACGTTAAGATGGGATTAATCGTATCTACTTAATTATCTCTCTAATATTCATAACAGCTCAGATTTCCCCAGCGAAGGTCTTTCGTGATCGTGAATTTCCCTAAATGATTAATGTTATGAATATTTCAAGTTAACATCTTAATCAAGACAAGGCATTGATCGTGCTGACTTTACATGCAAATTCTGCATTAAACTAATGTAAAGCGGGAACGCGAACTAAAGAAAACTGTTATTTAAATCTAGATTGCTTTCACTGACAATTTATGGAGCTTGCAAAAACTAAAACTATAATAAGAAAAGTCGAAAATTAGTTTTTACACGTAGTAATTTGTTGTAATAAATAAGCGAACTGCAGACAACCGTGACAACATCACGATAAAGACGCACACTATCTTACGCGGCACAGTCGGCACAGGCACACGTCAAATTACTTTCACATTTTTTTGCTATTCGCGTGAGTCGTTGCCGTAACCAAGAAATGGCCACAGAACGAGAAACCCTATATTGTGCACAGCCATAAAAATATCATCCAATAGCTCAATGGACGCGACGCTCATTCACAAAACAAACATAAACAATCAAATCGTGCGTGCGAAACTAATAAACAGTAAAACTGAATGGAACACACCTCCTAAAGTTAACGTATCGCTCCAGATTTGCTCGTGGGTATCCTCCGAATGTTAAAATCACTGCGTTCACTTTGTTTGGTCACTTGTAGCACTGTGTGACACTCGCGCCGATCGCTCTCGCCGAACTAAGTTTTGCGGAACGCGGGTACTGCGTATGAACGCTCGACAAAGACTGATCGCGTGCTGGCGGCTGGCGGCGCGAAGCGGCACCGCCGCTCGCCTTCTCGAATCAAGGCCATGCAAAACGCTGCTCCCATTTCCCCCCAGTGGAAAGTGTTCGTATCCGTGATCCGTGCCCCTTTCGGGCAGGTGTGGGAGAAAGCACCCAAAAAATTGATCGTTCTGACTCATTCGTTGAGATGATTCGCTTGTCTGCATCGCTCGATGGACATGCAGTCATGGAAAGTGAAACAACCGGTTTTGGAGGCGCCAAATTTGTTATTGAAAAAGAAAAAGTTCAAAGCAACGCGCCTCGAGATGACGCGGTTGAAGCAACTTTTGGAGTGTGTGCGATTAAATATGGAGGGTATTAACGAGATTCTGGGAAAAAATTGTTTAGAACTCTTAAAATAGAGTGATGTTATAAAAACTTCCTTATAATATCTAATAATTGCGGATCCCAATTATTCTTTCACAAATGTTTCTTTATTTAAACATAGAAAGAACATGAAAAAAACACCGACGTCCACTGTTGGACATAGGCCTCTCCCAAGTGTCGCCACAATGATCGATCCTGTGCGTCCCGCATCCATCGGATTCCTGCAACCTTCACCAGGACATCGGTCCACCTTATAGGAGGCCTTTCGCTGCGTCTTCCAGTACACAATCGTCACTCCAGAACCTTTCGGCCGTTAATTGTTTAAAAAGCGCATTAAATCTTTCACAAACATTTATTATTAAAGTAAATGGAACAAGAAGAAAAAAAACGCAGTGTTCCAACGAAGTGCTTCATAAATTATACAAAGCAGTAAATTAAAAGTTGGCAGCTGCTCATAAACATGGCCACTGCAACGAAATAGTTTTGACAAGTTCGTTCCATCTTGGTTATGTTCAAGCTCAAGTTATATAAGTTAATTAATTCAATCCACGAAACACGAAATGGAGAAGCTGCATTAGACAAATGAACGTTGGCAAAATAAACTAAGACAGTTACCGAGAATGAAATGGATACGAGAGAATGTGCAATCAAAACTAGGATAGGTGGTATAGGTACTTGTTCAAAGAGAACAGTTTTGCATTTAGTTGCATGATGTGAATGAAAACGAGTTCTTCAATTTGTCCACAGTCCGAATACTATCAATGAGCATTGTGTACTTATATCGTAAATATGGATCAACATCATCATCTTCCTGCCCTTGTCCCGTTTTATTTGGGGTCGGCGCAACACGTTTTTTTCTTCCATTCTATCCTGTCACTCGTCACGCTATCACTAACTCCCTTTTCATTCATATCTCTTCTCACACAATCCATCCATCTTTTCTTTGTTCTCTCTTCATCCATCCACATGTAAATTCATAACTCTTTTAGCAACATGCGTTTCATCTCTCCTCTTTACATTGGGTATATCGTAAATATGGATAATCTTGCTTTTTGACTTGACCATTGTTGGGATTTATGTTATGATTGTGAATGAAACCAACTGTGTGGCTGATTATCTTTTCGCAATCATAATAAAGAACTAAGCTTAAATAAAATAATTGTAGAAGTGAAAACTTTGCCACAAAGCTGTAAACGAGTATCTTGAGGACAAACACGCTTGGAATTGTGTACTAATAATATAGAGATAAACTATTTGTTGTCATTTCATTTGCATTTTTATTCTGTATGTTTTAATAGTTTGATGTCTTTGGTTATTTTTCATCTTTTTTTAAATAATTTAATCCAGCTCCAGTATTTGTTATTTATTATATTCTTTATTGTAAATCACATAAACAAATATATAAAACAAACATTTAAAGAAAAAAGTGTACAATGGGCGGTCTAATCGCACATGGCGATCTCTTACAGACAACCTTTGGATGGACTGAAATAAGGGAGATAGTTTTTTATTTTTTTATATTATGTGTTCCAAGGTCTATATACGAATAATATTCTGCCAACAGAAACAAATCACTTGTTTACTAAAACCGAGTTATAAAATATGTATTTTATTCAATACGACCTCTTAAATTTTTTTAAACTAGTAATCATCAACATCATCGTCATCATCATTTCGACCGAAATACATTGTTGGACTTCCTCTCCCATGTCCAAGTGTATCTAAGACGAATGGTCCCGTGTGTCTTACATCTATCTCTATCGGATTCTAACGACCCTCACCAGGTCATCAATCCACCTTGAAGGAGGCCTTCCAATGCTTCTGGTACGCGGTTGCCATTCCAGAATCTTTCGGTTCCATTGATCACAATCATGTTCAGCTAGCAGGTTAATTTGATATGAATATGTTTTATTTTAATAAGTACTATTTCAACCTGGCCTCACTGTTGGCACGTTTTCATGTTAACCTATGGAAATTCCACGACCTTAGATTATAGTATTATCTTCAATTGAGTTATGGTAATGGAGCTTCAATAGGCTAGTTGCCGTAACAAATGTAATTAGTACGTCTTTTAGATTATTCAAAAATGAGGGACACGTATTTTTTATTTGTAAATTAAACCAAAAATGACAAAGATATAGCCCATTAAAGTTACGTGTAACGTCACGCCGTGCTGCATTTTTTCGCACGGGGTGACGTCACACATAACTTTAATGGGCTGAACTTTGTTATGTTTTGTTTAATCGAAAAAAGAAAAAATACGTGTCCAATATTTTTTTATAATCTAAAATACGGAACGGTCTAAATAAAATGTAGTTATTTTGGCCCTGGAAATTACCCTATTGTGTAGAATTATTTTTTTCAATTCTTTAATTTTTTTTCTTTATTTTGTAGCTTAGGTCACTTTCTGCTAAGGATAGTTTTCCCATCTCATATTTATTCATTTATTTAAACTTCATGTACAGTAGTGGTACATAGGCGGACTTAATGCAACAAGGCGTTCTCTACCTGCAGTGTGATTCTGTAAGACTTCATTCTAAACTTCGCATCTGAATCCGCCGTGAGTTTCTTGATTGGCATTTTGAAACTCGGTTATTAAATTGAATCTACACTAGCGCTGCTCTTGCGAGCGTGTTTGCGAGTTGAACTAAATTAACCGCGGAATTTTGACAGATAAAGTATGAGATGACGTAAGAAGTGGCATTCTATAAGACACACTTCGACGCTCACTTCGCACTCGAACCCGATTCAAAGTGTCAGATTAAAAGCATCTATTTTACGAGTGAAAATAGAAGAAATCATAGTTAAATAGTGTTTAAATAAAGTTTTTAAATACACTTTAAACCAAGATTCGTCGCACATTTTAAGTGGTTTGCTTTAAGGAATGATAAGTGGTTCTAACATATAAAAAAAGCACTGCTTAGTCCACAGTTTGTATGTTTTGATAGTGCCACTTATACTGTTTAGGCATAAACTCTACCAGAGTTTCAACCTGAGCCGACGATCGGTGAGAGGAACGTGTTTCATTTGGACTGAAACGTTGTTGTTGTTTTAGAAAACAAAATAAACACTTCTTTTATTAATATTATTTTTGGCACTGAGCGATCAAAAAACAAACAAAACAATACAATGCACTATAAAACTTCAACGCATAAACATTGTCCACAGATTACTAATGATATTGTCTGTTAGTCATTTTTTTTTCGTAAGGTAAGCATAGATTATATTCACGGCACGAACTTAGAGTATTCTGTTTTTTTTTTACTTATTAGCTGCCTTAAATTCCTTTAAATAAGATATTTTAATTTAAACATCCATAATAGCTAAAATTCTGAGTCAAAAACTGGTAAAATAAAAAACCGATAAATCTCAACTTACATTTAGTTGAGTGTGGTAATCACTAGTACAGTATTGGTCGCTTCGGAGCTCACTTCACTTCGCAAGTGCCTAGGTGATGCTTACAGAATGCAAAATCAAGGTCGTTTTGAACCTTATGCGAAGTGAGAGTGAATAGCGAAGTCAAATGCGAGTTGTGGTCTGAATTTTACAGAATCGACGTACTGTCAATAAATAAATAATATAATTTAATTAAGTGTCATTATTTTAAAATTTACATATAAATTGATTTATATTTATATTACATAATAAATTGAACGTTCTAAATATTACGGAGCCTATGCGAAGCAAGCGATCGTACAACAGCGGAGGGGAGCGGAGGTTGGGTGGCGCGGCGGGGGTGCTTGATGAACTTGCATCGCATTATACAGACGTAGGTAGCAAAGTACAGAGTTAAAATGTGTTATATAGCGCAATGAAATTTTGAAGATTTATTTTTGGAAAATGTTTTCTTAAAAGTCATAGAAACAAAGTTGTTGTTTATGATGTTGTTAGCAAATACAAAACTGCAAGGTGTCAGTGTTTTACAAATAACCCTGTATAGATGAAGAAGGCCCAGTATGACTAATTGTTCCTAATTGAGGACTCCCATTGTAGGGAGAGACCGCTCTCAAATATTCTTTTCGGACAAAATATCGTAATGTAAATTTTTTGAATAAATACATAACAGACAGGGTCATGTTTTGTAGGTACCTAATTAGCGAATATATTCTCATCTAATTTGTTGTTCTTTCATTTATAAAGTGGTCAAAGAACAAATTATAACAAAATACGGTGCTACCGCGTCCAGGGACCTTACCATGACATGTTGAAATGTTAAGCGAGCGAGAAAAAAGCATGGAGCTATAAACCCTACGTAGCTCCATCCCTTTAACAGTTCAATTTAGGTCCTCAAAATTATCGCGACACGTGCATAAAACAAAGACGTGTTAGCTCCGCCCCGAACAGCAGAATGAGGAATTAAAATATTGGAAAAACAAAATACTGTTTTTTTTATTATTTATAGGCTCGCGGACGGCGAGCTTTAGGTAGCTCGCTGTCCAACCGTCCGACCGAGCCCACTGCGGGCGGACTGTTCCCGCGCGCCTCAAGGAGTCAGCATCATGAGGGGTCCAGCTGGGTCGAAGCCTACTGGGGCCAGGGTTATCCGAAAGGAAGCTTGAGCCCCGGTATGAAGAGGCTAGAAGGAACGGGGTGGGTTTTTAGTCAGTAAGAGTCTGACAATGTCGTCCGCTCCACCCAAGAGCGGCGGTTGTTATTGGATGATTTTTCACACCGAAAAAAAAAGCCGCCATCTCACCTGGTGGTAAATGAGGTTGTGGTCGACGATGGAGCACGCTTGCCTAGAAATAACCTATTCACACTTGACTTAAATACCTATAAGTTGTAGCTATCAAGAAACACACAGACTCTGGCAGAGATTTCCACTCCTTGGCTCCAAATTAATAGAAATAGTACATTGTTACACTAGGGGTGAAAGTTACTTATTTCGTCCCGAGAAGGAGTTGGCGGCCGAGCGTAGCGAGGTCGCTAATTTGAGGGACTAAATAAGTAACTTTAACCCCGAGGTAAGCACTGTGCTTTTCATTACGAATACAAGAAGATAGACCTAGTTTTTTTTTTTATAAGTTGACAACTGTTAGTTGAAAGTAAAACTCCCTAAGGATGAAAAGTGTGATACTTTTTAGCCCGCTCCTCAGACAACTGCAGACCTACTTTCAGAGTATGAGTAATGAAAAATACTTTTCATTTTTGGTGGGGCTTACCATTGAGATGTGGATAGACTAATCTATTATGTACTTAGTATTAAGACTCTTTATATTGATTCTTTATTATAAAATATATTCAGTATTTGCTCAGCATTCGGTCGTTTCACTGGTCTCCTAAGTTACAACCTTACATGGCGACCCTGCCTATCCCGTATGGGTAACGCGTGCCGTGGTGAATCTGATCTGGTAACTACCAAATAAGGACCGTGATTCATAAACATTGAAGTGTTCGTGCACTAACTAATCATGTTAAAAATTAATATTATTACGACCAGTAACGACTACACTCAGATTATTCTAAAATGGGAAAATCACAAAGCAAGGAAGTTGTAATTGCTCAAAATGCGGCAGGAGGACGAAACGAACTAAACTTGGAAGATCTGAATTTCCATATTACGTCTACAAATATCATACTGACGATTTTCGTGACTTTTGCGGTACTTGGCATGATCTATTTGGCATTTCGTATTTATCGGAGGTGCCATATGCAGTGGATTCGAGAGGAGTTCCAGAATAACGCAAACAGAGGTTCGTTTTTGCGGCGACGTCAGATTCGACCCGACGTGATCAATGAAGAAGCCAGAGTGTAAAAGTGATAAAAGTGGTTATAGAGTCAGTGAAAGTGCGCATAAAATCGGTCCTACAGCTTAATCTGTGCAAAATAATAATGGTGAAATACGGTTTCTCTGCAATGGACATTGGACTTATTAAACGACGTCAACAAATCTGATTTGATTATGGTAAAATAACTATTATGGTACGTATGTATTCTGTTTGATCGATAATTAGGTAGTAATGATAATAATAACAGGATGTGTTACATTTAATGGCAGGATTTTTAAAGGAATTGTATAATGAATTGTTAGAGATAAGAAAATATTTAATTAAGATAGGACCATCGCGTAGGAAATGTGATGTTTTGGTAATAAAGTTAAATGAAGCTAAGACGATAATTAATCAGTATAACACTTATTTAGAAAATATAACAAAGGTTAAGAGGACAGATGAGGAGGAAGAAAATATTATAACAGAATATTGTGAGAAATTGAATAGCTTGTATTCAGAAATATTAAAGTTGTGTCAATCTAAAAATACTTTAAGTGATACTTTAAAAATGGATTTTGACCTGAAAGTTGCTTTGAATTTACTACCTGTTATGAATGATGAAATTGCCAATACAAGACAGTTAATTGACGGAATAGATTATTATAGTACAGTTATTGACACTAAATATAATTCTAAATTGATTAATTTTGTTTTAAAAAGCAGATTGTCCCAAAGCGCAAAATTAAAGCTTGCATCCAATTACGATAGTGTGGCTCAGTTACTAACTGAAATGAAAAGGATTTTGTTGCCACAAAAATCCGCAAACTCTCTGCAAAAACAACTGCTCAATTTACGACAAGATGAGCTATCGATTGATGATTATGGTAAAAAATTGGCGGAAATGTTTGTCGATCTTACTATTTCGCAATCAGAAGGGAATTCAACAAAATATGATATTTTAAAGACAATTAACGAAAAACAAGCAATAAAACAATTTAGCGACGGATTGAAAAATCGCAGGATTAGTACAATTATTTCTGCTCAAAAATTTGACTGTCTCAAGGACGCCGTTCAAGCTGCATTAGATGAGGATAGCTCGACGGCAAACGCTAGTGCTCAAATCTTTACGATGAAACGGAATAATGGTAACACCTATTATAAAACCAATTCCAGGCCGCCGTTCCAGCAAAACAATCATAGAGGCTACAACAGGGGTGCGTATAACCGCGGGTCCCAGCAACGTGGGCACAGTCGTGATTACCAGTACCGTGGCCGAGGTTCACAGCACAGCAGATTCGAGTATCAGCGACCTCGAGGTAGAGGGAGATATCAAGGTAACTTTTACAATTCTAATTACAGAGGAAATAAATCGTTTCGAGGGCATGTTCGCATACTAACCGATGATCCTCAACCTCAACCTAGTACATCCACACAGCAAGATGCGAAGGACATACGCGAAAATAATTTTTTTCGTTCCTAAAAGTCATAATATTTTAGCCAGTGAGAGTAGTTATTGTGTAAAGTTTAATGTAAGTTTAATGTAATGTAAACAACAGTCAATCACTTAGTCTGTTACTTGATACAGGCGCATCCATATCGGCATTAAAATATAAACATGTGTTAGAGTTCAACATCCCAATTCGTAAAGAAAACATAATCATAAATGGCATTGGTGGCAAAGTCCACGCTGTTGGATACGTTTGTTTAGAGTTAACAACACATGCACAAAACATTGTCCATAAGTTTTATGTATTCGAGTCACTGCCTTGTAAGGCCCATGGAATTCTTGGCCAGGACTTTTTTAGTAAGTTCGGATCAACTATCAACTTTAAACAAAACACATTATCGTTATGCATTAATAACAATAACATCATATTAATGTTATTTAATATAAAAGATTATTTAATAACACTACCCGCTAGGTCAGAATCGATACACTATATAGCTACAAACTTAACGGATGAGTGTGTAGTATGTACGAAGGAAATTTGTGAGGGAATTTTTGTCGCAAGTAGTTTAGCAGTTCCGGTTAATGGTAAAATACCAATACGTGTTTTAAATACAACAGCGAATGATGTCACATTATCAGAAATAAATCTAGAGATAGAGAGTTCAAAAGAATATGATATCTGTTTGTTTGACAAAATTGTTAACAATGCAGATCGAGTTAAACGATTATTTTCTAAATTAAATTTAAGTAAACTAAACAAGGAAGAAAGAACAAGTATAGAAAGTTTGTGCGCCAAATATTCCGATATATTTTACTTAGAAGGAGATCGGTTATCAACTACAAACATTTACAATCATTCCATTAAATTAAAACAAGAAACTCAACCAATTTATTCGAAACCTTACCGCTTACCTTATTCTTTAAAAAGTGAAGTAAATAACCAAATTAAACACATGTTAAAAGAAGGTATTATAGAGCCATGTCAAAGCGAGTGGTCTAGTCCTTTATTACTTGTGCCGAAGAAGTCTGACAGCAATGAGAATAAAAAATGGCGGTTAGTCATCGATTATAGGAAACTAAATAACACCATACAAGATGATAAGTTTCCACTCCCAAATATTGTAGAAATATTGGATTCTTTGTCTGGATGCATGTACTTTTCACATTTGGATCTATACCAGGGATACTATAATGTTAATTTAGACACAGAAAGTCGTAAGTACACTGCATTTGATTCGGGCAGATATCAAATGACCCGAATGCCAATGGGGCTGAAGACTAGTCCTAGTTCTTTTGCAAGGATGATGACGATTGCGATGACAGGTTTAACGTATGAAAAGTGTTTGGTTTACCAAGATGATCTGGTTTGCTTCAGTAGGGACTTACCATCGCATATAAAAAATCTTCAAGATATTTTTGAGCGTTTTCGTAAAGTTAAATTAAAACTTAATCCAATAAAATGTGAGTTTTTACAAAAGGAATTACTCTTTCTGGGACATATTGTGTCATCAGAAGGTGTAGTACCAGACCCTAGTAAAATAAATGTTGTAGAGAATTATCCTGTTCCCACAAAAATTGACGAAGTTAAGCGATTCGTAGCTTTTGTTAACTATTATCGAAAGTTTATTCCAAATTTTGCAACGAAAGCTTATCCACTAAATAGTTTATGTAAGAAAAATGCAACATTTAAATGGGACGATGAATGTCAAAAGTCATTTAACTCATTAAAACAAAGTATCATTTCTCACCCTGTATTACAATATCCAGATTTTTCAGAAAGTAACCAGTTCATTTTGCAAACTGATGCATCTGGGTATGCTATTGGTGCAGTGTTGTGTAATGGTGACGGAAGACCGGTAGCATATGCCAGCAGGAGTTTGAATAAAGCAGAAAAAAGGTATCCAACAATCGAAAAGGAGTTGCTTGCGATTGTGTGGGGAGTTAAACACTTTAGACCGTATTTGTATGGTCGTAGGTTCAAAGTTCAAACGGATCATAAACCACTCATAGCTTTATTTGGAATGCGCGATCCCTCGAGTAGATTGACGAGATTTAGGATAATTTTAGAGGAATATGACTTTATAGTAGAGTATTTAAAAGGTAAAAATAATTCGGCAGCTGATGCACTATCACGGTTATATATTACATCGGAAGAGTTGAAAGAGATGAGTGAGAGAGTTGTTAACGTAATGACGCGACATCAAAAAGCAAAGCAAGCACAAGATGCTACAATATCTCACGACGATCGGCCTGATCACCCGAAAGTTGTAGATATGCTAAGTAAGCCAAAATATTTAACGGAGTTACGCTTTACTACTGACAAGGAACTAAAACGATATCGTGAATTAAGAGAAATAAAATATGAAAATAAATGTTTTTGTTTGGTGCCAACAATTAATACAATTTTTATTAATCCAGCGTCTCGATCGCAACTATCGCCAGGCGAATTTGTGAGGGAGCTGAATAGATTTTGCGAAAAATGTAAAATAACAGAAATATATTTTGTAAAGAATAAGAATAATAATATTTTTATAGAAAAGGTGATAAAAGAGATACAGAATATAGGTACATGGTCCGGACCACGATTGTGTATTTTAAAAGATATAAAAAGAATTGATGACGAAGACGACCGACGTGTAATTATAAATGACTTCCATCTTTTGCCTACAAGTGGCCACGCAGGCATAAGACGGATGGTAAATAATATTAAAAAATATTATTTTTGGCCAGGTCTAGAACACGATGTTACGGAATTTGTCAAAAGATGCGATAAGTGTCAAAAACAAAAACATTCGACACATCATACAAAAGAACCAATGGTCATTACCACCACAGCAACATCAGCATTTGACAAAGTCTATTTAGACTTAGTGGGGCCGTTGGATAGAGATTATAATAATTATACCTACATTCTCACAATACAATGTGAACTGAGTAAATATGTGGAGGCATATCCATTATTTTCCAAAACATCAAATGAGGTTGCTAGAAATTTTGTTAATAACTTTATTCTTAGATACGGAATTCCACGTGCTATTGCATCTGACATGGGGGCTGAATTTACATCGAACACCATGAAAGAGGTATGTAAACTTTTACACATAAGTCAATTACAGTCGACGGCGTACCATCACCAGTCAATCGGCGCTTTGGAAAACTCACACAAACATTTGGGTAACTATTTAAGAATTCAAACTGAAAATCATTCTGAAGCATGGAGCACTTGGCTTCCTTTCTGGTGCTTCTCTTATAACACTTCGGTGCATACCGAGACAAAATTTACTCCATTTGAGCTTGTTTTTGGAAAAAGATGCAACCTACCATCAAATTTAAATTCAAATAAAATTGATCCCATATATAACTTCGATAGTTATCCTGTAGAACTCAGATTTAGAATACAGACATCAGGAAAAGAGGCACGAGATAATCTTATTGCTAGCAAGGTTAATAGAAAAATTAGGTACGATCGTGACATTAACCCAGTAACTTATAAACCAAACGATTTAATTTTGTTAAAAAATGAAACAGGAAATAAATTCCAAAGCATCTACTCAGGTCCATACAATGTAATTAAAGAATGTTCACCAAATGTGGAAATTATGAAAAATAATAAACCTTACTTAGTACATAAGAACAGGACAAAAATGTATTTACCACCTGTTTCTTTATTGTTAAAATAATAATCGTAGATTGTGTAGTATTCTAATTAGTTTATAAACAAATATAGATTGACAATATTGACATAATCATACTTGGGTAAGGAAATATAATGAAAATATATACTTAAAAGATAAAAAAATAAAAAATAAACATGTAATCCCTTAAAATGTATTTAACCATTTTAATGTAAGAAGCATACATCTTTTTAATTAAATTAGGGTTAAGTACTTAAAATAAAATAAATTTGTCATTTATTTTATTTTCTATTTGCGGAGGAGATGAGATGTGGATAGACTAATCTATTATGTACTTAGTATTAAGACTCTTTATATTGATTCTTTATTATAAAATATATTCAGTATTTGCTCAGCATTCGGTCGTTTCACTGGTCTCCTAAGTTACAACCTTACACCATGACTTTGTTTTTCTTTCCACTGAAATGATGATGATCGAAAGATGACAGCAACTGTCAAATAGATTGGTTTCAATCATTCCATCATTCGGTCAATACAATCATTAACTATAGGCGGTACCAAGTTCCCTAGGTCAGCTAGTTTCTAACAAGCAAGGCAGTGTACACAAACTTACTCCTGCTTTATTTATAGCTTGTCAACTTTTGCAATTTTAAGGTAGGTCTCCTTGTTTATTGACTTCTCAGTAATTAATGTTTGAAAGACAAACAGCTCCGGTAACGACAGTACAGAGTCTGACCGTACAGGATAGAATCGAACAAAAAAAACATGTTGCACTGATTCCAAATAACATACAACAAGGGCAGAAAAATGGTGATTATGACACAAACACATTAACCATAGTTTACATATTCTTGACCCAATAATCTTGCTTGCGGACTACCAGCTATAGGTAGCTCTGTTTTTCCTGTTCCGTGGGGTAGCTCGTCGTGCAACTTTTCGTAGTGTTTAACGCTCGCCACAAAGAGAAGCATACCGTAGGGGCCCAGTAGGGCCGATGCCCGCTAGAATCACGGAGAATTTCTGATAGGAAAACCCGTAGTCCTAAAACGGAAAAGGCAACTGTAGGACACCGGTGTGATTTTACTCAGTAAAAGTTTGATACGCGGGAGAAGTCATTAGATGATTTCCCACAACAAAACAAAAAGAAAATGGGTACTTTACACGCATTTATACGACAAAGGAGAAAGAATTACTATCACAATACTTCATCATCATCATCATTTCAGCCGATAGACGTCCACTGTTGGAAATAAGCCTCCCAAGTGTCGCCACAATGATCGATCCTGTTCGTTCCGCATCCATCGGATTCCCGCAATCTTCACCAGGTCATCAGTCCACCTTGTAGGAGGCCTTTCAACGCTGCGGTCACTCCAGAACCAAAATAAATAGGTAACTATTTTTACCAACACACTGAATTTCTGTGCAAACAGTAACTGTGTATGCTAGCAGAAATACGTACGCAAATGTGCACACTCCTGAGGGAAATATAGCTACTGGCGTTTATGTTATTACTATAGCCAACTAGAAGACTGCATTTCATCGCAAATTCTTATTAAATAGCAATTGTTTGTTATATTGACCAAAAGAGCAGTATTGGCCGAGCGTTAACGGCCCGACTTACGAGTTGTAGGTCGCGAGTTCAAACCTGGCCAGGCTCATTACTTTGTGTAATTTATTTCACCACTGCTTTCAAAAACGGTGAAAGAAAACCATCGTGAAAAAACCGGCATGTCCTATAAGCAAAAATTCGAAGACGTGTGATATTTACCAACCCGTACTGGGCACGCGTGGTGGATTACGGCCCATTCCCTCTCTTAGAAACGCCAACTTATAGCTAAGGGTGCTATTCTAAAAGATATCGTCGAGGTTGCTAGGCGGTGCGAAGATATATATAAGATATATAAGTGCCCATGTAGGCCTATGTGAAATAAAATATTTTGACTTTGACTTTGACTTTGAAGATGTTTGCATCATCAACATTATCATTTAGGCCTAAAGACGTCCACTCTTGGACATATACCTCCCCCAGGTATGCACAACGACCGGTCCTTTACGACTTTGCATTCATGGAATTCGCGTGACCCTCACTAGGTCATCGGTCATTGTTAGGAGGCCTTGGAAGAACGCGTTTCTTTTTGACTCCTTCGACTGTGATTCTGTTCTGCGACCAAAGTGCTTACTACCACTTAAGTTTGGCAACCTTGGTTCTCCTGCAGCTTCTCAATCTTCAAGCTTGATTGATTGTGGTGATTTTTTCCACCAAAGCTCTTCGATGCGAAAAGTTTATTTAGCTATGCGTATGCACATTTCTCTCTCATGTATTTCGGCCTCATCTCTTACTGCTCGGCACACTCTCTACTCTTACACTGGCAGCGCGTTGCGGGACTGGCGCGAGTGTTGCTTGACCACACTGGCAGCATGGTGCGGTAAGCGGCGCGAATTCAGGAACAGGTTTTCCGCTCACTGCTTGCGCACTCACAGTAGCCACTTTTATGAACAAGCTACCTATGGCGAGAGTTGTGCGCGCGCGTCCTGCGTTGTGCAACCCGCTTCGCTTCCTACGCCTACGTGCCCACTATAGACTTCCAAATGAAGTTCTTGTGTTTGCCGCCGCGCCCGACCTGGACCCGTTCTTCCAATCCCGCCAAACACTTACATCTTGCCTCGTTACATCGCTCGCACGTGACGTAACAAAACTTAGCTCTCCTAGCATTTTGCATACACAGTTGCGCTAAGCCGGGCTAGGAAAATGACGATCTCAATGGTCAGCACTTTCCTCGCACCTCGCACAAAGCACGCTGCTAGAAAAACCCCTTAATGGCACGTGCGTTCTGCCTCATTTCAGAGAAAACATTATTAGCTGGTATCTGCAGCAAAGTACTCTGTGATCTGCAGCATTCCCTCATTTATATTCACACTCCAATAGCCTCCTATTAAAAATACAATGGCACTAATTCTATGTCATTATGGCCGGTAATCTCTATCGTTTGTCATTTCAAATGTCTTTTCTATCAAGTAGGTAAGTAATGTCATGTCCGTTTGCTAAGAGGTAATATTGCTATTGTAGTGTACCATAAATGGAATGGTTAATAACTTCTCAATAGATAATGTCAGCTTGCTTTGGCTGCTATTGTGGTTACAAAGGTCTCTCGAAGATAGATGAGATGCAGCATATTCTCGTATGTAAATGTGATATGGAATTTTTAGGTTAGGATGCCATGTTGTTAAATTAGAATACCAAGAACGATTTTAATTTTGGATACAAATATTTGTTTTTTGTTTACAAATATAATAAAGAAAAGAGCGTCGAGCGTAAAAATGGGCGCGCGTAACTGGTAACATTTCAATGTTACCAGATCAGCACTGTTTTCGAAGAAACCGACATAACAGGAGTTTAAAATTGGCTTTAGTTCTTATTGTTCTTAAGCACAAAAACCAGTAGGTACCCTAGAGCGAAACAAGACTTTTTCAGGAATTTATTATAAAATAAGAAAGTTATTTTTTTTCCTTTCAATTCATTTAATTTTTTAAGGTAAGTATTGATTTTGTTAATGATTTATACCTTTTTAATAAGCCTTTACAATTCAAGAAAAACTAAATTGTTTTATTTGAAAACAATCTTGATCTCCTTATACATATTATTTTGTGTCAGTTTTCTCTTAGCGTTAAGTACTTGATATAATAGGCCGTAAAAAAAGAAATGAGTCTGTCTATTAGATTATTAAAAAAATTAGTGACACGTTTCTTTTTAATTTGTAAATTAAACCAAAAATGACAAAGATTATCGTCACGCCGCCGCGCCGTGCTGCATTTTTTCGCACTGGGTGACGTCACACATAACTTAAATAGGCTATAATAATAATAATAATATATATTCCACAACTATCACATAACGCCGTCTAGTCCCAAGCTAAGCAGAGCTTGTGTTATGGGTACTAGACAACTGATAAACATACTTATATATTTCTAAATACATACATATTATAGATAAATTACACCCAGACGCAGAACAAATGATTATGCGATACCTTTGTTATTTTTTGTTTAGTCGAAAAAAGAAAAATCAAAAAATACGTGTCCAATATTTTTTTACAATCTAAAGTACGAACTAAATAAAATGTAGTTATTTTGACCCTGGAAACTGCCCTATATAATAATAGGAAAATGCCGTTTTTTAAAACGGATTACTTTGGACTGACTAGAAATGAAACAGTTCAAATATACATTATATTAAAGGCACATTATTATTTTTTGTAACTAGGTACATACATATTTATTAGTTTAATTTTTTTTCTTCTTATTATTGATTTATAAATATATAATTTAATTCATGAATCCCCAAGCGACCACCGGTGGCCGCGCATCTATTGTCTTACTATTGTGTCTCTAATTGACGGTATCTGAAGGGTTAATTCATGAATCCCCAAGCGACACCCGGTGGCCGCGCATCTATTGTCTTACTATTGTGTCTCTAATTGACGGTATCTAAAGGGTTAATGATTAAGTCAACTTATGTGTTATTGGAGCTCATAATTATAATCTCCTGTCAAATATTAGTCTAGCAGCGGTGATTGGATGACCAAAATAACAATGGCCGTAATTAATAATCTGACGTAAAGCTCTTGAATAACTGTCAGATTTCCGGGAAATATGGGTAATTACGGCTATTGCCCAAATTTTAGCTCGCCAAATTCAGTGCTTTGATTAATTTTCAAGACGAGTAAAGCCTTTTGTCTGGTTAGCTTTTGTGTATCGTATCATTTACTGATCGATTATATAGGTCTCTTTATCTGTAATAAGAGACCTATGAAATCGACAAAAGAACATGTATAAACTAAACTATAGTAATATTAGGTATATTATTAATTTTTACCGACTTCCCAAAAAGGAGGAGGTACTACGTTCGGCTGTTTGTATGTTTTTTTTTTTTTTTGTATGTTTGTTCGTCGAATACTCCCCCAAATGTGGACGGATTTTCAAAATTCTTTTTTTGTTCGAAAGGAGATAGTTCTGAGGTGGTCCCATTATCACCAAATTAGGATCTGATGATGGGATCTTGGAGAAATCGAGGGCAACCTTCAAATTTTATAGGCTCACTTATTGATTTTCGCATATTTTATGAAGTATCTTGTGTATTTGCGTATGGTCGTCACCATTTCAGGTAGCTGGGCTGATGATGGAAGGTACAACTCCTTAACAGTAAGAAGTTACTCGAACAGGCAAGGACTGTTTTAGTAAATTGTTTTGATGTTTGATAGGGCATTTGCCACATTTGGTCTCATGATCATCAAGTCATGACCTGATGCTGCAGTCAGGATAGTCTGCAGAGTACCTAAGTCCTCGACAACAAACAGCAGATATATCGAGTTTAGGCTCATTGAAAACGGCTCGATGTGTGGATAAACGTACTGCTAATAAAGAACACCGAGGTACATAGAGACCTGATGCTGAAGCCAGGAGCATCAGGAAAAGTACAAACCTTGAAATTACAGCACCGTAGTCGTGTTTGGGCTCATTTTAAACAGGACTAAATTTTAAGTACATTGCAATGTTGACATAAATTGGCCTGATGCTACAGCCGGGATTATCAGCATCTAGTCTAATGACTGATTGAAAGATTTACCTTTCGGCTTCATCATCAGATCAGTTCGATATATCCTTTCCCTCTCCAGCATCTAGTCTAATGACTGTTTGAAAGAAGAGGGGGAGAGGATATATCGAACTGATCTGATGATGAAGCCGAAAGGTAAATTAATGTAATCTAACCGTGTTTGGGATTATTAGAACCGTTATGAGATGCGCTCTGACTATAAGGTATTTAAGTTTGACTGAGGGGTACTTTTTAGTGGTGGTACCATAACTAAAAAGTGTAAAATAAAAAAAACTTTTTACAAAAAAAATATAACCGACTTCAATGATAAAAAACACTGAAAAGTATCAAATAACTTTAATTTTGGAAGTCGGTGTTAAATAACGAAGAGACTAAACTATTATAGAAACACCGATTTCCAAAATTAAAGTTATTTGATACTTTTCAGTGTTTTTTATCATTGAAGTCGGTTATATTTTTTTTGTAAAAAGTTTTTTTTTTAGCAATCAGATCAGTACTTCCAAAGATAACCTTGATAATTTATATTATTTATATTGGTTTTTTTTTTGTATGTAGACAAAAAAAATATTTACCTATGTATATATACATATACAGGGTTATTTGTAAAACACTGGCAACCTCTCAGGCAGGACTATGTTACAAACCTGATAAACAACAACTTTTGTTCTATGACTTTTAAAAATGTATCATGTTTTTGTTCAACAGGTTTTCATACAAAACTAAAAATGTTTAAATTGAACGTCCTAAATATTACGAACTCAATGCGAAGCAAGCGATAGTACAATAGTGGAGCGAACGGCGGGGGTGCCTGTTGCGCTTTCGACGCGTCTTACAGACGTAGGTAGGTACATATATCAAAATACAGAGTTGAAATGTGTTAAAACAACGAAAACTTGAAGGTTTGTTTTTGGTAAATGAATTATGGTTTGTAATAAGTCATAGAACAAAAGTTGTTGTTTATGATGTTAGTGTTGGAAAACCCTGAAAGGATGTTAGTGTTTTAATAACCCAGTAGGGACTGTAAAATTGTAATAAAAACTAAAAGATATTTTGTATCTTACAGTCTTATCAGGAAAAACTAGTTTACAATCACGAATTCCAGAAATTTACAAGATGTATTGTAAATTTCCGGATTCTGCGCTAATTTCCCGTGATAACACTACACTTAAACTGAATTTTAGAACAGGTGATACCCAATCCCGTTGTCCGGCCATTAGACACTATTAGACATCTGAGATCTAAAGTTCTTTGAGTGTAATTTCCTTTGTCGCCCATAACTATTAGTTAATAGGTTGTAAGGGCGCCAAAGACTGTAATTGTTGCGGGAAAGCGACACTTGAGGCCGGGGTCGGGTCGAGGGTCGTGGACGTCGTGGACATGCTGCCAAATGGACGCGCCTTGCTAAATAGGTATACCGGTACATGGTGGACATCCCACCCATACGTACAAAGCGTTTTGGGAATACATTCATTATGCGTACAGCTAAGGAGTGGAATTTTCTGCCGGAGTCTGTGTTTCCTGATAGCTATAACCTAGGGGTCTTTAAGTCAAGAGTGAATAGATTGCTTCTAGGTAGGCGTGTTCCATCGTCGGCCACATCATCGCTTACTATCAGGTAAGATAGTGGTCAAACGTGATTATAAAAAAAAAGGAAATATCAGAATGTCCACGTGATTCAAATAGGGATCAAATATTATTGAAATAAATGTTATTCTCCAGTATTACCTCGAACAGAGGATAAGCATTGCCATACAGCGTGGCAATGCAATGACAACTTCTGCACTTGAATTTTTTTATTATGATGCCTAAGAGTTGGAAAGAGCTTCCATTATCATTATTTAAAAAAGAACTTCGAACCTTTTTAGTGGTGAAAGCATATTATAACTTAAGTGAGTACCTGAATGAGAAAGATTTTTTAAGTATAGAATATAATGGTTTAAAAAATTAATAGTAGTGTTTTAAGTTAATTTTAATATTTTCTTTGTTATTGTTTACTTGTTAATACTGCATTGTGTATTATTTTAAAATTGTATTTGGTGGTGGTGTGTTAAATTTTATGTCTTTTGCATGCCTACAGGGTAAAATATGGCTGAACTTGTTACCTATATTTTTCTGTCATCTTTACTGCTACCCATATTTGCAAAATAAAAGTATCTTTATCTTTATCTTTATCTTTATGAATGGACTCGCGATTGACCACTGTCTCACCTGATGGTAAGCGATGATGAGCTTGTTGTCATAGACTGTGACGTCATACCAAGCGTGCCAAAATTGCGGGCGTTTAAAGTGTCCGTGTCTGTTAACCGATTTATCTATTAAAAAATACTTTTAATAATTTTTTGATTTTGTACATTTTTATATGTACATAGCTTATTTAATGGAAACCAGTTCTGTAAATGCTGCACAACTGAGTCAATACTGATGCCCAGGTCTAGGTGTCTTTTTTTACGATGGGCAAAAATCATCTTATGACAACCCCCGCTCTTGGGTGGAGCGGGAGGTAGTGTCAGACTCTTACTGACTAAAAACCCACCCCGTTCCTTCTAGCCTCTTACCGGCGCTCGAGTTTCCCTTCGGATAACTCTGGCCCCAGTAGGCTTCGACCCAGCTGGGCTCCTCCTGTTGCTGACAACTCCTTGAGGCGTGAGGGAACAGTGCATGCCGTCGACGTCTTGGGCTCGGTCCGGAAAGTTACCGGACGGTCGAACAACGAGCTACCCATGGCTCGCCGTCCGCGAACCCGCGGTGGCCGGAAATCGGGATCGGAATCCCGGCGGCGGCGGCGAGGGCGCCGATGCCTGATACGATAAATGTAATAAAAATATGGCGGGGGAGAGGTTGAAGAAAAAGGTTTTAACTACATTATAGCACTATTGTGTAAAGGTAATCAAAATGTCACAGTTTGGTAACAAGTGCCATTATATACCTAAGTGCAGTGCAATAAGAGTCACTTTACGAGCAAGTGTATTGAAAAGTTACATAATATTCTATTCTATTAACGAATACAGTAATTCTTATAGATAACCTTTTTTTTAATAATAAAAAAATAAACAAAAAAGGCTACGTGTAAGCTAATCGTACTTTATACCTACTTTTGTTTCCTCTCCCTCTCAATAGACACTCTTACAAACACAAATAAAAAACATCATCATCTTCCTGCCCTTGTCCCGTTTTATTTGGGGTCGGCGCAACATGTTTTTTTCTTCCATTCTGTCCTGTCGCTCGTCACGCTATCACTAACTCCCTTTTTATTTATATCACTTCTCACACAATACATCCATCTTTTCTTTGGCCTCCCTCTCCCTCGCCATCCATCCACATGTAAATTCATAACTCTTTTAGCAATATGCGTTTCATCTCTCCTTTTTACATGTCCATACCAAGACAAACGATTCCCTTTCAACTTTTCAGTCACCGGCGCCACTTTCAAACTTCCCCTAATATACTCATTTTTCACTTTATCCATTCTTGTCACACCACACATCCATCTTAACATTTTCATCTCCGCTACATGCAACCTTTTTTCATCTGTCTTTTTCACAGCCCAACATTGAAACGTCACAATGTGAACATACAGAAAACATTTTATTTTGCAGCTCATATCCTAAACATCACAGAAAACGATTGCCATTCTGACATTCTGACAAAAGTTGGCTCTAGGACGTTGACCCTTCGCAGACGAGACTATTGAAGGGGGGAAGGGAACCCCCTAAACCTTCGAGATGGGAAAACCATTAGGTCCTTGTTAATTCGATCCCACTGAGTTTATTTGTGACCAAATTATCTTGTAAATAGAATTGGATAGATTGATTGATGTCGTTTTTTTTTAGTGAATGAACGTAAATTAATGGATACGAATTACACTGATTGATTGTTCCAATTTATTTGTCCTAAACATTTTTTTTTTTCAGGATAATCGTCCAATGTAATAACTATATGGGGAATACACTGACTCCTCTGATACAGTTTATAACTAGCTCAGGAACCAGGGAATTTCATTTATGTGTGTAAAAACCTTAATCTACATCTACACTAATAGGTTCCCCCCCCCCTACCCCTCCTACTATCCTCGTCATTTATAGCGCGTGTCATCGCAGGACTGGAATAATTTGCTTGCCGCGGTATTCCCGTCCGATTATAATTTGGGTGTCTTCAAGGCTTTGCATCACTGCTTACCATCAGGTGGGATGGCAGTCAAGCACTAGTTTAATTGTGACAAAAAAGAGGTACTTAAAGTTTTTTTTTGGTTTTGTTTGTAGGAGGTAATCTCTGAAAGTACTTGTCCGATTGTGAAAATTTTTTCACCGATAGAAAGCCGCTTTATTCCTGAATATCATAGGCTATAATTTAAGAACGCGGGGGAAGCCGCGGGCAAAAGCTAGTTTATAAATAAATAAGCCTACTAAGGGCTAAGGATTTGTTCCTGAAAGGAAGATTCGGCCCCGGTACGAAAGGCAAAGAAGGAACAGGAGTGGGTTTTTTGTCAGTAAAAGTCTGACACTATCTCCCGCTCCGATCGGGGATGTCATTGGATGATTTTCCTACCGAAAAAAAAAAATCAATAAATTTTTTATTGAAAAAAAAAATGAATCCCTAGGATGGAGCAGCGTGTCAGACTTTTACTATAGGTACACAATGCATAGAACCAAATTTGTTGTTTATGATGTTAGTAACGTAGTCCTGAGACGTTGCCAGTGTTTTTCAAATAACCCTGTATAACAAAAACATGTCTAAAACATATACAATGATGGGTCTTTAGCCGTGATGGTAAAGTAGAGAACGCGCCAAGTTCTGTAATGACAGGTCATCGTTGCTATGACTCTTTTGACTTCAAAACATTCAACACAAAAAATGGGAACGACCCAGTAAACAACGCTTGTTCTTAAAATTACCTACAATGAGTAATTATGCTAATTGTGAGAACAAAACGCATAATTGACATGATTATTTTACTATTTAAATAATAAGATGTGCCCGTGTATCCCGGATACAGCTTTTTAAGGTCATCATCATCAACATCAGCCTTTTTAATGTTCCCACTGCTGGGACTCAGGCCTCCTCTCTAGGAGAGGGAATGGGCCGTAATTCACCACGCTGGCCCAGTGTGGGTTGGTGAATGTCACATGTCTTTGAATTTTTGGTTCTAGGACATGCCGGTTTCCTCCCGATGTTTTCCTTCTCCGTTATGAGAGCGGTGGTGATGAAATAAATTACACAAAGTAATGCGCCTGGCTGGGTATGTAATGGAATTGAATTTTAAACTCCAAGTGAACGCCGGTGTTTGTGCTGTTATTGTCTTCCTATTGTGTCTCTGACGGTATCTGAAGAGGCATCTGACAGAAGACACACGTTTGCCTCTAGCCTGAACGCGGTTGCACTAATTGACAGGAAATCTGGTGCAATGACAACACAAGTAAATGTAATATTTACCTGGTCGAACCCCTTCAACAGTAACGAGCACCACATTTTCCTGATATAATTATGCCTACCTGCTGCTACTAAGCAGGTTGGTATTACTTAATTGACAGGTCCATAATAATATATCGCACCTCCGCTTAAATAGTGTCACAACTCAAAAATCTAATTATGGAAAAATTTACTTTAAACTGTAATAAATTTATGGGTAAATAAATAAAATCCTGTGGGTAAATAATTGAAATTCAAATACACACACTGCACTACCTGAGCATAAAGTATGATGAATTCTGAATTTAATAGCATAATTATCAGCAAATTAAGCAAAAAACTTTTTTGGGTAACAACTATTAGAGCGGAGGTGCGATATATCGATGGTCAATAATGATCAGCAAAAGCTGCTAAAGTCTTGACATCTATTCCAATGTGAGCTGCGGGATTGTTTTTTTTTCATAAGCTTATATGCTTTACCTCTATATCACCTGATGATAGGTGATGATGTGGTCGACTGTGGACCATGTTTGCCTAGAAGAAACCTATCGAAAGAGTTACCGCGGGCCTGGACGCAAAGGGCAATTAAAAAAAGACTGGTGGAAAACCCATTTTGAGAAGTGGCTTACACTTATAGACATATTTATAATCATTACCTAAAATTGTATCATTCTCATCTTATATAATATAACATAATCATCAATGCAATCAGCCTTTTAATGTTCTCACTGCTGGGACTCAGGCCTCCTCTCTAGGAGAGGGAATGGGCCTAATCCACCACGCGGGCCCAGTGCAAGCTGGTCATTATTCTCATCTTATTAACTTGTAATTTTATTTATTTTTATTTATTGTCCTGTCCGTTTGTTTTTTTTTTGTTCTCATTTTTTTACATCGTCTGCAATAGATATCTATACTTATAATAAATCTGTAGAGAGGTCAATTCTGTACATGAAATATATTTCCAAAATAACTATCAGGGGGTGATTAGTGATCGATACTGATGCCAAAAATGCAAACAGTAAAATTTTTGTCTGTCTGTCTGTCTGTCTGTCTGTCAGTCTGTCTGTATGTTCTTTATAGAAAAAAAAACTACGCGATGGATTTTAACGAAACTTGGTACAATCATTCCTAATACTCCTGGGCAGGTTATAGTATACTTTTCATCACGCTACGATTAATGGGAGCGGAGCAGTGAAGGGAAATGTTGGGGAAACGAGAGAAATTACTCCATTTTTTAAGCTTCCGTCGCGTTTGAAGCCTTAATGGTTAAAGCTACACAAAAATCATGTATTACGGAAATGTTCTCCTTAAAATTATATAAAAAATATCCCAAGACATTATTTGTCTATCTTTTATGGTTGACTCACAATAACACATGTAACTCCCGATAGCTTAGCAGTTCGGAGCTTTCTGTTTATTTTTTCTATGGCACCATATCTAAGGTGTGTGCACACTGTCACGCGCGTAAGTGGAAGGGAGAATTCTGGAACGTCTCGAATCGTCTCGCGCATCACGTTGTTTTCCAGGCTCTTAGAATTCGACACCAGACGTTTCAGATCTTTGATTTTGACGACTCCGTTGTCGCTGGCATAAGCAACAGGATCGGCGTACGAAGTCGCTGGCAGAAGCTAGTGAAGAATAAAATGCAAATGTACATATGCTGCTATTAATGATTATATTTGAATTCTGAAAAAGGGATTTAAAACTGCATTTACACACATTACAAATTTACAACTATTTCTACTACCGTTAGGTTTACAACAAAGAAAGTTAACTTATACATTTTCTTATTTGAAACTTGTTGAGTGAAGGTTTTCGTGCATAAAATACTATAATCGCATCAGTAACACACGCGAGAATGTTTCTACGATTACGTTATGTTAAGGTGTATTCAGACTGGTAGCATTCACTTCGACTACGAACAGTAAATTTGATTATGTTAATAAATCAGGATAGAGTTGGATAGACTGGCATCGTAGGGGCCCAAAAGCAGAGTCAAAGCCTACTGGGGCCATGGGTTAAGTGAAAATGAACCCTGGGGCCCTGGAACGCAAGGCAAAAAGAACATACGAGTGAGTCGGTAAAAGTCTGACATGCTTTCCCCCAGCAGAGTTGAAGCCTACAGGGGCCATGGGTTAAGTGAAAATGAACCCTGGGGCCCTGGAACGCAAGGAAAAAGGAACAAACCAATGGGTTTTAGTCAGTAAAAGTCTGACATGCTTTCCCGTTCCGCACAAGAGCGGCAAAAGTCTTTAGATGGTTTCCCACCTTAAAAAAATGATAGACTGGCAGTCACTGGCGTTGCGACCGAAGAGCTAGGCGGGGTAGTGCCCGGGACCCCCAAGAATTATTAATAAACCTCTTATTTTTTTAGCAAAAAATTCTCCTACCTTCAAAATCTAAATAAAATGTGTTGCAACACTAACCATGTCAACTCGTTTCAGTCAGTAAAAGTCTGACACTCCTTCCCACTCCAACCAGAGCAAAAGAAGGTATTTGATGAATTCCCACGTAAAAGAGGGGCCTCAGTTTTTGTGCCCCAAGGCCGTTAATAATCTAGTTACGCCACTGCTGTTAAAATTCCATTTTGCGGTCTGTGGTGTAATATGCTGGCAGTTCTGTGTGCCGTCCTCAGTCCTGTCCAGATTCAGGAAGTTGGATAGAATTTAAAACTATGTGGACCATTGTGATATTGATGCAATTGCTGACGAACTGTGCACGGTTTTAAAATTGGCAAATAACGCACACGATTACAAGAGTCAGATAATTTTATGTACAGTTATTGTTATTGCAATCTTTAGAGTTTTTTGTGTACTATTACTAACTAAAATCCACTCCTGTTCCTTCTTTGCCATCGTTACAGGGCCCCGGGGTTGTTTTTCGCACAACCCATGACCCCAGTAGACTTGGACCTTTCAGGGCCCCTATGGTTTTGCTGACATCTCCTTGAGAGCTCGATCCGGATGGTTACCGGACGATCGGATGGCGAGCTATTTATTGCCATCGTAAGCCCGCGCCTACGGTGGCTGGAAATCGGGATAGGGATCCCGGCGGCTGGGGCGTGATGCGTATGCGGTCACCTCCTTTGATAGCATTACTGCTTCGCTGAAGGAGGCGACCGCCTGCCGTTTCTGCTCGCTCTGGACCATGGCCTGTAGCAACCTGACACTATCTCCCGCTTCACCCAAGAGCGGGGGTTGTCATAAGATGATTTTTGCCCACCGTAAAAAAAAACTCCTCCACTTTTTATCACCCCATCGGAACATCTCATCCTGGACACCCACTGTAAAAACAATCTGGCCAAATGAGGTTTCCTGAACCCATCTGTAACACAGTGCCAGTGTGGAGCCTCTCCACAGGACATGCGCCAGCTGCTATGCTGCTCATCCTGCGTAACGATCTGCAGTGTTCAGGATCTATGCGAGGCCAACAATAGAGCTGTACAGGTTGTCAAATATTGGTCAGAAAAAGTATAGTTTGAGAGCATCGACACGAAAAGAAGTAGACCATCTTTGTTTCCTTGATTTTATTATTTTACTTTACCCTACTATTTTTTTTATAGTGGGTAAATCATCCAATGACAACCCCCGCTCTTGGGCGAAGCGGGAGATAGTGTCAGACTCTTACTGACTAAAAACCCACCCCGTTCCTTCTAGCCTTCATACCGGGGCTCGAGCTCCCTTTCGGATAACCCTGACCCAGTAGGCTTCGATCCAGCTGGGCCCCTGCTGAACTTTACCCTACATTTTCATGCTTCTCACTTTCCACCGCCCCTAGTCAGCGGTCCCCTTAAAAACCGACGCATATTGAGCGTGTCAAGATGCATGCATAAAAGAACCATACTAACGTTATCTGCTCAAGATCGATGGATGATTGTGAATAATAACATAGAATGGACCATAATGCATAATTGTGTAGGCTTGGGTGGTCTTCGTGTGGCAGATTATATCCATGTTGCATTTTTATAAATACCTTTCTTAGTCGTCGCTGGGTAGGTACACATCTACTGTGTGCTCCACCGCGTTATCCCTCCCGATGTTTATCTATAATCAAATCTTGCAAATTAAATTTGACCCACTTCCCGGTTACCGATTGAGCTGAAATTTTGCATACATGTGTAAATCAGATGACAATGCAAAATTATAATGACATGGAGTTGATCTGATGATGGAACCGGAGGGTGGCTATAAGAACTAGGTAATTAAACGACACAACCCCATCGAGTTTGGTCTCGTATAATTCGTCTTGACGAGTATTAATTATATAGGTACACCGAGGTATAAAAGCTTGCATTGAATATCATCATCATCATCAGCTTTTTTAATGTTCCCATTGCTGGGACTCAGGCCTCCTCTCTAGGAGAGAGAATGAATAATAGTTTAGTCTCTTATTATTTCGAGGAAAACTTACAAATGAGTAAATTCATTCAAATGTTCTTACGTTTCACATTCTATGATATAATCACGATATGATTGTTCTTCAAATTCTACCCACTCAGGTATTTCATAACGACGCGTAATAATTCCACGGCAATGGAGTATTTATCATTGTTATTTCGTGGCGTTGATATACCGATCTAATAATTCTGTTTTTTAACCGACTTCGAAAAGGAGGAGGTTCTATGTTCGGCTGAATGTATGTTTAATTTTTTTTTTGTATGTATGTTCACCGATATTTCGGTCAATTGTGGACCGATTTTGAAAATTTTTTTTTTTGATTGATAGGTTATGCTCCAAGTTGGTCCCATAGAAATGTTGTTATGATCTGATAATGAACTTCGAAGATATGGAACAGAACTCCTCATAGAATCATAGCAGAATTGTCGCAACAAGTAAAATTGCTTTGTTTATACGTGTAGTCGATGACTGACTGAAAGAAAAGGGGGAGGGGAAAGGGGGAGGGGAAAGGGGGAGGGGAAAGGGGAGGGGAAAGGGGGAGGGGGTAAAATCATGTAATATAACCGTATTTGGGATTATAAGAATCGTTATGAGATGCACTCTGGCTATAAGGTAATTTATGTTTAGCTGAAGGGTAGGTACTTTTTAGTGGTGCTACCATAACTAAAAAGTGAAAACTAAAAAACTTTTTACAAAAACAATTAAACCGACTTCAAAAAGTCGGTGTTAAATAACGAAGAGACAAGATTAGGTATCTATTATATAGAAACACCGACTTCCGAAATTAAAGTTATTTTGCACTTTTTGAAGTCGGTTTAATATTTTTTTTTTAAGTTTTTTTATTTTATGAACAATGAACGGATGTATTTTTTTATTGATATAAAGTAGTGTTTGCCTGCATCCCACCTGATGGTCAGCAGTGATGCAATCACTGACGGTGAGGCGCACTAGTTTAATTATGAGCCTATTCACTCTTGCCTTGAAGACACTGAAATTATAATTATTGGACGGGAAGACTGCAGCGAGCTGATCTCCTCAACAGAAACTAGTGGACAGATGTAAAAAGAAATAAACACAGAAAGAAATAAGGAAAGAAAAGACGTTTATTTGTACCTCACATTACTTAGGTAACATTAAAATCTGTGTGAGGCCAAAATTTCGTCTAACTATGCTGAGTTAGACGATATTTGCTGAGACAGCAAATATCATATGCTGTGATATTTAAGACGATAAATTTTAACGCAGCGCTGGTCGAGGTTCTGTTAGATTCCTTATTTAAGACTAGCTACTGGCAGCGGCGCAAGTTGAAAGAAAAAGTATACATAACTAACCCAAGAAAACATTCATCATATCACATATCACAAGAAATCATCCAATGACATCCCCTGCGCTTGGGCGGAGCGGGAGATAGTGTCAGACTTTTACTGACTGAAAACCTTTTGTACCGGGACCGAAACTTCCTTTCAAAAACAAATCCTTAGCCGAAGCCTACTGGGGGGCTTCGACCCTCCTGGGCCCCTACGAGTCCATCATAGTTACTACACCACACCGTCGCACCAGGTAAAACCAATTGTGAAAAGGTACGCATTTGTCGTAGGTTCGTTTTCGCAAGATCCATCGATGTTTCTACATCGTGTCATATAGAAACTGAATGAGTAATGGTACGGCAGTGCGTATGACAATGTTTATTAGTGAAAATGTTGACTGCGGAGGTCAGAGTGCTTGAGAGAATGTTCAAAATCCGGTTGTGAATTTTTGTTTTGTTGTGTCCGGCCCGCGCTGAATGAGGTCAGTGTCGAGAGCGGCCCGAGGTGAGAGATGTCGCGATTTGAATGTTAATATTTTGGAAGATTTCTCAAGGAAAATCGGTGGATTTCGTCGTACCGAATAGTTCTATAAGGACAGTTTGGCTCGCGTTTGTTTTTTTTATCCGTTTCATTGTCACCGACGGAACTAAAGCGGTCTTACGTTTTAAAATTTTACTGTAGATTTGTTATTGTTCTGGTCATGCCTTTTGCAGCAGCGTTGTAATTAAACAGAGTAATTAAACACTCGATTTTTTCAAATATGTAACCTATTTTAAAAAGTTGTTTAATTGATTTTGCTCGTTATTCTGATAAAACTAATTTCAGGTTTTGCACATTTAACGTTACACCTTGTATAATCAGGCTGACCACCTCTCCAGCCATAACCATCTTTAAAAAAGAACTGGTCGACGCGTTCTCTTAAAAATTGGACCATCGCACTTGAATCAAATATAAGCCGAGCGCAGCACGCGTGAGAAATCGCACGGCAATAAAAACATCATCGATAACAATGCTTATCGCCTAGCTAGTGCTACCTTAGTAGGTACCACAGAGCATTGAGATCCTTCATGTTATGAATGTGTTCTCAAAAAATGGCATGTCAATGGACATCATCGTTGACTGTTAGAAATTATGGCACCTGACCACATCAAAATTGGGAGTCATTTAGACACGCTAAAAACCAGCGCTGTGGGCTCATCGCATTAGGTTTGAGGCCGCAGCTTCATGCTGAGCGTGCAGCCGTTTTTCGCGGATGCGACACATATCTTCCCTATACCTAAGTTGTTATATATTTGTTAGCTAGTAATAAGATTGCGTCTTTTTCGCGCGAATAAAATGATTTTCTATCTTTCTTTCTTCTTTCTATTTAACCTGCTCTGATGATGATTTCAGAAAGAGATTTTTTTCAGTGTTTTAGTAAAATAAAATATTTTTGAATTTGTACTCAGAGTGTAGTGAACATTAAGCTAGAACTACATTAGACCAACGCACACGTGTAACACGCCCGATTTGTACGTAGAACAACGTCACGTGGCGTGTATCAAGTGTAGCTCTGCAAGTCTAGTTTCCATATAAAATGTATGGAGATCGACGCACTCAAATCGGCTTGTGTGGCACACGTGTGCGCAGTGTACCTTTACAGTAATGGATTCTCTAGTAGCAGTAGATTCCGTAGTCTATGCTCAGCAAAGATACAATTGCACTAACTATACTGTTACACTAGTTTGCAATGAGAACCTTTTTGTTAGCACTTGATATATCGTCCATTATTGTCACTGCATGGTTCGTGAGAGATCATGATGCTTGTATACTTCGTTAGGTTTGGACGAAAGAACAATTATCTGCTATTGTGTTGTAGAATTATTTTAATGCTGTAAACATTAATACGGGAATCCGATCCGGGGATGCGTGAAGCACGGGACCAGTCGTTGTGGCGACGCTTGGGGGAGGCATATGTCCAACAGTGGACGTCCTTCGGCTGAAATTATGATGATGATGTAAACATTGTGATAAGAGTGGGACTCACAATAATAAGCAAACGGAAAAGACGAGGGATTTAACTCTACATTATCATCTATCTAGATAATGATAACCTGTGTAATACCTAGTTAAGGAGAAGTTTTTGGAAAGTTTTTCTTTAAGTGGGATGCCACTTAAAGAAAAAAAAAACGACCAAGTGCGAGTCGCGATTCGCGCACTAAAGTTTCCATACCGTCCGTAGCAAAAACGGGAAAAATCACGTTTGGTGTATGTCCATCAATATTTTTTTTTGTTTTGAGTACTATTTCTTGTTATAATGGCAACAGAAATGCATTATCTGTGAAAATTTCAACCGTATAGCTATCACGGTTCATGACATACAGCCTGACGACGCAGACAGACGTACGGACGGACAATGGAGTCTTAGTAATAGGGCTCCATTTTACTCTTCGCTACGGAACTCTAAAAATACGTTGGTGTTTCTTCAAAAGAGCTGTAATGATGATGATATGATGGGGAATGACGATAGCATTTGTCGTACAGAACACTTCGTGTGAGTCGTTTCTATCACTGCAACAGGATATAGTACAAAAAATACTCATTTTCCTAAGATAAAGATATCGAAAATCCCTAGATAAATCAAAACAACTACAGAAAAATCGAACAGTAAACTATTCGAAATATCTAAACAGAATTCCTAAGCACAGATTTCCGAAGGTTATAGATCTGAACGAGACCTTCAAAGTGCAACTTAAGTGATACGAGACTACGTAACGATATCCCCTGTAATCCTATCGGAACTCATTTATCTTCCTCAGATGTAAAGGTAACAAGATTGGTGAAATACAGTCTACAACTACACTACCACCTTTGGCGTAGTTACCAAAGAGCTGGGTGAGGCCCTGTCTTGGGGCCCCAATACCTAATATAAAAGAGAACGAGAATGTTCCTATACGTTATGATAAGGTAAGTAAGATAGCATTTACTTTGTCTACGAATAGTAACTTCAATTATTTACTTAACCCTTCAGATACCGTCAATTAGAGACACAATAGTAAGACAATAGATGCGCGGCCACCGGGTGTCGCTTGGGGATTCATGAATTAATTGGTTAATAAATCAGCCCCCCCTAGCCAAGTTACAACCGTTTCGCTTGCGTCGAACACTTCGAGTTGACCTTGCCACGAATTCTTTTGTTCTGACCACGTGACTGAGCGTTGAGATGACGTTATTCCCGTATATTTAAAGCTTTCTACTAGCTTTAACTATTGGAGACTAGCAACTGGGCTAGGGGTACAGGATAGACCAGCAGTTACTGGCGGAGCAACCAAAGGGCTAGGCCGAGCTGTACACCGGGGCCCACAAGCTCGGGGGCCCTGAATACTTAATTAGCAACCACTTATTGTGCTAGTGAAAAATTCTCCCAGCATGAAATGTAAATAAAATAAATTGCAACAGTACTTTTTCTTTTACTTTAGCATTACTCTGTGCAATTATTTCCTCACCACCATTCTCAAAAGATTGAAGGAAAACATCTTGAGGAAACCGGCATGTCCTAGAATCAAAAATTCGAAGATTCACATTCACCAACCCGCACTGGACTCTTGTGGTCGATTACGGTCCATTCCCCACAGCAGTTGGAACATTAAAAGGCTGATTGTGAGCTTCTTATGTACTATTTTAATCACCACCAACACCACCCAGAGCAGAAGACACAGAAGTTATTCGAAAATTTCTCAATTAAAAATACGGGGCCTCATTTTTTTTTGGCCCAAGGCGTTTGGTTACTTAGCTACGCCACTGACTACAACCTTATGTCCCCCGACCCCACCTCCTTGCTTTTTCTCGTTAAGAATTCGAAAGCAAATTGGAATTTTATCTGCAGAAGCTTGAGGTAAACTATTTGCGGAAATGGTAAATGATATATATTAAGTGCAGAAAGCACCAAGCGCTCGCTTTCATTTGTTTGTCTATGATTTTGACAAATGTCTTTGGAGCGCGGCGGCGTTAAGCGTCTGTCTATGTTCATTATTTATTGCATTTTCTATAAATATTTCTTTAACACATGGCTACACACTTATCTATATATATAAAAATGACCCCCGTTTTCCGTTGTCACGACTTGGCATGAAAACGGCTTGACCGATTTGGCTGATTTTTTTTTTGTTGTGATTGTTATTGTGAGGATAAGGTTCTTATGGAAAAAAAAATTAGGGTAGTGTAGGGTAGAGTAGTTTAGAGTAGGGTAGAGTAGGGTAGGGTAGGGTAGGGTAGGATAGAGTAGTAGGGTAGAGTAGGGTAGAGTAGGGTAGAGTAGAGTAGAGTAGGGTAGAGTAGGGTAGAGTAGGGTAGAGTAGTGTAGGGTAGGGTAGGGTAGAGTAGAGTAGGGTAGAGTAGGGTAGAGTAGGGTAGAGTAGGGTAGAGTAGGGTAGAGTAGAGTAGGGTAGAGTTGGGTAGAGTAGGGTAGAGTAGGGTAGGGTAGAGTTGGGTATAGTAGGGTGGAGTAGGGAAGAGTAGGGTAGAGTAGGGTAGAGTAGGGTAGAGTAGGGTAGAGTAGGGTAGAGTAGGGTAGAGTAGGGTAGAGTAGGGTAGAGTAGGGTAGAGTAGGGTAGAGTAGGGTAGAGTAGGGTAGAGTAGGGTAGAGTAGGGTAGAGTAGGGTAGAGTAGGGTAGAGTAGGGTAGAGTAGGGTAGAGTAGGGTAGAGTAGGGTAGAGTAGGGTAGAGTAGGGTAGAGTAGGGTAGAGTAGGGTAGAGTAGGGTAGAGTAGGGTAGAGTAGGGTAGAGTAGGGTAGAGTAGGGTAGAGTAGGGTAGAGTAGGGTAGAGTAGGGTAGAGTAGGGTAGAGTAGGGTAGAGTAGGGTAGAGTAGGGTAGAATAGGGTAGAGTAGGGTAGAGTAGGGTAGAGTAGGGTAGAGTAGGGTAGAGTAGGGTAGAGTAGGGTAGAGTAGGGTAGAGTAGGGTAGAGTAGGGTAGAGTAGGGTAGAGTAGGGTAGAGTAGGGTAGAGTAGGGTAGAGTAGGGTAGAGTAGGGTAGAGTAGGGTAGAGTAGGGTAGAGTAGGGTAGAGTAGGGTAGAGTAGGGTAGAGTAGGGTAGAGTAGGGTAGAGTAGGGTAGAGTAGGGTAGAGTAGGGTAGAGTAGGGTAGAGTAGGGTAGAGTAGGGTAGAGTAGGGTAGAGTAGGGTAGAGTAGGGTAGAGTAGGGTAGAGTAGGGTAGAGTAGGGTAGAGTAGGGTAGAGTAGGGTAGAGTAGGGTAGAGTAGGGTAGAGTAGGGTAGAGTAGGGTAGAGTAGGGTAGAGTAGGGTAGAGTAGGGTAGAGTAGGGTAGAGTAGGGTAGAGTAGGGTAGAGTAGGGTAGAGTAGGGTAGAGTAGGGTAGAGTAGGGTAGAGTAGGGTAGAGTAGGGTAGAGTAGGGTAGAGTAGGGTAGAGTAGGGTAGAGTAGGGTAGAGTAGGGTAGAGTAGGGTAGAGTAGGGTAGAGTAGGGTAGAGTAGGGTAGAGTAGGGTAGAGTAGGGTAGAGTAGGGTAGAGTAGGGTAGAGTAGGGTAGAGTTGGGTATAGTAGGGTGGAGTAGGGAAGAGCGGGAGCGAAGCCGCGCGGGCAAAGCTAGTTAACATAAATTCACGCTTATTACCAATGTATTAATTATTACTTTCCAATGTTTGTTTCACCAATGTTCGTATTTATTATTTTGTTCCGATACCTATATAGTTTGTTTAATCTTCGTGAGTGTGACCGTGGCATCACCGCAGGCCCTAACAGAGTACCAGCGCTGCGTTATCTATAGAGATAGATATCGCAGTATATGCTGAGTTAGGCGCCTTTTTGATCTTACACAGATTTTAAAGTTATCTTTTTATTTTTTTAAATGTTTTTTTTTCTCTCTTAGAATTAGGTCAATTGAATTAAAAATCATTTGGTGTGTCTGAGGTTTTGCGCATTTAACGTTACATGTTGTCTATGGTTTAAAGCTCCATCTTTCTTGTTCGTTCGCACGACTGACATTTTAACAGTCATGGCAAATTCGTAAGGTTCCTCATACAGCATTTTCAACGTGTTTTATACAAACTGAGTCTTTTTATCGCATTCGTTTATCTACCAGCAGAAAATTAGAATAATTCTGTCGATCCTTACGTGTTTCTACTTCAGTAGACATGCTGCAACTAATCTACGCGTCTATCTTCATCATCTAACCACAGTTATCATTAACAGTTGAACACGACGTAGAAAACTAGCATTGATTGGTCTGATACTGTTTGAAAAAAGAATTAGAATCATCTTTGAATTTGGAATTCTTTTTTTTTTTTGGCTTCGAACGGTTTTGCATTTAGCCAGTGTTAAGTTTAGAAAGTATTTTGTATTTGTTACAGCGTAATAGTGACTTTTGTTATCCATTACAATGCGGATGTAACACATTCTAATGTTTTTTCAATACTCTTACTCGAAATCTCGCTCTTATATATATTTCTTATATATTTCCAGCATAGTGCAGAAAAGTGCGCGTATCCCAACAAAATGTTATTACATTTATAGTATCAGGCTGGGCGCGCGTCGGCCCCCATGAGTCGCCGGTCAAACCCCGTTTATTTATTTCTTTGTAAGTCGCTTTATACACGTGCAAACTCACTGCAGCTCTTGGCTCTATAATACACTCGCCTACAGATCTTGGGAATTCCACTTCGGTCGCAATGACAGACTTTCTACACTTGTATTAAAATGTACTATTGCAGTATTTGGTTGCAAATGTATCGACTCAGCCTTCTCAACCAGCTTCGCTGTGGTATTAATAGCATGAGCCTAATCAGCCTCATGTTCTGATGGAACTCTGGCCTCCTCTCTAGGAGAGGGAATGGGCCTTAAACCACATAGGCCCAATGCAGATTGGTGGTAGTAGGTAGTCCTCGAATTTCTGGTTCTAGGACATGCTGGTTTCCTCACAATGTTTTTCTTCACAGTTTTGAGAGTAGTGGTGATGGAACAAATTGCATAAAGTAATGCACCTGGCTGCGTTTGAATTTGTGACCGTAAGACAGGACTGGACTTACTCAGTACTACAGTAAAATCTTTAACTACATTTTACGGAGATCTCGCCTGTTTCAATGATTCCACATATTGTCCAGTTGTGCCACTACTTGAGATTCAAAACTATTTAAAACTTTTTGTCACAATATCTACAGGGAATCAGTTTATGAATAATTAACATAGTAACTAAAGTTCATTCGAAAAAATCCTGTTTAAAACCTTTTTTTATTGTCAGCCCTTTTCTTGATTGCAAAGTCTTTGGTACCTTCATAGCATCCGCCATTGGAAAACACAACGGTTGCAAAATGATTATGTTTCCTAACTAAGTAGATATTATTATGTTTTATTATTTTAGCCTCAACCCAGATGTCTAGCATAAGTAGCCGGCATGTCATTATTGCGAACGAGTGTTTAACATTCTTTTAAATATGCATTTAAGTCATACGCTTATCATGGAATTACTCAAGGCTTTTAAGAGGTAATGTTATTCGTATCTATTCAGCCTTCACGTCTTTATTGTTTTTACTTGTTTTATCATCACTCATAGCACATAATATATAGGTACAGAAATCAATCTACATGCTATAATAACAAAGTGCACTCGAGCAACGCACAGGTAGACACCGCTCACGCACACGATATCTCGGTAGCGTCTCGACCCAGTCGTCGAACAGTTCCGGCTCGAACGCTCATTAGTGTGCGTCCTCTGAGCGTAGGTATAAAAAGTGAAGTACATCATGAGATTGTCTTCTGTACCCATATATTTTGTGTTCATAGCGTGACTTCTCCCTATTAGGTAGGTCCACTCTCTCTTTGTTTGTGTCAATCCCCACTTTCTGTGTCAGCCTCATCGAAGTTCTATCTATCCTGGCAAAAGTGTAAACTAGCTTCTCTCGTATCGGTGGAGGCACAAAGTCAAAAATTACTCTCCTTCTTACTTTTCTTCTACTCTTGGCATGTTCATTATCATCAATTTCCTTCCCTTCTCCCAGTTTAATTTTGGGACAGCGCAACTCGTTTTTTAATCGACTTCGAAAAGGAGGAGGTTTTATGTTCGGCTGAATGTAAGTTTTTTTTTTTTTTGTATGTGTGTTCACCGATATCTCGGTCAATTGTGGACCGATTTTGAAAATTTTTTTTTTGAGTTGGTCCCATAGAAATATTGTTATGATCTGATCATGAACTTCGAAGATATGGAACAGAACTCTTCATAGAATCATAGCAGAATTGCCGTAACAAGTAAAATTGCTTTGTTTATACGTGTAGTCGATGACTGACTGATAGAAAAGGGGGAAGGGATGTATCAAACTGATCTGGTGATAAAGCCGGAAGGTAATTTCATGTAATATAACCGAATTTGGGATTATTAGAATCGTTATGAGATGCACTCTGGCTATAAGGTAATTTATGTTTAGCTGAAGGGTAGGTACTTTTTAGTGGTGCTACCATAACTAAAAAGTGAAAAATAAAAAACTTTTTACAAAAAAAAATTAAACCGACTTCAAAAAGTACAAAATAATTTTAATTTCGGAAGTCGGTGTTAAATAACGAAGAGACAAAATTAGGTATCTATTATAGAAACACCGACTTCCGAAATTAAAATTATTTTGTACTTTTTGAAGTCGGTTTAATTTATTTTTGTAAAAAGTGTTTTTATTTCTTCCATTGTGTCCTGTCACTCGTCACGCTAGCACTAACTCCCTTTTTTTCACACAATCCATCCAACTTTTCTTTGACCTCCTTCTCCCACGGCATCCATCTAGCTACATGTAAACTCATAACTCTTTTAGCCCTTCAGATACCGTCAATTAGAAACACAATAGTAAGACAATAGATGCGCGGCCACCGGTGGTCGCTTGGGGATTCATGAATTAGTAACGTGCGTTTCATCCCTCCTGTTCACATAATCATACCAAGACAAACGATTCAACTTTTCAGTTACTAACGCCACTTTAAAACTTTCCCTAATATACTCATTTTTCACTTTCAAGATATGAAAGTCTTTATTTGATTGCACTGAGTGCATTTCAAAACATTAGTTGCTGTTAGTAGTAGTAGAATAACCTTCCATGGTTGGACGGAGGTATTAATGCAAATAACGCTATTACGAAGTTAAAACCACTCGTTTTAAACAATGATTCAAGAGAGAGGACATGGAAATTACAACATAATAATTGTTAATAGTTATCCATTATTGCGGACAGGATAATGAAGCATTCATTAAAGGTGTTAAGTTGTTAAAATTAACATAAATAATAACAATAAACAACAATTGACTTGGGTTGATGAACTAATCGATCCATTTAGATTGTTAGAAACAATTATTTATTTTTTATCTCAGATTAAATTACGAAATTCAATAAATCAAGGGTCATCAATCTTGCAACATTTAGGTGTAATTTTCTAACTTTTAGATGTTGTCGAATTTGGAAGTTTTTGATGGATTAGAGTGAGATTCTAAGAATTAAGCGAACAGTTAACATTTTTGGTAATTTCTATATCTATTAACGTCATTATGGACAACAATTTGTATATCATTATTTAATTAATTTCTTTGACTCTAAAACATTACTTTTTTTTAACCGAATCCATCTCTTGTTTTCAATCAAGCTGTTTATAGTTTCATATTTTGTTTGTATTGCTGTTTTTACGTGAACCACTTTCTTCATACTGCTCGACGAGAGAACAGCTTATTTATGTGTGTGTGTTTTGTGTGTTTGTTTATGGGTTTAACAGTTTTTATTTTATTTTTTAGCTTTGAAATTGTGATGGCGCTGATATTATGATTATTTTGGTTTAAAATTGCTGAAGTCATCAAGGCGTATTTAAGAATCGACACTATTATAATCATCTTCATTTCAGCCAAAAGATGTCCACTGTTTGAAATAGGCCTCCCCGAGTGATGAGATGCGTCTCTCATCAATTGGATTCCTGTGACCTTGACCAGGTCATCGGTCTACCTTGTGGAAGGTCTTTCAACGCTACAGTATTGTAGATATAATTATAATTACTTCTATTCTCTAACCCAGTGTTGCGCCACACTCGTGTACGTTGGTGAAAAGTTGGAGTGCTTCGGAAATATACTGTTGTCTTATAAGACAGACGTAAGAAAAATGTGGACCTATAGACTGGGTTTGAAATTCTTTCCTTTTGGTCACTCACTGGTTAACGAGCAGGAAGAACTATTGGAAATGAAAATGGAGCGCAATAAAAATTTAAATTTCCAGTAATCCAACAAAACAAAAATGTTTTGTTGATTAATAAATAATCTGTAAAAAAATGATTTTTCATTTATTTACCTCCAAAATTTTCCAATCTCCTAATATGTATCTTGAACACAAAGTGTTTGCGGAACGCTCGCGCTGCTTCAGTCCACGTAGCAATCAGAAAATTTCCACACAATTTTCTTACCAACCCATTTTTCTCCAACACTATACTAGTTCCGATCGTAACATATCGAGTTTCTTTCGTAGTAAGTCCTCATTGTAATCGATTACTCGTCTCTAGCGGGAGATTGATGGAGGACGCGAGTAATCGTGTAGCGCCGTCGGAGGACCCCGATCACTCAACGTCGCCCGCGCACTGTCGCGGTATCTCCTAGTCTTTGTGGTGACAACTTTTTTATGTACTTAGTCTTGTTATCTAGAGACCTTTTCGTTTATTTGGCACTAGTTTTCGTCAACGGCTTCTCTCGCGTTACAATAGAAAATATTGATACTTATGTCACTCAGTGATAAAGAAGCATTCTATTGGTGAATGAATGCTTAAAACCGATGTTTTACAAATAACCCTGTATACGGACTGGTACCAACGATTCTGTGGAAGTGACAACATATTAGCACAAAATAAGTTGTTTATAATATAGCTAAAAAAAGATAGCCTTAAGTGTGAAATTATAAATCCAAAGTTATTGCCAATTTAAGCAAAGCAGAAAGAAAGATGAAATGATGATGGTGATTCTGAAATAGTAACAATAAAACACATATAAACACCTTTTCCACGATTAATCATAAAAAGAAACTAACTAAAAATAATTGGTATTTGAAATTTTTTTAGTCAATATATCTATTTTTACTTTTTGTTTTAAGTTGCGGCTTACCTGGCTATGGTAATAGTCACACAACACACCACACACTACACAACACACACACACACAGATACCACACAGTCAGTCCGTAAAATATATTCCCAAAAGGATATAAAAAATAACGATAGAGTATAGGTAAGTACATAGGGCCGAGGTACATTTTACGTAAAACTTAACACAAGGCTTAACCAGTTCCAGTTTCCTTTAGTTCTTAAACTTAACCACTAGTCGGAGATTTACGAATTGTGGTGAACTGTCAGAGCAAGCTTTAGAGTTTAAAATGTCGGTAGTTTTATTTTTCGACAGATTCAGATTTTGAGGGTAAATAAAAAAGAAGATTACAAAAATAATCTAATATCTTATTATTTTTTTAGATTCATGGTAGACCAAGGTTACTTACCAGCTTTTTTCAGTGGAAGACGCCCTCTGGATGGATTGAGGGGGAGTGTTAGAATTTTACATTCATCAGTGTTCCTTCAGTAGCTCTTTGCGTCCACGACTCCGATTCCTTTGTTATAAAGACATCTAAACGCTTAGTCACGTGGTCAGAACAAAGGAATCAGAGACGTGGCCGACTCGAGGCGTTCGACGCAAGGGACTAGAGTTGTCCTTTTTATAATGGTACCTATTCGTTCACGAAATTCTGAATTCAACGCGAATTAAAAATACAAAGATTACATTAGTAGGTATAAGGGAAGGGGGGAGGGGGCTGTTAGGGGTAGGGTATCAATTGAATGCCGTAGAACTTGTCGGAAGTAGTCCAATCTTATCGAGAATCTGACTGTCAGCCGACGAGCGTGATGGAGTGGCTGACCGACCTTCGAGGGGAACCCGAATAGTTGGCTGTGTTTTTGAAAATTAAAGAATACAGAAAACAATATTGTTTTTGTTTTCGAATGAGGAAATGTTTGGAACGCGTTACTAGTCGACAGTTAAGTGGAGCAGGATTGATGTATTGCTATATTTTGATTTATTTTTACAATTTTTAGGTTAGGTTAGTTAAATCATTGAATTCTATAAGGGCTGACAAGTTTTTCAATTGTTTTTTTTTTTATAATATGTCAGAAAATGTTTTATAATATTTGAACTAAAAGAGGGTTTGACAGCCTATGTAAAGAAAAAATATCAATTATAATTAGTTTAATTTAATACAGATATAAGTCTAATTCTTTATCCGAACTTCATACATATACAACGTGTAACGTTAAATGCGCAAAACCTCAGACTCCCTAAAATTCCTTGCCGGAGTCTGTGTTTCCTGATAGCTACAACCCGGGAATCTTTAAGTCGAGAGTTTCTATCTATATATCTATAGTAGGTTTCTTCTAGGTGAGCGCGTTCCATCGTCGACCGCATCGTCGCTTTCTATCAGGTGAGATAGCGGTCAAGCGCAAATCTATCAAAAATAAAAAAAAAGTTTTTTAATTTAAAAGACCTAATTTTGTAAAAAAAAAATTAAAGGTTTTATGCGCAGTTTTACTTTGTTTTAAATTAATATCTGCATTGAAATAAGTACTTTTATTATCTCGTGTATGAGAAAATTTGATTAGACTACAACATTTGTGTTTGTTTACCTATTTTGGCGGGTTTGCGCACTTGATGGCTTGGCCTATACATAAATAGACAAGACGACATTTTTAATGAAGCCTTTTTTCAAAAAATGTAAAGTATTTGCAAAGTGGTTTAGTTGATTCTGCTCCTTATTCTGACCAAACTATTTTCAGGTTTTGCGCATTTAACGTTCACGTTGTATAAAACCGTCCCACATTTCGTCTCTGTCTGTCGTGATAGCCGAGAGTTATTTTCAAAGATTTGTAACACCAATGTAATGCTGAAGTGGGTTACTATTTCATACTGTAAAAAAAATTCAGCTCTGCTAAAAACATTGTATATATTTCTTATCTTATTTTCAGGTATCCTGACTATACTCATATTTCATAATTTTAGTAAATTTATTACGTAGAAACTGTATCCTTCGCAATAATTTACTACTTAGGTAACGTCATAAATCTTACACCATCCGTCGACGAACCACCCCGGTTAACACTTCACTGTTTAATAGTTTAGTAAACTTGTGCCAAAATATGTTTAATATTTTAGCAGCGTAAAGTAGGGTGAAATATTATAATATGGTAACGTATGGCCGTTAACACCTGAGTCAAGGTTGGCGCCCAACGTGGGACTTGTTGGGCGCCAAAATTTTAAACTTTTTTAGTCGAGTTTTCTCTTTATTTACAGATTTTTTTAATGGAAAGAAGAGCTGTACCTCATTATGTGGTAGCTATTTCATAGTTATACTGGATAACACCTGAGTCAAGGTTGGCGCCCAACGTGGGACTTGTTGGACGCATGTTTAAACTTTTCTAGTCGAGTTTTTTCTGTTTATTTGCAGTTTTTTTAATGGAAAGTAGAGCTTTCCCACATTGTGTCGTAGATGTTTTATATTTATACTGGATTAACACCTAAGTCAAGGTTGGCGCCCAGCGTGGACCTTATTGGTTTAAAAAGTTAAACTTTTCTAGTCCAATTATCTTTTTATTTGCAATGCTTTTTAACTTGAAATTAGAGCTGCTACCATACTGAACGGTAGATATTTTATATTAATGCTAGATTAGATAAGTTATATTGCACTAAAAGATAATGTTATTATATATTGTAAACTGGAAGACTACTGTAAAAATAGAACACCCAGTCTTGTTATTTTTCTTTGATCAAACCGAACCCTTTCACAGTTAGTACAAATCTGAGACACTGAAAGATACCTTGTTTTTCCTACTTTAAACACACAAGATACTTTAAAAGCTGTAAGAAGTACTTTCTGGCAGCCTGCACACTGCAAAGTTTGTAGCAGCGCACACTGCGCACAGGTGCATTACTCTTAAGTTAGCATAGTCCCTAGTCCCTACACATTTTTCTTCAAATGGAACCTGAACTCTGGGGATTTACCATGACGGGAAAAAATGAATGCTATAACAAATAATAATAATAATAATAATCCTTAATTGGCAATGAAAAAGCCGACGAACTTGCAAGGACTGGGGCTCAGGGTCATCAGATAGGACCAGAACCTTTCTGTGGTATCTCAAAGAACCAGGCCATGCAGACCCTTAAGGGCAACCTATTTGGCGATTCAAAAAAGCACTGGTTGTTTCAACCAGGACTGCTACACGCCAAATCTCTTATAGAAGGCTACTCACAAAAACGAACTGCCGAGCTTCTTGAGCTTAGCAGGACGAACATCTGTGCGATAGCCCGCGCCTTAACCGGCCACTGCAAATTAAACAGGCACCAATTTCACATGAAACTGAGTGACACTGATGTTTGCAGGTACTGTAATCAGGAGAGGGAGACGCCTAAGCACCTGTTGTGTGAACGTGGGCCCCTTATCCACAAACGGAGTATCCATCTGGGTCGACACATTATTCGCCCGGAGGAGATTAAAACTCTCAAAGCTGGAGTATTCTAGACTTCCTGGAAGCCTCCCGGCTAAAAGAGTTACTCTAACAAGGTGGCGAGTCACAATAGATCTTTTAGGTCGCAGTGACTACATCTCCTACACTATGGGAGATGCATAGCCCCTTTTCTTCAAAATAATAAATAATAATAATCCTTATTTGTTAGGCAACTAAGGCCCATAGATAAAATACACAAATAATCTTACAAAATAGTAAACTAATACATAAAAAAGATACGATAACTAATTATTTTTAAACTATAAACTATTGCACACGAAGTGACGAGGTCGGTATCCTTCCACGAAATCGTTGATACACGACACCCTTCGGCCAAAACTCTCCTTTGAGGGAGGTTATGTTATGCATGTTAATGCATGCACTCTATATGGCTCCTTCCCTTTAACAATTCAGTTTGAATCGATAAATTGATAGCGTTAAGAGCTCATGGTAGTGCTGCAGGTATTACTGCTAAGAACTTACCTTTACAATTCGTCTTAATACCAATACATTCCAACCTGTCTCCTGCCAGCCCTTAGTGAACCATGTTTGCGTAAGGTCGGATCCATGACACAACCCCTTAGTGCCGACTCATCCCCTATTGAGCGTACAGGTAATTACCTAACCCATTTATCTATTTATAGTCCCCTGAGCTACGTAACAATTTAGTGGAGTCGTGGTAGGGTACCTTTGTAATCAGGATTTAGGGGGTAATGTTTGGTGGTGATTAGTACATATTAACTAGATGGCTTCGTGGGGAAAACAGTAGGTACTTATTAGAACGTAGGAAAAACATTCGATTTTTTTTTTGTAGGTGAGAAAATCATCCAATGATCTCCGCGCTCTTGGGCGGAGCGGGAGATAGTGTCAGACTTTTACTGACTAAAAACCAACTCCAGTTCTTTCGTTACTTTTCGTACCAGGGCCGAATCTTCCTTACAGACCCTTGACCCGAGAAGGCTTCGGCCTTGCTGGACCTTTTTTTATGGCGGGGAAAATCATCCAATGACAACCCCCGTTCTTGGGCGGAGTGGGAGATAGTGCCAGATTCTTACTGAATAAAAACCCACCCCGTTCCTTCGTGCCTTCATACCGAGGCTCGAGTTACCTTGCTGGACTAGACTGGAGTTGTCAGCAAACGGTAGGGCGTTTGCAGACAACTCCTTAAGGCACGCATGTAACAATACAAAATAAAAACAACCTCTGCCCAATAAGCTGGCGACATCACTACCTTACAAACGCCACATTTTCGTTATTTTCATTAACCAAACAATAAGAATGAATTATAAAAGTTCACAGAACCTTTTGAACGCAAAATCTCTGACAATAAGATACTATAACGCCGTCGTTTACAAAAACAACTGTTCAAACAACCGTTTACCGGCTATTAGATAAATATTTAGCGTTTAATGAATTCAGCGGTAAGTACACAAGCCTGCATTACACCCGCATCATGAGTAATCAGCTGAAAACACTGGTATTTTTGTTATATGAGCCACTGTGTGAACAATGGGACGTGTTGGCCATGGGACATCTACACTAATAGGTATTATAAAGATGTACAATTTTTTTTCTGTAGAAGGTAATCTCTGGAAGTACTGGTCCAGTTGCTAAAATTTAGGAAAAAGATTGCATAGGCTATATTTACAAGCTTTTGTTTAGTTTCACCTGTCCTGATGTTTGTCTGTAATCAAATCTATAATCTATCTATAAATTAAATTTGACCCACTTCCCGGTTTCCGATTGAGCTGAAAGTTTTCATGCATGTGTAAATCAGATGACAATACAAAATTATTATGACAAGAAGCTGATCTGATGATGGAACCGGAAGGTGGAATAGGAACTTGGTAGTTAAACGACACAACCCCATCGAGTTTGGGCTCGTATGATTCGTCTTGACGTGTATTAATTATATAGGTATACCGAGCTACAAAAGCTTGCTATGAAAAAAAAATACTTTGAGTTAAAAAAAGTCAACACAGGCAACTACTCAGTTTCAATTTACAAAACAAATCTGTTTGTAAGCATTTTGTCACGGCCGACGCAACTTGCAGGACGTACCTTCCGTCTTACGAATAAGTCATGAAATCATTAGAAAACAAATGAAGCAATATTTTGTACACCAATACAACAAAGGACATTGAAAAATCACATCACAGTTGCGTAGTACAGCATTTGACAACAATTAGCTGAATGGTGACATAATTTGAGAAAAGCTTATTCACGGTTTGTCGCAAAATCAACAACGTAATGTAAACAAACTGTTTGAATGGCTAGATTACCAATACTCTCTGGTAATCATTATTGTTAGTTTCCAATCTATTGGATGATTACCACATTATGCATTGTGCTGTTACTCTTTCAAAAATGTCGCGTTGCTCAAGCAGCAACCATTAGCATTACGACTTTGGTCTTTTTTTTTTTAGGTGGAATAAAATTATCCAGATTACATGCCCCGCCTAGTGTCAGACTCTTACTGACTAATAAACCCATCCCGTTCCTTCGTTACCTTTCATACAGGGGCCGAGCTTCCATTTCGGAAGCAGACTCTTTGCTGGGCCCAGGGGGTTGCTGTCAGCTCCTTGAGGCGCGCGGGAACAGTGCGCACCGTCGACGTCTTGGGCTCGGTCCGGACGGTAACCGGACGGTCGGACAGCGAGCTACCCATTGCTCGCCGTCCGCAACGACTTCGGTCTTAAAGACGCGCGGCTTGGCGAGTGGGGCGGCATCGGTAAGCGCGCGCGTTTTCGCTATGATCGGTGTGGCATGGCGTGCTTTAATAATTTTCATACTTTTGATCTTACTGCTCACCGCCCCACCCTTAGCTCCCGCTCACAGGGGTACGGTTGTAAACGGACCGTTACGATTTTGGTCTAACTAAGAGCGAGCGGGGCCGGCTACGGTAAGCGCGCGCGTTTTCGCTATGAGCGGTGTCTCGTGGCGTGCTTCAATCATTTTCATAGTTTTCATCTTGCACCGCGCTTAGCGCTCATAGCGGCAAGGTCGTGAGCGGGCCGTTAGTTTAGTCATGCGTATTACGTAGGAGACATTAGGAGCGATAGCTGCTAAAGCTGCGGGATGGCGGTGCTCTGCCCAAGCGGGGAGAGAAATAATGTTTTGCTTTAGCATTTTAGCTCCTGATAGGTCACAGAAACTAAAATCGTTAAGTCTAAATCTAAACCAGTGCTATTTAACGACAAGATAATCTGTAAGGAGGTTACATCGCCAAAACGCCTCGTCTACGTACACGGGAATACCAGTTACAAAAACGCTTGAAGCCGCTTCAAGCTTATTCTCCGCCCCCAAGCTGTCACGTGCTTCAGCTGTTTTTTTTTTTTTTGGCGGCGGCTTCCACCTTTTTTTGTGGCTGCTTTTAGCGTTTTTTTGTGGCGGCGTATTTTAAGGTCCATGTACGGGGAGATTAAATCAAAACCAGTGCTATTCAGCGACAAGATAAGCTGTTAGGAGGTTACATCGCTCAATGCCTCGTCTACGTACACGGGAATACCAGTTACAACAACCTTCGCTTTCAAACAATTAAAGATCATCGAACAAAAGCATTCAGACACTTGAGTAACATCGGGTGACCGAACGGATACCAATCCGTGTCACGACGACCCACCACTTACTATGCAAGCCTTGTGCCCAATGATGGCGTCGCTGCGGGCATTCCCAAACAACTGGTGATTCAATGGAAGTCATTGAAGCGGTAGGAGGAATGTATCCGTCAGGTAACCTTCGGGGAACGTTGGCCTGACGTCTAGATTACCTAATGTTCGATTGTTAGATGAAGCTGGTATTTTCCTTGTAGACTAATTTGAATAATTATTCAATACACTTATTCGAAAACCGTTTTTAGGCACGCAATAGACTGTTTTCCGCACTGGTGCAGAAAAGTGTGCGTGCTCTCCCTGCATATTGTTATTACATTTATCGTATCAGGCTGAGCGCGCGTCAACTTCCACGAGTCGCCAGTTAACCCCCGTTTATTCATTTTTTCGTAAGTGTATTGAAAAACGTCGTTTGATACACGTGCAAGTTTGTCACTGCAGCCCTCGGCTCCATAACAAACTCGCCTACGGATCGTGCTAACTCCGCCTCGGTTGCAATAACAAACTTTCTGCACTTGTATCAAAATGTATAATTGCAATCTTGATTTGGTGACGAATCAGGGGCGTAGCTATCGATGGGCTAAGTCTTCATCATTTCAGCTGAAAGACTTGCACTTCTCGACATAGGCTTCTCCAAAGGGTCATCGCAATGACCGGTCTTGTGCATATTGCATTCATCGGATTCCCGCGACCCTCACCAGGTCGACCTACCATACTGTCTCAAGACAAACCTAAAATCTATGTTATGATGTAGGTAGATATCTTTTATACATTAAAACTGGGGTACGTAACAAAATCCCGAATTTCAAAAGGCCGAATTTTAAAATACCGATGGACGAAATCCCGAAAATTTAAACAACGAATGATTATATTACACAAATTTTTTCTCGATATTTTAACGAGTAGGCATGTTGAACTTTTAGGAATATGGATCTTTGGGATTTTAAGCTTTCGGGCAAATTAACTTTCGGGATTTAAAACTTTCGGTATTGTGAATTTCGATGTTTTGGACGGCGGTATTTCAATCATAGGTATTATGAACTTTCGAGATTTTGATACGTAACCTAAAATTGTATGTAACTTGGTCTATTACTTAGGCTTTGTTTCATCGCAAGCAGTTGTCTACATCGAAAGATATGCTAAATTCATTGACTGTTCGGCAGTACGAAGTTCGCCGGGTCAGCTAGTCACGAAATAAGTTTCCCTAATCTCTAGTCAGCTAAAGGTTGGTAAATACGGACAACATCCTGCAACAGAACAAACGTATCGAAAGCACAATAACTCAAACAAGAAATAAAGTCAATACATTTCATAACCCTAACACGACTGTGAAATAATCCCCAAAGGTAGACACCGGATATGGAGTACCCAAGCGTGCAGAATAATAGAATAATGCAATAGTTTATGTACCCCCGAAAACAAAGTTATAAAAACACACCAACATAGACCTTAAGACGAGGGACTAAAGCTTCTAAAAATGGTTTCAAAACGCATTTAATAACATTGCAAAAGTAAGTACGTTGTTTCTTACGTTGCATAAACATTATTGACTCATGTTACTAAAATTCTTGCGACATGGAACTCCATTTATGTAATGCAGAACTTCAAAATATGTATAAGTTCGTCATAGTTCGTTTAGTAGGTTGATGGCAATCTTTATTCTAATTAGGATGAGCATTTGTTCCGGACTGTAGGCTCTCGTCACAAAATATATAGGTACAGAAGTCAATCAACATACAAAGCGTGCTCGAGTATCGCACACATAGATATCGCTCACGGACTCGATATCTAAGAGCTCCTCGGCCCGCTCGTCGCACAGTTCCGGTTCAAACGCTCGTTAGTGTGCATACACCGAGCGTAGGTACAAAAAGTGAAGTACACACATGCGATTGTCTCCTGTACCTATTTATTTTGTGCTCTCGTTGAGGATCCATAAATAAAGAGTATTGGGAAAAAAGATAAGTAGAATAACCTTGATAGTCTGAGGGCTCCTGCAAAAAAATTAAGAGCAAAACGTAAAACCACACTTTTTATACTCTATTCAAAATAACATTAGGCGTTTATGAAAACCTTTTCCTACTGTCCGTTCAACCGATTTTGAATTTTATTACTTTGGTGGAATAACCAATGGCGACTGCAGTAAATAGTTGGTATTGTAACAATGTTTTGCTTTTAAGGTCACCCTTATGCCTACGAAATTGAAGTTAAAATCGGTTGAACAGACAGTAAAAAAGGTTTCTTTAAATGTCTAATCTTAACACGAATAGGGTATAGCTACTAATAGACTTAGTTCCCTTTTGTTTAGTATTAGACCTGTGCAGGAGTACATATAATGCCTTCTATCTACTCATGAATCAAAAGCCCTAATAGCTTCCTAAATAAAATATCTAGGTCTGTATTAATGGATCCGCGATTGCCGATACTTAAATTGGTAGCCTACATTTGGCACACCCTAGCTGGAAGTCTGTCACGCTATCATTACTAATCTATTAATTGTAATAAAACTGTTATCTTTAATTCAGGTCAACACGATAGCTCAAAAACTGAATTTAGAGCATCGGACGAAACACTTGACATCTTGTTCTGCATGTTCTGATGCCTTTTTTGTGATGGAAAATCTTCAAATAGTTTCTCCCACTCTGGGTGGAGCTAGAAGAACAGTCAGACTTTTACTGACTAAGTATAACTCTTCCTTTGACTGGCTTGTTGGTCTAGCGGTTAGTGGCCCTGACTGCTAAGCCGGAGGTCGAGGATTCGATTCCCACCCAGGACAAATGTTTGTGTGATGAGCAAGCTATCATTTGTTCTGTGTCTTGGTGTAATTTAAAATTATGACTATGACTATTTAGAAATATATAAGTATGTTTATCAGTTGTCTAGTACCCATAACACAAGCTCTGCTTAGCTTGGGACCAGACGGCGTTGTGTTATTTGCCTTTTCCATTCCGGGCCCTGGTAAGTCTTGCAAACGTTCTCACAGTAGGTACCTACACTAAAGAGTATAAGAAACAATTTACTTGCAAATAAAATTTAATTCTACCATCACAAATTACAACAAATCAATTAGATGGTAGCATTAGAGTATGGTTATCAGTGCCCAGTGGGCCATGAGCCAACATTTCGCCGTTAAAATGACAACGCCTGGCCGGCGCCGAAGATTTTATTCGACGATTTATGCGTTGCCAATGTCTTTCTTGTAGGCGCTTTGAATTTTAGTGCTTTATGAAATACCTACATTTTAGTGCTTCGTGCTTAATATTCTGGTGGTAAGGAATTTTGAAATTAAATACAAATACCTCAACGGAAGACTGAAAATGCTCAGTCAGCAGCGTATAAAACATTTTTAATACAATCGGTAAGCCTAAAGATACTCACAGAATGGAAATGGGAACGGAAGGGGAAACCATCAACAATTGCGTCACTGCTTACCATCAGGTGGGATCGCAGTCAAGCACTTGTTTATATCAATTAAAAAAACCATAGTACTAGAATGCAAATGGCAACTGAAGGACACAGGTGTGATTTTAGTTAGTAATAGTTCGACACGAAATTGCGGGAGATGGCATTAGATGATTTCCACAAGTAAAGAAAAGCTTAAAAATATTGCAATGCGCAAGTAGCTAAGCTTAGGACACACAACTATACCTAGTATAATTTTGTAACTTCAGTGTAAATATTTTACTTAGTAAGTACCTAGACACCTACAGCACAAAATATGCAGGTACAGAAGTCAATCTACATACAAAGCGCGCTCCAGCAACGCACACATAGACACCGATCACGGACACGATATTTCGGAGCACCTCGGCCCGGTAAAAAGCAGTTCCGGCTCAAACGCTCATTAGTGTGCGTCCACCGAGCGTAGGTGTAGGTATAAAAAGTGAAGTAGGTACATACCGATGGCTTAGACTCTAAGCCTTAGAGTGAATACCTCGTAATTACGAAATACGTAACTTTTCAGGAGGCACAAAAAACCAAATTAGATCTTTATTATAATTTAAATTTAAATGTGCTTCTATGTGCTTTATCCAAATATTTAAAAATATTGACTTTTTTCATACACTTGTTTTTCTTGTTTTTCAATTTTTCGACATGTTTTGACCCATCTTCGCGAGGGTATCACACCAAACTGACTCAAGCAAGGAAAGAGTTCAACATCATTGATGCCGCTAGAGCTGTCGTATTAAAATTTTGCTTGATAAAAGATTGTGCGTTACGAGTTTTTTTTTTCCAGAAATATAATTTAAAAAAAATTACCTAAAATTGCAAACCCCAGGTTTTCACTCAAAGCCGTAGATACATGAGATTTTCTTCTGTACCTATCTATTTTGTAACTGTAGTAGGTAGCTCCAGTGTAAATAATTTACTTAGTAGGTACTTACCTAGACACCTACAGGAGCTAAATCGTAAAAGTTACTGCCGTACCCTCACAAAACGGAGTGTCCCAAAAACGCCAAGTTCTACTATAATTTAACTTTGGCATTTACAAAGTATTTCGTTTTATATTGCTCGCGTAACTTTTAATGGCAGCTGTAAAGGCTTTAAGGTTCTGGAAACTGGAATTAATTTTATTTTGTCAACTGAGTTTGTGTTCCACTTTTTGTTCGAGTTTGAATATAACAGTAGTTTGTTATTGGCTATTCATCTTACATTATATAACATCTTACAGTACCTACTAAGTTCAATTTGTACGCAATAGATGTTTTACAAATAAAATTTCTTTTAACTTTATTTTTTACTAGCTTTTGCTCGCGATTTCGTCCGCGTACAGAAAATATAGCCTTTGTCACTCAGAAATAAAGTAGTTTTCTATGGGTAAAAAAAATTTAGCAATTGGACCAGTAGATAGGTACTTCCAGAGATTACTTCCTACAAACACAAAAACAAACTGATGTTTTTGATGCCCTTTGAGTTTTCCCCGCTTTTCTGCCCTTTTTACTCGTTTGTAAATATTATTATTTTAAGTTTGTATATACCTATTAATTTATAATATTTAATAGTTAAGATGTATATATCTTATTAAAACAAACTTTACCTCTTTATTGTTATAGTGTAGATTGTTTTCTTGCTTTTAATTATAATATTACTACTAATATTGGTGCAAGGTAGTGAAATGTTTCACATCTCTTTATTTCAATCTCGCGTCTTGTCCAGAAGTTTCACAATTTTGTTCAGGGGATTTTTTTTTTTTGTCGACTGGGAAAATCATCGTTGACGAAACCCGCTCTTGGGTGGAGCGGGAGACAGTGTCAGAGTCTTACTGACTAAAAACCCCGCGCCGTTCCTTCTAGCCTTCATACCGGGGCTCTAGTTTCCTTTCGGATAACCCCGACCCCGGTAGGCTTCGACCCAGATGGGCCCCTCCTGTTGCTGACAACTCCTTGAGGCGCGCGGGAACAGTGCGCGCCGTCGACGCCTTGGTTGTTCAGGGGATGGTGAATAGTATGTAATAATTCAATTCATATCTAATAATTCAATTCATTTTCATATCTAACTAGCTTTTGCCCGCGGCTTTGAACACATACATAAAATATATCACTCAGGAATAAAGCAGCTTTCCATCAGTGAAAAAAATTTAGCAATCAGACCAATACTTTAAAAGATACCTACAAACAAAAAAACAAAGTTTACCTCTTTAAAATATCATTGTAGATTGCAAGCTAATCAATTTACTGAAAAAATCCTGTGTTCCTCAATCCTGCGTTCCTCAATTGCAAATCATGCGTTCCTCCAAGAAAGGTATCTAAACTACAAAGAAAAATAAAAAAACAATTTTCATTGAAAAATATTTCTATTATTGGACCTTATTCTAATGAGTTCGCAGTAATGGATTACCTTTTTGAGACATCGAGTTCACACTTTTTGCGAATTAAAAAAAAAATAGTTCGTTGCATTCCGCACTTTAATTTAGTACTTAATCTAATGATTTCAATCCCTTCTTTTAATTTCTTATCAAACAGTATCAAATACTTCTATAAAGTAGCTTATTATAACTTATCCGCTAAACAGCTTGACGAATTCATCAGACACTTTGTTGGCATATCTGTAACCATTGAGCATGATGCGGTCCAAAGCTGCAGCCGGCTTGATGGAGTCTCCATTCCTAGAAATTATTAACAAACAGGAATTTAATAAACATGTCGGAGAAGTCAATAGTACGGAAGCTTGAGAACGAATAAACGAGCTAAGAGACAAGTGACACATGTCACTTGACAGAATCCGGTCTGACGTTTGCACGAACCGAGCAGATAAAAGTGCCGAGCGCAGAGGCCCGAGGCTCCTCGTCAGACAAGGTCGACGAACTCTCCGCCTTCTCCAGTGACCTCACTGCCCTCTTCAGCTTGAGCGACTCCGTCATCCTGGCGGGCGACCTCAATGCTAAACACCCCGCTTGGAATAGCACCCTGACCAACCCCAGAGGGAAGGTCCTATTCAACCTCGGTGCATCCCTCAACTTTGACGTCATCGGTCCGATGAGTCACACTCACTTTCCCCACAATCCCAACCATAGCCCCGATGTGCTTGATGTGGCGTTTCTAAAGAATGTAAACCTCCGTATGCAATCTATAGAAGCGTTACATGAGCTCAACTCTGACCACCGTCCCGTGGTCATGCACCTTGGCTCCCGCTCGGGTAACCTTGACCCCGGCCAGCCCCCCCCGTCCCAAATGGTTACGGTCACTGACTGGAAGAAAGTAAGCGAACGGCTGAAATCGACCGAGTCACCCCATTTGGATTCCATCCCTGACCACATAGTCTCAGCCACTGAAACGGCGGAGGCGATCGACTCGCTCACAGAGCACGTACAATCTGTCCTGAACGATTGTTCAAGGGAGATCCCGGCGACAGAAGACTGTCGCTGGAAAATCCCGGACGATGTACGGGCTCTGATGACCGAGAAGAACGCTGCTATCCGCGCGTACAGCTCTTTTCCCTGTGTCGCTAACAAGGCTCACATGCGTAAATTACAGCGTGCTGTAAAGAAGCGCATGATTGAGCTGCGTTCCGCCCGCTGGGAAAAGACGCTCAGTCAACTCGAGCCCACCCACCTCGCCTTCTGGCAACTTCAGAGGAAGCTTCGCTCCTCCGAAGAGTCCACCGTGCCCCCGCTCTCCCGCCCCGATGGAAGTGTCGCTTTTGACAATTCTGACAAGGCGGAATGCCTAGCCGACAGTCTCGAAGCCCAATGCTCGCCCAGCACTCTCCTAGTAGACCAAGCTCACATTGATATTGTGGATGCTGAAGTCGAACGGAGAGCCTCCCTTCCTCCGGTCGAAGACCCCGACAATCCACTGGCCCCCGTCACCCCCGACGAGGTAGTGGAGATAGACAAAAAGCTTCAGCCCAGAAAAGCCCCTGGAGCCGACGGCATCACGAACAGAGTATTCAAACTCTTCCCCCCCCAACTCATTGTGCTAATGACCGCCATCTTCAATGGCGCATTGAGCAACAACATGTTCCCCCAAGCATGGAAGCAGGCCACCGTCATAGGTATCCCCAAACCAGGCAAGCCCAAGGCTTATTTACAAGCGACTCAAAGACTACGCCGAAACAAAGGGTCTCATCCCCAACGAGCAATTCGGGTTCCGTACCGAACACTCGTGCATCCACCAAGTCCACCGCATCGTAGAGCACATAAGCGTTGGGTTCCAACGTAACGCGATGACGGGCGTCTTGTATTTCGACATAGCAAAGGCTTTCGACAAGGTCTGGCACAATGGCTTATTATAAAAGTTTTACCAACTCGGCGTGCCTGACCGTCTCGTGCTCATCTTGCGAGACTTTCTGTCAAACCGTACCTTCCGCTATCGCATCGAAGGAGCGTTGTCCTCCCCTCATCCGATTAGAGCAGGAGTCCCTCAGGGCTCCGTAGTTTCCCCTCTTGCCTTCACGCTGTTCACCAGCGACATTCCCCAAGATAAAAAGGCCCAGTTGGCCCTATTCGCTGACGACACGGCCATTTATTACACCGGTAATGACCCCAGGGCTATCGCTCGTAACCTTCAAAACTCCGCAAACCATTTGGGTGAATGGTTCCGGAAATGGAGGATCGAGGTTAACCCTGATAAGAGTCAGGCGGTCCTCTATTCGAGACCGCGTAAAACCGTTCTCCCCCCCCCCCTCCGATCACCATGTACGGCAAGCCGATCCCCTGGGCAAAGCGAGCCAAGTACCTCGGAGTGATCTTAGATCAGCACCTGTCCTTCGCCGAGCACATAAAGCAGGCTCGCTCGCGAGCTGTTTTCGCTCACGGTAGGCTTCACTGTATGATGACTGCCCGCAGCAAATTGTCACGCAAGTGCAAATTGCGCCTCTACACCGCAGTCATCCGCTCGATCTTGACGTACGCCTGTGCGATCTTCGCACATGCCAAGGCCCGTCACATCCACCGGATGCAGACCCTCCAAAATCGTATCCTCCGTAGGATCCTAGGAGCCCATTATTACATCCGAAATGAGAATATCCACTTGGATCTCAGAGTCCCCACCATACAGCAGTTCATGAAGCGCCTGTGCAAGCGCTTCTTTGACTCTGCTGTGAAACATCGCAACCCCCTCATCGTACGGGCAGCCCGTTACGAACCCTCCCGCATCTCTAAGATTCGCCGACCAAGGCACACTCTCGTGACCCCAGACGACCCCATCACCCTGCTCCAAGAGAGCCGTAGGGAAACCAGTACAGTTAAGAGACCATACAAACCGACATCCTACAGGCCTCGCCGCCGAGGTCCGCCGCGACAATCTCGTAAATGTCCTCCCCGTCTTTTGCTCGAGCCAGCCCGCGTCGCTGAGCTGTAGCTTTAAATTCCCTTAATAATAATAAATATTATTTTGCTCGATCCAGCCCGTCCCCTTGCTGCCCTCCCCCAGTGACGCCCTAAGCCGAGGCTCGTACCCCACAGGGGGTGCCCTTAGCGTTGTCACTTAAATTGTAAGTAGTTTTTAAGTAAGCCCTGGCTGGAGGCTTTGAATTTATTCAGGGCCGCCACAGGCAAGACCGGTTGAGCAGACGACAACCTCAGAGGTTGACCTGCGAGAGGCAACACAAAAAAAAAAAAAAAAAAGGCCCGAGGCTCATTCCTCTGTCTGCAGTCATGCGATGTGCAACGTCCTATTCTCGGGGACTGTCTCACGGCTCGTTATGTAAAGTGCTAAAACCTAATGCTTGCATCTTAATAAATCAGTTGTGTGATCTGAAATAGTTTGTTTATTGCTCGATACCCAGCCATCGCCCACAAAAGAGAGTCTTTGGAAAGAGCTAAAATGATAATCAGCATCCGCCGCTGATAAACATAACTCTTTGGTTTCCCCAAGGTATGCAGACTGCATACCTTCGGGAATTCTTTGGAGAATTTATAATATTAATTATTTCACTGTATAATAAGTCCAATGAATAATAAGAACGAAATGTGAGCTCACTGCTAAATTATTGAGTTTCGTAAATCAAATTAAAAAAATATATATTTCGTAGGCATAGGCTTATTTTAGGCGTAGGCTTTCGTAGGTATTTAAAAAACTTCAGAAGCTAGTGTTAGTTCCAATTTGTCGTTTCTTAAGGAGAAGAACGGGTAAGAAACTCGATGGTTATTTTTTGTTAAGATATCCGATACATTCCTTCTTGATCTCTTAGCAGCTAAACACTCATTTACTCGCACAGACTAGAGAAACTTGTCACAGAAGAGAGTAGAATGAAAGAATGCGCACCCTTTTTTAAAACAAGGCTGCAGATGCTTATGATGACTTATATAACTCACTTGCACTGAATATTCCAGGGATCATTGACGAAATAGATGTGCATGGATATGATCCCGTATTTATCTGCCCAATCTCCTAGACAATCTGGCGCGAATGGAATCGTCACCTGAAATAAAGGTTGGCATTTAGTTTAAGTAATTCGAAACACCAAATATATGGTATTTTTATCTTTAGGAAATAATATGATGTTGCAACTTCATGTAATATGTTTTGCACCAAACACATTGGTTTACATACGGATGAGCAACTAATTTTTCCTGTTTTACCCAAATAAATCGGTGCATCGGATTGGTATTGTAACTATAGGATGTGTATTGACTTCTTTCCTTTTATCCCAACAGAGGTGTGGGGATTTTTAAAGGTTAATTTAACTGTCTCATTTGTATTGTGACCGAGTGGTAAAGGCCCCGACTTACGAGTTTTAGGTCGCGGGTTCAAACCCAGCCAGGCGCATTACTTTCTGCAATTTATTTCATCACCACTGCTTTCAAAACGGTGAAGGAAAATATCGTGAGAAATGTTCTAGAACCAAAAATTCGAAGACATTGTGACATTCACCAACCCTCACTGGCCCCGAGTGGTGGTTTTCTGTCCATTCCCTCTCCTAGAGAGAGTAGGACTGAGTTCCAGCAGTGGGTACATTAAAAGGCTGATTATATTTGCGTTAAGCCTCACCTGGATGCCTTGTTTGGGGTTGGGGATATCTTCAAACCAGTCTCTTCTCTTTTGTTTGGGTAGCCTACCGATGATCTGGAAGCCAGTACCAACCAAGTCACCGTCTGTGGTCATCGCGAACCACGGCAGCAAGTCCTCGCAGCGTAGATCCCGGGTCATGTTGTAGTAATAATGGGTACCTGGAAACGTTATTTAAAGTAGTTAGTTTTAAAAATGGAAAATACGTGTTGGAACATGCAAAGGCCTTTGACTCTATCTCTATCTATTCGATCTAATCTCACAATACTCATATACCCTAAAACAAAGGAGTGTTCTCATTGAGGAGCTTAAATTTACAATCGCAAATAATTTTGAACATTACAATGCTCATTAGAGGGACTGGTGTGCTGCTGGATTGGTGTGCCTCAAGGCACTGTTTTGGGACAAACTTTTTTTTTACGGCTTCAATTTAATCATTGCCTTTTCATGCATGTAATCATCTCACTTACCCATGTTAGGAACACAGTTTTGTTTCTTGAAAGCAGTGCTGTTCAGCTCAGCTTCGGTGCTGGGCACGCGCATCAGTCGCTTATCATGTCCGGCTACCCATACGCCACCGTCTTGTAGTGTGGCACCATTTTCCACTTGTGGGCCTGCGCCTGCTTTCAGCGACTCTATGGAAAACGGGACATAATAGGAGTACTGTATCTAGATATAAAAAAAGCCGACCAAATTTTTATATTTGTTTGTTGCGCGTGCGTGTCGTTGGCGCGGGTTTGCAGAAGATCGCTATCCGGCCGTCTGATAAAGATGAACCCGAATTGAACACGCGTTTTAAAGAAGATTTGCAGTATTTAACAACAGCTTATATATTATTATCTACGTTAAGTCTAATATCTTGTCACAAATACATTATAAACTAAAGGATCTGGCTCCGACAGTTCTCAGAATTCTGTTCACACAGTCAATCTAATATGCAGTTCAAGGAATCGCTCACAGAGAGGCTGTGACGCAGTCTTGTGAATAGGCTTTAGGCCGAAAAATCAACATTCTCTTTGATAGCGTTAGCTATTAGCCTTTATATAGGCTAATAGCCCTCAGACAGCAGTACCGTGTAAATCATTATCCTGCACTTGTCTTATGTTATCTGGGTTTGGTGTAACACACTATCCTGCACTATTCCCATTTTACTTGAAGTCGATTTAATACTGCCAGTATTTGTCCCATGTTACTTGGGCTACCCCAAGTATGACATGTAACACGTTTTTCTGCACTTTTCCCATGTTACTTGGGATCGGTACACGGATCGGTATGACACATCTTTATTTTTCCTGTACTTTTCCTATGTTACGTGAAGTCAATGTAACACATTCTCCTATACTTTTCCTATGTTATGTTAAGTTGGTGTAACACATTATCCTGTACTTTACCCCTGTTATTCTAAGTTGATAGGAGAGATAGAGAGCATTTACCTGCAGACACAAAATACTGTGTAGCAGTCCAGTAGTCTCTCGCAGGCTCACCCTCAGACGCCTTCGCTGACCACTTGATGAACTTCTTTTCAGGCTTCACGACTGGCGAGTTGAACTCGTCCACTGGAAGCTAGAACAAAGAAAGAAACATTTATTTATGGGAAAATACTAGCTACACTAACATTATATTTATAGAGGTAAAGTTTATCTTTTTATTGTTGGAGAAAAGTACTGGTTCGATTGCAATTTTTTTTTCCGATTGAAAGCTGCTTTATTCCTGATCCTGATTGACATTGCCTATATTTCTGTGGCTATTTATGAGTTAAGTTTTTTATACCGAAATGATTAGAAAAAAATGTTATATCGTTTGGTGAAAACAGGTCTAAGCTATCTCTAAAAATAAGGAAGTTACTTCGTGTAAAAGGGTTCAACTGACACCAATAAAAACTATACAAGTTGGTTTCAAGTCCATTTATATCCTTTTAAACGAAAAATAAAAATGTTGTTTTGTGTGTTTTAATCTAAATTAACATAAGTAAATCACCCAATTTTTTATCTGGTTGGTGTTTATCGATACAACAACACTTAGTCCTTAAAAACGGTTTCAATGTCACACGAGGTCAAACACGAATTTGAAGCGCGCGGAGTGTTTTTTTCGTCTCCTGTAAAGTTGCATTTTTGGACTTAGATTCTTTTCCACTAAGGCCACAGATTTTAGGTACACGGGCGAAGCTGCGGGCAAAAGGTAGTGTATAATATTTTTATAATGCACTAGTTGTACTCAGCTGACTGGCTCCTGTGACTACAGAAACAATATATTTATTTTAATCTATTTTATGTATGAAAAATAGCCCAAGTCACTTTGTGAAAGTAGATATCATCATTTTTTTACCCTGGTGTCGGCGCAACAATTTTTCTTCCATTATATTGTAGCGAAATAAATAAAAATACTAAAAATAGGTACTAAACTTAAATAATGCTTAAATTTTTTTTGAATGAGTATAACAAAAAAATAAAATAAAGTGTAAGTGGCGGAAAACTGTTTATTTTTATTTATTTCGTTACAAAATAATGGAAGAAAATTTGGTACGCCGACACCAGACAATAAATAAAAATACTGTCTCAACCATAATTAGTGCAGTAGTTTTTGAGATTATTGCAAAAAGATAGACAAACAGATACGGTGAGGGATTTTGTTATCCGTTTTTATTGGCATTCGAATCCGGAAACTTATGCGTGAGAGGCGGGTGCCTTAACCACTGAAACCAATAGGATTATTTTCCATCGGGCCACACACGCTTTGTCCCTCGCCAATTAAAGTCATTATACATAGCTTCACAAGTAAGTTCCGCCACAAAATATATAGGTACAGAAGTCAATCTACATACAAAGCGCGCTCGAGCAACGCACACATAGATACCGCTCACGGACACGATATCTCGTGCGTTGAGGCTCGCTCGTCAAACAGTTCCGGCTCACACGCTCATTAGTGTGCGTCCACCGAGCGTAGGTATAAAAAGTGAAGTACATACATGAGATTATCTTCTGTATCTATCTATTTTGTGGTTCCGGTATGTTGGACATCGCATTTCGGACCTGATCCTCGTTAAGACCCTCGTTTATAGGGAGTAGCTAAGCCCTTTGAGTTCCCTTTCATTTTGAGCCTCGTCTCTTTGGGGAATGTCCTTATATTCCGACCGTGTTATATTGTGCTGACCCAGCAGTGAAAGCCTCGCCTCTTATGTCCGAAGATGCGGGATTAAAATCGGTCAAATCTAATCAAAGCACTCAATTTTTTGTTTAACTTTTTTACAATTTGTCTACCGTTTATTAATTAGGTGTATTCAAGACTAGAGGGAAAAAACGTGTTGCGCCGACCCCAAATAAAACGGGACAAGGGCAGGAAGATGATGATGATTCAAGACTAGAGGGAATAGGCACCCCGCGCGACGGGAGGGTTTATTTTATTACGTAATTGCGCGTTTTTACGTAATTGACACAAAAAAACTTTTTTCCGATTTTTTTTAGGAAAAACAAAGACCAACCAACATTTACGGCCAAAAAACGTCAAACGTGTGTGCAAAACGACTATAGGCTAGTTGCAGTAAAAAATGTAATTATCCGTCTTTTAGTTTATTCAAAAATAAGGGACACGTATTTTTTTATTTGTAAATTAAACCAAAAACGACAAAGACACAGCCCATTAAAGTTAAGTGTTACGTCACGCCGTGCTGCATTTTTTCGCACGGGGTGACGTCACACGTAACTTTAATGGGCTGTGTCTTTGTTATTTTTTGTTTAATCGAAAAAAGAAAAAATAGGTATCCAATATTTTTTTATAATCTAAAATATGGACTAAATAAAATGTAGTTATTTTGACCCTGGAAACTACCCTATTAAGCTTTTTCAAGGTCATTCAATTTGTACAGACTATCGGCGCTCGAGGGGTTCATTAACTAGTGCGCCTCACCATCAATGATTGCATCACTGCTTACCATCAGGTGGGTTTCAAGCACTAGTTTTAAATATCATTAACGTGTTTCAAACTGATTGTGTTTGTGTGCCTTTGTGTTTATGCCAAAATTAAGTATTTTCTTTCTAAGACATGTCATCCTCATCATCCTCTGCCTTTTTAATGTTCCCACTATTGGGACTCAGGCCTCCTCTCTAGGAGAGGGAATGGGCTGTAATCCACCACGCGGGCCCAGTGCGGGTTGGTAGATGTCACATGTCTTCGAATTGTTGGTTCTAGGACATGCCGGTTTCCTCACGATATTTTCCTTCACCGTTTTGAGAGCAGTGACTGGGTTCGAACCCACGCCACGTCTAAGTCATGTACTTAGTAGGTACATGTAGGGACTAGAATTGTGATGAGAGATGAATAGATGGTAGAGAATGCCTAAGGCATTAAGTCCGCCTTTGTACTTTTAGGTTGCATGAAGTTTTAATAAATAAATAGATGAACTAAATTGAAAACTAGTTAGAGTCCGTCTACTGAAAGCGTGACCTGAGAAAAGGAGGTTGAAACCCAAAAATTTGAATATGGTATTATTGAAATAGTAGGAGAAAAAAGTTTTGGTACTGGAGTATTTTTTTATATATGACGATTGTACAATAGTTGTATAAGAACTTAAAATTGTGTAGATTTATTTATTGGTAGATGTATGATAAAGGTTAATAATACACAAAATGTTAGTTATTATTCCAAATTTATTTTATCTGTTCTCTAAAATGCCGTATATAATATTCTTTATTTACAATTTGGCATTTTGGCCTTCCGACAAGAATACCAAGAGCACAAAACTGCGAAAGTCAAATAAAATAGTCATCATCATTCATACCGTAAAAATATCTAGTGGTCAGTCAACAATGATCAAGATTATAGTGTCACACTAACTTAAAAATCCAAGATCGTGTATAAACATTGTTGTTTTTCTTAGAAAACCACTTTTTTCTCTTCTTGTTATTGTTTAAACTCACTGATGATAGTGTGTAGCAGCTTTCGCACATAACTTTATATTGTTTTACCCATGATACAGCAGTTATTGTTGATAAATAAATATCTGTTTCAAAAAACTGACAATTGCAATCATAGACTTAGACGTGATTTTGGCGGCAAAATAATGTTGCCACTTTAATTAAAAAAAAAAACTCCAGGTTACGCTTTCATTAGACAGTCTCTATTAACCAATTAAAAAAAAACAAATTAACAACTTAATATTTTGAGATCTTCCTCTACTATTCTTAATAACATTGACAACATCACAATGCAGCGGGCTCGCGGACGGCGAGCCATGGGTAGCTCGCTGCCAGACCGTCCGGTAACTGTTCAGACCGAACCCAAGACGTCGACAGCGCGCACTGTTCTCGCGCGCCTCAAGGAGTTGTCAGCGACAGGAGAGGCCCAGATGCTTCGATCAATCCCAGATGGGTCGAAGCCTACTGGGGCCAGGGTTATCCAAAAGGAACTCGAGCCCCGGTATGAAGGCTAGAAGGAACGGGATGGGGTTTTCAGTCAGTAAGAGTCTGACACTATCTCCCGCTCCATCCAAGAGCGGGGGTTGTCATAAGATGATTTTTGCCCACCGGAAAAAAAAACATCACAATGCAAATTCAAAATTAATAACCAAAAAAAAATTCTAACACAATGACAAGTCTATAATTATTTTTGATTACTTTGGGATCAAAGCGGATATGTGTACCTTACCATTCTTTGTTGGCAACACAAAGATCTGTGTAGGTCGCGGTCGTGATGACAAAGAGACAAAAAAATACCTATTTACATAACAAACAACAACGTTATAGGTATGATATATATTAAAGCAAAAACTACATTAGACCGACGCCCACGTGTGCCATGCCTGATTTGTATGTAGCGGCGCATCGCGTGGCTTGGATCTAATGCAGCTCGACAAGTCTAGTTGCCATCACCGAGCACGCTCGTGGACAGCGGTCTATGGGTAGCTCGCTGGGTAGCGAGCTATGGGTAGCTCGCTGTCCGATCGTCTGGTAACTGTCCGGACCGAGCCAAGGCGTCGACGGCGCGCACTGTTCCCGCGCGCCTCAAGGAGTTGTCAGCAAGAGGAGGGGCCCATCTGGCTCGAAGCCTACCGGGGTCGGGGTTATCCGAAAGGAAACTAGAGCCCCGGTATGAAGGCTAGAAGGAACGGCGCGGGGTTTTTAGTCAGTAAGAGTCTGACACTGTCTCCCGCTCCACCCAAGAGCGGGTTTCGTCAATGACGTTTTTCCCCATCGAGAGGAAAAAAAAAGTCTAGTTGCCATATAAAATGCATGGAGACCGACGCACCCAGAAACAATTTAAGTTACACGAGTGTATTTTAGTCAGTAAAAGTCTGACACTTCTTCCCACTCCACCAGGAGCACGAGGAGTCATTTGATAATTTTCCACCAAATAAAGAATATTGCATTGTTTACCTAATACGATTTCAGAACAACTGTTGACCAAGATCAAGAAGAAGTCGGAACAAATGAAATGTGAAACTGCACCTTTACGCTTCAAAGGCAGACTTGGCTTAGGACCTCCATTTAAAAGATTCCTCACTTTTCTTCCAAAATCAAAACGTTTTATTTCACATAGGCCTACATGGGCACTTATAAAACGTTAGCAGTTAGTGCGCGGTTCTGATTAGTCATTTCCTATGGAGAGGAAGACGAAACGGCAAGAAACGTCAATGTTTTTAAAAAAGATGATTAATTTTACATTTGTGTTTGCATTTGTAATCCACTTCCCGGTTACTGATTGAGCAGAAATTTTGCATGCACGTGTAAATCAGTTGACACTGCAAAATTATTATGGCATGGAGCTGAACCGATGATGGAACCGGAAGGTGGCTATAGGAACTTGGGAATTAAACGACACAACCCCATCGAGTTTGGGCTCGTATGATTCGTCTTGACGAGTATTAATTATATATTTATACCAAGCTATAAAAGTTTGCTATGAAAAAAATATTTTCATTAAAAGCTTGTTTTAATATTATCCTTTAAATACATTTTATTATTAACTAGCTTTCCGCCCGCGGCTTCGCCCGCGTGGACTACAGTTTAATATCGCGCGGGCAGAGACCCGTGCTCAGCAGTGGAATTATAGGTAGCCTTTGTGTTATTCCAGTGTCTCTTCTACCTACCTACCAAATTTGATCTAAATCCGTTCAGTAGTTTTTGCGTGAAAGCGTAACAGACAGACAGACAGACAGAGTTACTTTCGCATTTATAATATTAGTAGGGATAGTAGGGATAGGGATTTTGTTACTTTTAAAATTATGAACATTTTATATGACGTAAGGCAAAATATATCGGGACAATCGACAAATAAAAAAACTTTATAAGAAAAAAAAACTTATTTAAGATTATCAGTAGTCTATTTCTCTTTTACAATAGTGTATTAATAAGTATGAGAGGATGGATTATACCAGTCAATATTGTATCCAAAAGCACATTAAAAATAATTATCATTCCAAACCTATCTAGATATTATTTCCGAAAAGAACTTAAAGAGATTACTTGCTCGGCCTGCTCCACATTGTAGCCAGATGCGTGGGTACCCCTTCGCGATTGATCTGGTTCATTCAGATAAATTAGATAAACGCCGCGAATGAGATTGACACGTCATTCCGTCTGAATTGATGGCGCATTGTCACTTTTGTCAGCCATGAGGAAGAGGTTTGCTTGGTCATGCATCAATAGTGACCACTGCGTATGTTTTGGTGCTATAAAATGGCCCGTTTTATGATGATTGGGTTTATTCTGACAAGATTGGCAAGGCTGTGAGTCGAGATGAATGATCGAATTGTTATGTTAGTAATAAAGTCAAGTTGCACGGTTGTGCAGGTCTCGTTGTGAACTGATTGTACTTTCGCTACAGTAGGTATTCATATAATAAATATAATAGACCAAATATAAGCTTTATAATGTTTTCACTGGTGCAGGGGCGGTCTTAAGAGGTACGATGCCCTGAGTGGCAGGTCCTTTTTGGTGTATAATAAAGTTTATTCTATTCTATTCTATTCTATTCTATTCTATTCTATTCTATTCTATTCTATTCTATTCTATTCTATTCTATTCTATTCTATTCTATTCTATTCTATTCTATTCTATTCTATTCTATTCTATTCTATTCTATTCTATTCTATTCTATTCTATTCTATTCTATTCTATTCTATTCTATTCTATTCTATTCTATTCTATTCTATTCTATTCTATTCTATTCTATTCTATTCTATTCTATTCTATTCTATTCTATTCTATTCTATTCTATTCTATTCTATTCTATTCTATTCTATTCTATTCTATTCTATTCTATTCTATTCTATTCTATTCTATTCTATTCTATTCTATTCTATTCTATTCTATTCTATTCTATTCTATTCTATTCTATTCTATTCTATTCTATTCTATTCTATTCTATTCTATTCTATTCTATTCTATTCTATTCTATTCTATTCTATTCTATTCTATTCTATTCTATTCTATTCTATTCTATTCTATTCTATTCTATTCTATTCTATTCTATTCTATTCTATTCTATTCTATTCTATTCTATTCTATTCTATTCTATTCTATTCTATTCTATTCTATTCTATTCTATTCTATTCTATTCTATTCTATTCTATTCTATTCTATTCTATTCTATTCTATTCTATTCTATTCTATTCTATTCTATTCTATTCTATTCTATTCTATTCTATTCTATTCTATTCTATTCTATTCTATTCTATTCTATTCTATTCTATTCTATTCTATTCTATTCTATTCTATGTGAATCAAAACTAGATTCAAAGATTCAGATTCAAATAAACCATTTACAGGCACTTTTCATGTGTCAAGAAGTCAGTAAGAAAAAATTATGCTAATTGCACATTCCAAAGTGTAGATCTCTATGGAGAAGAATGGGCAAGAAACTCCATGGATACTGTTTTCAATCATGTTATGTAACTACAAATATCTCTGTTGCATGTTTCTTGTCGCTATCATGTAAGTGTTTCTTATAACAGTGAGAAATTTATACATACTTAATATTATAAAGAGGTAAAGTTTGTTCTTATGTTATTATTTATTTATTTATGTAGATAATCTCCGAAAGTACTGATCCGATTGCGAAAATTTTGTCACCGGTAGAAAGCTGCTTTATTCCTGAGTGACATCTATATATATAAAAATCAATGCCACTTTTCGTTGTTATTTTATAACTCAAGAACGGGCTCACCTATCCAAACCAAATTTTTCAATGCCACTTTTCGTTGTTATTTTATAACTCAAGAACGGGCTCACCTATCCAAACCAAATTTTTAGGCTTTGTTCGGACTATTTAGTAGATGGTTTATGTGAAGTTTGGTAGGGTAGAGTAGGGTAGAGTAGGGTAGAGTAGGACATATGTAGTAGGGTAGAGTAGGGCAAAGCGGGAGCGAAGCCGTGCGGGCAAAAGCTAGTATGTTATATTTTTTGAACGCGAGCGAAGCCGCTGGCAAATCTTAGTGCTTTATAAAAAGGTCGACAGAATTCTGCCCCTGACAGTTAAAAAGACGTACTATCAAAAACGAAAACAGATAAAAAAATGTTTTAATGAATGAAGCAGGAAAACGGGCCTTTTTTCCTTGTGTTAAAACCGCAGTGGAGAAATTCACCAAAATATAAAAAATACAGGTAGATGCGCCATTATGTCCTGATTCCGGCAATGTTTATACTTAAATCAACTCTGGAAAAAATGTTACATGCGTCTTTTTTACTAACGGGAGCAGAATTGGTTGTTCAAAATGTTATTTGTGGATTGGTTTGTCCGATTTTATCTACTTTTTTTGTCGTCACCTTGCGTGCGCATGTATTATGTACAGTCAAATAAAAACAGATTGAAACTAATAACTAGCTATTGCCCTAGCTCTGGGGAAACACTAATAAGAAAATGAAAAGAAGTGGTAGTTTTTTTTGCTTGTAGGATTGCCAAAAATTTTTTTTCGATAGAAATTTACTTCTTGATCCGGGACGCCACGAGCAAAAGCTAGCTATAAAATTGGTCTTCCTTCAACGAAATGCACATATTTTGTAGAATTCTTACTAATATTATAAAAGCGAAAGTGAGTTTGTTTGTTTGTTACGTCTTCACGCCTAAATGGCAAAACCGATTTTGATGAAACTTGGTATACGGATAGACCATGTCGTGGAATAGGACACGGGATACTTTTTATCCCAGCAGTATGTTCCCTTGGGATAATTTTCTGCTATCACGCGGGCGAAGCCGCTGGGAGCAGCTAGTCTTTTATAAAAAGAAAGTATACTTACAGCGACCATAAGTCCAGCCACGAATCCTGCAGTATCATACAGAGGGCATAAGATCCTCCCTGGAGGGCAGTACATCCTCAGTTCGGGCAGAGGACCTGGGGGCCTCTCAGTCCTCTGCCAGCCCTCGTTCTCCACGTCACTGATGGTGCGGGGGATCGAGAAGAAGTACTCCATATCGGCGAGGGCGTCAGACCAACCGAATTTGACTGGAAATGGAACACACATTTATTTACACTAGAGTAATCTCTGAAAGTACTGGTCCGATTGCTAACATTTTTTTACCGATAGAAAGCTGCTTTATTCCTGAGTGACATAGACTATATTTTATATACGCCGGCGAAGCTGCGAGCAAAAGCTAGTAAATAAAATTAGTTAGTATATACATACAATATTAGTTTTTGTATATGCGAAACCCAATACATGTGTCTAGTATTTTGATGTATAGAATCTACCCAACTGTGCGCTGGCACCTAATGCCCACTATGACCTGCCGTGACCTGTGTTGTACTTAGTGGCGATGGTGTCCAACTTGTGACCTTTTTTAAATATTTTTGGGATAAAATATAAGATGGTGTAAAAATGATTGGATTCGATTCTGAACTTATATTCAGGTTTTACATATACTAAAAATCATGTGTGATACATCCTAACTTTTTTTAACTGATTGCCTTAGAAAATCGATTAAAATAGTAAGACAATAGGATAGTTTCCAGGGTCAAAATTAAAAACATTTTATTTAGTCCGTATTTTAGATTATAAAAAAATATTGGACACGTATTTTTGAATAATCTAAAAGACGGACTAATTACATTTTTTACGGCTGAACAGTCACTTCTCTGAGACAGAAATATGTAACCAGAAAATTATTTAGGTTTTTTATAACGACTACCTCTGGTTTTTTTTGGTCTGATTTTGAAATTAAAAACATGTTTTTTTTACTTTTTGAATTATTATTAGGGCTAATTATTTATTTATGTGGTGGATTATGGCTCATTCCCTCTCCTAGATAGGAGGCCTGAGTCCCAACAGTGGGAATATTGTAAGGCCGACTATGCTATGCTATTTATGTACTTAGTTAAAATTTAAGTGTATAAAATATATAGAAATATTAGGCCTGTCATAATGTATGGATCTGAATGTTGGGCTGTGAAAAACACGGATGAAAAAAGATTGTATGTAGCTGAGATGAGAATGTTAAGATGGATGTGTGGTGTTACGAGAATGGACAAAGTGAGAAATGAGTATATTAGGGGAAGTTTGAAAGTGGCGACAGTGACTGAAAAGTTGAAAGGAAACCGTTTGGTCATGTAAAGAGGAGGGATGAAACGCATGTTGCTAAAAGAGTTATGAGTTTACATGTGAATGGATGGAGAGGGAGACCAAAGCAAAGATGGATGGATTGTGTGAGAAGTGATATGAAAGAAAAGGGAGTTAGTGATATTTAAGGGCAGGAAGATGATGACCCAATTTTACCTAATTAACTAACTATACAGACAGTTGAAGATAATTTATAATTGTAAGAAATCACAATATTATTGTAAGAAATCATAATATCATTGTAAGAAATTATATAATTATAAGGAATCATAATATGGTCGTAAGAACGTACCTCTTAGCCCGTCATACTGGACACCTGAAACAGATTAATGCTGATTAGTTTTTACACAGAAAATAAAATAAAAAAAGTATTAATTTTAACACAGAAAACACACCTAATTTATTACTGTACACATCTAATTTTTTAAAGATTTATCCAAACGCTTAGTTGACTCTTCGCGTGACCCAAGGGCTGGCTTCTACCTCGGACAACGTGGCAATGCCGCCAGCCTTTTGGGCACACTTCCAGTCGACAGCGATGCGGAGGAGTTTTTTGACGTCATATTTAGCTAGGCCTTTAGTGTATATATTATTTTTAATTATTTAAGTTTATTTTATTATTTAATTAGTTACAAATGTAAAATTTACCAAAATAAATATATTTTTTATATTGATAGGTTTATTTATATACAAGGCGTACCTAAGTGACAGCCCTCCGCAAACTTTAAGACCTTGCTCAGTAGACGAAACTGAAAAAAAAATCGGCGTCTCGATACAAACTGTCCAATAAAGTTTATAATTTTATATGGTGAGGCTGATTTTATTTTTCGTTTCCTGAAAAAAATCTTGTGGAAGGTTGTTCAGTTTCGTCTACTGAGCAAACCCTTCAAGTTTGCGGAGGGCTGTCCCTTACACCCTGTATAAGTAGTATTTTTAAAATGTGAATGTTACAACACTGGATTCATAGCGTACTATTTTTTTTGTGCTTTTGGAAACAACGTTGATCGGTCTACACTGTCCATTTAATGTGGAAAAAAATATTGTAGAATCAATTCATTTTTTTTAAAGAGTAAGTCTTCATATGAAACGACCAATTGGAACCGTAGCGCAGCGTCTGACATTTTATAACTACCCATGTAGACCTATGTGAAATAAAATAATTTTAAGTTGAGTAAAATAAATATCTAATAGTATTTGTTTAGTATAAGTTAGATTTAATTTATTATTATTAATTAGATTTTATCTTTGCTGTACATTGAAGGTAAAAATGTTGTAGTTTTTCATTCTCCTTCGTGTGGTTTGCTGTAAGACAATCCAGTTGTGGGTTAAGCTCGCCAATGTACATCAACTGTACTTTTACAAACAGTTTGTATAAATTGTTTGTGTACAGTAAAGAATAAAGAAGAATAATAAATTATCAGGCACAGCCAGCAACAAGTCTGCTAACGGCTATATCCGATATAAGGGCAAGCAAGTCCCTCAGCAATCTTCGCCAGAACTGTGTTGAAGCTGTTCCGCTCCCTGTTTACCAGGTGCAGATAAAATATACCGTGCTTATGCCACATACCTACAACACTTGGCGTATATTCGTTGACGGGATAAATGAGGTTCAGAGGTTCAGACAAAGAGGATAAATAGATACAATAGAGCGGCCATCAGAAGAAATGTCATAGAAAAGCCGTCATCCTATACTTCAGTGAAGACGAAAAATATTTACGAAAATAAACTGGAGTTAGGTCCAGCCGTTTTGCCATAATACGATTTACAATGATGCAATTCGCAACTATAGTACAATTCGCAAATATTTCTCCAAAAAATATTTACTTTTGGTGCGTATAGCGGACACAAACGCAACTTGACAGGTACAGGTGATAGCGACTTGTTACTACTTTAGTAATAAGACTCGGATTAGAATTTTGTTCGCTATGTCCTGTCTATTGGTAGTATACGTTTAATGTCTTTGGGTTCAGAGAACATCCACATTTCAACACTTATATTTAATCGTATCATCAAAGTGGTGTTTGTTTTTCCTTTGTTCTTTTTTCCTTTACACTCAATCGGATGAACGGATTTGGTCGGACAAATGGGTAGAACATGTTTTTGTTTGTGCATGTCCTCTGGCAAGTTAATCTATGAGGTATCGTCTGCTTAACAGGACTAGCCTGTGGTGGCTTTCAGTACATTAAATCCTCCAGTCAGGGCTTACAAAAACTTAAAACTACGACTTCACGCTAAGGCCACCGCACCGGCCCTCTGAGGTTTTACACAGAAGCTGTGCAGATCCTACCACACGATCTTGCTAAACTTGGCATTGTTGCTGGCTAGGATACACACCCTCGAACTCCGCGTTCGCGAGGCCAAAAGGAAGGTGCTCTAGCCCATGTTAGTAGACAGGGAAGTTGAGTAAATGGCTCCAGCAATTGAGGCCACACATCCTACAGAGTAAGCTAGTCTGGACTTCGGCAGCCTGACAGACGAGGAGCAATATAATAATCACTGTGGTTTCACGCGTGCGACCGTCTTCTTCGCCAGTTTTATTGCTTCGCAAAAGGAGGCGACCGCCGCAAAATCTTTCCTGCTCCTGGCCATGACCAGGACCAGGGCCCGGCGCGATAAAGCACCGGCACCGATCGCCCCATGAAGACGTCGGTGCGCCACCCAAGCGGGGCACAACTCCACCGTGTCCTCCAGGCAGTCCGCATTAAGACATCTGGGCGTTTCAGTCCTGGATTAGGGCACAGGATTCTGGGTAAGCTACGACGTAGGATACAGATACTTTTATCACGGGTATGTGAGCACACGGGATAAATATGTATGACACGGGTGCACCGATGGCAAATATTTGTAACAAAATACTTACAGCTAACAGCTGCAATGAACAACAAAAACACAATTACTTTTTCCATTTTCTATCGGTTGTAAAGGTTCTGACGAATTTTACGAGCGTTCCGTCTGAACGCGATCGAACACGATATTTTACTGATGTGACGCTGGACTCAATGGGATGTGTTATAAAAGATTGACTCACAAAAAAACTGTAATCAGTAGGTCAACGAAAAATAACGTTAGATTGGACACAGGTTTTTATTATAAGAGAAAAAGCTACGCATTTTTTTGCGGTCGTTTTATTGGTCTTGTTAATTTTAGTTTATTAATTAACATGTTTTTGCCCGTCTCGTTGTAAGGTGGCGGCGCCGCGCCGTGGTGATGGGGACGGAGTGACGGCCCCTAAACCTCCTTTGAAACAGGAGGATCCTCCGACCAGACGGGTGTTATGTCTGATTTGGGTAACTGCCCGACAGATGATTTCGGGCTGGTGTATATGTTCAAATCACGCTGAGAACTCCAATTGCGCGATGCAGGATTTCGTAGTTTAGTTCTTATGTGGCGCCATAGATGTCGCTACAGTGCCTTTGCCTGTGTTGAAGTAGAAAATTATCCCAAGGGAGCATACCTACTTTCGGAATAAAAAGTATCCTATGTCGTATTCCAGGACATGCAATACATGGATATACTCTCTCTCTACCCGTCTCTGTACACCTATGTGCCTTTATCTAAATTCAGGCTCAGACGGTAGAGCGAAAATCACAAACAAAACAAACCAACAAACAATCAATGAATTTGTGTAGTTTATTTTAGTTTTAAGTTCTGTTGTGTATATAAGTTATTCTTATGTTTAAAAAATTCATAATGCTGTAAAAAAAAATATGAGTTTAGCTCGCCGGTGTACATCTCCTGTTCTATTACTGAATATAAAGAAACATTTGTCTTTTTAATATTAATATGATTATCGGCAAATTTCAAATATTGTTTGCAGTTGACTCTCTGCACAGACACTGGGTCGGCTTCGCAATGATTGCCGCGACATCCGGCGCGTTAAAAAGTAAAGTGACCCACACACTCGTTGGTACATCATACGTAATACAATGCTCGGACAACACTGCAAGATGGATCTTTAGCTCCTTATTATCTGTATTAAAACAGTTCTAGAAGAATCTGTGTTATTGAGTTGTTAGCATTTATTTATTTATTTTCTCTTCATGCTACACAAAGTACAAAGGTGGACTTAATGCCAAAATGTGTGAAAATATTTACGTGTCGTGTGTGGAGTCTCACAAATGTGACTAGCTGTGACAAGGATGGGGGGAGGGTTAAAAAAATCATGAAATTCGTGTGACGTAGGTAATTTATGGATGACCCCTAAGCTCGCTCTTTCGCACACGATTAGGTACTGTTTCATGCCCGAAAGAAAGACTGTAAAGCCTGCTAATTTGTCAACAAATCAATGGCCGAAGTTCAATGTTTTTGATACATAAGTAGGTACTTACTTTGTAGGATGAACTTAACTGTTCTTGTCAAAAACTAGTTCAAAGTCAAGTAGTTAGGAACTTGATTATATTACTTACTATGAACTGGTTTGGAACTAACCTCTCGTTGTAAAAATAAAAACTATATATCAATATACCTAGTTTTTGTTTTTATACCTAATTAAAAAGATTGTATTTTAAATTAAAATGAGGATATCTGCAGAGGAACCGAGGGTACCGACATAGCACGAAGAATTGCCATACTTAAGTGGCAATGGGCAGGAAACATTGCTCGCAGAACAGATGGCCGTTGGGGCCGAAAAGTTCTGGATTGGCAACCACGTATCGGAAAACGTAGCGTTGGAAGGCCTTCTACAAGGTGGGCCGAGGATCCGATGGATGCGAGACGTATAGGACCGTTCATTGTGGCGGCACTTGGGGGAGGCCTATGTCCAGCAGTGGACGTCTTTCGGCTGATATGATAATGATGATGATGATAATCAAAATGATAAGTGATCTGCCCCGGTTTTGCACGGGTGTCTCGTCTTCCGATGATTTTGTTTATGAAAGCAGGTTAACAAGAATTATTTGAGCTCTTGTAACTACTTAAATCAATATTACAACGCGTACTCAGTTTGTTAAATTAAGTAGGTAATTGACCTGATTAAACATAACATAATTTTTTATGAAAACATTTTTTTCATAGCAAGCTTTTATAGTTTGGTATACCTATACAAGGTGTAGGTAAGGAACAGCCCTCCGCAAAGGGGATGGTCCACCATTCTTACAATTTGGCCAACAGTGGCCATTATCAGAACACTTCAATTCATAATTTATGAAATAATAAACCTGTTACAGATATTTACAGGTTTAACTAAAAGGTTGGAGGAAATGAGTTAAATCAGTTGTAAATGTTAGTTAGATACACTATTTTATGGTTATTGCAAAAATCTAATTTTGTATGTAACTATTAATTTTGCTTAATGACAAATCATGAGGCAAAATACCTACTTAAGAAAAGAAAAATCTGACCTCAAATATAAACCAAATTACAATGAATGTGCGATTTCATTGCTCTCAACTGTATTTTATCATTTAAACAAAGCAACGCCATCTAGTGAAGGCACAATGAAATGTCGTTAGTTAATAGGTTTCAAGCTAGATGGCGTTCATAAGTGTTTCATTATCAAAATGTAAAATTGTAAAATGGTTTAAAATCGGTAAGTCCCTTCAGTAAGGCGTGGCTGAGAAGACCTCACGGCGTCCTCACCTTCCGCATGACGCAGATTCTCACCGGACATGGTAAGTTCGGGAGGTTCCTGCACCGGATTCCTGCGGAAGTTACGCCCGGTACAAACAGTGGAGGTGTGCCCCGCTTGGGCAGAGCATCGCCGTGCCTTCGTGCTAGCGCCGGGCGTTGGTACATGCCATGGTCCGGAGCAAAGAGGAGTGACAGGCGGTCGCCTCCTTCTGCGAAGCAGTAATGCTAGCAAAGTAAGAGGCCGACAGACGACGTTCACAGCGCCCCAGCCGCCACCGGGATTTCGATCCCGATTTTCTGCCACCGAAGGCGCGGGCTTGCGGACGGCGAGCAATGGGTAGCTCGCTGTCCGACTGTCCGGTAACTGTCCGGACTGAGCCTAAGCCGCACTGTACCCGCGCGCTTCAAGGAGTTGTCAGCAACAGCAGGGGCCCAGCTGGGCCGAAACCTACTGAAAGGTAGCTCAGCCCCGGTATGAAAGGTAAGAAGGAACGGGGTGGGTTTTCTAGTCAGTAAGAGTCTGACACTATCTCTTGCTCCACACTAGGAATTGTACTCATGTATCTTGGGTGTCTTCAGTCTTCACAAACACACAATTCACCCAGACCCGGAACAACTATCTGTAGGCCAAACAATATTTTTTTTTGCGTGTGAGAATCGAAACGCAGCATCACATATTGGTTTATCTAAGAACCGTTTATGTTAGAACGCTGCCATTATTGTGACTACATGTGGGAGCATAATTGCGCTTTATATATATAAAAAAAACAACGATTGCTTCTTAATGTAGGTACGCACAATATGCCATCGCGTTTGTACCGATACACACGCGCGTTTGCATCGCGTCTCTATCGATTCAAACGCTTGTTTGAATTTACACAGGTGTGCAAAGGTGAGTGGTGTAACAGATGAGTGGTGTAACAGTTCCTTGGTGCCCATTTTAAAAAACAAAGATGATGTACTTGAGTGCAACAATTATAGAGGAATAAAGCTAATGTCATATACTATGAAAGCCTGGGAGAAAGTTATTGAAAGGCGACTGAGAGAAGAGAGTGAAATTTCACAGAACCAATTCGGTTTTATCGGTCGGGGTACAACGGATGCCATTTTTGCTATACGCCAACTGTGCGAAAAATACAGAGATGCTCATAAAAACTTGCAGATAGTATTCATTGACCTCGAAAAGGCATACACCCGGTCGTATGCCGTGAAAAAAATGGATGAAAAAAAATTGCAAGTAGCGGAGATGAGAATGTTGTGATGGATGGATGTGTGGTGTTACGAGAATGAATAAAGTGAGAAATGAGTATAATGCGGAAGTTTGAAAGTGGCGCCAGTAACTGAAAAGTTGAAAGAAAATCGTTTGTCTTGGTATCGTCATGTAAAGAGGAGAAATGAAACGCATGTTGCTAAAAGAGTTATGAATTTACATGTGGATGGATGGAGAGGAAGCCAAAGAAAAAATGGATGGATTGTGTAAGAAGTGATAAGAATGAAAAGGGAGTTAGTGATAGCGTGACGAGCGACAGGACAGAATGGAAGAAAAAAACGTGTTGCGCTGACCCCAAATAAAACGGGATAAAGGCAGGAAGATGAATGTATGAATGTGAAGATGAAGATGATGTGCAAAGGTCTTGTGGCTGCGTCTGACTTGCGTGTGTTTCGCGTGAGTTTCCCTACCTACTAATGCGCGTCAACGGCGCGTTTAAAAACGTGGTATGCACAGGTCCTTAGACACACAGGCTACTCGTGTAGAGAGCTACGACTATATCCAACAGTGGACGTCTTTTGTCTTAAATAAAATGATGATGAAGATGATGATTACAATATTAATAACTACTAATAACTTTATTTCTATTATTGATCAGCAGTAAATAATAAAAATTGTCATGGTAAATTAAAACAGTTGTTTTGTAAATTCAATGCCAGCTACTTCAATATGAATTTAAATTTTGTACATAGATAGTGTTTAAATTGACTTTCTGCGTAATTGAGAGCAATAAGTTGCATGAAATTAAGATAACTATTATTTATCACACATTGAAATTGCATGGTCCGCACTAAATTTAAACATATGACGTTGTATGAGAGGCCTTCAAAGCCCTGAGCACAAACGTAGGGTAGCCAGTCTTTCGGTATTTTACAGTATGCATTTTGGAGAGTGTGCGCAGGAATTGCATGACTTGATTCCGCCATCTCAATTCTACCATCGGACAACCCGCCGTACGGCGAATATCCACCCTTACGTTGTTGAAACCTCTACGGTCCGGACTAAGCGTTTCGCCTCGTCGTTTATACCGCGTACGTCGAAGGACTGGAATGATTTGCCTGCTGCGGTCTTCCCGTCCGATTATAATTTGGGTGTCTTCATGGCTAGAGTGAATAGGTTTTTAATAAACTAGTGCGCCTAACTATCAGAGATTGCATCACTGCTTACCATCAGGCGGGATCGTAGGCAAGCAAAAAAAAAAGAGGGTTAAGCGATTATTACACTCCCACGCATCCCGCTACATGTTGCGTGTCAACTGGTGTCAACGCACCTACGCTCGAATTTGCGGGAGTCTGTATCATTGTGCGGGCTTTTTACGCACTCACTCGCTTAATTGCGTTTTGTAAATTCAAACAGGCTCTGACTCATTTCTGACGCAAAATCACGCCAGGCACTACGGGACTAGTGTGCATGTTTTTCTGCATGTAGGCGCGTGTTCTGCATGAACGCGCGTGGATGCATTTTCCGTGCGTTGGACTACTTGCAAACGGAGATACTTACAAGCAACGTTAAAACCCGCAACACGCTACGCAGCGTGGTGCAGTGAGATATAATCCACTTAAGGTCCTCTGCTGCATTAAGCGGACGGCCGCAACGAGCACCCGTCGCGTGACAAAGCGCATGGGTCTTATTAGATGGACGCCGTCGCGGTAAACAGATTACTTCCTGCGCAGTGTTAACTTTAACGGTGTGCATGTGGTCGTGTCGATGGAGAACTTAATAATATGTAGCAAAAAGGGGTCGCGGGCCTCCCTACGACGGAGCACTTTTGTACGGAACTACGCGGGAGTCCACTAATCGTAGTTTCGACCCTTATGGAGATGCGTTTTTACCCGCGTTTGCCGAAATGTGGTTGCGCACGCGGCGGTGCACACTGTGTTCTCCGTTCAGAGTAAAATCGTGGCGTTGCACACGTCCCGATACGAGCATACTGCGATACCCGCTAATACGCGCTACGCTCGCTGCGAAGCCCGTCGCGTTCGCCACAGAAAGAAAGACAAATAATTTATTTGGTACAGCACAAGGCCCAAACACAAATAAAAGAAGCAAAAAAAAAAGTCGTTGTGTGCCTCATGGCTACACCAAAATAGGTCCAGTTCAGCATGATTGCCAGAAAACTAGTGCCTGACGCTGGTTTTCAACTGAACCTGTGGATGTGAAGCGTGCTACGCTACATACTACAAGTTATACCGCGGGCGCCGCGACGGGCACCTCAGCTCTGCCTGCACCGCTTCCAAAAACAACATCGTACATTGCCATATTTTTGTGTTTGCACGTACGATGACGCGTCCCTGCACGTGCCGCTTCTCTGTAAACAGTAAAAACGCCAGACGCGCCGCGAGACGCCACGACACACGTGACACCCTACGCCCCGCGTCTCCGTGAACAAGATCTAATGCGGGTGAAGGAAGTGGTGAAAAGTGTGAGGGGGAGACCGTCCGCACACATTAGCCCTCACCGGAGATGACTTGGAACGCGGAAGTCGAAGAATATTTATTTATTTATATAAACTTCATGCAACATAAAAATACAGGGGCGGACTTAATGCCTTAGGTATTCTCTACCAGTCTACCTAGGGTGGTAAAGAGAAAAGCATGGCAGGTGCATAAAATATAAGTCAAAAAAAAAAAGTTTATTAAGGAAAAAAAAGGGCTCAAAATAATTATACCCCCACTGTAGCTTAGTAGTGCTCACCGTCAAAACAGGACTAACGGCCTTTTCACGACTACATTCGTAGCGGCGAGTGACGCGGGGAGCTGGGCAGCGTCGTTAAGCGGCACGTTTTCGCTATGAGCGGCGTCTCGTGTCGTGCGCCATACATTTTCATACTTTTGATCGTAGCGCTCGCCGCCCCGCACTTAGCTACCGCTCACAGTGGTTAGGTTGTGAACGGGCCGTAAGCTGGGGTCGACAGCGCGTTATGGTCCACGTGAACCTCAATGAGCTGTCAGCAAAATTGACGGGGTCCACTAGGGCTGATGCCTGCTAGGGCTTTGGGATTGTTCGAAACAGTTACCACGGCCGGGGCCCTGGAACGTAAAGGGCAACTAAAGGAACGGTGTGATATAGTCAGTAATATTCTGAAACTCCCTCTTGCTCCACTCGAAGTTATTTGATGAGGTCAGTTCGCCCAAATATAATAATATACATAATGTTAAGAGCAAGCTCAATTTAAGAACTCCGTCTTTTTCATATAGTGCTCACCCATTTTTCTCTACAATCAGGTATCATCGATACATGATAAAAAAAATATCCCGATTCGTACTTGGCCGATTTTTTTATCTAATATAAACTGGTGCTTGACTACGATACCACCTGATGATAATAGTGTCAGACTCTTACTGACTAAAAAACTCACCCCGATCCGTCTTACCTTTCATAACGGGGCCGAACCTTCCCATCAGAAGCAGACCCTTGGCCCCATGAGGCTTCGACCCTGCTGTTGCTGACAACTCCTTGAGGCGCGCGGGAACAGTGCGCGCCGTTGACGTCTTGGGCTCGGTCCGGAGTTCCGGACAGTAACTGGATGGTCGGACAGCGAGCTACCCCATTGCTCGTCGTCTGTAAGCCCACGCCTACGGTGGTTAAGCAGTGAGGTGGCATCCCTTTTGTTTACGCCGTTTGTCCCACCGGAGGACTCTCCCTTTTCTGTGGCGAACTAGGAACTTCGCATCTTTTTTGTCATACCTCTACTAAATATTAAAAAAAGGTATCTCAATAATATTATTTACTCATGTATTTACACAAGTGGTATCTTCATATCGAAAGTACCTAGGAAGCAATTGCGACGTAAATGACGTTCGATAAACGTAGTATGTGTTACTGTGACACTGTATTTTTCATGAATTTCGTTTTGAAAAGTGATGAAATACAGTAGTTTCTTACCTGTGAATTAGGCAATTAAATAAAGTCAGCGCAACGTATTTGACGTTAGTACTATGACTTCAAAAGTGCAAACACCAATAAAATTATCCAACTGAAAATCTGTGCTGGGTGTCTTCTTCTTTGTCGGGCACTCTTGTCAGAGTGGTCGTGGCTGTTGATGAACAGGCCTACGGCGTGCCGCCGTCGTTTGCCTCCAAGGCTGTGGCATGTCGAGCGATGTCTCTCCATTTCTGGCGGTTGTTGGCATTACGCGCACACTGAACTGCTGTCGACTGCGTAGCCCTGGTGAGGAGATCGATCCATCGAGTCGGAGTTCGACCGCGGGCTCTCTTGCCTTCAACGCGACCGTGGACCACAAGTCTCTCCATCGAATCCTCGTTTCTGGAGAGGTGCCCAAAGAACTTCAGTATTCGCAACTGCACAATCGACGAAAGTCTATCCCGTATGTCCTCGGTACTCCTTGAGGATGGAGTTATTGTTGCGGAATGCTGTCCATGGTATTTTCAACATCCGTCTCCAACACCACATCTCTAAAGCATCGATTTTTCGGTGATCTTGCAGCCTTAATGGGTGTCTAACGCCCAACAAATGTAGAGGTGGTACCCCTTTAACTTTTATTCTTGTATTATTTTGACTGGACTGTTGGTCTAGTGGTTAGTGGCCCTAACTGCTATGCTGGAGGTCGTGAGTTCGATTCCCACCCAGGACAAATGTTTATGTGATGAGGATGATCATTTTTCTGTGTCTGGGTGTAATTTATCTCTAATATATTGTATTTAGAAATATATAAGTCTGTTTATCAGTTGTCTAGTACCCATAACACAAGCTCTGCTTAGCATGGGACTAGACGGCGTTGTGTGATAGTTGTGGAATATTATTATTATTATTCTTGTTTACTTTGTGTTTATAACCGTTATGCTGTGTCTATACCGAATAAAAGTATTTTTATTCTATTCTTAATATCTAAGCAAAATAATATGTAAGTTATGAGTTTATCACTAGCCAATTTTAAGCTATAGTTTGACAAATTCTAGCATGAATGATGGAGTGTAGAAAATATTCAATGGATCAGATTGATGGATTGATGACATGGCCAGAGATAAAATAACATTAGAGAACTTACCGACTCTGAATAAATTGATATAAGGATAAACATATAATGCAAGCTTTTGCCCTCTGCTTTGCTCGCGTATATAAAATACTGCCTATGTCACTCAGGAATAAAGCAGCTTTCTATCGGTGAAAAAATTTTAGCAAACGAACTTTCAGAGATTACCTCCTACAAACAAAAAACTTTACCTCTTTATAATATAGGGAATAGAATAAACTTTATTATACACCAAAACAGTAAAAAAACTAATAACTAAACTAACTAATATAGGTACGAGTATATATAGTTTAGATGAAAATAGACTTGTGTATAAATCAGGTCGATATTAAAAACAGAATCTAAACTTCCACACTATTATGATCGCCCAGGTGTCGCCACTGTGTGGACCGCCCGGAGGACACAGTTGAGCTGTGTCCCGCTTAGGCAGAGCATCGCCGTGACCTTGTGGGGGCGATCAGCGGCGGTGATCTCTCGCGCCGGACGTTGGTACAGGCCATGGTCCGGAGCGAGGAGGAGTGGCAGGCGCTCGCCTCCTTCTGCGAAGCAGTAATGCTAGCTAAGGAGGACGCCAACTGCATAAGGCAATGGCGCTCACGCCCCAGCCGCCGCCGGGATTCCAATACCGATTTGTCGCCACCGTAGGCACGGGCTTGCGGATGGCGAGCAATGGGTAGCTCACTGTCCGACCGTCCAGAAACCGTCCGGAGCGAGCCCAAGTCGACGGCGCGTACTGTTTCCGCGCGCCTCAAGGTGTTGTCAACAACTGTAGACGCCCAGCAGGGTCGAAGCCCACTGGGGCTAAGGCTCTATTTCTGAAAGGAAGGCTTGGCCCCGGAACTTTAGATAAGGGTAAGTAATTCTGGCAGTACCAAATAGGAGAATTCTTGAACTCTGTTGTGTTGCTTACTACACAATAACAAAATATAAAAAGTTTATTTAATTCCGGAAAATGTCGACATTTTCTGTAAGACAGGAGAACACAACGCAAGTCATGCAAACATATATCATGTCGTCGTATTTGCCTGAGATCGACAGCCGCTTGCACAGATGGTTATAAATACCGTTGCATATACATTAATCGCTTAGTCTCGCAGCTCTCACTAAAGTCATGATCCGTTTAATATTTCTCCTGTGTGTCGTCTCACCAGCCTTCGGATATATCACCGGTGAGTGTAACAACAGTTTTCCTAATCACTACATGGTATAAAACAAAGTCGCTTTTTTCTGCCCCTATATCCCTATGTACGCTTAAATCTTTAAAACTACGCAACGGGTTTTGATGCGGTTTTTTTAATAGATAGAGTGATTGAAGAGGAAGGATTATATGTATAATATTGCACCCGAGCGAAGCCGGGGCGGGTCGCTAGTATTAAATATAAAGTATACATTCTCCAGACATGTGACATCCACCAACACGCACTGGGCCCGCGTGGTGAAATACGGCCCATTCCCTCTCCTGAGTCCCAACAGTGGGAACATTAAAAAGGCTAATGATAATGATGATGATGATACATTCTCTGTAAGAGCAGTGGTAGCCGAGTGGTAATGGCCCCGACTTACGCGGTTGGTCTGTTGGTCGCGGTTCAAACCCAGCCAGGCGCATTACTTTGTGTAATTTATATCATCATCACTGCTCTTAAAAATGGTGAAGGACAACATCGTGAGCCAAAAATTTGAAGACATGTGACATTCACACACCCGCACTGGACACGCGTGGTGGATTACGGCTTATTCCCTCACCTAGAGAGGAGGCTTGAGTCCCAGCAGTGGGTACATTCAAAGACTGATTATGCTTATACATTCTAATAAAGCATTTCCCATATTTTTAAAAACATCTGTTTCCGGACCTCAGCCCTTTTTTCCAAGTCATATCCTCCAACTCCACTCGCATCTTGCTTGATGATGACATTGGTATGCCATGGTAACTTTTTTGAGCTTTCCCGCAGTCTTAGCAGGCATTGACCATACGGCGAACTATCTAGTGCTCCTCGTCAGCAAGCCCGTGCCTACCGTGGCCAGCAGTCGTTCTGCGATTCCCAACGCTCGGGACGTGTCCTGCGGCAGTGGCTAGGGCAGGAAGATGGTCTCTCCCTCAGATTTCGGCTATCTCCTTCGCATAAGGATGTGACCGCTTCAATTGCCCCTTAATCTGTGACCTAAATTAAGCCGGACGCAATAGGTCGCCTTCGCTGGTCACCTCCACGGTACTCCACCCAAGCGGATCAGACTTCCGTCATACGCTCCGATACGTCCTCCTAGTGATCAGCATAGGTTCCAGTAGTAGGTTTTGCACATTTAAGGTGGTGCATCATGACTCACATTTTCACTGTTTTTCATACAACCGCTCATAACTGATTATGACGTTATTACACATTTTTCATTAGATATTTTGGAAACACAGTATCTTGTGGATATTATCCAGGTTTCTAAAGAAACCAATTTCTAAATTTGTGTAAAACTAATCCAGCAAAAACCTCTGAAAATATCCTATTTTGTATGAACTTTGACACTTCATAATTTGCCTAAAAATTAAAAAAGACAAAAAAGTAATCCTCTAGAGACCTTGCAAATTTTATTAAGATTCTAAATGATAACAAATTTTTCCAAAAACTTTTAAGGGTTTAAAAAAAAACAGCTATATCCTGGAGCAAGTTTTGTGAAATTTTCGAGTAAATCTCGGAATTACCGAATACTAACAGAGTGTCCAGGCGTCATCTCTCTTTTTTTGCGTTGCCTTTTCGTCAAACATTGCGTTGGATGGATTGCATTAAATGAAGTAACAAGCTTTTAAACCATTTTCGATGTTTACGATAGGCGAGTGGAGAAGGACCCTCTTAACGTTACACGTTGTATGTTTATCAGTTGTCTAGTATTCATAGTATAAGCTCTGCTTAGTTTAGGGCTATATGGCGCTGTGAGCAATTTGTGGAATATTATTAATAATTATGGTTGACAATCGCGGTCTTTGAAGAACCACCACCAGAGAGGAAGATAAAATGCTATCTGCTCTTACTAGAAGAAATGGATGAAAATGCTTAGATGAAGCCTGCTTTTGGCCTCTTCTAAAACTTTTCGTACATGTAGCGACATCTATGGCGCCACATAAGAACTACGAAGAAAATACGAAAACCTGCATCGCGCAATCAAAGTTCTCTGCGCGAATTGAATATATACGACAGCCCGAAATCAACTATCGGGCAGGGTGACAAGACCATAACACCTGTCTGGTCGAAGGATCCTCCCTTTTCAAAGGAGGTTTGCGGGACTTTACTCTCTGTTCCGCCTACCCTCAAATATATTTCTATTCAAAGGCGTATATCACACTACACAATTATCCATATTTTTAAAACTGCTCTCAAAACGGTGAAGGAATACATCGTGAGGAAACTGGCATGTTCTAAGAACCAAAAAATCGAGAACATGTGAGATCCACATAGGTACACCAATCCGCACTGGACCGACGTGGTGGATTACGGCCCATACCCTCTCCTAGAGAGAAGACCTGAGTTCCATAAAGAGGAAATATCAAAAAGCTGATTATGCTATGTTTATCATCATCATCATTTCAACCGATAGACATCCACTGTTGGACATAGGTCTCCCCCAAGTGTCGTCGCAATGATCCGTTTTGAAATCAATTTCTAATGTTTTATCTTTTATTTGGTTTCAGGATCAGGGATGCACGGTCTCATGAGTAAGTACCTACATTATATTTCTTAAATTTTCGTTTTGTACCAAAGCTTCTTTCTCATCTAATAATGTTTTTTTTTTTTTCTTTTAAGCTGTATCTCATGAAACGTTTTAGTTAGTTAAAATGTTCAGAGATGATTTATTTCTGTTGTCGTTTTAACAAAAAAAAAAAAAAATAATAATTATGGGCTCTCATACAAACGTTTTTTTGCCATTTTTTGCTATAGAAGGCACCAGATAACCGATAATAACTCTGCGTAGGTATCCAAAACGCAGACAATGAATTGTTTTTCATGACTAGATCATGTAAAGGATCACGATACACGTCGATTCAAGACAGCTTTGTCTTTTTTTATTGATATAAACTAATGCTTGACTGCGATCCCACCTGATGGTAAGCAGTGATGCAATCGTTGATGGTGAGGCGCACTAGTTTATTAAGAGCTTATTTACTCTTGCCTTGAAGACACCTAAATTATAATCGGACGGGAAGACCGCAGCAGGCAAACTGTTCCAGTCGACGTCAAATGACAAGGCGAAACGCTTGGTCCGGACCGTAGAGGACGACATAAGGGTGGAAAGTCGCCGTTCGTCGGCTTGTCCGATGGTAGAAGTGAGAAGGTGGAATCAAGTCATGTAATTCCTGCGCACACTCTCCAAAATGCATCCTGTAAAACACCGAGAGGCTGGCTACCCTTCGCCTTTGCTTAAGACTTTGTAGATTGGACTTAACCAGATCTGGATCACCAATTAGTCTCTTCGCACGCCTTTCTACCGAGTCCAAAGCTGCCAGGTGGTATTTTGCAGCACCAGCCCAAATGTGACTGCAGTACTCCACACACGAACTTATCTTTGCTTTGAATAACGTTAAAAGCTGTCCTGGTGTGAAGTACCGCTGGACTTTTGCAAGAACGCCGAGTTTCCTAGCAGCTACCTTGGCTTTGGACTCAATGAACCGCCAACGAGTATTTCACGTTTATATCGCACATAGCTTAAGGACTCGTATTTGAATGAATTAAAAAAAATAATCCTCGTTGTCTCTACTTTTCCAGTAAAATATGGCCCGCACGCTTACTCCATGGGAAGCGAGGCCATGATTGAAATGCCGTTGTCCAACCACTCTGCTTTGACTGAGGAGTTCACCAAGATGAACCGGCCACGTCTGCCGCCAGGCTACTGTCCGCTACAGCTGTGGTGTCGATTAAAAGACATGTGCAGAGTCTGCGTGTTTACTGATGAAAGCGGTTGTGTGGCCGGTGTGCAGTTTAATGTGAGTATGTGTATTCAAAATAAAAAAAAACTTTTTTCATTACTCATACTCTGAAAGTAGGTCTGAAGTTGCCTGAGGAGCGGGCTGAAAAGTATCACTCTTTTCATCCCTAGGGAGTTTTACTTTCAACTAACAGCTGTCAAATTATTTAAAAAAAAACTAGGTCTATCTTCTTTTATTCGTAATGTAAAGCACAGTGTTTACCTCGGGGTTAAAGTTACTTATTTAGTCCCTCGAATTACCGCCAACTCCTTCTCGGGGCGAAATAAGCAACTTTCACCCCCAGTGTAACAATGTACTATTATTTCATATACTTAGGCCTACATGGGCACTTATAAAACGTCAGAAACTAGTGCACGGTTTCAAATTGGTCGTTTCCTATGGAGAAGAACCGGCAAGAAACTCCATGGTTACTCTTTTAAAAAAAGTGGTTGATATTACAGGTGGTTGGTACGCAACGCCGACTACTACCTACAGGTAACGATCAAAATTAAGCGGTGTATTAGTGTAGATAATGTTGTATATAGGGAATGTAAATCTCGCGAGATTGGGGCTCAAGCGAGATCCCGCGAGATTATAAATAACAATATTCAGATCTCGAAATTGCGAGATCTCGCGAGATTGGCAGTTTTGTGTATTTTTTTTTTTTGCAAATAATCCCAATATTTGTATAAATTAGGAAAAAATAATAAAAATTATAAGTATTATAAGATAACCATAGGCGTGGGCTTGCGCATGGCGAGCAATGAGTAGTTTGCTGTCCGACCGACCGGTAACTGTCTCGACCAAGCTCACGTCGTCGATGGTGCGCACTGGGTCAAAGCCTACTGGGGCCAGGGTTAGTTCCGAAACGTAGCTCAGCCATGGTACAATGAAAGACACCAAGGCAGTAATAGTCTGACACTATCTCCCGCTCCGCCCAAGGGCGGTCGATGTCATTTGGATGATTTTTACGCACCAAAAAAAAGTGTTATAAGATAAACATTTATTTTCACGAATTTTTTCAATACATTTTTTTGCATCAAACATTGTTTGACGTATCTGTCTATAATTTTTTAACGTCCGTGTCCGCGCTTCGAATAAGACGTTTTTATGCTCGAGTACAATCTCGTTAAACTCGCGAGACCTCGCCCTTTTTTCGTCCGAGATCAATCTCGCTAAAAAAGGCCGAGATCTCGCGAGAACGAGATTGCATTCCCAAGTTGTATAAACCCTATAACAAACCCGCATTTTTGAGCTCTCTACTTATTCCCCTGATTTTAAATAACTTAACCATATCATGTATTACATACAAATACTTTTTCCAGATCCCTATGTCTGATTTTAAATCAAAATATGACATGAGAGAACAAGGATTTACCATTTGGACGACGGTTATAAACAATGAAATAGTCAGATTCTATGCATTCTATCAATTCTTTGTTTCACCTGGTAAGCCTTCTTTATTTCTTTACTCACTCCGCTTTATTACCTAGACTAACCTGTTGGTCTAGTGTTTAGTGCCCCTGACTGCTATGCTGGAGGTCGTGGGTCCGATTCCCACCGAGAACAAACGTGTGTGAGATGAGCACGATCATTTGTTCTGTGTCTGGGTGTAATTTATCTATAATATGTATTTAGAAATATATATAAGTATGTTTATCAGTTGTCTAGTACCCATACCACAAGCTCTGCTTAGCTCGGGACTAGATGGCGTTATGTGAGGGTTGTTGAATATTATTATTCTGTTTATTTGTCTTTTATATATATTAATTATATTTCTTAAAATTTCTTAAACAAAACATATAAAAAAAAAACATTAAAGAATTTAAAAAATATTAGCTCATCGGCATCGGGGACAGGGTCCAAGCTACCGGTGGTCAGGGCTCCAGAGACAGGAACCTCCGGACAATACGCGCAGTGTGCAGGAGTACTGCCTTCTGAATCAAGCCCTTGATCCAACTGCCTAACAATGATCGCTCCTGTGCGTCGACACACGTATGCGTCAGTGTAATGTAGTTCTAGTTTTAGTATTTCGACCTAAAGCTTTGGATTCCTAGGATAGCGGTGCCGTCATAAAGCGGCCGTAATACAGCGGTGAATGACGTCTCTAGAACGTTGTATATGTAAACATAATGGGGCAGTTTCCTAGAGAGCGGTAGCTGACACCGTAACGTCAAACAACGGTGCCGCCATTTGCATGACGGCCGTCTTGACGGTGTCAGATGGTTTCGTGAACGTTTCATTGATAGCAGTGAAGCTATTTTTAATACGTATTTGTGTTTTTTTTTCGGAACAACGACTATTTTCCTCTTCAGATGATAGTTCATCCTCCAAGTAAATTACTCGTACTAAAGCTAAATCAAGGTCGTCCATTTTCTATCTTGTTTATCTTGACGTTTGTTTTAAAAAAATGAATGACGGTGTGTTAAAACGGCTGTGGAACTTTCCACATGTCTTCACCGTCCGTCTTTACGGCCGCCTTTCTGCGTCCGTAACATTACGGCCGCTCTATGACGGCACCGCTTTCCTAGGAAACTAAAGCTATATATTGCGCAAAAAGACCTAACGTCGGAGGGGCTAATCAAAGTCAAAGTCAAAAACGTTTATTTCAAATAGAACAATTACAGGCACTGTTGAATTGTCAAAATGTCGGTCAGTCAAACAAGTGAAGCTAAAATGCACGTTCCAAAGAGTAGATCTCTATGGAGAAGAACGTGCAAGAAACTCCATGGACACTCTTTTCTAATTAAGTTTTTTTTTTAAGAATCTCATAAACGCATCGATTGTGATGAGAGCGTCATCTTGCGCGACAGTGTGCTGTATTACAGTGGGTTCAACGGAAAACTGATGAGCGTGGCCACCACGACCAGTGAGCTCGACAGCATCTACACCAAACAGAACTGCATCAAGTGGTTGGGTAAGAGAGACCTTTTTTATTTTTTAGGACTACTACAAAATATACGTACTTAATACGAAGTTTACAGTACTTCTCATCTGGTTTGAATTTTTTTTTTTCACATAATTTTTCCGTTACGTTGAGTGCAAGATAACAGAAAAATATTGCAAAAAAAAAAAAAACAGAACTACGATATTTTTCGCATAATTTTTTCTTTCCTCTCCAACGCTGCTCAGAACAATGTATAACAATGGTTACACAACAAAGATTTGATTTGAATTGATTTGTTACGTCTTCACGCCTAAATGGCAAAACCGATTTTGATGAATTTTGGTACAGAGATAGTAGGGACCCTGGAGATGGACGTAGTTTTTTTTTTTTTTATTCATGAATCCCCAAGCGACCACCGGTGGCCACGCATCTATTGTCTTACTATTGTGTCTCTAATTGACGGTATCTGAAGGGTTAAGTGAGAAAAGGGGGAAAACGAGTCAATTAATAAATGCGGGTAAAAGCTAGTAATACATATTGTTATTGATGTAAGTGGATGTAGGAGTCGCGACCGAAGTGGTATGGACTGCTATGATATTAAATTAAATACTTTAATAACTTTAAAGACTTATTTATAAACGACTAGCTTTTCGCCCGCGGCTTCGCCCGCGTGGACTACAGTTTATATCGCGCGGGCAGAGACCCGTGCTTAGCAGTGGAATTATAGGTAGCCTATGTGTTATTCCAGTGTCTCTTCTACCTACCTACCAAATTTGATCTAAATCCGTTCAGTAGTTTTTGCGTGAAAGCGTAACAGACAGACAGACAGAGTTACTTTCGCATTTATAATATTAGTAGGGAAGTAGGGATATAGTTATGCTAAGGTACGCTAAATGATATGATATGCTAAGGCCGTCTGTCCACCGCCGCCGTCACCGGGACGTCACCGAGGACGAGATTATTTCGGGTCGAGTTTAAGTTTAAGACTGCACACTACCTCAAAACTGCTTTACCGTTCGCGTTTGAAGTTGCATATCAATAATAGTATTGAACCAATCGTGTTGAAAAAAATATATAGTATAGTTGAGGATATACTCTGATGTTCATATGTTGTAAAAACACGATTACTAAAAAAAATCTCGATACAAAAAATTCACAAACTTCCCTCTAAAATTTTGTAAATAAAAAGCAGTACACAGTTAATACTTGACCTATTATAATGAAACTTTTTACACAAATCTAAACTAATATAATACGTGTATTATATGTATTCAATTTAAAATCATTTTATTTTTTATTTTGTTAGAAATTTTATACCGAAATATTGCGTGGAAAACGTGGAATCTGCCGCTCAACGTACCTACTAGGTGCGAGCGAGATAGTTGCGACTGTAGCTGCGAGGCCGTCGCGTCGATTTGAGCTGGGGTAGTGTGGGCTCTTGCGCTCGGGTGACGGGCGTGCGGTGGACACATGGCCATAAAAATGTATGTATCGCTAAATCGGCGCCGTCATCTCGTTCTCGGTGACGTCCCAGTGACGGCGGTGGTGGACAAACGGCCTAATGAGTATGAAAGCACCCGGTTTGCTATCCGAATATGTATTGATTCCGCGAGCACGCACTCTTTTCTACACTAGTGCAGTCTAATGCGTGCATAAAAGCGGTGGTATAAGAGCGGGTTCTCGAGTAAGTGTATTAAAAAAAATATTTTAAATTTATTCCAGGTGATCAATACTACTACAACATGACGAGGGAACTGGAGTGCAGTGCGACCACGTTGTCGCCATTTTCTGTCATGACCCACCAAGGGGTGGTGGTCGGCACGAGGGTTAGCGTCATTGGCACTTGGGTTAAGAAGAGCAAGTACAAGAATCTTTATGAAGGAATTAACCGCGTTTCTGGCATGGTAATGTTTTTGGATTTATAAAACGTCTTAAGAAAAAAAAAAACATTTATTGAGCACACAGACACATAATGAATTCAAATTCAAAATCATTTATTTCAAACTAGCGACCCGCCCCGGCTTCGCTCGGGTAACAGCATTTCTCCACTATTTAATGGATGTTATTATACATATAAACCTTCCTCTTAAATCACTCTATCTATTAAAAAAACGCATCAAAATCCGTTGCGTAGTTTTAAAGATTTAAGCGTACATAGGTATATAGGGACAGAAAAAGCGACTTTGTTTTATACTTTGTAGTGATAGACCAAATGTAAGCACTTTTGAATAGTCAAATGTCGGTCAGTCCAAGAAAAGTGAAGCTTAATTGCACGTTTCAAATGAAGAAACAACACTAAGAAATAATTCAGATGTTGTTATTATTCTCTTTATATAAACGTAAAGTTTGGTTTTATGTTTGTAGGAGGTATTCTCTGAAAGTACGGGGGGTCTACTCGCTTCCTCCGAAAAACGAAGTTTCGATTAAAATTTCGCGTGTTTCCTACCACGGTTTTTTCGTTCCCGAAATTACGCACGAACGAATTGTTTGACGTACCGAATCTCTAAACCTACAGTGCGTTTCACTTAAGAAGTTACATCGGCGTAATGTTGGCTCCCCTGTCTGTCTACACAAAAAAGAAGGGAAAAAGGAAAGAGTTGCCTACTCTACCGAAATTTTTTCCCAAAATGCGAAACGAAATCGATTTTAACGGTAGTTGCAACACTTTTTGGAGAATTATGAGGGGAATGGGATTTTATTTAAATAAGCAGGTCTAAAAGGAAGTTGTTAATAGAGAGGTACGATATTGTGGCGTGGCGTTTTCGATATTTGAAAGAATTTCAGGACAATCGGAATGGAGCCCAGCGTCCTATACTTTATTCAAAAATAGTAAAAAAAAAAACAAAAAACAAAAAAGGCAATTGTTAAAAGTAACGAAGTATCAGTTAATCTCCCTAATATTAAGTAATTTAATTGCTAAAAACATTGCAGCACTGTTTTTCCGTATTGCCAACATTGCGGCAAAGGAACTTCTTAAGTGAAACGCACTGTACTCTAATTAGTTATGTTTCGAAAAAAAAAATATGACAGAGGATTGTTTGCAATTTTAACGTCAAATGAATATCGTTCCTTTACGAAAGTTTCGTTTCGGAGAAAGCGTGTCCGATTGCAAATTTGTTTTTCACCGATGGAAAGCTGCTTTATTCCTGAGTGACATAGGCTATATTGGATGCGGATTTGATGAATGCGAGACGCATAGGATCGTTCGTTGTGGCGACACTTGGGAGAGGCCTATATCCAACAGACGTACATCGCCTGAAATGATGATGATAATGATGATAGGCTATATTTTACGTACGCGGGCGTAGCCGCGGCCAAAAGCTAGTTTTTACAAATAGTTAATTCATGAATCCCCAAGCGACCACCGGTGGCCGCGCATCTATTGTCTTACTATTGTGTCTCTAATTGACGGTATCTGAAGGGTTAAAAAACATTTAGAAATAAAAATAAAACTATTAATATTAAGGACAGGGTCCAAACTACCGGCGTTCAGGGTTCCCGAGCACGGAACCTCCAATCGATGAAAGCCGTGTCCAAAAGTACAGCTTTCTGAATCAAGACCTTGATCCAGCCACCTAACGAGAACCTCCTAAGGGGATGCAACTCGACACACATTTTCACTTTTTTTTCATACAACCGCTCTTACCTGATTATACGTTATTACACATTTTTTTGACACTTCATTATTTTGCTCAAAAATTGAAAAAGCCAGAAAAGTAAAACTATAGAAACCTTGCAAATTTTATTAAAATTCTAAATGACGACAATTTATTTCAAAAACTTTTAAAGGTTTAAAAAAAAAACAGCTATTTCCTGGAGCAATTCCTATTCGCCAGATTCGTGTATTTGTGACTGTATACTCTATTTCATTTAGTTCTTCAGTCGACAGACGGAAGAGCTGAAGACATGGAGTATTTGGTCATGGATAAGCGACGGGAGAGTGTTTGTCGGATATATCATGAACATCATCCGACGTAGGTGGTAGTGGTGGTGGTGGACCTTGATCTAAAGTTTAAGCAGCACTTGCCTGAGGTCAGTTCGTGTATGGGCGAAAATCCATTACAAATCGAGACTTCTTCATGCTTCGGAAAGCAAGTCAAGGCGTTGATCTTGGCTGTAATTTATAGATATTTTGCTCTCGTTACCGCAGACAGAAGCTGGATAATCTGACAACGTTCTTGCTAACCCAGTTACTGGGTTGTGGAGGGCAGATAGGCAGTTGCTCCAGTAAAATCCGTGTACTCAGCTGCATTCGATTTTATTAGAAGCCCACCTTAACAAATAGAACTGCCCCTCTAGCCAAGTTACAACCGTTTCGCTTGTGTCGAACGCCTCGAGTTGGCCATGCCCCCGATTCTTTTGTTCTGACCACGAGACTGAGCGTTGAGATGACGTCATTCCCGTATATTTGAAGCTTTCTACTAGCTTTAATTATGGCAGATCCGCAACTTGGCTAGGGGTACAGGATAGACTAGCAGTTACTGGCGGAGCAAACAAAGGGCTAGGCCGAGCTGTACACCGGGGCCCACAAGCTCAGGGGCCCTCAATACTTAATTAGCAACCGCTTACTGAGCTAGTGAAAAATTCTCATTTGAAGTTCTCTACTAGCTTTAACGATTGCAGATTATCAACTTGGCTAGGGGTACTGTTTAGTTGTTAAGTTATGGACTTGGCAGGTTTTCGTGTACCTATTCATATACACCACAAATTTTTAGTTAGTACAAATACTTAAAGGGGATATTAGAAAAGGTTTTCTATGTAAAGTCTCTATAAATAATATTCATAAACAGTCAAGTTACGTAAACAAACGGTAATCGTTTGTTTATATCCCAAAATGACACTCAATTTATGGAAATATTGTATAGTGCGTTTCAAATAAGAAGTAAAGTAGTAGATAGTAGTAGTAGTGAGTGGTAAAAAGTTCTTTCGCTGTAATGTTGGCTCCCCTTTCTGTATATAGAAAAATACAAAAATCACACGAAACCTTTTTATAAAAAAAAATAACCAACTTCATTAAAAAATTAAATTGAATTTGAGGAGTGCCCTCGATTTCGCCAAGATTTCATCATCAGATCCCAACTTGGTGACTATGGGACCATTTGTGAACTAAAAGTACCCTTTCTAATAAAAAAAGAGTTGCCAACTCTAGCAAAATTGTTGCACGAAATGCGAAACAAGTCGGTAGTCGCACTACTTTATGGAGAATTAGAAATGAGGGATTTTATTTTAAAAAATGCAGGTCTAAAAGGGAGGTGTTAATGGGGAGGTACGATATGGTGGTATAGCGTTTTCGGTATTTGAAAGAATAATGGAGAGGTACGATATGGTGGCGTGGCGTTTTCGGTATTTGAAAGAATAATGGGGTGGTACGATATGGTGGCGTGGCGTTTTCGGTATTTGAAAGAATTGTAGGACAATCGAAATGGAGCCCAACGTCGTTTACTTTATTCAAAAACTAGCTTTTGCCCGCAGCCTCGCCCGCGTATTTAAAATATAGCCTATGTCACTCAGGAATAAAGCAACTTTCTATCGGTGAAAACATTTGAACATTATCAGTTAATCTCCTTAATATTAAGTAATTTGATTGCTAAAAATATAGCAACACTGTTTTTCCGTATTGCCAACATTACGGCGAAGGAACTTTTTATGTGAAACGCACTGTACCAATATTTTTAGCAATTAAATTACTTAATATTAGGGATGTGTTTTTTTTTAAACTATTTTTGTTAAAGTTTAGGACGCTGGGCTCCATTCCGACTGTACTGCAATTCTTTCAAATATCGAAAACGCTACGCCACAATATCGTACCTCTCTATTAACGACTTCCTTTTAGACCTGTTTTTTTTTTTTAATAAAGTCCCATTTCCTTCATAATTCTCCAAAAAGTGTTGCAACTACCGTTAAAATCGATTTCGTTTTGCATTTCGGGGAACAATTTTGGTAGAGTAGGCAACTTTTTCCTTTTTTCCCTTCTTTTTTGTGTAGACAGACAGGGGAGCCAACATTACGCCAAAGGAACTTCTTAAGTGAAACGCACTGTACAGGCAGTTGATTGAATGATTAAATGACGATTAAAATGGAAAAACACTGCGCATAGTATTTTCTAGTGGCAATTGTTATGAATGATTTAATATTATTGTGAATTTTAGGACTTTATTTTTTTTTTTACTTTTGACTACAAAAATATAATGAAACGCGGGATAGAGCCCCATTTTTTTTTTGTACTAATGAAAAAATTGGGATGTATAAATATTCCCAAAAATACTGAGAAGAGTTTTTTAGAAAATTAATATTTTGACACAAAATCTTTAATTATTTTCCAGTACGCCGTGCCAAGTGGTCCCCGATGTCTGTTTCAAGATCTGAGACAGGGAGGACTCGCCATGACATTCTTCTTCACCAGCACACCCTGGTTGATATCCTGCCAAGAAGAATAAATAGTACATCACGACGACGCCAATGAGACTCACCACAAGAAATTATGTTCTTCTGAAAAATCAAAATGTTTTGTGTAACCAGTGTAACATAATATATTAATATATTTTTTAGCATTTTATTTTGGCATCATATAGCACGATTGTTTTATCTTATATCTTTAGTATTTATGAACCTAGAGGTTTTTTTTTACGGTGGGCAAAAATCGTCTTTTGACAACCCCCACCCTTGGGTGGTGATAGTGTCAGACTCTTACTGACTAAAAACCCGCCCCGTTCATTCTAGCCTTCAAACCAAGGCACGAGTTTCCTTTCGGATAACCCTGGCCCCGGTGGCCGGAAATCGGGATCGGAATCCTAGCGGCGGCGGCGAGGGCACCGTTGCCTGATGCGATCTGCGTCCTCCTTTGCTAGCATTACTGCTTCGCAGAAGGAGGCGACCGCCTGCCATTCCTCCTCGCTCCGGTCCATGGCCTCAACCAAAGCCCGGCGCGAGAGGTCTCCGCCGCCGATCGCCCCCACGAGGGCATGGCGATGCTCCGCCCAGGGTGACCTAGAGGTCAGGCCTGAATCACATTTCCCGTGTCAAGTCAAAACTGCCTAAGCCGGTTAAGAATGACCCGTAGCGACATCTATGGCATCACATAAGAACTACCAGCTTACCTCCAAAGACCACAATAGAAACCAGGTAAGGCGATTATCACACTGCCACGCATCACGCTGCATGTTGCGTGTCAACGCACCTACGCGCGTACTTGCGGGAGTGCAGATCTGCATCATCATGCGGGTATTTTACGCACTTACGTTTCATAAATTCACGCAGTCTCTGGACTCATTTCATACAAAATAATAAATAAATAACAATAAAATAAAAATAATAATTTTTGACATTAAATAGTTTATTATTAATCATTATAATTGCACTAGCTTTTGCCCGCGTGGCTTCGCTCCCGCTCTTCCCTACTCCACCCTACTATACCCAACTCTACCCTACTCTACCCTACTCTACCCTACTCTACCCTACTCTACCCTACTCTACCCTACTCTACCCTACTCTACCCTACTCTACCCTACTCTACCCTACCCTACTCTACCCTACCCTACTCTACCCTACTCTACACTACCCTAATTTTTTTTTTCCAAAAGAACCTTATCCTCATAATAACAATCACAAAAAAAAAAAATTAGCCAAATCGGTCAAGCCGTTTTCATGCCATGTCGTGACAACGGAAAACGGGGCTCATTTTTATAATATAGAAGATGTATGAGTAAATAATTTTGTGATTGTTACTCAATTACATTTTGTACACCATTGAGGCAAAACATGACAGTGACTCGACTATTTTATGTAACTTCTTGCATTTATTTGTATAGTCATATTTTAGCAAAATAAATAATCTTGAATCTTGAAAATCACGCACGGCATTACGAGACTCAGTGTGCCATACTTTGCATCTAGCTTGGCACGCACGCGCGTGTCTGTGTGCATGTTTCTCTGCTTGTAGGCACGTGATCTGCATGCGCGTGGATGCATTTTCTGTGTGTTGCACTGTGCGTGTTTTCTATACAAACGGAGATACTTACAAGCAACGTTAAAACACGCACTCACGCGCTCCGCTGCGTGGCAATGTGATATTCGCCTAACACAGTCTGTAGGCAGTCTGAGCCACACGGTAATACTGCGACGACCCAGCCACAAAATTGATAGGTACAGAAGTCAATCTCATGTATGTACTTCACTTTTTACACCTACGCCCGGCGATTACGCTAGGGTCAGCGCGTTACGCCGAACTGTACGAGTGCGACCGGGTGATAGAGCCGAGATATCTTGTCCGTGAGTGGTGTCTATGTCTATGAGTGCTTTGCTTGTGCGCGTTTTGTATGTAGATTGTCTGCTGTACCTATATATTTTTTGACCCAGCGTAGCCCGGGCAAAATAGCTCCAAGAATAGGGATGGACAAATGAAAAACTGCATGAAAATCGAATATATATTTACAGACTATTACGATACCTATCAGGAAAAAAACGGTAAGTATATCTTAAATTAAAGGCTTGTAAATAATACATAGATGTTTCAATAAAAATCTACTCTTTTTTAAAAGAAGTTAATAACTGCTAATTTAATGTGTGTACCAATATACATATACTCTTAAACAAATGATGACAAAAGATTGCATGAAAAATGATGAAAAAAAGATTGCATGTAGCGGAGATGAGAATGTTAAGATGGATGTGTGGTGTGACGAGAATGGATAAAGTGAGAAATGAGTATATTAGGGGAAGTTTGAAAGTGGCGCCGGTGACTGAAAAGTTGAAAGGGAATCGTTTGTCTTGGTATGGACATGTAAAAAGGAGAGATGAAACGCATGTTGCTAAAAGAGTTATGAATTTACATGTGGATGGATGGAGAGGGAGAGGGAGGCCAAAGAAAAGATGGATGGATTGTGTGAGAAGTGATATGAATGAAAAGGGAGTTAGTGATAGCGTGACGAGCGACAGGACAGAATGGAAGAAAAAAACGTACTTATAGCGCCGACTCCAAACAAAACGGGATAAGGGCAGGAAGATGATAATGACTCATAAGGCCGCTTGTACACGTTAAGCAAAGTCGCCGGGCCTATACAAGTATTTGTGTCGTTTCTTCACACGAACCACTGGTTTAGCGCTGTCCAAGAAAAAAATATTGTCTGCGCTAGACACGACTCGTGAAGTTGCTATAGTGCATTAGGGAGGCGGGGGGTGCCATATTAGGGGGTGCCATGATTAACATTTCGTGCTAGATCCGACAAAATTCTTATCGTGCACATGATGAATTGGTCCTTCGGTCGTTGCCGCCGTCGCTGTACGCTCGCGTTCATCTGTTTGTCTATGAATTTGACAAATGCTTTTGGAGCGCGTCGTCAGGCGTCTGTCTATGGTTCATTATTTATTACATTCTCTATATTTCTATAACACATGACACTTATTAACATAAATTCACGCTTTTTACCAATGTTACGTATTAATTATTATTATTTTTCCAATGTTTATTCGTATTTTATTATTTTGTTCCGATACCTACCTATATATGTAGTTTATTTAGTCTCCGTGAGTGTGACTGTGGCATCACCGCGGGCCCTAACAGAATACCAGCGCTGCGTTATTTATCTTTATATGTAGATATCGCTGCATATGCTGAGTTAGGTGCCTTTTTGACCTTGCACAAATTCTTCTGTATTTGTCGTATTTCTACTGTTTTTTTTTTTAATTTGTGTGAGGTTAAAATAAACGTTTTTCTTTCTTTCTTCTTTCTTTCTATCTGCCGCACACGGTAAAATTTCTTAGCGTGTACAAGCGCCCTAAACAAAACGTTAAACGTACATAAGTAGATGGAAAAAAACCCAGAGGAGCTCGTTGTGCTATATTGAAGATCACAGTCACATTGTAGATTTATTGCTAAGGGGTAACACGCTTAGTAGCACGCTTATCAGAGCTGCAACACAAACCTCCATAGTCCAGAGTTCTCGAGACGCCGTGAATCAGGACAAGTGGAGACGCATCGCGGAAGCTACTCGCCAACGAAAATGCAACATCGTCAACCACGACCACTCTGTCAAGAGTGAACGACTAAGGAGGAGGAACACGCTAGGGTATATCTGATAGGTTTACCTGCACAGGTATACCAGTCAGGTAAGTTTGTATGGAAAACCTGCACAGTTTTGCACACAACGCTCAAATTTATATGTGTAGGTCACCTGCACATGCAAACCTGTCAGGTGTACCCTAGCGTGTATGGTGGGCAATGGGCATAAGCACAGCGCTGTTGACATCTGTCGGGCTTATCAATGTCCGGAAGAATCAATTTGCCACATTGTCTATGGTTTTCTCCGTCTAGCTAACGGAGATAACTTGCACAACCTAGTAGCCAGGATTTATCATCATCAGCCTTTTTAATGTTCCCACTGCCGGGACTCAGGCCTCCTCTCTAGGAGAGGGAATGGGCCGTATTTCACCACGCGGGTCTTAGCGGGTTGGTAAAGGTCACATGTCTTCGAATTTTTGGTTCTAGGACATGCTGTTTTCCTCACGGTGAAGGGAATTCACCGTTTTTAGAGCAGTGGTAATGAAATAAATTACACAAAGTAATGCGCCTGGCAGGGTTTGAACCCACGACCTACAACTCGTAAGTCGGAGCTATTACCACTCGGCCACCACAGCTCTCAGCCAGGAATCCAGGATTATGCACCAGCAGCTTACTCTAAAAACTCCCTTATAGAGTTACAGGTACCGTACTACAGATTATACGAGTAGGTACGTTCAACCCAGCTCTTCACATTTTATATCACATTAGATTTTGCCCGCGGTTTCACCCGCGTACATAATATAATTATAGTATATGTCGCTCAGGAATAAAGCAGCTTTCAATCGGTGAAAAAATTTTAGCAATCGAACCAGTACTTTCAGGGATTACATCCTACTTTGTATCTTATATTAGTGTAGTTTGTACTGGGTTTTTTTTTGGTGGGTAAAAATCATCCAAATGACACAATGCCGCATGAGCGGGAGATAGTGTCCGACTCTCAGTGATGACCTTTCATACCGGGGCTGAGCTACCTTTCAGAAGGTTTCGGCCCAGCTGGGTCCCTACTGTTGCTGACAACTCCTTGACGCGCGCGGGTACAGTGCGCGCCGTCGACGTCTTAGGCTCGGTCCGGACAGTTACCGGTCGGTTGGACAGCGAGCTACCCATTGCTCACCGTCTGCGAGTCCGTTTGTGCTGGGATCGGTCAATAAGTCTGATGTAGTAGTGGTGAATCGAGTTAAGAGGAGTGCTGGTAATTGATATACCGTCCCGCATGATGAAAACCTCGTGTTTCCCGAGTCTTTCTCGCTCAATAATAATATTCCACAACTATCACACAACGGCATCTAGTTCCAAGTTAAGCAGACCTTGTGTTGTGAGTACCAGACAACTGATAAACATACTTATATTTTCTAAATATAATATAAATAAATCACTCTCAGACGCAGAACAAATGATCATGCTCATCACACAAACATTTGTCCTGGGTGGGAATCAAATCCACGACCTCCAGCATAGGAATCAGGGACACAAACCACTAGACCAACAGGTCAGTCAATGTCAAAGATAAGCAAATCAAGGCTTGATTTTGGGCAGTTGTTATGTTCAAATCACGTGGATAGCCCTTGCTGCACGATGGATTTCGTAGTTGTAGTTCCTGTGTGGCGCCATAGATGTCGCGAGGTTAAAAACAAAATAAGCAGGTGCAAAACTAAATAAAAGTATAAAAGGTGGTAAAAAGGTAGAAAAGTAGCAAACAATATGTTTCGCTAAGCAATTAGCATGCAAATTAATTAGTAAATTATGTTGTTAAAATTAACTTTCTTTTTAACCGACTTCTAAAAAAGGAGGAGGTTCTCAATTCGGATGTTTGTATGTTTTTTTTTATGTTTGTTCGCGCATAACTTCGTCGCTTGCCAACCGATTTGAAAAATTATTTTTTTTGTTGGAAAGGGTATACTTCCCAAATGGTCCCAAAGTCACCAAGTTGAGATCTGATGAAGGAATCTTGGCGAAATCGAGGGAACTCCTCAAATTCAATTAAATTTTTTAGTGAAGTCGGTAATTTTTTTTTTATAAAAAGGTTTTTATGGAGCCAGTTTGCCGCATGTCGGATAAGCTGTGGGCTAAAAGAGCCACTTATTGGGTCCCATTGAACGCAAGGCGACATCGCGGCAGACCAAGGCGAAAGTGGAGAGATGAGCTTGATAAGTACCGGAGGGACTGGCCCGCAATGGCCGAAGACAGACGTGTGTGGAAAAGAGAGAGGGAGGCCTTCGCCCAGCCGTGGGACATAAATGGGCTAACTAACTAACTAAATTATTGAGCCATTCATACAATTATTTCTTAAATATATCTCGCTTTCAATATCTATGTTCTTCCCATTCAAAAAATCTGCGTTCTTCTAACAATCTTTTACTGCTTTTTCCTTCTCATTCTTCTGATTTTGTTCATTCTTCCTTTCATATACTTACAGTCTATACCAACTTCTGTGGAATGCGCTTCCTCTCGATATCAGGACGGCAACCAACAGGTTCCGCAACATCCGCTTAAATGCATACAGACGTACCTACTTATGCATTTAAGCGGATGCTGCGGAATTATTTTCTTAATAAATAGTGAAGTCGTCTCAAAACCTCTTTCTTGTACTTTATATATTTATATTTATATATTTTATATTTAATTTTATATGTATGTTTATTTTGTATTTGTACATAATTTTGAGCCCTTTTTTTCCTTAGTAAACTTTTTTTTTTGCTTATTTTTTATGCACCTGCCATGCTTTTCTCTTTACCACCCTAGGTAGACTGGTAGAGAATGCCTAAGGCATTAAGTCCGCCTTTGTACTTTTATGTTGCATGAAGTTTTAATAAATAAATAAATAATTAAATGCTTAAAGTTTTTAGATCACTTGGCAACGTATTATAAACAAGCGCACGTACATTGTAATGCAGCTTTTATTATATTACATCTTCCGCCCTAGGGAAGAGCGAGAGGGCGTGTCAAACTTTTACTGACATAAACCCATTACTAGATATGTTCCTTCATTGCCCCAGAGGGCTTCGACCCAGCCCTTCGGGTTGCTGCCATCTCTTTGAGGCGCGCGTGGTACACTGCGCACCGTCGACGACTTGGGCTCGGTCCGGACGGTTGGACGGCAGGCTACCCGTTGCTCGCCGTCCGCAAGCCCATGCCTACTGTGGTTGGAAATAGGGATCGGGATCGTGGCTGAAGACTGTTTTGTCTATGTCACGGGGCGCTCGGACTGTTGATAAAATATCGATACTTACATCGAAATATCGATATTATTATTTGGCAATATCGATATTTATTACTAATACTTTTTTGACGATATATCGATAGTTCGATATTGAAATATAGATATCGAAACTTGATATTTAAAAAAAAATTGTTTTGTTTTTTCTCGCCTAGCGCCCTGTGTCGTAGACAGAACAGTCTGGTCGCAGACGTGGTAAACAAAGCTGTCTAAGACAGTCTTGTGACTTTGTAAAGCCAATTTTGGAAGTGTTAATTGTGCCTAATGATTTCTCACCAATATTCTTAGATTACAGAAAAAATACAGTATTTAAAAAAAACATGAATTTTGTTTACACCAATAATTGACATTAAAAAAAAATACTGTAAATTAATAAAAAAAACTAATAAAACCCTACGCTAATTGAAACTAACTAAAATATGGCGTCAAAAAACTCTTCCACATCGCTTTCGACTGGCAATGTGCCCAAAAGACTGGCGGCATTGCCGCGCTGTATGGCAATGCTTATCCTGTCTAAGGTAAAAGCCAGCCTTTGGGTCACGCGAAGTGTCAATTAGACGTTTCGACAGATCTTTAAAGAACTTGTGACCACTGGGATCCCACGATCCGAGAGTTTCAACACCAAACGGTTCGAAAATATAACTTCCAACAAGGTTGTTATATTTCTGCCCCTTGAGGTTGCACTAGCACGACACGATGAGCTAGGAAGATGTGAAGGCGCAAGAGTATAGACACATGTAGCGTCCCATATAAAGGCCTACCCATCTTCCAAGGAAATAACGACATGCCCTCCGTTCTCTTGCCATCGTCACGTGCCAGGCCATGGGGTTCCAATACGGCTGGAACGCCGACGGTGACAAGAGCGCGTCTGATGATGTCTTTCATATTCGCGTGTTGTGCTATGCGACCCGCACTTCGGCTGCATGACAGACCCTAATGTCCGAGACTGTTGACAACTTCGCCACAGTGGCAGCGATGAAAAGAACAGCAGGGAGCGCCTAGACGTAAGGCAACAGCGAGGCGGAAAGTATTATCGTCGAGCAAGGTGCCAGTGTTCGACGACGGTAGTGCGTGAAGCCAAAGAACCGACTCCTACTCTCCCACAGCCAGCAGGCGCGCTCGCATCAGATTTTCCTGAACTACTTTGCAGAGCGGCTCATCCCACCGTCTTTGGGATGATGGTTTGACGGGCGGATTAGAATTCGGGCAAGTGAGTCTCCTGGTATCTATAGCCTCGATGAAGCACGGCACATTGAAATCAATCAGTGAGGGAGAAAGGATATTCCTGATGAATTTCTCAGTGCCAGTGAACTGAAGATGTAAAGGCTGATAAACTAATACTAGAAATTTTGCGGACGCCGAGGCCACCCACACCACCTATATGGATAGGAAGAGTAGCCTGTGTAGGCATCTCGACGTGTCTCGTGAAGGCCGCATTCAGGGAGTTTGCAGATCATGGCCAAAGAACACACTGGCTGTCTATTACGGGTCTGGAACACTCTAAAAAATTCCTGGGCTCTACGTTCAAAGCATGGGAATGTATCTGGAATATGAGCAGGGGGCAAATCCGCTACCTGATGGGTGCCTTTACAGGGCACTTTGGAACCAACGACATGCTCATGAAAATGTGTCTAGCCGCGACTCCCATGTGCAGGTTGTGTGAGGAACATACAGAACGCATGGAGCATCTGCTGTGCACACGCGATGCTTTGGCTAACAAGCGAATGAGTCTTCTAGGGGTAGGATATCCAAGACCACAGGATTACAGGCTCGTATCCCCGCATCTCGTTGTGAAACTTATGAAGGAGATTTTCAGCGAGGGTGGGGAGGAGTAAGCTATCTAGGGGACCACAAAAGATCCACATGGGTCGAAGTGTCCGAGTTGTTTCTCGGCCCCTCAACAAGATAAGATAAGATAAGAGTAGCCTGAGCCCAAGTTCGGTCGTCCATGGCCATTGGCCACGTTTAAAATTGATGTAAGAGTATGCGTATTAATACATAATGGTACAGTAATTAATAATTAATTAATATGACACAGAAAATAAAAGACAAATAAGGAAAATAGGTACGTGTTGTATCCGCGCAAAATTGCCAGCGCAATTGTCATGGAATTTTTTTCAATTCCAAAAATTTATAGCAGCAATTCATAAATTACTTTTATTTCTACAAAATTTACACAGTGGTACACAATGTCAGTACTCAGTACACAACTTGAATTTGATCAGTTTTAATTTCAAAGTCACGTTGCTTTCCATTATTAATTTAAATAAATAAAAAATAAGGATAAATAAATGACAATGATAATGGCGCCATATTTATGAATTTTTTTTTATTCGAAATTTCAAATGACATCATTAAAGACCAAATTTACTAACCAACAAATTCCAGCCCCAACAGCTTGCCTTTGGTTCAAGACGGGGCTGTGAGGCTGCCATACGTGCCCTCGTCACAGACCTAGGTCAACCTCAAGGTTGACGTTAAAAATGCCTTTAATTTTGTTAACTAACAGAGTAACAGGGACATTTAGTTGGCTGTAGCAAAAAAGAACTACTAGAAATTTCCGTCTTCTTGTGGCAATGCTATAGGCATCTATCAAAATTATTGTATACATTTATTTATTTATCTAAACCAAAGCGACATAATGTCAGTTGCACTGGTAAAACACATTAATTCATGAATCCCCAAGCGACACCCGGTGGCCGCGCATCTATTGTCTTACTATTGTGTCTCTAATTGACGGTATCTGAAGGGTTAATGCAAATATAACACATATAATATAACTAAACCTCTCATTCAGTCTTCTCGCAAATCGCCAGAAGTTCAGTCAATATCTTCTTCCAATAAAGACAAGATTTTGGAATCTGCAGTTGGATGCCAAAAAGGTGATCCTTCTCGGGTCAGTCATCTAACAACAAAATTCAAAATTTAACCCAGTGTTCTATCTAGATGATAGAACACTGGGAGGTGCCCGGAGGAGCACACAGCACGGTGGAGCACACAGTCGAGGTGTGCCCCTGCCCTGCCTGGGCGGAGCATCGCCGTGCCCTCGTGGGGGCGATCGGCGGCGGAGACCTCTCGCATCAGGCTCTCGTTGAGGCCATGGTCTGGAGCAAGGAGGAATGGCAGGCGGTCGCCTCCTTCCGCGAAGTAGTAATGCTAGTAAAGGAGGAGGCAGATTGTATCAGGCAACGGCGCCCTCGCCGCCGCCGCCGGGATTCCGATCCCGATTTCCGACCACCGTAGACGCGGGCTAGCGGACGGCGAGCCATGGGTAGCTCGCTGTCCGATCGTCCAGTAATGGACCGAGCCCAAGACGTCGACGGCGCGCACTGTTCCCGCGCGCCTCAAGGAGTTGTCAGCAACAGCAGAGGCCCAGCTGGGTCGAAGCCTACCAGGGCCAGGGTTATCCGAAAGGAAACTCGTGCCTTGGTTTGAAGGCTAGAAGGAACGGGGTGGGTTTTTAGTCAGTAAGAGTCTGACACTATCTCCCGCTCCACCCAAGGGCGGGGGTTGTCATAAGATGATTTTTGCCCAACGTAAAAAAAAGAACACTGGGAGGTGACGTAGATACTGATTTTCAATTCCTGAAAGAACAATTTCAATCCATTGACCTCAATTATTTCAAATGTACAATTTTTGTTTAAAGTCAATTGTCTGTATATATTGTAAAGACAGACAATTGGCTTTAAACAAATTCAATGCAATAGCCCCAGAGAGCAAAAATTTCCTTGTATTGTAGGCTATTTTTGAAGTTAGTTTTTCTCTCTTCATTGACGACAAAATTAAATGTTTCTAAGATATTTCGTCTGCTTTCACACTCATTTTAATGAGGGTGAAAGCCGAATGTAAGTTAATTTTAAGTTAATTAATAATAAAAATTGAGATAAGTACTTTTTTCAACAAAATATTGCTGTTTTACACCAAATTTCATGTATTTTCTCGGCATGTAACATGCAGCAAGCATTGTTTCTGCCACGGCTCTCTGGTAACGTATAAACATATAAATCTCTTGATTGGCCGAGGCGTGCTCCGCCCAGGCAGGGCACGCCTCGACTGTGTTCTCCACCGTGTCCTCCAGGCGTTGCGCACAGTGGCGACACCCGGGCGTCTTTTCTGCTTTAATCCGATACAGGTACCTCCCGAACGTGCCATGACCGGCGAGGCCCTGCGTCATGCGGAAGGTAAGGACGCCGTGAGGTCTTTCCAGCCACGCCTCAAAGAGGGGATTTTCCGCCATAATCGTGGCGTGCCAAATGAGTTTCATGATCAAATATCTCAAAGTAAATATTGTACCAACATTATAATGAGGATCTGGTCTATTTTTACATTATATCAATACGTGTGTTACCTTTCGAACAGTTTTTGGCACTTGTGTAAATATTACACAGCGGAATTTTTTTGCAATTTCAATTATTGACACTGAGCTGCAGTGACGAAGGTTCCATACAACTCGATTCCCACCGGCTTCCCTTCAGATGTTTAGAACACAACCACTCTCTACCGTAATTGAGGAATGGCACAATCAGAAATTATAAAACTACAAAGCTAACATTACATAACGGCTACACTAAATACACTATGAACATTAAATCAACAAAATTTACTTTTCAACAACATGTAGCACTATAACATAAGCCGCAGGCGCAATCGGCTTTTTAGCGTTTAAATTTCTATACAAGAATACGTCATGACGTCACATAAAGGTCGATTGACCTGCGCGCTCTAAAGCGCTCCGGCAAGCCGGTTTTTTTTCGAGTTCGATAGAGTTTTATTGAATAGGCTTAAAAACTACTAGACTGTTTTTAAAAATTCTTTCACCACTCGAAAGCTACATTATCCACGAGTAACATAGGCTAAATTTTATTTTGGAAAAAAAATAGGGTTCCGTAAGATATTTGGGTTTTTCGGACACAAGGTGTAAAAAATCAACCAGAAACATTACTTATTTTGCGTACGCTGCCTGAACTATTAAAGATAGAACCGTAAAATGTTCTAATTAATTGTAGATCTTACAAATATCTACAAAAAAGTCCGCGTAACAGTATACCTATCTAAGTCGAGTGAGGCACAACAACCATTTTTTTATCTAATAATCTTGATTTTTTTTTGGACTACATTTAAACGCATTTATTTTACTCATGCTATTAACCCTTATCAAAATAAATTATTTCATCACTAAGTACAGTTTATGTAGATAATATTTGGTCTTTGAATGATTAAAATTGGACGTTTGATTTTGAAGTTATGGCGAAATTAAAATATTACGATTTATGCTGCAAGCGTCACCAAGGCGGGGCCCGGGAGTGCGCGTGCGGGAGGGGAGTTTAGATCTATGAGAAAGGTCGTGCGCGAAGTCTAATAATTTTCGTGCGATTTTTTTTAGATTTCGTTCTTAAAACTACACCAACGCAAAAGTTCTTCTCAGAGCTGGTTTTTTTTTAACATTTTAATATATCCCTTTACAATAAATATCAACATGCGTAATGCTCAAAAACAAGAACGATTATCTGATCTAGCCATTCTTTCTATAGAAAAACGTTCTTTACTAAAAATTAAGAATCTTCCCGGCTTTTATGATAATGTCTTAGCGCACTTTGTAAGAAAGAATAGACGAATAGCTTTAGAGTATAAGTAGTATTATTAGTACTTAGTCGATTAAATTTTGTTTAGTTTTGTTTTGTTTTGTTTTGTTTTGTTTTGTTTTGTTTTGTTTTGTTTTGTTTTGTTTTGTTTTGTTTTGTTTTGTTTAGTTTTGTTTTCTTTTCTTTTTATCATCATTTCACCACAAACGGCTTTTATCAAAGCCACTTCTATTATGCTTGTAAGTAGCGTTGCCAGGCGTCCGGATAAAGCCGGACATAGTCAGGCTTTTAAGTGGCGTGTCCGGCCAAATTTGAGCATTTTTGGCTTTTGTTAGGCTTTTTAAAGACCATTTTGTTTAGAATTGTCATTAGAGTTTTGCCTTACCTTGTATCGCTAGCACAAGCAGAGTGGATATGTGATAGTGTAGCAATAATATCACTTAATCTTATGGTTTTTTCATTAGAATTTAAAAAGATTTCATGAATTTTATTAGACTTAAAAAAAATGTCGGCCTTTTTGACCAAACATCCGGCTAAATAGGATAGATTGTCCGGCTTTTCAGTTCCAGGACCTGGCAACCCTACTTGCAAGACACTGTTTCAATATCTCAGTGCTTACACGTATAGTAAAAGTGGACTGAAGATACATCTGCCTATAAAAGACTGAAGCCAGGATGCCAATCACAGATTTTCGGTAAGGACTCAAGACTGCGTGCCCGCGCTCGGAGTAGGCAAGCATTTTTTTTTGCTCCGGCTTACCTCTCAATATTTCACGCTTCGCCACTGCTGAGCTGTAAGTTCGACTCTTTATTTATGTATGAGTGACACGTCAATGACTTAAACTGCAGAATTCAAAGAACAAACTGACTATAATTTCTAAAAACAGGTTTCGTAGATCTCAAAAACCAAGTGAAGTTTTGTGGCGATGCCCTACTTCGTGATGCTTGCATTCAGCTTAATATTATTGTATTCTTTCATAGCGTATCCGGCCACCCCATTGAAAGCCCAAGCGAACGCCCGGCGTTCGCGCGTGATTTTGCGCCTTCGGTTAAACGTCAAGTCAACATCGGGTAAGCCTAGCGGGCTCGCGGACGGCGAGCCTTGGGTAATCGCTGTCCGACCGTCCGGTAACTGTCCGGACCGAGCCCAAGACGTCGACGGCGCGCTCTGTTCCCGCGCGCCTCAAGGAGTGGTCAGCAACAGAAGGGACCCAGCTAGGTCGAAGCCTACTGCGGCCAGGGTTATCAGAAAGGAAACTCTAGCCCCGGTATGAAGAGGCTAGAAGGAACGGGGTGGGTTTTTAGTCAGTAAGAGTCTGACACTATCTCCCGCTCCACCCAAGAGCGGGGGTTGTCATAAGGAGGCTACCGGCGACTGGGACCACAATTAACTGGGACCGCGGTCCTAGTTAATTGCGGTCCGAGTCGCCGGAAGCCTCGTCATAAGATGATTTTTGCCCACCGTAAAAAAAAAAACATGAATCTTATTTTATATTTGAACATGATGTTGAAAAACGTGGTCCACCTGCATTAAAATTTATTATAGGTGGACAATGTACCTTCGCGGTAATTTCTCCTGATCACTTAAAAAAATTCGCTTGAATCCTGCAGCGCGGCCCCAAACTCTTTGATGTTTTATTTTCGAGTGCAAATAAAAATGAACTTAACGGTGGGCAGGCGGAAGTATCTTTGATGGTACATAAATTCGAATGTAGAAGTACAATGAAAATAAAGATACAATGCGCAACACTGCGCCTGTCATCATCATATCCACCGATAGACGTCCATTGTTGGGCATAGGCCTCCCCCAAGTGTCGCCACAATGAACGATCCTGCGCGTCCCGCATCCATCGGATTCCTGCAACCTTTACCAGGTCATCGGTCCACCTTGTGAAAAGAAAAAAAAAGAAAGATAATTTTTTTTCACAAAAAAAAATACAATCGACTTTTTTTTACGGTGGGCAAAAATCATCTTATGACAACCCCCGCTCTTGGGTGGGGCGGGAAATAGTGTCAGACTCTTACTGACTAAAAACCCACCCCGTTCCTTCTATCTTCTTCATACCGGGGCTCAAGTTTCCTTTCAGATAACCCTGGCCCCTGGGCTTCGACCCAGCTGTTGCTGACAACTCCTTGAGGCGCGCGGGAACAGTGTGCGCCGTTGACGCCTTGGGCTCGGTCCGGACTAATTTAATTCATGAGGAACCCTAGAATTTGGTCGTTTTTAAAATACACTGAGTCACGCGGCCTGCCAGATGTGGCAAGTATATAAATGCATTGAGTGCCTCGCTCCGTACAGACTTCAGTAGCAAGCACGCTATCAGCCACCGCCATGATCCGTACGCTTATTTTAATGGTGTTCGTCACCTCCGTAACGCCGATTTTTGGTGCCAGCACCGGTGGTAAGTACCTCAAAAAATATTTTCACCCTTTTTATCTACAATTTTTCGGACATTTCTTGGGCAATGGTCTTCCTATCTCTTTTTAATCTTCTTTCTGTTTCCTTCTTCAGTTATTCAGTCACAATATGGCACAAAGCATATGACATATATTTATATAATTCATAGTTTTGTCTCAGGGATGGCAAGGCGTCTAAAAAGCCTAGTCTTAGAAAGATAGCCTCCTGTATCTTTGCTACCAATTACAAAAAAAAAACAGACTTCTAGATACAATATTATAACTTCTAAGTTTTTTTCCTTTTTTCTTCTATATATATAAAAATGAGCCCCGTTTTCCGTTGTCACGACTTGGCATGAAAACGGCTTGACCGATTTGGCTGATTTTTTTTTGTTGTGATTGTTATTGTGAGGAGAAGGTTCTTATGGAAAAAAAAATTAGGGTAGTGTAGGGTAGAATAGGGTAGAGTAGGGTAGAGTAGGGTAGAGTAGGGTAGAGTAGGGTAGAGTAGGGTAGAGTAGGGTAGAGTAGGGTAGAGTAGGGTAGAGTAGGGTAGAGTAGGGTAGAGTAGGGTAGAGTAGGGTAGAGTAGGGTAGAGTAGGGTAGAGTAGGGTAGAGTAGGGTAGAGTAGGGTAGGGTAGGGTAGAGTAGGGTAGAGTAGTAGAGTAGAGTAGGGTAGAGTAGGGTAGAGTAGGGTAGAGTAGGGTAGAGTAGGGTAGAGTAGGGTAGAGTAGGGTAGAGTAGGGTAGAGTAGGGTAGAGTAGGGTAGAATAGGGTAGAGTAGGGTAGAGTAGGGTAGAATAGGGTAGAGTAGGGTAGAGTAGGGTAGAGTAGGGTAGAGTAGGGTAGAGTAGGGTAGAGTAGGGTAGGGTAGGGTAGAGTAGGGTAGAGTTGGGTATAGTAGGGTGGAGTAGGGAAGAGCGGGAGCGAAGCCGCGCGGGCAAAGCTAGTTTAATAATAAAAATAATAACCCGGCTTGCCTTTATTGGCCGGCCGTAGTGAACACTGACGAGGAACAGAGCTCCCACCTCTCTCTTGCCTTTATTGGCTGGCTTGAGTGGAGATTCGCAAGAGCAAACATGCTCCGGGAGAAGGATGCATAATCCAGTAAGGTGCTGGTAGGGATCTTGACCGTACTTCCGGGATTGTCCTGATAGCCGTGGTATGCCTCTCCACTCCTCAAGCGCCTCAGGATATGTTGCCGTCTTGTTGCTACGTCACTTCGTGCTAGCGGCCGTTTTTGGGGGCCCATTTATTGAGTGTGCAAGTCACCCCCTGCCTTTTATCGATGGATATTAATGACATTGTTCAGGCTGGGGCCATAGTCTTAACATAGTTCCATGTTATGAGTCCACTTAAGACTCCAAAACCCATAGCCTTATTATTTAGTTTTCCATATTATATCGCAATAGTATTTCAAACCGGGGATTGTCCTTGGGTGCACTAGTATAGCGCGTACAGGGATAATCGTCGGTTGGTATCAAGTTTCATTAGAATAACCTAAAGGGCCTCTGCAAGTTGGCTTCGGCCCCTTGTATGCCTCCCAAAGGCCCAGGACCTCAGGGTTCAGTGATAAATAAAGAAATAATAATAATTAATTCTTCTATCAATTTACTTCGTACAGCGGTGCTATTCTCTAAGAAAACAGCCTTGAACACAGCGCTGTACAGGATAGCAACCCAGGTTTTTTTTTTAAATGTTATTTCGTACAAGCAAGTACTTAATGTTAGCAAGCCAGGTAACTTTAGTTCGCGTTTTTAAGCATTTTATGGGTAGGTGAAGACAAAGCAAGTCAAGAGACTCCACTAAATTGGAAACTCGTACCATTTCGCTTCTGCGCTATGTATAAAAAAAAATTACAAAAAAAATATAACCGACTTCAACGTTAAAAAACACTGAAAAGTCCCAAATACATTAATTTTGGAAGTCGGTCTTTCTATAATTCTGCCCCCCTTAGTAAAAAAGACGCATCTAACATTTTTCCCAGATTTTAGTTTTAAACACAGCCGGAATCAGGAAGAAAAAGCGCATCTGCCTGTATTTTTAATATTTTGCTAACACTCTCCAGTGCGGTTTTAACACAAAGAAAAAAGGCCCGATTTCCCGTTTCATTCATTAAAACCTTTTTATCCGTTTTGACTTATTGTTAGATACGTCTTTTTAACTATCAGGGGCAGAATAGTTTAGTCTCTTCGATATACATCAGATCCTAATTTGGTGACAATGGGATCACCTCAGAACTATCTACTTTCGAACAAAAAAAGAATTTTGAAAATCCGTCCACATTTGGCGGAGTATTTGATGAAAAAACATACAAAAAAAAAACATACAAACTGCCGAACATAGTACCTCCTCTTTTTTGTGAAGTCGGTAAAAAAAGTGATGTCCATCAAAGTCTACAACATATTCCACGTCGGTTGAGAGAACTTCCTCAAAAGGAAATAAAATTATAGTCAATAGAGAACTGTTTTTAAACCTACCACTCTACTGTCTACGGTGACCAAAGCCAGCACAAAAATCCTACGGCGCGCACTGTTCCCGCGCGCCTCAAGCAGTTGTCAGCAACAGGAGGAGCCCATCTGGGTCGAAGCCTACCGGGGTCGGGGTTATCCGAAAGGAAACTAGAGCCCCAGTATGAAGGCTAGAAGGAACGGCGCGGGGTTTTTAGTCAGTAAGAGTCTGACACTATCTCCCGCTCCACCCAAGAGCGGGTTTTGTCAATGATGATTTTCCCCGTCGACAAAAAAAAGCACTAAAATCCTTTTCAGAACCATCCCGGTGACAAAAATCACTAATCGTTCTTCGTCTTCAGTTTAAACGCGTACAACTCGTAAATCCATCTGTTAATAGTACAAGGAAAAAATATCAGAGGGCGCTCTACTAGATTTATCGTCTAAATACACTATTTATAAAAAATTGTGTGTAGAACATGTGTGGAATGACAGCAAAACATAGAGAAACAATTATTAAAATTTACAGTTCGCCATTCTTGTTACAACTCGTTTTGCGATAAGTGTTCTTGTGCGAAGTGTGAACGAAAATGTGAAGTCTTCTGTTTTTCTATGTTATTGCTAACTAGCTTTTGGCCGCGGCTTCACCCGCGTACATAATCCCAGGATAAAAAGTATCCTATGTGTTATTCCGGGATATGGTCTACTCGTGTACCAAGTTTCATCGAGATCCGTTCAATAGTTTTTGCGTGAAAGAGTAACAAACATCCATACATCCATCCATACATACAAACTTTCGCATTTATAATATTAGTAGGATATATTCTGGTGTCATTTTAAAGGGTTTTTTATGTTCTATTCGAATATATAAGAATTGTTTCGGTAGCTATCATAATTTTCTTGTATGACTCAAAATAAAAAATAAATGCGATATTTTTTGCATTTTGCCGACTTCTAACTTTATTTTCATCCTTCATTATTTATTTGAACAATTTAATTTTAGCTTTATTAAATTCTAGGTTCTTTTAGCTTTTTTAATCTAATATAGCTGTAGAAGTTTTTGAGTAGTAAGCGTTTTTGTTGAGATGGTCTGACGCGGTCGTAAAGAGATAGCGAAAGTGTCATCGCGGCACGGGTGGCGATTGTGTTTCGGACAGTTGAGTGGATAAGTGATGCGGGCTCACGGACGGTGAGCCATGGGTAGCTCGCTGTCTGACCGTCCGGTAACTGTCCGGATCGAGCCCAAGACGTCGACGGCGCGCACTGTTCCCGCGCGCCTCAAGGTATTATCAGCAACAGAAGGGGCCCAGCTAGGTCGAAGCCTACTGGGGCCAGGGTTGTCCGAAAGGAAGCTCGAGCCCCGGTATGAAGAAGCTAGAAGGAACGGGGTGGGTTTTTAGTCAGTAAGAGTCTGACACTACTGAGGCTCCACCCAAGAGCAGGGGTTGTCATTGGATGATTTTTGCCCACCGTAAAAAAAAGGGGATAAGTGATCTTTTTAACTATAAGAATTTTCAACGGAACTAAACTCTATAAAATAGTAATTTTATTCATATTGTTGTATTTGTTAACTACGAGTATTTCACTGAAAAAAATACTTTTCAATGAAATACTCGTAGTCGCATGCCTCAAAAAAATGAGATGTGTAAAACGCTACCTTTTTATTTAAAAACCTTTGTGCCATATATCTGGTGATTATATTATTATTTCGTTATGAGTTATTATATCTCAGAACCCTGGCTTCCTGGACCTTTGGAAAGCGTACGAGGAGTCGAAACCAACTAGCAGAGGCCCCTAGACGCTTTTAATGGAACGTGGTACTAACTGGCGTGCATCCAAGGGCAACCCCCGGATGCTGAAAAACTATCGCGACATATGGAAAATTAAGATCAGGCTATGGTTTTTGGAGTGTTAAGTGGGCTGGTTACCAGGAACTATGTTAAGACTATTATTATTTTTATAACAGTACGTCACTGTTGTGCAAAACAACAGTACGTACTGTTTGGTCGTGTCTGAGAATTTAAATACTTTTTTTTATTATTTGTTTCAGATCGTAAAGAGTGGATTCAAGATTTCAAAAGTAAGTACCTACTCTAAGCAATAATAAAAAAAAAGTCTATTTAATTATTAGGAACACACTATCTTCGATCCTAAATGTGGCCTTGGACAACCGAACATTGCAGCAAGCCATGATTCCCATTCGACTATGTGGCCTCGGTGACCGCAAAATTTCAAGTATAAGTTTGCCAGCTTTCTTTTCCTTAGAGCACAGTACTGAAACATTAACCAGGAATATTTTATTTTTCTCACTGGTTGATGTTGAAGTACCGTGCTTGTCCAATGCGTTGAAAACTGTGAAAATGGCTTTTCCCAAAATGGATTTGCCCGATAATCTGTCCTCGCAGAGATGGTGGGATGTACCGCTCTGCTGTATTGTTCGGAACAACCTATTGAATACGTCGTCAAGTACTGCTGAGCGCACGCGTCAGCTAGTTGTGGGGGAATGGGAGTCGGGTTTGTGGCTTCAGGCACTACCGTCATCCACCATAGGCATTATGATGATGGATGACGCCTCGTTTCGGCTAGCAACCTGTTTACGCTTAGGCGCTTCTTGTGTTGCTTCTCATAGGTGCCACTGTGGCAATGCTGTCGATAGCCTCGGAAACCATGGCTTGTCCTGTTGTAAGAGCGCAGGCCGCACAGCACGACACGCTAGCATCAACGATATTATCCCTCAAGCTCTTGTCACCTGCCGACCGTGGAAGGTGGGTAGGCCTCTGGTGTGGGACACCCTGGACCTGTGTCGACACCCTTGCGCCATCCTATATTTTAAGTACGGCGGGCTATGCTGACGCTGCTGCTGCTGCTGAGACCCTTAACGGCGCAAATACTGTAACCTTATTGATAATTACAGTTTTGAGCCATTTGGGGTCGAAACGCTTGAGTCATGGGGTCCGAGTGAGCGTTTCTGTTATTAGTCTCCTTTTCAAAGAAATTTCACGTCGACTGATCGAAACTTTTGTGACCAGAGCAGGCTGGCTCGTTTTTGCCCAAAGAATTAGCATTGCCATTCATCGTGGCAATGCTGGCAGTCTTCTGGGCACATTTTCGAATGACAGCGATGTGAAGGAATACTTTGACGCCTGAGTATACTTTGTGTTTTTGTATCATATTTGTGTACACAGGTTTTTATCATCAACATCAGCCTTTTTAATGTTCCCACTGCTGGGACTCAGGCCTTTATGTACATATGTTTTAGGATAAATAAATAATTATATAATATCTGGGGGCACGGCAGTGCCCCCGCCAAAGACGAGCCAAGCGAAGCACAAGGGCACTACCTACCGTTTCTCGAAGTGTTTCGTCGTTTTTTTTAACCCTCATAGAGTTGGTTTCCGATGTACCAGATAGTTCATATTTTCAGGATATGATGTCAATAATGGACTAATTAAACAAACAAAGTTTCAATTAAATAGCTCTAATAATTTAGATTTTATTGATATCTAAAATACACCGATTTCGTCACTGACACATTCACTGACACACTGATGATCATAAAAATGTTTGGCTACTTCCTGAAGTGCTAGAAAGCTGAAATTTGGTATATAATCTAAGTTTAGTATACAACCAACAAAAAAATTCATTAACTTATAACTTTCGCCCCCCATCCCCTAAAATGGGGGGGTGAAAGTTTGTATGAGACTTCAAAATGTTAGAGTATTTCCTGAAGTGCTAGAAAGTCGAAAAAAAAAAAATTAAGACTGCCTAGGGTAGGCCCTCGGTGTGGGATACAACATGTGTCGACACCCTTGCGCCATCCCATCTTTTGAGTACCGCGGGCTATGCTGGAGCGGCTGCTGCAGGTGCAGAAAATCTCAAACGGCCTAAATATAATAACCTCATTGGAAGTTACATGTTTGAGCCGTTTGGGGTTGAAACACTTGGGCCATGGGGTCCGAGCGCTCATCGAGTTGTTAAGGATATCAGCAAACGTTAGGTCGACTCTTCACGTGACCAGAGGGCTGGGCTTTTCTTCGGTCAACGAGTCAGCATTTCCATCCAGCGTGGCAATGCTGATTCATTGATGGCTTGGCTGTTTCGTTACTTACTTCAGAAAATAAATATTCGCGTCACCTCCACGACGGTAGCGAAACGGCGAAGCCATACTTTTTTACTGATATGTACTCGTAGAATTTGTGAGGTTAGGGTCGGTAGAGTTAGGCCGTGTAGATTCAGAAGCTTGGCTCTACATGAGATCTGATATCTTTTTCACAGGGCAATGACTGGCCTATTGGTCTAGTGGTTAGTGGCCCTGACTGCTATGGCGGAGGTCGTGGGTTCGATTCCCACCCAGGACAAATGTTTATGTGATGAGCATGATCATTTGTTCCGTGTCTGGGTGTCATTTATCTATAATATGTATGTATTTATAAATATATAAGTATGTTTATCAGTTGTCTAGTACCCATAACACAAGCTCTGCTTAGCTTTGGACTAAACGGCGTTGTGTGATAGTTGTGGAATATTATATTATTATATTATATTATATTAATAATAGTATCGTTTAAATGACCTGCTGGTGTGTATCTCGTGTATCGGTGTATTAATCTACTGTTTATAATTTTTTCTAATATCTTAGAAAGGCCAGTTAAAACTGAAATTGGCCTGTAATTATTGACACATTTTTTGTCTCCAGCTTTAAACACAGGGCTAACAACGGCTTTTTTAAGCAATTTTGGAAACATACCTTTTGTTAAACATAACTGAAAAATGTGAGTCAAGGGAGGGGCAATGACGAATTCAAATCTTTTGAGTATGCTAAAGCTGTTAGCAGTATCAACTGCCTTGATGGAACTGAACTCAAAAGATAAATCATCAACTGGTTCTGGATGTTTTGACATAAAAGTGTTTGTTTTTATGAATTCCCATATAAGTTTAGTGTTTTTACCTGCTTTCTGTAGCTGAGTTTGATAATATTGGTTTCTTACACGGAGTTAATACTAACTCCGTGGTTTCTTATATCGTTTGTAAATAATTGATAGTAAGTTGTTCATTATCCGGTGTCTTTTTCAATTTTTGGTGGAGTTTATCTCTATGTCTAATACAGCGAACAAGTCCGGGCGTGATCCATGATTTAATATTACTATACTTTCCACGTATTACTTTGTTAAATGTATTTTTCCTTATTGTGATTGCAGATCACACATCGATAAAAAACAATTAGATCGTGTGAATTATAAACTGGGTCAAAATTAATACAACGTATGTCAGTTTCAAAGCTCGCCATATTAAATTTAGTGAACTTATTTATATTGTTAGTGAAAGAGCTTGATGATTGGTAAGTGATGAGTTATTAACCAATGTTTTCAATGGACTCTTTGATTTTATAAGGATATGATCTAAACAAGAACCGATCTGGTGGGTTAGGTGATAATGAGTTGGTAATAATCCATAAAAAGAGCAAATATTGAGATAATTATGAGAATGATTATCGATTTTTTCAGCAGCAATGTTTATGTTGATAATCTCCTACCAGTAGAATATTTTTAAACGAAGACAATTTTTGTTACTGAGTTTCCCCTGCCTACCTTTCACTTTCAGACTCCATCGTCTGATCAGATTAATAGCACCTTATAGCCAAAGCATATTTTACGACAATTCTAATGAGCCCAAATACAGCTAGGAGTTCTGGTGCCTAACTTCCAACTTTATCATCAGATCATTTCTATGTATTCCCTCCATTAACCAGAGAGTAATTGACTAGATGTACGAACAAAGCTATTTTACTTGTTATGACAATTCTGTTAAGATCCTATGAAAAGATCTCTCCCATTTTTCCGAAATTCATCATCAGGTGACAATTCTATAGGAACAATTCGGGATTCAACCCTTTCAAATAAAAATAAATAAATCAAAATCTGTCTACAATTGACCAAGAAATTGGCGCCCAATTGTTTTTTCCAACACAACCTATTTAGGTGCAAGTTGAATTCCTTTTTTCTCCCATGGAATTGAAGGTTGTGAACCTCGCGAGAGGTCTTAGCGGCCGATCGCCCTCACGAGGGCACGGCGAAGCTCCGCCCAAGCAGGGCACACCTCGACTGTGTGTGGAGCACACAGTGGAGGACCACACCGTGTCCTCCGGGCGTTCCGCACAGTGACGACTCCCGGCTTCCGCTTGAATTCGGTGCAGGAACCTCCCGAACGTGCCATGTCCGGTGAGGATCTGCGTCATGCGGAAGGTAAGGACGCCGTGAGGTCTTTCCAGCCACGCCTCAAAGAGGGTACTTACCGCCATAATTGTGCCCAGCACTGGCTTGCGATAGTCGCTGACGCCATTTCACCATGAGGTCCCGCTGAAGCTCTGTCCACCATGCTATGACCTGTCGCGGCAGCGGACTGTCACCCCGGCGTGACGTTGCATCTCCACGCACATATCGTGCATGTGTGCAAGGACTGTTGCCTCCAGATCACATGGTGGTAGGCCAGCAAGAAGGCTCCCCGCTTCGCGGGAAATCATGCGGTAAGTATGGGGCCCCGCACCATCTAGCAAGCGTTCAGCATGGCCCTCTGGCAAGCGTTCAGCATGGTCGCCGGTTGCTTTAACAGCGACTGTGTCCAAACCGGCGCTCAGTAAAGGGCCATGGACCGAACGATCACCACGTAGAGCCTCCAGTAGGAGGCGTCTGGACCGCCAAGGTTGGGCAGGAGCCGCTTGAAAGCAGCCCCAGTCCAGTTCAGTTTGTAAGCCAGACGTCGGAACTGCTCCCCGAAATTCCACCGGCTGTCGAGGACAAGTCCCAGGTACTTCATCGTCGACCCGACGCCGATGCGAACTTCTACCGTTAATTGGGAACCCGATGGTGTCGCGTTCCGAGGGACGTAAAAACACGTAGCCTCGGATTTGTGCAGCACCACCTCGAGTCCCAACTCCTGGATCCTACCAACGACTATCGCAACCCCGCGTATCGCTAGAGCGACCGCCGCCCGGTGCGACTCTCCCTGCGCTGGAACCAGCGTGTCGTCTGCGTAGCAAGACGTATGTAACTGTCCCAGTTTTGGTTTTCAATATAAAATGGTTCTGTCTTTCCGATCGGCATTATGGTTAACGCGAATATAACGTATGAGTACCTAACAAAACCGAACTTTCTAGCCCGGCTGCGCCAATGTAGTGTGTACGTCAATGAAAGGCAGAGATCCGGTAACAACTGATTTATTAAAATCTGTAACCTACCCTCATACATTTTATAATCGGGTACCAACATAACAAAAGTGTTTATACGTTCCGTATTTGACGGAGCACTTGAAACGATTTAGACATTCGTGTTTTTTAAAAGCGTCCAGAGATAATCGAGTAGAAGCTCGCGACATGATTCCATTACCTCTAAAATTAACATTGATTGATTAATTTGTACAATTTGACTCGGATCGTGGGGTCCAAGTGCAAGATGTGGGGATGAAAAAGTTATTTAATTACGCCTAATTTATTTTTTCAAATGATATTTAATAAACTAGTGCTTGACTACGATCCCACCTGTATACACGATTAGCAAAAAATATAGTCGGCTGACGTTCTCTTTCCTTTATTTTGCAGCTAAATTTGACGCTAGCATATTATCAGGCTTCGATAAACGTCCTCTCACTGTAGAAGAGGCCGAGGAAGCTAATTATATACAGGTGGAAAACCCCGATAAGACCTCAGGCTTTGCCGATCTTACTCACTGGGTAAAAAAGGGTGAGTGGTGCTACGTGATCAGCTTATTATTTGACGAAAATGGGAAGCTCGCCGGCATGCAGATTAATGTAAGTATAGTAAACATCTTTTAACCCTTCAGATACCGTCAATTAGAGACACAATAGTAAGACAATAGATGCGCGGCCACCGGTGGTCGCTTGGGGATTCATGAATTAAATCGTTTTTCATTACAATAGGCGAACTTTTAAGGTGCTGCGCGAACGGAGACACTTTTTGTTCCAGTCACGGACACCAAACACTTTTTGATCGTCATGAGTATGTGTTTAGTGGAAGCTACTGGACACAAAAAATGTTGATGATTTCATACTGGTTCCGGAAATCAAATATTCATCGGTAGCTACAAGCTACCGATTTCATGCTGCAATATCTGCACAAAACACAAGTTTGCGCTATGACTTAAGCTTAACTACATTAGACCCAAGCACACGTGTAACACGTCTAATTCGTACGTTGAAAAACGTCGCGTAGCGTCACATGACGTGGATCTAGTGTAGCTCTACAAATCTAGTTTCCATATAAAATGTATGGAGACCGACGAGCCCAGATCGGCGTGTGTGGCACACGTGTTCATCCATTAACGATGTAACCTGTCTATTGCAGCAACCCGTAGAAGAAATGAAATCATATTTTGGCTTGGAAGAACAAGGATTCAGGAAGTGGGAACACTTAGGTGTGACCTACGCGTATATAGCTGCATACTGGGTGTCAGAAGGTATGTAGACTTTGACTCAACTTCAAAAAACAGAGGAGGTCCGAATTAGACGTATTTTTTTTGTATCTTGTTGTTAAAGAGTAACCATGGAGTATCTTGCCGGTTCTTCTCCATAGGAAACGACTAATTTGGAACCGTGAACTAGCTTGTGACGTTTTTTAAGTGCCCGTTGTATAAAGGAGATTCCCACCAGACACGCGTTTTTTGACAGAAATCTCCTGGAGATTTATTAACGGATGGGAGGATAATAAAATATTTTGACTTTTGACTTTGACTTTGTTCAGTTGTCAAATTGTAACTGATTTTAAATTTTTTTTTTATTTGGAATAATTTTCCTTTAGGTTTCATTTATATTTTAGTAGTTTTATTTTTTTAGGTAGATCCAAAATATACTGATTTGATACAATATTGTACGTGTTATTATCTCTTTAAGAAAAGTAATTAGTAGTCGTAGTAGTCAAAATTGTATTTTCCTTGCCGTTGTCACAGTAACTTGTAGTATCTCAGGTTTCAAGAAATACTAACCTAAATAATGTATTTTTTTAGATAAACAAACTCGCATTAGCTCTAATAGCGAAACGGATGTGATTCGGAGTGAGCATCTGACGGTAACAGGGTTTAACGGCGCGTTGGATAAAATAGCCGTGGACACCAGGAACCTAGACTCCATCTGGAAAAAGCAAGCCTGCATACCCTGGATGGGTAATTAATAACTTATTTCTTGTCTTCAGAGTATAAAATGGTGAAGGAACATTATATATCACTTTCGCTTTTCTTTTCTTTCCCAATTGTAATTATATTTTTCTATACACTTGCTCATAAAGTGACTCTTATTGCACTGCACTTAGGTATATAATGGCACTTGTTACCAAACTGTGACATTTTGATTACCATTATGCACTAGTGCTTTAATGTGGTTAAGACCTTATTGTTCAACCTCACCACCGCCATAATTTTATTACATTTATCGTATCGGGATGGGGGACGCCCCACGAGGAAAAGAAAAAAAAGTGGGTGCTATAAGAAAACAGATTTTTACCACCACAAAAGTACTAGTTTTACAGTAATTTTCTTCACAAGTGTATTGAAAAACGTCGTATGATACACGTGAGTAATTAATGATTACCGTTCTCGGCTCTCTTAAGATCCTCGCCATGGCTCGGGTCTAAATACCGCCTCAACGGTAAACACTAACATTACACACTTATACCATATTGTACTTATTAGTTTATTATTTGGGTTTTTTATTTGTGTATTATATATTTATTTTATTTTTATATTGTTCTATAAGTTGTTGTACACTTTCAGCTCGAAATCTTTTCCTTTCGGTTCAGTCCGTCTAAAGGTTATCTGGTAGAAGACCGCCTATAGCACTTACACATATTTTTGTAAATATTTGTCCTGTTGAGGTGTGCAATAAAGTTATATAATAATAATAACCTGTTTTACAGTTCCCGATACCAGTGGGACAATGTTTTTTATATTTTGAAATGTTTTATTTTTATATATTATATATTTAAAAATGTAATGAAATAAAGCAAATAATAATAATAATAAAGCACATAACCACTTTTGCGTGCCTTAAAAAGCTCTTAAGATCATCTCTATATTTCAGGTACACACTACTACTACAACATGACTCAGTCTCTACCTTGTGACAAACCCATGTACCCCTGGTTCGTGCTCGCCGACGAAAAATTACAGAAGGTCATTGGTATAGCTTTAATGATCTTTGGAGAATCGCAATGTAAGATGGAAGATCCAAGTAGAAAAGCTGTCGAGGTAAATATTTACATTACTTTACATTTACCGTCTTACAGGAACCTATTGACGCTGTAAGGCTAAACTTTCGAACAAAGCCACCGACATGCACAAGCGAGCAGTGGCATAGCTAAGTGGCCAAGGGCCCTGGGGCAAAAACAAACTGGGGCTCAATTATTTAGGCTTTATCATTATATTTATAAAATATTTTGGCAATGGGAAGAGGCCAGATGGGAAGACTATAATGCCCTGGAAATTGGATAGGCCTTTGGTGTGGGATGCAACATATGTTGACACCCTTGGCACCGTACGAGGCGGCTGTTGCAGGTGCAGAAAACCTCAAGCTGCGTAAATATAATAACTTCATTGGAAGTTATGTGTTTGAGCCGTTTGGGGTTGAAACACTAGGGCCATGGGGTCCGAGCGCTCATAGAGTTGTTCGGGATATCAGCAAACAGTTGAGCGACTCTTCGCGGAGCCATAGGGCTGGGCTTTTCTTCGGTCAACGAATCAGCATTCAGCTATCCAGCGTAGCAATGCTGCCAGCGTTCTGGGCACTTTTCCCATTGACATCAAGGTGGACGACCTTTTTGATGCCCTATGAGTTGTCCCCGTTTTTCAGCCTTTTTAACTCGTTTGTACATATTATTATTTTAAGTTTGTATACTAATTTATAATATTTAATAGTTAAGATGTATATATTTATTTTAACGAACAAATATCTATACTTATAATAAATCTGTAGAGATGTCAATTCTGTACATGAAATATATTTCCAAAATAACTACCAGGGGGTGATTAGTGATCGATACTGATGCTAAAAATGCAAACAGTAAAATTTTTGTCTGTCTGTCTGTCTGTCTGTCTGTCTGTCTGTATGTTCTTTATAGAAAAAAAAAACTACTCGATGGATTTTAACGAAACTTGGTACAATCATTCTTCATACTCCTGGGCAGGTTGTAGTATACTTTTCATCACGCTACGATCAATAGGAGCAGAGCAGTGAAGGGAAATGTTGGGAAAACGGGAGAAATTACTCCATTTTTTAAGCTTCCGTCGCGTTTGCAGCCTTAATGGTTAAAGCTACACAGAAAACATGTATAACGGAAATGTTCTCCTCAAAATTATATAAAAAATGTCCCACGAGAGCATACGTCTATCTTTTATGGTTAACTCACAATAACACGTGTAACTCCCGATAGCTTAGCAGTTCTGAGCTTTCTGTTTATTTTTGTCTACTCTTACGTTTATAACACTGAATGTCGCTGGCATAAGCAACAGGATCCACGTACGAAGTCGCTGGCAGAAGCTAGTATTAAAATAAATGTTGTGTCGTTTAACTACGAAGTTCCTATTGCGACCTTCCGGTTTCATCATCAGATCAGCTCCATGTCATAATGATTTTGCATTGTCATCTGATTTACACATGCATGCAAAATTTTAAGCACAATCGGTAACCGGGAAGTGGGTCAATATTTATTTTACAAGATTTGATCACAGACATCGGGACAGTTGAAACTAAATAAAAGCTTGTAAAAAAATACATAGTCACCCGGCCGACTAAGGACTTGTTTTGCACTTACACCCAACTGTTTGCTGGTACTTCGTGCCCGCTATGACCTGCCGTGACATGTGCTGTACCTACTCAGTGTCGGCGGTGTCCTTACATATGTCTAACGTGTAACCATTTTAAATATTTTTGGGATTTTTAGAATCCATTCAGTTTACTGATTCTGAACAAACTATATTCAGGTCTCGCATTAACTAAAACAAAATGTTGTGTATTTGGCTTGAATCTTTAACCTGACAATAACCATTTTGATATTATTTCAGATGATCGTGCCGACTGGTCCTAAATGCTTGTATGACATGGTCACCAATCACCATGTTTTCACATATCATACTTACTTGGTCAACAGTCCACGACTCATCACATGTTAGGACAAGAAGTGGCGACACCAAGCATTCACTACACAAAGCATATTTTCCTGTTCAAAATTGTTGTTTGTTATTAAACATTAAGTAAATTGGTTTTGGCATCACGTAAAATATTCGTTTTATTTAAGTTCCTTACCGTGAACCAGTTGGGCACGCCACGATTATGGCGGTAAGTCCCCTTGAGGCGTGGCTGGAAAGACCTCACGGCGTCCTTACCTTCCGCATGACGAAGGTCCTCACCGGACATGGCAATTCCGGGAGGTTCCTGCATCGGATTCAAACGGAAGAGACGCCCGGGTGTCGCCACTGTGCGCAACGCCCGGAGGACACGGTGGAGCACACCGTCGAGGTGTGCCCTGCCTGGGCGGAGCATCGCGGTGCCCTCGTGGGGGCGATCGGCGGTGGAGACCTCTCGCGCCGGGCCCTGGTCGAGGCCATGGTCCGGAGCGAGCAGGAATGGCAGGCGGTCGCCTCCTTCTGTAGTAATGCTTGCAAAGGAGGAGGCCAACCGCATCAGGCAACGGCGCCCTTGCCGCCGTCGCCGGGATTCCGATCCCAATTTCCGGCCACCGTAGACGCGGGCTCGCGGACGGCGAGCCATGGGTAGCTCGCTGTCCGATCATCCGGTAATGGACCGAGTCCAAGACGTCGACGGCGCGCACTGTTCCCGCGCGCCTCAAGGAGATGTCAGCAGCAGGAGGGGCCCAGCTGGGTTGAAGCCTACTGGGGACAGGGTTGTCCGAAAGGGAGCTCGTGCCCCGGTATGAAGGCTAGAAGGAACGGCGCGGGGTTTTTAGTCAGTAAGAGTCTGACACTATCTCCCGCTGCACCCAAGAGCGGGTTTTGTCAAAGATGATTATCCCCGTCGACAAAAAAAAAACCGTGAACCAGTAAAAAAAACATTAGCCAACCTTTAGCCAAGGTATCCACTTCGTAACTGACCTGCCAAGTACAAATGCTGATGATAGGTAAAATCATTTAGTTCAAAATCATTTAATTGAAGCTAGTTAGCTTTAATTGAAGTGAAGCTAAATCGCACGGTCCAAACCGTAGATCTCTATGGAGAAGAACGTGCAGGAAACTCCATGGACACTCTTTTTTTTTTTTAATTCTTATAAACTAGTGCTTGACTGCGATCCCACCTGATGGTAAGCAGTGATGCAAGCAATCTCTGATGGTGAGGCGCACTAGTTTATTAAAAGCCTATTCACTCTAGCCTTGAAGATACCCAAATTATAATCGGACGAGAAGACCACAGCAGGCAGATTGTTCCATTCTTTCGACGTACGTGGTATAAACGAAGAGGCGAAACGCTTAGTCCGGACTGTAGAGGTTTCAACAGCGTATTTCAAATCATATTATGTGTAACATAATATAATGCTTGCTTTAGGTGTTAATGTAGAAAATATCAGAGGGCCAACTTGATTCTACAATTGAACTTCACTGACAACTTTCACTGGCAACTTCAAACTTGTCTGGGTTAATGTCAACTCCAATGATGCGTTTAGCTCCAGCTGCCTTGCATCCTAATGCAACAGCAAGACCAACTGCTCCTAATCCAAAGAGAGCACAGTTTGATCCAGGTTCAACCTTAGCTGTGTTCAGGGCAGCTCCATAGCCAGTGGGCACTCCACAACCCAGAAGGCACACTTTATCTAAAACTGCTGCTTCATTGACTTTGCAGAGAGAAATTTCTAGAACAACTGTGTATTCACTGAACGTGGAGCATCCCATGAAGTGGAACAGTTCCTGTGCCTTGCAGCGGAAGCGGCGTGTTCCGTCGGGCATAACACCCTGGCCCTGTGTGATACGCACCTTTTGGCACAGATTGGTTTTGGGGTTCAGGCAAAATTTACATGTGTTGCACTGGGGAACATACAGGGGCACAACGTGATCTCCGGGCTTCACGGAGGTGACGCCCTCACCGACACTCTCGACGATGCCGCCGCCCTCATGCCCAAGCACCACGGGGAACACTCCCTCAGGGTCCTTGCCGGAGAGCGTGTATGCATCAGTATGGCATACTCCAGTCGCCGGCTTTAGGTGGGTCCACTTCGATCTCTTCGATGGACAGCGGCTTGCCGGCCTCCCACGCGACGCCGCTTGACACTTGATAACTTTCCCGGCTGTCGACATGTTCGCTAGTAGAAAACTTTAAATGTATTAGAATGACATCATCTCAACGTTAGGTCTCTTGGTCAGAACAAAGGAATCGGAGGTTAACGACTGTAGAAAGAGATTTGAAACGAAATAGTCGTTACCGACATAGCACAAAGAATCGCCAAACTTAAGTGGCAATGGGTAGGGCACATTGCTCGCAGAACAGATGGCCGTTGGGGCCGAAAGGTTCTGGAGTGGCGACCACGTACTGGAAGACGCGTCGAAAGGGCCTGCAAGGTGGACCGGTGACCTGGTGAAAGTTGCGGGAATCCGATGGATGCGGGACGGATGGATGCACTTATCAATCCCTTCCTTCTTAGTTTATCTAGGATATTACTGACTCCCCGAGCTTCGCAAAGCATGTAAAGCCTTTCAAAACCTAAACTTTGCATTAAGCCAAAGTATTAAGAACCTGAAAATAAAGGACTATTATTATCACTACATAGTATAAAACAAAGTCGCTTTTTCTGTCCCTATATCCCTATGTACGCTTAAATCTTTAAAACTACTCAACGGATTTTGATGCGGTTTTTTTTAATAGATAGAGTGATTCAAGAGGAAGGTTTAATTATGTATAATAACATCCATTAAATAGTGGAAAATACTGTTACCCAAGCGAAGCCGGGGCGGGTCGCTAGTTATTTATAAGACAAGTTACATTTCGTTTCTTACCAGTCACGACCTACTCTGCTCGCTAGAGCTACGTGCGCTCGCGCCTATTAATAATTTGTGAATAATATCTACCCGCGTTAACTTGTTGTGTGACTGCAAGGACTATTTACCGCTGTAATTCTAAGGACTTTTTCTATTCATTATTACGGTAAACTCATTGCTGTTTTACCTGCTTGTGACTAGCTTTTGCGTCTTCTATAAAACTGCGTTGTAGTGTAGTGTGTAAGGAAATTATACCTGGGGCCCGAGTCTGCTATTTTTATAAATTCGTCATTCCAACACGATCCCATTGTAATTTTGCTAAAAGTTCGTAATCTGCTAAATCATAATGATCGATCATTGATCGGTCAATGGTCTCGTAATAGAGTGGTGGTAGAATGACAATATCGAGCTTATTAAAACTAATAACTGCACAATAACGTTCTAATGGTAGGTCACTGATCAAAACAACTGTCAAAAGTTTTGCAAATTACCGCGTACGTCCGATATTCATTTGTCATTATGTACGAGATAATTACCATTTTAAGCCACTTCTTTCAATGAAGTGTCAGTGGTTGACCATTGAAAAATCATTATGACGCCATTATATTAGTAGATTACCAAAACTTGTCAAAATCAACAATTGTGAAGTCAATGATAGACCATTCTGACACTATTGTAAATAATTGTAATAGCAGACTTGAGGCCCTGGAGGAACAACAAGAACTTTTATTTACTCTCCACCTACCCAGTGAGTATCACACACACCACTCAAACAACCAAAAGCCGAATAAATTAATTTAATAATTAATGTACATTCAGTCAAAAAAGTATCGGGAATCGATGATTTGTTTATGGTTCCAAATTCAAATTTTTGTTTTTTTGTAGTTGTTAGATTGGCACAACTGTTTTCCATTTTGGCGCGGAGTTTGAGTTGCATCTGTTATTTATATTAAATACAGTGCTGGTTTTAGTAATATCATATATAGTGTGTATTGCGAATTTCATAATGGACAAAAATATCGAACAAAGAGTTTGTCTTAAATTTTGCATCGCCAATGGAATTTCGTGTTCGGAGTCACTGAAAATGTTACAGAAGGCTTACGGTGAATCGACTTTGTCAAAAACTCGTGCTTATGAGTGGTTCAAAGCGTTCAAAAGCGGTCGAGATGTGATGGAAGATTTGCCTCGCTCTGGTAGGCCGTCAACGTCTGCAACTGAAGTTAACATCGCAAAAGTGAAGGAAATAGTGACTGAAAATCCCCATTCAACTCTGAGAGAGATAGCCGCCGAACTTTCTGTATCTCACGAGTCGATCCGTACCATTTTAACTAATCATTTGGGTATGAAACATGTTGCTGCTCGGCTAGTCCCAAAAGATCTGAATTTTCTCCAAAAACTCAATCGCATGAAAGTCGCTGAGGACATGCTAGAACGAGTCAGTTCGGACCCAACATTCATGAAACGCATTGTTACTGGTGACGAGACGTGGGTTTACGAGTTTGACATGCAAACTAGTCAACAAGCTTCGGAGTGGCGCCTTCCAACTGATCCGAAACCGAAAAAACCACGCCAAAGTCGATCAAAAGTCAAAGTCATGTTGACTGTTTTCTTTGACTATCGCGGTGTTGTGCACTCTGAATTCTTACCGGAAGGTCTAACGGTAAATAAAGAATATTATTTGAGCGTTATGCGGCGTTTAAGAGAGCAAATTCGACGAAAAAGGCCAGATTTGTGGAAAGAAAATTCTTGGATTTTGCACCACGACAATGCGCCTTCGCACAAGGCTATCATTGTGAACGAATTTTTGACCAAACACTCAACAAATACCATCCAGCAACCACCATATTCACCAGATATGGCTCCTGCTGACTTTTTTCTTTTTCCTAAACTCAAATTACCACTTCGTGGCACCCGTTTTCAATCGATAGAAGACATAAAAGGAGAATTCGCGGCGAGAACTGAACTCAATTCAGGAAGCAGCCTTTAAAAAAATTTTTTTGATGAATCGATTATTCGTTGGCGCGATGAATGGATTATTCGTTGGCGCAAGTGTATCGTTTCTAAAGGAGCATACTTTGAAGGTGATAAAATAAATTTGGATGAATAACAGACATTTTGTGTATTATTGATCTTTTCCCGGTACTTTCTTGACAGAGTAGTATATACTCAAGTGCATAAAGCATACTGTAGCGTTAAAAAAAAGAAAATCACTACTTGTATACGTATAATTTTGCATGTAAAAAATACCAATATAGAAAAAATATAAAAGGGAATAAAAAAATCGGCGACTTTATATATAAAAATAGGGTTTCAGTAAAGTGGCGAAATGGATATGAAAAAAAATAAAAATTTATAATTTTGGAAATAACGCCTATAGGTGTAAGGGATTGCAATCACTGAGCCTCAGGCGCGAACTATGATCGTATTTAAATAAAAACTATTAAAGAAATCAGTTCATTCCGCAACCTTTTGACACGAATTGCCGTGATTATATAAAAAAGACTAAAACTACTCAAATAATACTTTGCTACTGCTATAGAATTAGAAAAAAATATGGATCAGGAAAACTTCACGTGTAGTGACGTCACGATGTCCACCGGGGTATTCTCTAGTATTGGTGTTGTCATGCGCTAGTTTGCGCACGTATTTATCAATTCCAATGGAGAACAGTCCACTTCTGTTAATTTCTCCCTGAATATGCCCAGAATGCTCCAAGAACCGATTGACAAATAATCTATCGTGAGAAGAAAAGGAAAATTACACTATAAGACACGAAACTGAACCTTCAAAGCAGCCAAAACTTAAAATATTTAAAATACATACCGGTTCTTTATATTCGATAAAACTTATCCATTTTTTTTTATTTACTACGGAGTTTCACAAAAACATTTTGCAGTCAGATCATTATAATCACATTTCCTTTTCAAATCGTGTTCATAAAGCACTTTCTTTCAGAAAATTTCGTCGCCGATTGACAAATATAATTTTTCCTTGTCAACGAAACAAATTTTTCTCTTCCAAGTTCGAACCAAAAAAAATAATATTAGAATAGAAAAAGGTAAACTGCAAACGGAAAAGTTTTTATTTAGCTAAACGAATTAAGCAACATGATAATGCTGCAATACCTACTATATTTTAAACAAAGGTCAGTCGATAAACACGATGACGATGCATTTTCTATGAATTGCAGTTTCCCTACCTACCATGTTGTATTTCTTAAAGTTTTAGTAAGATATTTTACTAAACTTGAAAAAAGACATCAATAGATTCATCATCATCATCATCATCATTTTTACCTAAAGACATCCAATGTTAGATGTAAGCCTCCTCCAAATGTCGCCATAACGACCGGATCTGTGCATCTCGCATCCATCAGATTCTCGTGACCCTCACCAGGTTATCGTTTCACTTTGTAAGAGGCCTTCCAACGCTGCGATTTTGGTACGTAGTTGCCACTCCAGAACCTTTTGGCTCTATCAACTGTCACATTATATATCGGTTATCTTCATTTCTGATGCGATCAAGCTTGAATAGATTAGTAGGCCTGGATGTTATTACCAATATGGAAATAGGTAAATATTAGAGATGAACACTCATAGAAAACATCTTACGATGGCAAGCCCGCACACTGTGGTGTACAGTATGCACGTGACGTATAGTGCGTAGATTGGCCGCTAGGGGGTGGGGTAGTCGACCCTCAGTTGTGAGCTAGCCACCGACCGAGTCGGATGTGTCAACCCCGAGTTCCGGACACCGTAATAAATAAATAAAGTATAGCGTGTGTTCTTGAACATCATACTAATAATAATAGGAAAATAAAAATTTAAAAAAAAATCCTCGACGCATAAATTTTATGAAAAGTAAAGTGTTAAGATGTTTCTAATGAGCCCAAACTCGACGAGTTTACTAGTAGGCATTCCAGAGTTCCATTAACCATCTTCCAGTTCTAATATCAGATCCTCGTCATCATGAAAAATATTGAGAACGGGTTAAGACGAAACTAATGAGCCCAAACTCGACGTGTTTACTAGTAGGCATTCCAAGTTTCCATCAGCCACTTCCCAGTTCTAGCATCAGGACTTCGTCATAAGAAACGAACAGAACCATTTTTAAGATAAATCTAAATGAGCCGAAATTGAATAGGTTTATTAATATGCAATCCAAGGTTACGTCTCATATCTCCGGCCTCCATCATCAGACCAACTTGATAGCGCATGTAGGTACATGAGTATTTCAAACATTAGGTCACATTCTCCTTGAATCATTGGCTTTTAAACCACGGGTTATCACTATCCGCACCCAAAAGTTCGGCAGTAATTTTTTCCCGGAAAAGATCTCTCCCTCCCATATCAGTAACCATTTCAGGAGTTAATATCCCATTAGAAGGTAAAGTGAAATTTCTAGGCGTTACTCTTGACTCAAAATTGACAGGTAAAAATCACATAAATTCATTAATACAAAAATGCGAACGTGTCATTTCTATTCTAAAAGCCCTCGCTGGTGTCTGGTGGGGTGCCCACCCCTATACCATGAAACTGGTGTACAATGCCCTAGTCCGTAGCATATTAGACTATGGTACGTTCCACTTGATTCCATGCAATAGAGGTGCTCTAGCTGGATTCGATAGGGTTCAGTCTAAGTGTCTTCGGATCAGTCCACTCCGGTCAACGCTTTGCAGGTCGAGTGCGCTGAGCCCCCTCTTGCCTTAAGGCGACAATATCTAGCCTCCCGTTTCCTATCCAGAGTAATATGTAGATCTTCCCACCCTCTCATTGCAAAACTGAACGAGTTAAATACCTTATTCAGTACCTCAAACTATTGGAAAAATAAAGAAATCCCCTTAATCCTTAAACATTTTCGCGCGACTAAAAATTTTGAATACCCTCCTGTCCAATATCCCAAATTACCCCTTTTTAATTTCGAATATGACGTTCTATGTTTCACCCCTAAAATTTTCTATAACATTGGTATATCCAAAAACTCCCCCTCGGCGAATTCGGCCTTCAATGCGGTGGTGGGCGAGCGATGGAATGGCTTTCAAAAATTTTACACAGATGCTTCAAAACTCAGTGACACCAGCTACACTGGAGCGGCAGTATTTTACCAAAGCTCTAGCATTATTTTACAATTTAAATGTCCTAAGGAGTCCTCTGTGTTTACAGGCGAATGTGTGGCTTTACTGGAAGCATGTCTTTTTATAGAGGCACACCACAACATCGACAAAGCTGTAATTTTCACAGATTCTCTTGTCTACAAGCTTTAACCCAGAACCCATTCAAAAGTAAATTGCATAGCTTGCTCCTTCTAAAAATTAAAAAATCCCTGTTTTCATGTGCTACTAGTCAAAGGGAAGTTCAGTTAGTTTGGATACCTAGTCATTGTGGTATCAAGGGCAATGAACGCGTCGATGCCTTAGCCAAGGATGCTTGTTCGTCAACCACAGCTGACTTTTCACACAATTGTATCCAGGGGTATGACTTGCTGAACCTGCCAAAAGCAAGTCTTCAATGTGCATGGCAGGAGCAATGGAATACCACTGGTAAAAAAAAGGGTAAGTTTTACTATGCAGTTCAGCCAACCATAAAATCAAAACCCTGGTTCTACACTTATAAAAAGATGTCTAAAACTATTATCTCTGTCATCTGTAGAATTCGCTTAGGATTCTGTTGCACGCCTGTTTTCTTGGAAAAGATTCGTGTTCGTGACTCTTCTCTTTGTGAGTGCGGTTTAGAAGAAGGCACACTGGATCACATATTTTTTGAATGCACAAACAATGTCCCACCTTTAGACCTATATGGTCGTCTCCCGAAACTTAAAATTCCTCTCCCAATCAACTTCCCCGCCCTCTTAACCTATCCTTCTCCAGAATTACTTGTGGCGCTGATGATCTTCATCCGTCACAACAACATAAAATTATGAGCTCCAAATATTTTGTCTGTATAGTTGTGGTTTACGTGTATATTTAATGTTTTAACAATCATAATATTTGTGTATTTTATTTTCTTGTTTGTTTCAGTCCAGTACTAACCCATCAAGTGCAACTGTATCACTCGAAGAATTTTAAGTCTTCAGTTACTGTCCCTTTTCATTTTTTTTTTTAAATTAATACACTACTTGCTTTTCTAATTTACTTGGACATTGGCAGAATAGTCGACATCGGCTCTATTTGCCATCAACAAAAAATAGAATAGAATAACATTAGGTCACATTATATGTGTTTTTTTACTAATAAACAGTAATATATCCATTAAGTGTTTAAGAACCCTGCCACACCCAACAAACGAGCTGATGAGCTTAAACACCTGAACAGATCTTCATACATTGTATCTAAAAACCACCTCGATTAGGTCAGCTTTCAAATAAAAAAAACTGCTTCAAAATCCGTCCATTCATTTGGTCGCTACAATGCCACGGACAGACACAAACAGACAGACACGTCAAACTTATAACACCCCTGTTTTCCGTCGAGGGTTAAAAATAAAGCAAATGCCTGATGTTAGTTTGTAATAAGCAAGTTTGTTTGCTTCGCTTATTTCCACAGTACTATGTCCTATTGCATTTTGCTGTGGGAATCCTGAAATTAAATCAATTTTCATATTGCAAAAGAGGGCTATCCGGGCTATTTATAAAATGGATCCTCGCGAGTCCCTTACATGTAGATTGTGTCTTCACTTCATATCGTAAAACAATTTTGTAGGTTCGGATTTTTCAAAATTAGAATTAGGTAGTTTTCATCTATATATATAAAAATCAATGCAACTTTTCGTTGTTATTTTATAACTCAAGAACGGGCTCACCTATCCAAACCCAATTTTTAGGCTTTGTTCGGATTATTTAGTAGATGGTTTATGTTAAGTTTGGTAGGGTAGAGTAGGGTATAGTAAGGTAGAGTAGCGTAAAGAAGTGTAGAGAAGTGTAGAGTAGAGTAGTTTAGGGTAGAGTAGGGTATAGTAAGGTAGAGTAGGCTAGAGTAGGGTACAGTGTACAGTAGGGTAGAGTAGGGAAGAGCGGGAGCGAAGCCGTGCGGGCAAAAGCTAATAAGATATAATAAAATATGTTCAGTATTCATTAAATTATAATACCTAAATGAAGATAGGACAAACGAGTTATTCCTCGTGAATACTCTAGAAAGATAGTATAGAGACTGGTGGACTCTCCACGGGTAGGTCCTCTCATATTATCTATAATAATATTATAAAGAAGTAAAATTTGTAAGTTTGTATGTAGGGGGTAATCTCTGGAAGTATTGGTCCGATTGCTAAAATTTTTTCACCATTAGAAAGGTAGGCTATGTTTTATGTACCTACGCGGGCTAAGCTGCGGGCAAAAGCTAGTTGTTAATATAGTATTATTTTTTTTTTATAGACGCCTTTCAATAACTTTCTCCCAGGCTTTCATAGAATGTGACATTAACTTTATTCTTTAATAATGATTGTTGCACTCAGGCCATTGCATAGCATTGTTAACTTTTGTTTTTAAAGATGTACCAAAGAACTGTTGCACCAATTATCAGGTATTTTGTTTTTTAGGTGAAAAAATCATCCAATGACATCCTCCGCTCTTGGGCGGAGCGGGAGATAGTGTCAGACTTTTACTGACTAACTCGCTCCTGTGCCTTCTTTGACATTGTTCAAGGCCTCCGGGGATCTCTGGGCCCCTACGGGTGCTGACAACTCTTTGAGGCGCGCGTGAAACCCCTCGCGCCGCCGATGACCAAAGCTCGGACCGGACGGTTGGACGGCGGGTCACCCATTGCTCGCCATCAGCAAGTCCGCGCCTACGGTGGCCGTTAATTGGGATCGGAATCCCGGCTCGGGCTCGAGGAATTATCAGGTATGGCTTCTTCCCGCAACAATTTATTTTAAACTTAGCAGGCCAATAAACAATATTTGGCTAAAGGGACAGTTAGTCGATGATTTTTTTTAACCAGTCTTAGCCTTGGTGAGATAAGCGAGAAGGATCTAAACAAAACAAACGTGTTACGGGATGTGAAATAAAACGTTAATGTTTAATAACAAATAATAATTTTGAACAGCAAAATGTGTTTTGCACTACAGGGACGCTTGGGGTCCCCACTTCTTGTTAATCATTTTGTCCTAACAACCGATTAATCGTGGATGGTTGACAAAGTAGACATGTAATGTGGCTGCTCCGTACTTTTCCACCGAATTATACAAGCATTCAGGACCAGTAGTCACAATCGTCTGAAATAAAATCAAAATGGTTGTTGTCAAATAAACGATTAAAACCAAATACAGAGGTATAGTCTGTCTAAAAAATCAAACGATTTTCTTTTCTTTTTTTTCGCGGAGGGAAAATCTTCTAATGACATCCCCCGCTCTTGGTCGGATCGGGAGATAGTGTAAGACTTTTACTGACTAAAAACCCACACCTGCGTCACATCCTTCTAGTCCTGATAGTTCTACAACAACTGTTAATCGTACCTAATATGGCTAATGATGATGAGCCAATAAGCGGAGTAGAATATTTAGAATCAGATTTCTCTTACGATTCCAGTACCCCTAGCCAACTTACTAATCTGCAAAAGTTAACGCTAGTAGAAAGTTTCAAATGTACAGGAATGACGTCGTCTCAACGCTCAGTCACGTGGTCAGAACAAAAGAATTTGCGGCAAGGTCAACTCGAAGCGTTCGACGCCAGCGAAACGGTTGTAACTTGGCTACAGCTGATGTAAGTTATTACTTTATACTTACTTATGACACTATTACATCTTTTTAAAAAATGTATCATACTTTTGTAATAAGAATGTCGTTAAAGACTGCTCCACCTAGCTGTTTTAATATATATACATTTTTTATTTGTTTTTTATTTTCTATAGGACATTGCTTTTGCAATATTTTTATTTAATTTTTGTGACTTCAACTACCTTAAATTTGTTGATAATTTATTTTGTTAACAATTTATTGATAGTTGTAATTATTTATATTTTTCTTGCTTTTTTTTATATAGCCTCTTTTTGTTTCGTAATGTGAATGTGAGAACACTGTATACCCTACAAACTCTCAAATTACTTCCTATTTAGAATTACTTTTTTATTTTGTGCTTTTGTGTACAGTATTGATCTACACTGTTCTTACATACTATCATATTGTAACACCAACCACTTTTTTTAAAAGAGTTACCATGGATTTTTTTGCCGGTTCTTCTCCATAGGAAACGACCAATTTGGAACCGTGCACTAGCTTCTGACGTTTTATAAGTGCCCATTTAGGCCTATGTGAAATAAAATATTTTGATTTTGAGAGACTGTAATAGTTATATTCTACACGATATTTTTTTGCATTGTTTATTGTTAAAAAGTCCCCTAATAATATTAAATCATTTCAAAATAATACTTATATTCGAAACTATTTATAAGGTTCTTTTATTAGTAAACAATGATCAAGATCTCTTAACCTTGATTATTGAGCGTGTTGACTACATCTGTTCAATGTAAAAAATAGTAGGAACAAGACTAATTCGATTCCCACGCTATCCCACAAACATAGTCAATATTTTGTTAAAAAAACTACCTGATAGCTCGATAGAGGGCGTTGGGATCGAATTAGATCGCGCTAAGGTTTCGTTACCTGGCAGGGTATGTAAGGCTTGGGTTTAAATAATTAAAATTGTCTTGCTCTGAAGTACGGCGTATTATTTGAGTATCACAAGCTCCAAAGCATTTTGTACCGATATTGTACAACATCAGATTTCATTTTACCCGAATAATTACCCAAGTCGTTTGACTTTTTAGACAAGACTATAAACTAGTACTCATCTAATGAGTTATGTATGTTTGTTTATGTATGTCACCAAGCTATTGCAAAGACTGTATATTTCAATAATTTCCGCGAAATTTTAAACTCTTACCCATAATTTCAAAAAAAAATGATGGAATTTATTGTATTTAAATATGATTAAAACGATTTACCTTTTGATATCCCGTGAACAGATCACAATTTATTGATAGTTTATTACGAGATATTAAACTATCAATAAATAGGCTAGTAAATAGCCGTAAAAAAATGTAACTATCCATCTTTTAGATTATTAAAAAATAAGGGACACGTATTTTTTCATTTGTAAATTAAACCAAAAATGACAAAGATATGGCCTATTAAAGTTACGTGTAACGTCACGCCGGCGGCGCCGTGCTGCAGTTTTTCGCTTTTGTTATTTTTTTTTCGTTTTGTTAGTTATTTTGACACTGGAAACTTTCCTATTGTGATTATTACAGGGCTGTGTTTGCAATAATCCCGAGCATAGAGATCTTTCGGCGTGTGACGTAGCCACTATTTTGTTTTGTATTACAATTTTTTCAAACCACTGTTTTGAAAAAAATCTGAAGTTGTTGTCGTGAAGTTGTTGTCTGTGAATGTTTCAAGTAGCCTGTAAATGTTACCAAAGTACTCCTGAGCATAGTGTTCCCTGTAGCATTGACGCACACACAACACACACAATTTATTCCATTCTATTCTATTGTATTCTACCAGTCAAAACAGGGGGATGGGGAGACAATAATATGTTGTTATTGTTATTTTATAATGTGTTATATGTTACGTCTCCCCACCACCATAAGGTTGACTGGTAGAAAATGTCATCTATCTATAATATAAAAATGAATCGCAAAATGTGTTGGTAAGCGCATAACTCAACAACGCCTGGACCGATTTCGCTAATTCTTTTTTTGTTGTGATTGTTATTGTAAGGAAACGGTTCTTATGGGAAAAAAATTAGGGTAGTGTAGGGTAGAGTAGAGTAGGGTAGAGTAGGGCAGAGTAGGGTAGAGTAGGGTAGAGTAGGATAGAGTAGGATAGAGTAGGATAGAGTAGGGTAGAGTAGGGCAGAGTAGGGTAGAGTAGGGTAGAGTAGTGTAGAGTAGGGTAGAGTAGGGTAGAGTAGAGTAGGATAGAGTAGGATAGAGTAGGGTAAAGTAGGGCAGAGTAGGGTAGAGTAGGATAGAGTAGTGTAGAGTAGTGTAGAGTAAGGTACAGTAGGGTAGAGTAGTGTAGAGTAGGGTAGAGTTGGGTATAGTAGGGTGGAGTAGGAAAGAGCGGGAGCGAAGCCGTGCGGGCAAAAGCTAGTTTATTATATTATTTTATTAAGTCCTTAGGCCTTTGTATAATGCTTTGTAAAAAAGTATCTAATATATAAAATTTCCATATCACAATGTTAGTTACCGTACTCCTCCGAAACGGCTTTACCGATTTTTGCCAAATTTTATATGCGTATTCAGTAGGTCTGAGAATCGGCTATTATCTATTTTCTATACGCCTAAGTGCTAAGGGTTGTTCACCCTTAAATTTTTTATTTTTATTTTTGGACGAAATTTTTTGTATTTATTTTTTTATAATGTGGCATTAAAAATACATACAACCCTAAATTTTTATTTTTTATCACCAACCCCTATTTTTTTATAGCAAAAAATAATTTATAAGGCAAAACAACGTTTGCCGGGTCAACTAGTATATAATTATGTATATGTCAGAGGTGCTAAAAAAACAACAACGCAGCGATATAGCGAGTCAAGAAGCTGACCAGCAATGATGCACTCATCGAGTTAGGCTACAAAGTCTTGAACACGGATCCTACTTACTTTTTTTATTATTATATGGATAGGCTGGCGTTTGACCACTATCTCACGTAAGCTATGACGTGGCCAACGATGGAACACGCTTGCCTAGAAGCAATCTATTTATTCTTTACTTATATGTTATAGCTATCAGGAAACACAGACTCCGGCAGAAAATTTCACTCCTTAGCCGTACGCATGTAATAAATGTGTTCCCAAAACGTATGGGGGGATGTCCAGTACGTACTTGTCGGCTGTAGATCGATGATGGAACGGATTTGGCGGAATTAAATTGTGCAACTCCAGTGGAAGGAGCGGAATTCCCTGAAGGATGTGTTTCCTGATGACTACAACCTAGGAGTCTTTTAATCAAGAGTTAATTCATGAATCCCCAAGCGACCACCGGTGGCCGCGCATCTATTGTCTTACTATTGTGTCTCTAATTGACGGTATCTGAAGGGTTAATTAGTTACTTGGCAAGCGTAAGCGTCGACATATGGTCGCTTACCATCAGAGGCCTTAGCCAAGTTGATAAGTTGATAATCTACAATCGTTAAAGCTAGTAGAAAACCTCAAATGTATGGGAATGACGTCATCTCAATGCTCAGTCACGTGGTTAGAACAAAGGAATCGGAGCCGTTGCCGACTCGAGGCGATCGACGAAAGAGATTGGAAACAAAACAGTCGTAACTTAGCTAGGCCTGCAGGTGAGATAGAGGTCAAACGCGACCCTACCAATAGTAATAAAAAAATATCATCAGGATTGATTAGAATAACAATTATAGCTACCCCGATGGCTTTTTAATTCATCAAATCAATTTTGTTTTGTTTTTTTACTAAAAATATGTGGTTCGACACGAGAAGAAGAAGACTAAAAATATCATCGGAGTCGATTAGAATCACGATTTTACAGATTTAATTTAAAAAAGAACTGATTTTTTTTTTTTTTAGGAAAAAGCCGACGATAAATTCCACCACTGGGGGGTCCAGAATCATGTAGGTACTGGATCCGTGGTATCCGTTTTTGCGTCGATGTCAGAGACACCCTGTATACAGCGTCAATAGATCCCTGTAATACCATAAATGTAAAACAACGTAAATCTTTACCTTGACAACATTTGCCGCTGGATTTTCTATGTTACATTTTGATGTTCCTAAGAACATTAGGCCTGCACCGACGATCTGGTATGTATGTACGTCGTAGAGTGGGAACCACGGATGGAAGGGTTTCTCACAAGTCAGAGCCGCACTCATATTGTGGTAGTAGTGTTTACCTGAAACAAAGAGATGACCTTAACTGCTGTTTAAGGCTATAGTCTAGTGAAAATTCACCCGCCGCAAATTATTAGCGCATCTTTGTATGCTTTTTTTGAACAAAATAATGAACTTGTGTCGATACTCTTGCGCCATCCCATCTTCCTAGCTCATCGTGCTGTGCCGGTGCTGCTGCAGCGGCTGCAGAGGACCTCAAGCAGCGGAAATATAATAACCTTGTTGGTAGTTATATTTTCGAGCCGTTTGGGGTTGAAACCCTTGGATCGTGGGGTCCGAGTGCTCATAAACTATTTAAAGAACTTTCAAAACGCCTCGTTGACACTTCGCGTGACCCAAAGGCTGGCTTTTACTTCGTTCCAAGGATAAGCATTGCCATTCAGCGCGGCGATGCCGCCAGTCTTTTGGGTACATTACCAGTCGACAGCGATGCGGAGTAATTTTTCGACGCCTTACCTTTAATTGTAATAGCTACCATCTGTTCTGCGTGCAATGTGTCCGGCTCACTGTCACTTAATTTAGGCAATTCTCCGAGTTATGTCGGTAACCTTGGTTGTCCTGCGTTTATCTTCATTTCTGATGTGATCACGCAAGGAATCTCGGACCATGGCCCTTTCCGTTGGGTGACTTTAAGTTTTCTTTTGAGGCCCATTGTAAGCGACCACATTTCAGAGCCATATGACATCACTAGCAACACGCACTGGTCATAAACTTTCGTCGTGAGACATTATGGTATACTCGTATTAGACGAGAAGGTACTACGCAGTTTTTTGAACGCTGCCATTCGACGATTGACCTCTTTTTTGATACCTAGACTTACCCAACTGGACTCTCTGTCCCAGGCAAACGTAGTCGTCCACAACTTAGAGTGTAAAGTCTCCGATCTTGATAGGAGTGGGTGCTACATGTATGTTAACCATGACTTTGGTTTTGTCTATGTTCATTTTAAGTCCAACTCTTTCAGAAGCTTTACTGAGGCCATCGAGCATTGTACTGAGCTCCTCCGTGATCTCAGCCAAAATTATTCTGTCGTCGGCAAACCGTAGCCGAGTGATGTACTCGCCATTGATATTAATGCCTAAAATTCCATTCCAGAGGCTTGAAAACACCCTCCATTGCGTCCATGAACAGTTTTGGAGAAATGATGTCTCTACCTCACACCCTGCTGCAAAAAGATGTATTTCGAGGTCTGGTTCCGATGTAGCGTCTTTGTACAAACCTTTCAGCACTTCGAAGTACCGATAGTCAATCTGGCACCAATGCAGAGACTGCAGTACAGCTCAGGTCTCACTCGAACCAAAGGCTTCCTCACTATCCTTAAACGTGATTTTCAGAATACGGCTTGTTCAGGAGACTGGAAATTGTCGAATCTGCGCGCGAGTCAGTTCATGATGACTCAGGAAAGTAGCTTGTAGAAATGGATTAGAAGTGAGATGGGCCTGTAATTCTTAAGCAAGATATTGTCGCTCTTCTTAGAAAGAGTACTTGGGTCCATGCTCGTGGAGTTATTCCCTCGAGTATTACGGAATCAAATAGCTTTTGAAGGGCCTTAAGGATCGGTTTCCCAACCGCCTTCAGGAGTTCGGGAGTAATTCCGTCCTTACCCGAAGCCATGTTTTTTTCAGCTGCTTCAGAGGCGACTTCAAAGTCGTAAAGGCTGATGTCCGGGATATTTTCGGTATAGTGTCGAAAGAGTACTTGGGTCCATGCTCGTGGCGTTATTCCCTCGAGTATTACGGAATCAAATAGCTTTTGAAGGGCCTTAAGGATCGGTTTCCCAACCGCCTTCAAGAGTTCGGGAGTAATTCCGTCCTTACCCGAAGCCATGTTGTTTTCAGCTGCTTCAGAGGCGACTTCAAAGTCGTAAAGGCTGATGTCCGGGATATTTTCGGTATAGTGTCGAATCATTTGTTAAATTTGCAGCGCTTTTAGTGATAGACGTGTATTATGTTTTGTTCATAAAATGCTTTAATCTGTCCCAAAAGCTCCGGCTTGACTTATTTAACTCTGCCATTATTAGTCTTCAGTCTCGTGAATTAGCTCTGTCTAATAGATCTTCTGTAAAAACTTCTCGATAAAAAGCATCACGTTCGACACACGCAGAAGCGACAGGCTAGTTGAGTTTCTTCATGACAAATACCGCTGTCATGAAGAAACTGGAGTAAATATTAAAATTAAAAAAAAAAACATTTAAATATCTAGTTTCAATAAAGATGAGTACTAGATAATAAATGGATTGGATTACATACCCATTATTTTGTCCTAATGTCGAGGTAGGGGAAAGAGTTTAATCTTTTATCAAAATGTGCCTGGTTAGTATTTTTTTAACAGGAGGGACACTGAACAGTCCCACCAATTTTCAGCTTGGTGCGAATTAGAGCAACCTCTGACGTCTAATTGACCGGACTTATACTAAGTAGCGCAATTTTCCGACCAACGTGTCTTTTGTTTGGTTACCCGTGTCAAATATTACGCAAGATAGGATGCATGCCGGGACTGTGGGCCCTGTGTTAGTATTCGGTAATTCCGAGATTTACTCGAAAATTTCACAAAACTTGCTCCAGGAAATAGTCGTTTTTTTTTAAACCCTTAAAAGTTTTTGGAAAAAGTTGTCGTCATTTAGAATCTTAATAAAATTTGCAAGGTCTCTAGAGGATTACTTTTTTGACTTTTTTAATTTTTAGGCAAATTATGAAGTGTCAAAGTTCATACAAAATAGGACATTTTCAGAGGTTTTTACTGGATTAGTTTTACACAAATTTAGAAATTGGTTTCTTTAGAAACCTAGATAATATCCACAAGATACTGTGTTTCCAAAATATTTAATGAAAAGTGTGTAATAACGTCATAATCAGTTATGAGCGGTTGTATGAAAAACAGTGAAAATGTGAGTCGTGATGCACCACCTTAAGGCACGCAAAGGTTGCTCGCTGCTTTCTAAAACCAAGAAAAAAGTCATTCATTACCCATCATGGGAATGCAGGCTTGCTCGGTCCAGATGGGGTCTATATTCCTGGAATCGTTGGCTATTTTATCCAGCCTGCCGTCGAAACTCTGGACCGTCAAGTACTTTTCCCGAATTACCTTGTTTGCGCTATAATTACTGCCACCTTAAAAAGAAAACAATGGATTAGTATATATCATGTGCACGGAAACTTGAAACATCACATGTTTCAAGTTACTGTCACAAAAAACTAATATTTCACAACTTCTATTTCCAAGCTAACCAGAGCTTGTGTTATAAGTACAACTGATAAACATACTTATACACCACTAATTTTTAATTAGTACAAATACTTAAAGGGCTTATTAGAATAGGTCTCGTTATTATTTAGGTTAAATTTCAATAAATAATATTCATAAACAGCAAAGTTATTAGAGTTTGTTTATATCCCAAAATGTTACTCAATTCCTGAAAATATTGTACAGGCTATTGATTATGAATGAAAAACAATAGAAAATCACTGCGCGTAGTGTTTCCTAGTAGTAACAGTTATGAATAAATGACCCAATTATGAATTTACCAATTATGAAAAACTTTCATAGATAATTTTGGAATTTCGTTTTTTTTTACTTTTGACTACACAGATATGATTAGTAACGGCTACGAATTCAGCCCCATTTTTTTGTGTACTAATAAAAAAAATAGGAGTGTATATTTCTAAATATATACATATTATAGATAAAATAAAATTCAAGCCAGGTACAGACTAATGTAGCGTAACATGCAATATAATAATACATAATGAAAGAATTTGCCGTCCACATTGTCGCAAGGTATCACGCAACGTAAGGCCGCTAACACACGGACTGCACCACAACAACTGCACGCAATTGCTATATTCAACTGCATGCAGTTGTCTGCAGCCGGATCTGACTTCACGCAGTTGACGCCAAGCATCTAGACCCGGAGCCAGTGTTAGGTTTACTTCTCGTAATATTATTAATACGGTGCCGCCGCTGACAGCAATGCAATCGAATTAAAAAGCTGCAACGAGCAACGCGAATATGGAATAGTCCTTTGTTATTATATTGCCATACGGAAGGTGACTTTTTTATACTATATCCGAAAATAAGAACGTAAATACAACTATTTTAGAATGTCAATTGCAGCATTTGATCAATTAAACGATTTACTAAAAGAATAACTGTGTCGTTAATACACTATGATGCGGAAGTATTTATAGGCTCCTGGACTAACTGCAGACTAACTGCATGCGGTCGGCGGTGGACAGCATGCGGCGACACTACACAACTGTAGCCGACCACGTGAAGTTGAAGGCACGACTGCATACAGTTGATATTGACTTCTCTCGACTGCAGCCGATCGCGTGCAGTTGGTATCATGACTGCTCGAAGTCGAACGTACAACTGCATGCAGTTGAATATAGAGACTGCGTGCGGTTGTTGTGATGCAGTCCGTGTGATAGCGGCCTAACAGTATGCGATGGGTATGCTGTACGCGCGCGTTCAGCTAGCCTAGCTAAGTAACAACGTTTCGTTTCGAATCTCTTTCTACATTCAGTAACGCCTCCGATTCCTTTGTTCTGACCATGTGACTTAACATTGAAATGATGTCATTCCCATACATTTGCAATTTTCTACTAGCGTTAATGATTGTGGATTATCAACTTGGCTAAGCCTTCTGAGCATTCCGATTATGTGAGTAGGTACATTGTTCGATTCGAGCGCGCGTTGCGTCCACACTTATGAAATGCTCCTGTCATGTTACCTTGCATATTTTTTCTTTCTTTCTTTCTTTCAGTCTGTACCCAGCTTAAACAATTTTAATGAGTACAACCGCAAGATGTACTTTGTTTAAAAGAAATCACAACATATTGTACCAAGATTACCATCCTATTCATTTTTTTTTCTTTAAAAATCGTATTTAAATCCATTAGATAATTTACTAATTTAACTACATTTCCATTGACTTGAATAATTTACTTCCTATTTCTAAAATAAACTTACCTTCTGCCACAAAGTACAAAGTAATGTACAAGTATTCTTCTCCGTTGTACCTCCAGATCTTGAATCCTTGTTCTATCGCGTCATAATGTAAGTTTACTTTATCTATTCGTTGCTGCAATAGACATTTTTGATCATTAAAGATTTTCAAGAGACTGGAAAAATATATTGAGGCCCAAACACGATGTAAACTAAATCGTTAAAGGGATGGAGCTACTTAGGCGCATAGCTCCATCCTTTTTTCTCGCTCACATACCTAACATTTAACAAGTCATGGTAAGGCCATTATCAGTTGCGTATGGGCCTTTGATGAAGGTGGACGTGTTGTCCCTAACTGCTGGTAAAGTAACGAGCCAATGTTTTTACCCCCTGTGTTACTACGTCTATTACAGTGACCAAGAGATATAGCTACTGCCTTCCGGGGTATTTATCGACAAAATTAAATATAACACATTATTCTTCACATTTTTCTGGGCTCGATCATTATGTCATAGATTCAATCCATACCTGCACCTTTGGAATCAAAGTTTAGACCAGGTCTATTATATAGTGTAGTACATACATGCACTAGCACAGGTGGTAAACACATTGGCTTATTGTAATAAAATAATAATGCAAAAAAAAGCTAACTGAATGGTTATTAAATATAAACTATAATAGTATTGTCTAATCATATTTAGGTAACTAAAACTAAAACTAGATCCACACAAACGCACCTACATGCACACGCAAGCCATCACACACGCATACACCTACACTACACTACGCATATTCTGTACTAACACTACCTTTTTACTTAAATTAAAACTAATTACTGTTTTTATATAAAGTGGTCGAGTATCTTACTACATTGTCAGCGCGTTTAGTACAAAATCTACTTAAGTCGTGTAATAGTTAAAGGGTGGAAGCCTGGTGTCCTGAAACACAGGCCTAGAGCCTAGCTTACGCACCAGTCTCCTACAATATATAATTGTAACTGGTTTATTGTTTGTGTTTTTTGTATACTCATTGAAATATTTGTTAATTACTATATATTGTAGTGAGAAAATAAAGCATATTATTATTATTACGGCACCAGCAGTTAAGCTGAACACGTGCACCTCTGCCAACCAACGGCGTTCAACTGTCTCACTCGAGACAAGTATAGTAACACTACACATAGTTAAAAATCCCTACTAATATTATAAATGCGAAAGTAACTCTGTCTGTCTGTCTGTTACGCTTTCACGCAAAAACTACTGAACGGATTTAGATCAAATTTGGTGGGTAGGTAGAAGAGACACTGGAATAATACATAGGCAACCTATAATCCCACTGCTGAGCACGGGTCTCTGCCCGCGCGATATAAACTGTAGTCCACGCGAGCGAAGCCGCGGGCGGAAAGCTAGTAAACAATAAAATGATGTGCACTATACTTACATTAACCTGCAATGCGGCGACCCGCCCATATTTGTCGTAGTACAAACCGATCAAGAGACATTCTTGGTCCTTTTTTACCCACATACCATTCAATCCGACATAGCCTGAGGGCTGCGTAGGGCCTTGCACTTGTTCATAGCCCTGGGACTTGGCTTTTTCGACATCGACCGGAACACAGTTAAAACCGCTTACCACGTCAAATTTATCTGTAGAATAAAAGAATGAGAATGTTATCAAAATATATTTTGGTGTATATGTTACGGCTAAAGATTAGTGTGAACACAAACTTAAGATTAGCCGGCTAAACTGAGGTTTATCTGGGAATACCACTCATTGATTAATCACTAAAACTCAGAAACTATACTTTACATACTTTTTCAGCGTCGTTTTCTTGTCGTAGTTGAGTTTTAGTTTTTGACTTTTTAAGTTTTTCTATACAATAGATATAATAGAAAGAAAAACGATAAATCACACGTCCAATGGTGAACTGCAGGGCAAGGGAGAAGCTCATCAGTTTTTCGTCCTCGAAATCGGGAAAACTCATTTTTGATAAATTTTCGACGTGTTTTCGCTTTAGTGTCGGTGGCACCACTGAACCCCTACTACGAGCTCTTAATACGATCTTTTTGACGACCTAAACTGAGCTGTTAAAGGGGAGCTATAATAGTCGTAACCATAATCATTTATTATTTTGCAAACATGGGTATAGCAGGGCTATTTACATACTCGTATAGGGTGTACAACCACGGAATAACGAAAAGTAGAGGCAGTGCCCCTTAGATACCGCGCGCGTGTCAACATCAAGCAAGATTCGCAGATTACATGTAAAGGTGAATATGGCATCTATTTCAAAAGCACTAGCGTTCTGAATAGAATAAATTGGTTACAGCGCTATCTAGCGTTGAGTAACCGAACTCATTGTAAATTGGTTTTTAGACGAAAAACTTCTTTATTGTTTGTGTCATGTCAAATAATAACAACTTTCTTACGTTGTAATAAGACCTAATTTATGAAAGCAATAAGAATATGATTTGTAAAAGTTAAGTTTGTAATTCGTAGCTTCGTAGCCAATCATATCACTGTTTTTTATGTGTGTAATGTACAATTTGATACGCAAATGTGTGAGCTTGACGACACTGGTTCCCGTGCTTAGCCACGTTAGGGGCACTTCTACCTATATTTTCTGTTCTGTGTGTACAACTCCCTCTTTCTCGTTCGTGAGCGAGGTGGAAGTATCTAGTTGAAATTAACATCTATTTCAACCTGCCGGCCTGCTGTAGTGTCGCATTCGCAGCTACTCGTCATCTACTACATGCTGTCTGCAGTCTGTATTTTGAAGAGAACAGTGGGAAAAAGGTAATATTTTTTTATATCGTTGAATATAAAAGGACTTACAACACAAATCTTCATCCCACATCTTAGGCTCTGAAACAAAAAAGAAATACATAAAAATCATCAGGATGAGAATGCGAATGGTACTCGTATACCTACTTAGGTACTGTTTTGTCTTCAATTTATGCTAAACACGCACACAAGGTGTCTTCAAGGCTAGAGTTAATAGGCTCTTATAAACTAGGGCACTTCACCATTTACGATTGCATTACTGCTTACCTTCAGGTGGGATCGCAGTGAGTAATAGTATACAGGATTATTTATAAAACACTGGTGACCTCTCAGGACTATGTTACTAACAAGTTTTGTTCTTTGACTTCAAAATTTACCATATATTTGTTCATCAGATTTTTATACAAAAATAAAAATTTAAATTGAACGTTCTAAATATTACAAAGTCTATGCGAAGCAAGCAATAGCAGAGGGGAGCGGGGTCCGGCGGTGGAGTTCTTGATGTATACCAAAATACAGAGTTGAAATGTGCTAGATAGAACAACGAAATCTTGAAGTTTTGTTTTTGGTACTTGAATTATGTTTAGTAAAAAGTCATAGAACGAAAGTTGTTGTTTATGATGTTAGTAATACAGTCCTGCAAGGTTGTTAAAATATTTTACAAATAACCCTGTTTATCTTTAAAAAAAAAATCGAAAGAAGAAAAATATTGAAAAAAAAAACTTTTTACAAAAAAATATTAAACCGACTTCAAAAAGCACAAAATAACTTTAATTTCGGAAGTCGGTGTTTCTACAATAGATACCTAATCTTGTCTCTTCGTTATTTAACACCGACTTCCGAAATTAAAGTTATTTTGTGCTTTTTGAAGTCGGTTTAATTTTTTTTTTGTAAAAAGTTTTTTATTTTTCCCCTTTTAGTTATGGTAGCACCACTAAAAAGTACATACCCTTCAGCTAAACATAAATTACCTTATAGCCAGAGTGCATCTCATAGCGATTCTTATAATCCCAAATACGGTAAATATTACTTTCCCCTCCCCCTTTTCTTTCAGTCAGTCATCGACTACACGTATAAACAAAGCAATTTTACTTGTTACGACAATTCTGCTATGATTCTATGAGGAGTTCTGTTCCATATCTTCGAAGTTCATGATCAGATCATAACAATATCTGTATAGGACCAACTTGGAAGCATAACCTTGCAAGCAAAAAAAAAATTTTCAAAATCGGTCCACAATTGACCGAAATATCGGTGAACATAAATACAAATAAAAAAAAAAAAACATACATTCAGCCGAACAAAGAACCTCCTCCTTTTCGAAGTCGGTTAAAAATATATAATTTTGCTTATTTAAAGTAAATATTTTTATTAAACAACTAGCTTTTGCCCGCAGCTTCGCTCGCGTTAAATTCATACATATACGCGGATACAGGAACAGAGAAGACACGAATACAGGAACAGAGGATGGAGGGACGACTGTTGATGTACTGGAGGAAGGAGTGCTGCTTTTTCGGAATAAACAGACTGCAATCTCATTTACTGATGATACCTGTAACATTAAAAAAAAAAACTGAATACCACACCGCATGCCAAAAGTAGTCTTGGTTAGATATTATACCTCCATGTGAAAGAATTTTGTCATGATAATTTAATCATTATTACACATATTTCTGCTCATAAAATAATGTAATTATCGAACTAATATTATTGAGTAGGCGCAGTAACTTGTGGGACGTTATAGGGGTGAAGGTGAGTAATGTGACAAAAAATGCTTGAAAAATCGGCATTTTGAATGTATGTTACTTTTAGTAATTAAGTTAATAGAAATGCATTAGATAGGAGATATTTAAAGTTGGTAGAAAGTAAGATATTATAAAATTACCCTTCGCTAATGGTCCGTCAATCTCTTGCACTGCTGGACCTAATATTTGTCAGCATTTTATTCTCCAACTCATTCACAGGAGAGCTTGGTAGGCGCTCCATCAGTTAGGGCTGCATTTTTCCAGTGAGGTTGTAGCTTTGCCTTTTGTTTTGGCTTTAAAGTCCATGTACCTACTGCTACTAGAAAGAAAAAAAAAATTGTAACTGAAAATATACTTTCATCCAATGCTCACTAACACCCAGATTACATACCTAAACCATATAAAATTACTAAGAATATACTTTTCAAATACCGTAATTAAAGACAATGAGAGAAATGAATGCAAGCATTCGCTTGGGGTTTAATGAATTAACTACATAATTCAATTAATATGCATGCAATTTTTAGAGTGATGAATATTAATTTTAAGTTGCCTCACTATTTAGACTTTATGTGGGGAAAGGTATTTTTGTCGCATTGTGTGAGAAAGATCTTTGAAAAATCATCATTTTAAATATATGGTAGGTCAATTTTATTAATGAACTGAATAAAAATGCATTATTTACGGCTAATTCGAAAGAATAATAACATGATTTCTGTTGTTTATTTACGTAAAACGTCAAAAGCATTTTATAAGCCGCATAAAATAAAATGTTCTCTAAATTGCAGAATTATAACGCGCAACATGTGATTTTTAACTTAGCTGTATAATAGTCGATAAAAAAAATAGAGCTGTGACTGTATGCACCTTATAAGCACCGTTAATTTTTCATAAGCACCGTAGTTTCATAGACACTTCATGTGATACATAATACCAAAGTTACGAAATTCTTAGTTGACAACTGAGTTCGGTGTATAACTAATCGTTGACAGTTGTAGTTGCTAACTAAGTTAGCTAATAGCCCTTCAGGTCATCGGCCCACCTTGTAGGAGGCCTTCCGGCCCCAACGGTCATCTGTTCTGCGAGCTATGTGCCCTGCCCATTGTTACTTAAGTTTGGCAATTCTTCGTGCTATGACGGCAACCTTGGTTCCTCAAAATGTTATACTTACTAGGCTTTTATTGAATCTAACTGTATAAATAAATTTGAAAAGGCAAAAATGAAATAAAACATGTGATATGTAGGTATGTACAGATTCTGTTTCCTTTGTAAGTGAACCGAAATATCCGAAGCTAGCCCAAACAGGCTTTTGTTGTTAAGGAAAAGTATTCAAAAACCCGATGTACCTACCTATTGTTGCCAGTCAATAAATAATTAATTCGTTCTTATTACATCAGCTATGTACTCAGCTGCATAAAATTGAAAGTAATGCTTGCCAAATAAAAGTTAATTGTTAAAGCATTCAATAATTCGGTTTTACTTTTCAATAGTTAGCACTTGTACAAATAACTATTTTATACAGCGTATTAACTACTTGTACGTACGTCTGTATTTGCTGAATACGATACAAATTTTTAGTATAACGGCATTTAAAAAAAAAGACTTTCATTTATGTATTTTTGGTACGGTCATTGAATTTTCGGGGTGTATCCGGGGTGGTCCCAATCAACATCTATCGGGGTTCAAGCCAACTTCACCGGAACGTAAAATTTTTTTTCTTCTTGGAAAAATCATCTCATGACATCCTCCGCTCTTGGGCGAATCGGGAGATACTGTCAGACTTTTACTGACTAAAAACCCACTCCTGTTTCTGCTTTGCCATTGTACCAGAGCCCCGGGGATCTCTTTCGCATCACCCATGGCCCCAGTAGGCTTCGGCCCTACTGGGGCCCTACGGTTGCTGACAATTCCTTGAGGCGCGCGTGTGTAACCACGCGCCGTCGACGACCTGAGCCGTCCGCGAGCCCGCAACTATGGTGGCGGGTTATAAGGATCGGAATCCCGGCGGCTAAGGCGCGAGGGCCACTGTCTCGAACGTGCGGCCGCCACCTTTGCTAGCATTACTGCTTCACAGAAGGAGGCGACCGCCTGCCACTCTTCCTCGCTGCGGATCATGCAGATCGATGCCACCGATCGCCCCCACGAGGACACGGTGGTGCTCTGCCCAGGCGGGGCACACCTCGACCGTATGCTCCACCGTGTCCTCCGGGCAGTCCACACATTGGTGATACCCGGGACCTGCACGTGACGCACCTTCCTGACAAGCAAACGAGGTTATGGCGACATGCCAACACAAACTGGACCAGCGTGACGGGTTATGGTCCAAAACCCCTCCAATGGATAGGACAAGAGACAGATCCCCGGCGACTCCTGCGGTTGTGTTGGTGTGGATTGACGTGGGTGCAACCCTGGGTCTAGGTCTCTAGGAGCTGAAAATCTCCGGGCGAAAATGATTACCCGAACGAAGCTGTAACTAAAACAACATCATATGGACCAATGAATAAACGATTTGAATTTAAATTTGAACGACCTTAACTACACAATAGATTCCGGCTCAGAATTTGCCTTTCAAGTTTATTAACCCAAGGAATACAATTTTGCATATTTGCATTTCCACCTTTTCACCTCCTTAAAAATATAATTTTCGAAAAAAACCCCTTAGTACTCACCTATATCATAATTGACTTGTGCTAAATATCTCGTTCCTAGGCTCTAGGCCCAGTGCGCAGTACTCAGTTTCGGGATTAAATATAATGACCACCATAAAATGCTTTGATAACCTTGGTTCTTTTTTTTTATTTTAGGTTTGCGCTTGACCGCTATCTCTTTATCTTTTACCAAAAAAAAAACTTAACACCAGAAAAATAAAGTTTAAAATTACAATAGTATAACCTATTTTAGTCACAACTGCACTTCAAATTGTATTCAAACACCAAATATAGTAAATGATCACAAAATATAGTAAATGATCACCAAATATAGAAAATCACCATTTCTTAGCGAGCAAATTAATGCATTATTTCTGCCTAAATAAACCACTGTGATTGCCATAAAATGTAGGCTTATTACCAAACAAGCTTTTGCCCGCGGCTTCGCTGGCGTAAAATTCGAGGTAACGGGTACGGTTCCTTTTTCGGCTTATTTTTTCCCGACATCTTTTTTTTTATCTGATATAAACTAGTACTTGACTGCGAACCCACCTGGTGGATCTTCAACAAATATCGTTAATGTATACAGAAATAAATACAAAAACTTAACAAATTATATACTAAAACCTTCCTCGAGAATCACGCTATCGAGTGGTGAAAACCGCTTGAAAATCGGTGCAGTAATTTTTGAGTTTATCGCGAACAGACAGACACACAGACGCGGTGAGGACTTTGTTTTATAATATGTATTGATACAATATCGCTCGCCATACAAATTCATCTTTAGATACGAAAATATGAAATATTATTTATTATTTTCGTCGTGTGTGTGATACTCCATTGAATTGTATGGCGAGCGATATTGTATCTTAAGATAAAATATTATAGTATCTTAGCCGTGTGCAGCGCCCCTTAGTTAACTCCACCGCGGGTAACATAGCCTACGATAAACTTCGGTTGGTACAGTAATGGGTCAAGGGATCGAACCGCAAAATTAAGTTTGTTTTAATTTAGTTCGAAAATGCTACAAATGATGCCTGGGCCTCAAGTCTGCTATTACAATAGTGTCAGAATGGTCTATCATTGACTTCATAATTGTTGATTTTGACAAGTTTTGGTAATCTACTAATATAATGGCGTCATAATGACTTTCCAATGGTCAACCACTGACAGTTCATCAAAGAAGTGGCTTAAAATGGTAATCTCGTACATAATGACAAATGAATATCTGACGTATGCGGAAATTTGCAAAACTTTTGACAGTTGTTTTGATCAGTGACCTACCATTAGAACGTTAATCATCATCATTTCAGCCGACAGACGTCCACTGTTGGACATAGGCCTCCCCTAAGTGTCGCCACAATGATCGATCCTGCGCGTCTCGCATCCATCGGTTTCCCGCAACCTTCACCAGGTCATCGGTCCACCTTGCAGGAGGCCTTCCGACGACGTCTTCCAGTACGAGGTCGCCGCCATCTGTTCTGCGAGCAATGTGCCCTGCCCATTGCCACTTAAGTTTGGCGATTCTTCGGGCTATGTCGGCAACCTTGGTTTTCCTGCGGATATCTTCATTTCTGATTCGATCCCGCAAGGAAACTCCGAGCATAGCCCTTTCCATTGCCCTCTGGGTGACTTTGAGCCTTCTGATGAGGCCCATTGTGAGCGACCACGTTTCGGCACCATATGTCATCACTGGCAACACGCACTGGTCATAGACTTTCGTCTTGAGACACTGTGGTATATTGGACGAAAAGATACCGCGCAGTCTCCCGAACGCCGCCCAGCCGAGTCGGATTCGACGGTTGACCTCTTTCTCGAAATTAGCTCTACCCAACTGGATTGTCTGTCCGAGGTAGACGTAATCGTCCACTACTTCGAGTATAGAGTCTCCGATCTTGATAGGAGTGGGTGCTACATGGTTGTTTATCATGACTTTAGTTTTGTCCATGTTCATTTTAAGACCCACTCTTTCGGAAGCTCTACTGAGGTCATTGAGCATTGTGCTGAGCTCCTCCGTAGTCTCGGCCATGACTACTATGTCGTCGGCAAACCGAAGGTGAGTGATGTACTCGCCATTAACATTGATGCCTAGTCCACTCCAGTTCAGAACCTTGAAGACATCCTCCATTGCGGCCGTGAACAGTTTCGGAGAAATGACGTCTGCCTGCCTCACGCCCCGCTGCAGAAGGATAGGTTTCGAGGTCTGGTCCTGAAGTCGGACTGACATAGTGGCGTTTTTGTACAAACACTTCAGCACCTCGATGTACCGATAGTCTATCTGGCACCGTTGGAGAGACTAGTTGGAGAGAGATTAGAACGTTATTGTGCAGTTATTAGTTTTAATAAGCTCGATATTGTCATTCTACCACCACTCTATTACGAGACCATTGTCAAATCAATGATCGATCATTATGATTTAGCAGATTACGAACTTTTAGCAAAATGACAATGGGATCGTGTTGGAATGACGAACTTATAAAAATAGCAGACTCGGGCCCCTGGTATCCAATCACACAGGCCAGTGGATAGACCGAAGGAAGGAAGCTAAGCAACAAGGCTTTCGCTCATTTTATTTTTCTTATCGACACATTACTGGTGGGTGACACTAGTAACACAATTTATTTTTCAATAACCATATCAAATTGGTTTACAGACAGTATTTAGACAGATGATGGTGAATTCAACAATGCTTATTAATTTCCTTATACTTTTATATTTACTCTGTTCCAAAGCAACGTGACTACTTTTCATATCCATTTTATGTGTAGCACCATTTTGTTAATTATTTGTTCAACATTATAATTTTATGGCCTATTCATTAACTTGGAGTGAGAAATCCCCACCAAACGTGTTCTCACGTTGGCATCGTGAGGCTTGCGTGTCTCTGTGTTCTTGAGGGCTATGCCGGTAGAGCTACTCATGCCGAAAGGCCTACCTGCGAAGGGATAATCACCACTAGGTTTGAACAGTGGAATTTACTGATAAGGAAATAGATCATTAGAGATGAACACTCATAGAAAAGCTTACATGCCAAGCACAAATAAATTATCACAAGGGCAGGAAGGTAATGTAGGGATGATGTGTATTTAATTAAAGCATAAACTAAACAACGGCACCAGGCAACGGCGCTAACGCCCCAGCCGCCGCCCGGATTTCGTTCCCGATTTCTGGCCACCATAGGCGCGAGCGGACGGCGAGCTATGGGTAGCTCGCTGACCGACCGACCGGTTACTGTCCGGAGCGAGCCCAAGTCGTCGATGGGTGTTGATTAATGATTATTTGTTGTGACAAAATAAAAATAGCTTCATAATTCAATGGTTTTAGGTCGCACACGGGCTACCGGCCATAACCACAAAAGGCCGCCACAGCATATTTCCTGTAGGTTTCATACAATAGGGATGCGCCGCACAATATTGACGCCGGTGGCCGCCACACGCTACAAATCGCCGCTACTCGCTTCTTGTCGCCCGAACCGGCCACCGGCCTCAAGTGACTTGTGGTCTCTTCTAGCTTTTCGTGGCGGCATTTATGGCTGTGGCATGAGGCCCATTTGCGGTAACACTTTGAGAAAATATATACTCTTAATAAAAATAGTGGGAATTACGCCTATACAAAGCTATTTTTATAGAAAAGTGTAACATTAAATGGTGCTTTTTAGATTTGATGTGATATAATTACATATCTTCTTCTCAGTCGTACACTCTTGCCAGAGTGGTCGTGGTCATGTCTCGGTCGAGTCCCGCACCACCGCCTCTCTCGCGATACGACGCCATGCAGCTCTGTGTTTGGCGGCTTGGGAGCCTTCATTTACGCTGTAGTGTGTCACAGTTTTGATGAGATCCGTCCACCGTGTTGGAGAGCGTCCACGAGATCTTTTGCCCTCGACTTTCCCTTGCACCACCAAACGTTCCATCGAGTCCTCGTTGCGGGTGATATGCCCGAAGAACTTAAGGATTCGTATATAATTACATATATAAAACACCGAAAACCTTAATTAAGGTATGCTGAAAGTACAAAATATTTGTTTTAGCTATGTAGAACCCCTCGTGGTTCGAGCGTTTTATTACAACCGCCGTTGAACCACGGAAGTTGGATATGCTACTACATAAATAATGTGGTTTTATTCTCAAAACTTTAATGCAAGAGGTGTCGCATTATCTGCAGACATGATTCGTATCGTTACACTTCTGTGTCTCACCGCACCTGTGTTTTCTTGTAAGTTTTATTTTATTTCTTAGAGGCTCACCTTTTCCACTCGACTATCGTCAATATCGAGCATGGTTTATAAGCTTGTTACTTCATCTAACGCAATCCTACGCGATGTTTGACGAAGAGACAACGGGAAAAAGAGAGATAACGCCTGAAAACTCTGTTAGCGTTCGGTTATTCCGTGATTTACTCGAATATTTCACAAAACTTGTTCCAGTGTTTTTTGAACCCTAAAAAGTTTTGAAAAAAATATGTCTGTATCTTGATTAAATTTGCAAGGTTTCTATTGTTATATTTTTTTGATTTTATTAGTAAATTATGAAGTGTCTAACTTTTAAGATAACATTTTCGATATTGACGATAGGCGAGTGGAAAAGGAGCCTCTTAAGTACTTAGGGCATAATGGATGTTTTTAGATTCTGATAATAAGACTAGATATAATACTCAGAAACAGGTCCAAAACCAAGGTCATGGTTGTAGATAGATCTGGAAAATTGGAGCTCACTGGCGCTTTGGACCTAGAAACAGTGGATAACTTTATTTACCTGAGCTCGAATATTAGCAACGATGGGTCGTGCGAGAGGGAAGTTCGCAGGAGAATTGGAATGGCTAAGAGCGCTATGTCTCAGCTTAATAAAGTCTGGAGGGATCGTAACATTTCCGTAAAGACCAAAACCAAACTGGTACGGACACTAGTTTTCTCGATCCGTGGTTCAACGGCGGTTATAATAAAACGCTCGAACCACGAGGGATTCTTCATGGCTAAAACAAATATTTTGTACTTTCAGCATACCTTAATTAAGGTTTTTGGTGTTGACTTGAATATATGTAATTATATCGCACGCTGAGAACGAAAGTGACTCAACTCAAAATTGCTAATTTTTGGCAAAGAGCGAAAATGTGTCCGTCGTATTAAGCATTTTCTGTTCATTTTACAATAACACTAAAACATGGTAACAAAAGTTATGAATTTCTGTTGAAATTTATTGTTTCACTAAATAGCTTTAGAAACATTATTTCGATTTCGTCACTTTCATTCGGGCGCGGGGGGAGGGAACGGTTGAGTGACAAAGAGACCGAAATATACCTCTATCCTTTTCTTACCTTTATTGGCCAGTTTTCTAATATAATTATGATAGAATATACTTTTTTAAGTCATTCTGTATAAATAACTCATTTAACCAAAATTTTGAAATCGGTCACTTTCGTTCTCAGCGTGCGATATCACATCAAATTCAGTTTATTGGTGTCAAATTCCGTCAAATTGAAATCAAAGATTTTATATATCCTACTAGCATGTGTAATTGTAATAAACTTACACACATTTTTGCTGTTTTTCATACAACCGCTCATGACCGATTATGACGTTATTACACATTTTGCATTAGATATTTTGGAAACACAGTATCTTGTGGACATTATCTAGGCTTCTATTGAAATCAATTTCTAAATTTGTGTAAAACTAATCCAGTAAAGACTTCTGAAAATCTCCTATTTTGTATATATATGAACTTAGACACATCATAATTTGCCTAAAAATTTAAAAAATCAAAAAAGTAAAACTATAGAAGCCTTGCAAATTTTATTAAGATTCTAAACGACAACTATTATCAAAAACTTTTAAGGGTTTAAAAAAACAGCTATTTCCTGGAGCAAGTTTTGTGAAATATTCGAGTAAATCTCGGAATTACCGAATACTAACAGAGTTTTCAGGCGTTGTCTCTCTTTTTTTGCGTTGCCTTTTCGTCAAACAGCGCATTGGATTGCGTTAGATAAAGTAACAAGCTTTTAAACCATTTTCGATGTTGACGATAGGCGAGTGGAAAAGGAGCCTCTTAAGTACTTAGGGCATACTGGATGTTTTTAGATTCTGATAAATAAGACTAGATATAAGACTCAGAAACAGGTCCAAAACCAAGGTCATGGTTGTAGATAGATCTGGACAATTGGAGCTCACTGGCGCTTTGGACCTAGAAACACTTTATTTACCTGAGCTCGAATATTAGCAACGATGGGTCGTGCGAGAGGGAAGTTCGCAGGAGAATTGGAATGGCTAAGAGCGCTATGTCTCAGCTTAATAAAGTCTGGAGGGATCGTAACATTTCCGTAAAGACCAAAACCAAACTGGTACGGACACTAGTTTTCTCGATCTTTTCGTATGGCGCTGAGACTTGGTCGCTAAAGGCTTCAAACGGCATCGACGCCTTTGAGATGTGGTGCTGTACGTCGATTCTGTAAAATTCAGACAACAACTCGCATTTCACTTCGATACTCACTCTCACTTCGCATAAGGTTCAAAACGACCTTGATTTTGCATTCTGTAAGCATCACCTAGGCACTTGCGAAGTGAAGTGAGCTCCGCAGCGACCAATACTGTACTAGTGATTACCACACTCAACTAAATGTAAGTTGAGATTTATCGGTTTTTTATTTTACCAGTTTTTGACACAGAATTTTAGCTATTATGGATGTTTAAATTAAAATATCTTATTTAAAAGAATTTGAGGCAGCTAATAAGTAAAAAAAAAACAGAAAACTCTAAGTTCGTGCCGTGAATATAATCTATGCTTACCTTACAAAAAAAATGACTGACAGATAATATCATTAGTAATCTGTGGACAATATTTATGTTTTATAGTGCGTTGCATTGTTTTGTTTATTTTTGGTCGTTCAGTGCCGATAATAATTGTAAAATAATCATGAAGTAAGTTTATATTTCTGTTTGTAAAAATAGTATTAAGTAATAGAAGTGTTTATTTGGTTTTCTAATCCAACATTAATGTTTCAGTTCAAATGAGACGCGTTCCTCTCACCCATCATCGGCTCAGCTTGAAACTCTGGTAGAGTTTATGGAAAGAAACCCTGGCATGGCGAAGGGTTTCTTGAGAACTCTAAATGCCAGAGAGCGAAGTCGACGCCAGTGGGAGGAACTAGCCGTGCGTCTAAATAGTATAGGTGGCACTATCAAATCTTACAAACAGTGGACTAAGGTTAGCAGTGCTTTTTTTTTCATGTTAGAACCACTTAACATAGAATCACTTAACATTCCTTAAAGCAAACCACTTAAAATGTGCTACGAATCTTGGTTTAAAGTGTGTTCCTTGATTTCATAAATATCTTATTTTAATTTTACTCAAGTCTTGACTATTTTAATAATAATTTCTTTAACTAAATATCTGGTTGTAGTATTGGTCTGACAAAAAAAGCGCCATAAAAAAAAAAGTTGCTGCACGCTCTGCTGCTAGGCGTAGGACTGGTGGTGGGGTGGAGGATGAAGTGGAGCTATCAGAGCTTGAAGAAAGAGTTGTTGCTTTATGTGGTGGTGAAAGTTTTTCAACAGGAGATGCACATTTAGGCATGCAGCCATTTCCGGTAAGAAATTTAGAAATGCAATAGTTTAAGTAAGAAGTACTGGGAAGAACTCTGCAAGATTTGCTGTCGTTTTTTATAGCACCAAATTTTTTTTTTGTAGATTTGACCCATTCTAATGTAAATTTGAAATCATACCCTTTGTAATGTAAAGTGAATTTTTATTAGAATTTTTGGTAAATGTACCTACCTGTTTCAGGAAAATGATACTCCATCTCCATCACATGAAGTGCAACAAGTACAAGATGCTGATACTGACAATGTATGATATTTAAATTTAATTCATAATTGTATGGGATTAATTAATGATATACTCTTATCTAGCATTTATCTGTTTATATTTACTTATTATAGATTCATGTACCACAACAGCAACAGAGTCGGGCACCTACAGAGGAGTCACCTACACCTACTAATGTATTTTATGTAAGCTATATTGTATTAAATACTGTGTAGTACCTAGTCACATCAGATTTATATAGGTACATGTACCCACTATTATAAATCTGATGTGTCTAGATTATATTCCATAAGATCTAAATCTAGTACCTATAAATATTCAAATTCATTACTAATATAATTCAAATAGTAATTTATCTGTAGGGTACATTTTATCCAATTTACTTTTCAGGATTCCAACCTGATTGACGATAGGCAAGAAACCACTCGTAATTACAGACCACCACATCGTGCAATTTCTAGAAAACTGTTTGCATCCTTATCCAGCTCAACTGTTGGAACAAGCCAAAGCATTTTACAGGTAAGTGTCTGAGTAGAGACAGATTTGAGTTGTCACAGCAAGTGTATCCTGTAACTATGATGATTCAAATCATGCCTTGAGAACAGATCTGCTACACTCTAGCTCAAGCTATAGGGCTTTAGTCGGGTAACCATGGTACATGTTTTTTTTTTAATTTAAAATTTGTTTTTGAAATTTCAAGTGCTTTAATTAATATTATTTATTGTGTCACTAGCAACTTTCCTTGGAATTGTCATTATTTAATAATAATATTAGGAAGTAGGTTTCTTTTTTAAGATTGTTTCTGTTGTTTCAGAATAACCAGTTAGAAGTCACCCCTCCTCCAAATCCTCATGTATATCATCCTAGCCTGTCCCCTCCAACTATAACACTGTCACACACACCCACACCTTCACCTTCTCGCCGTGGTTCCACCCAAGTATCCTCCCCAGTGATTCATCGATCTATTGCTTCATCATGTAAGTTAAACAACTTTTATTAACCCTTCAGATACCGTCGGTGGTCGCTTGGGGATTCATGAATTAATATTAGTTCGAGTATTTTTAAGAAGCTCATGCTCAATGATGAACTCAGTTCATAATATATTTGGGTTGATTTGTACTTTTATTTTGTACAACTTGATTTAAGAAAAATATTTGAAATTAAAGGTAGTATTAGGAATAGAGCTGCCAACTTATGGAACCTGTATGCAAGTTATGTAAACATATATCTTTTTAGCTTCACGTCACGCAGCTTCAGTTGCTTCACCTTCTCGCCGCTCTAGGACAGTTCGTGGTAGTCGAGGTGGTTCTGTGTGTAAGTACACAAACTAAAAATAACTATCAAAACTTCAGTTTTGAAACAAATGACAACGAAAAGCTGCTATTTATTTAAGAGTTTTTATTAACGCATATCAGTAATAGGTATTCTCTTTTCAGCATCACGTCACACGTCTTCAGTTGCTGCTCCGCCACCATCACAACGGCGAACGGAATTCTCCACCACCACCGATAGATTCCTGAGGGTGGAAGAACAGCAGCTGGAGTTACAAAGACAAAAAGCACAAATCTTGCACTCCTTTCTGGAGAGGAGTGTAGAGCGAGACACAATTTTAGCTGAAGCTGTGGCTGCAGTCGGGAAAGGGCTGCAAGCCTTGGCAGAGGCCAAGAGTAGAGATAGGGTGTAGCAATATAATTTAAAAGTAGTTTGTTAGTAGTAGTATTAGTATGTTTTAGTTTTTAATTTAAGATTTTTAAGTCCGGTTTTTTACATTTAAATTAAACACTTTTAACGAATACTGGCACAGTTTTATTCAAAGACCCGCCTCACACACCACAGAATATATACAATAAATGACACCACCAATCAATTAATTATGACGTGAACGCCAAAGCCTATTTACTATATTTCGCCTACGTAATTGCCCCAGAGCTAAATCGGCGTTAGATGGCAAATCCCTAGTTTGCCTCCTTTGAATATCAGCAATTGTTTGCAGCTCTTCTAGTCGCTCTTCTTCCGAAATTGTGAATGCCGGCAATCCAGCGCGATTGCACATGTTGTGCAAAACACAACATGCAATAACTATTTTTGCAACCATGTCTGGATGATAGTTGAGCACTCTGTGTACTAACAGGCACCTAAATCGTCCTTTTAGGAGGCCAATTGTTCTCTCCACTGAATTGCGAGCAGTTGAATGATGGTCATTGTAACAAGCTTCTGGGGAATTATCTTCAGCACCACTAATTGGTGTCATAAGGTAGGCGCGCTGAGCATATCCTGAATCACCTGAAAAAAAAAATCAAATAACTATGTAGGTAGTTTTTAGACCTAGTAATTAGATTTATTTTCTGAAGTAGAGGCAGGGAGGGATTAACTAACCAAGCAAAACAACTTCTTCACCAGCATTGGTTAATGCCTCTAAGTGGGCTTTTATAACACTATAGTTAAAAATGAAGCTATCATGAGTAGCTCCACCATATGTTGGATCCACATTTAAAATATTAAGATCTGCATCTGTTATCTGAAAAAATAATAATTTAAAAGACTAATTGAACATCTAATGACAAATTGATTACAACATTGAAATCCATTTTACCAATTGCACGTTTCTTGCATGGTAGCCTTTGCGGCAGTAAAAACGTTCTTCATTCTCTGCTGGTGTTTTCATTGCCACCAGAGTGCCATCAATACACCCAAGAGCTGCTGGAAAGCCAAACTTTTTGTAGAACCTGTAATTTACAGTAACCATGATCTACTGTCACAAAAAATTTAAAAATCAAAGGGAGTGACCCTTTAATTATAATATACCTACTAACCTTTCTTTTAACATTTGTCTTTCTTCTTTATTTTGAGGAAACCTAATATATTTTTTTACTATTTCCGGATTATTGAGAGCTTCCACAACTTCATTTATGCAACGAGATGCTGATGGTTGCGATAAATATGTCCTTATATTTTCCTTAATAATTTTCTGATAACTGCCATTAGCCAAGAATGACAAGGTGCATAACTGTGAAAAAAAAAATCAATAAAAAAATTAAATACCTACTTAATGTAGATCTAGTCAAAACAAAAAAGGGACCAATTCTGCCCCTAAGACAACCCTCAGTGGGTTGTCTTAGGGGCGGAATTGGTTCTTTTCATGCATAATAGAATGCCAATATTATAACTATACAGGGTCCTTAGACTAACATGAAAACATATAGCTAGTGGGGAAACCACCTAAAGGGAATACTCCTTATAATTAAGTGGTTTTCTTATTATGGTGGGCTTGTTTACAAATCTTTCAGGTATAAACTGTGTAAATACTGTGTACTTAGAAAATTAACTTTATACTTAGTAAAATGAAGCACTTACTTTTACACGAGTTGAAAGTCCTTTACCTCGACGTTTTGTGGGCTTTATTAGAGGCAGTAACTCATACTCCAGTTGGTCAATTAGCTCCTTTGACAATCTATACACGCTCACATAGTCGTCATCGCGGGTTAATAAAGATAAACTTCGAATTTTGGTAGATTGTCGACGCTTGTCTAGTTTATCCAAAGCATGAGCTTCTTCTAATAAAGATTTAAACAAAAACATTCTTGCCATCGTTATCGCCTAAGTAGATAGGCACTTATTCAGTTTAAAACTTTATTTGAACACTATTCAACTATGATTTCTTCTATTTTCACTCGTAAAATAGACGCTTTTAATTTGACACTTTGAATCGGGTTCGAGTGCGAAGTGAGCTTCGAAGTGACGGGGGAATTACCTTATAGAATGCCACTTTATACGTCATCTCATACTTTATCTGTCAAAATCTCACGGTCAATTTAGTTCAACTCGCAAACACGCTCGCAAGAGCAGCGCTAGTGTAGATTCGAATTATCAACCGAGTTTCAGAATGCCAATCAAGAAACTCACGGCGGATTCAGATGCGAAGTTTAGAATGAAGTCTTACAGAATCGCACGAGAAGGATGCTCCGTATCCCTTGGACAGCATTTCGGACCAAAGTATCCATTTTGCAAGAACTAAAAATCTCCTCACGACTGTCGTCCGAGTGCCTTCGCAAAGTTCTACAATACTTCGGTCACATTGCAAGGAAAGACGGTGGCAACCTTGAAAGGCTCATGGTGACCGGCAAAGTGCACTTAGCCCTGTACGTTGGTCCGACCAGATCCGCACCGCTCTTGACTTTATGATGTACAATGCCCTTCACATCGCCAGAGAAAGAAACAGATGGAAAAAGATCATAAGGGTTAAAGTGATGAAGCAGGGAGGTCACGACCCTCAGCATTGAGGAAAACGACGCAAGGAGGGGGATAAGAAATTTTTTTCAAAAACTTTTAAGAGTTTAAAACCCACGTATTTCCTAGAACGCAAAACGAACGTTCCTAAAGCCGCAGTCACACGTTATAGGTAACAACCGAAACTCTGAAATCATCGTCTGACTACGGCTTTTCTTTTTGTTCTGTTCTTGTTTTTCCATTTACCTTGTTTAATTCAGCATCCTTGTTTAATACTTTTTTCAGTGTCGTTTTCTTTTTTTTACTTTTCGTCAAACATCGTGTTAGATAGCTTTTAAACCAAACTCGATGTTGACGATAAGTAAGTGGAAAGGCAGCCTCTTAAATCTAGATGATAATTGTAATACTATAATTTTGTTTGTTACAGGGTGGGATTCAAAATGGGAAATGGGGTTCAAAGGTAAATTAAAAGAAAAACCAAAAAATAAAAATTTTAATTTCTAATGATTTCTTTTAAATGATGGCAAGAAAATTTACACTCGTCATTTAAATTTCAGTAAAATACGATTTCAATCCTATAGCGATGTTTAAAGAGGAGTCGTTTATGGATGTACCACAATCGAAACATTCAGCGGAGGTAATGGGTTGGGAGCTGACTCCTATCCTTATCCTTATCCTATTAAGGGGCCGAGATACAACTCGGACACTTCGACCCATGTGGATCTTTTGTGGTCCCCTAGATAGCTTACTCCTCCCCACCCTCGCTGAAAATCTCCTTCATAAGTTTCACAACGAGATGCGGGGATAAGAGCCTGTAATCCTCTGGTCTTGGATATCCTACCCCTAGAAGACTCATTCGCTTGTTAGCCAAAGCATCGCATGTGCACAGCAGGTGCTCCATGCGTTCTGTATGTTCCTCACACAACCTGCACATGGAAGTCGCGGCTAGACCCATTTTCATGAGCATGTCGTTGGTTCCAAAGTGCCCTGTAAAGGCACCCATCAGGTAGCGGATTTGCCCCCTGCTCATATTCCAGATACATTCCCGTGCCTTGAACGTAGAGCCCAGGAATTTCTTGGAGTGTCCCAGACCCGTAATAGACAGCCAGTGTGTTTTTTGGCTATGATCTGCATACTCCCTGAATGCGGCCTTCACGAGGCACGTCGAGATGCCTACACATGGTTCTGGTCCCACAAAGTCATTTGCGGAGCCCTCTCTTGCCAGTTCATCCGCCATTTCATTACCATGGATTCCCTTATGCCCTGGGACCCACATCAACTTTACCCTGTTACGCCTCCCAAGCCTGTTCAGGGCCCGGATGGCGTCCAGAATAAGTTTGGAGTCCACCTTGTAGGACGCCATGGCCTTGATTGCAGCTTGACTGTCACTTAGAATATAAATAGATTTATCTTTGGTTTGTCTTTCTATATTCTCTTGAGCACAGGTTATTATGGCATATGTTTCTGCTTGGAATACTGTTGCCATCTTCCCTAAGCTTCTACTACATTTGTAGCCTTTTGCGTATATTCCCGCTCCTGTACCGGATTCCATTTTGGATCCATCAGTGTACCATACCAGACTATCTTTTTCTGGTGGTTCAAGTCCCTTAGTCCAGTCTTCCATTGTTGGGATCTGGACCTTAAAGGACCTTTCGAATACAAACATGGTTTGCATTTTATCAGATATCATGCTTGTTACCCGATCCAGGTCCTCATTCCTATCGAATCTTGTATGGTTAGTCCTTGGCTTAGAGGCATCCCATAGTCCAGCAACAGCAAGACGATGCATTGCCTTCCTTGCCTCGAGTTCTACCATCATATGCAGGGGAGGGATGTTGAGGTATCTCTCTATTGCTGCCGTAGGTGTTGTCCTAAAAGCACCCGTTATTCCAAGGCATACTGTTCTTTGTAGCTTGGTCAGTGGCGCTTTGCACGTGGCAAGTTTCGTTCTTGTCCACCACACTATGCTGCCGTAAGTGATAATTGGTAATATCATTGTTTGGTACAGCCATCGTAGCACTTTAGGTTTTAGCCCCCAAGTTCTACCATATGTGGAGCGACACATACCGAACACCCGCAGGGCCTTTGTCGTTATGTTTTCCACATGAGTTTTCCACCTGAGCTCCTTATCAAGAGTTACCCCCAGATATTTAACTTCGGTGGACCATGGCAACTTGATTCCATTGAGGGAAGGGTTTCCTAGATTTCCCAGTTGCCTTTTCCTCGTGAATGGGATAATGACTGCCTTGCCTGGATTGATAGAGAGATGGTTCTTTGTACACCAATCTTCTGTCATCCTCAGCGCTTGTTGTAACAATCCAGACACTATGTTCGGGAATTTACCATTAACCATTATAGCTATATCGTCTGCATAGCCTACTGTGTAGAATGGTCCGGTGTTGAGTTTGGTGAGTAGCGAGTCTACCACCAAGCACCACAGTAATGGTGACAGCACTCCGCCCTGCGGACAACCTCTTGTCGTTTTCGCGCTGAGTCGGTCTCCCATTATTTCCGATCTGACTATTCTGCTCTTTAGCATATAGTCGATCCAATTACACGTGGTATCATTGATACCATGCTCCTTTGCAGCAATGCGTATGGACTCAAATGTTGTCTTATCGAAGGCTCCCTCTATGTCGAGGAAAGCCCCCACGCAGATTTCTTGTCCCTCTAGCGCAGCCTCGGCCCGACTCGCGACATAATGTAGTGCCGTTTCCGTGGACTTGCCGGGGCTATAGGCGCACTGTAGTCTATGTAGAGGGAATTTCTTAAGCGGTCCCTCTCTTAGGTACTTGTCTACCAGTTTCTCTAATGATTTCAAGAGAAAGGATGTAAGACTGATAGGCCTGTAAGCTTTAGCTTCTTCGTAATTTGGTTTACCAGCCTTCGGTATGAAGGTGACTTTGGCCTCTCTCCATGTCTTGGGTACGTACCCAAAGGCTAGGCAGGCTCTGTAAAGCCTACTCAGCTGCGGTATTAGAACAGAGGCCCCTTCTTGTAATAACACTGGGTAGATGCCATCCGGGCCAGGGGATTTGAAAGGCTGGAAGCCCGCTATCGCAAGCCTCAGCCTGTTCTCATCTACCACTTTCTTTGCAGTGAGCCAGTCATTTTTTGACGTGTGCTTACCAAGCTCGTCCCTTGTGACTGGCTCCTCTTCGTCGCTGTCGCGCACTACACATCCTGGGAAGTGAGTCTTAAACATCACACTCAGAGTGTCCTGTCCAGTTTCCGTAAGGTGCCCATTCTGATCCTTCACGGATGATAGTGGGTTTGCCTTGGTCATGGACATTGCTTTGCACAACCTCATTCCATCTGGTAAGGCTTCAATGGAGGTGCAATGCTGTCGCCAAGCAGTTCTTTTGGCCTTGCGTACCGCCTTATTATACCTCGTTAGCATGCTAGAGTAATCAGAAAAATCTTTCCTGGCTTTTGCAGCATTGAAGGCCTGTCGTGTTTCCTGACGTATTTTAGCCAGTTCAGGAGTCCACCATGGTTCCTTTTTGCAAAGGGCCTTTTTCTCTGGGCAATTATCTTCCCATGCACCTATGGTGCCTGCCGTGATTCTGTCTGCTTCAAATTCTATATCAAGTATGGAATTAAGCTTACCTTTAGGGCTCCCTAGGTTTACTTTGAGGTCCCTCCTGTACGAGTCCCAGTTTGTATGTCTTGGGTTTCTCCTTCGTCTAGTTTCGGCTTTGCCCGCCGTCCTAAACCTAAAGCATATATAATTATGGTCAGACAGAGAAACTTCGTCCGATACATGCCAATTTTCAACATGAGCACTGGCTCCGTTAGAAGCCAGTGTCAAGTCGATGACTTCAGCTCTTGCCGAAGTCCTGAAGGTGGGTTTATTCCCTGTATTAAGGATCTGTAGTGGGGAACTTACCACGAAGTCCAGCAAATCCTCCCCTCGTTTGTTGACATCTGTGCTGCCCCAAACGACGTGGTGTGCGTTCGCATCACAACCAAGTATCAGGTCAAGATTTCCTTGGCTGCCGTAGTCAACCAGTCTTCTAATTAGTGGTGATACTGGTTCCTTTTCTTCATATGGGAGATAGGCCGAGGCAAGGATAAGTTTCCTTTTCCCCGTCCCAGTCTCCACTTGGATCAAAGCTGTTGTGAGATCCCTGTAACAGAAAGTACGTAAGGGCATTGCCTCTATACCGCCCCTGATATAGATACAAGTCCTCGCGTCATTAGTTGGACAGTCATAGAGGACTGTGCCCCCTGTCCCACCTAAGCCTTTTATAGCCCCTTTATACAAATAAGGTTCCTGTATCAAGGCAATGTCAAATTTCCCCAATTTCAGTTGCCGAGCCAGAAGGGCAGTAGCGGCTCTGCAATGATGGAGATTAATTTGTACGCACCTTAGTCCCGCCATCTTGGTCTTCTGATGGGGTCGTGTTAGTAGGAGGGCCTTAAACTTGAGGCTCCTCCTCCATCTCCTGGCTCTCCTCATGGGCAGCTGGCGAGTTCATACCCAGGGCAACGAGGTCCCCGAGGATGTCATCGTCTAGGTCCTCAGTTACCCCGGCATGGGTCTCCAGCTGCGTCACGTCGCAAGCAGGGTCTTCTGGTGAGGCCTCCTCACGCTGTGGTTGCGGTCCGTCTTCTGAGTGTCCCGCCTCCACCTCCGCGATGGGTGCCTCTCCCCGGTCTTCTTCCAGGAGCTTGAACGTGTAACGCTCAATGCCTCCTGGAAGAGAGTAGCCCGAGGCCTTGATGACCCCAGCGGACACCCCGTCCATGAGAACGATCCGACGGATGCCGGTGTCCTCAATGAGGGTGCTCACGACCTTCCAGTCGTCCGTCCTCAGAGCAGGGTTGAGCCGCTGGAGCAATCTAATTGCCCGGGCAGGGTCCCTGAGCGTCAGGTTCCGGCTCTTCCATGCCATTTTGACTGGCCTTGGTAGGTCCCTGGCGTCAACAACCTTCAGCTTCAGGGAGCCGAGTTCCACATTGTGGATGGCTTCCCGAAGCCAGTGAGCTGCATCGGAGTTGCTGCAGGCCACATGTACTGCACCCGCAACAACTCCGGGAGCAACCGCCAATACTGGTAGTGGATCCGGTGCCTCTTCCAGCTTCTCGATTATGAGCTCCTGGATGGGCCCCAAATCCCCAGCCTTCAAGTACTCCTCTGGGTACTTGACTGTGACAACAGCGAGTTTCACGGCCGCCACCGCATCCCTGAAGGATCCGGTCGAGGATGATTGCCCTTGGGTTTTCATCCTCTTGGCGTCCATGTCCCCGCTGTCGCCGCTGAAAACAGCTCGCGGTCTTTTGGATGGTCCTCCCGTAGAAGTCCCTTCCAGAGCCGCTTGCTTCTTCAGCTTTTGGCGCTTCCTTTTTTGCGCCCCAGTTCGTCCTGCCGGGTACTTGCCTGCTTCGCTGCACGAAGTGGCTCCTGACCCAGTGGACTTAAAAGCAGTCCCGCCCTTCGGTGGTCCCGCAGCGGTACCGGCCCTTGGCAGTGCCGCAGCAGTCCCGTCCATTGACGGTCCCGCCGCGGCCCCACCCCGAGACGTTCCCACTACAGTCCCGCCTTTTGACGGTCCCGCCTTTCTCAGTGCAGTCCCGGCTTGCGCCGGTCCCGTCTTATCGGGTGCAGTCCCAGCTTGCGCTGGTCCCGTCTTAGGTGGTGCGGTCCCGGCTTTCGCCGGTCCCGCCTTATGGGGTGCAGTCCCGGCTTTCGCCGGTCCCGCCTTGTGGTTTTTTTTAGATGTAGAATCCATAAAATCAACCGGAAAGAAGATTCGTCTCTCGACTGCCCCACCCGCCATGGAGTGCTCAAGTGGCGATGCTACGGTAGCACCAGGGATTGATCGAGAGATATAGCCCACTCCGATTAGTTACCCACGAGACCGCACAGCACCAACCCAGCACCATTACCACTAACGATGTGAGCGAGCACTGCCGTCTGCAGGTCCCCAATGGGAGTGAGCTAACCTAGGGGCCGTCTGACCGGACCCCGACAGCCGATTGACTGTAGCCGGCTGAGCTACAGCCTCCCGTGTGAGGAGAAATCCGGGCCAAAGTGGAGTGTTGCCTCAGAGACGTTAAAACCGCCTACGCTCATCGGCTCAGCCACCAGGATCCCATCATCCTCCCGTACGGGTTCCCGCGCACGGCACAAACACGCGGGAGGTCATTACTATCCAACATCTGATCTTGTTCGATGGTGGACACCCAGGGGCATGACCTCACCACCCCTGTGTTAAGTCGTCCGACAGTTTCAGTTGCGTCTAATTCTGAGGGAATTAGACCAATAACAGGGCGGCAACCACGTGAAGGATAACTACCGGACTTGCCTTGAGGATCTGCACGACCGTAGCGCTCTCCCTCAAGACCACGCCACCTTGTCCCTCTGAGGGAGGGAGCAAGGTAGGCCTGCATCTATACTACCAAGCAAAGCAAAAGCAAAGCGTGTCGTTGTGCAACCGCAAAAGCATACATACAGGCCCTCCCCGAGCTGACTCCTAAGCCTGATTTGCATGCCGAGTACGCGTCTCTCGAGCTGAGGTGCGCTCCGTGTAGCGAGCTCTGCGTGCTGTTCGACGACACTGGATATGTTGCAGGAATGCTAATCGCCGTACGTTTTTTATTTCCTTTTTTTTTGTCGACGGGAAAATCATGTTTGACAAAACCCGCTCTTGGGTGGAACGGGAGATAGTGTCAGACTCTTACTGACTAAAAACCCCGCGCCGTTCCTTCTAGCCTTCATACCGGGCCACGAGCTCCCTTTCGGACAACCCTGTCCCCGGTAGGCTTCGACCCAGCTGGGCCCCTCCTGCTGCTGACAACTCGTTGAGGCGCACGGGAACAGTGCGCGCCGTCGACGTCTTGGACTCGGTCCATTACCGGACGATCGGACAGCGAGCTACCCATGACTCGCCGTCCGCGAGCCCGCGTCTTGACATTTGATTGAGTGCCCACTGACCTCTACTACTTACAGCGAGCGCTGCCAGTTTTTTTTTTTGTCATTTCGGGATTTAGGAACTTTTTGAGTGAAAAAAAAGCGAGATTCTTTCGTCGAAAGCGGGACATAATAAAAAAAACGTATATAATCAAAAGGTTTTGAATATTTATCTTTTATTTGAGTTCAAATTACGTTTACGTGACAAAAGATAGTAAAAATATCCATAGAGAATGTATTTTAATAAAAATATGATATTTTAAATCAGATTTACTCTTTCGTTAAATAGTTGAGTCTTATTCGCCTTCTCAAAAAAGTTTTATTCATTAGAAAAATATGGCGTTTCATGGCAGGCGACTAGTACACACCTGTGCCTCCGCCCGCGCTTTCTCATTACGCTGCACGCGCGGTCGAGTTAAGGGCCTATTACACTGCGCTGAATAACGCGTGCGATATTTAGCCTCGTACTATTTTTCATCCATAGAAAGACAGTCTAACCCCTATTATACTACGCGATACGTCTAACCAACAAAACAAAACACAACACACAAAACAAAATAAGACAAAACGAGTCTGAATAACGCGTAGTGTAATAAGTCCTTTATTTCCAAAAAGCAGGACAGAACCTGTCCCGCGCGGGACATAACGTATAGCAGTTACCTGACGCTGGTTTTCAACTGAACCTTACTTTGAATGCAAGGATGTAAATCAGTATTGTTACAATAATGATAGAATAACTGTGGCGTGACCTCTTACTCTAATATTTATGTTCCATACAGTTCAACATGAAACAATACACCAATGCTCGTTATAACTGGACAACCCAAGGATTCAAGAACTGGGACAGAATTGATGAAAATGGAAAAATTGAAGAATATAAGTAACCTGTTGTATACTTTGTATCTTCCGGTTAGTATAAAGCGATGAGCTTATTGCCTTGGAGCGCGTAGAGTGGGTGCCTATACGAGCATCGATTTAAATGACTGCTGAACCCTGACTGCTATGCCGGAGGTCGTGGGTTCGATTCCCACCCAGGAGGACAAATGTTTGCGTGATTAGCATGATCATTTGTTCTGTGTCTGTGTGTAATTTATCTAAAATATGTATGTATTTAGAAATATATAAGTATGTTTATCAGTCGTCTAGTACCCATAATACAAGCTCTGCTTAGCTTGGGACTAAACAGGGTTGTGTGATAGTTGTGGAATATTATTATTATTATTAAATGATGGAAGGGAAAACGCATGTTGCTAAAAGAGTTATGAATTTACAAGTGGATGGATGGAGAGGGAGAGGGAGGCCAAAGAAAAGATGGATGGATTGTGTGAGAAGTGATATGAATGAAAAGGGAGTTAGTGATAGCGTGACGAGCGACAGGACAGAATGGAAAAAAAAAACGTGTTGCGCCGACCCCAAATAAAACGGGATAAGGGCAGGAAGATGATGATGATGATGATGGAAGGGAAAAACCGACCCGACCGAAACATTTTTTTTTCAACCTTGGGTCGTTTAGGAACAGTCCCATGTAGTTACGTTAAGTTGTCTTCCTCCTACTCCTCTGCTATTTCTGTCCCATTTATTTTGGTGCGACATCCAAGATCAATTAAATAGTTTTTCTGAGGTTCGTCGTAGCTTTATTAACCTGGCTTTTAGGTGTTGGAAACCGTAGTATGGCAGGGTACCTCTATTAGCTCTAGCATTGTACACTAATGCAAAGCCTCGAAGAGTCTTTAAACCACGGAGCAAGTACAAAGCTTTAAACCAAACCAAGGCAGTAATTGTATTAACTAACAAAATAATCCATGTAATATAGTGACAAGTTTGTTTTAGATTATCTAAAACAGAGCGCAGAAACTCGCATAGCGGCGCGCGATCCCGAAACGTTGCTCCAAGACAAATACATCTATGTCTCGGGTATCAACGGAGAGCTGCCCTATCTCCACCAACGTGACGGAGATGGCTGACACAGCAACTAGCAAATTTACATTGCAAGCATGCATGCCGTGGATGGGTGAGTGTATATGTTTACGCGCTTAATCTATACATCTAGCTTCTTTTGTTTTTCTTCACAAGGTAAAATACCTACTACACGCTTTATTAAGTCATTTAGAACTCAACAAACTCAAAATGTCTAAGGGCTGTGCCTAGGACGCCATGGCAGCGTACTACGCTGATTCCAGATTCCACTAAAATGTGTGGATTGGCTGCGTGGCCAACAGTGGTTACGTGAGGTACACATCTTAGAGCTGCATGTACTAACTTGGTTGCGCGAATTGGCAGCACCACCGTGGCGTCCAATGAGGCACAGCCCTAATACCTGTCAGTGAAGTCAATAGTACGGGAGTGTCGACAAAGCCAATAGTAATAGTGGCAGCGCGACTCTGACAAACTCACGGAGAGGTCCCACCGATGGCGGCGCTGCGCGTCTGGTCGCAGACTTCCCTAAGATATGGTTGAGCTAAACGACGCAGATGCGTTGGTCATGTCCGTGAACGGATGCCGTCGATCGGAACTGGTCTCTAGTTGTAGCTTAAATAGCATAAGTAGCCATATACTGTTTATAGAATTTTGTGTTTCTGGTAACTTGGTCGATGGTACAATAAAGACAAAAAAAAATAAAGATAAATGATAGAATAAAAAAGTCAATAGTAAGGAAGCCAGCTTTTGACAACGGAACGTCACACCGCTTGATAGATTGGGCTAAGTTTGCGTGAGCCGAGCAACTGTGAACCTCGGCAACTGCGAATTCAATACCTAAAGCTTCTTCTTCTTGGTCGTTTCACTCTTGCCAGAGTGGTCGTGGTTATCACGAAGGTAGCTCTCTGGAAGCCGTCAGGGTACGCCGCACGATTTCTCGCCACTTTTGCCTGCTGGCAGTCATCCGGGCACACTCATTCAACGTGCCGCCAACAGCCGTTTTTATTTGGTCAGTCCAACGCATCGGCGATCTGCCACGCGGCCTCGTTCCATCTACCTTTCCTTGTATAACAAGGCGTTCGATGCAGTCACCTCCACGTCGACAAATATGGCCAAAGTATTTAAAAATACGACTGCGCACCAGTGTAGACAAGCGTTCCTTTACACCCAATTCCTCAAGAATGGAAGCGTTTGTTCGAAACTCGGTCCAAGAGATCCCGAGCATTTTTCTCCAGCACCACATTTCCAAAGCGTCAATCTTTTTGGTCTCTGTCTGTCGCAGGGTCCATGTTTCAGCGGCGTATAAAAATATGGGAAACACTAACGTTTTAACGAGCCTGATCTTTGTGGCTTTCGTTATTTTCCTGTTTCTCCATATTTTCTTGAGCTTATCCATTGCAGCTCTGGACAGAACCATTCGTCGCTTGATGTCTTCAACGCAATTTCCCTGATTCGAGATTAGAGCCCCAAGGTACACATAAGATTGTACGACGTCGCAGTTTGCTATTTGCGTTATGTGAGGTGAGTTGTTGTTAGCTCTGTCGACAATCATCATCTTGGTCTTGCTACGGTTAATCTTCAAACCAAAGTGGATGCTAACACTTTCCATTCTCGAGAGCAGCCGTTCCATTTGACCAGCGCTAGTAGCAAACAAGGTGGTGTCATCTGCGTAGCGTAGATTTGCAATTTTTCGTCCACCTATCGTAACGCCGTCTGTCCAGTCTTCAAGGGTAATGCGCATAATCAGTTCTGTGTATATATTAAACAAAAGTGGGGATATTATGCACCCCTGTCGAACTCCAGCGCTGGGATGGAAGCTATCTGAGAATATTCCATCTGTTCTTACTGATGCAGTGCCATCTTCGTACAGGCGTCTCAACAATTGCACTAGGTGTTTCGGTGTACCCATTTGCAACAAAGTGTCCCAAAGTTTAGGCCATTTCACTGAATCAAATGCTTTCGAGAAGTCAACAAAGCAAATGAAAGCAGGTTTATTGAACTCTCGAGACTTTTCGATGATTTGGCGGACTATTAGTATTTGCTCCCGAGTTCCTTTCCCTTTAACAAATCCTGCCTGTTCTGGTGCTATTTCCTTAGATAGGAAGCTTTTCAGCCGTTCATTAAGGATGTGTAGCATGATCTTACTGGCATGGGAAATTAATGCAATAAGGCGGTAATTGTTGCATTTTTTCGTTGAGCCTTTTTTGTGAAGTGGGATAAGGACCGTATGTGTCCATTCTTTCGGCCATATACCCGTTTTCCAAATCCTGTTGCAGATTCTGTGAAAAATAGTCACACCAATATTTCCCAGGGCCCTTATGGTTTCAATAGGAATTTCATCTTTTCCAGTAGCTTTCCCATTTTTTAGATGATTGATGGCCGCCCTGACTTCAGATAGGAGAATTTCTGGCTCTAATTCAGATTCATCCATAGGCTCCGTACTATCAAACTCTTCAGACTTATGATCAAGGTACAGGGACTGACAGTAACTTTTCCAAACATCTGATACGCTTTCTAGCTCACAATGTACTCTGCCTTCGCTGTCTTCGACAGCCCAGGAGTTGGAAGTTAACGTCTTGGTCACAGAGCGGATTTTTTTGTAGAGATCTCTGGACTCATTTTTGTGTGAGTGGATGTCTAGTTCCTCGCATATCTTATTGAGGTAAGCATTGTGATCCCGTCTGCAACCAGCTTGAATACGAGCTGACAGCCTGTTTTGGTCTTGGATTCTGGCTCCCGATGCCTTCAACTTGCGCCTCTCCTCGACTAGCCTCAGTGTGTTCTCACTCATCCAAAGCTGTTTCGCACGTGTTTCCTTGAGAAGGTTGGATGCTCTAGCGGACTCTACAATCAAGTTTTTAGCCTGACTCCAGAGGCCACCTGAAGTTTCTTCCGAGCTATCTGCACTTTTCCACGACCTCCAAGTTTGTTCTGCCAAAGAGTAGAATTTAGAACAATCGGTGACTTCGATCCTTTCTTGTTTTTTGGGATTCCGAACTGTCCTAAGCCTAAGCCTCAATTTGGCCACCAGAAGCTGATGGTCTGATCCGCAGTCTGCTCCAGGAAGTGTATGCGCATTCTGGACAGATGTTCTCCAGCGGGACCTGATAAGAACATAGTCAATCTGATTCCGATGTTGACCGTCTGGACTGATCCAGGTCCAAAGCCTTCGAGGGTGGTGTTGGAATTGACTATTAGCAATCACCAAGTCATTTTCTGCTGCAAACTGTATTAGGCGCTCTCCTTTTTCGTTGCGCTGCCCAAGGCCAAATCTACCAGCAGAACCACTAAGTTCATGCGCATTTGCTCCTATCTTTGCATTAAAATCACCCAAAATAACAAGACACTCTCTGTTGGGGATTTTTTCTATTGTGGCTTCAAGGGTGGTATAGAAGTCCTCAATGCTTACTTCATAATAAATCACTTACGTAGTCTGGAATAGTTTGTGTATGGTTTGTTACCAACTCATCACCCCTAAATTAGTGTCTCTGGAAAGGATTCCCACACTGAGTGGCGTCCTGAGCCGACGCCATCTCCACCTTTCGTATTTGTCTCTGGTTAAAGAACGCGTCTGTATTGCCTTTGGAATCACTCGTACTTACGCTCGTACTCTACTCTTGACTAGAGATATGCCGTTGCCGGCAATCTGGGAATATTCCTACCAATATTCTCACTTTACGGCAATATTGCCGGCAACGACACATCTCTACTCTTGACCAAAGGTAACGCTTGCCATCTCTAAATAGTATAAAACAAAGTCGTTGTCTGCCTTGTCTGTTGCTTCTCTTACTTTTAAGAAGAAGATGAGCAATAAACGAGAAATAGTAGATTATGCACCGAGGGGCTAAAGATGTGTCTTATGTCACGGGCGTCATATTGAATCTCGAGCGCAATGAAGGATTCGGGATTTAACTCACGAGCAAAGCGAGGGAGTTTAATACAAGAATCCTGAATGCAGCGAGGGATTCAAGCTAGCCCAAGGCAAAGACACCTTTAGCCCAGAGGAGGATACTCTACTTTTTACACCTACTGTGAGAAAATAATAGTCACATTATTGACCAGCGGGTAATAATGAAATCCAGTACAACATTATTGACCGGCTGTGCGCCCGGCCACTAATGACTCACTTGAGGTTAAGGTTGCTTGACATATAATTTGACATTTTCGAGCAGGTGGTGTGAAAAGTATATTTATTGATGTCATTTACAGTTCTGCTAAACATAATTGTACTTATGGCTTCGCTCTGTGAATAAAAGAAGCCCATATGATAGGTGCTGACACTTACTTTATAATTCTATAAACGCAGGTACCCATTACTACTACAACATGACTGACAAGACGGAGTGCAACGATCAACTGTTACCGTGGTTCCCGCTTGTGTACCAAGACAAGCTAGCTGGCCTAGGTTTCAATGGGTTCGGGAAATACCAAACTAAGGACGGCTGCAGAAACTGGTTTGAAATACCACCCAAGCTAGCTGTTAAGGTAAAATTTAATGTTTACACATTCATTACGACATTATTTATTATGACTTAAGAAGAAAGAGAGCAGTGGTGGCCAAGAGGTAACGGCTCCGACTTACGAGTTGTATGTCGCGGGTTCAAACCCAGCCAGGCGCATTACTTTGTGTAATTTATTTCATCACCACTGCTCTCAAAACAGTGAAGGAAAACATCGTAAGGAAACCGACATGTCCTAGAACCAAAAATTCGAAGACATTTGTGACATCCACCAACCCGCACTGGGCTCGCGTGGTGGATTACACATTATATGGCCGACTATGCTACTATGCTAAGAACAAAAGCCGCTCGGCTCGATCTTTTGAGAGATAAAAGCGGGAACTGCATTAGACCGACGCTAGGCCACGCTTGATTTGTACGTAGAGTCGAGTCGCGTGGTGTCGCGTGGCATGGATCTTCTATAAGCCTACTTCCCATATAAAATGTATGGTGAAAGACGCGCCCAGATCACCGTACTGGCCCTTGTACGCCGATCTGGGCGCGTCTTTCACCATATTAGATAAAGTTTGAGCAGCTGTTCCAGCGTGAAGTACTGTCTGACCTTTGCGAGGATGCCCAGCTTTTTTGCAGCCAGTTGAGCCTTTGCTTCGATGTATGGCCCAAAGTTAAGGGTTGATGTCAGCGTAACACTAAGACGGTCAAGATGATCGGTTATCAGCACGGTTACACCCCGAAAAGTTGGAGCGGGGCTGAATTGGTTCCTTTTAGCGGAAAATAGACACGCCCGGGTTTTTGCAGCATTGAACCTGAACAAATTGGCATCGCCCTATTCGGAGAATGCCTCCAGGGATAAATTCAAGCGCTCAACCATAGCCTCTCGGAGATACTATTTGCATATATGTAAATAGTACACTACGAACGAACTAGCTCCGTATCTTTTCTCCTTCTCTGTCATATCAGTAAGAGTCTGACACTATCTCCTGCTCCACCCAAGGGTGGGGGTTGTCATTGGATGATTTTTGCCCAACAAAAAAAAGACATAATGAGAAAAGGCATTATTGAGATTATTTGCTTCATGGTACACACGTAAAATATTCGATACTTCTCCAAAACTTCAAATGATATGTGTTTGTTTTCAGATAATCGTACCCAGAGGTCCTGAGTGTTTGTACGACTTAGCAGATTCACCTGGCCTGATCACCCTGCACACTTACTTCATGAAGAACCCTAGTGATATGTTATGTTTGCCGGATTGGTTGCATATCGGCTAATATTATCGAATAATTAAATATTCCTGAATGATAATTGGCTTTTTTATTCGCCCACTGCAAAAAGATGCCCCTCTTTCTAAGCACCTGCGTTGACAAAAAGTTCAGATGCTTATCTCGTCCCCAGACTACTTTACGCAAGGGTATTTATAAAATTTTTGGTTTTACATTGATAAAAAAATAAGTTTATTTCAATTAGACATGACAATTCAGTAGTAGTGTAGTGACATTTTGATCTGAGTGAGAGCTGGCCCAATTGTTCGCGTCAATTATAATATACGAACGCATGATGACATGCAAGACATCCGCATCTTTTGTACTTTCTTTAAAAATAATATAGTTTAGAAAAAAATTAAAAACACGCTAAATAATAGGGTAAAAGCCGGATAGTTGCCACACTTTTTAAAAAGCTCCTTTAAAAAATGTGTACCAATACATTTTTTATTCAAAGTGTATTCTCAAACATAGTTCATTAATCTTCTAACATACCCTATCTATAAAAAAATTATAAATATTATAAATTTTAAGTAAATCCAGTTTAAAATGACCTCTAAAAAAGAGGATAGTTGCCTACTATAGCGGATACTAGCCTAACGTTAAAAATGGTTAGGGGGGATACTTGCCCAATGTGAGGATAGATACCCGTCTGTTTTTTTTTCAAATAAAAATGAACTTATATTTATTTAAATAATCAGTTTTATTATTAAATACAATCTTTTATTAAGTATTAATTAAAGTTAAATTATAATTATAAAATTATAACAACAATAAACTCCAAAATATTAAATAAGTGACCAAAATAAAAATGTAATGTTATTATTTTTTTTGAAGATAGAACAATAAACAAAATTAGAATTAACTTTGGCATTAGCCTCTATTAAGTAAGTATTCACTCCTTATAACTTACTGAGATCCTTTATTATGTACTAAGTACTAAGAGCAGTTAAATTATTACCTAATCAACACTTAAAAATACTAAGGTTTTAAATTGTAAGTTACTGAACATGTAATTTTTTAATTAAATATTAGTATTTATCTTAAATATTAATCCGCAAAAGACAATAGGGCAACTATCCAATTTGATACGGATACTTGCCCTTTTTATTTACAAAATAAATAAAACATATTTAACAATAAAACCTAATTAACATTGCAATTTAAACTCTAATGCACTCAAAGAAATATATTTTTGACTGAAATCGCAATCAGTTATAAAAATATTTAACAGAGATTACTTACCAATATAATTATGGCGCTCGTCAAAGTATCGCCGCAGAAGATGTTTCCTCATACGGACAAAACACGTGCGCCTGCTTCAACGGCTTATGCGGCACCGAGGCCTACGCGAAGGACGCTTTTAATTATGATCAAAAAGAAACACTGTCAATACGTCTAACATAGAGCATTTGAAACTGAGGCATGTATCCGTCCAAGGCAACTATCCGGCTTTTACCCTAATAATAATGAACAAAAAATACGATTGTGAAAAAAGCGCGGGGTGCTCGATTAAATTTTCACTAAAAAATTAAAAGAATAGTTTTTAAAATAATTAAACTTTTTTTTAAGCGTGTTCAATTCAGCAAATTGAATTATATCGGATAAAGCCATCATGTAAGGAAGATCATTAATATAAACTAGAAAAAGGAAAGGGCCAAGAATTTAACCTTAAAGCACGCCCATCTTCACTAAAGGCCCCAAGGACGTCGCCCCATTAATGGTTATTTTTGCTGCCTGTAAGATAAATAGGAGAAAACAAGATCAGCAGTATTCAGACATCATTACGGAATTCGTGGACGAAATTCCGTATCCTAATGCTACTGAAAGAGGCGGGAACGGATTTCCTCACGCCCCAGCCACTGGGAGCTCCCAGTAACCCCGATTTCTAGCCACCATAGGCGTTGGCTTAGGAACGACGATCAATCGGTACCTCGTCGTATAGCGTATAGCGGTTCGTGAACCGTCCGGTTCAGCCCGAGTTGTTGACGACGCGTAATGGTCCTCCACGCCTCAAAATGTTAGCAAAACCGCAGAGACCCAGCAGGACTGGAGCCTACTGGGGCATGGGTTGACTTCCGGGAGACAAACCCAGGGTCCAAAAACGCAAGGTAAAGATGGAACATAGGAGTCGGTTTTAGTCAGTAAAAGTCTTCCCGCGCGCCTCAAGGAGTTGTTAGCAACAGAGGCGGCGTAAGGCGTAGGCGACGTGGGCCACCGCCTACGGCCTCGCGGTCCAAGGGGCCTCGCGCCTCAAAGACCCGCAAACGCAAATATAGATATAATTACTCATTTAACAATCAATAATAGAAAAACTAGCAAGTATCTGGCAATACTAACCTACCACATTCGTTTTTAAAAAGCTAGTCTGGCAACATTTGCTAGAGTTGCGGGCGGTGAATGATGCAGAGAATCCTCGCTTCGCCCACTAGGGTTTTCTCATCCTGTTTGCTCCGTCTACGGATATTTATTTATTTATTTAATCTTCATGCAACAAAAAATTTTCTACATAGGTGGATTTTTCTTTTACATAATTCTTTTCTGAAATATTTAATAAAACGTATGTAATCAAACTATAAAATTATTCAAAAACCTTTTGAAAGGTGGTTGTTTCAGATACCTCTAAATCATACAAAAACTTTTTCAAATTATTTTTAATTTCAGAGCACGCACGCACTTGTTCAAATAACCTACTGTTTAAAAGTAAATTTCAATTTGCGACGCATAACTCCATTTAATGTAATGTATGTTGTTTGCCAAGGTATGTTGTTTGCCGATGACATTGTGCTGGTTGCCAAGAGTGGCCTAGAAGTCCAGAACAGATTGGAGGTGTGGTGGTAGAGACTGGAAAGTGTTGGCCTGTAATAGAGTAGAACCAAAACGGAGTACTTGTTCTGCGATTTCGTCGGTCTCTCCACTCCAGTGCCGAACGCCCATACCTATCTGTTCCGACTTTCGGTACCTCGGGTCGCTTGTCCGAGGGGATGGTGAGGTAGACCAGGACGTAACACATCGGCCCAACGCAGGGTAGATGAAATGGCGACCGGTCAAGGGAACAACTTGTGACCCACGGATGCCCCTCAAGTTGTAGGATAAAATCTACAAGTCCGTGATAAGGCCTGTTGTACTGTATGGATCAGAATGTTAGGCTGTGAAAAAGATGGATGAAAAAAGATTGCATGTAGCGGAGATGAGAATGTTAAGATGGATGTGTGGTGTGACGAGAATAGATAAAGTGAGAAAAGAGTATATTAAGGGAAGTTTAAAAGTGGCGCCGGTGACTAAAAAGTTGAAAGGGAATCGTTTGTCTTGGTATGGTCATGTAAAAAGGAGAGATGAAACGCATGTTGCTAAAAAAGTTATGAATTTACATGTGGTTGGATGGAGAGGGAGAGGCAGGCCAAAGAAAAGATGGATGGATTGTGTGAGAAGTAATATGAATGAAAAGGGAGTTAGTGATAGCGTGACTAGCGACAGGACAGAATGGAAGAAAAAACGTGTTACGCCGAACCCAAACAAAACGGGATAAGGCCAGGAAGATGATGATGAACTCCATTTTATCAAAATTTTTGGCAGCAAAAAATTCGAACAACTATTACACGTCAAAAATGGAATTATATACGTACTTATCTGAAATTGGCGAGAGATCGCAAGGTGTAGTCGGAATTAAATGCAAACAACACTCATACCCGCCCAGGCGAGGCAGTACGAGTATCTGTACATTTAATTCCGGCCAATTGCGCCCGGACTGAGCCCCGCTGATCTTTAAATCCATTTTCGTAATATTGATTTATTTACATATACTATGATCACTTTGAAGAATATTTAACCAGCAATTTTTATGTATAAACTTGTTTCTAAAGATTCGAGCCGTTTCGATGGAGTATGGAATAGTTGCGAAATTGCTAAATATTTTTTTTAGACCAAAGTATAAGTATACGAAAAAATCAATAATTGATAATGTTGTTCATGAATCAATCAATATTAACCTGGTCATTAGTAATGACCAGGTATTACCGAGGTCCTACTGGGACCAGGGTTATCCTACTGGAGCCAGGGTAATCTGAAAGGAAACTCGAGCCCCGTTATGAAGGCTAGAAGGAACGGGGTGGGGTTTTTAGTCAGTAAGAGTCTGACACTATCTCCTGCTCCACCCAAGAGCGGGTTTTGTCATAAGATCGAAAAAAAAGGTATTACCGAGGTGTAAGCTTCAGAAACTCACTGTTTTATGGCACTGCTCGGACGCTTGGACCTTTTAAACGAAGTCTACATCATGCTATAAAGAGCTAAAAACTCTAGAATAAAAAATACGCAGTCTAAAACCTCATACACACGAGCTGCATTACGCACGACGGATGCCACTGATCGCCTATGTAGGAATGACCTTTACCACTAGCCAAGTTGCTAATCTGCAATAGTTAAAGCTAGAAGAAAGCTTCAAATATACGGGAATGACGTCATCTCAACGCTCAGTCACGTGGTCAGAACAAAAGAATGGGCGGCAAAGTCAACTCGAAGCGTTCGACGCAAGCGAAACAGTTGTAACTTGGCTAGGGGGGCTGGTGTGCTATTCTCTAAAGAAAACAGCCTTGAGCGCAGCGCTGGCCGCAGCGACGACATCCAAAGAGGTACATCGGTTTAACAATCCAATTTCCCTATACATAGGGTTGTTAATTCTACGTACTGCGCTCTCGACTCGTCGCTGCGGCCAGCGCTGCGTTCAAGGCTGTTTTCTTGGAGAATAGCACCGCGGTACAACGGCTGCAATTAGGTAGCTCTGCCGTGGACAACATGTCGCTCGTATGTATGAGCTCTAAACAGTAACTTTCAAATATACAACAATCTTTTCAGTATAACAAAACAAACAAGTTATAACATTTACTAGTTCAGAAATTTATAGATAAGTAGTTACATACTTTGTATTATTAAGGTAAATAAGTAAAAATGGTACAGTCCCCTTGGGGCCACACACAAGTAACTAAATATCATCATCATCATCATCATCATCTTCCTGCCCTTATCCCGTTTTATTTGGGGTCGGCGCAACATGTTTTTTTCTTCCATTCTGTCCTGTCACTCGTCATGCTATCACTAACTCCCTTTTCATTCATATCACTTCTCACACCATTCATCCATCTTTTCTTTGGCCTCCCTCTCCCTCTTCATCCATCCACATGTAAATTCATAACTCTTTTAACAACATTTAATTAGTAACTAAATATATAAACTAATTTTTATCCGTATCTCAGTTGAAAACCAGCGTTAGGCAGATTTTGCTGAACTGGTCCTATTTGGCGCAGGCGCGAGGCGAGACACACAATGTTAGTTTTCTTTATTTTTTTATCTTAATTTTCTACATGTTTTTTCTACACGTAAGTGCCAAATAAAATCTATTAATGAGGTAGACACAATTTGTTTATTATAAAAAAAAAAAAACTTGTGCTTTACTGCGATTCCACTTGACGGTAAGCAGTGTTGCAATCGTTGATGGTGAGGCCGTGAGGCGCGCTAGTTTATTAAGAGCATTTTCAATCTAGCCTTGAAGATACCTAAACTATAATAATCGGACGGGAAGACCCCAGCAAATGGCAAATCCTAATTTAGATATGCTGAAAATACAAAATATATTTTAAGTTATCGAGAACCACTGGCAATTCGAGCGTTTTGTTATAACCGCCACTGAACCACGGCAGTTGGGTAGGCGCGTGTGTATAAATACGCGTGTAAAATCACTTTTCAGCACAAATCTCCTGTAAGAGCTATCGCATCGTCTTCAGTCATGTTCCGGACCCTCGTACTACTGTGCCTCGCGGCTTCTGCGCTTTCCTGTAAGTATTACCTTATTTCTTAAAAATAAAAAAATGTTAAAAAATTATCACACTAACAATATAAAGATGAAAGTTAGTTTGGAGAACTTTGATTGCGCGACGTAGAATTTCTTCGTAGTTCTTATGTGGCGTCATAGATGTCGCTACAAGTTTGTGAATATGCTTGTTACTTATTCACGACTGAACCGATCTAGATGAAATGATAGACTATGTCCTAGATAAATTTTTTATGCTGGGAGTATTGTCCTTTGACATAATTTTGAACTAACACCCGGGCAAAGTCGCTGACTGTTGGTAGTTATTGATAAATTAAAAAAAAAAATGTTAATATAATATATATATATATTTATTAATATATTATATATTTCAACAATTTACAACGATTGATTAATTAACTGAATTCAATAATTTACAATACCTAAGTAATTAACTTAATAATATAATGCAATAATTTATCAATATTTTAACTATGTTTTTAATAATTTATATAATCTAATTTATTTATTATGTTGTAACAATTTTATTCATTTTTATTCTATTTAATTCAGTAATGTAACTATGGTTCAATTAATGCCTGAAATAAATAAATAAATACACCGCTAATTTTTAATTAGCACAAATACTTATAGGACTTATTAGTAAAGGTCTTGTTATTATTTAAGTAAAGTCTCAATAAATAATATTCATAAACAGCAAAGTTATTAATTTTTAGCGTTTTTATTTAAATCCCAAAATGTTACTCAACATATGGAAATATTGTACGGGCTAATAATTATAATATAGTAAAAATGGAAAAAACACTGTGCACTGCGTATTTTTGTTAGTGGGACAACTCAAGCCCACTAACTCTGCAGAATTTTCCGTAGGTCACTCAGGTATACAACTTATCTTAAAATAGCAATAAATAGGCATCTGCGCATATAATTTAAAGAAGGTTCTACACTTTAGGTGTCTTATTAAATATTAACTTTATTAACTGATTTGATTGTTGATTAAAGTAGTAAAAAAAAAAAGATTGCATGTTATGCAATCTTTTTTTTTTGAGTAATTAACGTGAGAATTTTATGAAATAATTCAAAATTGTACATTAAGAAAAAGAATTTTTGGATTCAAGTTTTTTTTTTCATTTTTTGAGAATTAAATTTCTCAAAAAATGTAAAAAACTCGAATCCGAAAATTCTTTTTCTATCATAGTACTGCAATTTTTTGTACACCGTCCGAAACTAAAAATTTCGACGAACAAATAGTCCAGTAACTTTTTAAAAAAAGTAGATATTTTGACTTTGACGTGAGAATTTTCGATTGAAAATTAGGGTGCTTTTTCCATATTAAGTCAAAATAAAGGTGAAAAAAAAATATTTTAAATAAAAACAATTACAGTGTGTTTGGGACATTAAGAGGTAAGTTTTTATCAAACGTGGAAAAAAAATAATTTTGATAAAAATAAAAAACCAAAAACTTAGTTATTTGAATTTTTCACATAAATTTGTTGACCTTTTATGAGCAGTGGTGGCCGAGTGGTAACGGCCCCGACTTACGAGTTGTAGGTCGCGGGTTCAAACCCAGCCAGGCGCATTACTTTGTGTAATTTATTACATCACCACTGCTCTCAAAACGGTGAAGGAAAACATCGTGAGGAAACCGGCATGTCCTAGAACCAAAAATTCGAAGACATGTGACATTCACCAACCCGCACTGGGCCCGCGTGGTGGATTACGGCCCATTCCCTCTTCTAGAGAGGAGGCCTGAGTCCCAGCAGTGGGAACACTAAAAAGGCTGATGATGACATAAATTTGGGGTTATGTGAAAAAAGTGTGAATACAAAAGTTGTACATCTTTTTATTAACTTACTAACTAACTTTGCAATTTAACTTTTTTATTTAGGACTTGTAGTTTTGTCGGAAATCGGGATAAACTGTTTTTTTTTTCCTTAAATCGCACACCCATCCATTTCCGGACCTCAGATCGCACGTAAATTATTTTTTTACTATATTCTCTTCCTTTTCCAGTGGGTTTCATTCTACTATGATTTTATTTCGTTTCAAAAATTATCGATCCTGGTCTAATAGTGGTATTGGAGGGTATTGGAATGAAATAGAATATGTTTAATGTCTTTGGAATGAAACAATATAAGTTTTGGTAAAACTTAACTTAGTTTAATTCCTCATGACACCAGACACAAGAAAGCAATGATAGGTAAAATTAAATAAGTAGAAAAATAAACTTACTAAGAAAAAAGATCGTAGGTACTAAAAACTACACTCTTTTATTCTAACAATTTTCTAGTAGAAATTGGTATGAATTATTGATTCTATTATGAATTTACCAATTACGACAAATCGTGGACAATTTTGGGATTTCCTTTTTTTTGTTACTTTTGATTGTTACTTTGGTACGTATAGAGCCCCATTTTTTTACTTTTAATTAGTAAAAAAACGTTTTTGTATGTTGATTTTTTTTTTTAATTAAAAAAGTGTGTGTGACATCGGCGCACAAACAAATACCACGGATCCAGTACATGACTCTGGACCCCCCAGTGGTGGAAATTTTCATACTGGATCTATAGTATCCGTTAGCGCGTCGATGTCAAAGACACCCTGTATTTTTTACACCATCTACTTTTCTTGCGAAGTTTGGCAAAATCGCAAAAGTCATAGTGTAAAGGTCGTTTCACAGTTACGTCACCGTACATGCGGTAGGCGAGGCTTAGCCTAGCTTCGTCTTAGCCAAAGTACACAGTTGCTTACCAAGAGACTGCTGACTATTTCTGACTATTTCATTAATTATTACGCAAATAGCTGCAGTCCATACCTAAGAAAACGCAGCAGGCAAATTCTCGATTTTTCTCAGTTTTTAACTTAAATCAAACTGAAATCCATTTCAATGGTAAGCGGACGTCGAGCAATAGGGAGCTTGTCGTCCGTCAGTCCGGTTAATCGACCGGGCCGAGCCCCAGTCGTCAACAGCGCATAACCTACGCGCTCCTCAAAGAGATGTCAGCGAACCGTTGGAGCCGCAGGGCTGATACCCGCTAGGACCGCAGACGTTTTCTTAAAAAAGAAACCCGTAGTCCTATAATTAGGTGTAAGCTTTGGCTGGTTGGTAATTAAAACACTATTATTTTGTTTGTTTCAGGGTGGGATTCAAACTGGGAGAAGGGCCTTAAAGGTAAAGTTACAAAACATTGACACTGCATATTTTACTTGACTGATTTTTATGAAATATTTGGTAGAATAGAGTACTATAGAGACCGACATTTTGACAATTCAAAAGTGTCTGTAATTGGTCAATTTGAAATAAACGTTTCTGATTTCTGATTTCATAAAAGTATTTTTTGTAATGCGGAGAATACGCAAGCGGGACGCGTACGGGGCGGGGCAATCCCGCATGCGTGATGAAATTCCACATGATATGAAAACCCAGTAAGAGATGTGGAGTAAATATTGCAGAATAATCTTTTTACAGCTATAAGTACGAGTAATAAGTTAATATATACTTATGACAGGTCTTAAGTTAATTTGTACCTTTTTTTCATAATTTATAAGACGAAACATCGTTTGCCGAGTCGACTAGTAGTATGTAAATAAAAATATGCAGTGTCTTATGATTTCTTTTAAATGATGGCAACTAAATTTACTATCTTCATTTAAATTCCAGTGAGATTCGATTACAATGTAATATCGGACATTGCCGGGAAGGCATTTATTGACTTACCACAGTCGAAAGATACAGCAGTGAGTGAGGGTTGGACGGAGACTCCTAAGCCTGACTTGCATGAAGAGTTTGACTCTCTCGAGGTGTGGTGCCTTGGTCGTTCCAGCGTCTGCTTATTATTCGACGATACCGGATATATTGCTGGACTCCTGATCGCTGTATGTATTTTCATTAAATTAATATACCTACAACATTAATTTTTAGTATATGCGAAACCTGAATATAGTTTGTTATCAGTAACTGATTGGATTCCAATAGTTTTTACACTATGTTATATTTTTTCCCAAAAATATTTAAAAAGGTCACAAGTTGGACACTACCGACACTAAGTACAACACAGGTCACGTAACGTCATAGCGGGTATTAGAGCCCGCTAACAGTTGGGTGCAAGTGCAAAACAACCCCTTTAGTCGCTTGGATGGACCGGTGACTATGTATTTTTGCTGTCCAAAAATTCAGTGTTTTGCAACAGTCCTAGGAATTGTACAAATTGTTGTGTTTATGAAAATCATGTGGCCATGACTTTTTATAATCTAATATTTATTTTGCTCACAGTTCAACATGAAAGAATTCACCGATGCTAAGTACGACTGGACAATCCAAGGATTTAGAGATTGGGTTAGAACTGATGAAGATGGAGAAAGTGAAGATTACAAATTTACAGCATTATACTTTTCATGTCCTGGTTAGTATGTAGCAGTGCTCACTCAATGAGCGTATTTTCATGGTATACTCCATCTGTTTAGGTAGCTAACAATCTTGATACTTATGTCTTTTTATTTAAATTAAATCGTATAAAACACATACAAAGATTATTTAAATTTAGGTAATTATCTAACATCGATTTAGGTTGGGCACGCCACAATTATGGCGGTAAGTCCCCTCTTTGAGGCGTGGCTGGAAAGACCTCACGGCGTCCTTACCTTCCGCATGACGCAGGTCCTCACCGGACATGGCTGATTCAAGCGGAAGAGACGCCCGGGTGTCGCCACTGTGCGGAACGCCCGGAGGACACGGTGGAGCACACAGTCGAGGTGTGCCCTGCCTGGGCGGAGCATCGCCGTGCCCTCGTGGGGGCGATCGGCGGCGGAGACCTCTCGCGCCGGGCCTTGGTTGAGACCATGGTCCGAAGCGAGGAGGAGTGGCAGGCAGTCGCCTCCTCCTGCGAAGCAGTAATGCTAGCAAAGGAGGAGGCCGACCGCTCCAGGCACTCTCACCGCCGCCGCCGCCGGGGTTCCAGCCCCGATTTCCAGCCACCAGTAGACGCGGGCTCGTGGACAGCGAGCCATGGGTAGCTCGCTGTCCGATCGTCTGGTAACTGACCGGACCGAGCCCAAGACGTTGACGGCGCATGACACTGTTCCCGCGCGCCTCAAGGAGTTGTCAGCAACAGGAGGGGCCCAGCTGGCTCGAAGCCTACTGGGGCCGACCGCATCAGGCAACGGCGCCCTCGCCACCGCCGCCGGCATTCTGATCCCGATTTCCGGCCACCGTAGACGCGGGCTCGCGGACGGCAAGCCATAGGTAGCTCGCTGTCCGACCTTCTGGTAACTGTCCGGACCGAGCCCAAGACGTTGACGGCGCGCACTGTTCCCGCGCGCCTCAAGGAGTTGTCAGCAACAGGAGGGGCCCAGCTGGCTCGAAGCCTACTGGGGCCAGGGTTATCCGAAAGGAAACTCGAGCCCCGGTATGAAGAGGCTAGAAGGAACGGGGTGGGGTTTTTAGTCAGTAAGAGTCTGACACTATCTCCCGCTCCACCCAAGAGCGGGGGTTGTCATTAGATAATTTTTGCCCACCGTAAAAAAAAAACATCGAATTAGGTAATTACCTAATTGTAAACATTTTTAGATAACATTTTTAAACATTTTTTTTTAGATTAAAGACATGTTAGCTCGATTCTTGGCTGCTACGGGGCGAAAACATTCAATACAAGGTGTATAGAGGCCTTACCACGAGCGCTTAATGACCCAATTTATGACCTAAACTGAATTGTTAAAGAGATGGAGCTATAAGGTGTATAGCTCCATCCCTCTAACACGCTCGCGCGCCTGACATTTTAACGTTATGGTAACGCCCTTTGACCACGGTATTCACCACGTATTCACTCAAAAACATCATCGGTGTTACGGCTAATCTATCGAATATACTAAGCACGAGCCGAGCACGAGTCGAGCACGAGCCGAGCCTGAGCCGAGCACTAGCCGAGCACGAGCCGAACACGAGCCGAGCAAGATCTGAGTACGAGCTGAGCTCAAATTCGCGGTAATTTGCGTTGCGATAATGTCGCTCGAGCTAGTGCTCGGCTCCTCTAGAGTAGGTCCACACTACCCGAATTTGAGTTCGGCTCATACTCCGCCTATGCTCGGCTTGTTTCGCGTAATCCACCTTTACAAATATATCCTTATAACAAAGTTTTTAATTTTTAGAATATCTAGAAACAAGCGCAGAAGAGCGTATAGCCACGCGTAATCCTAAGAAGTTGCTCCAAAACACACACATCTGTGTGACTGGCATCAACGGAGAGCTGCACCGTATCTCCACCAACGTGTCGGAGATTGCTGACACAGAAACTAGCCACTTCACATTGCAAGCCTGCATGCCCTGGATGGGTGAGTAAACATCTGCCCATATCTTTCTCTCGTTTTTAATCAAACTTCATTCAAATCCGTCGGAGCCAATGGAGCGTGAAGAAGTATCAAACTTACACAAATACACTCCAATCTCCACAGTCAATCTCCACAGGTGGGGGTACTCGGATGGTTCCGATCTTCAGTGTTTGTGCGGCGTCACTCCGCAGACGATGTCTCACCTTCCGTCCTGCACCACGTGCCCAGTTACCTGTTTACGTAGGGACCTAATGATAGCATCAGCGGACGGCATTGCCGTGGCCGATTTCTGGGCTGGGCAGGGAATTTGACAGGTTTTGCCATCGATACGCCAAGAAGAAGACAAATACACGAATTTTTTTTGATTGGCCTGTTGGTCCAATGCTTAGTGGCTCTGACCGCTTCATAAAAATAAGAATAGAATGGGCGGTCTTATCGCACAGGGCAATTTTTCCATACAACCTTTGGAAGGACTGAAAGAAAAGGGAAAGATTTAGGGCCGGGGGTTATATGATAGGTCCTGACACTAACTTTATAATTCTGTATTCGCAGGTACCCATTACTACTACAACATGACTAAGGAACTGGAGTGCAACGATGAACTGTTCCCGTGGTTTCCGCTTGTGGTCGATGATACGCTAGCCGGCATTGGTTTTATAATCTTCGGAAAACATACACCATCTAAGGACGCCACAGATTACTTCGAGAAACCAAACAGGCTGGCTGTTAAGGTAAATTCTCTTAACTACGTTATCTTCTTTATAATAATGACAGCTGCTCGGCTCCCTCTTCAAAGTTAAGGGCCGTCCTTGCGTTAAGCGTGCGCACGTCGGAAGGTCCCTACAAGACTGTTTTTGGACCGATGACCTGGCGTGCTATTCTCAAAGAAAGTCTTGAGCGTAGCGTTGGCCGCAGTGATGAAATCCAAATAGGTACATAGAATTAACTATTCAATGAGCCTATACATTGGATTGTTAATTCAATGTATTTCGCTCTCGACTCGTCGCTGCGGCCAGCGCTGTCAAGGCTGTTTCCTTAGAGAATTTCTCCGCTGGTAAATCAGATGGATGCGAGACGCACAGGATCGTTCATTGTGACGATGTTGAGGTAGACCATCGATATATGCGTACTACGCACTAGATTAGGCGTGCCAAACATTCGCTTTAATCAAATCAGGTGTAATGTCCACTGTACACCTTGAACATTACACTATGTTGAACGAATCGTGTAAGTACCACGAAATTCATGGCGTTTACCCTTATTCTCTAAAAGCTGTCTTAGCGCTACTAAGACACTAGCGCTAACTATTAAATAGTTCTGTTAAACGACATGCCAATGCTACATTGGCAACTTGGCACTCATTTCCGAACCCTCCCTTCAGTTGACTCAGGTGTAAAACACCTCATGGCGCGAAAAAAGGATCCTCTAAAATCTATCTTAGCGCTGCATGTTTTAAAGGCTCTGTTAGACGACATACCAATGTAGCGCTGCAGCGAACTTTTGTTTTAACTTTTCAGTATTTTGACAAATAGTTTCTTTTTATTTGATATAATCTAGTGCTTGACTGCGATCCCACCTGATGGTAAGCAGTAATGCAATCTCTGATGGTAAAGCGCACTAGTTTATTAAGAGCCTATTCACTCTAGCCTTGACACACCTAAATTATAATCGGACGGGAATGCCGCAGGCAAATTGTTCCAGTCCTTCGACCAGTCTATTCGATGCATTTACAGACTTCTAATGATATGTGTTTGCTTCCAGACGATCGTTCCCAGGGGCCCTGAGTGTCTGTACGACTTAGCAGATTCACCTGGCCTGGTCACTATGCACACTTACTTCATCAATAAGCCTACTCATATGTTATGTTTACCGAAAATTGGTTAAACCATTTAATGTTCTTGAAAAATTAAATATTCATTAACAAATTTATGTTTTTTTTTTTATTTGCCCACCGCAATTTTGTTTTTCACTACATAGTATAAAACAAAGTCGCTTTTTCTGTCCCTATATCCCTATGTACGCTTAAATTTTTAAAACTACGCAACGGATTTTGATGCGATTTTTTTTAATATATAGAGTGATTCAAGAGGAAGGTTAATATGTATAATATTGCACCCGAGCGAAGCCGGGGCGAGTCGCTAGTAATTATAGCAGTGGCGTAGCTAGACGACCAAGGGCCCTGGGGCAAGAACAAACTGGGACCCCCAAATTATTAATTTATCCATTATTTTGAAAAATATTCATATTCATACTTTGAAAATGCAACGCTGCTTTATTTTTTATATAAATCCCAAGATAAAAGATCTATCATTAACTTGCACACTCAATGAAATGGAGACATGGACGTCGTCGTTAATATGGCCGCCAACGATATCTTTCACAATGACCGAATCTTCATGAGTAAGCTTTTCAACCAATACTGCAGTGGTCACATTACTTATCTAATTCACTATAACTAATAGCGATATTAATAGTGATTGTAGGAGTTATTGTGTATTTATAGTTTTAATTAGTTAAGTGTTTTTATTTTTCATTTTCTTCCTAGTTTAAATAAGTAAAACTATCGACAAACAAATTTTTAATTCATTCAATAAGCGAGATTTGTTAACCTGATTTGCAACCCCCCCCCCCCCCTCCAAGCTTATGGGCCCCGGGGCACTGCCCCGCCTAGCCCCTTAGTAGCTATGCCACTGAATTATAGTAAACATCTGATTATAGTAAACAGTGGGCGCACTAGTTTATGAACCTATTCACTCTTGCCTTGAAGACACTCAAATTACAATCGGACGGCAAGACAGCTGCAAGCAGATTATTCCAGTCCTTCGACGTACGCTGTATAAAGGACGAGGCAAAACGCTTAGTCCGGAAATCATTTCATGGCCTCTTTTAGTTTTGTACTCAAAGGGTGCCAACGAGACCCAATTAGGTATACAACGTTTAACATTAAATGCGCAAAACCTCAGACATCCCAAATGATTTTTAATTCATGAATCCCCAAGCGACCACCGGTGGCCGCGCATCTATTGTCTTACTATTGTGTCTCTAATTGACGGTATCTGAAGGGTTAATTCAATTGACCTAATTCTGTGAGAAAAAAAATCATTAAAAAAAAAATTAAGGTTTTATGAGCAGTTTCAGTTTATTTAAAATACATATATGCATGGATATAAGATCTTTTATCATCCCGCATATGAGAAAATTTGATTGGACTACATACAACCATTTGAGTTTGTTTACCTATTTGGGCGGGATTGCGCACGTGATGGCTTGACCTATTAGTAAGTAGAATGGGCAAAATTTTTAATGAAGAATTTTTTGAAAAATGTGACCTATATTAAAAAGTGGTTCAATTTATTTTGCTCGTTATTCTGATCAAACTATTTTCAGGTTTTGCGTTGCATTTAACGTTACACGTTGTATATCATGGTAACTTAGGTAGGTGCATAGACAAGTAAGAACTTATGTAAGCAGATACTTCATAATTTCATCAACAATATCCTCGCCGTTGCTATTTAAATATGAATTTAGAACACAGATAATTGATAATTTGTAGATAATTACACATTATTGTGTAAACAATCTTATTTTTTTATGAAATTCTGTTCATAAACACAATTTAAATTTTCATTAAGTATTAAAACCTTAAAAATCTGCACCTCTTTGTTTATAAAAAAAAAAACACCGTAGACCGTGACGAAATGGGAAAGAAAAAAACTCTTGTTGTGATAAATAAAAAAAACACGAGGGTGATATAGATGGCATATTGAAGCTAATCGTTGTGCAATAAGAGGCGGCTGTCGAGGAAGAGTATTGAAAAAAAATTATATCGATGAACTCCTGGTAAAAGTGAGGCATATAATTATGTAAAAAATAAATAGACACAAATTAGGTAGGTACATGTGTTATATTTGTTACTGTTAAATGCAACATAAGTCACTTGGTATACAGTCGCTAGGTACTTATACAAAATATTTGAATAATCCAATTTATAACAATTCACTTCAGACCTCTTAACAAGATTACTTAAAAACAATTATTAAGTACCTGTGCCTTTTTAATATTCCCCCGCTTCTGGGACTCAGCCCTCCTCTCTAGGAGAGGAAATGGGCCGTAATCCACCACGCGGGCCCAGTGCGTGTTGGTGGATGTCACATGTCTTCGAATTTTTGGTTCTAGGACATGCCCGTTTCCTCACGATGTTTTCTTTCACCGTTTTGAGAGCAGTGGTGATGAAATAAGTTACACCAAGTAATGCGCCTGGCTGTGTTCGAACCCGCGACCTACAACTCGTAAGTCGGAGCCATTACCATTCGGCCACCACTGCCAAAAAGGCTGATGATGAAATACCTGTGGAGTAATACGAAACACACGATCAGTGGCGGTTACGCCTCTGGTTTTGACGATCCAACTGCAATCATGGCGTATTTATTTACTTTTGTTGAAAAGACAATTTCTTCACACATGAAGCAATGGAGTCGGAATCTCATTCAAAGTTTCTTGTTTTACGTAATTGGAAACTAATCGTATAAGGTTTGCCTTTATATTTCCAAGATAAGGTTAGGTATGATCTGTTTTTATGTGCTCGCTTCGACAGATATTCTCCCTCTCTCTTATATTTCATGTTTCCATCAATAATTTCACTAAGAAAGGAGAAAGATATTCTCCGCTAAACTTGGATTCTAAAACCTTACCGCATATCTCAAGATCGGCCAACCATTACACTTAGACTATGGATCCCATTGAACAAAACTACAACTATTAACTAAGTTGATGTCAAAATGTTTTTAAGTAGGTAACATTGTTGTTAGATACTTAATTGCTCTGCGACTACTTTATGGTAGACAACCATAAACCATCCTCTTTTTCCGTTATATTTTTGTATTTTTGTTTCGTATCTACACAACTTAGTCTCGATTTTTTTACACTTAGTAAACTTAAAAACTTCTCACAAAGCGTTTTCTCCATTTGTATTTTAAGACTCAAAAATTCTTCGGTGTCTTTCAAGCATCTTTGATATTCAGTTTTAATTGATTGAAACCTGTGTTTGAGGGTGTGCACCTTTTGTCTCATGTGTTTATTCATTGCTGTTAGTATTTTGATCAAGTTTGGTTGAGCATTTTTAGGAGATCGATCCATTTCCATCGGCATAAATCCTTCTATGATTAGAGAACCTTGAAATTTCCGTTTCCAATAGAAAAAGCCACCTTTTAATTCATACAAATAGTCATCTCTAGCTTGGGACAGGCATTTTTTAATATTAGCATAATATTCTGTTGAGGACATGTGCAAGTTTTTGCTAAATCCTAACAGACGATTTTGTGAAAAACGCCCTTTCCATAGCTTGTTTTTTAAGAAAAGAAAAACTTCAAATGTCTCAACCTTCCAACTGATCATCAGATGGCAAGGCTCACCTTGAATTTCTAGTTTTGTCACAGTGATTGCGTCTTCTAAATCCATTATTTTCTAATAATGTATCATGTCTGATGGGTTAATTTTATTTTGGTTGGCCATTAGATCGTCTGCATGGAAATGTAGTGCGACATTTTTGATTTTGGGTTAAATAGATTTATATAACTATGACAATTTCGAGGCCATGACGGGAGTCAAAAACAAACTGATGTTTTTTCATTGTTTAGACAAAACTGTAGCACAAAGAGTTTCATAAAAAAACATTGTTTTTGTCTATTTTGTCCGGCCAAAAAAAAGAAGCATTCCTGATTCGGCACCAATTTTTTCGTCACTAATAAAATAAATAAAATAAAATAAAAATCTTATATTTCAGACAAATTCCATAGTTTGTTAGTATACACAACTTAAAAAACTAGTGTTAGTACTTATAACTACCGGAAACAATTTATTTATTATAAGCCACAGGGGCATGCAGGCGTTCCCAGTGCTCAAAAATGGGACTGTCCCACCTGTCCGCTATTGTTTTCAGGATGATGTTGGGGCTGGCGCGTACCCTGCGCATGATGGAGGCGCATCGCTTGCGCATAATGGCATGAAAGCCGTCAATTTCTGCCTCTGCAAACATACCAGATGCACTGCAGTAGCGCGGCAACCCCATCAACACCCTAAAGGCATCATTATATTGAACACGCAGAGCACTGTATGCCCTCTGCGTGTAGTTGACCCACAGGCTACATGTATAAAATGACTGACAATACGCTCTAAACAATGTGGCCTTTACGTCAGCCGATCATCTCGCAAACCTGCGAGCCAACATATTGCAGCGGACAGCCAAAGCTCTGCGCTCCCGCTCAACATCCAGATTATCTCTGAGGTCTTCAGAAACCCAGTGGCCCAGATACTTGAAAGCTGTGACTTGCTTTAAAAGGCTTCCGCAAAGTTTTAAGTAAGGCCCAATTGGGTAGCTTTTAGTTCCTGCCTTAAAAACTAGTACCTCACTTTTCTTAACATTGTATCTGAGCCCATGGGTCTCCGCATACCTCTCACATATTGTAAGCAGACTCATCATTGCGTTAATCGAAGGGCTAAGCAACACCATATCATCAGCATAACTTATATTATTGATGCATATGCCGTCAACATAACATCCTTGATACGTTTTGCTGAGCTCGACAATTAGCCGGTTTATATACAGACTGAAGAGGCGAGGGGAGGTCAGGCCACCCTGCCTCACACCGCACTCCAGCCTATACACATCCGACAATGAGCCTGCCCACCTCACATAATTGAGCTGGTTATTATACCAATACCGTAGTATTGATTTAACTCCCCTATCCACTGAGGTATCGTTCAATAATTTTTGCCATAACAAATCGTACGACACTAGATCGAACGCTTTGGAAAGGTCGAGGAAACAGGCGTTAACAGGTGTTTTCCTCGACGTATAATACTGAACAGTGAGCTTGAGAGACAGTATGGCACTTTCCGTAGAGAGACCCGGGCGGAAGCCGAACTGTGCGTCATGCAAATCGATGCGAGTTGCCATATGCCTATCAAGCAAACTGTCCAGCACCTTGGCTATGACAGTAGCAAGTGATATGGGCCTGTAGTTTGACATATCTGATGTGACAAAAACTGGCCGGTCGTTAGGATGAGTTACTTGTAATAAGCTAATGATATCTTCAATTTCACGTAACTTTTTCCCATCTTTCTTCCTCGTAATCTTGCGTTTTGAAGTTATCGCAGCAAATAGTAGGTTTTTTGCTTCTACGATATCACTATCCAAGAAAGCACTAATACATATCCGAATTAGGCTTTCCTCGTCCATTATGTCCAGTTTATTACACACAAAAGCTAACACTTCGTTAATAACAACATTGCAACTTGCACATTTTACCACATTGGAGGAACTCATCCTGCACTAGATATAGACACGCATGTCACGTCCGATCGGTAACGCGCGTGACACGAAACTAATGGTTTCGGCACCAAAGCTATTCCTGTTTCGGCACCAATAGGTATTTTGGCACCAAGCCGAATGTGGAATGAAAAGTAAATATTAAATTTTATTCCTCATTCGGCACCAACGATAGTTTTTAGTATTTCGGGGATTCTTTTTCTCAATGGTGGGGAAAATCATCCAATGAGAACCCCTGCTCTTTGTGGAGCGGACGGCGAACTATGGGGAGCACGCTGTCTGACCGTCCGGTAACTGTCTGGACCGAGCCCAAGACGTCGACGGCGCGCACTGTTTCCACGCGCCTCAAGGAGTTGTCAGCAACCGTAAGGGCCAAGGGTTACGTTCCGAAAGGGAGGCTCGGCCCCGATATGAAGGCAACGAAGGAACGGGGTTTTAGTCTGACACTATCTCCCGCTCCGCCCAAGGGCAGGGGATTTTTACCCACCGAAAAAAAAACAAAACCGTATCCATATTCGAAATTTCTTTTTTTTATATTGAGATTAAAACCTTTTTTACCGGAGTCTAAAAATCATCAATCCAGTACAGTGCGTTTCACTCAAAGATTTTATATATCCTACTAGTTTGACTAGGATATATAAAATCTTTGGTTTCACTTAAGAAGTTACATCGGCGTAATGTTGGCTCCCCTGTCTGTCTACACAAAAAGAAGGGAAAAAAGGAAAGAGTTGCCTACTCTACCAAAATTGTTCCCGAAATGTGAAACGAAATCGATTTTAACGGTAGCTGCAACACTTTTTGGAAAATTATGAGAGGAATGGGATTTTATTTTAAAAAAGTAGGTTTCAAAGGAAGTTGTTAATAGAGAGGAACGATACTGTAGCGTGGCGTTTTCGTTATTTGAAAGAATTGTAAGACAATCGGAATGGAGCCCAGCGCCCTATACTTTATACAAAAATAGTAACAATAAAAAAGGCAATTGTTAAAGTAACGAAGTATCAGTTAATCTCCCTAATATTAAGTAATTTCATTGCTAAAAATATGGCAACATTATTTTCAATACTACCAACATGACAGCAATGTAACTTCTTAAGTGAAACGCACTGTAGGCATCGAACCTAAAATAGAGCTGCGAATTTTATTGTATTACTAGCTTTTGCCCGCGCGGCTTCGCACCCGCTCTTCCCTACTATACCCAACTCTACTCTACTCTACACTACCCTAATTTTATTTTTTTCCATAAGAACCTTTTCCTTTTTTTAGCGAAAACTCATTTTACAATTCATTTTTATATTATAGATTGACTACTTCAATACTAGCTTATCAAGAAAGGTACTGAGGCTTAAAAGACTCAGTACTCAAATCTAAAATGTTACTCAAAAAAACTGTTTATGTACTGTCAGTCTGCTGTCAATTGTCTCATTTTGTGTCTCATTTCAAGTCTCACACAGCGTTGCCAGAATGTTACTTTTGTAACATTTTACGTTACTTTTGGCCCTCCAATGTTACTTCCATGTTACACCACACTCAATGTTACTTTTATGTTACTTTTGAGAATTTCGAACAAAATCGTGTATCGGAACGTACTTATGAATATAATTTTAACCCTTCAGATACCGTCAATTAGAGACACAATAGTAAGACAATAGATGCGCGGCCACCGGGTGTCGCTTGGGGATTCATGAATTAAGTCATGTTGGCACGCTTGATAGAAAACAACATGGCGTTGTTGGACAGACTGACCCTGGACTAGTAGAATATATAAAATCTTTGCCCTGGACTGACCAACCAATACGATTGTTTGTCAAATCTACTTATTCATTCACTTGTGTGTATTTCTCAATCTTTCATCCCGCTTACGTGTGCGAGCGTCGGATGTTTGTTTGTGGATGTGAGAGTCTCTTAAAATGGGAGGGAAAATTAAATTTTCCCTCCCATTTTCATGTCGTATGCGAGATAAAAGTCGATAGTGGCGATTCATGTTTCGATATATATATTATGCGAGTTCTCCAATAGCCGTAAGTTTTAAGATGACCATATTTTCGAGAGTTTTCGAGTTCGATTATCATGTCTTTTTTTATATAGGATTATAACGTATTTTGCCAGTTTCCACAAAAAAAGGCAGTGTATATTATTTTCATTAAAAAAAAATACCATTATTTACGTATTTTGCCAGTTTCCACAAAAAAAGGCAATGTTACTTTTTCTGACAAAATGTTACTTTTTGATCTGTGTCGTGTAACTTTTGACTATCAGCCACTGGCAACACTGCAACTCAATCGCTAAACGGCGAAATAACACGATTGAATCAATGTTTAGAACCTAAAAATCTTTGTGTTTTGTGGACAGAGGAATTCTGTTGTATGGTATCCACAGAGTACATTCGTAGAAAACAAGGTATACTATGAGCGGTGACGAAACAGACAACAGTTCAACTGTTGATGATCAGGATGATGGAGAAAGGGTCAGTGAAAATAATAAATTAGTTTTAAGATTAATCATAAATATTCCCAAATCGTGCACCCAAATACAAGTTAACCTAAACTTATATTTCGATATAATTTAAATCCCTTGCCAACTAAAGCATCGACTTTAGCGTTATATTTGAGTTTAGAACTAGATTTTTACTTATTAAAAAAAAAAACCATCAAACAGTATAGATTGCATTGCAATCGATTTTTAATGTTGTTTTGTATGCTTTTTTCGTTGCTCTAAAATTTGAATACATCTATAAATTATCCATGCAACCATTACTCAGTGCACATACAGTGTATAAATTGCAACCTATGGCATTTTTAGGTTACCAAGATTACCTACACTGTAATATTTAAAAAAAGTATCATTCCAGACTGAAATCAGATCACAGCTTTCAACATTATCATTTGAAGAATTGCAAAAACTAAAAGAGAAGATTGGAGCCAAAGTATACAAAGAAGCCCTATTTGGTGACGCTAACAGGAAAAATGAGCGCAATGCACCAAAGATTTTCAAAAGAGAAAATAAGAACCGACCACGAGAGATGAGCTCTAAGAAACCTGTTCGAATGCTTCAGGCTGTTGCTACTGTTAAGAAAAAAGAAATCCGTGATCCAAGGTAATGATTCCATACAAAAGACTAGGAGAAAAATAATTAAGATGAATACTTCAAGGTTTCGAGAAATTCTTTTCATAATAATATGCATTTTATTATTATTTGCGCTAATGACATGCATGTATTTACACAATTAACCCTTCAGATACCGTCAATTAGAGACACAATAGTAAGACAATAGATGCGCGGCCACCGGTGGTCGCTTGGGGATTCATGAATTAATTAATTAAACCCCATTATATATATCATTGTCTTACGATTGTGTCTCAAATTGACGGTATCTGAAGAGTTAAGGGATACAAACTAGCGTTCCACAACTATCACACAACACTGGCTAGTCTCAAGCTAAGCAGAGCTTGTGTTACGAGTACTAGACAACTGATAAACATACTTATATTTTTCTAAATACATACATATTATAGATGAATTACATCCAGACACAGAACAAATGATCATGCTCATCACACAAACATTTGTCCTGGGTGGGAATCGAACCCACAACCTCCAGCATAGCAGTCAGGATGACTAACCACTAGACCAACAGGCCAGTCATTCATGATGGGTTGTTTAGGTATAGTTGGGTAAATAGTGCATACATGTTGTTACCCCAAATATATTTTTTGATACAATACTATCCAATGCTGAGCTGTAAATTGCAAAACTCTTTTGAAAATTTGAATTTCGCAGGCTGCCACAGGGTAACGTTCCAGAACCTAACAAACATGATGTAGGGGTGATAAAAAGGCCTCATATATTGCCAGGCACTACCACTCAAGATTACTTGATTTTAAACTTTAGTTATGTGTATACCGGTCTCCTCACAGTGTTATCCTGCACCCATATAAATAGGTAATACCCAAGATTAATGTAGTAAGTAGATATAAATTTAAAAAGTTCCATTTTAATTACAGATTTGACCCTCTTTGTGGTGAGTTTGACAAGAAACAATTTTCCGAAGACTACAACTTTCTGTCAGACTTGCGTATGAAAGACATAAAAGCTATTAGAGCAGAATTAAAAGAGACAACAGACCCAGAGAGAGAAGTAAGATTACGAAGACTTCTCCAACGGTTGAATGACCAGCACAAACATACGAAGAAAAGTAAGATAGAGAAAGAAGTTGCAGAGAAGAATAGAAAACATATTGAACAGGAGTTTAACGAAGGGAAGCAGCCACACTTCAAAAATAAATGTGAGTTAAAAGATATTTATTTCTACTTTTCTTTTTAAAGAGAATTTTTGTTGAAGTTAATTTTTGTGCCGGAGATGTTACGAAGGCTCCATTCCGATTTTGATTCTGATATAGTCTTTTTTTTAAATAATGTAAACTAGTGCTTGACTGCGATTCCACCTGATCTAGCCGTACTTTCATGGCAAAACCTGACCCTGATGAGATCCTATATTGTTACCTATGTTATATTCTAGAGGGTACTCTTTTACAATTTGAATTTGATCAAGTAGATATCATCTCTATATCTACCCACCTGTATTCCTGCAGTCGTCTTGCCCTCAGTTTGGCTTTTGCTTCAGGATAAAGTGGGGAATTCACTAACAGACTGCCCTCGGGTTGTCTGGCCCGGCCCAAGTCTGTTGCTTGTATTAAGAACACGCGTAGCAGACCATCGATTTGTCTGTGCCTGCGCAGACAAAATGCGATTCTCCGTCATAGGCAAGCCCGTCAACCCGTGCCCGTTGCCTAGCATTCACGACCAGGCATGGGACAGACTTGCCCGTGTCGGCCAGCCCGTCGGGCAGGTGTTAGTGAATTCCCCGCTTAAGTTCTCAAGACATTTTGCATACTAACCTTTACGTTCTTTATGTCATTGCAGCTGAACTACGTGTAGAGGCGCTGGTGAAGCAATACGAAGAGTTGAAAAAAGAAGGCGCCGGTCGGATACAACGCCATCTTAAGAGAAGACAGCAGAAAGTCAAAAAACGTTCACATAAAGCCCCCACAGGCACTTAATATAATTATTATTTTTAATTATTTGTTTTTTTTTAATAATCCACTAGCTCTGCAAGCGGCTTTCCCCGCGTGATGGTAGAAAATATTGCTTGTCTGCCACTCAGCCATAAAGTAGAGTTCTATAGTCAAATTTATTTTTTAATTGCTTGAAAAGTATCAAAGATTACCTACCTACATACAAACGCATGATTACCTCTTTATAATATTAATACAACCCGAGCACATTAACATGGCACCTAGCTCGAAAACAGTTGCTACATTGAATACTAGAAAATAGTTTGTATTTTCACGTTTATAGCATCGTAAATTCGTAAAGTAAGTCGTATGTCATCAAGAGAAACTACGGCGCAAAATAAATTTTGATATTCGAAAAAACTACTATAAACAACTAGCTGCTCCCAGCGGCTTCGCCCGCGTGATAGCAGAAAATTATCCCAAGGGAACATACTTCCGGGATAAAAAGTATCCTATGTCCTGTGTACTATACCCATGTTTGCAAAATAAATTATTCTTATTCTTATTCTATTCTTATTCTTATTCCTATTCCAGGACATGGTCTATCCGTGTACCACGTTTCATCAAAATCGGTTTTGCCATTTAGGCGTGAAGACGTAACAAACAAACTCACTTTCGCTTTTATAATATTAGTAAGGATGTACCCGATACTTCAAACGTGATTCATCAATGGCTCTGTTATCGCTAGATGGCGCTAAAATAAAAAAAAATAGTTTATTTTGTTTTTAGTGTATGTGAGCATTATTTAGTCAAGGAAATCGTATTTGCTAAAATCGGACATTCCGCTTTATCTATATACATAAAAATCAATGCCACTTTTCAGGCCACTTTTCGTTGTTATTTTATAACTCAAGAACGGGCTCACATATCGAAACCAAATTTTTAGGCTTTCTTCGGACTATTTAGTTGTTGGTGTGAAATTTGGTAGGGTAGAGAAGGAAAGAGTAGGAGCTAAGCCCTGCGGGCAAAAGCTAGTTGAACATATAACGACTTTTATGTCGCCACATAGCTTTTTTTGTTTGCCTGTTCGGTCCCACCCCTAGGCAAAGGACTCCCTCCACTCCGTCCATCTATCGCGCGCCCGGGCTTCCACTTGCCAGTTCTGGTAGAATCTGTCAAGTTCAACGCGACCTTGTCCTCCGTGGTCAGCCGCGACCCCGTAGCACTGTATCAGGACACAGTCACACAGCTATGAACTAAAAATTCAAAATTCTACATCGTGATATCAGATGGTACCGCGCAATTTAGAACATGTAGGTACAATCAAATCCAACAATCAGGCTGTTGCCCGGACCAGACCAAAGAGTAATAAAATTCATAGTACAGAGCAACGTTTTTTATTAAAAAATAAATACAGTAATTAATTATTAAATAATTATATAAACATTATCAAAATACGCAAGTGATTTCATATGGATGCTTGATGTAGTAAGTGTGCATGGTGATCAGGCCAGGTGAGTCTGCTAACTCGTACAGGCATTGAGGACCTCTGGGAACGATAGCCTGGAAATAATACATAGCGTTAACCCTTCAGATACCGTCAATTAGAGACACAATAGTAAGACAATAGATGCGCGGCCACCGGTGGTCGCTTGGGGATTCATGAATTAAGGTAAACCTACTTTAATCGCGGCAACTTGTTTCCGTTTCTAAAAGCCTGACATTTTCTCCCACTCCATCCAAAGCAGGACAGGTCATTTGATGATTACCCCTTTAAAAAAGGGGTCCCTGTGCGGTTGGGTAGTTAGCACACACTCCTTGTTATTGTTGATAACTTCTTCAGTCTTCTAATGCCCGCCATACATGCTAGGGTACATCTGACAGGTGTAATAAACTAGCGAACCGTCCCAGCTTCGCACGAATTTTTAATTTTTTGTAAACTCTCGGCATTTTCTCTATATAATATACATGTGTTATACATCTAAACCTTTCTCGTGAGTCAATCTGGCAGCTGTCTATTGAAGAAAATCGCTTAAAAATTCGAGTAATATATCACCTGAACAGCAAGCCTGGCTGGTTTCTCAAACCAATCAACGGCTCCATCCTTGACGGTGTGCTTGCCGAACGTGACCATCCCGAGCCCAATGAGCTGGTGGGAGTACACCAGCGGGAACCACGGGAACAACGTGTCGGCCTTGCACGCTAGGTCTGCTTTCATCTTGTAGTAATAGTGCTCACCTGAAATAATCATGAAGTGATTGCTAGGAGTTTTAATGATGATCTTCGGAAGTGGAAGTCAAATTGATGTGATTACACTTGTGGTTACAGATGTCGATACACTTGCGTACAAAAAAATGTACAGGGTTATTTGTAAAACACTAACACCTTGCAGGACTGTATTTCTAACATCATAAACAACAACTTTTGTTCTATGACTTTTTATAATCCATTTGCCAAAAACAAACCTTTAAGATTTTGTTTTCTGTCTAACACATTTCAACTCTGTATTTTGCTGTTTGCGTAGGTGGGTACTTACGCCTCCCGCATGATCACCTCTCTCCTCCGATATTGTACTATCGCTTGCTTCTTAACATTTAAAACTTTCAATTTAATTATTTTATTTTTGTATGAAAATGTTATGAACCAATATAATGATATATATATTTTTTTAAATCATAGAACAAAAATTGTTGTTTAAGATGTTCTCAACATAGTCCTGAGAGGTTTCTAGTGTTTTATAAATAACCCTGTATACTTATAATCGCCATGCAGAAGATTGGGAAGTTAAGGCTGTCGGATGGTCCTGGCGAGTATAAAAAAAGTTTATTTGGGAAAGTTGTTTGTAATCATGAGTACAATAACTTGTATAAGTATCGGTCACTAATTACCAGTCACCCTATATGTATAGTAGAGGTCAGTAGTCCACAAGAGTGAAAGTAAATCCTGACTTTATTCACTCTACACTCACCCATCCATGGTATGCAGGCCTGCTCCGTGAAGTCGCTGTTCGGGCCAGTGATGTCACTCACGTTGGTAGAGATGCGGTACAGCTCTCCGTTGAAGCCAGACACGAGGATGGAGTGGTCTTGCAACATCAACTCAGGATCGCGTTGGGCGACACGGATTGCTGGGTCCGTTGCAAGAGTTTCTGGAAAAATAGAAAATAACTGATATTTAAATTTTCAATCACAAATGATCACGTAAGGCTTATAATCACTTGAACATCTGGCCGGAATTAAATGGATACAACAATCTCGTACCCCCCTAGGCGGCAGTACGAGCATCTGTGCATTTAATTGCAGCCAGCTGCACTCGGATAAAGCCCCGCAGAACTTTAAATCCATTTTCTTTGCTAAATATTGATGTTCGCTTTAAAGAATGTTTATCCATCAATTTTTATGTGTAAAAATGTTTCTAAAGATGCAAGCTGTTCCGAAGTAGTAAGGAAAAGTCGCGAAACTGCTAAATATTTTTTTTAGATAAAAGTTTTCTTTAAATATTTCCTTCAAACTTATTAACCTGGCTGTTACTAAAGAGTAGACGTCAGAAAGTCACTGTTTTATGGCACTGCTCGGGCGCTTGGGCCTTAAAGTTTGGTCCAGAAACGTTACTTTGAAAATCTTACCAGGTGAAATGAAATATTGTTGCGTAGTCCAAAAGTTTAGAATTTTGCCGTCCAAAGTGGTGGTCCAGCGAGAGAAGCCTTGGACGGTCCAGTCGTATATACCATCGGCGATATCTTCTTCGTTGATCTGTGAGAAAAACAAAGATGTCTTCATTTCATTCACAATATTTTATTTCATATGGGCCTATATACCTAAGCTTCTACACATTTACAACAATTGGCCTAATGCCCGCTTTGACCTGCCGTGACCTGTGTTGTACTTTGTGTCGATGGTGACCAACCTGTGAACCTTTTTAAATATTTCTGGTAAAAAAAAATATAAGTACTTAAAACTATTGGAATCCATTCAGTTACTGATTCTGAACAAACTACAGGTTTTGCATAAACCAAAAATTATGTTGTTTATACAACCTAAGTCACTGAGTGATAAAGTAGCATTACACTTGATTACACTAATGAAATGGATCCATAGTCCATACTAACAAAAATGCAATTATTTTCCCTTTATAATTTTAGTACTTACCTACAGAAACAGATAAGTACTTAAATATGCGCTCCGTGTGGTCGCGATAACATTATTATCTCAAAGCAATGTACTCTTTTGTAAACACAATCAATCAACTGTGCCTGCTTTCATATTATCGCATTCTGTATGTGACTGGACAAGTGGACAAAGGTCTCTCGCAAGGTATGCAGATATCACAATGGTGTTCCCATTTATCAAATCAAATAAAAATCAGAAGCATTTATTTCAAATAGACCATTTGCAGGTACTTTTGAATAGTCAAATGTCGGTCAGTACAAAAACAGTGAAGCGAAATTGCACGTCCCAAAGCGTAGATCTCTATGGAGAAGAACGTGCAAGAATCTCCAATTTTACAACTGACGTTAAATTCCACCACTGGACTGGATCCATGGTATTTGTTTGTGCGTCTAAGTCAAAGACAACCTGTATATCGATAGATTTTCGTCACGCCTGCAGTTCCGCTGGTGGTTAGACCTGGTCATAGTATATGGTCATAGACATAAGAAAGGGACCAAACATAAATAAAAATACGTACAGCAACTTGCAATCCCGCAATATATGCGGTATCGTCGAAGAACACGCAGACAGTGTAGTCATCCTTGGGACAGAAGATGGAGAGCTTTTCGTAACCCACAGGTAAATTGTCCCTTCTTCGCTGCTTCCATCCCTTTTCAGCGGCTGTAGCGACTGACAGCGGCAGTTCTATGAAAGCGGTAGTTCCAATCCCGAAGATGGTGAGGTCAAAACGCACTGAAAGTTTAAATAGATTAATGTGTCTACTCTTGGTTCATAAAAAGGCAAAGGCTCCAAAAGGCAATGGAAAGGGCTAAACTCGAAGTTTCCTTGCGTGATCGAATCAGGATTGAGAATATACGCAGAAGAACCAAGGTTACCAACATAGCACGAAGAATCGTTAAGCTTAAGTGGCGAGCACATTGCTCGCAGAACAGATGGCCGTTGAGGCCGGAAGGTTCTGGAATGCGACCACGTACCGGAAGACGTAGCGTTGGAAGGCCTCCTACAAGGTGGACCGATGACCTGGTAAGGGTTGCAGGAATCCGATGGATGCGAGACGCACAGGACCGTTCATTGTGGCGACACTTGGGAGAGGCCTATGTCCAACTGAATGTCGAATGTCGAACGTCCTGACGGACGTCTTTCGGCTGAATTGATAATTATGATGACTCAGAGGACCTAAAAGTTGCCTGTATTGTAGAAGATATATCTGTTCAGGTCACTACATAGTACTAGGCGGATGAAATACGAGTTTTCGACACGAGAGAGAGAATATGTTTATTCTTAACAGAAGAATAAACTCGAAATTGGGAAAAAAACGTCCTTCTTTGACTATTGTCAAAATATTTGTTATTATTATTAGAAAAACCAACAACATATTTACAAGAGATTTTAGTATCGAATAATTTTACAGAAGTTCTGTGCGTCAATTACTTAGATAAAAAATGTGAATTTGATTTTATAAATTAAATTAAGTAATAGGTACCTATATTGATTGAATTAAAAAAGTTTATTAGATTAAATTATATTGATTAAAAAAAATAGCCAAAATACGCGCACTGTTAGACCTAGGCTCCCTTAATTCATGAATCCCCAAGCGACCACCGGTGGCTGCGCATCTATTGTCTTACTATTGTGTCTCTAATTGACGGTATCTGAAGGGTTAAAAATAAAGTGATCGACCCTGTGATCCTGACTATTCCTGATCGCTACCGCTACCAACTAGCGAATGAATCCCCAAATTATATTATAAACTTCCTACTATTGTACATTTGGTTGTATAAGCTAATTATTGAGACTAGAGTCGATTTCTTGAACTCTTGTTACTTTTTCTTTGTTCTTTTATAAATTTTCACTTACGTTAGTAAAATACTTACCACTGAGGCCACCCTGCCATGGTCCAGCTGAAACAAAAACAAGTTTTCAATGAAAACTATACATTGTATCATAGCAAGCTTTATAGTGCAGTCTGTACATGTAGATACATATAATTAATACTCATCAAGACCATTTTAAAATGTTCAAACACGATAGGGTTTAGGGGCATCTCATTACGCTTATTATCGAGTTCCTTATGACCATTTTTAAGCTCCATCATCATCCCTGATTACCACTTAGCACCAAAGTACTCGTCAAGACGTATAAAACGAATCCAAACTCGATGTCGTCTCGTCTACCCAGTTCATGGCCACCTCTCGGTTCCATTACCAGATCAGCTCCATGTCTTAATAATTTTGCATTGTCATCTAATTTACATATGCAAAATTTCAACTCAATCGGTAACCGGGAAGTGGATCCGTTTGCAAGATTTGATTACAGACAAAAAAACATTAGGATAGGTGAAACTAAATAAAAGCTTGTAAAATAATTGCCTTGTTAGGTCTATTTATGTAATAGGTTTGACAATAGACTGTTTATTTCACATGCCCTTGAAACACATAAATCTGATAGATCATTGAATGCGATAAATTTATCTAAATCCCTTTAACCCTTCAGATACCGTCAATTAGAGACACAATAGTAAGACAATAGATGCGCGGCCACCGGTGGTCGCTTGGGGATTCATGAATTAATTGAAAAACATTGTTAATAGACAAAAGGCTGAAACGTGAATGGATTTCCAGATAGCTAGCTATCATAGATTGAATGATGATTAGAGTGACCGCTAGATAGGTATGGTTTATAGACACGTGTGTAGATCTCATAGCAACACGGTTCTATAGATTAAGTCTGCTGGGGGTCCGAGGCTGCCAAACAAAATGGGGGCCCGCAGCCCAGGTCCAAATGATGGTTAGGGGCGTAGATTACAAATATCACTCGTCTTAGGTAAGCTCTAATTTAGATGATGTGTTATAGTGGTACTGTCTATCGATTTTTGTTGCTGACATAGCCGGTTTCTACAAAACTGCGGAAATTAGAGCTTCGGGAATACTCAAAAGAAGCCGTGGCCCTGGAATGGCACTAAATCCCCTCTTTGAGGCGTGGCTGGAAAGATCTCATGGCGTCCTCACCTTTCGCAGGTTCTCACCGGACTTTGGTAAGTTCGAGAGGTTCCTGTACCAGATACATGCGAAAGTGACACCCGGGTGTCGCCACTGTGCGGAACACCCGGAATCCTCGAACGAAAGAACACGGTGGAGTAGAAGTGGATGTGTGCTCCGCTTGGGCAGAGCGTCATCGTGTCCTCGTGGGCCGATCCATCGCGCCGGACCTTGATACAAGCCATAGGTAGTCCGAAGCGAGGAGGAGTGGCAGGCGGTCGCCTCCTTCTACAAGGCAGTACTGCTAGCAAAGGAGGAGGCCGACCGCATCGGGAACCGGCGCTGACGCCGCCGCCGATTTCCGGCCTCCGCAGACGCGGGCTTGCGGACGGCGAGCAATGGGTAAATCGCTGTTCGACCGTCCGGTAATTGTCCGGACCACGGAGTTTACTAACTCCGTGGTCCGGACCGAGCCTAAGTCGTCTACGGCGCGCACTGTTCCCGAGCGCCTCAAGGAGTTGTCAGCAACAGCTCAGAACCCAGCTGGGTCGAAGCCTACTGGTGCCAGGGTTAGTTCTAAAAGGCAACCCAGCCCCGGTATGAGGCCACGAAGGATGGGGTGGGTTTAGTCAGTAAAAGTCTGACACTATCACACGTGACTGAGCTTTGAGATAACGTCGTTCCCGTACATTTGAAGCGTTAAATATTGCAGATTAGCAACTTGGCTAGGGGTACTGGACACATTACTACGGCACAGTTGGCATCGTTGGAAAACATAAAACGGCGCGGCACCTTACTGCAGTACGTAGCTGCGTCGTGCAGATATAGGTGCTGTTAATACACGACAAGACGCTAAACGCTTTGGTCGAAGACTGGTCGCGAAATATTTAACGACTAGCTGCTCCCAGCGGCTTCGCCCGCGTGATAGCAGAAAATTATCCCAAGGGAACAAACTTCCGGGATAAAAAGTATCCTATGTCCTATTCCAGGACATGGTCTATCCGTGTACCAAGTTTCATCAAAATCGGTTTTACCATTTAGGCGTGAAGACGTAACAAACAAACTCATTTTCACTTTTATAATATTAGTAAGGATGCATCGCCTGAACTAGTGTTGTACGACAGGCACGATACAGAGCATCCGCTCACCGCTGCTCGGCACCATATATCTGTACGATGCACGATGCGGCAACACGCTGCAGTTAGGTGCAGCCGCCGAGCCGTTTATTGCAAACAACGCCACGCCGTTTCACTTGAACGACGCTTGGTAATGCGGCCAGCCCCCCTAGCCAAGTTATGTACGACCGTTTTGTTTCGATTCTTTGGCGTCGAACGCCTGGAGTAGGCCATGCCTCCGATTCCTTTGTTCTGACCACGTGACTGAGCGTTGAGATTTTTTATGGTGGGAAAATCATCTAATGACAACCCCCGCTCTTGGGCGGGCGGGAGATAGTGTCAGACTCTTACCGACCCAAAACCCCCGTTCCTCCATGCCTACATACCGGGGCTGAGCTACCTCTCGAAATTAACCCTGGCCCCAGTACGCTTCGACCCAGTTGGGTCCCCAGTTGCTGACAACTTCTTGAGGCGCGTGAGAACAGTGCGCGCCGTCGAGACGTCAGAACAAAGGAATCGGAGGCGTGGCCTACTCGAGGCGTTCGACGCAAGAGAATCGAAACAAATCGGTCGCACATAATTTTGGACTGTGGCATGAATCATACCACAGTCCAAACAAGATACCTGCTGGCTGAAATTGGCTTATTTGGAATAAATATGTATGGTTAATGTATGTTTTTATCATTGGAAATTTTGGCAGCAGTTATCTATCATATTAGGTATCATACAATGACAAATTAACCTAGAGTACAATCAATGCAAAGTTATAGACAAAACAATTTCTTTTTTATGTGTGATAGTTCTTAATTACTTATTAGAAAAGGTCTTAATATTATTTAAGTCTCAATAGATAATAACTCAATATTCACAAACAGAAATGTTATTAGCGTTTGTTTATATCCCTAAATGTCATTCAGTTTATGGAAATAATAATAATAATACGTTTATTTCACAAAATGAGGTACAGTCTAAACAGTTTGCAATAGATATGACCAATTTAAAAGTAGAATGCTGTCCTGGCGTCTTAGCTAGGTTACACAGTAACCTGTACTAACCCTTCAGATACCGTCAATTAGAGACACAATAGTAAGACAATAGATGCGCGGCCACCGGTGGTCGCTTGGGGATTCATGAATTAAGATTCGCCAGCCCAAGTAAGAACCACCCAGAAATATCGTACCTACAGGCTATTGATTTTAAATGAAAAACAAAGGAAAAACACCGCGCGTAATATTTTCTAGTAGCAATTTATGAATGATTAGTTCAAAAAGCATTTACCTACCGATTATGAAAAATTTTCGTGGACCCACATTTTTTTTTTACTCATAAAAATATAAAGGTATATAGTATAAATCTATTATGTTTAAAAGTACTTATACTTATAAAAGAAAAATAACTTTTCCATCCACGTTTGAATTTTACATGGAGTAATTTGGACCCGCACCAAAAAAAAAACCATTTTAATTACGGGCTCATTGATCAGGCAAGAATATTGTTTTATTTATTTTTAAGGGTTACATAGATGATTTTATTAATTAATAATCTTACTTACCGTGGGCGGTCGCCGCAGCGAGGCACAACAGGGCTAGTATTCTGAACATCACGGCTGTCTCTGATAAGCCTTGAATGTAATTCGCAACTTTTATACCCGCACCAACCCGATAGGGAACTACACCGGACTGTACAGCACACGGTAACTAGCCTTTGCACACGTCTTTGTTCCGTGCCCTTTAATAGTTCGGTAACAAACCAATGTGTGAATTTTGTTTCAGATTAAAATTAGTCTCATCCATAATAAAGAAAGGAAAACGTTTATAAGTGACATGCGCAGGACAAACAAAAAAATAAAATAAGTTATTTACTAATCATTTCAAGAGCGTGTCGGGCCAAGCTCAGTGTAGGGTTCCGCAGTCAGTACCTACCCCGTCCGTCACAAACTCACAATAAGTGTTCCCACTTAAGGGTTTAGAAAGCGGGCTATTTGTTAAAATTCTAGATACCGACGTCTCAAGATCAATCTAGAACAATAGAGTCGCGTCGTGGAGCCATAGATCATTTTTTTACACCACCTGCTTGATAATGTCGTTTTATACGTCATACAAAACTCACTATTGTAAAAGCAAGTCATTATTCCCTAGAGAGATAAAGCAGTATGGCCGATCCCTAGGGTATAATGAGATTTGAATTTGGAACATCAAAAATCGTCAACATTGTAAATTAAAATGTACGCACATCGAACAAGTTGACTCGAAATTCATACTGGCTGGCACTAACGAAAAAAAGGAAATAGAATAAAACCTGCTTACTTTTCTATAACGCTCCCGGCGTTATAGAAAATTGAAACTATAGAATCTTGGAGTAGTGAATTTTGTTTGTTTGTTGCACTTGTAAATATAATACTTACCTATTATATCTCTAATATTTTATTTGGTCAAACAAATTGTCTTTTAATTATCTCACAGATAGTGTAAAAAGTAAAGTATGCAACACGGGGATAAAGCTGTCTTTGTCTTGGGCGGCTTGAATTCCTCACTTTACTCAAGTTTCTTTATTAACTCTCTCGCAATGCTCGGGAGTTAACTATATAAATCCCTCACTAACGTTCGAGATTAAACTTAGCAAACTTCTTTTCGTTCGGAATTTAACACGCCGCCCGCGACTTAAAGACAAACCCCCCCCCATCCCCTAGTCACATAAACTACTATTTTTCCATTTCGGAAAATTTTCGAAACTCGCTTCGGGAATCGAACTATTTGCCTAGGTAGGTCTTATAAGAAACTCTCGGTGTAGAAGTCCGATTCACACTTGACCGTTTTTCATGTTTATTACTTGGTACTTAAAAAAAAAGAATTAAAAATCCAAATCCCGCGGGATTAGTAATTTAAATAGCAGTATTTAAATTACTAAGCTAATATTCGTTAAAATCTCCAAAAATAAACCTAATTACTCACAATGTAACAGAACCCTTAATCTACGACGACTATGAACCAATATTTTCCTCGTACAAGTTAAAAAACTAAACCCACAATATAATTTATTTAGACACAATTACGATTTCCCGAACTGACCATGTCCGTTATGGACCTGCGTCATGTAGGTATGTAAGACCGCCATGTTGTCTTTCCAGCCACTCCTCAAAGAGGGAAACTACATTAGGCTCATAAAAGACACAGATGATATAGGTATACCTACCTACTTAGCTCGTTGATGGTTATGTCAAGAGCAGGGTTACTTAAAATACAATACAAAATTATATGTAATTTTTATCATTACCAGTCAAATTGTTCTCGCATGATGCGGTTGCCGTAATGTTTATAAACTTTGGATGCAGTAAACATGTGTAAGATTGAAGCAATAATAATTTTCTGTATCATCGACATTGTCAAGATTAGGTGCTATATATCCTGAACATCGACGAAGTACCTACTACCCACTTTATTATAATACTAGCTGCTCCCAGCGGCTTCACCCGCGTGATAGCAGAAAATTATCCCAAAGGAATATACTTCCGGGATAAAAAGTATCCTATGTCCTATTCCAGGACATGGTCTATCCGTGTACCAAGTTTCATCAAAATCGGTTAGGCCATTTAGGCGCGAAGGCGTAACAAACAAACTCACTTTCGCTTTTATAATATTAGTAAGGATTATTTACTTACTATATTTCTGAACTAACCGCGACTTCGTCCACATGAAGTTTATAGGGCTTCGATCCAGCTGAGCCCCTCTTGTTGCTGACAACTCCTTGAGGCGCGCGGGAATAGTGCGCGCCGTCGACGTCTTGGGCTCGGTCCGAACAGTTACCGGGCAGTCGGACACCGAGTTACCCATGGTTCGCCGACCGCGAGCCTGCGTTTACGGTGGCCGGAAATCGAGATCGGAATCCCGGCGGCGGCGGCGAGAGCGCCGTTGCCTGATGCGGTCGGCCTCCTCCTTTGCTAGCATTACTGCTTCGCAAAAGAAGATGACCGCCTGACACTCCTCCTTGCTCCGGACCATGGCCTAAACCAAGACCCGGCGCGAGAGATCTCCACCGCCCACAGAAATCTTAATAATAAGGCAATAAGATTTCTGTGCCGCTGCCGATAGCCCCCACGAGGGCACGGCCCAAGCACGGTAAACCTCGACTGTGTGCTCTACCGTGTCCTCCGGGAGCACTTAGATTTGAGATACTTTTATGTGTACCTATATACGAAAGGTAATACAAAGAACCTAAAATAATAGCATAGTATAGTCGGCTTACAATGTTCCCACTGTTGAGAATCAGGCCTCTTTATGAGAATGAATGAGTCGAAATCCACCACGCGGGCCCAGAGCGGGTTGATGAATGTCACATGTCTTCGAATTGTTGTTTGCACATGGCGGACATGCTGGTTTCCTCACGATGTTTTCCTTTACCGTTTTCAGAGCAGTGGTGATGAAATAAATTACACAAAGTAATGCCCCCAACCTGGTTGAACCCACGACTTACAACTCGTACAGTCGGGGCCGTTACCACTCGGCCACCACCACTCATAAAAATAATCAATAACTGATAAATTTTAAACGCCCAACTCTTCAATCGTGATAATTAGAGACACAATAGAAAGACAGTGGGTGCGTAAACGCCGCCGTTCGCTTGAGGTTTAATGAATTAAGAATAGGTGGTACCGGTAGGTATCAAATCCATTAAGGCGCTCCACAGTAGAGGTAGAGGTCAATTGAGGTGGTCTGATAATAAGCGTGCTTTTATATTTCTGTTTTTTGCAATTGGTAACCCTGAACAACACTTGAACACTGAATTCAAATGTCACTGTCAATAAACGCAATGCAATAAAACCACAGAGTACTTTGTAACATACTGAAATAGAGAACAATCTCGGGCCCCAAAACCATACTTAGAAACTAGCGCCACCTGTAGTTTAATTTCGTAATTACACCTTTGCACGCACACAGCCGCAGCTGTACACGTATTATAATTGCTGCTGTGTGCGTACCTGCGGTTGTGTGCACCGTTATAATATTCTTACTTTTATTATTTTGTAGGCATGGTAGAATAAATGAAATGCAATTTAGTTATCTTTATTGTTTATTTATAAAGTTAGTAAAATTATGTTTATTACATGTTTGGGTATTAGACATTGTGTTTAAGACATTTCATAATAGTTTTGTAGGGCGAAATCTTTGGGAAAAAAACAATGAGCCCGACTTTGAGAATAATTATACCAATAAACTTTTCCAAAAGATTTTCTGAAATAATCTGGTTTTACAGAACGTAATAAAAAAAACATGAACAAATTCTACTTTTCTCAGCTTATCAAGGATTTATCACTAAATATTTTCATACGTAAACATTTACATTAATATTTTGTTTTCATTATAGTTTATTGTTATGTTAAACATGTTACTGGTGAAAACAGGTTTCTTGTATTTTTGTTATTACTTTCATGGAATTACTGGCCCCCAAATTCACAGGCTATAAACCTAGTTTGGGGACCAGGAGAAAATACTTCATGCCAATTATACTGTTTCCTATTACTGGACCTTTATAAACAATTGTAGAAATAAAGTTATTATTATATTCAACAGAATTACAGAAGGAAATAACAAGACTGGAACTGAATAGTCACAATAGTAATATCAGCAACATGTTATTCCAAAATAAATATTCAATAGTATTAATGTTCTCAATATATCAAAATACATCATATCGAACACTACTTCTTAAAGCGGCAGTTTTGAACACTTTTCGTATACCTAGTTAGAATTTTTTTTTTAAATTAGTGATAATAGAAATTAAATTGAATAAAAATCAGATAAAAATAATAATTAAATTAAATTTAAATAATTATAATCAAACCACAGAAACATTGAGATTGCCAGGTATAGTATGTTTGTTTTTTTAATAATTAATTATAGTATATTTATATTATTAGTAATTTAGATATAGTCCATAGGTACATTACATTTAAAAAATCAAATAAAATGTTACAATAATCAAAACTAAATAAAATTAATGCTAATATAAATCTAATCAAATGAAAATGCTAATAAAATAAAATCAAAACACAAACAAAATTAGACATACACAATATTTCAGGACATTATAACTTTGCATTTATACGAGAAAAAGATATTGAAAAAAGAAGTGAAAATATATTATGTGTCTTTTATATTTTATACAGCGTGTTTGGTAGAAGGACCGACACACTGCTGAAGAGTGGAAAGGCTATTGGTTAGTTATTACCACAGTGGCTTCTGGCTCAAGCGTCACGGTAATGAGAGTATGTCCGTTTATTTTTTTTTAGTACTTATCCATAATCTCGCCTTTAAGAGCCTTCACTCCCCTTTACGCACTATTTGGCTAAAAAACTATGATTTTCAAACTTTTATAAATGCATAATTGACTTTATTGTATAAACATGTGATTTACCAATAACATTAGGAAATATTCTTGTCTAAATAGTTAAACAGGATTCAATTTAAATTAATAGCACAATTGTGAACTATGTTCTCATAAGTAAAAGAGTTTTTTTATTTTACTTTCAAAGTCAATTTCTTGAGAGACTCTGAAAGCAAAATTGAAAAAAACTCTATTTACATAGGTGAACATAGTACAGAAGTGTGCTATTAATTCATGAATCCCCAAGCGACCACCGGTGGCCGCGCATCTTATTGTCTTACTATTGTGTCTCTAATTGACGGTATCTGAAGGGTTAATTTAAATAAAATCCTGTCTAACTATTTAGACAAAAATATTTCCTAATGTTATTGGTAAATCACATGTTTATACAATAAATCATTAATGGATATAAACGGGTTTGAAAATCATGGGTTTTGGGCCAAATAGCGTAATTTGGAGTGAACGCTCTTAAGAAGAAAGTACAAGAGTATTCCGCGTTTTTTTTTTCTATTGTCGGTACAGAATCGGAAATCCAACTATTCTTACATTTCTTTTGTTGCAACTTCTTGTTAGCATCAAGCAGCAGGTTAATAAAAATTTGTAGGCGATATTAACAAAAATAAATTTGTTTTCAACAGTTATAATCTATACTAATATTATAAAGAGGTAAAATTTGTAAGTTTGTAAGTTTGTAAGTTTGTAAGTTTGTAAGTTTGTAAGTTTGTATGTAGGGGGTAATCTCTGGAACTAATAATCCAATTCTAAAATTTTTTTTACTGGCAGAAAGCTACATTATTCCTGAGTGCTATAGGCTATAAATTGTTTCTATAGCATGTATATTAACCGAGATATCACAACTTTTGTCTAGCAAGTCGGAAAAAAATACCTCATAAAATAGAATTATTTGCGTGCGCTGCCTAAACAGTTGCTTAAAATTAAAAACAATGTATGGCTACCTGGTTCGTCTTAATTATTTCTACAAAAAAGTCCGCGGTACCATATCTCTATCTTTTATATTTCATCTTTTATACTTCTTTTATTGCATTAAAAATATTTTTTTTCGGCATACTTACGTTTGGTTGATTATTTGAGCAACAAAATATTAATTCTTATGACAATAAATTATTTCAGTATCACAAGAACATTATACAGATAAGATTTGCCATTTACAGCATAGCAATTGGTCATACAGTTTCGAAGATAATATAAAATTACTAAAACGCAAAATGCCCCTAGCGTAACTTTCATTGTGCAGACGTTTTACCTATTTTTTTTTGTATGGTGGGCAAAAATCATCTTATGACAACCCCCGTCCTTGGGTGGAGCGAGAGATAGTGTCAGACTCTTACTGACTAAAAACCCACCCCGTTCCTTCTAGCCTTCAAACCAGGGCACGAGTTCCCTTTCGGATAACCCTGGACCCGGTAGGCTTCGACCCAGCTGGGCCTCTGCTGTTGCTGACAACTTCTTGAGGCGCGCGGGAACAGTGCGCGCCGTCGACGTCTTGGGCTCGGTCCATTACCGGACGATCGGACAGCAAGCTACCCATGGCTCGCCGTCCGCGAGCCCGCGTCTACGGTGGCCGGAAATCGGGATCGGAATCCCGGCGGCGGCGGCGGGGGCGCCGTTGCCTGATGCGGTCTGCCTCCACCTTTGCTAGCATTACTGCTTCGCAGAAGGAGGCGACCGCCTGCCATTCCTCCTCGCTAAGGACCATGGCCGCAACCAGAGCCCGCCGCGAGAGGTGTCCGCCGCCGATCGCCCCCACGAGGGCACGGCGATGCTCTGCCCAGGCAGGGCACATCTCGACTGTGTGCTCCACCGTGTCCTCCGGGCGTTCCGCACAGTGGCGACACTCGGGCGTCTCTTCCGCTTTAATTCGGTGCAGGAACCTCCCGAACTTGCCATGTTCGGTGAGGACCTGTGTCATGCGGAAGGTAAGGACGCCGTGAGGCCTTTCCAGCCACGCCTCAAAGAGGGGACTTACCGCCATAATTGTGGCGTGCCCAACGTTTCACCTATTTGCCCATAGATGGCGTTCTGCAATTACGTAATTTTTCTGAATCGCGGTGTTAAGACTTTCTGTGGATTGATGACCCTCTCGAATTATTATGCCCACGTTGTCGTTAGTTGGAGTTCTTCTGTCAGTTGCTTATTGGTTTCGGTTGTTTCGTTCGTATGGTTGTTGTTGTTGATAGATACCTCATAATCGAAAATATCGTAATTTCGTTGTACGTTTTTGTATGTTCGTAGTTTCGTACTTCGTTCTATCGTAATAATCGATACGAGTTATTCGATATTACGATTGTTTTGTTTTGTAAAGTCGGACGGTGTTCGAGTCGCTCTCCTTTTGTTCATAATTGTTTTCAAGTCTGTGCGTAGTTTGTTGAGAGCATGTCTAAAAGGAAATCTCAACTGTCCCGGCAGACATCACAGACAAGAGCCGCTCGAGTACGCCGTACGGAAGAATCTGCCCCTGAAAATGAGCAGCGCCTCTCGAGAAATAGAGAATATATTTCGCAAGCACGCGCTAGAGAATCTAGCTCCGAGTGCTCACAGCGCCTCGCTAGCCAAAATGTGAGGACATCGCGGGCCCGTGCTCGGGGAACTAGCGCTGAACGTGCGCACCGTCTATCTGAGTTAAGGCAGCATGTCTCTGAGACAAGGGATAGGGAGACTAGCGCTAAACGCTCGCGGCGGCTTGGTAGGCAAAATGTCATAACATCGCAGGCCCGTGCTCGGGAATCTAGCGCTGAACGTGCGCAGCGTCTATCTCATTTAAGGCAGCATGTCTCTGAGACAAGGGATAGGGAGACTAGCGCTGAGCGCTCGCAGCGGCTCGCTAGGCAAAATGCCATAACATCACAGGCCCGTGCTCAGGAATCTAGCGCTGAACGTGCGCATCGTCTAATCGAGTGTAATCTTAATTTAAAACAAGAAATTTTCCGCGGACGAAGTCGCGGGCAGAAGCTAGTCATTAATATTATCAACATGTCTCTTAGTTTAAATTACCTGTAAATGTGCTTATTCAAATAAAACGTTTGAGACCAATTATAATTTAGAGAATTAAGTTGATAATTTTAATAATTACAATGATTATCTACGTCAATATAAGTTGTTAAGAAATTAACTGTAAGAATTTCGTTTAAAATTTGGAAAATGTAGAGCAGCTGATTTTAGTTGTTGAATTTTCGTTTGGGTATATTTGTTTAGAATGTATAGACAGTATCGATCGCGTACACGAAATCCTTACGGTAAATTTTGAAACACCTTAAGCTTTTAATTAATTACCATACTGCCTGATGCTAACAAGAAGTTGCAAATAAAAAAAATACGTAAGAATATTTGAATTTCGCAGGTTACCCTGGAGCTTTCACCTTAAGAAGAGAGTCCAATACAATACTTAGTTTTCAAAATTTTTAAAAATACACCGCACTGAAATACACAAAAAAAGAATAACCTAAATAGATGTGCCAACAGTTTGACCGCGAGATATTTACAAACCTATCCTTAAATTCGAGAAAAAAAAAATTGTTCATAAAAAAAAATTGTTTAAAGTTTTGTTAATCTTGCAAATAGAAAAAAGGTCGATTTAGCTGTTTTTGAGAGATATTAATTTAAAAAAAATCTCGAATTTTAGAATAGGTTAGGATTCAGTGCAGTATTTTACGAATTTTAAAAACTGTACGAGGAGTTTTTTAAGGCTGCAGTCTTGTAAAAATTCACCCGCGGCAAATTATTAGCGCATCTTTGTATGCTTTTTTTGAACAAAATAATGAAACTACTTGAAATATTATTATAGCACATATTTAACCATAGTATGAGTAGTAGCCAGTTATTTTTTTAAAGTCAATTTGGGTGTATTATGTTTGGTAAATCAAGCGTTAAACATAGCTCTTTCGTGCCAACATCATTTCGACACGATTGTGAGCGTCGTTAATGGCAATAATATAATGACTGGCCTGTTGGTCTAGTGGTTAGTGGCCCTGACTGCTAAGCCAGAGGTCGTGGGTTCGATTCTCACAGAGGACAAATGTCTATGTGATGAGCATGATCATTTGTTCTGTGTCTGGGTGTAATTTATCTATAATATGTATGTATTTAGAAATATATAAGTATGTTTATCAGTTGACTAGTACCCATAACACAAGCTCTGCATAGCTTGTGTAGAATATTATTATTATTATAATGAATTTACAAATCTTTGGAATGGAAAATTAGCGCAACATTATCATCTTTGAAATGCATTCATGGCTAGTTCTAATTATGTTTCATTTTCTTATTTTAGAAAATAAGAAAATGAAACATAATATAAAATACTAATAATTTATACACATTTTTTGGACATCTTTTAAAGGTAAATTATGGTGATTTAGATTTTAACTTTTTTATTATTTGCTTAATTGAAGTTTTGGCATCAAAATAATCTACGATGCTTAGTTATTGTGAAAAAAAAAAAAACATTTAATAAGAGCTAAATGTTGAGAATTTTGATGAAATTGTGACTTCTGAAATAAGAAAATGAAACATAATTAGAACTAGCCATGAATGCATTTCAAAGATGATAATGTGATTCCTATCTGTGTTGGAAGCATGCACTGAAAAATTGTTAGATTTTATAAAATAATAAGGGGCTGGCAGTCTCGGAGTCTTGGGCTATTAGGACAGAGGTCAGAGGGTAAAAACTAGCCAATAGCCGGTATGTTGCCACTTGTTCTATAAAGCAGTTTTATGGTAGAACAAATAAGATTTTCATTTCTCAAATCTATATGCCTTTGGACTCTGTTTCAAAATGGACAGAGAAGTAATTTTTTCTTGTAAGGTAAAACGGCGTCTTTTATCCTTTTTCTTGTCTTCTCTCAACTGTACCCGCATCAACAACTTTGCAGTTCTGGAGCAGTTCAGAGCTTTTGGGAGTCATTATTTGATGCTAAACCTTTCTCTCTGCACTGGAGAGCCCTAGTGTTCTAATAGAATGTCTATTGTGTCTCCTGCCTGAAAAGTAGAAAATAAAATAATTTAATTTGACTCCCACTAAATCAGTTCATGCACATCTACATAATATGTACTTGGAAATGGACACAGACAGACAAACTTAACAGTACACGAATAATATATCAACTGTCAATCTTATGTGTACAATAAAGAAAACCAAAAAAAAATGGACACCGAGGGTTCCGTATAGTGAATGCAAACCGGTTAAATCGAAAATCGTATTTTCTGGTTTTTCGGCATACTTTTGATTATAAATTCAGGTTTTATTTTCAATTATTTGGTTTTTTTTTTCAATTATCTGGTTTTTTCGAGTTTTTTTTTACTTTCAGATGACACTATTTTTTAAAGCAAACATTGATTTAAAACGCTGCTCAACCTTGTTATCATCGTAGGTATGTTTATCGTACCATATACAGTGTTATTTGTAAAACACTAACAACCTTGCAGGACTGTGTTACTAACATCATAAACAACAAAATTTGTTCTGTGTCTTTTTACGAAACATAACTTCACCATCAAGAAATATTACAACAAGCTAAATGTTCCGGTGTATGCTCGTACCTTCACATAGGTAACACTCATCTGATTAGCAGAATCCTGAAAGGTTTGGTAAGGGTATCCTATCAGGGAGTGACTAAGGTTCTATTTTGTGAAAGGGTGAAAACTTCAGCTATAGTGTATCAAGATAAGTACTATTCTAGACTGCATAGCACTGTGTCCTCCGGGTGGTCCACACAATGGTGACATCCGGGCGTCATTTCCGCACTTCAATATGCCTGTCTTTTTTATTTTCAATATAATCGAGTCCCCGGACACAGCAACGTGGGACCGAGGCAGACCACGAAGGAGATGGCGGGACGACCTGGATGGCTTCCTTAAGAATTGGAATGAGAAGGCGAGGAACCGTGATAGTTGGAAGGAGTGAGGCTTTGCCCAGCAGTGGGACAGTATGGACTAATTATATTATATAATCGAGTCAATCGGGAAAAAAACCAAAACGCTATGTCAGCAACTGTACTGAAAATCTAGTTCGAGCCAATGATAAATAAGATACACTTAAGTTTAACCACCGGTATGAAACTGCTCCTAGTTTTAGTCACTATGATGTAGGCTAAACCTTGTTTTAACTGAAGATACATCTAAATTTAACCTCATGAGGCCAGTTGCACTTAGTTGTAGCACCAGCTAAAATTTGGTGTTTTTTTAATTTATCATTTAGCTAAAAGATTACAGGATTATCTAGGTTAAATAGCAACCAAAAACCACTAAGGTTTAAACTTGTGCTACCATGAATGAATCTCAATATTGAAACAAAATGAGTTTTTTTTATATGTGTATGTTATTGTAAATATCGATTAAAAACTTTAATTAAATAAGTAGAAAACATAGGTGGAGCCACTATTTGCTGTAACATAATGTTATAGAAAGAAAGAAAACATTTTATTGACGCGGAATAAGACGCGCATACTCTTATATTCATATATTCTTTAGAACTTGAGAAGCTTTGTTTGATTTTTTTAACATAAAATGGATAAAAAGCGTACCTATAGTTTTCTGAATAATCATCTTGTCTTGATGAAGAGTTTGTGCTGTATTATGGCATATTGTGTCTGCAGTATTTGAGAAGCAGATGGTAATTTCTCATTGGTGGTGATGGCACTGTTTCTGGAATTAAATAATAATAAATGATTATCATTCGGTTTTATATATAAACTTTTGAGCTTTGTTAGGAGCACAAAGAAGTCAGCAACTCAGTTTGACACACTCCACCACCAAGGGAAGTTGATTCCTTCTGCGAAGCAGTTATGCTAGCAAAGGAGGAGGCCGACCGGATCAGGCAACGGCGCCCTCGCCACCGTCGCCTGGATTCCAATCCCGATTTCCAGCCACCGTAGACGCGGGCTCGCGGACGGCGAGCTATGGGTAGCTTGCTGTCCGAAAGTCCGGTAACTGTCCGGACCGAGCCCAAGACGTCGACGGCGCGCACTGTTTCCGCGCGCCTCAAGGAGTTGTCAGCAACAGGAGGGGCCCAGCTGGGTTAAAGCCTACTGGGGCCAAGGTTATCTGAACGGAAACTCGAGCCCCGGTATGAAGACTAGAAGGAACGGGGTGAGTAGGGAATGCAAATCTCGCGAGATTGGGGCTCGAGCGAGATCTCGCGAGATTATCAATACAATATCGCGAGATCTCGCTAATTTCGAGATCTCGCGAGATTGGCAGTTTTGTGTTTTTTTTTTGCAAATAATCACAATATTTGAATATATTAGGAAAAAAACGATAACCATAGGCGCGGGCTTGCGGACGGCGAGCAATGGGTGTCCGACCGTCCGGTAACTGTCCGGACCGAGTCTAAGTCGTCGATGGCGTGCACTGGGTCGAAGCCTACTGGGGCAAGGGTTAGTTCCGAAACGTAGCTCAGTCTCGGTATGAAAGGCACGAAGGCAGTAATAGTCTGACACTATCTCCCACTCCGCCCAAGGGCGGGACATGTCATTTGTATGATTTTTACCCACCAAAAAAAAGTATTATAAGATAAATATTCATTTTTACGAATTTTTTCAATATATTTTCTCGCATTAAACATTGTTTGACGTATCTGACTATAATATTTTAACGTCCATGTCAATCCGCGCTTCGAATAAGATGTTTTTATGCTCGAGTACAATCTCGTTAATCTCGCGAGATCTCGCCCGTTTTTCGTCCGAGATCAATCTCGCTAAAAAAGGCCGAGATCTCGCGAGATCGAGATTGCATTCACTAGGGGTGAGGTTTTTAGTCAGTAAGAGTCTGACACTATCTCCCGCTCCACCCAAGAGCGGGTTTTGTCGTAAGATGATTTTCCCCATCGAAAAAAAAGGGGGGAGTTGATCATGGTCTGAACGGCCTGTGTTGTGTACTTGTTTGGGTTGTTTTGTGTTTATTTAACACAAAATAATAAAGACCTATAATTAACCAAAAACTGCTTACCAATATTTTCTTCTACAATTGTTTTTTCTGTAAGGCTGGTAGATGTCACATTCATTGACTGCTGAAGTGGTTCAGGAGCTAAAACAAAATATAAAGAAGCAATGGTAAATTCCCTCATGGAAAGTTAATTTTCAAATCAGAATGATTATTCTATTTATCCAAATACCTGTAGATGTTGATGCGAGTGACAGATTTTCAAGTCCTTGCAATGGTTTTCTAACTTTTACCAAATTGAGTCCTGAAAATAATATAAATATGTAAGTACATAATATAGATAATTTTGCTTAGTTATACAGCATTATTTAAAATACCTTTAAATAACTACTGTTTTTATGTGATGTTACTATGGCTGGCAGATGTCATATTCAAAAGCTAAAATAAAATATGAAGAAGCAAAGGTAAATTCCCTCATGGAAAGTTAATTTTCAAATAAGAATAATTATTCTATTTATCAAGGTACCTGTAGGTGTTGATGGGAGGGACCGAGTTTCAAGTCCTTGCAATGGTTTTTTAACTTTTACAAAATTGAGACCTGAAAAAAATATAAAAGTTTAAGTACATAATATATAGAAAATTTTGCTAAGTTATACTGTTGTACTCATACTTTTTAATAGAATTTTGCTATAGAGTAAATTATTATTAGTATGAAGGACTATAAAAATCAAAGAATTGTTTAAACAATAGTATTATTTTAAATAACTACTGTTTTTATGTGATGTCATTTTATATGTGATTAATAAGTGCATGAATTTGGGTGATTTGTTCAAATCAATTTTTAAGTTAGTTTGCTTATGTTAAATTACTTAAAATTTATATCAGCATTTAATTTTATTCTAATATTCATTATAACTTATATGTAATCAACCAACCTGGTAGATTTAATGTTGGAATGTTGTTTAGTCTGTTAAAGCTACACACATATTTATCCTGAAAATGTAGGGAACACACTCTACGGTACTTAAATATGTGTGTATTTTCAAGTCCCAAAATATCACCTCCAATAGAATACAGCCAGGTATTGAATCATGCTCTATCAAGTTCAGGATTTGGGAATTTATGAAGAACTGCATGCAAGTCTAAAACAATAATAATATCATGTAATTATTGTGTAATATATTCCTTTTACACTTTTCATAATATGTAATGAAATTTTCAAAGATAAGCAGAAGTTTGACTGAAAAAGAAAAACTATGAATTAAGAAATGTGCTCGCTGACAGGCCTTTAGATAAGTCAACTACCCAAAATTTCTTCAAACTGTACACATAATTTTAGCTTGATATTACCGCACACATTATTACATATTGGTTTTAATTATTAAACTCGCACAAAAATTCACTTATTGTTAAATATAATGTTTCTAAATGCTTGATTTAGACATGTAACTAAATATTTAGTAACATTAATTATTGCAATTCATATATCAATATTTTATTACTATATAGACAATCCATATTAATACTATAAATGTGAAAGTAGGTAGCTTTGAATCATTTATGAATAAACTGCTTAACCGATTTTCCTTAATATTTGGTACAGACTAAGCTTGAACCCCAAGGAAGGACATAGGCTACTTATTACTTGATTTCGGTCAGTGGGTCGTCTTAGGGGCGGATTTTTATTTGTTATGAGGCATAAATAAAGAGTTAAAAGCAAATTGGGTATTGAGTAATAGAAACTTCAAAATGGCCCCCAACATAAGAATCTTTAAGATATCGAAATAAATTTATTTATTTTAAAAGGTAAAGGTACTTAGTCTAGCTAGTCCTACACTAGCTACTAGCTACACTAAAGTAAACCTTTGATGGGTGATCTGGCTGTGAAAATGTTACATACCTCTACTGTTCTTGCACCCAGGAACACAACAGCACTTAGCCGATGACATGATGCACTAAAGGAGTCCTATCTCCAACTTAACACTAGAGGAGTCCTGTCTCAAACTTAACACTATAAGAGTCCTGTCTCAGTTTTAACACAACCTTTCACGAAAGTACTTTCTGGTCACAAATATGGTTTGGTTGCAAGGAACTTTCGCTCAACTCAGCAACAAACACACATAACACAGACAGATCACAAAATAAACAAAATATCGCAATAACCGGCACAACCGTCAGCCATTGGCAAATATTTGTAAATTTGTGCTGGGTTGCCTGTTTATTGTTAATAAAACCACCAAGTGAATTCTACCACCAGACCGTTGATTTTTGTTAAACATTGTTAAAAAAAAAATTAAAATTCAAAAAACACTTCTTCACTATCATAATTGTAATTAAAGTCTATCTAAAATAAACTATTTTTTTATTATTGTGTCCTTATTTTTAAATCATTGTGAAAGAAGAACATACTATTTTAGTAGCAATGAGATGCGTAATGTTCATAGCTTGCGATTGTTTGAGATTTTGTTTACTGCCATCTATTTGAGTCTTGGGGAATATAGCATCAAAGCTGCCATCTAGTGTTGTGTCTCACAACAAATGGATTATAAACCCAAAAAATTAAAAAGCACTGTTTATCCTATGTTGTGCAGGGATTGTATGTACTCCGTGATTTTATATCATTTTACCCTTGGCTGTTCCCCGTTTTTTGTACTAAGATTGAAGCCCCTGATAAAACCAAACCACGTCTGTAAACAAAATTATAAACAAGCAAGAACATGTTCAGAACTCAATTAATTTGAAATTGATTAAATTATACATAAAAATGGATCTTCAGGAATTAAAAACTGCCTCTATTACGAAATTCAATGTTAAAGGTAAAACTCTGTATGTGAAACTGATTTGGAAACATGACGATAGTGACATATTATTTAAAATTAAATTGTTTGACGGCGATGTTACTTGGTCAGGAAAATTTACTGATGAATTAGTTAAAAAATATAGTAACCGGTGTGAAGAGACCGAAAATCTATACATTAAAAACGTACAGAAATATCTGCAGGAATCCACTCCTGATGAAGTTTCTTATGATTTTGCAATCTGTCGAGAGCATAGCAGCAAGGCAACTTTTGCATGGAAAAAGAAATATGACGACACCGAGGGACCCATTTTTCTAGTTCATGGTTCCGTACCTGTACATCTCGACACAACTGCAGAATCGAAAGAGTTGTTACTTGATTTTTTATTGGAAGAAAACTCTGAACTGAGGTCTACAATCAAAAACCTGAATGGAATGAATGAAGTTATTTCTACCGACTTAGTCAAATGCAAAACTGAACTAGAAAAGTTTGTAGATATTAAAACCTCATTAGAGGTGAGTCTTTATGGAAAGTTTGTGCAATTACTAAATGCTAAAAAGAGAAGAATTCAGGTGTTGGAAGGTAACCTACATACGTTATCGGACTCCACGGAAATGGGTGGTGATCAGAAATGAATTAAAAGGGTCAGAGTGGCAATCAATATTTTTGCACCTTTTAAATTGTATGAAATTCTACTTCTGCACTTCTAATACTTTTATAGACAAAAAATTATGGGCATTGCAGCACCCTGGTCTTCTTCCTGCCCTTATTCTGTTTTATTTGGGGTTGGCAAAACACATTTTTTTCTTCCAATCTGTCCTGTCACTCGTCACGCTATCATCAACTTCCTTTTCTTTCATATCACTTCTCACACAATCTATCCACTCCCCCTTCATCCATCTAAATTTAAACTCATTACTTTTTAAGCACTATGTGTTTCATCTCTCCTTTTCACATGTCCATAGGTAAATAGGTAAAACGGGCTGGTATCCGCAACTCCACGACTAATGCGCATATTTTGCGTACGGAAAACACAAAAATTCACATGTCCATACCAAGATTCTGATCCATACAGTATGACAGGCCTTATCACGGACTTGTAGATTTTACCCTTCAACTTGAGGGGCATCCGTTGACCGCAAGTGGTTCCTGTAACCTGTCGCCATTTTATCCATCCTGCATTGATCCGATTTGTTACATCCCTGTCTACCTCACCATCCCCTTGGATGAGCTACCCAAGGTACCGTAAGTCGGAACAGATCGGTATGCGTGTTCCAGTGAGAGTTAAAGGCACTGGATTGGAGAGACCACCAAAATTGCAGAACAAGTACTCAGTCTCGGTTCGACTCAATTTCAGGCCAACACTCTCCAGTCTGTGCCACCACACCTCCAATCTGTTCTAGACCTCTAGGCCACTCTCGGCAAACAGCATACAGTAGGGGGAGCCTCTTCCTGAATGTCTGACGTCAGAGCGTCTATTATCATCAGGAAGAGGTAAGGGCTGAGAGCCTACCATTAATGTAAGCTGACACTGCTATTCTGACTTCATCCATACTAACCATTCTCACTAACCCAACATTCACTGGTTTACTCTCTAAGATCCTACTCCAGGTATTTTCCTCATTCATCAGTCTTTCAGAATAGTCCATCCACCTTTCTTTGATTTTTTCATCATCTGATAGGACCATTCCCGCTTAATTCCTTACACATCTTACCTGACAAACATCCCTCGTCATTCTCTCGTTTTAGCAAGCCAATACCGCTCTTTTTGGCCTGCAGGACTTGTCCAGTGTATCGCAGTGCAGTCAGCAAATTTTTTATGAGATATTTTTTTAAGAAACTTATGGATTTAAAATCTTTCAAACTGAATAAATAATTACAAACACTGTAGAAATTAGTTGCTTGAAATAAAAGAAGTTTATTCTGCTAAAATTGTATGGTTGGCCATTCAAGTACTGGGGCAACAATTGGACATAAATAATATTAATTTTGAAGTACATTCATGTATTACACAGAAAACAATGAAATAAAACAACAAAATAAACAATAAATTATATATTCTTGTATAAAAGTTGCGCTTGTTTTAATTGATACTTATTAGTAACTCCTGCCAAACAGCGTGATGAACTTGGGTGTGTTGTTACAAGCGGGGTGGATGCACTTGTCGCTGGCAGTGAGCTCACGAGGCTGTTTGAATGGTACACAGAGAGACTTGGCACCCATCGCTGGGGCTTTCACGTCTACTGTTGGGTCATCATCAGTCCTGTGGAAAAAGCACTTGATTATTTTTTATTGTCCTTATACCCTATTCACTCTAAGAAAAGAAAGAAACATTTTTTGTGTCTGTTCAACCGATTTTAACGCCAATCACTTGTATACAACTTGATATTTTCGTGCCTTCAGCACCACTACTTGATTAGAAGTAATAATAGTATAAAATAAATTTACGACTTTTACAAGACCTTTTATTTTGTTTTTATGGAAAATTGCCCTGTTATAAGCCATATTTTTAACTTTTTCACACAAAATATTTTCTGGCGTTTTTGTTTCTATTGTTTGTTTTATATTCAATAGAAACAAAAACGCCAGAAAATATTTTTTTACATTTTGTTGCGTGGCGCTGGAGGACACATCGCATATTATTGTGGTTCATTCCACCAATGTAATAAAAGTCAAAATCGGTTGAATAGACATTATTAAAAGGTTGTCATTAATTTCTAACGTTATTTTGAACAGAGTATAGTTAATTGTATAATAAAATAAGTACAGTAATAAAATCTGGGTCATTCACTGGATTATTACAAAGATCATAAGTTTTTTTGTGGTGATATTCTTCAAACTACTTCTCCCACTCTGAGGTAGAGTAGGAGGGTGACAGACTTTTGCTGTTTAACACTTAAACAAACGCGAGCCGGTATGCATTTTTTTTTTAAATGTTGCATTGTATTTTAAGTAATTGAGGGTCACTGATTTCATATTTTAAATCAAAATTTAAAAAAGAATAGGGGATGGGGTAGGTTTTCTGGTGGTAAATAATTTACCATTATCCGTTCATGACTACAAAATTTTTGATGTTGGTGGTAAAATTGTTACCATTGTCCGTTACGATTTAATTTTCGTTTCTTGACTAGTGACTTCCTCTTGGTTCTACTTATAATATTTATTTTATATTTTGGAAATGAAACATTTTATTTTTTTAATAATTTTTTATTAGTATTGCATATTACCTATCTTATAGTATTACCTATCATATTGAATATCTGAAATAAACAAAGTATTAATTGACACGTTACGTAAGAACTTTATATGAACTTCTCAGAATATTTATTTAGCTTTTTGCAGTCCAAAAAAATATACAAAAAGACAACCGATTTTTATATAAATAATCTGATATTTTTCAAAGTGGGATCGGACAAGGGTAAGATATTTACCACATATTTGAAACATCTAAATTATATGAATAAGTCAATTGCAAATGCTGCTAACAAGTGAGATTAATCAAAATATGTTATAGTTTTGGAATTTGCGTCGAAAAAGTAATTACCAGATTTTTTCTTGAACAAACTTTTAAAATTTCTGAAAACACCCGCCAAAAACTCGACTTTTTTCACAACAAAACCGTTGAGTCAACTTTGACATTACCTTATAGTGACAAATGACGGTGACAGGTTGTCAAATGAAATAAAATAGATAAACAAATTATTATAGATTATAAATATGTGATATTTATACCTTTAGTGTTACCGTATTAAAAGTTAGAGTGCATTATTTAAAAAAACATGATGTGGTAATATATATGCCTTTATTTGTATAAGGGTACCTACCATGTTCCTTAATTTGCATTCTAGGACCATGACAACTCTCAAACTTTCTCAAAACTCATTGGAAAAACTGTAAGATTGTATTATATCTTTTGAGGTTATTGACCGTGAAATATTGTGTACCTTTATGGTTATCTATGAATGATGCCATATATTGAATACAAAGTTAACGATAATGAATGGGTTTAATGAATTACAAGAACTCCACATTAGACAGAGCCTATCTTCCAAAATGCAGTCGCGCATTTTGACCTTCTTCGGCCATGTATCTCGTCGCGGTAATGACTCCAAAAAATATCTCTTAGTGCAAGCCAAAGTTGAGAGCACAAGGCCACGTGGTAGATCACCAATGAGATGGACAGACCAAATCAGTTCACGAATATATCCGGAAAGCTGCAGTCCGCAATTAATGATGTTGTATTACCAAGATGATCACTCATCGTAATTCACAGAGATGACCGCAACCACTCTGTCAAGAGTGTACCGATTGAGAAGAAGATATTGTCAATAGCTCAATTTAAATACAATACATCTGGGATTTACTACACATACATACATATTGAATAGTTTACATACAAAATATCCTTATCTTATTGAGGAAAAACATTTAATACCTAACTTTTTATCAATTTTTACTAATCAATATTAACTCGGTCTGTCTGTCTGTTGCACTTTCATGCCTAAACTACTGAACCGATTTTGATATAATTTGGTAAAGATACAGAATTAACCTTGGAGAAGACTGGCTTATGCCGCGAAAAATGTCTGAAAGGGGTTGAAATAGTGTTGGTAGTTCGTATGGGAGTCTGTCATTTTTTTTAAATAAAACCATGAAAGTTTTTAATTAGGCACTCGATAAAAAATTATTAAGTGAAAAAGGTTGCCCGAAGTTACTACTGATATTCCACATGGACGAAGTTGCGGGCAAAAGTAAAGTCTAATTTAAAGTTTATTTTGCAATAAACCCGTTTTTTATTTATACTAACGAGTTTAATATTTTTGTTTATTTAACGCGCTAATCTCAAGAATAGTACATTGTTACACTAGGGGTGAAAGTTACTTATTTCGTCCCGTGAAGGAGTTAGGACTAAATAAGTAACTTTAACCCCGAGGTAAGCATTGTGCTTTTCATTACGAATACAAGAAGATAGACCTAGTTTTTTATTTAATTCATGAATCCCCAAGCGACCACCGGTGGCCGCGCATCTATTGTCTTACTATTGTGTCTCTAATTGACGGTATCTGAAGGGTTATATAATTTGACAGCTGTTAGTTGAAAGTAAAACTCCCTAGCAACTTCAGACCTACTTTCAGAGTATGAGTAATGAAAAAATGTTTAGTTTTGGATAGCTTTTTTTTCTGTCGACGGGGAAAATCATCTTTGACGAAACCCGCTCTTGGGTGGAGCGGGAGACAGTGTCAGAGTCTTACTGACTAAAAACCCCGCGCCGTTCCTTCTAGCCTTCATACCGGGGCTCTAGTTTCCTTTCGGATAACCCCGACCCCGGTAGGCTTCGACCCCGATGGGCCCCTCCTGTTAGTTTTGGATAGCTCTAGTTTTGGATAGCTCATTTACCCAGGAAGGCTACATGCTATATAACTTCACGCTGCAACCAATACGAACGTAGCAGTAACCAAAGACACGGGGGACAGCTAGTTTAAAATATTATGGAAAAAAATTAATGATTTAGGTATCTGATTCATCACTATCACTTGAGGTTGTGTAATTAATGAATAGCACGTTTGTTAGTGATTTTATCAGTGTGATGATAATCTTATCACTACCTACCTATACTCAATCTGTTTAGGTAGTTAACGAAAAGTAAACAATCTTGATAAGTATGTCTTTTTAATCGACTTTAAAAAAAGGTGGAGGTTTGTGGTGGAGGTTCTCAATTCGGATGGTTGTATTTTTTTTAATGTTTGTTCGCGCATAACTTCGTCGCTTGCCAACCGATTTGAAAAAATCTTTTTTTGTTGGAAAGGGTGAGACCATATTGGGTGCTGATAACGGAATCTTGGTGAAATCGAGGGAACTCCTCAAATTCAATTAATTTTTTTAGTGGAGTCCGTTATTTTTTTTTTTTATAAAAAGGTATTTTAATTAAAATAAATAGCGAGGGTCCCTACGTATATAGAAATGTAGAGCATGCTGTGCTTTTCTGAAGTGATGAGGCGCTTAGACTTAAGTTACTAATGTACAACTTTAATTTAATTCATGAATCCCCAAGCGACCACCGGTGGCCGCGCATCTATTGTCTTACTATTGTGTCTCTAATTGACGGTATCTGAAGGGTTAATGGCGTACCTATTGTTGAAAAGCCTAATAAATAAATGAACTTTGACTGATTTTTTTTTTTTTTTGTTTTCAAGTGCAGGCTTCTCGAACGCGCGGGGCCCTTAGATTAGCACTTGCTACTCTTGCTACCTGTCTAATCCGCCACTACATACGTATACATAATCAGCATTTTAATGTTCCCACTGCGGGACTCAGTTCTCTTCTCTGGGAGAGGGAATGGGCCGTAATCCACAACGCGGGCCCAGTGCGGGTTGGTGGATGTCCAATGTTTTCGAATTTTCCACTGCTTAAACATAATAAAAACAGAAAGTAACTTGCCTGGCGCTGTCGTTCTTGATGTTGTCCTCGCAAGGAATCTCTCCACAGAACGGAGCCAGTATGATGTGCTTGCGCTCCAGAGCGTCGGTGAAGTCCTCCCATTTTGTCGCCATGGTCAGTCTTGCGTCGCGCTCTTTTGTCGCCCTAAAGATAAGTTAAAAGCCGTTCAAATTATTTAATTAGACGGAATGGTTGGCGTTGTGCGTCACTGCGAGGTGAAAATCAGCGCTGGGTGTTTGACACACAGAGATGCAGAGTTGGTGACCCTCTCGGTTCGGGCACGCTCCGTTGAGCGTGTGTTGCAACTCTTTTTTACCTGACTACGGCAAAGCCAAAAGAGGGTTATTATTTTATGTTGTTGTATGTACTGCCTGCGCCGAATAAATGCTATTCTATTCTGTGTGTCGCGGGTTCGATTCCCACATGGACTAAATATTTGTAGGACATACTGATAGTTGTTCTGGGTCCGAGAGTCGTGTGTATGTGATTTTATATGTGTGTGAACGCACCCACGATACAGCAAATGACTCCTGTGTACTCCTCTTCATAGTGCAAGATGGTTTTTTCTCATAAAAATAAGATAATTATTGAATGTGTAAGAGATGTAAATATTAATAAGCTTAATAACAAAAATATACAAGAGACATTGTTGTCTACAAAATCAAACAAATTCCAGTATGAGTAGTAGAGAAATCGTGTCAGAATTGGATATTTTTTATGGCACCTAGGACGGTGGGTTTGGATAGTATAGTTACAATAGTGGCATAAGCATAATAGCTTAGTAAATAAGCCTTATAATGTTCTTATTGCTGGGACTTAGATTTCTTTAGGAGAGGGAATAGGCCGTAAGCCACCACGCAGGCCCAGTGCGGGTTGATGGAGGAAAACATAGCTCCTCGCAATGTTTTCCTTCACTGTTTTGAGAGCTGTAGAGATAAATCACACAAATTAAAGCAAGCTGTCTGGATTTCAAATCACGACGTACTTACATATGAAAAAAATAAAAAAAAATACGCCATAGATGTCGCTACACCTTGAATGCAGAGCCCTAACTTAAGCATCATTTTGTTTATTCAGTGCTGAAATTGGGTGTATAAAAGCTTGAACTTACTTGTCCAACATCTCGTGGTGGGTCTTCTCGAGCAGTTCCAGCAGCAGTTTCCCGGCGTCGTGGCGCTTGTAGGTGAGCTTCTCTCCCGTGAGGCGGCGCACGGCCACGAGCTCGCCGCGCGCCATGTCCTTGGGGCCCAGCTCCACGCGGACTGGCACTCCCTGCACGATCAAATCAATTATTTAAAAGTAGTAGCGGATTTTTTTTTGTGAATTGTGAATAATTGAAAATAAATTATCAAATTGTTAACTATTTAAGTCTAAATAGTTTTAAATTATTCAGAAATTGATTCTTAGTAGGTAGATATCGGTGAGTCAAAATGGCGGGTGTACCACAGCGAATTAAATTATAATAAGTACCGATAAAATGTACCTCCTTTAGAATGAAATTATTTCAAAATTAAAAGGTACACCTGCCATATTGACGTCAAGATGGCGGGTGTTCTGTATTATTTAGCCATTACTCATAAAATATACACCAAAAAATTTACCTAAAAAGTGCTTCAAGTGGAATAGACTACACACTTGATCAGTTGAATAGTTTCTGAGGTATAAAACAATATTGCCTCCTGTACAATTCTGTAGTATACCAGACTCTTCGTTTTTTTCACTCGTAAGGAGCCAATGCTTAGTGTGGACTCCTACTTCACACGCCACTATACCTTAATATCCTTTTTTTTATTTACGGGGGGCAAAAATCATCCTATGACAACCCCCGCTCTTTGGTGGAGCGGGAGATAGTGTCCAGTGGCGTAGCTACTAAGGGGCCAGGCAGGGCAGTGCCCCGGGGCCCTCAAGCTCGGGGGGCCCCCAAAACCTGATTTACAAACCGCTATTGAATGAACCAAAAATGTTACGAAAAATATTTCTTTTGATAGTTATAGTGAATCAGATAATGTGACCACTGCAGTATTGATTGCTGGCAAGATATCGTGGCCGATCATAATAACGACGGCCATGTCTACATAATCATTTTGTGTGCATGTTAATGATAAATATTCTTATAACATGGGATTTATATAAAAGATAAAGTAGCGTTGCATTTTTAAAATATGTATTTTTTTTTTAAATATTGATAAAGCCTAAACAATGTAGGGGCCCCATTTGTTTTGCCCCAGGGCCCTTAGTCACCTAGCTACGCCACTGATAGTGTCAGACTCTTACTGACTAAAAACCTCTTCATACCGGTTCTAGCCTCTTCTTGCCGATACCCTAATATCCTAAGACCCGCATTTTATCCTTACTTGAATTTGAACAGGTCATCCGTCCATTTGATTCGTATCTCTGCGCTCCTATGGCCAGGATACCAGACAAAAATCACACAAACCTTAAGCTCCCAATGGTTGAACTTCCACCCAGGAGAATAGTTATCCCTGTAGTCTCCTTCGGCCCTCAGTCCAGCTGCCACCAGGTCTTTCACAAGCTCCTTGCAGGAGTCCATGAGCTTGGCCCTCTCTTCTGCAGAGCTTGAGGCGGTGATGCCGCAGGGGACTACTATGGCTTGGATGTCGGCCACGCGGGGCGGGAGTACTAGGCCTTTGTCGTCGCCGTGAACGAGGACCATTACACCTGGGAATAAGAGGCATTTTAAAAAACTGTTGGTATAATAACACATTTATATTTATGAAGAACAATGCAGAACCCCACTGTGTAGTTATGTTATGTAAAGACATATTCAGATAGATCCGTAAATAGATAAAAAAAAATATCATTTTGAATGGAGACACAAAAGAAATTGAATAGTGCGTTCCACGTAAGAATTCCTTTCGACGTAATGTTGGCAATACGGAAAAACAGTGCTGCTATATTTTTGGCAAGAAAATTACTTAATATTTGGAAGATAAACTGATATTTTGTTACTTTTAACATTTGCCTGCTAATTTTCTTTTGTATAAACTATTTTTGAAAGTACACGACGCTGGGCTCCATATCGATTGTCCTACAATTCTTTCAAATACCGAAAACACCACGCTACAATATCATTCTTCTCCATTAGCAACTTCCTTTTAGACCTGCTTTTTTTTAATAAATTTCCATTCCGTTCGTAATTCTCCAAAAAGTGTTGCGACTGCCGTTAAAATTGATTTCGAATTTTTATAGAGTATTGCCTACTCTAGAAAAATCTTTTCTTTTTTCTGTAGATAGACAGGGGAACCAACAATATGTCGAAGGTGAGGTGAGTCCTCGGGCCCGTGTAAGACGGAAGAAGTAGTGAAGGGGTTTTCCTAGGAGTGGGACAGACCAGGTGAACAAAAAAAAAAAAGCTTTGTCTAAGCTTCAAGTACATACCAATGGTCCTGGTAGTGAGGCCCCAGGAGTTCTGGTAGACGTACATCTTCTCCTGCGTGTCGGGGTCGTCGTACACGATCTCGAACATCTTGGAGAAGTTCTGGCCCAGGTGGTGGCTGGTAGCTCCCTGATAACGAACGTGACAAAAAATTATACAGTGAAATTCGTCTGAAGGCAATAATTAGAGCCAGAGGAATACTGAGCTGATCAAATAATGATACTTGCTACCCTACACTACCCTAATTTTCATTTTTTTTTTCTATAAGAATCTTCTCCTCACAATAACAAACACAATAAAAAAAAGAATTAGCGAAATCGGTTCAGCTGTTCTCGAGATTTGCGCTTAGCAACACGTCTAGCGATTCATCATCATCATGATGAATCCCTATTTAATATTATAAATGCGAAAGTAACTCTGTCTGTCTGTCTGTTACGCTTTCACGCCAAAACTACTGAACGGATTTAGATCAAATTTGGTAGGTAAGTAGAAAAGACACTGGAATAACACATAGGTAGGCTACCTATAATTCCACTGCTGAGCACGGGTCTCTGTCCGCGCGATATAAACTGTAGTCCACGCGGGCGAAGCCGCGAAAGCTAGTAATTGAATAATTTGAATGAATAACTAATTGAATGAATGATTTTGACGCGCAGCGAAGGAGGCACGGTTCAGTTTGTTTACTAATATACCAATTGAGAAAGGAGAAGAAAAATTAAAGTAGGTCATGCTCCTTCACCATATACAGCATACGCTATTCATCTCAGCTGCAGCTAAATCAGCTTACTCATTTCTTAACTACTGTCAAATCCCTGAACTATGTACTACATTTTTCTTTCTAGCTTTTTATGGACAAATAGCGGCTCCCAGCGGCTTCGCTCGCGTGATAGCAGAAAATTATCCCAAGGGAACATACTTCCGGGATAAAAAGCATCCTATGTCCTATTCCAGGACATGGTCTATCCGTGTAGTTAGTTTCATCAAAATCGGTTTTGCCATTGAGGCGTGAAGACGTAACAAACAAACAAACTCACTTTCGCTTTTATAATATTAGTAAGGATAGTAATGATTCGTCAAGACTTCGTCTGAGTAACCACTCCATTCTACCCTGGTTCTGAGGCGACTTTTATCTATGCAATTTTATTCGGCTTCATCATATTATGCCAGTCAGTTTGCCGCTGTACCTGTATGCCCCTGCCGCTCGCCGGTATGTAGGCCTCCACAGTAGTGGTGTAGTACCCTCCCGCGAATTTCTCCTTCTCAGTTTTGCGACCCTTGATCACTGGGATGGCCATCAGCTCCTCGTAGACGCGCGCGTACAGATCTGTACAAAACATGAGAAAATATTACAACTATCTTCGGTCAGTCTCCGACCGCATGAAAAAGAGTTTCTCCATACAAACTTTGGACCCCCGTTACATCCCCTTTAGGGGGTGTGTTTTGAAAAACAATTTCTTAGTGCCTGCCTATGTAAGTTATAATAACTATCTCATCACCATCATATCAGCCGATAGACGTCCATTGTTGGACATAGACCTCCCCCAACTGTCGCCACAATGAACCAACCTGCGCGTCCCGCATCCATCGGATTCTCGCAACCTTCACCAGGTCACTGGTCCACCTTGTAGGAAGCCTTCCAATACTGCGTCTTCTGGTACACTTCGCAGAACCTTTCGGCCCCAAAGGTCATCTGTTCTGCGAACAATGTGCCCTGCCCGTTGCCACTTAAGTTTGGCGATCCTGGCTATATTTACCTAATATTTGCAGGACTTCTTCGGCAGCTTCCTCCTGCAGCCTGAAGGCGGTGTGTCCCTCCTGCCACAGGAACTCGCGCGTGCGCAGGAACGGCTGCGGCTGCTTGAACTCCCATCTCTATAACACAAATACATAGATCATTTTCATTATTTTTATTAGTTTATTCTGAGGTACAAGCTGTGAAGGTTGCACTGGGAACCAGTGCGAGTGGCTCAGCGCGTGCGTATCTAGGCGCTATCTTATGTTGCCTTACGTACCGAGGCCAGGGTTGCTCCGAACTGGGGCCAGGGTTAGCTCCGAAAGGTAGCTCCTTTCGGAGCTAACCCTGGCCCCAGTAGGCTTCTACCCGGCTGTGCCTCTGCCGTTGCTGACTCCTTAAGGTGCGCGGGAACAGTGCTCGCCGTCGACGACTTGGGCTCGGTCCGGAGACCTGATCTATCCATCTTCTGGGCACCGGCCTGTTGGTCGCAAAACACAAAATACATACCACAACGTTGTTCCACTGGTTGAGTTTGAAGGGCAGGTCCCGATGGCTCTGGATCCACTTGGCGTAGGCGGGGTACATTCCCGTCTCCGACGTGGGCCGGATGGCGATGTGCTCGGCCAGCTCCGACGAGCCCGAGTGCGTCACCCACGCCACTTCAGGAGAAAAGTCGGCTATGTGCTCCTTCTCGCGTTCTAATGCCGCCTGGTGACAATAAAACAATAAAATATCCATGAAGACAACAAACATCAAATACATGGGCTGCGGGATTGTTGAACGCAAAGGACAACTGGAGGAAAAAAGGGCAAGTGCGAGTCGGACTCGCGCCCTGAGGGTTCCGTACAAACTTACCTACCTACCTTTATATAAAAAGTTCAATTTCCAATTGTAGTCTCGAACATTTTTCCAAATCGCAAAAAAAGCGGAATTCAGATTTATATCTGTACTTGTGGTATAACTTAACTTTATACAAAATTTCAGAATTCTAGGTCAACGGGAAGTATCCTAGAATTTTGATTCCCTTAAGTTTCGAAATATGCGTTTTTTTGCGATATAAACGGCCATATTTTTTTTTCCGTAAACTTAGAAGTTTGATTTTTTCACAGCTTCAAGGGACCGCAGATCTAAATATAGTATATAGTTTTAATTTCAATTCGATACCTCCACGCGTTCCCGAGATAAAAGATCTTAACAGACTGACGGCAAGACGGACGGACAACAAAGTGATCCTATATGGGTTCCGTTTTTCCTTTTGAGACAAAGTGCAGTCATCGCAGGTGAAGCCGCTGCGCAATGCCATGCTATGTCATGCTCCCCAGCAACCCTATCATCTATTTTGCTGTTTCCTAAGTTCATATTTATTTATTTAAAAATATAAGTTTACAGTACCAGACCAAAACACTTATATTCTAGAATCCAGACTAATAAACAAAACTACCAAACTAAACAAATATAATAAACTACGAAAAACTTTAAAATGAATGTATAAATTTACAAATTTGGTATGGCTTATCATGGAAGATATCCAGATCTATGTGCTGAGTGAGCAAAGAGTTGAGCAGTGTAATTGCTATACAGTAAAATACCCTATTATACGAGTTACGTTTTGTTGGAAGACGCTATATTACATTTAACGACGATAATTAAAAAGTAAAACTTATAAAGAGGTACCTTGGACACAAAGATGGGGAAGTAGCCGTCCTTGACGCCCAGCTTGCGGAACTCGGCGCTGAGGAAGTTGCGGATGACGTCCCAGATGCTGTACGACCACGGCCGCAGGATGTAGCAGCCCGAGATGTCGTAGTAGTCGATCATCTCCGCTGTTCGACAAATTGATATGACATTCCATTAAAAAAAAAAAAACTTTATTGTAAGGCTCAACTGCATGAAGTTGAGCCGTCCGATGCGGGTTGTCACTCCGTCTGATGGCAGCCAAGGGCGGATTGAGACACGTGCCCCCCCCCTCCTGGAATCTTCACAGTAAGTACATACATAGCATAGTATAGTCGGCCTTATATGTCAATTTTTATTAAAATGTCTCATTTTAATAAAAACTTCACGTTTTATCTTGTCTTTTAAGTTCCAACTAGAGACAAGATAAAACTATAGTTATGATAATGGTTTTAGCTAGTATCTATCTATATATATAAAAATGACCCCCGTTTTCCGTTGTCACGACTTGGCATGAAAACGGCTTGACCGATTTGGCTGATTTTTTTTTTGTTGTGATTGTTATTGTGAGGAGAAGGTTCTTATGGAAAAAAAAAATTAAGGTAGTGTAGGGTAGAGTAGGGTAGAGTAGGGTAGAGTAGGGTAGAGTAGGGTAGAGTAGGGTAGGGTAGGGTAGGGTAGAGTAGGGTAGAGTAGGGTAGAGTAGGGTAGAGTAGGGTAGAGTAGGGTAGAGTAGGGTAGGGTAGGGTAGGGTAGGGTAGAGTAGGGTAGAGTAGTAGGGTAGAGTAGTAGGGTAGAGTAGGGTAGAGTAGGGTAGAGTAGGGTAGAGTAGGGTAGAGTAGGGTAGAGTAGGGTAGAGTAGGGTAGAGTAGGGTAGAGTAGGGTAGAGTAGGGTAGAGTAGGGTAGAGTAGGGTAGAGTAGGGTAGAGTAGGGAAGAGCGGGAGCGAAGCCGCGCGGGTAAAGCTAGTAATTGTATGAATATGTATTCAAAATTGTAACATGTCGTTATCGCAAACACAATTTTTGTTACTATATCCGATATCAAGCCGCAAATTGTAAACAACTTATGGGTTGTTTTTTCGCGGTCTACCTTTAATAAAAGTTCATAATAATTAAGTTATGCTTTGTGGTTCAACTTACATTTAGTGATGACTTGCGAGTACCATTCTGGTAAATCAGTTTCCTTGCTAGCTTCCAAACCGAGACGCGTCACTTTCTTCACTCCCGACGATGACTCCTCTTTGGCGGGTTTGGGAGACTGAAATAAATGCCATAAGTTTATCTTCATCGTACGAGGGCGATCTAAATCTTAAGAATCTGTCCGACTATTCTATAAATATCTTGCAGTGATAATATAATATTCCGGGAACTATCACACAACGCCGTCTAGTCCCAAGTTAAGCAGAGCTTGTGTTATGAGTACTAGATAACTGATAAACATTCTTATATATTTCTAAATACATACATTATAGATAAAGTACACCCAGACACAGAACAAATGATCAATAAATATTAGTTCTGGGTGGGAATCGAACACACGACCTCCGGCATAAGCATAACAGTCAGGGCTATTAACCACTAGACCGACAGGCCAGTCAAAAAAAAAATGAAGATGGAATGAGCGTTGTGAGCCAAGGAGACGGCCGCAACCGTGGGACATATTTACGCCCCAGGAGACGCCCCTTGTGTCGAGAGCCCCAGGGTCAATTCCAGCCACAGTAGGCAATATCCTAAATCTCTCTTATTATCCTCTCACCAGAAGATATCCGCAGAAGAACCAAAGTTGCTGACATAGCACGAAGAATCGCCAAACTTAAGTGGCAATGGGCAAGTTGCTCGCAGAACAAATAGCCGTTGGGGCCGAAAGGTTCTGGAGGGCGACAAATTCCGGAAAATGCAGAGTTAGAAGGCCTCCTACAAAGTGGACCGATGACCTGGTTAAGGTTGTGGAAATCCGCTGGATGCGGGACGCACAGGATCGTTCATTGTGGCGACACTTGGGGAGGCCTATGTCCAAAAGTGGACGTCTATCGGCTGAAATGATGATGATGATGGTCCTCTCACCTGTTCCTTAGGCTTGGCCTCTTTCTTAGCCTCCTTGTTCTTGGCTTCCTTAGCCTGCTTGGGCTGGTCCTTCTTCTCCTTGGCCTTGGGGTCGCGCGGCTGCACGGGCGGCGCGAACGCTGTGCCCGTCTCCGACTGGTACAAGGCCTTCAGTTCCAGAAGCTTCTTTACCTCTGCGTCGACTACCGCCTGTAAAATGAAATTTTTGTTAATTACCATCGCGGTAATTTCTGTCTGATCAATTAAAAAAAAATCGCTTGAATCCAGCGGTGCGGCGCCAAACAAAACCCTTTGAAATTTTCAATTTGAGTGCAAGCAAAAATGAACTTAGCGGTGGTCAGGCGGAAGATTCTTTGATGGTACAATCATTCATATTTTAATGGTAAACAAATGGATTGTTCATACGAAAACATGGAAAGGACTTAATAGCGGTGATCAGGCGGAACTGTCTTTGATAGTAAGGATTTTTTTTATTTATTTGTAAGGTTTTAATATTGTAGATGAATGTGATGTAAAATTGGTGTAGTTTTGTGCACAACTGGACAATATGTGGAATCATTGAAACAGGCACGATCTCGGTGAAATGGAGCTGAGAAATTCATTGTTTATGCTACCTCAGCGAAGTTTGCCGAGAAGGTTGACTTGATATATTTGCTGCCAAATACTACTAAAACATTAGAATGTGTATGTCGGGGATTATGACAATTTAGCGAAAATAGGACACTCAATTGATTCAGTAGTACCGGAGTGGGGCAAAACATTGTGATGTTGTTGACGTCACGTTAGCGTAATTCGCATTCGACATCAGTCTAGGGCGATCCGCCGAGCAGTACGGACGCTTCTAACAAATTTACTGGTTCTCTTAGATTACGATATACCTAAGTCTGTAATGGCTAATAATGTGTACTGTGAAATTAATAAGTAATTGTGAAGTGAATTGTTATTTTAATTCTACACCAAGAACCCTCTACCAGAAAACCTTACTGATGACGACTGTACCAGTTCAGTTAAAAAAAAAATTTGCTTGAATCCTGCAGCGTGGCGCCAAACCAAACCCTTTGAAATTTTCGTTTCGAGTGCAAGCAAAAATGAACATAGCGGTGGTCAGGCGGAAGATTCTTTGATGGTACAATCATTCATATTTTAATGGTAAACAAATGGATTGTTCATACGAAAACATGGAAAACACTTAGTATCCAGGCCAAATTTATTAATAAACAAACAATCAAAATAATGTTTAGATATTAGTTTTGGAAAATTTAAAGAAAAACGTTCGTCACTCGTTTTATACTCTGATACAAGTGGCGAACGTTTTCCTTTAATGCTGATGGAGATTTTTTAAGTGTCCATAATGATTACCTTCTCAGCTTTCTTGCCCTTCAGCTCTCTGACTAGTTCGCCCTGCTTGGTGATCTGAACGCCCAGCTCCGTCGCTTTGGCGCTGGCTCCGTTCATTGCAGCGGGTTTAGGTTCCTGTCAAATACAATAACATTGAATCTCTTTGCACTTAACTAATTTCAAGGAAAATAGACACTTCGAATAATACAAGGAAGACGCAAGTTCTTTTTTTTCTGAATACTTAGATAGTTACCGTAGAAAGTAAATTGAATTGACAACAGGTAGTTAAGTACTAAAACGCATTTGGAGGTGATATAACTACATAGTATAAAACAAAGTCGCTTTTTCTGTCCTTATATCCCTATGTACGCATAAATCTTTAAAACTACGCAACGGTTTTTGATGCGGTTTTTTTTTATATATAGAGTGATTCAAGAGGAAGGTTTATATGTATAATATTGTACCCGAGCGAAGCCGGAAGCTATCCTAGTACCAAATTCATTCAAATCCGTTCTGACACACACATCCTTACTAATCATAAAAGCGAAAGTGAGTTTGTTTGTTTGTTACGTCTTCACGCCTAAATGGCAAAACCGATTTTGATGAATTTTGGTACAGAGATAGTTGGGACCCTGGATACGGACATAAGCATTTTTTTTTAAGCGGGAAAAGGAGGAGAAAGAGTAAAGTATATTAATAAACGCGGGTGAACCCGCGGGTAAATGCTAGTAATAATATACATGTACTTTCGCCATTTTAATACCGTTACAGATTATTTTGACTATACCTTTGGTTCAACTTTGACAGGGACAGCGTTCGGCGTCCAATCAGTGCCGGTGATCGCCTTGTACTGCGCCTTCAGGTTTAAGAGATTCTTAACCTGTGAATAAAATAAACAAGTAGGTTAGTAATCAACTTCTCCATTTTTTCCATAACAAGAAGAAAACACACGCTATTAACCCTTCAGATACCGTCAATTAGAAACACAATAGTAAGAAAATAGATGCGCGGCCACCGGTGGTCGCTTGGGGATTCATGAATTAATATTTGTCAAACAGATCGTTATAGTTATTTAAGTATTTATTAGTTTAATTTAAGATTTCTCTCTTTAACTCTTCTTTACTTATTTCTGCACACTATCGTCTACATCTCTTCTAATCTTTCCTTTCGCAGGTCTGCTGGAAGAAACTTCTTTGTGAAATAAGCAGTACCTTTGTACAAAGTTTTATAATTATGTTATCTTCTTCTGTATGTTGTGTGTACATAAATTATAAAATAAATAAATTGTTGTCACTTAATGCCATCATTTTCGCATAAGTCACCGCGATCTGTTTGTTGTTGATGGATAGATTGTTGTGGAGAGATACATTTGTAACAACTGACCTCGACGTCAACGACGCTCTTCTCCGCCTTTTCCGCTTTGACGCGGCGCACCTTGTCCCCTTGTGTGGCGATCTGTGTTAGTAACACGGCGATTTGTTTGTTGTCGTCCGTCTGAGATTGTTGCTGGGGCTGTTGTTGTTGTTTTTGTTGCACTGGTGCTGGTGCTGGGGCTGCGCCTGGCTTCCAGTCCTGAGAATAAAATCATGATTTTAAAAATTAGTCTATGGTCAAAAAACGCGCCACATTATTCTCAAACGTTCGAGTTACCGCGACCTTGGAACGCAAAGAGAAATTGAAGAAACACAAGTGGGTTTTAGTCATTAAAAGTGTGACACTCCCTCTCGCCCCACGCAGAGCGAGAGAAGTTGAGGTTTTTTGAAGAAAAAGAACCAAAAGTGGCGATCACCAGAAAAGTACTAGAAGAGCGCAGACTAGTGCTAGATAAATGATTTTACTTAGATACCACAACGAAATAACCAGAAAAAAATTAGCGGAGGAGTAGACGGAAAACATGATTTTCACTCAATAGTGTCATTAATTATAATAATGTCTCATAGATACACTCGACACATAAATTAGAAACAGACCAAAATTAGAGGATGGAATGTTTTTTTCCCCGCTCTGGTAAGCCCCGTACAATGATGGACTGATGGAATTTTTGAGCAAGAATAAATAGTGAAAACTGTGTGAAAACTTTTTATTGTTTGCTTTATTAAACCAAACAATAAAAATAAAAAAGTTAAAATTTCCAATTCTAAGATTTGTAAATTCATTATAAATTATTGCCATTAACGAAGCTCACAAACATAAGTCGAAATGATGTTAGCACGAAAGAGCTATCTATGTTTAACGCTTGATTTACCAAAATATACCTTAATAATAATACACCCAAATTGACTTTAATAAAATAACTGGCTACTACTCATACTATGGTTAAATATGTGCTATAATAATATTTCAAGTTGTTTCATTATGTTGTTCAAAAAAAGCATACAAAGATGCGCTAATAATTTGCCGCGGGTGAATTTTTACAAGACTGCAGCCTTAAGTAACTTTTGCTTTGAACCTTGACTGTTGATGATTGATGAATGTTGTTTGGGAAAATCGTATCTTTGTTTATTTTCTTTTAATACATACTTAATGCACGCTTTATATAAATGGAAACTTTTAATTGGCCTTCTCCTGCATATAATGTTTTTTTACTGTAATATATTAGCTTAAAGCTAGTTTCTTTTTTCTTAAAATCAATAAAATAATGAAAAAGAAAATATTGTGTCAAGTATTATAACTGTGAGAAGCAGGGGCAGCATCGCCAGTATACAGTAAATATCTAACTCACCTGTCCAGTAGCCGCCTTATATTTGGCCTTAAGGTCCAACAAGCTTTTCACGGCCTCGTCGACCTTAGCTTTCTCTGCCTTAGCGGACTTCAGCGAGCGGACCAAGTCTCCTTGCGTGGTGATCTGCTGGTTCAGCGAAGATGCTTCATCAGAGGCCGGGGCTGATGATGGAGCTGGTTTTGCTGCTGCGGGGGCTGATGAGGCTGCGGGAGCTGATGAGGGTGCGCCGGGTTTCCAATCCTGGATAAGATGTTTTTTTAAGTCTTGCTTGACACTAGATATTACTCTTGTATCATGGGTGTATTCATCATCATAATTTCAGCCGAAAGACGTCCACTGTTGGACATGGGCCTCTCCCAAGTGTCGCCATACTGACCGGACCTATGCGTCGCGCATCCATCGGATTCCCGCAACCCTCACCAGGTCATCGGTCCACCTTGTGCATTCACAAGCAATTAAACTCAGACAAAACACCCACTTCCGGTACTATCTATAGGCCATAGAAATATGGAACTGAACTGAATCCGCAACACGTAGCGCAGTAACCAATTGTTCAATCACTGCGCTAAACATATCGTAATGGAGCCAATGGAAATAAAAAGAAGGAAAGAGACTTAACGAAAGACAATGACCTAATGAGTCGTTCATACATCCTTACTAATATTATAAAGGCGAAAGTGAGTTTGTTTGTTTGTTACGTCGTCACGCCTGAATGGCGAAACCGATTTTGATGAAACTTGGTACACGGATAGACCATGTCCTGGAATAGGACATAGGATACCTTTTATCCCGGAAGTATGTTCCCTTGGGATAATTTTCTGCTATCGGGTGAAGCCGCTGGGAGCAGCTACTGTAAAATATTTTCATTTTCTGCTAATTGCAATTAAATACAGTTCAATAAACAAACAAAAGTTTGAATCGAATTCCAACAATTAGGTCAGTTATATGGACGATATTAAGAATTATTACATTTGCAGTAAATGCGTAATGTGCAATAAGCAAAGTAAATAAAAATCTATCTACCTAAATAAAACAGTTAGGAAAATCATCTTCAGCCTTTTTAATGTTCCCTCTGCTCTGGGGCCAGGGTTATCCGAAAGGAAGCTCGGGCCCCGGTTGAAGGCTAGAAGGTACGGGGTGGGTTTTTAGTAAGAGTCTGACACTATTTCCCGCTCCGCCCAAGAGCGGGGATTGTCACCGGATGATTTTTGCCCACCATAAAAAAAAAATGTTCCCACTGATGGGCCTGAGTGGCCTCCGCTCTAGGAGAGGAAATGGACCGTAATCCACCACGTGGGCTCAGTGCGGGTTGGTGAATATCACATGTCTTCGAATAGTTAGGAAAATGGTCTCTTATTTTACAAATTATATTTTTACGTAAACAATAATTGTGTTTACAAACATAATAAGTTTTTTCTTAACCTATTACGCCTACGTCGGATATATCCGACAAACACTCTCGCGTTTATTCCGCCAGCGCCAGGGTCGCACAACCTCGACCAAATACTATATCTAGTCAGCTCTTCTGTCACCTATGGTGATTGAAGAGCTAACAAGATGGAGTACACACGACCCTGGCAAATAGGACACGAAAACACTTTAGACCAATCCGACACAAGCACTAAAAGGGATAATTAATTCCTCACCTGTCCAGTAGCAGCCTTGTATTTGGCCTTAAGGTCCAGCAAGCCCTTGACGGCCTCGTCGATCTTAGCCTTCTCGGCCTTAGCTGACTTCAGCGAGCGGACCAAGTCTCCTTGCGCGGTGATCTCTTGGTTCAATGCCGATGCGTCTCCGGAAGGAGTTGGAGATGCTTTAGCGACAGGAGTTGAACCTGGTTTCCAGTCCTGGAATAAGAGCAATCGTTGAATGTCAGTTGATTCTTCTTATTATTAGATGTTTTTATTTGGCTAGTGGGGATTTCTAGACAAGAAACAAACCCCACTGGTGGTGATTTCTGGAATAAACCATTTTAAGTAGTCTAAAACAAAAGAATGTTGCGAACGTAATTTGTTGCTGGCCGGTTCGCTAACAAAATGTCAGCGTAAAGTTTTAACTTAGCTATGTCACTTCCTTCGTCAGCAAATCCGTCACAATAGTATGTTAGCATATCAGATTACCGATATTCATTTTATTTCTATATTAGTACTAATTCATAAATGTATATTTTGTACGTTAACCTGACGTGGAAGACGAGTGGGAACTGGGAAGAATGGTGTACAATGGAGACCTACGCATTGTATTGCGAGGACGTAGGTGCAAGGAGAGGATCGTTCAGGTAAATAATTGAGTTGTTGATTCGGACACAGAGTCCAAATCGGCACATTTTTGTTTTAGTATTTTTTTCACTGACTATCCAGACACTATTTTACAAGCTTTTATTTAGTTTCACCTGTCCCGATGTTTGTCTGTCATCAAATCTTGCAAATTAAATTTAACCCACTTCCCGGTTACCGATTGAGCTGAACATGTGTGAATCAGATAACAATGCAAAATTATTATAAATTCAGAAAAGTAGCTTATAGGAGTTAAGAGGCGAGGTTTGTTGGGTCACTATGTATACTTGTATAGAATGATCACACTCGTGTTGTATCAGTTCCGGAGAGTACAATTCTATTTCATGAAATATGTATTCCGGGGATCAAATCCTCGACACGTAGAGCTGGAGACAATTATCCAATCACCGCCAACAGTTCCATCAGTTAAGTTAAAAATGGCAAATAAATATTGCACTCGCTTCAAATTAGTTTTACATCAGCAGCAGCTAGTCCAATACAGCACAGCTGCTAAATCAACAAACAAAACTTTAAAATGTAAAAGCAACAAGAATCCGCGCCTGAAGTTTTCCCATCGAAATCAAAGTCAAGTCAAAGTCAAAGTCAAAGTCAAAAACGTTTATTTCAAACTAGCGACCTGCCCCGGCGTCGCTCGGGTGCAATATTATACATATAAACCTTCCTCTTGAATCACTCTATCTATTAAAAAAAACCACATCAAAATCCGTTGCGTAGTTTTAAAGATTTAAGCGCACATAGGGATATAGGGACAGAAAAAACGACTTTGTTTTATACAATGTAGTAATAGACCAATTACAGGCACATTTGAATTGTCAAAATGTCGGCCAGTCAAACAAACAAGTGAAGCTAAATTGCACGTGCAAATGCAATGTAACCAGTAATTTCATTCTCAGCTGCCATTTGGTACCAGTGAATACAAAGTAGAACACATTGATTCTCGTTATTGCGAGTCTCAAATAAAAAGGTCGAACCAATCGCGAACTAGCCTCCCGATTGATCAATGTAAAACAATCAATATTTGCCGTCCCTTTTCAATTACTTCTTGTTCTATATTCACCAATTTTGTTGTATACAACATTATTTTACAAGCTTTTATTTAGTTTCACCTGTCCCGATGTTTGTCTGTAATCAAATCTTGCAAATTAAATTTGACCCACTGCCCGGTTACCGATTGAGCTGAAATTTTGCATGCACGTGTAAATCAGATGACAATGCGAAATTATTATGACATGGAGCTGATCTGATGATGGAACTGAAAGGTGACTATAGGAACTTGGTAGTTAAACGACACAACCCAACGAGTTTGAGCTCGTTTTTTTTTTTTTTTTTTAAGATGGATATCATCCAATGACTTCTCCTGCTCTGGGTGGAGCGAGAGGGCGTGTCAGACTTTTACTGACAAAAACCACACCTGTTTCGCGTGTTTGCGGTCCTAGCTAGAGAGCATCGACCCTGCTGGGTCTAGCCATTCAGACAGCGACAGCACCCCACGCTCCCCTCTTGCGAAGGGAGTATGATTCGTCTTGACGAGTATTAATTATATAGGTACTAGCGACCCGCCCCGGCTTCGCTCGGGTAACAGTATTTCTCCACTATTTAATGGATGTATACATATAAACCTTCCTCTTGAATCACTCTATCTATTAAAAAAACCGCATCAAAATCCGTTGCGTAGTTTTAAAGATTTAAAAAATTATCTAACGGCAACCCCCGCTCGCGGGAGCGGTCATTCAATTTGTACTTAGAAAAAAAAAACTAATCATTTCGCGCCTATTTTTTTTTTTTGTCTTAACGAATTGCACGTATTCTACCGAAGAGATCGCCGCTTTTAGTTCCATTTTCAAAAATTCTTATTTTTCGTTGAGAAACAGTAATACGACGAGCCACAACACACATGAACATAATTATTGTACGAATAAATAGGTAGGTACTTTTGCGATTTTGTAGGATCGTTGGTAACATACAAAATTAAAAAAAAAAACTTTTCAATACACTGCCTCGCAAACCCGCTCTTAACCACAGCTTTTAGGCACGCAATTTACTGGTTGCGCACTAGGGCGGAAAAGTGCGCGTGCTCGCTGAGCCTCAATTTTATTACATTAATCGTAACAGGTTGGGTGCGCGTCAACCCCCGTTCATTTATGTCTTCATAATTGTATTGAAAAACGTCGTTTGATCTCCCTCGGCTACACAACACCCTCGAGAAGGCTCGGGCGGGTGAATGCCACCTTGGTCACAATGACAAAGTTTCCCTACTTGTATCAAAATGTGCTGTTTGGCCCTAGAGGGTGAAATGCTTTTCTTTTTTCGCTCTGGTATGCTACAATGACGGATTTTTTGAGCAATAGGAGTGAAAAATAAATTATTGCGTCAAGCATTTTGAAAACTATGTGAGAAGCAGGGGCAGCATCGCTAGTATACTGAAAATATCTGACTCACCTGTCCAGTAGCCGCCTTATATTTGGCCTTAAGGTCCAACAAGCCCTTGACGGCCTCGTCGATCTTAGCCTTCTCTGCCTTAGCGGACTTCAGTGAGCGGACCAAGTCTCCTTGCGCGGTGATCTGCTGGTCTAAGGACGCAGCGTCTCCGGAAGGAGCTGATGTGGCTGCGGGAGCTGGGACCGCGCCTGGCTTCCAGTCCTAGGAAATATTGAAGGCAATTTAGACTATAACGCTCCTGACAGACGCTGATAAATGAGAATGTTCAGATAGATGTGTGATGTGACGAGAAAAGATAAAGTAAGAAATTAGTATATCAGAGGAAGTTTGAAAGTGTCGCCAGTGACTGAAAAGTTGAATGGGACTTGTTTGTCTTGGTATGGTCATATAAAGAGTACAGATAAAACGCATGTTACTAAAAGAATTATGAGTATACAAGTGGATGGGTGGAGAGGGATAGAGAGGCCAAAGAAAAGATAGATGGATTATGTGAAGACTGATATGAAAGAAAAGGAAGTTAGTAATAGCATGACGGGTGACAGGATAGAATGGAAGAAAAAACGTGTTGCGCCGACCCCAAATAACACGGTTCAAGGGCAGTAAGATGATGATGATCATGTACATTAACGAGCAATAATATCTACCTATATTGTCACATGAAAGGAAGGTTCGGCCCTGGTATGAAAGGCAAGGAAGGAACGGGGTGGGACGAAAATTTTTCCCACCTTCGAAATCTAAACAAAATAGATTGCAACACTACTTCAATCATGGCAACTCGTTTTAGTCAGTAAAAGTCTGACACTTCCTCCTACTTTACCCTGAGCAGAGGAAGTTATTTAAAGATATCTCACGTAAAAATAAGTGGCCCAGACTTTTTTACCCCAGGGCCGTTGTTTACTTCGATCCACTCACCTGTCCAGTAGCGGCCTTATATTTGGCCTTAAGGTCCAACAAGCCCTTGACGGCCTCGTCGACCTTAGCCTTCTCTGCCTTAGCGGACTTCAGCGAGCGGACCAAGTCTCCTTGCTTGGTGATCTGGTCGTTCAGGTCGGAAGCCCCGGACGCTGCTGGTGCGGCTGCTGGCTGCTTAGCTGCCGTTGCCGGGACCGGCTTTGGCTGTTGACAAGGGATTTTGTTACAGAATCCTTGCGAGATATTTAATTTCTGCGCTTTAATTTTATCTTCTAACCGTCTACGTCTATATAACCGACAAACATTGTCGCGTTTTTCCGCCAGAATCGCACATCCACGACCAAATACTCCATCTCGTTTTTTGACGAGATGGACCCAGTCGCAAACACTCTTAACTGTTGTACTTTACAAAGTTTCAGTCTATAAAAAGTTTTTATTTTATTTTATATTTGTGCTACAAAAATTGTTGAACATGTAAGTTTCGTTCTTTACCAAATTATAGTATAGTATTTTTTTTTGTGTGGCTTTCAGTAAGAGTCGGGAGAGTGATTTGACTGGAAAAAAAAAACACTGAAATAAAAACCGTTAACGAGAATAGCAGTCATTTTGAAAGGCAAATAGCTGACATTGCTGGTATTTCCAAGCCAGCAGTTAATAAAATGAAAATGAATTTGATCCGAAATCAATCAATTTCGTCAAATAAAAAGGTAACAAGCGGTCCAAGCAGCAACGGTTACAATAACTTCTAATATTTTTTTATACAACTTTATTTTTTGTTTATGCAAAACCAAAATAAAGTTTGTTCAGAATCAGTAACTGAATGGATTCCAATATATTTACACCATGTTATTATATATTTTGACACTACCGACACTAAGTACAGGTCAGGGCAGATCATAGCGGGCATTAGGTGCCAGCAAACAGCTGGGTACACGTGCAAAACCACCCCCAGTCGCCTGGATGGCCCGGTGACCATGTAAATTCGCTGACATTACAAGCTTACAACTTTGTCATTTTTCATGATACAGCTATGAAATTTTGTACATAGATTCTTTACATAAAAATACTAAACACATGTTTCGGGTTTCGCATATACTAAAACTAATAATGTAAATAAACACGGCCCTAATTATACCTATGTCAATTATAATCATACTAGACGCACGACGGCTGTGTCATCCGACCGTAACTTAAACTGTCGTTAAGATTAACCTGTCATTAATTCATGAATCCCCAAGCGACCACCGGTGGCCGCGCATCTATTGTCTTAATAACTTCACTAACGCAACTCGAATTTAAAACTCGCTAACTTGACACATTATTAAAACGCACTCAATAAAAATTCTTGGCAGTCCAAAGTATCACTTACTTACAGTTAACAGAAAGTTTAAAAAAAACTGCTCAATACACAAAACAGATGTTGAACAAATGCAACTGATTTTAATACTGATGATGACTCAAAAAACAGCGTACCACGCACGCAAAAGTACTTTCTAAAAAAAATCAGCACAACTGGTTACGACTGTACCGCTTGACCTTACTATACATTGCACGTTACCAACTGTTGAGATGTTTAGTTATGAATTAAAAGCAGCAATGTATGTTTTGCGATATAAAAGCGTTGTAGCAGTGTGCATTTTTTTGTAACGGTACCTAGTGTAGCGAAAGGGAAATGTATCAATAAATCGGTGTGATTTGGAACTTCTTACGTATGGACTTAGTTGATGGTAACGCTATGTTATATTGATAAGAATTACCTACATACCTATAGTCTGTCTAAAAATTCAAACGACTTAGGAATTTTGTATAATATTTAATCACTAGCTTTTGCCCGCGGCTTCACCCGCGTACATAATCTCAGGGTAAAAAGTATCCTATGTGTTATTCTGGGATATGGTCTACTCGTGTACCCAGTTTCATCGAGATCCGTTCAGTAGTTTTTGCGTGAAAGAGTAACAAACATCCATACATCCATATACATACAAACTTTCGCATTTATAATATTAGTAGCATTTAAAAAATATTTGTATTTGATACTTTTTATTAAGTTTATTTATTAGTAAACAATCATAATTATTAATTAATAAATGTTGACTACATCAGATTTCATTTTATATTAATAATTACCCAAGTCGTTTGTCTTTTTAGACAGACTCTAATTCACGTCGATACCTAGCTATACTTAGGTAGGTGTTCCCTTACAAAAGTTCGCATTCAGTTTGCTTTCGATAGGTTTCTCTTTCTAAAAATTATACTTTACAAAGTTCACGCAACTCACGGTCGTTGAACCCGAGAAAAAGTTTTAAACCTGTATTAAATAATGAGTATTTTTGAGGGTTTCGCATACAAAGGGTTAAACGGGACCCTATTACTAAGGCTCCGCTGTCCGTCTGTCACCCAGGGGTGTTCTCTAAAAATAACCGCCTTGAGCGCAGCGCTGGCCGAAATTAAAAAAAAATCAATCAATTTACAGACTAAACTGATTGTCTACCTACATATAGGACGTTAGTATTTATTTTCATGCTCAATAAAATGTTCCCCTAAATTACGACCAAATCGAGAGACCCTACAAGGGTTAGATTTTGTGAGGGCGCGTCTCGCCTAGGTCTGTTGTGTATTGCCACGGAGGTTTAGTATTTATAATAGATAAATATAAGGGCTATATTTGCATCTCGACTAAAGCGAGCTAAATGACCTCAAACATAAAACAACGGAACGATATTTGAATGAACGAATCTCGTCTCGATAACGACACTCACTCCCGGATTCAATCAAAACTAGTTCATTCAATGAATAAGGACTACGAAGAGTCAACAAACAAATAGAACGAGCCACCCCACCCATTGCGTGTGTTTTAGTTATACTTAGGTACTTAAGTTTTCCTTTCTTGTGTTTCTTGTTCTCCAAGTAGGTACCTACAATAATGTTTAAAATAAATCAATAAATGTGCAGTAGGTACTTTATTATCTACGACATCATTCATTATAAGAAAACGGAAATTATGAAATGATGATCATACCTATGTAGATACTTAGCTACATAAGTAGATCAGATACATTTTACAACTGAGTTTAATTAACTATATAGTACAACAATGTACCTACCTAGGTACATTGTTGTTTTTTTTTTTTGTTATCAATTAGGTACCTACCACCCATTCCACAAAACTAAGCAGTTTTCTCTATTTTGGTAATCCCTACATTTTTATATCACAAGCTTCATAATGTATGTATGTACTCAGGTACATTTTTATTTTACAAAAATTATTCATGTTCGCGGAGCTTTTGAATTTTATCCTCTCTGTAGTGCTCTGTAGTCTGTGTCACACTGGCAAAACCTTCATTCAGTGCTCCTTGATTTCAAAGCTCAAGCTCAGACGTCATTCAATCCAATTCAATCATTCATTCCGTCCGTATCTGTCACTGTCAGTCGTATCGTAACATTCGCGCGCGCGATCTACGTACGTGCCGGCCGGCTTCGGTACATTATAAACAAAATTGTAACTTTATTACAAAGAAACATTAAATTATTGTGTTAGAAATTGCTAATTTATCCTTCGTTTCCTTATAAATTATAGTTAGGTTTAGTGCAATGTTAAAATAAACAACAGTTAAAAGAAGATAGATAGTATTTCGCAGCGTTGTAAAAACGCGTTGCTGACGCTAAAAGTATAGGTTCAGAAGGAGAAAAAGTATTATTGACAAGTGTCAACAAATATATCATCTCAGCAAAAGTGTCATCTACAAGAAGATACCAACGTTCATGAATAATTTCTAGGTGAATAATGCCGAGGAATGCCTATTTCAAGCAATACCAGAGTCCCAATATTGTTATAGTGCCAACAGTGAATTTTTGCCTTCCTCCTCTACCAACAGGTTCGGAACAAATACCCCTCCCTATTGTTAGTCCTTTAAAAAATTATGAAGAAATATCGCCCGTAAAGGATAATACCGATGAACCATTGCCATCTGTTTCGTATTGCAACCAACAAAACTTGCGGTTTGTAAATACAGAGACTTTCGAAAGAACAAGCGCTCCAGGGTTTTCCGAAAACGTAAGTACCTACCTACAATCTTTAGAAATTGAATTACATCGTCTTTCTGCCTTTGTCTCGTGTTATTTGGGGTTGGCGTAACATGTGTTTTTAAGTTGAATCTAAGACTATTTACCAATAAGTAGGTAATAAAGCTCCTAATTTAAATAAGCACACGTAGGTACATCGTCGCAAATGCACTTTCACATAGGTACAATTTATTGATGAAGGGTCGCGTACATTATTAATGGCTTGTTATCGATCGTCTTCATGGAACTGCGACTTGTACCTACCTACGCGACTTGTAAAAGCGTGATTCAGTTTTGGTAGCTACGTCCATAGTTCATTGCCTGTGTTAGAGAATACAAAAAAGGCGTTTAAAACGACATGATCAGCGTCTTATCACATTGATTAGGTACTTGGCTGGTGCTAAGCATCTCGATACCTACCTAGAGACTTAGTGTGTAATATCAATAGGTAAGTTTATGTGTGCATAAACTAAATATGCATCTTGCAGCAATAGGTAAATAGGTACCTAAGTATATTTTCCTACTTCTTGCCTAGGTACTTAGTCTAATAATGTTTACTAAAAGTCGATTAATTCATGAATCCCCAAGCGACCACCGGTGGCCGCGCATCTATTGTCTTACTATTGTGTCTCTAATTGACGGTATCTGAAGGGTTAAGTTTTTTATAAATAAGATATCATTCAATGATTTCTCTCGCTCTTAGGTGGAGCGAAACGGCGTGTCAGACTTCTACTGAATAAAACCACACCTGTAGTTGTTATCGGCGGTACTAGGCTCCTACGGTTTGCTGACATCTCTCAGAGGCGCGCGTGGAACACTACGCCCCGTCCGGCTCTTACCGGACGGGCGGACGGTGAGCTGCCCATTGCTCGTCGTCCGCAAGCCCGCGTCTACGGTGGCCGGGGTTTGCCCTGCGACTCCCGACGCCCGGAGCGTCTCCTGGAGCAGCAACTGCTGCGTGAGGATGTCAGCTGCTTCACTTTTGCGGCCTTCTCCTTCGCTAGCATTAGGGACTGCTTCGCAGATGGAGGCAACCGCAACTCATTTGGCCGGCGCAACAGCCCAGCGCCGCGTGTAGACAGGCGGTGCTCCGTCTAAGAGGAGCACACGCACACCTCCCTCCACTCATAAATATAGTTTTTTTGTATTTCTATACCTCCACCGTATGCTCCACCGTGTCCTCCGGGCGGTCCGCACTAAGGTGACATCCAGGCGTTTTTTCCGCCTGAATAGTCTTTCGATCTACCTACGGGATAACTTTACCTATTACATTTTCTCGATTATTTGAGTCTATATCTATCTCAAGGTCGCACGTGTGTCAGAACACCAACCTACGTTTATCGAGAGCGTGTCGAGAGGGGCGTAAATAGGTAGCTTCTTTTAACGAGGCCTTTGCGGAAATAACAATTATTTATAATATTTATAAAAATAAGCATTTTATATGTTTTGTTGTTTCTTCAGCAATTTCGTTTTTAGCTTTGTTACTACTCATGCAAAATTATATTTTTTTTGTGTTTACGTAAAGTATCTATGCAACTGTAATTAACTTAGTAGGATCCTTTCTAGAATGAGTAGCCAGATAGCAGTACTCTAGACACTTGGGCCTTTAGCTTGTTCAGCTTGGTTATGGACATGGAGCATCGTATAGGTTTTAGTTTAGCGAGATTCTAATCTAATCTTCTTTTTTACTGTAAGTGCCTCACCGATAGTTAAGAGTAGAGATATGCCGTTACCGGCAATATTGCCCGAAGTGGGAATATTGCTGGCATTATTGCTACTAATATTCATACTTCGAGTAATATTGCCGGCAACGGTACATCTCTAGTTAAGCCCTCTTAATAGCCCGCGAAATTCAAATTATCTGTTCTGCATTTTGCAAGATAGAATCAAGTTTTATATTGTTTCAAATATGATCCAAGGGTGTAATTCGTGTTTATTTATGGAAATATGATCATAAAAATCATCAATACAGTCTCGTATTATCCGCTTTTCAAAATGTTAACCAGTCGCAAAATGTCCACTTCTCACTATGTCAACTTATTAATTCATTAAACCCATTAAACCCCGATTGAAGAGAGACAAATTCGCAAAATGACAACTCAACGTAATTTCTACTCCCGAAGGTCACGGTGGACCATATTGTAGAGATGTACCCCACTTGTTCGAAACACCGCCAGGTGCGACGTGTTTTCACCCTAAGAAGCTCCGTTCGCTTTTTTACATGTCTGTGTCTGTCATGTCAAGATCGCCGTACCTACTCTTGTTGACCTAGATGTCCCATTCAATACGACGCTTTATAAAATAATCTCCTAAACAGCAAAATATCCTTATTTTTATCCACGTGTACCCAGTTGCGATAAGGAAAAGGACGCGATCTATTTTTGGAAAGGGAGCGGCTGCCGCGCTGTATATGTTGAATAAGACATCGCTTAAGGTAAATAAAAGATTTATTATATTGACTAGTGCTAACAACGATTCCACCTGATGGTAAGCAGTGATGCAATCATTGATGGTAAAGCGCACTAGTTTATTAGGAACCTATTCACTCTAGCCTTGAAAACTCAGCTCTCAAAGTGCACAATGTTTTCCGACAACTTCAACTACCTATCATCGTCATATTTCAGACAAACGATTTAACAACAAAACTAGTATTTTACATAAAATGAATAAAATCTTAATGGAATAGACACCTAAACCTCCCTTATAAATCACTCGCACCCAAGAGGCTGGTTGGTGTAATCATGTGATTGCTCGCACCGTATTTTTTTTAGTTTTTGTTTAATTCGTTTTTTTTTTTTAGTTTACCACGTACGTACCTACAGTACAGATAGACAGAAATATGGGAAGCTCATAAAACAGTTGAAAAATTAATTGTTACGCGGGAATTCATAATCGTAGTTAGTCCTACTCAACGAACTCACTAGAACGGAACCAATGGTCCCCTGCTTGCTACATTTTTCGGAGTATATTTATCTAGTATCAAAAGAAAAATATTATGATTACAATTAGTGATTTTTGAAAAAAATATCATCGCTGTTCAATAAAATAATTAACATGTTGAAATCGAGTAGCCTGAAAAATCAACGACTACAAACTGAGCACCATTTAGGTGTCGTTTTCATGAAATATGAATATTTCATAAAAACGACATTTCTACCAAACATAACATAGGTAAATAAATAAGTGGTCATTTTATTTAGCTTCTTCTTCCTGCCCTTATCCCATATTACTTGGGGTCAGCGCAACACGTTTTTTTTTTCATTCTGTACTGTTACGTAAGGACTTAGTAATAACTAAGTCCTTTTTCTTTCATATCTCTCCTCACATAATGCATCCATCGTTTCTTTGACCTCCTTCTCTTCACCGTCCATCTACCTACATGTATACTCAGATCATCCCGAATCTTTACATGACCATACCCAGACCAACTGATTTTATTTAGCAAATAGGTTTAAAAAAAAAAAAACTTTTACAGCAAATGTGTATCAGATCATGTGAGAACCATGCAGATAGTGTCTGAGATGAAAGAACCACACAAATTTGAGTAGACCTGTCTAGCCAATGCAAGCGTTTGTCAGTATTCGCGTAATTCAATGATAACTTAGGTGTATTTAATACTTAAGTGAATAAGCTCTTAATAAACTAATGAGATTCACCATCAACGATTGCACCACTGCTTATCATTAGGTGGGAGACTGCAGTCAAGCACTAGTTTGTATCTTAAAAAAAAAGCTCTACTCTGGACTACTAAGAACCTCAACGACTTGACAAACAATACCAAAGGACATTTTGACAATACTTTTTTATTTACAGTAGGACTAGGTATAACATTTTGAAATCAAGTTACAAGTACGTTATACCACGGTATTCACATCGACAACTTAAGGTTGCGTAAGCAAGTCTACGAAATGTGATCCAATTGATATTTGACACTCTGCAGTTAAATAAAGTAGCATGTTTTCTTTTTCAATCGCATACGCGCTTTAGCAAGAACCGACCCAATGCCCGATAGGGCCACGGGGAATGTCTGAAAGGAATACAGTTGTCCTGGAACGCAAAGAATACGAGTGGATTTTAATCAGTAAAAGTCTGACACGTGGTCTCGCTTTTCTCTAGAGCGGAAGAAGTCATTGGATAATTTTCCACGTCGAAAGAATAAGACATTCTTATACAAATAAATTAACCCGGAAACTTTATAATTAAGACTCGCCCTGGCTTCGCCTTTGATGAATTTACTCGTCATACCAACGAGGAAGGTTGTCCTCGTTTATCACTATTTCTATTAGTGAAAATCGTATCGGAGATCGAAGTAAATGGAGAAACAGACGGGGGACGAATTACAAACTTTGACTGTCTATTTGCGATAAATTAGTGAACAGATTTTCATGAGATTTTCACCATTATACAGAGTGATTTATGACCCGGTTTAGATGTATAAAACACGCATATCATAGTAGAAAAAAACAAAGAGTTTAAAAGATTTCTAAAACCTTTGCGGCACCTATGCCGCACAGGTTTAGGGGTGCGGGCGCTAGTAAATTCTGTTAACTAAATGGAATTTATTTTCTCGCGGTGCAGGTGCATGCAAAACACAATTGGTAGGTTCCAAAAGAGCCTTTTATAGCAACAGAAATTGTATATTTTGCAAAGCAATTATACTCTGTTCAAAATAACATTAGACATTTATAAAAACTTTTATTACTATCCGTTCGGTGGCATAACAAATGGCGGCTGCAGTAAATAGTTGGTATTGTAACCACTTTTTTAGGTATTGTAACGTTTTTAATGCTATCGAAATAGAAGTTAAAATCGGTTGAACAGACTATAAAAAATGCTATCGCAAATAGGGTTTAGTGTGCTCATAAGAATAAGTAAAGGGTGAAGTGAAGAAGAGCATACTATTTTGTTTAAAATCTTATTTTTTTTTACAGATTCGGAATTCGCCGTCTATATTAAATAACACAATATCAAATGAAGTATCATGCAACATGAATCATAGTTTCAAAGAACTGTCTACATCCAAGTTCAAATCGCGAAATAACTTAGTTGATCTAACTGGTTTTAATTTAAAGAAAAGAGACAATGCGAGTCCACTGCCTAAACGTCAGGATTTGAGACCGATAGACGATACTATGATCAAACGAGATAAAAATTTTACAAGCTCAACAGATTTAAGAAAGAAAATAACAGAGGGATCTAAAAAATATCGAGATCATGAAGGAAGATACAAAACTGAATATCCTAATAGGTCAAAAAGTGAAACAAATCCTCGTCATTTATCAGACTCCAGAGTTTCTACAAGACGCCGAGGAAGAGATAGTTCTGATTCTATTCGAAGGTATAAAGATTTTCGGCGTTTCATACGTCACTACGATGATCATAGAATTAAATATAAAAGGGAGAATGAAATCAACACAAAGCATTTGCTTCGTAAGAAAATACGAATAGAATCATGTGAAACTACAAAAATAAAACCAGATGTCAAAAAGAAGGAGAGTAAGCAACGTGCAACAGATCTAAAAAGTGAGAAACGTGGGGAACTTAGTTCTACCCAAACTAATTTGGAAAAGGGTAAAAACTATAATAATATCAAAGCTAGACATGAAAGTAATTCAAACAGAGTATATATTAAAGGTGCTGTACGAGGAGATAGAAACCTACCTAATAATCTTTCGCAGAGGATGGATGTTGATGGGGTACAAGATCTTAGATCAAGGCTCTCCCGTAAAAGATCAAGAAGCGAATGTTTTGAACAGAATGACTCTATGGAGAAAAAACGTGATCGGAAAAGCTTAGTGAAACCTGTTACACAAGATGTGAAAGCCAATTCACCTATATTAACACCAACCGTATCTGAAGCTAAACCTAAGACACGTAAACCAAATGAATTAATTAATAAGGAGTGTCCAACCTCTGACTCGGGCGATTCCGATGAGGACTCGTTACTCAATTACTTCATAAAACATGGCGATGAAATCGTCGCTTCCATATGTAAACCGCAACATAGTGAAAACAAACAAATGAGTGAACCAGAAATAAATGACAATAAAAATTGTGAAGAAATTAAACCTAAAACAGGTCTTCTTAATAATATGAAATCCATTGAAATAAATAAAGAAGAAACGAGTTTACATAAAGTTATGGAAATAAATTCTATTAACAAAACAAATGAAAATGTCAGCAAAAGTGATGAGGACGCCGAGTCTAATCTGGACTTGAATAAACATGTTAATATAGCCACTGAAATGACACAAGAAGAAGAAACAAGTTTGCGAAATCAAGAAAATAACAAAAATGAGAAAAATAATCCTAAACGTCTCATTTTTAAGGTATATATGAGAGTCGTAAAAATAAATTCAGATAAAGAAAATGAAGATACCAGTCTTGAAATCGGGTAAGAAACATAAGCTGTTCATAAAAATTGTTTTCTATTGGTATAAAAATATCTTTATTCTTAGCTACATTTTTTATTTTTCAGGTCTATTGCTTATAAAAACAAACACAAAGATGTAAAGAATGTGGATCAGAACTCAAATATGCATGAAAGTAGTCCTAAAAAAGTTTTTGAAGAACTTGTGCAGAAGGATACAATGGGTAATTGCAATGATAAACCAGAATTAAAAACCAACTCTCAAATTGATAACAATACTGAACAAGAGGCAAATAATATATCTGCTTTAGCCGAAAAAGCTTATGAAGAAAATGCACCGAAGGAAACAATAAGTCTTTGCGAAGATAAACTAAAAATAACAACGAAATCAAAAGTGGAAATCAATATCAAGCAAAAAGCAAATAATATAATAGATTTAACTGGAAAAACTGATGAAGAAATTCGTCCGACGGAAACCATGAGTATTTGCAAGGATAAAAAAATAATAACAACAAACTCAAAAAATATGCAAAATACGAAGCAAGAAGCGAATAATATGATAGATTTAACTAAAAAAGCTTATCAAGAAAAGGCGCCCATGGCAATAAAAAATTCTATACAAGAAACAAATAATATCATAGATTTAACTGGAAAAGCTTATGAAGAAAATGCGCCGAAAGAAGCATTAGAAATTTTCGATAATGACAGCGATGTGGAAGTGATAGACATTACTGGTACGACCTCTAAACACCTTCAGCCAAATGTCAATCAAACATTTGAAATAAATCGTTCCAATAAAGCATCTCTTCAAACAATGTTTAATATTGATCAAAACAAAACTATTAATAACCCCGGTATTAAATATGATTTACTGAAACTACTAAATAATTTGGAAAATCATGTAAAAGATAAAAATGATAACACTAAAGACACCGTCAAAGCATCACAAGAAACTATGCTTAATAAACTTGAGCAAAGAGGTAGCGAATGTAAACATATCGAACCCAAACAAATTGAAGGATGTACTAAGAAGTCTAATGAAAATTTAACACAAATATCTGCAGACTCAGTGGAAGTAACCCGTCAAACTATATTTAATGGCACTAAACAGGATAGCACTAGAATCAATATAAGTACTCAAAAAACAAGCTTATCGGATCAACATATAAATAAAGAAATAAATGTATTAAAATCTACTCAAGCAACGATTGAAGAACAACCTGAGACTATGGTGAATATTTTGGATCGGAATGAGAATATTAGCAAAAAAGTGGAAATTGGAGATAATATCATCATAGAATCACAAGAATCCTTAAATGTAAAATTACCAGAGACCACCAAAACCAGTATTAAACAAAATGTTGCTCTATTCAATGGATCAGCATCAATTAAAATAGATGCTGATCCATTGAATGTTTCTAACATTCAGGTAAATCGTTCACAAACCTCTGAAGTATGCAAATCCATTAAGACATTTGAAGAACATGGACAAACATTTGAAGACACAGTTAATAAACTTGGAAATAACATAGAAAAGAAGACCCAAAATCCTTCACTACTACCTAAAAATGAAGTTCTGCTTGATTTAAAAAACTTAACTAAAGAAACAACAGAATCTCCAAAGAACAGCTTAGTTCAAAATAACGAGGCAGAAGTTGTAAGTTTACGCAAATGTGAAACAATTCAAACATCTGAGACTATTCTTAATGATGAACAAAAAACTAGCACCATTACAACTGAATCTAATGTGTGTGATAAGGACACAATAATAAAACCCGATAAAAATAAAGAAGAGACGTCAGAACAAAAATCTACAGTTAAAGCTGAAAAACCGCTCGAAATAAAAAACGAAGAATTCAAAACATCAATCAATAAATCAGATGTAAAAAACGAATCCAAATCACAAGAAGCAATGAAAAATAATACACAAAAGCTACAAAGTATTGAAGATTCTGTATTGAATACCGAAAAGTCAAATAACATGAGTAATAAAGACAGTGATTTAGAAATAGTTACTAATACTAAAACAGGACAAGAAAAAATAGGTGGTGACAATAGCTTGGTTACAATAAATAAAGAAGATACTAATAAGCAAGAAAAGCAATTACCACCGAAAATGAAGTCTTGCATATCAAAATTAGAAACACAGATTTCTGAATATTTACAGAAAAATAAATACACATTATCATCGGTTATTCACTCTGGCCGCTTTTCTAAGATTTACAAATGCTCTGACACTAAAGGAGATACCTATGCCGTCAAAGTAATGAAGTATGTTTTTCTGATTCTACCTAATTTCATTTCTTCCATTACTAACACACCCAACTTTATTCTTTTCTCGCTTCCATTTAATTGTGTAACACATATACATATATGTACCTATTTAAAATAGGCTTATGTATTATCTTTTGTATAGGTATTTTTATCTATCTCCACTAATATTATAAAGAGGTAAAGTTTGTTTTTTTGTTTGTAGGAGGTAATCTCTGGAAGTACTAGTCCAATTGCTAATTTTTTTTTTCACTGATAGAAAGCTGCTTTATTCCTGAGTGACATAGGCTAATGTACTCGGGCGAAACCTTGTTTTGTTTGATTAATATTTGCTAGCAGTACACCGCATACTACCCCCATAAAGTCTGGTAGATATCGCTGTCAGCGATAAGACCGCCATTGTTCCCATAGATTTAAGTTTTTGTAAAATTTGGTGTACAATTAAGTTTATTCTTTTCTAAAGCTTTATTGATATCAGGCCAAAACGGTCAACAAATACATTGTGTAATTTAAAACTGCTTTTAAATTACAGGCAGCTACACAGAGGCAAGTTAATGGGGACGATTTTTTCTTTACTGCAGCAACAACGACCAAGGCAGGAGTCATACGTACTTTTCTTAATGAACAGCTTTGAATGTCAAAACCAATGGTGTTTACTAACCGAATATTTTCCCAAAAACTTGAAACAAGTGTTGCATGAAATGAAGCGAGGTTTTCACATAGATCGTGTGCAAGTTTTATCCAGACAACTGGTAGACGCCGTGAATATGTTGACCAATGCTGGCATTATACATTCAGGTATGCTTTCCTTCTATAACTATACAATATATCTTCTATACTATCTACTTCCAACATCCCCCCACCCAAAAAAAGGAAGGGTGTATTTGCTTTCCTCCCTTCTTTTTTTCTATTTTTAACCCCCGACAAAAAAGAGGGGTGTTATAAGTTTAGGGTGTCTGTGTGTCTGTCTGTGGCATCATAGCGCTTAAACTAATGGACCGATTTGGATGCGGTTTTTTTTTTTCTTCTTTGTTGTTATGTTACTTGTTTGGTGTAAAATAAAATGTATTATATTCTATTCTACTTCTATAATCTCTGGAACAGAGATCACAGCTCAGCTCGGATTAGAAAAAATCTTTCTGTAATGGAATAAACTTTATTGTACACCAAAATAGTAACAAATGTCATAGTTAGTATAGGCTACGTAAAATCACGTTAAAACTCTAAGCGTAGCAATAACCAAAGCCGCGTGTGAAACCGCGGGTGACCACTAGTATCCTTACATCAATCATAAAAAGAACAAAACTAATCTTTAAATTTTACTTCCAGATATAATACCATCCCATATTCTATTAAACGATGCCAACGACAGATTGAAACTATGTGGCTTTGACCGGTCCAACTTCAGCAATAGCATGAACATTCTGCCAAATACAGGCACGGCGGGATACCGAGCTCCTGAGGTCATTCTAGGCTTTCAGGAAGACCATAGAATTGACGTATGGTCTACAGGTCTCGTCATATTCGAGATGGCAACTAAAAAGCCGCTCTTCAATTCAGATTACAATAATGGTCTACTTTACCAACAAATGCTCACATTCGGAGGTTTTGATTGGTCAATGGTGGAGCAATCCAGATACAGAGCTTTATACTTTTCTGGCACAAGTTTTATACGGCAACTTGGGCGCACAATACATAAGGTACGTATAAGTAAACAGTATTAATCTATGATGTATTTATTACTAGTTTATTACCTGAGATTTTTTTTTGCGCTGTATTCTAATTTGCGAGGAATCTTTTTCTAAAATAAAAGTAGCCTTATAACATTAGCTATCTATTAGCGAGAGTCAGGTCAAAATCAGGCTACCCATTTTGGAGATTAGTCAGAACAAACAGACAGATACAAATTTGGAAAATTGCATTTTTGTTATAGGTACGAGTATACGGATTGTAACTGACTGACTGACGTATCAATGCACAGCTGAAACTACTGGCTCTAGTCGAATATAATTACATATTATATTATATGCATCTTTAATATCTATATATGTAATTCTTCCTAAACGGCTTGACCTATTTTGATGTTATTTTGTGTGGGTCCCTGAATGATTTGAAAATAGAATTGAACCCGGTAGAGCTTTTTTTTTTTTTTTTTTCTGTCGACGGGGAAAATCATCATTGACGAAACCCGCTCTTGGGTGGAACGGGAGACAGTGTCAGAGTCTTACTGACTAAAAACCCCGCGCCGTTCCTTCTAGCCTTCATACCGGGGCTCTAGTTTCCTTTCGGATAACCCCGACCCCGGTAGGAACCCGGTAGAGCTGGCGCTGCAATCGGGTCCTCATTTTTTTTTTTAATTGCCAGCTTTCGGGCAGGACAATGTCTTTTGGGACTGCTAGTGTATATAAATATCCATTTGATGCAGTTTTTTCTTTTTACGAAACTTACAAATTCATAAACATGATTAAAATATTTTTGTTCCAGGAAATCTTTTTTATCGAGCCCCTACATAGAACCGAATATCTTCGCTATCAATTATTTCAGCCGTATTCTGAGCAAAATTGGCCGAGGGGCAAATCTAAGTGGCAAAGAACTAAGGAAATGGATAAAGTCGAAACTCTTCACACACTATTGAAGCAAATGTTGACTTTGGACCCAAGACACAGGTTGCCAATACAATTTGTAACTGCCAGCGAGTTCATGAACCATAACTTCAGGAGTGCATAATATTGTTTTTAGTTTGTAGTTATTTCTAAGATAGTGTTAGAAAAATAACTTTGTTGTGTGTGGCTCTGCACTTGCGTAATGCGTATACGATTTCCAAAGCTTGATGAGTATGTCTCTATAAATTTTATAATTTATGTTGATTTGTTATGGGGTATTGTATTTTTTCAATTATATGTATTCTAAAGAAAACAAGCGACACAAATAAAAACAAAACAGCGAAGTTGTAAGTGAATTAAAATCTATGGCAAAGTTCTAAACGCTATAGTGAATTCGCGCATTACATTTGTGTATTTTACTGTGTTTACATGCACACCAGTGGTTGACTGCGATCCCACCTGGGGGTAAGCAGGGATGCAATCGTTGATGATGAAACGTACTAACTACGTAAGGTTTAGTAGGAGTCTATTCACTCTAACCTTTAAGGTACCTAAGTTATAATCGGACGGGAAGACACAGCAGGCAAATTGTTCCAATCCTTCGAGTTTCGTGAAGAGGATAGAAAAATAAAATCATTTTTTTTTTTCGCAGATTTTATTTATTTTTTCGCCAATCGCTATAGCAAGTAAGCATTCATTATTGTTATTTTCTTTATACATATCCTATAATAGTCTTTATTTTGAAAATCTCATTTTCGCTATTTATTTTATTAAGTTTCAAATTGTTATAAGTAGAGGTACGAAAAATATAAAACTATCATACTCGTACCTAGTTAGGATTAAACTTTTGATAATTAAGTCTTTCAATAGTAATGTTGTTTTATTTCGTGTATATCCTCTTACCAAAATTAATTGTTTAGGCTGCTCGCTCACGTCCGATAATTGGTGGCCGATTTTTTTGTAGCAGAAAAATAGAACACAGTGATAGCAATAGTGCAACGCACACGTCCTACAAAAAGTCGGTCAGAAATACAGAACAATGTTACATATATACAAAATCGGCCCGATTATCTGTCCTACAAAAAGTCTGACGTGGGCGAGCAGCGTTAAACACACAATGCCTAGCTCTAGCCTATGCGAGTAGAACTCTGATATCGCGATGTAGGGTTTTGAGTGTTTCTACGTCCTATGTAGCCTCTACATCACTCCTCTCCAGACATCGAATATCGATGGATTTTTCGATAAGCCGTCTATCTTATGAGGCTGTTGTGATTCAGTTGTTGGATGAGGCACAGTATTCACGACCATACCGCTGTGAGCGGTAGCTAAGAGCGGGGCGACGAGCGGTAAAACGAAAGTATGAAAATATTTGAAGCATTCGAGACGCCGCTAATAGCGGCACACCCGCCTACCGATGCCGTCGCGCTAAAACACAAGCTGTGACCAGGCCGTTTTGTTCTAGTGAATCAGATGTTCAGAACGGCGTTTTTATGCTAGGGCTCGTATGTGGTGGTCTGGTGGAGCGTCGCGTTGAGACTAACTACTGGCATCGAACAAAGGAGAATTTTTAAAGGGCTTTTCACGTGACTTAGTGCCGGATTAAATCAGCATAGGCAACACAGGCAGTTGCCTACGGGCTACCACCACAACACAAAAAAAAAAAATGATAAAGGCTCAGTAAAAACAAAAAATACAGAATTTGGATACAAATAGGCGAACAACTTAGTTTATTCTTGTTTGAGCGGGAAAAGTTAACATTCAAAAATCTGCGAGATCAAGCAGCACATAATATGAACACAAATGACACCTGACGGGCGCGATAGACGCATAGCAACAGCAGAAAATGGCGTGTCACACACGGCGCGAGCATAATTTATACCATGACAAAAACAGAACTTTTCCCATTGAGAAAGCGATTGAGACGCGTTTATGAAGCTATAGAGCAGCGTCTTGCTCCTCTGTTAACCACCAATGATGTGAGGGCCTCCAACACATGCTCTGCCTGTGGGCCGCCGAAGTCTAAATTCAGCGCTGCCGTGACTGGTCGAATGTGCAGTGTGCTTAGCTGGTCTGGTCCGGGCAACTGTCCTATAGTTGTTTTTCTGACTGTTGTTGTTCCAATTCTGATACCGCGATGTTTTTGTCTTTTTAGTTCCTATGTGAAGGCATAGATACTGCTACATAACTACTTTATAACGTCATACATATTTTAGCCTGTAGCACAGGTTTACCCTAGTTCAGGCAAATAAGCTATTGTGTTCTGTGTAATATTTAAGATATTTTATTGTAAACATGGCCTATTTTATAAATTAAACGATTTTATTATTATTTTATTATAGGAAATTAGATGACCATCCATTATACAGGAAAATTTTTTAACCACTGCGTAAATTTTTTTTGGTGGTTCAGTGTAAGCAATAGAACACATTTCCATTTTTAGTTAATGACTTTTTTTTTCTTATTTTTCCACTTTGTCCCAATTTGAAATAAGCAAAACATGGATATAATTTAATAGTAATACTATGAATGAACATGAATGAAAACGCGAAGACTGCCGGCCGCTGGACTACGCCCACGAGACGGGGGTGCGGGGGTATGCGGCGGCGGCGCCGGCGTTTGATAAACAAAACGCATGCACATGCAGTACGTCACTTGCGGAAGCGGAGGTCGGACGTTCGCGCCCTTCGCCGTCCGTGCGCGTGTGCCGCGTACTAGACTAGCGTAGTCACAATGTCTAATTTTACTCACCGCGAGTATTATGAAATGGTGCGAGTGTATTTGTTAAGCAATGAAAATTTACGAGCAGCACGAAGAAGATATGAAAGGGAGAGCGTACCTCGTATGCGAGCCCAAGGGATCCTCAATCCCACGATCCCTAATGAGAGGACAATTTTAGCAGCTAACCAAAGGCTGCTTGATCACGGCCAATTCAGAACACCGAGCCACGCACAAGGGTCTGGCAGACCCCGACTGGCAGTCGAAGCCGAAGATGTCACATTTGATTTTTTTGAACGCAATCCAAGAGCCAGTACCTACGACGCGGAACGACGTTTTGGTGTTAGCCAAAGCGCAGTATGGAAGCTGCTAAATACAGCCGGACTCCATCCATACCACTTTCAGCCGGTACAACAACTCCATGACCCAGACCCAGCACCACGTCGAGCCTTTTGGGAGTGGCTTTTAAATCACCGTGAAATAAACATTTTGTGGACGGATGAAGCGTTATTTACACGTGTGGGACTGTACAATGTTCACAACGAGCATTGGTGGTCGTTCAATAATCCCCATTTAGTGCGAGAGACGCATCACCAAATACGTTTCAGCGCAAACGTATGGGCGGGGATTATTCAAAATCAAATAATAGGTCCCATTTTTATCGATGGCGCCTTGACCGGGACACGTTATTTAGAAATGCTAGCTACCACCATCGAAGATTTAGTCGATGAAGTCCCATTGAGCTACAGCGATAATTATTATTACCAGCACGACGGCGCTCCACCACATTACGCCATAGCGGTGCGAAATTTTTTAAACCAAAAATACGGGCAAAATTGGATCGGTCGGGGTGGCCCCATACCATGGCCGGCAAGGTCTCCAGACCTCACACCCTGTGATTTTTTTCTCTGGGGAGAAGTGAAACGCCGGGTGTACGTAGAAGAGGCTCAGAGCCTAAATGACTTAAAAGAAAAAATCTTCTATACTTACTCCGTGGAAAAAATAAATAACGCTTTCAATGAAGTGAAAAGTGATGTTAGTGTCCTAAATAAACTAAATGCGAACGTATTTAAACGTGCACGTTTATGCCTGGAAAAAGGAGGAGGTCACTTCGAACAATACCTTAAATACTGTGATTAACAAAATGTAGAGGTAAGAAGAAATTATAAACAATCATAGTGTGTTAGGTTCTCCTTGATGATTAGACATTGTTGTAAGATAGTTGATTACAATTTTTTAAATACGCCAAAATGCAATTGTTTCAATCTAAATTGTATCATGTCACAAGTACCTATCATACCTAAATGTTTTATTTTGAATGAACTAAAACGTACTACTTACTTATTATGATTTATTTATTTTCTACATTTTGATGGTCCTAAGCCCATGAAAGTATGAAGGATAAATTGGAATTACGTTTACAAATAACTTTACACAGTCTAAACTTAAAAAATTGTAGCGCTAAACTGCGGTCAGTAATCGCACCGCGTAAGTACAAGTAGGTACCTACACCGCCGCAGCCGCCGGGGCGCTCGCATAGAGCGAGCGCGCATGAGTACCTACTTCTGATAGCAGCTGGCGCGTCAGACGACCGGTCGACACGCGTGGTGAATCGGGCGACCAGTCGACGGACTGGCAAGCGACGTCCATAAAATAAGTTTCTGAGTAAACAAGTCTCGTAAGCGTTAACTTAATTTTTTACTATTGAGACATATCAAAATAAAAAATACGTGTTTATTAAAATGTATTCAAGTTTATTATGTCAAAATTTGCGCACTGGTTAAAAACTTTTCCTGTATACCTACTGAGATTCATCGAAGTGCCGCTTCGAGATTTCTTCAAAAATAAGCATCACCTATGTACTGTTCTTTTAATTGTGTAGATCTTCTTTTTCCTGCCCTTATCCCATATTCTTGGGGTCGGCGCAACATGTTTTTTTCTTCCATTCGGCCTTCATGTCACCCGTCGAACTGTCACTACTCCCTTTTCTTTCATATCACTCCTGACACAATCCATCCATCTTTTCTTCGGCCTTCCTCTCCCTCTCCATCCATCTACATGAATACTCAGAACTCTTTTAGTAATATGCGCTTAAAGAAAGAAAGAAAGAAAGAAAACCGTTTATTTGAACCTCACACATATCGCTTCATCCCTTCTCTTCACATGACGATACCAAGACAACCGATTACCTTTCAACTTTTCAGTCACTGGCGCCACTTTCAAATTTCCTCTGATATACACATTTCTTACTTTATCTTTTCTCGTTCACAACGCACATCCATCTCAGCATTCTCATCTCAGCTACATGCAATTTTTTTTCATCCTTCTTTTTCACAGCCCAACATTCCGATCCATACAGTATGACCGGTCTTATGACGGACTTGAAAATTTTACCCTTTAATTGTGTATACATAAATTGTTAAATAAATAAATAACTTATTTTGGAAGTAAATTTTGTCTTCGGTTTTAATTCATCGTGATTTAACACCGACTTGGGTTGGCGGACGGCGAGCAATGGGTAGCTCACCGTCCGACCGTCCGGTAACCATCAGGACCGAGCCCAAGACGTCGACGGCGCGTATTGTTTCACGCACGCTTCAAGGAGTTGTCAGCAAACCGTAGGGGCCCAGCAGGGTCGAAGCCTACTGGGGCCGAATATTTGTTTCTGAAAGGAAGATTCGGCCCCGGTACGAAAGGCAACAAAGGAACAGGAGTGGGTTTTTTCTCACTAAAGCCTGCAATACATGTTGGCCGAGCGTTGTCGAGTGAAGACCAACCAACATCTAGACAGTATATTTGCCTTGTTTTGCTATCGCTCGGTGTCGCTCGCCTAGTTGGTTGAGTGAAGACAAGCGACAATGTGTATAGACCTCATTTGGCGTAGGTTGTCACAACTCGCAGCCGCTCGCGATCATTTGCCTCACTTCGGAGCGGTAAGGTTTTTCTGCATAATTCAAAAACGCTCGCGCGCGCTTTCCCGACATGTGGACGTCTCCTCAAAACTCATATTGGCCATTTGCATCGGTTTCCTTCAAGCTTGCCGAACGTGTAGAGAGAAGCGCTTGCCTTGTGTCAATTTGCCTACATTTGCCTAGGCTCGCATTGGTCTAAGCCAACATGTTTTGCAGGCTTTAAAGGCTGACACTAACTCTCGCTCCGCCCAAGAGCTAGGGATGTCATTTGATGATTTTCCCACCTAAAAAAAAAATACCCGACTTGGTGAAGGTCATAGACCTATTTATGGAATCTATTTGTCAAAATACTGAAAAGTTAAAACAACAGTTCGCTGCAGCGCTACATTGGCAATATGTCGCGATAGCTTTTTAGCACACTTTATTACCAATCTTTTTTTTTTCACAACTATCACAACGCCGTCTAGTCCCAAGCTAAGCAGAGCTTGTGTTATGGGTACTAGACAACCGATAAACATACTTATATGTTTCTAAATACATACATAATATTTAGATAAATTACACCCAGACACAGAACAAATGATCATGCTCATCACATAAACATTTGTCCTGGGTGGGAATCGAACCCACGACCTTCGGCATAGCAGTCAGGGCCACTAACCACTAGACCAACTGGCCAGTCAAATCTGGATTATATTTTCGATCTTCAATCCAAAAATTTTGGACTAGAACGATTATATTATGTACTAATTTCAATTTATATTATGTGACCTATTTATTATTTGTTTCATCCATATTAGTATAAGATTACAAACAAACACTACGCAATTGCAGCGTAGTCTGAGTGCATGCTTTTGCTTTTTTGACGTGGTTGTCAAAGAGTTAAATAGTTGACATTATTAATCGCGCCACGTCCACGCGGAAGAAGCCGCGCCGCTGCAACTGTATGTCGCCCACTTTCACTTAGTACGTGACTGACCTGGCCCGGCATCTCCTTGGTGTGTCCGTCGGGCACGTGGAACATCACGAGCGGCGTGGTACGCGACGTGTGCGGCGAGGGCGGCGCGGGCGCCACGTCCACTTGGAAGAAGCCGCGCCGCTGCAGCTGTATGTCGCCCACTTTCACTTAGAACGTGACTGACCTGGCCCGGCATCTCCTTGGTGTGTCCGTCGGGCACGTGGAACAGCACGAGCGGCGTGGTGCGCGACATGTGCGGCGAGGGCGGCGCGGGCGCCACGTCCACTTGGAAGAAGCCGCGCCGCTGCAGCTGTATGTCGCCCACTTTCACTTAGAACGTGACTGACCTGGCCCGGCATCTCCTTGGTGTGTCCGTCGGGCACGTGGAACAGCACGAGCGGCGTGGTACGCGACGTGTGCGGCGAGGGCGGCGTGGGCGCCACGTCCACGCGGAAGAAGCCGCGCCGCTGCAGCTGTATGTCGCCCACTTTCACTTAGAACGTGACTGACCTGGCCCGGCATCTCCTTGGTGTGTCCGTCGGGCACGTGGAACAGCACGAGCGGCGTGGTATGCGACGTGTGCGGCGAGGGCGGCGCGGGCGCCACGTCCACGCGGAAGAAGCCGCGCCGCTGCAGCTGTATGTCGCCCACTTTCACTTAGAACGTGACTGACCTGGCCCGGCATCTCCTTGGTGTGTCCGTCGGGCACGTGGAACAGCACGAGCGGCGTAATGCGCGACGTGTGAGGCGAGGGCGGCGCGGGCGCCACGTCCACGCGGAAGAAGCCGCGCCGCTGCAGCTGTATGTCGCCCACTTTCACTTAGAACGTGACTGACCTGGCCCGGCATCTCCTTGGTGTGTCCGTCGGGCACGTGGAACAGCACGAGCGGCGTGGTACGCGACGTGTGCGGCGAGGGCGGCGCGGGCGCCACGTCTACGCGGAAGAAGCCGCGCCGCTGCAGCTGTATGTCGCCCACTTTCACTTAGAACGTGACTGACCTGGCCCGGCATCTCCTTGGTGTGTCCGTCGGGCACGTGGAACAGCACGAGCGGCGTGATGCGCGACGTGTGCGGCGAAGGCGGCGCGGGCGCCACGTCCACGCGGAAGAAGCCGCGCCGCTGCAGCTGTATGATGTCGCCCACTTTCACTTTGAGGAGTTCCGGCTCTCCTAGCATTGGGATTTCCCACTGAAATATAAAATATGGGATTTTATAATAATACTTATATAGCATGTTTTAATAGTACATTATATTAATAAAAGATAAAGCATTGTCTAAGGCCGCGTACAGACATTACGAGGCGTGCGTCGCGAATGGTTCTTCTCGCATGCCTCGGGCTGTGTGGACGTGTGTGCTCACAGTGAGTATTCGCGTCGAGCGTCGAGTGTACGAGCCGTGCGCACCGTGCGTGGTGATTTGCGTGCTCAGCTTGAGCATGTGTCGTTCAGGACGCACTCATACATGTTCCATCGTATTCCTAAAGTTGAGGCATGCGTGACGAACTATTCGCGACGCATACCTCGCGATGTCTGTACTCGGCTTTACAGTCGCGAACGGCATGTTGAATTCCGAACGAAACGAAAATTACTAGGTTTTAATTCCGAACGTAGTGAGGGATTTATATAATTAACTCCCGAGCACTGCGAGAGTTAATATAGAAACCTAAGCGAAGTCAGGAATTCAAACCGCCCAAGATAAAGACAGGTTTATCCTCGTGTTGGATACACTGCTTTTTATACCTTCTGTGAGATAATTAAAAAACAAAATGACGCCCTGCTCCCACTCTTTCCTTTTTTTTAAGAGACAGCAGTAACCAAATTTTAATTCAGTTTTTAAAAAAGGTATATTTTTTCATACTTGCATCACATTATTTTCTAGGGTACGGCCTAACTACATTAGATCCCTAGGGACAGAAGGACTTGCTTTTATAACGCTGAAGATTTGGTTTGATTGAACTCGCTAAAGCTTTGGTTTCCTAGGAAAGCGGTGCCGTCAAATAGCGGCCGTAATATTACGGACGCAAAAAGGAGGCCGTCTTTACGGTGAAGACGTGTGGAAAGTTCCACGGCCGTTTTAACACAATGTCAGTATTTTTTTTAAAACAAACGTCAAACGAAAAGTATCCAAGATAGAAAATTGACGACCTTGATTTAGCTTTAGTAAATCAAAAAACAGCTAAAGCTAAATCAAGGTCGTCAATTTTCTATTTTGGATACTTTCGTTTGACGTTTGTTTTTTTAATTTACTTGGGAGGATGAACTATCATCAGAAGAGGAAAATAGTCGTTGTTCCGGAAAAAAAACACAAATACGTATTAAAAATAGCTTCACCGCTATCAATAAAACGTTCACGAAACCATCTGACACCGACAAGATGGCCGTCATGCAAATGGCGGCACCGCTTTTTGACGTTACGGTGTCAGTTACCGCTCTTTAGGAAACCGCGCCATTATGTTTACATAGGCAACGTTCTAGTGACGTCATTCACCGCTGTATTACGGCCGCTATATGACGGCACCGCTATCCTAGGAAACCAAAGTTTTACCTCAGAAACTATTGGTTCAAATTGATAAAATAATTCAAAGTTCGATCGCCCATTATAGAGGAAGGCTATAGGCTATATAACATCACGCTATGACTAATAGAAGCCGAGCAGTAACTTGGGACGTAGACAAAACCGCGGGGACCAGCTAGTGGACAATACAGATCTTACTCACCCTAGTCTTATGTCCAATATACTGCTTGAAATCTTCATCCTTGCCTAACAAGGGCTTGGAGATGATGTGGTCGAAGTAAACGCAGTACACTTCGACGGCCTGCGCCTTGGGGGTGTCGGCCAACCAGGTTAGCTTGAGCGTCTTCTTGTAGTCTTTGTTGTCTAGGTTAGGGGTCGCGTCTATACTGGTTACTGTGCCGCCGGCGGACCTAGAAATAAAGTTGATTATTAGTTTTCATACTTAAGAGGGTCCTTTTCCACTCGCCTTTCGTAAACATCGAAAATGCTTTAAAAGCTTGTTACTTCATTTAATGCAATCCAACGCGATTTTTGACGAAAAGGCAACGCAAAAAAGAGAGATAACGCCAGTAAACTCTGTTAGTATTCGGTAATTCCGAGATTTACTCGAAAATTTCACAAAACTTGTTCCAGGGAATAGCTGTTTTTTTTTTTAACCCTTATAAGTTATTGGAAAAAGTTGTAGTCATTTAGAATCTTAATAAAATTTGCAAGGTCTTTAGAGGTTAACTTTTTTGACTTTTTTAATTTTTAGGCAAATTATGAAGTATCAAAGTTCATACAAAGTAGGAGATTTTCAGAGGTTTTTACTGGATTAGTTTTACACAAATTTAGAAATTGGTTTCCATAGAAACCTAGATAATATCCACAAGATACTGCGTTTCCAAAATATCTAATGAAATATGTGTAATAACGTCATAATCAGTTATGAGCGGTTGTATGAAAAACATTGAAAATGTGAGTCATCACCTTAAACGGGAAGCGCGTGAAATACAAAATTTCTTAATTCATTAAACCCCAAGCGACGTTAGCGCACCCATTGTCTTTTCTATTGTGTCTCTAATTACCACGATTGAAAGGCCCGTATGTTGTATGTTGATTAAAATATGAATACAACCCTTTCAGTTTGTCGTGGTCTAACCTTAATGGCTGAAAAAGTCATTAAATGGTTAGCTGTGCTGAAATGTGACGTCACCGCCATTGGGTCACGTGTGTACAAAAGAGATGTGAGATGTCCCCACCACATGCCAACTCTTCCTCATACCAATATTCGAAATGATAATTGCCGGTGATAATTGTTGATAATTGATTAAAAACCGAATTCGATGCTGTTTTCAGAAAAAGATTTATTTTAATATTACTAGCTTTTGCCAACGGCTTCGCCCGGTACCTACATAAAGTATAGCCTATGCCACTCAGGAATAAAACAGCATTCTACGGGTGAAAAAAATTTAGCAATGGAATCAGTACTTCCAGAGATGACCTCTTTATAAGATTTGTTGTTTAGAATAAAATTTTGTACAAAAACAATCACAGATGCCATAGGTCAACTGTGTTTTCCTGAAATGAACACAAAAAGCTTATTTAAAAGAATAGTAATTTTAAACAAATACTCACTTATGAATCTTATCAATCATAATATTCCCGTAATTGATAAACGTTGCATTCTCTCCTTCCTTCAAGGTCTTAGCATCGACCTGGTCTACGAGCAGCTTGTTGGACACGTGAACAGCCTTGGAGCCGACATCTGGGTTCTTGGGATGCAGGGCTACCGTCAGGGTGCTTTCGGAGACACCCTTCAGGTTCACGGGCACTGGGTTCGATTCTAGGGCTGTGTAGCGAGGGGCTATGGGGTCGATCACCTGGATGAGATAAATGGTTAGATTAATTTTATATTTATATTTAATATATATGATACAATTTTAGTATCGACCATACCAGTCATGTGAAGAGAAGAGTTTAAACGCATGTTACTAAAAGAGTTATAAAGTATATATGGATGGATAGGGAGGTTAATCGTTTCATTAATCTCCCTATCCATCTTGTGTTACCCCTCGAGCGCCGATTGTACATACGTCTGTACAACTTGAATGACCTTGAAAAACGCTTCAATTGTCGTTTTGTACACACTGTACGCAATTTTTTTGGCTCAAAATTTCGGTTTTTATATCTTTGTTTTTTCTTAGAAAAAATCCAGAAAAAGATTTTTTTAGGTGATTTACGCAAAAACCCGCAATTACGTAATAATAATACACCCCGTCGCGCGAGGGGTTGAAGTAAGTTAGTGATAGTGTGACGGGTGATAGGACAGAATGGAAAAAACGTGCTACGCCGACCCCAAGTAATACGAGATAAGGGCAAGGAGAAGACGATGATTGATGACATTATGATATCACATTAATTATATCAACAAACATATAATCGTATAATCTAGAAATTTAGAAGATATTTGTAACCAACCTTCTTATTGATCGCCCATATCTTGTCCCACTCCATGAAGACTACTGATCGACTGGAGCCCTGCGCTGTGATGAACTGCCTCAGGCCTTCCACGGTCATGCCGCGACGTAACACTCCGCGGACGGTTGGCATACGAGGGTCATCCCTAGGAGTTAAATATAATGTATTAAAAAAGAAAACATTCTTGAATAAATTTTTTTTAAATTTTTACAGGTTAATTTTATGTATTACTTGCTTTTGTTCGCGGCTTCGCCCGCGTGCATAAAATATAGCCTCTGTCACTTAAGAATAAAGCAGCTTTCTATCAGTGAAAAAAATTTAGCAATCGGATCAGTACTTTCAGAGATTACCTCCTACAAACCAAAAAAACGAATTTTACTTCTTTATAATCCTTACTAATATTATAAAAGCGAAAGTGAGTTTGTTTGTTACGTCTTTACGCCTAAGTGGCATAACCGATTTTGATGAAACTTGAAATAGGATACTTTTTATCCCGGAAGTATATTCCCTTGGGATCATTTTCTGCTCTCACGCGGGCGAAGCCGCTGGGAGCAGCTAGTATTATATAGATTGATTTGATACTTGACCTATGATAGACATCAAGGAATTTGTGATTAAAAATAATATTTCGACAAAACGTTACTAAAAAGAATGTAACAAACATAAATGGCAATGGAAAAACATTCCTCCTCAGAACAGGTGGTCGATGGGGCCGAAAGGTTCTATTGTAGCGAGCGCGTACCGGACGACGCGGCGTTGGAAAAACCTCTCACAAAGTGGAGCAGTGCACTGGTGAGGGCCTGCGGGAATTCTATGGATACGAAACGAACAAGACCGTTCGTTGTAAAGACACTTGGAGGAGGCCTATATCCAGTCGTGGACGTCTTTCGGCTGAAAAGATGCTGATGATGATGAAAAATGTTAGTCGTAATTAAATCTTACCATCCATCTACTAATCCTTCTTGCACAAACCACGTCAGTTTTCTCTTTGACAGCACTGTGTTTGTCATACTCAATCTGAGAACATACATTACAAAAAATAAGTACATACAGGTCGTTGGAATACCTAGCGGTTATAAAGATTACAAATAAACATACAAACACAAACTACCACCACAAAATAGATAGGTACAGAAGACAATCTACATACAAAGCGCGCTCGAGCAACGCACACATAGACACCGCTCACACGACATCTCGGCTCAATCGCCTGGTCGCACTCGTACAGTTCGGCGCAACGCGCTGACCATAGTGCGATCGCCTAGCGTAGTTATAAAAAGTGCAGTACATACATGAGATTGACTTCTGTACCTATCTATTTTGTGCCACCAACAACCTCGTGAACACTAGGTCATAAGGTAAGAAAAATTGGGAACCATTGGTAAAAATTGGTATAAGCCACGTACGCACCCGTTCGTAGTATGGACAGGGTTGCCATCTCTTAGATCTGGCTACCAGGACAAGACGTATAAAAACCCCGGATTTTGGAGTTCAAAACCCGGATATATCACCATTATTTTTTTTTTTATAAAAAAAAATTCAAATTGTCTTATATAATATTTACTATTAATTATTCTGTTAAACTAATTCTATGTTCGTATATATAATACAAAGACACAAAATACACTCGAGCGCCATCGCTGTCATCCGGAAATGTGCCCAGAAGGCTGGCAGCATTGCCACGTTGAATGGCAATGCTAATTCTTTGGACGAAAAACTAGTAAAATTGTCACATTGTTTAAATTTGAATTAAAAAAAACTTAATTTGTTTAATTCTTGAAATTAAACTCAAATTATTATACCCCGTTTAAAAATAATATCTTGTAAAAATACGAGTGTATCTAGCGAGTTGGTTAATCACGGCATTCGCAGCGCAGCGCGCGACTCCCGTTGATGATGCCCAGCGGTGGAGTGCAAAAATGTTATATCCGGACTACAAATTGAACCCCACCCGGACGCTACCCGGACGCTCTTTAAACTAGGAAAAATCCGAGGAAACCCGGACGGATGGCAACCCTAAGTATGGACTACTATGGACTACGGACATACGCACCATAGATGCGTAGTGTGGAATACGTACGGGCGCGTGCGTGGCAAGAGCGAGACATTAAAATATTGCTCGGACCTAGACAGTGATGGAACCGAGTTGTAGAGATAAGCGCTCGGCCGAGCACTTGGCACTTTGTTTAAACGTACCGAGTATTCGGACGAGAGCTGTCTGTCTCACCCGTACTCGGAACGTGTGATCAAGGCATTACTCGCAGATAAGAATATTCCTTTACTCACCGACTATACTCCCAGATGTAAGGTTTTCTTATTCCCAGCGCGTCAATGAACCAGTAGAACTGCGGGTCTCGGTCGTGGTACTCCATGGTACGCAGCACGTGGGTTACTCCCTCGATGGAGTCCACTATGGGGCACGCGAAGTCGTATGTTGGGTACACCCTGGAAAAGATCCGTTTTGTGTCTTAGTAAACGCTGAAAGGGAAGCTTGGCCCTGGTACGAAAGGGAAGCTTGAACCATATACCAGGCCTTGCAAGGCTGCCAGGCTTGTTGTCAAGGCTGTTAGGGAATTTTAAGGATTCTTCAAGGAAACTCAAAAATGCTGTTAGCTAGTCAGATATATTGTTCTGAAGTGTTTACAAGATGGAGTGCGTGTACGTCACACGTAAATTTAACCTTACAAACTAAACGTCATGATGACATTGCGCCGTTGATATGTCAGTGTCAAAGAGGGGCGTTTGTTCTCGAAGCCAAGCTCGAATAAGGGCCGAGTTTTTCCTGTTAGAAACAAACCCTTAGTCCCAGTAGGCTTCGAACCTGCTGGGCCCCTACGGTTTGCTGACATCTCCTTGAAGTGCGTGGAACAATACGTGCCGTCGACGACTTGCGTTACTATTTTGGTGTACCATCGCGGTCATTTCTGCCTGATCGTTTAAAAAAAATTTGCTTGAATCCTGCGACGCGGCGCCAAACCAAACCCTTTGAAATTTTCGTTTCGAGTGCAAGCAAAAATGAGCTTAGCGGTGGTCATGCGGAAGTGTCTATGATAGTACAATGAAGTTTATTCTATGACTCATTATCGCTACGTACTTGTACTGCGTGCCGGTGCGCGGGTGTGTCTCAGGCTTGCAGCGGTAGATGGTGGGATCTCGCAAGCATCCGTTGGGCGACTGCATATCGATCTTAGCGCGGACACAACACTGCACACCGATGTCGCTCGCTTTCTTCATCTCCTCCCACAGTTCTAGGTTCTTTTCTACGGCTGAAAAGATAATAAATTAACAAGATTTAATGAAAATATTTTTTTCATAGCAAGCTTTTATAGCTCGGTTATACCTATATAATTAATACTCGTTAAGACGAATCATATGAGCCGAAAGTCGATGTGGTTGTGTCGTTTAACTACCAAGTTCCTATAGCCACCTTGCGGTTCCACCATCAGATCAGTTCCATGTCATTATAATTTTGCATTGTCATCTGATTTACATATGCATGCAAAATTTAAGCTCAATCGGTAAACGGGAAGTGGGTAAAATTTAATTTGCAAGATTTGATGACAGACAAACATCGGGACAGGTGAACGTAATAAAAGCTTGTGAAACTGTTAAGTAATAATAATATAAATTTTTCTTTAAAAAAATACGTTTTTTGGAAGAAGTATTTTAAAATATGGCACCATAAATTCATGAATTATAGATGATCAAAGCAATATAGAGTGAATAAACATCGTAACGGTAATAAACCATTTATAATTTTAAGTACCTACACGCTTGAACAGCGAACACATGTGGTATAGGCCAATTAACCTTTGGCTGCTATTTGATAACTATTTCATTTAATCAATTTGAGTTGAAATCAAAACTGTTAGACATATGCCTCCGCCAAGTGTCGCCATAACGACTGGTTTGTGCGTCTCGTATCCAAAAAAAGGATTCCCGCGACCTTCGCCAGGTCATCGGTCCACCTTGTGGGAAGCCTTCCGAGGCTGGGAAGAGTTACATAGAAATATCCACAGAAAAGATGAAAGATGAAGGAAAACATCGTGAGGTAACCGGCATGTCATTCTTTAAGTCAAGAGTGAATAGGTTACTTCTAAGCAAGCGTGCTCCATCGTCGACCACATCAATAATAATAAAAAGAAAAAAAAAAGAGGAAGACCGCCTATTGTACACTTAAATGTTTGTTCTAAAAATAATAATAAGAGGTTACAAAGGAAATACGTTCCGATTTGTACTACAAAGAGTGTCACAGCTTGTCTCCCACTCTTTAACTCCACTACAGGCTATAAACCAATACGAACGCGTATTACGCAACTAACAGATCATCAGACCACGCACACTTAGATCGCAAGTTTGCTATTGGTTGTGTCAAATATAATCATGATCATATTTTGAGGCTCGCCTGCCCCGCCCTCAAGGCCATTCCAAACTCTTTCATCTTTTCTGTGCATATATCTTAGCAACAGGGCCCGATCTAAGGGGAGGGCGAGCCGGGCATTTGTCCAGAGCGGCCAAAAATGAAGGGCGGCAAAATTTATTTATTCCTGTCTTCCGACCTAGCCATCCAAGTTGGCAGTTTGAGAATTTTATATACCACCTTCCAACCTACTTCAGGTTGGATAGTTGAAATATTTAATCATGACTCATAGTGTTTTGTGTATGCAAAGGGCGGCAAAAATTTTCTTTGCCCGGAGCGGCTAAATAGCTAGCTTGCGCCCTGCAATATGCATTTCAGAAAATTAAGACCACAATACATACAATTATTCCTATTCTTGCTATCAATCTTCTGTTCTCTCTCGTTCTTCATCTGCTCCGCGGGCGTGTCGTCCACGAAGGCCTTCCCTTCCTTGATGAGCTTCACGCAGTAGTCCAGCATCAGGTCGAAGTACTGGGAGGTGTGGGTGAACAGATCTGGCTTGATCTCCAGCATCTCTACATCTTCTAGGATTACCTGGACAAAATTTGAGAAGTATTTACACATTAATTTTGAATATCTGTTAAAAATAACATTTTTGTGATTCATCATCATCATCAGCCTTTTAATGTTCCCACTGCTGGGACTGAGGCCTCCTCTCTAGGAGAGGGAATGGGCCGCAATCCACTACGCAGGCCCAGTGCGGGTTGGTGAATGTCACATGTCTTCAAATTTTTGGTTCTAGGTCATGCCGGTTTTAAGAGCAGTGGTGATGAAATAAATTATACAAAGTAATGAACCTAGCTGGGATCGAACCCGCAACCTACAACTCGTAAATCGGGGCCACCACTGCTCTCTTTTTGTGATTATTACCTATTATTCATAAGCAAGGTGAGTAACTACCTTTTTTTAGTAAGTAATTAATATCCATCGACCGTTAAAAATGTAAGCTCCTATAATGTATTCAAAGTAAAACTAGCCCAACAGGTAGTCGAAAAATATAAACCATATTCCACTGGCCACTATTGAATAAAGTCAAGTTTATTTTACATAGGCATATTTATTGAATACATTATAGAAGTACCTACTCATACAAAAAGGAATAAATTTTTGAATGACAAAAATACTAACTATACAATAAGCACTGTTTGTATCATGTGTCTCATGTAAGTGACTGTAGTCTTTAATGAGAATAAGATTCTTTAAACACATAAATAAACTCAAAAACTGCAAACTTTTAAAAAATAACTAGTATAACGCTACTTTATCATTGTCATAGTATTTTCTACTTTCACGCGGGCGAAGACGCTGGCTGGTAGTAAATAATAAATCATGTTTATCAAGAATTCATGACATATTACACCAGACAGGGTCGACAGTGCTATTGGATTTTTATTAGTAAAATCTCCATTTTAGACCAGTGTCTGGTGTCTGGAATAATGCCTCGCATCTCTTCATCTGCCTCTTCCCTGTGAAGAATAATAGTGTTTTTTTTTTTTTTATATTGTAAAAAGAAAAAGTCCATACCTTTTCAAATTCAGCATTCTCTTTAGCAGGGTTGGTGTCGTCAAACCTCATGATGAGTTTACCCTGGAATGCTTGCTGGTAGTACTGGTTCAGGAGAGCAGCCTTGGCATGACCAATGTGGAGATAGCTGGAGTGGAAATGTAGTATTGTTTATTTTAAGGCATTTGGGCAGTTATTTTGACACATTCTAAGTTCCGTAAATTAAGACCGAACTAAGGTCTTTTTTAGATAGCATGGGTAGGATCCTCGGACCAAACAGAACCTTTGTCCGATATGCGCAACTGCCCGATAGATGATTTCGGGCTGTTGTATATGTTCAAATAGCGTAGAGAGCTCTAATTGTGCGATGAAGGATTTCGAAGAGATGTCGCTATATGTTTTTTTTCCCCATCTTTCACATTATTCTTTTTTTATTTACTCACCCTGACGCTTCAGGTGGGAACCGTACAATAACCTTGCCCATCTCAGCGTGCGGCAGTTCAATAAACTTGCCTTCCTGTTGGCGACCACCGTCAGCATTTCCAGATGGAGACTTCCTGTAAATCAAATTAACATGTTTCTTCAATTTACACAATCGTTACTATTATTGCATAATGTTTTCATGACATATTATAGTATAGTCCAGTAAAGAAAATGTATATTCAACACCTATAACAAAAATGCAAATTTAATTTTTGTCGGTCTGTTTGTTTCTGTTAATCTCCGAAACAAGCAATCCAGCTAGGATCAATTTTGATGGGACTTTTATTGGTAAATTGCTGATGTTAGAAGCAGTAACAGAACAAGAACAAAAAAAAGAACTTCTTTTTGTGCCAATGCTCTCAAACTATATTTTTTTACCAATATTTGGCAACCTGCACAGCTCTATTGTTGGCCTCATAAAGATCCTCGTAAAAAACTTCTTAAATTGTGGCATTGTGCTGTTAAGAGTCTGATGCGGATAAAGCCACACACACACCACATAGTTTGTAATAAATGCATAACAAACCTTGATGAAGCCTTGCTCAGACTATCCAAGACTTCAGAAGGCAGTTCTTGCAGAGCTTTGGCGACAGGTGGCTGAGCTTCAATCAACTTCATCCAGCGAAGAATGTTCTTGGGAGGGTTCTTCTTTGACACATCCTTGAATTTGGCTGACACTGTAAAATAGACATCACTTATAGTAAATGAGAAACTAGTTCAATGAAATAAAAATAAATTATTGCCTGAAAATCTATAAATCTAAGTAATAAAAATAAATGCCAAGTTTTATTAGTATCATAAAAATAATGATAAGGCTGACAGCTGTAATATTAAGTGTAGATAGTGATTGCACTTACCATAGAGAACGCTGAAGACAGCCAAGTCAGACACTGATAAACTTTCCCCAACCAAGTAGGTGATCGGACCAAGTGTTGTGTCCAAGTACTCAATGGATTTAGGGATCTCATCCTCCAGGACAAGGCTGAACGACAGCCAATGATTCATGGTAACTTTCTGGAGGGGCTGAGATGATTTGTTGAAGGCATTCTCAAGAATTCTAATCAAATCATTGCTGGTCACATATGGCACTGGTTTTGGGGAGTTCGGCAGCACCACAGAAGATTCGCCACCCCAGGCGACTTGGACGTCCTTCGCTGACGATCTATAGAATTCCAAAGCGAGTAAACCACCTGGAATTTAAAAAAGTAATCCTATTTTAAACCTTGCTCTCTGAGCTGATGCAATGTGGAGAAATATGTATGGAACACTTTACATTACCTAACGGTGGGTTGGATTTATTGCACGCAACTTTCATTTTGAAGCAGTTTATAGACTTGTATCACAATAATTGTATTTAATTCGAAAAAAGTGCCGTGCACTCGCCGAACAAGCCCACACGAGAGAAATTTGACAGATTGTCGCGTTGACAAACTGCTGTCAGTTTATTTGTCAAAAGCACTACTTTCTACGCAGAATTTAAAACTAAAAGTAATATTTTCTCTCCGGACATAAGAAGTGGCAAAATTCATATATATACATAAAAGTACCAATTTAATTAGGCATGGTATAAAAAACAATAAACTCTATCATAATCATCTCAATAAGTGATCCTGCTTGAGTCTCATTTTCTCATCTACCACTCTGTCTACTACAAAGCGAATGCTACATATCCGGAAAACGTCAATGAACGAAGCGCAATATTTCATTATACATTGCCTTTACAACACCATACACTATTCAAGGCTTGTTTACAAACATGGAAGTGTATTTTAAAATTACAGAAGTATTGTCTTGTCATTCAATTTATCGACTGAAACGTTTAGCTATTTTTAAATATTTTGTATTTATTTCCATTTCTAATGCCTTAAATTAGGATTATTCATTTCATAATGTCTTATTGTTGAACCAGCTTTAATTCATGAATCCCCAAGCGACACCCGGTGGCCGCGCATCTATTGTCTTACTATTGTGTCTCTAATTGACGGTATCTGAAGGGTTAATTAATACAATAAGGTGCCCAGTAAAACGTAAGTAGTTCCAGAAAAATATTATATTTGAACAACGGCAAGTGTTTTCGTATTTTTTTAATATAAACTCATAAATAACTTAAAAATTTTGTAACCGAGACATCTCAATTTTATTAAAAACCTACTGGGTCCCATTAATTCCTGTTGCCTTCAATTTTTCATAAACATTTTTCACTGTACAGGTCATAGTGTAAGGCTAAAATAAATATTTTTTGCGACTAATTGGAAGGTTCTGGTTGTGATCATGAAGCGTCAAAATGTCCGCACATTGTCCCTGGTGGTCTGCACATTCACATATTTGCTGATCGGCGCCGCAGTCTTCGACGCTTTGGAGTCCGAAACAGAGAGTAAAAGATGGGAAGTTTTGTCTGGTAAGTGGTCAAAAACCTATTGTAGTTCATCAGAACAAAACTTATTAGTGCGCTCTTATTAGAATCTAGTCATTTTAATAAAATGGATCAAGAAATTCTGCCCAGATTTTTTTTCTACATATATAATTTTTTTTTTTTTTTCAAGTAACGAGGACAAAAATTCCTATCCTTATAATCTTCCTAGTAATGCGATAACTAATGTAGAATCTGTTAAAAAAAAAATGATATACCTATCATACCAATGCCGCTAGTAGACAACATTGTTGTATGTTTCTCAGACTTAAATAAAAAGAAATTTAAAATTCCTTTTCTAGACATGAGAAATGGCTTGATACGTAGATACAACATAACACCAGAAGATTATCACATGATAGAGATAGTCATCATAGAGAACAAGCCACACAAAGCAGGCCCCCAGTGGAAGTTTGCCGGAGCCTTCTACTTTGCTACTGTGGTGTTGGCTATGATTGGGTATGGGCACTCTACACCTGTGACTTATGGAGGGAAGGCGTTTTGTATGGCTTATGCTATGGTAAGATCTGTTTTATTTGATAATTTTGTCTTTTTTTTTGAGATGGGCGCTCTAGAGTGGGAGATGTCTTGAGGTGATTATAGTGCGTTGGAGTAATATTGGCATTGGAGTAAGAACATATAAATATAAATTATACCACTTATTTAGCTATATTTTAAATGCAATTAAAAAGGCGTGCCGCATCATTATGTTCCACCTTGCCCAACAATGTGGCTGGCATCCTTACTAATATTATAAAAGCGAAAGTGAATTTGTCTGTTTGTTTGTTACATCTTTACATCTAAATGGCAAAACTGATTTGGATGAAACTTAAAAAAAACTTGACAGTAAACTGGATTGTGTGTGGCTGGCTTAACTCCTCTCGCTCTAGGGCGGAGCGCGTGCACCTTCCCACTCAGCTGTCAGACAGTCTTTTACTGATTACAACCTCACCTATGTTCCTTCAGTTGCTTTTTGCATGTGCAATGTGCCCTGTCCATTGCCACTTAAGTTTGGCGATTCTCTGAGCTACGTCGGTAACCTTGGTTCTCCTGCGGATATCTTCATTTCTGATGTGACCACGTAAGGAAACTCCGCCAATTGCCACTTTTAAATAGGTACATATCTTATGGATAGTACCTATTAGAATTTAGAAGACTATGATCATAACTTATGATTTTCCAGGTGGGCATTCCCCTTGGCCTGGTGATGTTCCAGAGCATAGGCGAGCGTCTCAACAAGTTCGCGTCCGTGGTCATACGACGCGCTAAATGTTACCTGCGATGCAACACCACGGAGGCCACCGAGATGAACCTCATGTTCGCTACCGGGATGCTGTCGTCTATCATTATTACTACAGGTAGGGAAGACAGACTGTCCTGTACCCCTAGCCAAGTTGCTAATCTGCAATTGTTAACGCTTGTAGAAAGCTTCAAATATATGGGAATGATGTCATTTCAACGCTCAGTCACGTGGTAAGAACAAAAGAATTGGCGGCAAGGTCAACTCGACGCGTTCGACGCAAGCGAAACAGTTGTAACTTGGCTAGGGGGCTGGGCTCCTGGCGCAGACTTGTGAGGAGACCCGACCCCAGAATAGATAATAGGAGCAGGGATAGACAAAGGAGAATTAGAGTGACATTGTTTAATGTAGCTACCACTATACTTGGCATTGAGTCTTTTAAGCCTTTGCATAACATTACATAATGAGCCTTGTAATATATGCTCACTCCTGAACCCATAGGAATATTTCTACAGCTGGACCTCTTTGAAGCAATCCAGTGGTAAATGCCCCGACTTATGAATTGTACGTCTTGAGTCCAAATTCAAACCAAGCCAGGCACTTTGCTTTGTGTAGTTTATTTCATCACCACTGCTCGCAAAACGGTGAAGGAAATCAACATGAGGATTGATGAGGTGATGGAGAAGAAAAATTCAACTAAGATATCGCGAGCGCGATATGGCAAACTCACACTGGGCCCGCGTGGTAAAGATTACGACCCATTCCCTCTTCTAGAGAGGCCTGATTCCCAATAGTGAGAACATTATAAGTCAGATTATGCCATAGTATAATCAGACTTATAATACCATAGTATGCTATAATGAGCCAAGACAACTATTTAAAAAAAAAAACTTAGTTCAAATTATTTATATTTCTATTGGTTCAAATAGTCTTTCACAACTGACAAAGTGTGACCGTAGTAGATACCCTTGTCTGCCTCTTCGGATTATAATGATGAAGTGAATAGCGAATAAACGCCTGAAAAAAAATGCAATATTTTTTTACGCTTTTTGTAGGTGCTGCTGTATTCTCACGGTACGAAGGCTGGAGTTACTTCGACAGCTTCTATTACTGCTTTGTTACTCTCACCACCATCGGGTTCGGAGATTACGTCGCGTTACAAGTACGTGTTGTTTTTTTATTTATTTATTTATAGTGCACAATATAAGTACCTAGTTACAGAGTAGGTAGTCTTAACCCTTCAGATACCGTCAATTAGAGACACAATAGTAAGACAATAGATACGCGGCCACCGGTGGTCGCTTGGGGATTCATGAATTAAACAAGTACCTACGTAATGTACTTATGTACCTACACACAACGTATTGGGTACATGCCCATGACTTTGTTAGCCATAGCGCGCACTGGTGACTTTTGTCACGGTGACAATATTTTTTTTACCCAACTGTCACGTCTTTAAGTGCATGCAACATGTTGGGTTCATAAGCACGGTGACTTGTTTTGTCAAAAGTCACCGTGTTCAAGTGCTGTGACTTAGGGCCCAGAAGATTTTGGAACACATTTATTGTGCGTACAGCCAAGGAGTGGAATTCCCTGCCGGAATCTGTGTTTCCTGATAGCTACAACTTAGGGGTCTTTAAGTCTAGAGTGAATAGTTTACTTCTAGGCAAGCGTGTTCCATAGTCGACCACATCGTCGCTTACCATCAGGTGAGATGGTGGTCAAACGCAAGCCTATCAATAATAAAAAAAAAGAAAAAAAAAGATTTACATACCTACACTCCAATCACAATAAGATTAGACATATAAACACCTTTTTTCTGTCCGTATAACCGATTTTGACTTCAGGCCATTCAGGCTTCTAGTTTTATACACAACCAAGTTATAGGGGATCGAAAATGGCCTGAATTATTTCGAGATAAGGATTTTACGGCCGTGCCACGTTTTTATTCGCCTTGGTGGGGGCACCGCCGTGTCCCCTAATGTTATTCTTTTTGAGTGAATAAAGTTTATTTTACCAAAATTAGCACGGTAACGAGTGGTAACGGCCCCGACTTACGAGTTGTATGTTGCGGGTTCAAACCAAGCCAGGCGTATTACTTTGAGTAATTTATTTCATCACCACTGCTCTCAAAACTGTGAAGGAAAACATCGCGAGGAAACCGCCATGTCCTAGAACCAAAAATATGAAGACATGTGACATCCACCAACCCGCACTGGGCCCGCATGGCCATTTCCTCTCCTAGAGATGAGGCCTGAGTCCCAACAGTGGGAACAATATAAGGCTGACTATGCTATGCTAGCCAAAATTATTAGCCAAACACATGGTTCTTCTTGCATCATTCCAGAACGATCAAGCGCTGACCAGCAAGCCCGGGTACGTCGCTCTAAGTTTGGTGTTCATTCTGTTCGGCCTGGCTGTGGTGGCTGCTAGCATCAACTTGTTGGTGTTGCGGTTCATGACTATGTGAGTATGTTGAATCGAACAGCTGCAATTAGGAACAAGCATGGGCTTATACATGTAGGTAGGTATATAAGTGGCAAAGAATAACTCTGAACGGACTAAGATTTGGAACTTGGCGCCATAGTAACTTTTATTCAGCTCAAAAATACCTATCCAACGATATAAGACACATAGCTATTGGAAGGTGGGACCAGGATTTGCATAGGTACTCCTTTATCTAAGTTATTTCATGTTAACATATTTTTGTCTGAATACAGGGTTTATATTATTATTATTATGGGCTTAAATACTTAAATAATTCTAGTATACTTCATTATATATTTATTTGATGTAATTTGTCAATTACTTAACTAGGTATTTATAACAAACTATTTATAGGCAAGCTGAAGACGCTGCCCGCGACGAGGAAGATAAGGATGGCTCCAGGGTTCTCCTGCCAATAGATGAACATCCTATAATGGGACGACAGAGGTCTCATGACGACCAGGCATCGGTGAGTCAACATTTCTTTCTTATCATACCAATTTTTTTTTAGGTTAGGTACCCGCGCAGTTAGTTTCAATCGTGGCCGCCAGATGTCGCTGTGCTGATGACGCGCATTTCTGAATCGCGGTGTTAAGATTCTCCGCGACTGAATGACCCCCCTCGGTTTTCGTTGGTTCGGTATCGCTTCTCGGCCTTTTGGCTAAGATCAAAGTGTAGTATCTGTTCTTTTCAGCTTAATATCTGAAAGTTCCCTCACTGAGGGACCAGTATATTAAACTGATTTTTGAAAGCTGACGGGATGTTCGGGGCTCGCTCCACTCCCGTCGCGGGTCGGCCCGGCATTGCAGTGCCGCCGGGATCGGCCCACATAATTCATTGTAATGAACAAAAGACTAACTAGTCTTCTAACCCGTGACTCGCGGGCCGTGAGCTTCAAGTCAGCAATAGCAATGTCGATTATATCGATTAAATTTGAGATAGTGATGCAGCAAACAATGATGGTACATAAACTACCTTATGTCACTCAGGAATAAAGCATCTATTGATGAAAAAATTTTAGCAATCGGGCCAGTACTTTCAGAGATTACCTTCCTTCTACAAACAAAAAAAAGAAAAGTTTACCTGTTTATTATATTAGACATTAGTGTCTATATTTGACTTTGCTATGTCTATTCTACACTAATATCGTATAAAGTACTAGCTGCTCCCAGCGGCTTCGCCCGCGTGATAGCAGAAAATTATCCCAAGGGAACATACTTCCGGGGTAAAAGTATCCTATGTCCTATTCCAGGACATGGTCTATCCGTGTACCAAGTTTCATCAAAATTGGACTTGCCATTTAGGCGTGAATACGTAACAAACAAACTCACTTTCGCTTTTATAATATAAGTAAGGATATATCCTTGCATTCGCCTTTTCTCTGCATCCATCACCCAAAGGATGACTGGTAGATAGTTAGATAATGTCTAAGGCATTCAATCCGCCTCTTTCCTTTTGTTTGAATAAAGCATTCAATAAATAAACATACATTTCCTGTAGGTGTGCTCCTGTAACTGCCTCGGTAACAAGCAGTGCGAGGGCGGAGCCCTGCTGGAGGCTCCGTCGCGGCCGCACCGCTTGCACCGCCGCGTGTCTATGGCACTCGCGCCCGAGCTCATCGAGAGGGCTTCCGTATAATATGGGTTGGTAAGGTGGGATTGGCTGTTTGTTAGAAAGTATTGAATAGTATTGTTATATGAGGGGGAAGATGATCTCAGAGTTAAGTCACAAAATATATAGGTACAGAAGTCAATTTATATACTGTGCGCGCTCTCACAACGTACACATAGACACCGCTCACGGACACGATATCCCAGACCACCTCGGCCCACTCGTCGAACAGTTTCAAACGCTCATTAGTGTGCATCCACCGAGCGTAGGTATAAAAAGTGAAGTACTACATACATGAGATTGTCTTCTGTACCTAGCTATTTTGTGGTTAAGTGTGGATGGAAAGAGAACAAATGTTTTTTATTAAGTTAACCTTTTAACAGCCTACGTCGGAAATATCTGACAAACACTCTCGCAGTTATTCTTAAGGCGATTATCACACTGCCACGCACCACGCAGCGTAGCGCGTGAGTGCGTGTTTTAACGTTGCTTGGATCTCCGTTTGTATAGGAAACACGCATAGTTCAACACACTGAAAATGCATCCACGCGCGTTCATGCAGATCACGCGTCTACAAGCGGAGAAACGCGCGTGGGTGCGGGGTGGGACAAAAGGTGTGGCGGACTGAGACGAATAGTCTCGTACAAAACGCAAGTACGCGCGTAGGTGCAGTGCCGGCGTAAGGGCCACTGACACCCCAGGCGAAAATATTGTGGCGCCCAGGTGGAAGTATAGCACCAATCGTAAACGTAAGCGCAGCGTGGTCGAGGAGTGACTCTAACGATATCGTTAGAGTAGCTCCTCGACCGCTCATCTAAAAAAAAACTCAATAAAAAATATGCAAACGCACAGAGCGTAGAGCACAGTTTTGAGTATTTGCACCAGGGGAGGCAGGAGACTCCAACTACAGACCTTGGCGCCCCCCTGAATTTGTCGCCCCATCGTGCCCCCCCCCCCCCTTACTCCGGCACTGCGTAGGTGCGTTGACACGCAACATGCAGCATGATGCGTGGTAGTGTGATAATCGCCTAACGGGTCATCTCCGACCAAATACTCCATCTCGTCAGCTGTTCTAGTGTCACCTATGGGGATTGAAGAGCTAACCGAGAAGGAGTATCCAGTCGCGATTACACGACCCTGGCAAATAGGACATGAGAACACTCGTCGGAACAATCCGACGTAAGCGTATTAAAGGTTGTTTTTTTTTAGAATCATCATTAATGTTTTTTTTTTAAGGAAAATATTGTTTTAACTTATTGCTTTTTGTTTAGGTTTATAAGTCGGATGTTGCATTTATCTAATGTATGTAAGTTCTCTCATTAGATGTCAAAGAGTAGTTTTTAGTAAAATATTGTAAGTAGAAAGATATTGTTCACAGAATATTTCTTTTAAGACATTACACTTATACATACAATATTAACTAGCTAATGCCCGTGACTTCGTCTGCATCAAACTCGTAAAACAATACAAAGCCATTGGATTCCCTAATCACAAGTTTCAAGAATTTCTGTTATTTTTGCGCAGAACATATAATACATAAAAATAAAAGTAGAGCAGCTAAGTAACTTCTTATAACATCAGCTATATACCCAGTGACAGTCCCGTCAATATCGGTTCAGCCGTTTCGGCGATTTGCCGTAACAAACAGGCAGCCTAAAAAATTATTAAGGTATCGAATATTGTTTCACAGGCATGTTTTCATTAAATATATATATTTATGGCTATGTAGGTATAGACGGATTATTTATTAAAGACTATATTTGTATATTTGTTACTCCTTCACGCTCGAAAGGCTGAATGGATTTAGATGAAACTTGGTACACGAATAGACCATGTCCTGGAATGGCACATAGGAAGTATCCTAAAAGTATTTCATCCGGGGAGTATGCTCTCTTGGGATATTTTTTTAATATCACGCGGACAAAGCCGCTGGCAGCAGCTAGTTAATTTAATAATTATTTCTTTCACTAAGTTGGATTGCATTATATAAATATATTAAAAAGTTTATAGTTTTAAATGTTCATTAAACGTCGGAATTCTTCCTTTAGCGTTGTGGAAATAGATGTTGTCTGTTTTGTGCCAACATTTTAGTAAATTAATTACTATAGTAATTAGTTGTACGGGTTATTTACATTGGTCAAAGACAAAATATTCAGTATTATTAGTGTCCTCTAAGTCAAATTCTTATCATTTACATGGTGGACATTCCACCTAAACGCACGTAACGTTTTGGGAACACATTTACTGTGCGTTCAGCTAAGGAGTGGAATTCCCTGCCGGAGTCTGTTTCCTGTTAGCTACAACCTAATCTAGGTAAGCGTGCTCCGTCGTCGACCACATCTTCGCTTTCTGTTAGGTGAAATAGTGGTCAAACGCGAACCTATCACCAATTAAAAAAAAATTAACAACTGCATCCTGGAAAAAGCCTTTCAATAACTACCTAACCGAGTTGTAACAGCAAGGAACAGGCTCCTAGAAAGTGCTGTGAAAGCTCCCACATTGAAATTCTTTAAACATCTTTACTTGAAACACACGCATAAACTAAAGCCAGAATTAGATTAGACCGACGCACACGTGGATCAAGTTTAGCTCTACAAGTCTAGCTTCTATATAAAATGTATGGAGACCGACGCGCCCAGATCGGCGTGTGTGGCACACGTGTGCGCAGAAGTAGCTGATAGTGTGTCTCACTAAATATTAACCTTTTCGACGCCCGTCTATATAATACGCAATGTGTCCTCCAGCGCCACGCAACAAATGTAAAAAAAAAATTCTGGCGTTTTTGTTTCTATTGAATATAAAATAAACAAGAACTTATTATGTGTGAAAAAGTAAAAAATATGGCTTATATAGGGCAATTTTCCATAAAAACAAAATTGAAGGTCTTGTAAAAGTCGTAAAATTATTTTATACTATTATTACTTCTAATCAAGTAGTGGTACTTCTAATCAACTTTGGCGTTCAAAAGGTTAATAATTTTAAGTTTTATGTGTTTCTATTTAGTCACCCAATACGAATTTTACATTTACAATATTATCTTAGTTTTCTATTAGAAATGAGAGCTATTTATTAAGGACAATTAAATGGTGTTATTATTAAATCAATGTGTAGTTTTACATGTAGGTACTTAATGATTTCATAGTTTTAAAGAAAAATATACATAAACAATAGCAAGTCTGCTTTAAATGTTAGTTACTTACATATAAAATAATTTATTTCCCAGCGACTCCTCACTGCTAAGAGGTGTAACGTTAAATGCGCAAAACCTGAAATTAGTTTGTTCAGAATAACGAGCAGAATCAATTACTGAAACCACTTTTTAATATAGGTTACATTTTTTAATAAAATGTTCATTAAAAACTTCGACCTGTCTATTTATGAATAGGTCAAGTCATCACGTACGCAAACCCACTGAAATAGGTAAACTAACACAAATAGTACAACTATTTTGTGTTATGTGTAAATAGTACAACTATTTGTGTTGATATCCAATCAAATTGTCATACACGGAATAATAAAAGGTCTTATTTTTAATGCAGATATGAATTTTAAACAAACTAAATCTGCTCATAAAACCTATCATTTTTTTTAAATGATTTTTTTTCTCACATAATTAGGTCAATCGAATTAAAAATCATTTGGGGTGTCTGAGGTTTTGCGCATTTAACGTTACACGTTGTATACAGGGTGGATTTTTCATACGGGTCAGTAAAGGTAAGGAAGAAAGTTATAATCGCCCGAACTTTCCATGTATCGCAGAGAATGAATAAAGAACATCTTGTTGAAAATGTTCGATGAGAGAAGTACCTACTGCTGGCGTGACCTGGTTAGTCAGCTACCGACTTGTTATTATCCTGGGGCCTTACCATGACGTATTAAAATTCCAGGCGTGCGAACGAGAAAACGTGATGGAGCTATACACCCCTTTGACAGTTCAATTTGGGTCGTCAAATGGAGTGCGTTTAAGGTCGTAGTAGGGCCTCGGGTACCTTTACCGTTATAGTTACAGGAAAACGTTCCTAATAAGGGACATTTTGATCACAGTAAGGAATAGGATCAATTTGGCAATAGTGAATGTTTCTAGTTGATTTAATGTTTTTCTGTACACAATGTAAAGGAAAGTTGACGATTTCTGTAATTTCTAGTAGGTACTTGACTTTCTTGACCATCCGTAAGTCTCTTGATGCCCCAAATTGAATTAGGATGTTTTTTTTTTGTATTTTAGAATTATTTTTTTGCAGACTGTATTTTTTTTTAGAAAATTTGAATATATATTTAAAATAAGTATCTTAAATACTATATAAAAGTTATGGATGGTTTCCTAGGAACATTTTCCTGTAAACACCTTTTTATAAAAAAAAATAACCGACTTCACTAAAAAATTAAATTGAATTTGAGGAGTTCCTTCGATTTCGCCAAGATTCCATCATCAGATCCCAACTTGGTGACTATGGGACCATTTGGGAAGTATACCCTTTCCAGCAAAAAAATAATTTTTCAAATCGGTTGGCAAGCGACGAAGTTATGCGCGAACAAACATAAAAAAAAAACATACAAACATCCGAATTGAGAACCTCCTCCTTTTTTAGAAGTCGGTTAAGAACAAACATAAAAAAAAACATACAAACATCCGAATTGAGAACCTCCTCCTTTTTTAGAAGTCGGTTAAAAAAAAACTGTTAAGGTATCTACTCTTACTGACCCATCTCAAAAATCCAACCTGTAAATAGTAGATAAAGATTTTAATAAATGGACATACACATAATATAAGTAGCTTAGATTATAAGGCTGCAGTGCCAAAACTTTTATATTAAAACTTTTCATGATATTAAAACTACTTCTATGATAACCAAAGATCGGAATATCTAGACTTTTAGAGTATATTTACTTATGCATGCCATAAAATGAACACTAGTCATAAATTCAGAAAACACTCTTATTTACTCTGTCTGTGTTTGTAAGTAGTTATTTATTCCCTTTAATTATAAGTATATTTGCACAAAATTTGGACATTAATCTGTGATATGATTTTGATCTCACAACTTGATTTTATTGTTAACACTTCACAATGTTATTTGTTATTTAATATTACATTTGTATTACAATATACTACGGTGTTCGATTTAAATAAATAAACGTTTTTATAGAAATTCTGTGTTTTATTTACTTTCATTTTATGCGAGATGGAGACATCACTAGGAGAAGTATAAGTCTTCTGTCTCCTCAATATTGAATCACACTAGGTACTATATAAAGGCGAAAGTTTATGAGTGTGTGTATGTTTGTGACTTCTTATGCTCGAATGGCTGAACGGATTTAAATGAAACTTGGCACACGGGTAGACCATGTCCTGAAATAACACACTGGTTACAATCTCGTCGTATTGTTTCTACTTTTCATTACTCACTGTTTTTTAGATTAGGTATCCGCGCAGTTAGTTCCAATCGCGGCCGCTAGATGTCGCTGTGCTGATGACGCGCATTTCTGAATCGCGGTGTTAAGATTCTCCGCGACTGAATGACCTCCCTCGGTTTTCGTTCGTTCGTTATCGCTTCTCGGCCTTTTGGCTAAGATCAAAGTGTAGTATCTGTTCTTTTCAGCTTAATATCTGAAAGTTCCCTCACTGAGGGACCAGTATATTAAACTGATTTTTGAAAGCTGACGGGATGTTCGGGGCTCGCTCCACTCCCGTCGCGGGTCGGCCCGGCATTGCAGTGCCGCCGGGATCGGCCCACATAATTCACAACAATGTTAGCAGTTAAATACCTACGTAGTTGTACTACCTGTACTTAGTACTAAGACAAAATTAGTACCCAAAATTTAAAGAGTACTGTTCAAAATTACTGCAGTTTACGATACATGCCATTGATGCACACGGTGAATATGTGACGCAAAGTAGGGCACTCGCTGACACGGAAAGGTTAATTTGGGAATGAACGAGGTCCTCGTTCCTCGAGTTATTAGTCGGACTTTTAGTACTAACTAAAACCCACCTGTGTTCTTGCAGTTGCTTTTTGCATTTGTTTGTTGCAATCCTGCAGCCCTGGGGTATTATTACCTACTTCTGTGCCCTGGGGAGAAGAAAAGAAATACCTAATGTGCATAGCAGATAATTATTTATTTAGTCACCCCATCATTAGAAAAAATATTAAGTCATATTTCAGAGAAATGACAGGCTTATCTCATGGCACTGACCTACAGCTGATTACTAATTAGTTAAAATTACACATTTGTTAACTCACAGATAGGTATATAAAGGAGTTAAGTACCGTTAACTTGAACTTAGGATAACAAGATGTGTTCAAAGAGGACGTTGTACCTTTTATTTGTGTTATTGTCTCTTGGTACATGTGTTTCTGGCATATTTTTGAGGCCATCGGCCAGTGCTAGCGGAATTGATGCTGTTAAGAAAGCTCCTAGAGGTAAGAAAGCAATTTGGTATTTTTGCAGAGTAGCTAGCCTGATAATTTTCTATTGTAAGCTCGTTCAATCGTCGGACCACTAGACGTTGTGGCACCGGTGGACCGGGTGGACGGACATCCCATGCTTACGCACATAGGAACCTTTTCGATAGGTACACATTCATTGTGCATAGATCTAAAGTTGAAAGTCGACTTGCCTGTTGGTCTAGTGGTTAGTGACCCTAACTGCTATACCAGAGGTCGTGGGCTCGATTCCCACTCAGGACAAATGTTTATGTGATGAGCGAGATCATTTGTTCTGTGTCTGGGTTTAATTTATCTATAACTAGCTTTGCCCGCGCGGCTTCGCTCCCGCTCTTCCCTACTCCACCCTACTATACCCAACTCTACCCTACTCTACCCTACCCTACCCTACTCTACCCTACCCTACCCTACTCTACCCTACACTACTCTAATTTTTTTTCCATAAGAACCTTCTCCTCACAATAACAATCACAACAAAAAAAAATCAGCCAAATCGGTCAAGCCGTTTTCATGCCAAGTCGTGACAACGGAAAACGGGGGTCATTTTTATATATATAGATATGTATGTATTTAGAAGTATATAAGTATTTTTATCAGTTGTCTAGTACCTATAACACAAGCTCTGCTTAGCTTGGGCCTAGACGGTGTTGTGTGATAGTTGTGGAATATATTATTATAAAGGAGAAGAATTCCCTGCCGCAGTCGGTGTATTCAAGATTGAATAGGTTACCTACTTCTAGGTAAGCATGCTCCATCGTTAACTATATCATCGCTTACCATCTGATGAGATAGTGGCCATGCGTGAGCAATCGCTTTATAGGCTCACGATTGACCACTATCTCACCTAATGGTAAGCGATGATGTGGCCTACGATAGAACACGCTTGCCTAGATGCAATCTATTCACTCTCGCCTGGTTTTTCGGAAGGGTTAAGTAATAAGCAAATATACTTTTAGCTACACCCAGATTTCAGTAGTTATTCTGAGCGAGCCTATTGCCACCAGCTGAGCATATAACCAGTCTTTAAAATTCTTAACAGTAGAATACTTTTTGCAGTGAATCTGCCGTGGATTTGGATAGGGATGTGGTGCAATGGTTGCCCTCCGAAGAGCTGTGAAGATGATGAAGCTATCATCCATGGATACTGCTGCGGCTGTGCCTACACCTTAGGTATGAACGTTTTGTACTCATCATCATCATATCAGCCGAAAGACGTCCTCTGTTGAACCCCAAGCGTCGCCACAACGACCGGTCCTATGCGTCACGCATCCATCGGATTCCCGCGATCCTGACCAGGTCATCGGTCCGTTGAAGGCCTTCCAACTTTGCGTCTGCTGATACGAGGTCGCCATTCCAGCACCTTTCGTCCACATCGACCATTTGTTCTGCGTGCAATGTGCGTTTTGTAGTATTTATTCAATTTCTACTTAAACGTTAATATAGAAATTGTAAGTGTGATATCGTCGTCTGTGCAAATAAGAATCCTCAAGTTCTTCGGGCATATCACCCATAACGAGGACTCGATGGAATGATTGGTGGTGCAGGGGAAAGTAGACGGCAAAAAGTACGTGGACGCTCTCTAACACGGTGGACGAAACTCATCAAATCGATGACATAAACTGCCAAGCCGCCAAACACAGAGCTGCATGGCGTAGTATAGCGAGACAGGCGGTGGTGCAGGACTCGACAGAGACATGACCACGACCAGTCTCCTATAAGTTAATAAGTCTACAGAATGAACGTCTGCTTGTTCACAGATAATCTTCCTGTGGTGTGTCCAGAGTTCATGCAGTGTCCCTTGAACTTGCACGGGTTGTGTCACGACTATGAATATATGATGCGGTGCTGTTGTTGATACCAGTGGTGATCTTGTGGGCATGTGGATATTTTTATGTAACTTTTGACCGCCACAGTCATGTATACTTGACAAAACAAAATGTGTCCAGTACGCCACGGTCACGACTACAAGACAAACTTAAAAAATGTTAATAAACCTATTTTTCTTCTGTTGCTAAAGGAGATTTGCCCGATGGCGCCGAGACCACGTTTTTACTTTTTCGTTTCGGTTCCGTACACAAAGGGTAAAAACGGGACCCTATTAGTTAGCCACTGTCCGTCTGTTGTGCCTAGGCTTTATCTCATAAACCGTGATACCAAACTAAACAGTTGAAATTTTCAGAGATAATGTATTTCTGTTGCCACTATGACACAGAATATAAAATAAATAGTTAACAGAGGCTCCCATATAAACGTGATTTATGTGTATTTTTTTCTACTGACTATACGGCGTGAGTTCAATTCGCACTTTGAAGTTTTTTTTGACGTGGTGGTTAAAACGTTAAAAGGTTCAAATGTTTCTGTATGATGCGAGGTTCGTGTGTCAAGGACAATTAAAATAAAACATCTTTGAATATAGCATACTGTTTTAATTTCTAAGAAACCCTCAATACAGAATTATACGGGGTTAGGGGTCTTGATTTAAGTAAACTTAACTCTGATACAATAGTACAAAAATAACGACGAACGAAGGTAGTTATAGATCGAGAATCAAATAATTTATAGCATATAATTTTTATAGTCAAATGTTTCATATATTAGTATTAAAAATTCATATCACCTTTTATCTAATCTCTTAACAATTTAAGTGAAAAACAATACCCTCGTTGTAGGGTAGTCGGGTAAAAATAGGACGAAAATCTTACGAATGGGACGACTATTCTAATAAGTGAAACATCGGACTGGTTTAAAATTTAAAGTTATCACATTATTGCTGTGACAGTGATTATGAATATGTCTTTTAATTAATACTATGATCCCGCTTCGATGGCTACAAGTTTACTATATATCTGTCTAATAATCTAAGGCCAATATGCTATATCTACAATTTGTGTTAGAATTCGCGATCCAATTAAATATATCAACACAAAATGTTTAATATAGCGCAACCCCAGTACGCTTTATTATAAATACAATGTGGTCTATATACTGGTATTGTATGGGAGGTCGATAACATCTCTATGTAATAATAATCGCCAAAATCAATAGAACTAACTTAGCGACGTTTAAAATATACGCAATGTTGAAGACAGCGTCAAATGCATGAAATACTGCAGTTATAGCAATAACAAAATGGTCCCCATTAGAATCCGTGTGTCATCGTTCCTGCCTCGAGTATCGCGATGCAAAACATAGGCGTAGGTGACAATTCATTAAAACATCCCATACAATACCAGATATACGCTATACAGAATGAATAATATAAACACCCAGTGCATACAATAAGGTTTATTTATTAGTACCTCAAGTGACGAGAAATTAAAATTTTTAACACAAGCTGGAATAAAAACGGAAATTAGCCTACACTTTGTAATGGACAGCTTGAGAGATAGAACTTGTGTAGGTCGGACACTACGCCACGCAAGCTGCACACGCGCCGACTCCGCACAACACCGACTACAATCTCACGGATACCTTAACGTACGCCTTACACTAGGTGACACTAATAACAAGCAAATGAGCGGCGACCGCGGCGACGTAGTGCGCGAGCCACTTACGACAATAGATACAAAGCTATCAAATAAATGTTCGTTAATATTATAATAACCATTATAAATCTTGTGAATTTTCCTCTCATACAATCTACAGTGGCGCTCAGTTATTAAAACCTGCATCAATATTCTTATTCTGGAAACAGCACAAAATTAACCTACAATATTCATTATCTATAAACATGTATAAACATACACCCTTCCATTTCACCTGTTTGCTTTAACTAACAAGATATCGGACAATAGCAACTTAACAGAAAGTTAGCTTAGGACGGCGACGACGCTCGGCCGCGTCGCGCCTCTCTATATAGTATTTATTTATTTATAATTATATAATTATAATGATGCGATCATGAAACGTTTTGTGGTAATTGCATTTCTTGTGTGGGGGTAGCGGCCGGCGCCCGCGACTCCCGCAAACCGTACGTCTTGCCGCCAGCCTGCAACATTACACACTACGTTATATACACATTCTTTACTCGATAGTGGAGGTTGGATAGGCAGTCGCTCCCAGTAAAACACTGGTAATCAGGTAATACATCTCGATTAGCCTGGAAGACGATCAAAAATATAGTTGGAGAAAGATAAGGAATTAACATTTCGATACAAGCGAAGAAAGTTTGTCATTGACGGCTGAGGCGAAATTCTGGTGTTATAGAGCCGAGTGCTACAGTAACAAATTTCCATATGTATCAAACGACGAAATAAATAAACGGGAAGACGAAGAAATAAATAAACGGGACCCCAGCTTGATAGAATAAATACAATCAATAGTGACGGGGCGAGCGCCAGCACTTCTTCGCACTAGTGATGAAAATAGTCAATTCGTGCCCAAAATCAGTAGGAATAGGAGTAAGTTTTCAAGAAGTGTATTGAAAAAGTTATTATTTAGTTGTGGCAATAGGCCACGCCAATAGTAACATCAAGAAATTTGTAATCTGGAAGAATACTAAGAAAGAGTTACAGCGGCTCTGGAAAGCAAAGAGCAACTAAACATTTTCTATATTTGTTACATTTTCACTTCAAAACTGCTTAACCAATTTCGATGAATTTTGGTATAGAGATAGATATGACTTCAAAGAACACAACATACTTTTTATCCCGGGACTACCTTCCATTGGGATAATTTATTGACCTTTAAGCATGTCAAGCAGCAACTCACCGTAGGCGGCGTATTCAGCAGCAAGAGGACTTGCCGGTATCGATGGGGTGTCCCTGGTCGATCTTGACCTGCCCGCCCACCGGCGCGGCGCCCGTGGACGGCGGCCCCACGCGCGTCTTAATTTCAGCGGCCATCGTCATGAAGGCTTGCTCAACGTTCGTCGAGTTCTTCGCTGAGGTCTCCAAGAATGGGATGCCGAGCTGTTCCGCGTATTGCTGTGGAAGACGAAAAAATATGGTTAGTCTAAGATACAGTTTAAGAGTCATTGAGCGATTAAATCTTTAGTTGCTGTATCTAAAACTTCATTGTCAGAAAATAGTGAAATCTAAACTAATTTCACTATTTTCTAACAATAAAGTTTGGTTGTTTATAAGAAAATTCTAGTGACCCACACCACAAAATATATAGGTACAGAAGTCAATCTACATACAAAGTGCGCTCGATCAATGCACACATAGACACCGCTCACAGACACGATATCTCGGTAGCGTCTCGGCCCGCTCGTCGAACAGTTCCGGCTCAAACGCTCATTAGTGTGCGTCCACCGAGAGTTGGTATAAAAAGTGAAGTACATACATGAGATTGTCTTCTGTACCTATCCATTTTGTGCCCACACTGGCTTTGTTAAAAATATATAAAAAATATTTACATAAACCTTTCTCGTTTAGTGCTCTTTTTATTAGTAGACACCGCAACTAAAATCATTGCCTGGTGTAGGAGTAGTAAATTTAAGAGTAGTGACATGTCTTATGAGATAGCAATTCTACTGGTTCTTGTACAGCTATAAAAAAACTTTATAAGAAAATACAAGCGAAATTTAAACTCTTTTGGTATTATGTAGTTATCCCCCTTCAGCTAGACCTTAATATTGTGGAAGTTCTACAGTAAGGTATCTATAGAATATGAACCTTACAAGTGTGACAATAAAATTTGAAGAGTTCCTTCGATTTCTCCCTGAGACCTCGGGACCACAGAAGCGCCTGGGAAGTATATCCTTGCAAACAAAAATATAATTTTCCAAATCGGTCCAGTACGAGCAATCGGGGAACTTACATAAAAACTAAAAAAGGTTTCGAAAAATTGATAAACTTCCTGTTTTTGGAAGTCGATTAAAAATAGCTAAGAAAATTCTCTACGAGAGCTCCTCAACTGCAGGACCTAACAAAGGCATAACAAATATGTATGTATAGCTTAGGCACACACGAGTCTTGATACTTGATGTAAACATTGGCATGCGTCTCAGAGGCCTTATTGCACTAAATGGTAATAATAATATCTACTTAACAGAACTTACATTTAAAACCAGTAACAAATGTAAAGATACAATTTATATGAAACTAAATGCATTGGGTAATTAAACACTAATGCGAACTAAAACCACATTTAATTACACCAATTGCATCAAATTGTCTTTAGCGGATTTAATTCTTCTCATTAATCATTCTTATTTATTAACTAGCTTTTGCCTGCGCGGCTTCGCTCCCGCTCTTCTCTACTCCACCCTACTATACCTAACTCTACACTACCCTACTCTACTCTATCATACTCTACAGTATTTATATAATTTTCAGCCATATCGGTACAGCCATTCTTGAGTTATAAATAGTGTAAATAACACGACTTTCTTTTATATATATAGATTGATTCCCAGTGGTTATTATGATGTAAAATTGGTATAGTTTTATATTTCAAATCTTTATATAACTGTACAAGTTTAAGCAATCTCGGTGGAATGAAATGAACCTGAGTACTGAGTACCTCAACAGAGCTTGCCGTTAAGTATCATCGATATATTTGCCGCGAAATACTACAACTGCATTAGTGTAAGAAGACCATTTTGAAGGTCTATTATTACCTACTCAGTTTTTCATACTCTTTCGATCTGTACATTTAAAAGGGTGATGAAAATGATGTTTATTACACATTTTTTTAATAAAGATCTCTGTCACTTGTTTGCAAACACTTCTACGTTTTTTGCTCATTGCCAAAAGTATGAGATTTGGCATTACGCCTTATGTGGCGGAAAGAGTCGATGTGTCATATCTGCGTTAATGGGAAACAATGTGACTGTATTTTGTATTAAAAAAACTGGTCAAGTGCGAGTCGAACTCGCGCACGGAGAGTTCCATACCGTCCGTAGAAAAAAACGGCAAAAAACGCGTTTGTTGTATGGGACACCCCCTTAAATATTTATTTTATTTTTAGTATTTGTGGTTATAGCGTCAACGGAAATACATAATTAGTGAAAATTTCAACTGTCTAGCTATCGCAGTTCTAGAGATACAGCCTGGTGACAGACAGACGGACAGACAGCGGAGTCTTAGTAATAGATTCCCGTTTTTACCCTTTGGGTATGGAACTCTAAAAACTAAACACTGGCTCAACTTGACACTGGCCAAATGCACAAAAACCGTGCGAATTATAAAGAAAAAAAAAACTACATCAAAATTAAATGCAGTATTATCTCCCACAAGAATCAGTAAAGCGTTGCTCGATAATTAATCTATATTTATTGTTTACCTAATAGAACTTACATAACAGCATAATTTCATGAATAAATATTAGGAGATTCATCGTTGTTAAGATCAGTATGGTATGTGATATTATGTCATCATGTTATAAATGTATGCCAAAGTAATGCGATTACTAACTACTTTATACCAAAATCAATCCGCCTAGCCGACTATCCCCTGATTTCTGATTTAAGCATTTGAAGTTGAGTGAAATATTCCTATCCCTTATTATTTCCTATTCCTTATTATTTTGTAAAATATTCGAGAACATAGCTAACAGAGTTTTCAGGCGTTATCCTTCTTTTTTTCGAGTTGGTTAACCTCTGCACCAAACATCGCGTCGGATTGCGTTAGATGAAGTAACAAGCTTTAAAACCACGCTCGTGTTGACGATAGGCGAGTGGAAAAGGAGCCTCTTAATCCATTAAAGTGTAGCGACATCTATGACGCCACATAAGAACTACGAAGCAAAATAGGAAATCCTGCATCGCGCAATCAAAAGTTCTCCGAGCGATTTGAACATATACGACAGCCCGACATTAACTATCGGGCAGTCGCCCACCAGACCATAACACCCGGTCTGGTCGGAGGATCCTCCCTTTCCAACGGAGGTTTGTGGGACTTTATTCTCTGTTCCAGATACCTCTGTTCGCGCTGTCATTGTCTTTCTATTGTGTCTAATTGACACGATTGAAAGGTGAGGTCGAGGTAGGGCCTCTGATTTCTATAACCATAGTGATAATGTTCAAATGAGCGCTTACGTTGGCTGTGGTGTAGTCGACGACTTTCTTGGTGGTGAGGTCGCACTTGTTGCCGACCAGCAGCTTGTTCACGTTGTCGCACGCGTAGCGGTCGATCTCCTCCAGCCATTGCTTCACGTTGCTGAATGAATCCTGGAAAGTAAAATAAGGAAGATTAAATAAATAAATAAAAAGGTGCTTCAGGTCTGAATGTCATGTGTATGTCAGTTTACATTACATTGTTGTTTACAAGCTTTTTTTAGTTTCACCTGTCCCGATGTTTATTTGTAATGAAACCTTGTAAATTAAATTGATCCACTTCCCTGTTACCGATTGAGCTAAATTTGTATGTATAAAAAGTTGTTACATGTAGGTATAATAGGTGCGCTGTACTATGACCTTATAAGGTGTGCAAATTTATTAATTAATTTAAAATTTAATTCTGACAAAACTAGACAGCAATTATTGAGTCAAGATTAAATTCACATTAAAAGTGGTATGTCATTTGTAAAAAAAAAAAACAAAATAAAAATAAATAAGAAATGCCAAGATGAGATTATATACTTATGTCACATTAAACAATCAAATAAAAAGAAAAAAAAAAGCAGAGAAAAAAAGCCAAAGATTAATTTAAACATTACAATAAGAATTGGTCCAATTAAATTATTAAATCATGTCACATTTTTGTTGTTGTCATAATTTTATAATACATTACTATCATTATTAATAAATATACATTGTGTGAGCTGTTACTGCATATTAAAATTTTTATCCTGCAAATAGTCCTTGACATTATAGTAACATTTATTTACTAAGACTTTTTCGATTTGAACTGTAGAAAAGGTAATTGTTTAATATGGTCAGGCAGTTTGTTGTAGATCAATGATGTCATACAGATAATACTTTTATTGACAAGTGCCGTTTTTCCATATTTGCATAGATGCACAATTATTATAACACTAGCTTCTGCCCGCGACTTCGTCCGCGGAAAATTTCTTGTTTTAAAATAAGATTACACTCGATTAGACGATGCGCACGTTCAGCGCTAGATTCCTGAGCACGGGCCTGTGATGTTATGGCATTTTGCCTAGCGAGCCGCTGCGAGCGCTCAGCGCTAGTCTCCCTATCCCTTGTCTCAGAGACATGCTGCCTTAAATGAGATAGACGCTGCGCACGTTCAGCGCTAGATTCCCGAGCACGGGCCTGCGATGTTATGACATTTTGCCTACCAAGCCGCCGCGAGCGTTTAGCGCTAGTCTCCCTATCCCTTGTCTCAGAGACATGCTGCCTTAACTCAGATAGACGGTGCGCACGTTCAGTGCTAGTTCCTCGAGCACGGGCCCGCGATGTCCTCACATTTTGGCTAGCGAGGCGCTGTGAGCGCTCGGAGCTAGATTCTCTAGCGCGTGCTTGCGAAATATATTCTCTATTTCTCGAGAGGCGCTGCTCATTTTCAGGGGCAGATTCTTCCGTACGGTGTACTCGAGCGGCTCTTGTCTGTGATGTCTGCCGGGACAGTTGAGATTTCCTTTTAGACATGCTCTCAACAAACTACGCACAGACTTGAAAACAATTATGTACAAAAGGAGAGCGACTCGAACACAGTCCGCCTTTACAAAACAAAACAATCGTAATATCGAATAACTCGTATCGATTATTATGATAGAACGAAGTACGAAACTACGAACATACAAAAACGTACAACGAAATTACGATATTTTCGATTATGAGGTATCTATCAACAACAACAACCATACGAACGAAACAACCGAAACCAATAAGCAACTGACAGAAGAACTCCAACTAACGACAACGTGGGCATAATAATTCGAGAGGGTCATCAATCCACAGAAAGTCTTAACACCGCGATTCAGAAAAATTACGTAATTGCAGAACGCCATCTATGGGCAAATAGGTGAAACGTTGGGCACGCCACTATTATGGCGGTAAGTCCCCTCTTTGAGGCGTAGCTGGAAAGGCCTCACGGCGTCCTTACCTTCCGCATGACACAGGTCCTCACCGAACATGGCAAGTTCGGGAGGTTCCTGCACCGAATTCAAGCGGAAGAGACGCCCGAGTGTCGCCACTGTGCGGAACGCCCGGAGGACAAGGTGGAGCACACAGTCGAGGTGTGCCCTGCCTGGGCAGAGCATCGCCGTGCCCTCGTGGGGGCGATCGGCGGCGGACACCTCTCGCGGCGGGCTCTGGTTGAGGCCATGGTCCTAAGCGAGGAGGAATGGCAGGCGGTCGCCTCCTTCTGCGAAACAGTAATGCTAGCAAAGGCGGAGGCAGACCGCATCAGGCAACGGCGCCCCCGCCGCCGCCGCCGGGATTCCGATCCCGATTTCCGGCCACCGTAGACTCGGGCTCGCGGACGGCGAGCCATGGGTAGCTTGCTGTCCGATCGTCCGGTAATGGACCGAGCCCAAGACGTCGACGGCGCGCGCCCGCGCGCCTCAAGAAGTTGTCAGCAACAGCAGAGGCCCAGCTGGGTCGAAGCCTACCGGGTCCAGGATTATCCGAAAGGGAACTCGTGCCCTGGTTTGAAGGCTAGAAGGAACGGGGTGGGTTTTTAGTCAGTAAGAGTCTGACACTATCTCTCGCTCCACCCAAGGGCGGGGGTTGTCATAAGATGATTTTTGCCCACCATAAAAAAAAAATAGGTAAAACGTCTGCACAATGAAAGTTACGCTAGGGGCATTTTGCGTTTTAGTAATTTTATATTATCTTCGAAACTGTATGACCAATTGCTATGCTGTAAATAGCAAATCTTATCTGTATAATGTTCTTGTGATACTGAAATAATTTATTGTCATAAAAATTAATATTTTGTTGCTCAAATAATCAACCAAACGTAAGTATGCCGAAAAAAAATATTTTTAATGCAATAAAAGAAGTATAAAAGATAAAAAATAAAAGATAGAGATATGGTACCGCGGACTTTTTTGTAGAAATAATTAAGACGAACCAGGTAGCCATACATTATTTTTAATTTTAAGCAACTGTTTAGGCAGCGCACGCAAATAATTCTATTTTATGAGGTATTTTTTTCCGACTTGCTAGACAAAAGTTGTGATAGCTCGGTTAATATACATGCTATAGAAACAATTTAGCCTATAGCACTCAGGAATAATGTAGCTTTCTGCCAGTAAAACAAAATTTAGAATTGGATTATTAGTTCCAGAGATTACCCCCTACATACAAACTTACAAACTTACAAACTTACAAATTTTACCTCTTTATAATATTAGTATAGATGGAGCTGATCTGATGATGGAACCGGAAGGTGACCATAGAAACTCAGATAACGCTATCGTGTTTTACCTATTTAGAATGGTCTTGATGAGTATTAATTACATAGGTATATACCGCGCCACAAACGCTTGTTAAGAAAAAATGATTTTCATTGAAAACTTGTTTTTGAACTAATGTTCTTAAAAGGTCCAAGGTCGAAGGCCTCGGGGACATCTATCGCCCTTTCAAAGGTTTTGGTGTTCTAAATCCATTATTATCTAAAACTGTTCGGTCTAAAATTCAATTAAAGTAATGAAGATTTATAATCTGAGAAAGGACGGCGTGACGGGCTTTAAAATATTATCGTTTTAGTATTTAAGGTTGACTGGAATTCAAAAGACTACAAGAACAATACTGCTTTTGGTTTCAAAAGAATTTCTTGAGGATAACAATTTTAACCAAAGTTTAAGAAACTTACAAAGATGTATTTATTTATGTACTGTAAAGAACAAAATATAAGGATAGGAGAGTACAAAGGACCTGCTTATTTTTTTTTTTTGTTGTACATTTTACCGGAGATTCAATATAAGGACGACAGCGTAAGAAAGAGCCTGTTGCTGCTAGACTTTTTTTTTTATAAAAGCTGATTGTTTGTCAATGCATGTCCCCAACACAGGTAGGAACGATAACTATGAAGTTTCAGTTATGGTGGCTTTGGCAAGTAACAAAGGTTTGTAAGGACAATAGCTTAAAAGCTGGGTTCTCATTCTACAAGAAATATTTTTTTTTTAATTTTTCAGTATACATCTTGAGATAAATGCTAGTTGAGTAGTTGACTCTTTGTTTTATTATTTGTATCAAAAATTAACTACATATCTAAAATCATAAATAGGTTATTTTATTGATAAATTGTGAAGTATCAAAATAAGGATGCAGATACTGAAATGTGACGTCATAGGTTACATGTGTACGAAAGAGATGACATAACTGGCCTGTTGGTCTAGTAGCCCTGACTGCTACGCCAGAGATCGTGGGTTCGGTTCCCACCCAAGACAAATGTTACCCAAACATTTGTCTGATCACTTGTTCTGTGTCTGGGTGCAATTTATTTATAATAAGTATGTATTTAGAAATGTATAAGTAGGTATCAGTTGTCTAGTACGCATAACACAAGCTCTGCTCTTAGCTTGAGACTACAAGGCATTGTGTGATAGTTGTGGAATATAAAAAACAAAATGTCTCCACCAGACCCTCCTGGTCCTGGTCTTTACATCAATATTTGAGATGCTAATTGCCGCTTCATTTCAAACCCCATTTTGATTCTGTTTACGGAAAGATTTATTTTTTTAATTATTTTATTTGTTGTTGGACAAGGGGAAGAACAATTTCTTTGTCCTCCATGACTTATTAACCTTCTTGAAGCCATAAATTGTAAAATTGATAACAAAAAAAGCAAATGCTAGTAAAACGTGACATGGTTACGTCGAATGAAATCAGTAGATAGACCACGTCTTGGATGGGGCCTATCTTAAGGTTCAAAGTTCACGTCGCATTGTTGTACTTTGACCCTTATTTACACAATGACATTAGTCATTGTCATAGTTCCAGTGTATTTCATTATAATTTCAACCGAAGGACGTCCAACAACGGCGACGTGACGAGAGACCTCCCCCAAGTGTCGCTACTTTGAGCGGTCCTGTGCGTCTCACATTCATCGGATCCACACATCGGGCATTTTATTTTAGGAAACGAAAAAAAAATCGGCCTCTCCATACAAACTCTCCAATCAAGGTTTTAATTGTGTATGTGTGAGGCATTTTTTATTTTTGGTGGGCAAAAATCATCCAATGACAACCCCCGCTCTTGTGTGGAGCGGGAGATAGTGTCAGACTCTTACTGACTAAAACCCCACCCCGTTCCTTCCAGCCTTAATACCGGGGCTCCATGTCCTTTTCAGATAACCCTGTCCCCAGTAGGCTGTATTGTGAGGCTGAATTTTTCTTTCGTTTCCTGAGCAATCCCTTAAAAAGTTTATGGAGGGGCGTCCCTTACACCCTGTATGTTACTCTTAAGTTTGCGCCTTTTCCGGAAAATAAAATGTTTTCCTTTCTTTCTTTCTAATTGCTCGAGCATTGCGCCAACTGAACCGTCAAACTATGTGAGTGCTGTGACCCTATTTCCGCATAATGCGAGATCCCGATTTTCCGGCTGACCTAAATGAACGCAGGAGGTCCTACTTAACATTATTATATTATTTACTAGCGACCCGCCCCGGTTTCGCTCGGGTGTTTCTCGACTATTTAATGGATGTTATTATACATATAAACCTTCCTCTTGAATCACTCTATAAAAAAAACCGCATCAAAATCCGTTGCGTAGTTTTAAAGATTTTAGCGTACATAGGGATATAGGGACAGAAAAAGCGCCTTTGTTTTATACTATGTAGTGATTCTTGCCGTATTATTGTTATCGCCTTGTGTACTGCGTTCTTGTAAGGTAATCAAGTCTTTATTGTGATCAGTCACAGTGAAATAAACGAGCAAATCATGGCGTCAAGTCAAGACGTCGGTCGTTATTTGAATCTAATACAAAACATAATTAGAATTGGTTTTAATGCTTGTTTTTTGCTCGTTTTATTAATCCATACTAATATTACAAAAGTGAAAGTAACTCTTGTCTGTCTGTCTGTTATACTTTCACGGTTAAACTACTAAACCGATTTTAATGAAATTTGGTACGGAGGAAGCTTGAAATCCATGGATGGACATAGGCTACTTTTTATCTGTCCTCGATTTCGACTTCATGCAGACAAAGCCGCTGGCACGAACTAGTTTGATATAAATATTTGGCCTAGATTTTTATCGATACAATTGTATTTTATTATGTAATTGATAATTCTGTAATTGGGTAAATAAAGTATCACTTTCAAGAAAAAAAAATAGGACAATACAAATATATTTAATAATTTGGTTAAATAACCAAAAAATCCCTTTGAACGAGTCAATGAAAATGTAATCAAAGTTCTTTAAACTTTCAAGTTCATAAGAATATTTTTTATCAGTTTGTTTGTTGACAGTTTTTTATTTGATTCATATCTGTTCAAGTAGGTATATTTCCAAATTATCGGTCAACAGGGTTCGCCTTTACTTTGAGGCTCATGAACACAAACGCGACGCGACAGCCATATTTTTCATAGAAAACAATATGGCCATTGGCCACAGAAAATTTATGTTTGTGTAATTCGACAATATTATGTACTGAACAGCTGATTTTTCTTTTCACGATTTCAGGGTTTGTTCCTTAGTCAAATTTGTTCAAAATTATCAAATGAGTATCGCCATGTTGCCATTTATTATTATACCAGCTGCCGCCAACGGTTTCGCCCGCGTGATGGTAGTAAATTATCCCAAGGGAACATACTCCCGGGATAAAAAAATTCTATACTATGTTCTAAAGACATGGTCTACCTGTGCACCAAATTTCATCCTAATCTGTTTAGCCGTTCGAGTGTGAAGAAGTAACAAACACACAACAACACTTTCGCTTTTATAATATTATATATTATAGTACGATTGTCGTCTCCACAATGTATACCCGTAGATCAATTTCTACAATATTATAGGGTCGTCGCAGTCTCATCACGCTTTTTTGGGAACCATTATACCAAAATACGCAGTACATCCAAGTTTATTTATAATCTCATGTACAAGAAATGCCAGAGGTCAAGGTTTTACGTATCTGAGGGACAAATTCGTCGAAAATAAACACGAAAAACAAATTTTTCGTTAATCTATGCTAATACTCAGGTTAGGTCATTACTGTTATAATGCGTAAGTATGAGACAAATTAAGGCCGTAAAAGATAAAAAGTTCCTAAAGTGTTTGACAAAATCTATATTTGTCTAGACAGACTGTTTTTCAAGAAATAATTTAAAATATGCGGGTTTGGGTTAGTTCGTCAAGCGCACATGTTTTAGATTATAAACGATCCTATTACATTCTGATGACACATGCCATTGTACTGTGACAATAATCCTATCTTATTGTCATCTCAGAAACCGTCCTCACGTTTAGTGATTATATTTAACTAGCTTCTGCCAGCGGGTTCGCCCGCGCGATCCCAAGAAGACATGCTATTCCAGGACGTGCTTCATTCGTATGTCAAATTTCATCCAAATCCCTTCAGCAGTTTCAGTGTGAAATAGTAACACACATACAAATATACACACTCCTACTACGTCAGTCTAACTGTTCGTGATAAACTCAAAAACTACTGAATCGATTTACATGCATTTTTTACCAATAGTAGATTTAGATGTTTATTATATACATAATTTGTATGTATTACTATATTATTATAATAGGGAAAATGACTAAGATTAATTCCATAATCTCAGAACAATGTTAAGTACTTTTGTTTCTGACTATACAGCGACTATCTTTGCCTGAGATAATAAACAAAAGAAGTCTTTGTTGCCAGACCACAGTCCATAGATTGAACAATATCACATAATACCTGCACTTTCGCTTCGCGCCAATGTTATCGTACCAAACTATAGACAAAAACCATTCTCTCTAACTTTATACAGAGTGAAAGTCGTATCGATCTTGTGAGCAAACCGTTCGGGCCAATCAATTATTTAGCTATTGGATATTTAATTTATTTATTCACTAGCATAACTTTGGAAGGTGCATTAGGTTGGCCACTACAAGTGTTGATGTTTTGGCGTTAAAGATTGTAAATGATTAACTTGGCTAAGCCTTCAGGTGAGGGCCTGGCGACGCTGAGAGGTCTATGTCTGACAGTGGGACGTCTAGCGTATACCCTGGACTGACAACCATAACACCGAACTTACTAGCTTAAAGCCAGGAATACACAAATTAGCCTACGCGACCTATTCTCAAACCTACCAAATATACAAAAAAAAAAATGTAAATATCGGTAAAAATATTTCAGATGAGTTTGATAACAAACGCACGAGATTTTCATTTAGTAGATTATATCAAGCCTGTACCTTCCCACAGTTTAGAAAAGACGTACTTCCATTCCTTTCGTTGTTCCTGGTTCTAAGCTACTTCTTGCTTATTCCTAAAGAAGATATAATACATCAATGTTGTGTTTTTTTTTAATTGATATAAACTAGTGCTTGACTACGATCCCACCTGATGTTAAGCAGTGATGCAATCGTTGATGGTGAGGCGCACTATTTATTTATAGCGTGCAGCAAGAAGAATTAGCCAAAAATAATAGAAGAAAACTCATCAGTAGTAACATGCCTTCAAATTGAGGCCAACCTACAAATGTGGCACAGATAACTAACTAGAGCACAACTTGTAGATGAACTGCAATAGGTCATAAACGAGTTCGTTTTGAGTGTAACAAGTTTTATCACCTTTAATAGGTCTTGTAATTACTAGAGATAAATATTGACCACGATTTGAATGTTTGTAAATAACTTTACATATTACTGGTCACGTTTATGTATGTAAATTAAATGAACGTTAAAAAAAAAATAAACAACATACTTAAACAGGAAAACTTTGAAGTTATTGAGTGCAGAATAGACTCAAGGTGCATTCAGGTGATACAAAGTACATAACGGATCTATTGAATTATATTTTTTGTGTTTTCTGATAGCTACAACCTAGGGTTCGTTAAGGCAAGAGTGAATAGGTTACTTCCAGGCAAGCGTGCTCCATCGTCGGTCACATCATCGCTTACGATCAGGTGAGATAGTAAATGGATAAAATAAATAAATGGACTTGATGGTACAAATGGAACATGAAACACTAAATAGCAGGGCACGTGTCTCGTCTTCCAAACTACGTACCCATCAAATCACTTTAAAATTAAGCTAAACAAAGCTTATTAGGGCGTTCAATGATTAGCATACTCCGTCATTGTTTACGAATTGCAGAAGAGTAGGTATTCCGCAGTTTGGACGCCAGCCAACTTTGTGCTCCATAACTCATTTGCACAAACTTAACTATATTGGTCATAAAATGTTTTAAACTGTTTATAAATAAACATTGGTAGCATGTTTAAAGAATTTGTTTATTTATGGACTCGAAATTGAATTCGAGATACACTTCCTCTGATAGATAGACCGAAAAACTTATTTCAAAATTGGTTTTCGTTGACTCGGGAGAATAATGCATTGTGGCGCCACTTGGAAGGGGTAGCCAACAATTTAAAGTAGACTTATTAAATGACTAGTAGTTTATATGAGAAACTGCTAGTATTCGTATGTACTGCTGGTAAATTATTGTGACCAGAGTAGAACAGGCGTAATTAGAACTAACCTAAAAATATCCAAGTCCAGTGCAAGAGATGTTGGGCTATAGTAGAAGTTCATCTGTACTATCTTCTATACCTAATATAAAAATGAATCGCTAAATGTGTTGCTAAGCGAAACCTCGAGAACAGCTGAATCGATTTCGCTAATTCTTTTTTTTGTTGTGTTTGTTATTGTAAGGAGAAGGTTCTTATGGAATAAAAAAAATAAAATTAGGATAGTATAGGGTAGAGTAAGGTATAGTAGGGTGGAGTAGGGTAGAGCGGGAGCGAAGCCACAGGCAAAAGCTAGTACAACATAAATATGCATGTATAATTCCTACAATAATCCTAACATAGCAAATGAGTTTTTGTGATAAATTTATTCAAATCCAAATAAAACATACATTCCTTCCTAACACCTTATCTCTCATGTTTAACATGATAAAGTTTTTATTAGTTATTACATTAAATCATAACTTCTGTAATCAAATTGTACCACACTGAATATCCTAGTATGATATATTGATATCTGTTTGCACGATTTTCACTTATTGGCTTCAATAAGTGAAAATCGTCCTATGGAAACATAAACCTTTCATCTAAGAAAACATTTTTTATCTAACTACCTTTTGCCCGCGGCTTCACCCGCGGCTTCACCCGCGTACATAAAATATAGCCTATGTCACTCAGGAATAAAGCAGCTTTCTATTGGTAAAAAAAATTAGCAATCAGACCAGTACTTTCAAAGATTACTTCCTACAAACAAAAAAACAAACTTTACCACTTTATAATATCATCCTACTAATATTATATATGCGAAAGTTTGTATGTATGGATGGATGTATGGATGTTTGTTACCCTTTCACGCAAAAACTACTGATCGGATCTCGATGAAACTTGGTACACAAGTAGACCATATCCCAGAATAACACATAGGATGCTTTTTATCCTGGGATCATGTACGCGGGTGAAGCCGCGGCCAAAAGCTAGTATTAATTCATGAATCCCCAAGCGACCACCGGTGGCCGCGCATCTATTGTCTTACTATTGTGTCTCTAATTGACGGTATCTGAAGGGTTAAATAATATAGATAGTATAGATGAACTCTATGAAATAACAAACAGGTAACACATTATGTCCTGATAATCTTCTGATAATTGTGTTTTCTATTGTATGGTTTCTTTTTTGTAAATTTTTATTTTTGATGTGCAATAAAGTATATATAAATAAATAAATAACTGATGCAAAACTTGTGGTAAAAATAAAGCTGCATATTCACTGGACGACAGATGCTTTGAAAAGTAATGACTCACTGTCAGTACAGATGTTCTGCGAATTTACGTTTACGACCCTGCGTCATGTCGGGATGTCGCTTTAACCCGTGAAAGGTTTTTATTCGCCAGGGTCGTGGGTTTGCGACTGGGTATTTCGTCTCGTTTAACTCTTCAATCTTCATGTGACAGAAGAGCTGACGAGATAGACGTATTTGGTCGTTAATGTGCGACCCTGGCGGAATAAACGTAAGAGCGTTTGTCTCATATATCTGAGGTAGGCAGTTAAATTGCATTTTTTGAAGAAGTCAGCTCTTTGCAATAGGTCTTATAACATCTCTGCTGGGAGCTCAGACTTTTAGCAATAATTTGTATACTGGTTTCTCTTTGACTGACATTTGCAAAATCTTTTCTGGAAGGAATTGGGGGAGGATTTTGCCCCGCAGAGGGAAAGTATAGGCTAAATAAAATAAATTTGTGGCACTCAACCTGAACTAACGCACAGTGAGTAGGAGGTCTTACTACACCTCTAGCACAAATTAGTCACCACTACGGGGTATTATAGGTCATTTACATGTTTAGACAATTAAATCTATCTATCTATATATATAAAAATCAATGCCACTTTTCGTTGTTATTTTATAACTCAAGAAAGGGCTCACCTATCCAAAACAAATTTTTAGGCTTTTTTCGGACTATTTAGTAGATGGTTTATGTGAAGTTTGGTAGGGTAGGGTAGGGTATAGTAGGGTAAAGTAGGGTAGAGTAGTGTTGAGTAGAGTAGTGTAGAGTAGAGTAGTGTAGAGTAGTGTAGGGTAGAGTAGAGTAGTGTAGAGTCGTGTAGGGTAGATTAGGGTATAGTAGGGTAGAGCGGGAGCGAAGCCGTGCGGGCAAAAGCTAGTCAATATATAATAAAACATTGTAACTGGCAGTTTGTGCTTTTTGCAGGAAGGGATTTTAAATAGGTTATTATTGAAATCAATAGTCCACCACTACAAAAAAATATAATAACAGGTTTTTAATAATGTTAGTAAATTTAAAGTAGTTTAAAACCGCTTTCTGGTCAAAAGTACTTCTGACTAATTCTTGTAGTTAAAAGTAGTTTTAAACAATTATTAACAGTTTGACGATGTCATCTTCTAATTTAAAAAAATCACATGCTACAGTTTTTGCGGAACGGAACTCCTCTGAAACGGCTTGACCAATTTTTATGAATTTTAAGTTTGTATTTGGCAGGCCTGAGAATAAGTTGTAAGCTATTTTTTAACCTCCAATTCCCACCACTATTTTTTTTTCTTTGATACTTACATTTTCATTAATCCCCAAGCGAATGCCAGTGTTTGCGCATCTATTGTCTTTCTATTGTGGCTCTAATTATCACATTCGAAGAGTTAAACATATGCTGGGTCAGCTAGTTTATGTACATACCTATAAACATCTTTTCATTAATATTAAGTCTTGTATTCATTCAATTTATTTGTAAAAAAAAATATCCTTACGAGTTGGCAATGAAGTAAGTTTTTCCATCTCATTGATTTTCACACAATACCAAATTGAAGCAACAATAGTTATATGAAGGTTGCATATTAAATTGTTGTTAGTTCAATTTCTTAAATGTGAAGTCTAGGCCAATATAATAAACTAGAAACTATGTAATATTCAGTTAAGTTTTACTTTTATTAAAAACAAAAAACCTTATTAAAACTTGCAGTCTGAGTTCAATTATAAATGTGAAAAGTAATATAAAGTAACATTGGCTGTATTAATAACTAATTAGACAACTAATTATTCTTTAAAACAATGATTGTTTGTAGGAGCAATAGCTAAATTACTTTGTAAGTGATTGAGGACAATTAGTTTAGTGAAATCACTAATGCATATTGTAATTAAATTGCAATATTATGTGATTATGGATACAGAGTGAAAAAAAACACAGTTTCAAATAAAAACAGCCAAAAAAGAGTTTAAATTGATAGAGGAAACTAGCATCTTTTTTTTTCTTTTTAATCTATGATAACACTCAATGGACTAACTTTCTAGCTTACAGTAGAGTAAAAACATCTGCCATAACAAAAAACTCTTCTAACAATTAGTTCTGGTAGTGTATTTCTGCAGATTTCCCTTTGCAACCTACTTGTTTATTTCTCACATTTGAAATAGCATGAGCCTATATTTTAATTCAATGAATATTGATCAGTATAGACCGAGGTTATCTTGTCTTTGTCCTGCTTTGATTTATACATTGTGATATTAAGATCAACAAAGGAGGTTGAATACCCTCTACGACTACACAATGCATATGATCTGAGCTATATTCATTAGGGAAGAACTTATAGTCAATAAATAAGTTTAAAAATCTTACCTGGTCTGTGCAATCATAAACAATGATAATTCCATGCGCTCCTCTGTAGTATGATGAAGTGATTGTTCTAAACCGCTCCTGTCCGGCTGTGTCCCATATTTGTAACTTTATTGTCTTGCCGTCTAAGTCTACAGTCCTAATTTTAAAGTCCACACCAATAGTGCTGATGTAGCTCTCTGTGTAGGTGTCGTCGGCAAACCTCAGCAGCAGACATGACTTTCCAACACCAGAGTCACCAATCAGGAGTAGTTTAAACAAATAGTCGCTGAAAAAGAACACATTAGGTATTTAGTGTTGTGCAGCAGATCAGATCAAGGACAACACGAGTGATGCGCATCAATAAATGTTCCTAATAAAGGGGAGGCGTTGCTTTGTTCCCTATAACAAAGACTTTTCGCTCGCTACGCATCCAGCTCACAGGAACCAGGAAGTGTAGGTCTGGTACAATCATCACTCAATAATGCGCCATTCATGAACCATACGATTACGTTTTCACAAATACTTCGATAATACCTACCTACCACGAATACACAATGAGTCACCTCATTTGTAACTAATTAATTTACTATGAGGACACCACAACTTGTTCGTAAACTTAAGTTACAGACTCCTAAGATACAAATTGCACGTAAAGACAATGAACACGCAAAAAAGATGTTTTTTCTGCACCATCCTTGTTTCTAAAATCACCATGTTACATGTAGCAAAAATACTTACTATTCTGGATTCATTTTTGTACTATAAATGTATTTTTTCCAAAACTATAATAATATAGAATATGTCGAAAATAGTTGAGTTCTTTGTTTCTAGCACAAAACAGCAAAAAAATTAATAATTATACGTAGAATAATGGCCGCCGTCCGAAACACCCACTGACGTAAGTCAGAAATTCAAACAGGAGTGCCACTTGGCAGAAACTATATTGCGTTCAGAAATGAAAAATCGACTAAACGTTGAATCGATTCTTAAAAATATGAAACGTACTAATTTAACTGTTTGGGGAATAACGATTTAGCAGATTTTTAAACATGAAGAATATGTTTGAGTTCGCATAATGTGCTTTACACTATATCATCAAATGAATATCTTTACACTTTTTCAAGAATGTTCTTCGCCAGGGCAAAGAAATGTATATCTAAATGGTAATTTAATATAAAGGTACTGCTAAAGAAATTGAGATAGAAAATGTTTCTCAATCCTTCTTTTTTGAAATCGAGTCGATGGTCCTTAGTTTTTGAACCCAGTTTGTACGTCAATTGCAGAATTGGTGCAAATTCATGTCTTTCAACGTGTGGCTCCTGAGATATCAAGAATTCTAATATTGGTAACTGTAAAGAGTTAAATATATCGTACAGTGATTTCAGACGCCTGGTGCTCTGTGGATAATTGTTCTAACACATGGTCACTTAGCTCCAAATTACTGTACAGAGCCATTAATTGCCCTTTTTAGGGTCACTCAACAAAACCAACATTTCTAAAGGCAACCATCATTCCAAATGCGCCTTCTCCCACTCTAGGGCGGAGTTTTACTGGCTAAAACCACGCATGTGTTCCTTCAGTTTCTCTTTGCGTTCCAGGACATTTTTTGATTAATGCATGAATGAGTATGTGATTGTATATCTATATATATAAAAATCAATGCCACTTTTCGTTGTTATTTTATAACTCAAGAACGGGCTCACCTATCCAAACCTAATTTTTAGGCTTTGTTCGGATCATTTAGTAGATGGTTTATGTGAAGTTTGGTAGGGTAGAGTAGGGTATAGTAGGGTAGAGTAGGGTAGAGTAGTGTAGAGTAGGGTAGGGTAGGGTAGTGTAGAGTAGTGTAGAGTAGAGTAGTGTAGGGTAGTGTAGGGTAGTGTAGGGTAGAGTAGGATGGAGTAGGGTAGAGTAGGGTATAGTAGGACAGAGTAGGGTACAGTAGGGAAGAGCGGGAGCGAAGCCGTGCGGGCAAAAGCTAGTCACTTATAAAGGTTAGGGCTGACGTTGCGTTAAGCGGGTGCTTGCGCAGTCCCACACAAAAGTGCTCCATCGTGGCTTACCGTGCGGGCAGCCGCGCCCCGCGCCCATTTTACTACGTAATAATACATTAAAGTTCTCCATCGACACGACATGTACACCGTTAGTTGAACTAGTCATACTGGGCAGGTAATAATCCGGTTTCTGCTACGTGGACCGCCGACATTCGCGCAGTCACGCGACGGTTACCCGCGCGGGCGTCCGCTAAACGTAGCGTTGGCCCTTACTGTCACGTACGTGGGTAAATACTGACTACAAGAAAAAACACCTCCGAACTAGTTAAATCTTCTTTTATTTTAAATGTATATACACATTGGCTTAACCAAACAAATCACGGAATATATTCAACTAAAAGGTAAACGTGAGATTTAATCTACAACACCTATGTAGAAATTCATAAAATCATCTCCTGTAATATACTTAATGGTATCTTCCATATGTACAAACTTCTGTCTTTATAGCCTGCGATAATCTGAAACAAATGAAAATAAAGTTGTTTTATTAACCCTTTCAACGCCAGCCTGATATATAATTATGTATTTTTTTAAGTTCCCCACTTTTCGGGGGTTCATCGTCATCTTCATCATCATATCAGCCAAAAGACGTCCACTGCTGGCTCCCCCAAGCGTCGCCACAACGACCGGTCCTGTGCGAAGCGCATCCATCGGATTTCGGGGGTTCAGAATCATGTAATTCTAGATCTATGGTAGTCGTTTGTGTTTCGATGTCAAAGCCAGCTTGTATATGTAGCTATCTCACCTTGCTCCCCACCACAGCGAGCGACAGCAGCATGAGGCTGGGCCCGCGCAGCTGCGCCAGCGGGCGCGGCTCGCCCTCGCGGTACACGTACACGCAGCCGTCGTAGCAGCCCGCGAACAGCAGCCCGCCCGTCGCGCGCAGGCACACCGCGCCCTTGCCGCCCTCGTGGCAGCCCGTGTGCGTGCCACTCTACAAGTTAGATACATGAATTAAGAGATTAGGACGACGAAGCCGCAACCACAGATAAGATGAACTCAAATGCCTTGACGGCTAACGGCATGATCATGACACTATCAAGCCGAGACGGCTGTCAGCTCGTGACAGCAAACGGCATGAAGCTGTTAATACGTGACGGCAAACGATATGACGCTGTAGTGTCACACCGTGATACCACCCACTATACCACCGCTCTCGACTTCTTTGTGTGTTAGACCGTGTGTATTAACAGATGTTTTACATCTGCCAGGCGTCCCGTGACGGACAACGTTTTTTTAAACAAATCTAATGATGAGTCGCACTAAGATGTACTGTACTATAGCAGGCGCCAGATAGCCGTGGAATAAAGTACATTGACCTTTTCCTAATATCTCTGTGTAGGTACCCGAAAAACAAACAATGAACTGCTTTTCATTACTACATCATGTAAAGGATCACGATACATATAGATTCACGACAGCTTTCTGTCTTCTTTTCCGTTTATGAAATTAAGAATGTCAACAAACGTAGGAGGGTCAATGACCGTTATTCTAGGTTATCTGGGTTTGAAGTGGATACTTGAAACATTCACACTTCAGTAGTATTGAAGTGCTTATTGAGTCCTATTGATGTGGGTAAGAAAGTAGCAAGTAAATTATAATTTGTGAGTTACTTAACTAGTTATTTTTGAAATAATAATACCGAAAAATAATTAACTAGTTAGAAAAACTCAGAAATAAATGGGGAAAGTATACTAAACACATTTGCTGCTAGTCTGTCCTAAAAGGTCAAATTAATCATTTATCTCATTTTAAACGGAGAACAACATTAACAAATACATATTAGGGATGTGCCGATTATGACTTTCGCCGACTAGCCGATTAGTCGGTTGTAATAAGACCGACTAGTCGGCTAAGCCGATTACGGTTTCGGGGATTTCCGTAACGCTTCGTTTACGGCTGATTCGCGCGCAATCGCATACGTCGCGAGCGTGTCGGAACATGTTTTGTTTACTTCGCATTGTTCCTTCATTTTTGCTTGTGTAATGGTCGAGAGCGGTGTTTTAGTGTAAAAAAATATTTTTTTTTGTGCATAATTAAAGATAATACTGTTACTATTCATTGAAATGAACAAATAGAATTAAAATTTAATCATGTCAAAAAGAAAATCTCGTGTATGGATGTTTTTTGAACAATTGGACAATGATTCCCGTAAAGTTAAGTGTAACCAATGCCAAGTGATAATTTCTCGTGGTGGGCAAGGAAAAACTGCTAACACTACAAGCATGAACAACCATATTAAATACAAACATCCAATCCTGATACCTCAGTTAGGTTCTGCTATCAAATGTTCAAGCATAGACGATTCCACCAAGTCTCAAATCTCAGTAGAAGAATTACCTAAAGCAGTGCCTACTCTGTCAACTTCAGTGTCATCAGAGGTCAGTTTAAGTCAGAAAAACCAACAAAAAAATTGAAGACAGCTTAACTATACACGTACGAAGTAAGAAGAACGTAAGAAGCCGGATAGTCGGCGCTCTTTGCCGATTAGTCGCCGACTAATCGACGACTACAATAGTGGCCGGATAGTCGGCTTTACCGACTAATCGCCGACTAGTCGGGACATCTCTAATACATATAGTCTGTTGAAAAAGTTAAACAACTTGGGTAATTATTAGGGTAAAATGAAATCTGATGTAGCGCCTACCTATTTCAATCTCTTAATGATTTTCTTATTACAAAAGTAGGCTAATCACAACGCCGTCTAGTTCCAAGCTAAACAGAGCTTGTGTTATGAGTACTAGACAACTGATAAACATACTTACATATTTCTAAATACATACATATTATAGATAAATTACACCCAGACACAGAACAAATGATCATGCTCATCACACAAACATTTGTCCTGGGTGGGAATCGACCTCCAGCATAGCAGTTAGGGCCACTAACCACTAGACCAACAGGCCAGTCAAAAATTGTGTCATATGTAAGTATAAAGTAATCATAAATCTGAAATCGTAAGAGAAATCTGATTTTAAATATTCGATTATATTATTGATTTCTTAACACTAGCAATATCACGATCAAAATCTGTTGTAGAACTATCATCATCTCAAGTAACAAGTGAATGACAACTAAAATTCACGTTGCTAAAAACAGACTTTTTATTTTCTAAAAAAAAACGAATGCAGTTTGACTTTTTAACCAGACTATATTGAGCCATTACCGCCGACTTATCACAAGAGACATCTTTTGAAAATGCAAACTTATCAACTAACTCATAGCCTACATTCGATATTTGTTTACTTATTCCATAAATTACAGTGGTAACCGGCAGTCGAGTTGTGATGCTGAAGGGCCCTTACAGCGCGACTTTCCATGAGCTATTTTGTATCTTAAATTGTAGACCATAAGATCTTAAAATGCATTTTTAAAAGGATGTCGCTTACTATAAGTCGGCGGTAATGGCTTGAATAGTAAATAAACGTATGTAGATGTTGAAAGAACAATGTTAAATTATGAATTTAACCTCTTAGGTTAAGCTCTCAGCAGAAAGAGTAAACGTATTAGGGCTCTAATTGTGTTTTGTCTCAATAATTCAAACGATACTCACAGCATAATCAAAAACATGTATCTGATGGCTGCTAGTCCCACAGAAGACCTTGCCATCTTCAAACAACAGTGTATACACTGTCATCTTGGGCCCAGAGAGCGTTCTCAGCAGCAGTCCAGTCTGGGCGTCCTTTATTGTGACGTTCTCTGAACGTGCGGCGACTAGCAACACTTTGCGAGGTCCCTCTTTCATGGCGCGGAGAGCGAGGATCGATTGCTCGGAGAATTTCACTGTACTCACTGGTATAAGCATGTTGTTCTGAAATTAAATGGTTGTTGAAATTAGTACATGTAAAAATTTTTCACATTCCTAAAATCATAACTCTAGAACAATTGGTACTTTTTTGTTGTTAGAAACATCCAAATACACTTTCATATCTTAAAAATTCAATTATACAAAGACGACTAAACGGACATGGATGAAATTCAGCTAAAAGATAGTTTATAACCTCTAAATGGACATGAACGCTTTTTACCCCAATATGAAGTCCATGTAGACGAAGCCGCGGGTAGAAGCTAAGCCTATAACATAAGTAGGGCAGGATTATGCTTACCTTGCATTCAAACTGTAGAACAAAGCCAGTCCTGGTGCCTACGAAGACAGTATCCCAGGCACGGTCCATGGTCTGTATAGGACTGAGGACATTGCACTCAGGACCCTTCTCCAAGCCAGTCTGAAATGTAAGAGAAAGATAGGAGTTAAGGTAGAACTACACTGCTTACACGTGTGCCGCACACGCCGATCTGGGTGCGTCGGACTCCATACATTTTATATGGAAACTAGACTTGTAGAGCTACACTTCATACACGCCACGCGACGTCTTTCTAGGTAAAAGTCAGGCGTTTTACACGTGTGCGTCGGTCAAATGTAGTTCTAGCTTAGTCATTAGTCAAATTCTGCTTAGTTTGGAACTAGATGGCGGCGTTATGTGAATTTTTTAGAATATTATTATTATTCTACTGATTTAACCTCTCAACCCTAGGTACACTGGTGCGTACTTAAGGTTGCCAGGTCCTGAAACTGAAAAGCCGGACAATCTATCCTATTTAGCCGGACATTTAGTCAAAAAGGCCGATTTTTTTTAAGTCTAATAAAATTCATAAAATCTTTTTAAATTCTACAGAAAAAACAACAAAATGCAAATTTGCAAAAATGCTCAAATTTGGCCGGACACGCAACTAAAAAGCCTGACTATGTCCGACTTTATCCGGACGCCTGGCAACGCGTGTACCGTATACTACACCTCATACTAGCTAACTTAAACCTTATTACGTAAAATTAACAACATCACCTACCTCTGAATATCGTGTTCTTAATAACGCGTAGTGTAATAGGCCCTATAATTATTCCCTATTGTACGAAGTTCAGAGAGATCAATATAATAATACTTCGGGCGTAGTGTGTACTTCATCCGATCTGAATCAGAGATGTCATTTCGAAGCAGCTGTAGTATTACATCTACGGCTACAGTGATAAAAGTTATCTGCAAGTTTTTTCAGATATTTGCAGTAAATAAACTGTTACACAACATGCAAAAAAAAATATACAGATATCGCTTTATATTTTGCACCTTTGACACGTGAAAAAAGATTTGACTGACAGCATCGCTACACCTACGATGATGTCATCCCATTAGATTAATTTGTTTATCAAACGCCTTTGTAAGATGACCTAATTCCAAAGATCAACGGTAAGGGAGCGATTCTACTGAAGCGAAATTGAGTGGAGTGAAGCAATTTACCTTCACTTTTCTTGAACTGACCGATATTTCACTATTAAAAAGTGCTTGAAACTTGTATATTTGAAATAAATATTTTTGATTTGATTGATTTGATTGCTAAGAAGAGCGGTGACAAGTGTCTCCATGGGGCGCATTGAGCTCGAGGTCAAGTGGCTCTCCGCTCTAGACGTTAATCAATTAAAGCATCCGCTCCGGACGCAAATAAGTGCAACGATGAGACGAGATTTCATTGCATTGGTTTGCAAGTCTCTTTAGACGGTGCGCACTGTTCCCGCGCGCCTCAAGGAGTTGTCAGCAACAGGAGGGGCCCATCTGGGTCGAAGCCTACCGGGGTCGGGGTTATCCGAAAGGAAACTAGAGCCCCGGTATGAAGGCTAGAAGGAACGGCCCGGGGTTTTTAGTCAGTAAGACTCTGGCACTGTCTCCCGCTCCACCCAAGAGCGGGTTTCGTCAATGATGATTTTCCCCGTCGAAAGAAAAAAAAAAGTCTCTTTAGACAAAATAATGTCTGTTTATATATTTATTTACAAGTACTTGTACTTGAGATATGAGCTTGATAACTACCGGAGGGACTGGCCCGCAATGGCCGAAGACAGACGTGTGTGGAATAAGGAAAGGGAGGCCTTCGCCCAGCAGTGGGACATAAATAGGGAGACAAACTTTAAACTATTACTTTACGCAAAACCTCAAAAAGATTATACAACTATATCTGTGTAAATATTAATCGTTTTATATTTTGTTAATTATTTGATTTGATGTTAATTTAAAAAAAAATAATATTTAAATGGAAATAAAACTGATTTGGAGCCGCTGTTTTCATTTAATAATTTCTAAATGTAAATTTGCAAAATATGTGACGTCACACTATAGAGGGGGCAGTCTCACAAAAGTGACCAGTTGTGCCAAGGATGGGGATGGGGCATAAAATCATGAAGTTCATGTGACATAATTTATGGACGACACCAAATCAGGCATGTTATATGTTTGCATCGGTCTAATGTAGTTCTAGACGACAATAGAATACAATAAGCAAAAACTATCATACCTCCAAATCATAATAGCGTATCCTGGAATCCAGCGATCCTGTGTACACAGTGGTCCCATACTTCTCCTTCACAATGGTCAGGCACGTGACAGCCAGGTTGGATCCCCGCAGCGTGTTTATAAGCGTCCCATCTCCACTAAAGTGGTACACGTTGCCATCCAAACATGCGGCTATGAAGTCATTCTCTATACACTGGAATCGAGGATTATTTGTGTTATCGTTAGGCTGGATTGGGCTGAACATAATATCTATTCCTCTAGCTAAGTTTACGTCCGTATCGTTTCGATTTGCTTGTGTCGAACGCCCCGAGTTGGCCACGCCTCCGATTCCTTTGTTCTGACGTCATCTAAACACAGCCACGTGGTTAGAACAAAGGAATCCGAGGCGTGGCCAACTCGAGGCCGCCGTATACCAAAGCGCTAGACTAGGAGAACTAAAGACTGGTGTACTAAACAGCAAGAGATGGCGGGATAAACATTGAAACAGAACCGGCAACACTAGAAGAAATGGACTGGGGCACAGTATATAAAATAATAAATATAATAGGTCAGAATTTGTTTACAATCACAGGTCAGAGTTAGGCATTTTGTCCACAGATGCGTAGTTTCGTAGACATATTCGTCATTGTCCACTTGCTCACAGCTTACATAGTCTGTACACAGAAAGAAAGCTGGAAACTTATAAGCGCTTACCGCCGCTTGACAGCGCTGGTAACCCACGCAGGAAAATATATGAACGCGCGCCGATAAGCACTGAACGGTGCCGACAAGTTCCGACAAGCTTCAACACGCGCTGGTCAGCGCTGGGCGCTGCCATTTAAAATTTTGCTTGGTCTGCTTCGACCTGCTTCCTTTGGTAGAACGGACCAGCGCTGTCAAGCGCCGGTAAGCGCTTATAAGTTTCCAGCTTTCTTTCTGTATACAGCCATACAAAAGTATGACTTTGTCGACGAAGCGGCAACGTCGTGCCGTCGTATTTAATGACGAATGCGTGTCTATGAAGATACGCGTCCATGGACAGTATGCCTTACTTTACTAATATGTAAATATATTTCTCAAATTACCAATTTGAATATTAAGAAATATGGGATTTAAAAAAAAATATGCCATTAAACAAAATGCATGCACTATGTTTGATATTGCCATTTAGATGAAGTTTAGTTTACAGTTTTTAATTAGCTGGACAAAATAATTAAACATTTAGTAAATAGGTACTGATTATTTACATTTTTTTTATGATAAAAAACAGTTTCCATTAACTTTTATGAGGAATTGCCATCCAAATGTTTTGATTTTATATTTTCCTTTCTGTTTAATTAAAACATAATAGTTAAAAACTCACCTCTATTGCGAGTACGGCATCAGCATTTCCGGTGATGGTCACCGAATCTCGACGCAGCTTCTCGTCCGTCGAGTAGTCGTACATCTTGCATTCATTCTCTGCCTGACCGCTCTCCACCGTCGCCACTTCCTCCACAGAAGACTGACTGTTATCCAGTATTATCTCCTCACTTATAGCCACCCTCCCATGCAGGTCTTTCTCATTACATTTTATTTCACTCTCCTCTCCTATCACAATATCTTCGGAGACATCTAACATGTCAAACTGGAGATCATTGACCACATTCTCTTCCACCACTTGCCCCGGTTTTGGCGCGGTTTTTATTTGTGGCTCGGAAGGAACAACCTCCTCGGTATTCGAAGGCCCAGCAGTATCCATAGCAACCGATGTATCATCACACTCCATGGAGTCTTCCTTTATAAATTTTCTTACATCAGTCTGGATGAGAACCACTGAACAGTCCTTTATGTCAAAAGTATTTACATTAACATTAGTATTTTTTTGAGGTTTTGTTTTCTTAGTAGGTTTTTTCTTTGGTTGAGATCGAGGTTTCTTCCTGCTTTTAGCTGGCGTAGGCTCTTCGAGAGCGTCTAGTGATATAATATCTTCTAGGGGTCTATCATCTGTAATGATTTGCTCTATAAGAGATATATTAGGTGTTTTCGCTTTCCTATTACTTCTTTTTGTTGTGGGACTTTCAGAACTTAGCCGTTCTTGTTGCAGCACTTTTTGTCGTAATGTTCTTTTTTCAACTTTTGTTGAATCACTGCTATCTTCTTGAACACTCTCTAAAGCTATTTGCTCTAGTTCTTCCACTGGTATGTTGGTGAAATCTTCTACAATTTCATCTGCAGTCATCATATTTTCGTGCAGTGTGTCATGATCATCTTCGTCTTTATTTTCGTCAATAGGTGTTACATTAAGAACAGTCATACCCAAAGCAGGCATACTCTCTTTGGATTCTAAAGAACTGTACAATTTAAACTTTTCTTGTAGTAATACTTGTATTTCCATGTCAATTTCTTTCATTCTTTCAAAAGCGTCGGCTGCTCTTGGTTTTGACCTTTCTAATTCTAAATTCACAGGAAGTGTTTGTGTCAATTTTGAAACAAACTTCTTCCTGTCGGTTTGAGTAAACCTGGTAGTGGTAATTTTAGTTTGAAATGTCTGTGTTTCTTTTGTTATTAGTCTCCTTATGCATTGAGTACCCACGGTTTTCGCCTGCACAGTCTTAGGGCGTGCAGGGGTCGGCGTTGGGATTTGTTTAGATATGTTATCCTCTACAGTGGGTTTGGTAGGAGTTACCGCTGAAGCAGTGTTTCTGTGTGCCTGGTGGTGAGACGACGCCTTCTTAGGTTGCTCTACAAACATATCAAAAGTCTTAAGTTTAATTTTAGGATCTGATTTAGTGGGTGTTTGACTGTTTGCATTAATACTATCTTTTGGACTTAGAATGGTTTGACTGGATGTGCTAGAATGTCTTCTCCTGCTTGAGTCACTCTCCTTTTCTTTTGGCTTTTTTGAGGATTCTTTCCTTTTGACATATTTATCAGAATAACTTTTATCTGTTGAGTCAACTTTTTGACTATCCTTGGTTTCCTTCTTACTTTCATCATTAGATAAATATATAGTAAAATAATGTTTTGGGGCATCATTGCACTTATCTGATGACTTATTAGAACTAGTCTTTATATTAGCTGGAGTATTTTTCTCTGAAGTTGGTTTAGCTGAATCAGACTGACTCGATTCACTTTTCTTTCTTTTTTCTTTACGATGAGATGGTCTTTGGTCAGTAGACCTTTTTCGTGAGTTTGATGGAGGCGTCTTAATAACATTCGAGCTACCTGCTTTATCAGTCTCTTTGTCAGTATCTTTAGGTTGAGGCATATGCTCTTGCTTGATTTTAATATTTTTCTCTGTGTGAATATCATTTTCCGGGGTTTTTGGTGCTGTTTCATTATTGGTATCTTCGTGTAAAGATTGTATTACTTCATGTTTGATTTGTTGAGCTATATCTCTGATGCTCTCCCTATTGAGCACAGGAAATAACTCCAAAGGTGACTGGGCAATGGTTTGCAATTGATTGTCAATTTCTTTTTTGATTTGTGGTGGTGCTAGTAGAGCAGGTTCAAAGTCAGTGGGTGGTTCTCTTGCAAGATCATCATTTTCAATAAAGTTGTGGTCAACAGCTACATGATATTGCCTGTCTAGTTCGGCGAATGTATCTTCCTCTTCAGACAGCTGATTAGTATAGCTATCAAATAGTGGTAGTGGTTCTTCTTTACTTTGAAATGGCTCTTCAGCAGGTGTTTCCAAACTTCTTCTCTGGCTGTGCCTCTGGCTATCTGCACTAACTTTTCTTTCTCGTGCTTGATCAATTCGTTTTGATTTACGCCTCTCAAAGAGAGCCTTGGGCTCTTCATATGAGGTGTCATGATTGAGATAACTTAAGTTCTTATTAGAATTATTAGTTGCTATTGATCTGTTTGAATTTTCATAATTTAATGATGATAGTTGATCTTGTTCATAACATGGGTCCTGTGATAATTCATCATAACTGTGGGGTTCAAAATAAGGATTAGACTGCCCATCTTCAGGCATATCAAATCTCTGTTCAAATTCAGCTAACTGTAGAACTTTACTAAGTTCAGCCATGACAATGGGCTTAATATCTTCAAGTAATACAGTGTCTTGTGGGTCTAAGAGACACTGCATCTGCTTCATGAAAGTATCCTCATAAATTGTATTATTGTCATTATGTATGAAGTCAGAACTGGAACTGTACAGTGATTTCTCTGCCACAGATCTTAAATGGCGGTTTAAACTATTTTGAGACTCTGTTATTAAACTACTAATGGCATACTCAAACTTTGATGAAGAACCAGGATCATCCATTAGTTTATGCATTTTATCTTTGTCCATCTTAAAAAGTTGGTGGACAATATTTGATTTCATCTTATCACAGTTTGATTTAACATTTTGTCTCTGTCTTGGTGTTCTCTTCTTGGGCGGTTGTTCTTGCTGAACATGCTGGTTAGCATTCTCGCTGGCTTCCTGCTCATTCATACTCGGTTGGACAGAGGCATCTTGTGATAACCTGTCAGGATCATTACGATTCATTAACCTTTTCCTGACGATATCTACAGTGTCATGTACAGATCGGCTAAACGAAGTGTCATTGTTATTCGTGGTTGGACCTGAGGTCCCGCCATAATGGTCTGATGCTGGAGGTCTATGACCTGTATAGATTACAACAGGTATTTTATTCTTCTCTGGATTATCATTATGTCTAAAAGAATTTTGACTTCTATCTTCATAGTCATGTTTTTTAAAGCTAGGGGGTGGATTGGACCAAGGAGATATATGCTGCATATTAAAAGAATCTTGTGGAAGTGGTAAGAGTGGTAGCTGCCGATGATCGATATCTCCCATACTATTAACATGAAATGAATCAGGTGGGCCATCATCGTAAAAGTTTGATGGCTCTTTGTATGAGCTGCATTGGTTGGTATTATCTTTAGATCTCATATTAGAATGGACATTATATTGATACATGTGCCTGGACCGAGGATGATGCTCTCTCTCCGGCATTCTCTGATCAATTTGACGATGGCCATCTCTATAATCTCTGTGTCTGTCATGATGATCTTGGCGACCATGGTCGTCTGGATGACCTCCGTGAGCATTAAAAGGTGGCGGCCCTCTTTGATTCAGTCGGGTATTAGGTAGCGGGAATCTGGAATATAATATTACAGAAACTAAGAAAAACAAAATACAAAATTCGCATTAGCTCATTGTATCTACCATTATGTTAGTGAACTTGAAACAAAATGCCATTTTGAAGTTTTATCGACGTATTCTATAAACATACACAATTTTTTTAACAATTCAAGGTATACGAAATATTGGCGCGTCAGTGGTGCAATACAAATATTGCAAGTTATATTGGTACTAGGGTGTTACCTGGGAGTGTCATGCAATTGGAAGATTCTTGGAGGTCTAAATCGAGGAGGCCCGCTACCTCTAGGCCTGAAATGCCTTTGATTTTCACTTCGCCATCCTCCGATGCTTGGATGACCTCGCCTCATAATTTAACAACTAAAACACATTACACCACAATATATCGAAGGAAGGGTTTCACTTTATTTTAGTGTTCGAAGTACGTATTTTATTACACGAAAACAGGTGATAATCACAAGAAAAACAAGTTTGATCAATTGTCGCGCCGAATAAAAATACATACACGGACATGGAATCCATTTGACATTTCATTAGACTAATAATTGCCAGCCATAAAAAATATATATTTACAATAAGATGCGTTCAAACTAAAGATTAGATATGTTTCAATCACTCAACTCACTTTTTAAAATATCAATTAATTAATAAATTGATATAATTAATTAATAAATTGATATAATTAATTAATAAATTGATATAATTAATTAATAAATTGATATAATTAATTAATAAATTGATATAATTAATTAATAAATTGATATAATTAATTAATAAATTGATATAATTAATTAATAAATTGACATACTTAGTAAAATGGTGAAAAAAATATTCAAATACCTATCGTGAAGATGTCCTTTGAAGTTTTGTTTCTAGTCACCCCGAGTTTCTATTCACCCCATTTTACTGTACGATTTTGTACGCACCTTTGGTATGAGATTGGTTGAAATAAAACGCCTTTAATTCGTAAATTCTTTTTTATTGTAAAAAAATCTTATAACATACTTTTATAAGTAATATCATTTGCCTAATCGGCTGATTCCGAACTTGTAGTGTCCACAAAGACAAGATAGTAAACCATATTTATTTACAACCTACATAACTATAAGATAATTAAATTCACAGTTAAAATACATTGCAAACATAGAATGATAACAAAACGTTATTATTCTAAGATTTCAAATAACTTCTATACGTTTCTTATTTTATTATGATTGATCCCTTCCAATACTACCTATAAATGCAACAGTAACTGTCTGTCTGTTACATTATCACGGCTAAACAGCTGAACCGATTATAATGAAATTAATACTGAGATAAATAGAATTTGAGAGACCTATGGATGGTTCCTGACTTTCTTTTGACACCGTAAAAAGTTATTTTATGCTCAGTGTGACATAAAACCACTTTTTACGGAGGTTATGCTTTTTTAACCCATGTTCTCTGGGCAATGTTGCCAGGGTTGCGCGATTGTTGTTGAACGCAAAGGGCTATTAGTAATTAATTAATAGGTAAATGTATGACACTCCCTCTCGTTCCACACAGAGGGGGAGATATTACCTATTGGATGAAAGGAAAGGAAACAACTTAATCGGTACAGAAGATTCTAAACAATTAGGCTTTGACAGGACAGAAAGACAGACACCAAAAGTGATCCCATATGGGTTCTGTTTTTCATTAGACCTTTCGAAACCTTACAAAAGAGTGCCTATGACATGTCGCGTAAGTATCAATCATAATAAAATTGGCAGAGTATTATCCAGGAAGATCTTATTGCTCATCGTTTTTTGGTAGTCTGTGGTACCATAGAGAAAATAGATACAATCCGTTCACATTTTGTTACCTGAAATTTTGCATCACAGTGAACTTTATCACCGTTGTAATAGAGCTGCTGTTAGAAACAAAATAGTTTTGTGAGTGGACTGTAGAAAACCGAACCAATCAGGAGCAAACAGCAGCTAAGGGTAAAAACACATGTGGCGAATTTGCCTTTCCTGCGCAGCCCACGAGCGCCCCACGTGCTGCACCGCATATTTCCTCCCGCCTTTTTTTACTTTTATCTACAAAAATATGTTCAGTAACGAACAGAGACAGAGCCTAATTTTTTTTACTAATTAATTCATGAATCCCCAAGCGACCACCGGTGGCCGCGCATCTATTGTCTTACTATTGTGTCTCTAATTGACGGTATCTGAAGGGTTAATAAATAAGTGTAAATACGCGAGAGTTGCACGCGCCCACTGTGCAAACCTTGCCCGAGTTTCGCTAAAGAGGCGCGACCAAACGATTGCAGTAACTACACCGGTACATGCACGAGCAGCTCGCCTACGGGTCGCTAGCGGCGCATTCATGACGCATTCGCCAGATGTGGACACACCCTAAGGCTCGGCCACATGTAAAACTTGCACCGCGCTGGTTCTACAAACTGGCAAGGGCTGACAAGGGCTGAGCATAGATTTCGTCCAGATTTCTTAATTCTTTAAATACCGGCAAGAATAGAAGTGGGGTCTTCCACCCCCGATTTAACTTTTCGTAGGAATAGAACTGCTTCGCGGCCGTCAATTAACCTATGATCATACGTCAGGGCGAGGTACATCATAGGCCTGATTTCAACCTATAAACAAAAAGTTTTATTAGTGTCAAATGAGAAAAAGTTTATAGAAATATTTGCGTCGTAGTAGGTAATAATGCTCTTGTTTCACGATGTCTGAATAGCCTACTGTGGCTATTCACTCTTTTGAATATTCCCATAGTCCTAGCAAGCATTGGCTCTAATGGGCCCCGTCCATTTAGTTGACAACTCTTTGAGGCGTACGTGGAATATTCACGTCGACTCTGGTTTCCCACTAAACCTATACATCCATGTCCGGTGAGGACCTACGTCAGGCATGCCGTGGAGGATGCCGTGGCGTCTCTGAAGCTACTCCTCAAAGAAGGGACTTACTGCCGCGATTGTAGCATGTCCTGTGAAACTGGCCATCTCTCAGAGACTCCTCTATAATAGATCAATGGAGTTTCTATGGTTACCAAATTTTTTGGAAGGATTGTGTAATACCTTGCCATTCACTGCAACTGGTCTCTGGATTATAGCGTGCATGCCCAAAATGGCGGACTGTGGCAGGTTGATGATCGGCATAGACATGAGCGATCCAAACACTCCTCCGTTACTTAACGTGAAGGTACCGCCTTGCATGTCTGCAGGCACCAATTTACCTGAAATTACGGAATAATCTTCTTAACGTATTGCTGGCCAATAAAAAAGAGAGCAGTGGTGGGTGGCCATTCCCTGTCCTAGAGAGGAGGCCTGAGTCCCAGCAGTGGGAACATTAAATAGGCTGATGATGATGAAGAAAGTTTTTTTTGGCACAAAATCCTTCGTTGAAAGGTCCTTGGAGTGTTCAGTGCACCGAGTGCAAGTCGTTTTTACGTTAACGCGATCGAAACGTTTACCGCGTTTGGCTCTGTGATTGGTTAAGAACTTGGAGTGGGCCAATCGGAGCACCAAATGTCATAAACGTGTCGATCGCGTTAACGTAAAAACCACTCGCACTAGGCACTCAAGTTCTTTTTTAAATGATGAAATGATCTTTTTTTAAACTAGTGCTTGAGTGCGATACCACCTGAACAAATATTTGTTTCGCCGTCTTGTGAATGTGAGTTTAGGTACCTACATTTCTCTGAACGCACCCACGATACAGGAGTGATTCCTGGTGTGAAAATAAATGGATGTGGCCCATTGTCTGTGGAATGATGAAGCATGTAATACACACTTCAGATCAAAGCCTTCAGACAAAGTTTTTGTTTGTCTATGTCGAGGCCAGGTCTTAGAAATTGATCACTTCATGATATAGCTAAGTAAAACTGGCCAGATCGTTTTAAACGTTAAAGTTTGATGATATTTTATTTCTCGTTTGGGTTACTTTCTTTAGAGCTTTAAATTATTATCATAGAAACCTTGACATATATATAGAAATCAATGATACTTAAAGCCAAACGAGGATTGACATATCATTAAAATGTAGACGTTTAAACAGTCTAGCCAGTTTGAGCTGGCCATATCATGTAGTGATCAATTTTAAGATCTAGCCACGAGATTTACAGGGTGTAAGAGACAGCCCTCCACAAACTTTAAGGCCTTGCTCAGTAGACGAAACTGAACCACCTTCTACAAGACTTTTTTCAGGAAATGAAAAAAAAATCAGCCTCAGGTTGTTCAGTTTTGTCTACTGAGCAAGCCCTTAAAGTTTGCGAAGACCTGTCCCTCACACCATGTGTAGGTACTATAAACTTCATACAAAGAAAGTGAGTGACTTAGTTTGGTACCTTCCCTGGCTTTAGTCCCCATAGCGTTCATCTCCAGTTCAAGTCGCGGGTAGTCCATGGAGTCGACGTTACGAAGCACTGGGACCACGAGACCCCGAGGAGTCGCTACTGCGATTGAAATGTCCACGTAATCTCTGTCAAAATAAAAGTATTTCATTTAATATATTTTGTTTTATTCTATCATCAAATAACTTCTCCCGCTTTGAGCGGAGTGTGAGGGTGTGACGCAAATTTTGGCACTCGCTATGAAATTAAAACCTATAGGGTACTTCCCGTTGACAAGGAATCTTGAAATTTTGCATGAAGCAAAGTCTCATAGCATATGTAGGTAAATATAATTGAGTGTGCATTAGAGGACTTAGAGATTAACTACGTTACCAACTTTTATTTCTAAAAGCACGTTTAAAAACCGTGGTGTGCACAGGCCCAAAGGTCTACAGGCTACGTCTGACTCGCGTGCGTATTGCGTCGATATCGCTACAAATGCGCGTCAACGTCTTGTTTAAAAAACTTGGCGCCCTGGCCAAGTTTCAACCGTTTAGCTTGCGTCGATCGCTTCGAGTTGACCTCGCCACCAATTCTTTTGTTCTGACCACGCGACTGAGCGTTGAGACGACGTCATCCCCGTACATTTTAAGCTTTCTACTAGCGTTAACTATTGCAGATTAGCAACTTGGCTAGGGGTACTGGTGTGTGTGTGTGCACAGGCCCTTAGATGCAAGTAAAATACGAAACCTTATATAAGTAAATCTATCGTATGTACATTCAGTCAAAAAAGTATCGGGAATGGATGATTTGTTTATGGTTCCAAATTAAAATTTTTGTTTTTTTGTAGTTGTTAGATTGGCACAACTGTTTTCCATTTTGGCGCGGAGTTTGAGTTGCATCTGTTATTTATATTAAACTAGCTTTTGCCCGCACGGCTTCACTCCTGATCTTCCCTACTCTATCCTAGTCTACCCTACTATACTCTACCCTACACTACTCTACTCTACACTACTCTACCCTACTATACCCTACCAAACTTCACATAAACCATCTACTAAATAGTCCGAACAAAGCCTAAAAATTTGGTTTGGATAGATGAGCCCGTTCTTGAGTTATAAAATAACAACGAAAAGTGGCATAGATTTTTATATATATATAAGAATAAGATACAGTGCTGGTTTTAGTAATATCACATATAGTGTGTATTGCGAATTTCATAATGGACAAAAATATCGAACAAAGAGTTTGTCTTAAATTTTGCATCGCCAATGGAATTTCGTGTTCGGAGTCACTGAAAATGTTACAGAAGGCTTACGGTGAACCGACTTTATCAAAAACTCGTGCTTATGAGTGGTTCAAAGCGTTCAAAAGCGGTCGAGATGTGATGGAAGATTTGCCTCGCTCTGGTAGGCCGTCAACGTCTGCAACTGAAGTACATCACAAAAGTGAAGGAAATAGTGACTGAAAATCCCCATTCAACTCTGAGAGAGATAGCCGCCGAACTTTCTATATCTCACGATTCGATCCGTACCATTTTAACTAATCATTTGGGTATGAAACATGTTGCTGCTCGGCTAGTCCCAAAAGATCTGAATTTTCTCCAAAAACTCAATCGCATGAAAGTTGCTGAGGACATGCTAGAACGAGTCAGTTTGGACCCAACATTCATGGAACGCATTATTACTGGTGACGAGACGTGGGTTTACGAGTTTGACATGCAAACTAGTCAACAAGCTTCGGAGTGGCGCCTTCCAACTGATCCGAAACCGAAAAAACCACGCCAAAGTCGATCAAAGTCAAAGTCATGTTGACTGTTTTCTTTGACTATCGCGGTGTTGTGCACTCTGAATTCTTACCGGAAGGTCTAACGGTAAATAAAGAATGTTATTTGAGCGTTATGCGGCGTTTAAGAAAGCAAATTCGACGAAAAAGGCCAGATTTGTGGAAAGAAAATTCTTGGATTTTGCACCACGACAATGCGCCTTCGCACAAGGCTATCATTGTGAACGAATTTTTGACCAAACACTCAACAAATACCATCCAGCAACCACCATATTCACCAGATATGGCTCCTGCTGACTTTTTTCTTTTTCCTAAACTCAAATTACCACTTCGTGGCACCCGTTTTCAATCGATAGAAGACATAAAGGAGAATTCGCGGCGAGAACTGAACTCAATTCAGGAAGCAGCGTTTAAAAAATGTTTTGATGAATGGATTATTCGTTGGCGCAAGTGTATCGTTTCTAAAGGAGCATACTTTGAAGGTGATAAAATAAATTTGGATGAATAACAGACATTTTGTGTATTATTGATCTTTTCCCGGTACTTTCTTGTCAGAGTAGTATGTGTCATCTTCATCCCTGCCTCACCTGTAAATGATGTCCGATCCAATGATAACCCCGTTGACGACGGGCTGGTCTATCAGGGCGTTGGCAGCTGCCTTCAGGAAGGGAGACATGAACGACAGCTTCACCCCGTACTTCTTGACAAACGCCTGTAAGTTCGCCTTGCGAAACGCCATCAGCTTGCTGTAGACAATATTGGTGTTCATCACTACATAGTATAAAACAAAGTCGCTTTTTCTGTCTCTATATCCCTATGTACACTTAAATCTTTAAAACAACGCAACGGATTTTGATGTGGTTTTTTTTAATAGATAGAGTGATTCAAGAGGAAGGTTTATATATATATAATAACATCCATTAAATAGTGGAGAAATGCTGTTACCCGAGCGAAGCCGGGGCGGGTCGCTAGTCTATACATAAAAGGAGAAACTGACTGATTTATCAACGCACAGTCGAAACTACTGGACCTAGGAGCGTGAAATATTGCACAAAGATTTTTTTGTGACGCAGTCGCACTAAAAAAGGTTTTTTCAAAATTCAGCTACTAAGGACGAAACGACGACGGTCTAATTAAAAGTGATGAAAAACAAAAAGGATCTGAAGTACCTATAGTAGGTCGTATACTAAAGTATAATATTACCTACCTCATATCGCATTCGTTGAAGGTGGTCAGCATGGCGGCGGTGTTCTGTGCGTCCTTCAGCCGCTCGGCGATGCGTAGGCGCATCTTGTTCATGGGCACCGGGTGCTCTGTGCGAGTGCCCGATATTGTCTTCGTTGGGTCGGCTATTTTAGACGCTGCCAACTTTAGACAAAAAGATATTAGCTTAATAATTTAGGTATAGATAAAAGGTTTCAGGTATAAAAAAGACAAGCGAGGTTACCATGACGTTCAAATTAACCCTTCAGATACCGTCAATTAGAGACACAATAGTAAGACAATAGATGCGCGGCCACCGGTGGTCGCTTGGGGATTCATGAATTAAGATCGTTTTATTTTTATTCCAGGGTGGGTAAGAGACAGAGCTATACAGGTTGTCTAGCGCCATCTCTACCCACACTGAAATAAGATTAAAACAATCTTACTTTAAACGTCATGGTCTAGGAATAGGTTAAGCATCATAAACGTTTACATAACCACAAATTCTGTAAATCTACAGTGTCTTTACAGTGTCTACCCACATACTAACATAGTTGTAATCACGAACTAGATAAATAGGTGGAATTGACGTATCAGGAATGAAGATATCCGCAGGAGAACCAAGATCGCCGACATAGACCGAAGAATCGCTACACTAAAGTGGCAGTGGGCAGGGCACATTGCTCGTAAAATGGATAATCGATGGAGCCGAAAGGTTCTAGAGCGGCGACCACGCATTGAAAACGTAGCTTTGGAAGGCCTCCCAGAAGGTAGACCGACGACGTCTTGAGAGTCGCTGGAATGCGGTGGATGCAAGACGCACAGGATCGGTCGTTGTGGCGATGCTTGGAGAGGCCTATGTCCAACAGTGGATGATGATGACGATGACAGCGTACCGGAACCGTGGTCCCCTTATCATGGTGGTGGTGGTATTTATCTTTGGATTGCATTTTGTATTTTTCACTGTTTCAAGGGGTAGCAGCTAGTTATTGGTAGTAGCAACTGATGTGTTTCAGCTTAATACCTCCATGCGCTCTTGAGAAAAGGGGTCTTGACAGACGGACAGCCGGAGATCAAAGTAATCCTATTAGGGTTCCATTTTTGCCGACTTAGGTACGAGACCCTATAATGCAAACCAGTAAACTTACAGTAGGTCCTTTGGGTGCTCTGCTTTTAACGAAAGCGGCAGCTGCCTTCACGGGGGTGGGCTTGGCGACTGCAGCCGGCGCGGGTGCAGCGGCTGGCGCGGCTGCTGGCGCTGCTGCTGGCGCGGCTGCTGGCGCGGCTGCCGGCGCTGCTGCAGGCTTTGGCGCTGCAGGCTTTGGCGCTGCAGCCACTCCAGTTACATTGACCTGTATAATGAATGTTCATTACTTGTCAGATATTTTTTTTTCAATACACTTATCTACTTGAAAACCCGCTCCTATCCTACCAGGCACACAATTTACTGTTTTTCGCACGTCAACCCCCGTTTATTGTCTCCCTAAGTGTATTGAAAAACGTCGTTTGATACATGTGGAAATTAATCACTGCAGCTCCATAACCCCCTCGCCAAGGCTCGAGAGAATACCGCCTCGGTCGCAAAAACAAACTTTCTTCACTTGTATCAAAATGTACCTACTACCTAACCTAATTGTTGATTAATTTCTGTATCTTTGTTCTTCAGATATAAACTATACTTTGTGTACCTACGTTGTGTTTTCTTTTCTTGTTGTGCTAAATGATCCTTATAAAATTACCTAATAGCAAGTTCAGAATTATCACATAATTTTAAAACATAACTGGCACTATACTGAACTTTTTTTTAAATTGCCATTTTCAGGTAAACCTTTGACTTTTCAATCTAAATAACAAAACCCATTTGTAATCTGACAGTCTTTGTTCCAATAGTTTATGTTCTTCAATAATTGATTTGCAACTTCTTATCGAGTAAATAAGTACACTGCCAACCCGCACTAGCCCCGCGATGTGGATTACAGCCCATTTCCTCTCCTAGAGAGGAGGCCTGAGTCCCAACAGTGGGAACATTATAAGGCCGACTATGCTATGCCGCTATGCTATGCCGAAAAATCACCTTTTTGGTATATACCACCCACTTTTGTTTTAAGAGTGTGATTAGTTATCTACTTTTTTTTTTAATGATATACTTGACTGCGATCCCACCTGATGGTAAGCAGTGATGCAATCGTTGCTGGTGAGGCGCACTAGTTTATTGTCTTGTCTATAATATATGTATAGTCTCTTTCTATTACGGCGCACTCGTGTGGTTCTACAAGCTCCAGATGCACATGTCACACACTCTTAAGGACTGCAAATATGAGATACCTTGGAATTATCATCGACTCTCATCTTTCTTTTAAACCTCATTTTAATATGCTTGTTCCAAGGCTCCGCAAACTTATATATATTTTCAAAATACTGAGACGCACTGCAGATCGAAAAACCATTAAATTAATTTACTTTGCGCTTTGCCAGTCAATAGTCGAGTATTGCAACACCTCATGGGGCGGTGCCGCCAAAACGCACCTCATCGAGGTAGAGAGGGCACAGCGCGCTATACTTAAGGTTAGTGCTGGTATTCCTTTTCGTTCCCCGACCATCGAGTTATACAAAGATTGGGACATTCTGACGGTTAGACAAACGTTCATTCTCCATGCAATAAATAAAAAACACTCCCAGCTTCAGTTCGACCCAAAGCTAATTAAAGATAAACGACGTATGGGAAGAGTCTGCCCCTCATCGCCTTTCAAATCCACACTCCCTCAGAGATTCTTTTGTTTTCTTGGTCAGTTCTTATACAACAAATTAAATGTTACTCTCAACCTATACTCTAAAACCAAATTAAATTGTCACAAAACAGTAAAGGCATTTCTCAAAACCTTGGACTACCAGGAAACAGAGAATCTTTTAAAAGTTCTTAAATAAACTCATTCATTCATTCCCATCCATTCAATTATTCTTTCCTTTTCTCCACGGCTGATCTACTCCTCATACTCGCTCTCACACACTATGACATTCACATACACATCCCACATGACACTACCAATACCCTCCTCTGCATATTCAATAATGTCTGTTTCTCTATTTTATTTACTTTTTACCTGGTTTTACAATTCATTTTGTGTATTTTATTTTTTTCACTACCCCTTTTATGGTCTGATGTTCTGCAACCATAAATCGTATTGCTGTCACTCAAGGTCGTCTAACACTGTACTTTCCTTTTTTTACTGTGGGGGAGCCCTGGTGACCTGTACCACAGGCTTTTCTCCAAAAACCTATTTCAGGCACCAGACTCTTACAATAGTGGAATATAGTTTGTAAGTCACATTGTTAACTGTCAAAAAAACCTATTGTTAAGAGTGAATAAATGAATTGAATTGAATTGAATTGAGTCTGTCTAAAAAATCAAACGACTTGGGAATTTTGTATAATATTCAAAAAATATTTAATATTTGATACTATTTATATGGTTCTTGTATTAGTAAACAATGATCAAGATCTCTTAATCAACCTTGATTATTGAACCAGTGTTGACTACATCAGATTTCATTTTGCTATAATAATTACCCAAGTCGTTTGACTTTCTGGACAGACTCTAGGTTATAACAGCAGGACCTGAAAGAGTGGTTGGCCCGACTTGACGGATTGTCCTTGTTTGACTAAGAGCTTGGTGATGGTGCCGTGCCCTGGGCACATGACCGGCAGGGCCGTCTTGTCCGTTTCAATCTCCATAATAACCTCGTCCATTGCCACGGCGTCACCTTCCTTCTTGATCAGCCTGGAATGTTTGATAGAATATCAGCTCTTTCCTGTAGGTACTTAATCACCAATTAGCTTCATCTCACGCCTTTCCGCCGAGTCCAAAGCTGCTAGATATGGCCTTTAGCAGTACTAGTCCGTATGTGGCCGCAGTACTCCACACACGAACGAACCTGTGCTTTGTATAACATAAGAAGCTGTTCCGGTGTGAAGTGCCGCCGGACCTTTGCAAGAACGCCGGGTTACATAGCCCTTGGCTTTGGACTCAATGAATCGCTAAAAGTTAAGGTCTGAGAAAATTTCAGCTCCCAAGTGCTGAAGGCGGTTGGATAATCACTCCAGGAATACATTCTGAAAAACAGGAGTCCATCTGTCACTCTGTCTGACAAACTAACATTTTCTTTTGCACCGCTTGTGTTTTGGCGGCGTTGGATCCCACTAGATTGGATTAGCTCCTTTCTAACCCGAGCACTTGGCAGGTATATCTCTACAACTGTGCTATCATGTGCATACTTATAGATACCGGGATATTGAAAATGAAGAAGAATACATTACTTGACATCCCCGCTGGTGACAGAATCTGGGAAGGTAGGAGCGTTCACGGTTTCTTCCTTACGCAACGCTGATGCAGTGTGCATATTTCGGATTGACTGCTGCGGTATGATTACCGTAATTTTTAATTTGGACCTAGAAATTAATAAAAAAAATCATAAATAACGTTCTACCTCAACGTTCGCAAATCCGCGCGTCTTACTGTCAAATGGGACGGTGTCTACCCAGTCATAATATCATAGCAGGAGGTTGTATTGTTGTTTTCATGGAGGCCAAAGGGAAAACTAATTTAATGTAAATGTCGCAGGGAAATGAGGATATCAGGGATTTCGCGAAATCCCAAGGGATATCACGAAATCCCGGTAGATGTCGAACCTTCTCGTTTATTACGTCTTCTTTTTAAAAGTGTCTAGTGATATGACAAAACATCAATTTAACGTCAGTGATATGTCGTTTCACTAAACTAAATCTAATAAAATGTCACAAAAGCGGATAATGCCGAATAAAAATCGAGTCATGCATTTCTCTTGCTCGCTCTAGTACTCACACGAGCATTAGTAGGAGCGAAACAAATGCGTCGCTCAAGCTGGCGCGGCTCGTGCGCTAGAAGAATTTCTAGAAATTCTTAACTCTCGCAATGACAGTTCAATTTGAGGCACTGAATCTGTGAATTCTAATTCAGATTCTTCTCCCGAGTTAAATCATTATTACTATTAGTTCAGATAAACTCACGCAACATACTGCATCAGATTATCTTGGTGATATCGTCTGCACAACGTTCTACATACAGGTGTGTTGAATGAGTACTTTGACACTCCAAGGATCTGTAATGTAATCGAAAGAGTTACTGTGGCCCTAGAACGTAGCGTAACTGTAGGAACAGTAGTGCTATTCTCTAAGAAAACAGCCCTGAGTGCAGCGCTGGCCACAGCGTCGAGTCGAGAGCACGGTACATAGAATTAATAACCCAATGTATAGAACATTGCATTGTTAATCCAATGTACCTATTTGGATTTCTTTAGAGAATAGCACACCAGGTCGGTTTTAGCGAGAAAACGTCTGACATTTTCTTTTGTTCTGTAGCGACATCTATGACGCCACATAAGAACTACGAAGAAAATGCGAAATCCTGCATCGCGCTATCGAAGTTCTCCGCGCGATTTGAACATATACGACAGCCCGACATCTTCTATCGGGCAGTAGCCCACCAGACTATAACACCCTGTCTGGTGGGAGGATCCTCCCTTTTCAACGGAGGTTTGTGGGACTTTACTCTCTGTCCCACCTACCACCAAAGTTCCACAGAAGTTATTTCATGATTTTTCACATCCAAAAAGATCTGTAACGTAAATACTCGAGTTGTGGACAGAGCGTAGTGTTCCACGCGCACCTCAAAGAGATGTCAGAAAAACCATGGGAGTCCAGCGGAGCCGAAGCCTGCTGGGGCCATGGGTCGAAAGGGTTACTCGTGGTCCTGGGACGTCAAGCGCAACTGAAGGAACATAGTGTGGTTTTAGTTAGTAAAAGACTGACACGCCTTCTCGCACCACCCTAAAGTGGAAGAAATCATAAGATTTTCCACCAATCAAAAGTATGTATTAGGTACTTTTTTGTGTCGAAAAACACCTGCAAAATAACTTAGGTTTTTGCATTGGAAAATATTGTACGTAACATATTTTAATTTTTATGTAAGTTCAGGTTTTATTTTCAGTCAGAATCAGAGTCAGAACAAGATAGAAGAGTTAATATCGTTCTCCATCAATCAACTTAGCCTATGCAGGTTCCCGCTGGTCATTGGCGTACTCTCTCAAGTAGTGACTTAACACCCTATGTTCCGTCTTTAGGAGCTATCATTTAAGCTAAGGGACGGTCTACATTGCCCTTGCCGATATCCCCCGGTGCCTTATGAAATACTCTGGTCCAACGGTCATCGGTATATTGACAAAAATTCATACATACTTATGAAGGTCCGTTCGCAAGCGCGTTTAAAAAAAACACAATTATTTTGTGATTTCTTAAAAATCCATATTTTAATGACTCACCGTCTGCTTTAAAACCACTTTCCTTCCAAACATTGTCACTAAATATAAAGTTTCAGTAAACTTCGTCTGTCGTAATAATTAATATTTAATACAAAAGAAAATCAACTAATATCAAAGTCATACTTGAAGTTATTATTCTTTTTGTTTCTTATTTATTTGATTTTCTGTCACAACATTTTGAGGTATCAAATGAAAAAGTTTTTAATTTGATCTATTCCTAATCTCCTCTCTAATATGGACTTAACTTAAAATAAGTTCTAAAACCAGTTTTTAATATTTTGAAATGCTTTGAAGCTGTATATTTCAGTAAAGCAAGACATGCTAATACTTAATTGCCTGCAGCGGTCTTTCCGTACGATTATAATTTTGGTGTCTTTAAGGCAAGAGTGAAGTGCATCTATGGCATCACTGCTTACCATCAGGTGGGATCGCTTATATCATAAAAATAATCTTGTCATGTCTTGTTAACCTCACAGACTTAGAATAAAAAAAAAAAAACACATTACCGAAACAAGGACTACCGTATCCTTGTTTCGGTTCGGTTTCGGACACGGTATCTTTACTTTTATGTAGAATTTCATTTTACGTAGCAGGACTCATCCGTAGTGGGCTACGACGTAGTCCCTTACAAGGTGTAAACAAGAAACTTAGTTATTCTATTCGACGGTAGATGTCTTTCTTTAGTTTAATAATGCTATTGACCACTAGATGGCGTAAATTACTACTATTTGCTACCCCTCAACGGATGGCGCTAGTAATTGACGTGCTTCTATTCCCCAATAGATGTCGTGTTGAGTAAGTTGCAAACTGAAAACTTGTATATTTTTGAAATATATTATGTTGTCAGATGTTTTGAACTGTTATTGCTTAATCAAAAGTTAAGATTGGCTCTTCTGTTGTGAGCCACGATAAACAAGTTTGTACGTATTTTACCTCAATTTACACATCTATGTATACTACCTACTAAAAACCAGGAGTTTATTTTTTAATTTTTCCAATTATAAAAAAAAATATAATTAAATAAAAGAATATCGAAATTTTGACGGCAAATTATTGTTTTTATTATTTTTTTTTCGTTTTATACTCATGTATTTGGGATGTAAAAATAAAGGACTCGAACTTCAAATAGGTATCAATAAGAAAGCAGTTTGTTGTGAAAAAATCCGAACGCAAAAATGGATTTAAAATTTGAAAACCAGTCACTCTATACAGTCTGATGCTGTTGATGGCGTCAAATATATTATTGAACTAATATAAATTCCGCCAACTGCATCAGATTGCTTAAAGTAACTAGTTTCGAACTTTTCAATCGCTTTTTGGGGTTGTGTTTTTTGCTACTGGCAACTTTTTTACCTTTTGCGTTCCAGAGCCGCAGTGACTCTTTCTTCTTTTTTTATAATCACCAAGAAAGTAGCTTACTTAAAAGATATCTATAATAGAGGCTATGATAGTATTATTCAGATGCTCATTAATTGTAGCTAACTTAGTAATTTAGAAGGCAATGTAGATTTTAAGAGGCAAATAATACTAAAGAAGTCTGTTTAATTTTCACCCAGAAATAAATAAAACGAAACGAAGTCGGTTAAAAAAGTATCAAACGTAAATCATTCTTTATTTTATAATATGTCAACAATTAGAACAGTAATAAAATTAAAATTAAACAATTCCCAACAGCCATCCTGATGAGTAACAAGTCGTAGCTAAATTAATTAATTACGACGTAGTGAGGGGACGATATGAATGTATAGTGATGTACCGTCTGAAAGCTCTTTGAGTAACGTTAGCGGTGCCGGTGACCACTCAAGACGACGTTATGGTGGACTCCTTGGGTGATGCAGGGCTGCCACTGACCTGGAGAAATCATATTAATATTACAGTAATAAGCAGCATGAAGTGAATATAGTGCAATTGAAGTGTTACCATAATCCTAAGACTTATTTTCTAACAATATCTCGTATTTTACTTTATGTTAGTCTGTAAGGAATATCTATGGGTCAAGATGACCGAATAATAAATGATTTATTATTTTATTAACATTATAAAGGCGAAATATCTTCAAGTGTATATTTATTTATTACTAGCTTCTGCCAGCGACTTCGTACGCGGATCCTGTTGCTTATTCCGTCGAGTAATTTCTCCCGTTTCCCCAACATTTTCACTTCACTGCTCTGCTCCTATTGATCGTAGCGTGATGAAAAGTATACTATAACCTGCCCAGGAGTATGAAGAATGATTGTACCAAGTTTCGTTAAAATCCATCGAGTAGTTTTTGTTTCTATAAAGAACATACAGACAGACAGACAGACAGACAAAAATTGTACTGTTTGCATTTTTGGCATCAGTATCGATCACTAATCACCCCCTGATAGTTATTTTGGAAATATATTTCATGTACAGAATTGACCTCTCTATAGATTTATTATAAGTATAGAAGATTTGAAGGGATTTAAAATAAATACAGAATGGCTATAATTTGTAATGATCATTGATTGGTCAATGGTCTCGTAATAGAGTTGTGGTAGAACGACAATATCGAGCTTTTTAAAAGCAATGACTGCACAATGACGTTCTAATGGTAGGTCACTGATCAAAGGAACTGTCAAAATTTTAGCAGATCATAACATACGTCAGACATTCATTTGTCGATATATACGAGATTACCATTGTAAGCCACTTCTTTCAATGAAGTTTCAGGCCCTGATGAGACAGTAACATAACTTAACATAATCGGCCTTATAATGTTCCCACCGCGGGACTCAGGAATGGGCCGTAATCCACCACGTGGGCCCAGTGCGGGTTGAGACAGTGGTCAAACGCAACGGTCAATAATAATAAAAATAAACTCATAGTCCGTTGCGACAGCCCTACCACGAACAAGGGTGTCTCCCTCGCCAATTTGCTAAGATTCGCGCAACCCGCATCTTTGATTAGGAATCTCCGCGACCCACTCTAACTATCGAATGTCCATTTATCTGCTCATTGTTCATGAATACCTAATACTCATTGCGTATGCTTTGAATCACTGTTACTGACTTTACATGGTTTTCAATTAATTTATTTTTCGAAATACATATTAAAATGTCTGGCTATGCTTGGAATCTCCTCGGCGTGATCACATCAGGAATCTAAGGAGAACTAAGGTCGCTGACGAAGAAACGCCAAACTTAAGTGGCAGTGGGTGGGCACATTGTAAGTCAAAACAGATAGTGATGGGGCTGAAAGCCACTTCGCACCGGAAGACGCAGCATTGAAATAGTCATCAAATGAGCATGAGCACCTATGAAGTTTTCTAAAAGCCGGCGCCCTTGGACTTGTGTCGAAGTGCTCACCACATCACTGTAATCTGGGCACTACGTCAATCTGTGTGAGATGGCGTTCAAACGCCACCTTATCAAAAATTAAAAACGCATCTTTCTCACAAAACGGCCTAATACTAGCGAACTGTAATACAATTTGGTATAGCTCAGGAAAGAGCGTCAGCTGTGAGTTAAGTTGCGAAGTCTTAAGTTATTAATACTTCGATGTATTGTTTAGGAGATAGAGCCGCGCGAGCCTGGCTTACTAAGTGCGGCTCGCTTGTCACGGAGAGAGAGGTAACGGAGAATTTGTAACTAATTAGATGGCGAAATCTATCTTTTAATTACTGGGTTACCAAGATTATTGGATGACCAACTAATAGCTATTTTTGTAAAGAGGCTAAGGCAAACGTGTGTCTTGTGTCAAATACAAGCTACCGATGAAAATTCGATTTCTATAGAACCAGTGTGAAATCATCCACTCCCTGCGCAAACTTAAACATATTTTGTGTTCAGTTGCTTCTACTTAACACATACTCATGACGATCAAAAAGAGTTCGGTGTCGTTAACTGGAACAAAAAGTGGGCAGAAGTGGTCCGTTTGGGCAGCGCCTTACCAAAGAAAAACAAAATAGAAAAAGTTTATTTGTGCCTTACACAAACTTGTAAAAATAGGTATTAAAAAAATCTGTGCGAGGCTGAAAAGGTGTATAACTCAGCATATGCTGCAATATTTTCTATTTAATTACCATTGATAGTTTTATATTATATAGTCTGTATCATTGTGTATCCCAGAACTGAGCAAGTCTATCTCTCTTGAGCGAATCTCTGGCCAAGCTGTCTATGTCAACATGATGAGATCGCCACATCACTTTCATCGTGGTTGACCTCGACGACGTCAATCTCTATCTAGTAAGTAACGATCTTCACCCACCTGTCCTGCGTTTCTTGATAGCTACGAACTAGAGATCCTTAAATAAAAGATGAATAGGTCACTGTCTTCTAGGCAAGTGCGCACCGTATTATCCACTGTTGACCACTTTATCACTTATCAAGTGAGATAGTGATAAAATGTGAGCCTGTCAGTAAAAAAATATCTAACTGCATCTCTGGAATTAAAAAAAATGAACATTACGGTGCTGGGATTCTGGTAGGGACATATTTATGGACCTTTGGATAAACTAAAATAAAATAATAGCAGATAAAATATTGTCTTAGATTTATAAATATGATTGTTATTTATGTATATGATGTTGAATATTAGGAACAAAAGGTCAGTCAATCAACTCAAACTATCGCCGTGTCGTAGGTGAGGACGCCACTCACAAGTTGCGTCACAACACCTGGTTCTCTGTCTTGCCATTCTCCCATTCAGGCCACATCTTAGGCACCTTTTGAGGTCTTCAGTTCTGGAGTGTCTCAAGCTACGATCTAGAAAGAAAAGTAATTGTTTTTGAGTGTAGTACATCATTGTTTTAATAAGTAATTTTTTGTAACTTTTTATAATTTATAGGCTCGCGTTTGGTAATTATCTCACCTGACGGTAAGTGATGATGTGGTCAATGATGGAGCACGCTTGATGCAACAAGTTTTATCAAGGAAATTCTGCCAACGGCTTTGCTCTCATGATATTAGAAAATATATAGCCTACATTATTTAGTACATACTGGTGAAATAGTTTTAAATATCGGATTCAGATTCAGATATTTAAAACTATTTCACCAGTAGGTACTAAATAATGTAGGCTAAGTAGTTTTTACTTTAATCATTACAAACGAAACTACAAATCTTTCCTCTTTAGGTATAGTATAGAATAGAAAGAAGACGATTACAATATCTAATTGAATTACTACTTACTACACTACCAGTTAACAATAGATCTTTCTCGAATCCAAGTACAATAAAGGCACACCAACTTAAATCTAATAGCAATTCCTTTCAAATTATTCATGAGCGTCTCTATGCGAGTAGAGCGCGGTTCTGTTAGAGCAAGTTGTGCCATCTCAGGTAATAAGTAAGCTACTGTTTCAGCTTAAATGCTCAGACTTGCCGCTCGCAAACACCGCACCCGATATTTTAGGGATGTTACGAATGGGAACTGGGTGGTTGTCGATATATTGAGAAGCATGTTGGGGGCTGATAAGTGGTGGGTGGTTTGCTGGGAAAACTTATTGTTAAGCTCGCTTTTGTACATGAATTGTCAAATCATTGTATGCAATACTAGCTTTTGCCCGCAGGTTCGCCTGCGTACATAAAATATAGCCTATGTCACTCAGGAATAAAGCAGCTTTCTATTGGTGAAAATATTTTTAGCAGCAATCAGATCAGAATTCAGAGATTACTTCTTACAAACAGAAAAAACAAACTTTACGTCTTTATAATATTAGTTTAGATTAAGTCACTTTGAGCATGACAAGAATTTTGTAGTTCGATGAGCTTACTGTTGTTGAATCGTTTGTATGTTTACCTTTATTAGCATTAAGTAGTTAAAGGTAATAATCAAAGTCCTAGTAGTAGTACCTACTGTACTAGACCTATCAGTAAATACCTATGAGCATAGTATGCACTGTGATTGGGCCAGAATACCTACACTACTTATTTTAAGTCATTTAACTTCAATTTAAATATCTTTCTCTTAATTCTCTATGCCTGTATAATCCTAGAAGTCCTAAGTCTATTTTCATTTCTTCCTCAATTTCTTTCATTGTAAGACCCTGTAATTGTTAAAGGTTCTTATTTTACAAACGTAATACTTAATCTCTATGGTGTAAGTAAAGAGATTTTTTACCAATCTATTCTGAAATTAAATCTATTATCGATTGTCATTTTTAACGATAAAATCGATACCGATAGTAACGCCCATCCCTTAAAAAACTGGTCAGTAAGCGAGTTGTATATTTTCTTGGTCCGTAAGTCCGGTGTTCGGGAAGTTGGCAACTTGTCGAATTATTGAACACTGCTCACCCCCAGCCGATAGATTTATAGTTTGTCTTGGACGGACAATGCGGCATTGTCTAAACAAACTGTTTGTACTGATATAAATTACAACTACAAGTATTTGACTTCGATGTTACTTGAAAATTCTGTGCGAATCGGTTATTGTAGATACTGTGGGACTTTAGAAAATACGTAGATAGATAGTTAGATAACAATATATTATTAACAAGCTTCTGCTAACGGCTTCGCTCGCGTCAGAGTAGGTGTCTCCATACAAATATTGGACCCCTGCTTCATCTCCTTAAAGGGGGTGAATTTTGGAAAAAAAATTTTAAGTGCTCCCCTACGTCATAAAAGAAACCATTCTTACACTACTATTTGTCAGTCTCCCCTTCCACCAGATTTAAAAGGTGAGTGTGAGTGAGTGAAGAAGAACTTTTTTAATATTGAACGAATTTGAATTTTTTAAAATTTTATTTGTGATTTCGGATAAAGTTATTTTCTGACACAAACAATAAAATTGAATATAACTCTTGGATTTTTCTTTTGGATTCCACGTGACTCGTCGCATGGCTGCCTGCATGTATGGGGTGTCCTCCCACTCTAACAATATCTCCCACGTTTATATAGAATGTTCCATTTCATAAGCACCACAATTCACGTGTTTGTCTTATATAAATATTAATATCATTCAAACTCAAATGAATGGGCTTAGGTCAAAATAAATTGATGGAAATATAAGTAGCTAAGCAGTGGAATTCCTTGCCGGATCTGTTTCCCAATGACTATACAACCACTGATAGCTACAACCCGGGAATCTTGAAATCGAGAATAAATTGGTTTCTTCTAGGTAAGCGCGTTTCATCGGCGACCGCATCGTCGCTTTCCATCAGGTGAGATAGTGGTCAAGCGCGAACCTATCAACAGTAAAAAAGATAATGATGGAAGACTGATAAAGGTTCAAGCCAGAAATATTTTAGACTTACAAAATTTGTAAATGGATCAAAGATAACGCCATTGTCGCTTTGCACGATGATTCAAGCATTTACTTTTCCATTATTTAAGAGATTGTAGAAGGAGTATTTATTCAGCGCCTGCAAATATTTTACTAGTTTCTATTATAGCTTTGCACTTACTTGGAAATTTACCTTTTCAACTTCTTCAAGAAATCATAATAGACCAATAATATGCACTTTTGAATAAAATTGACAAAAAGCCGGTCAATCAAAAAAAAGGGAAGCTAAGTCAAAAGTTGTTATTATTTTTTTTTTGAAATAAGCGCCATCATCATCATCATCATCAGCTTTTTAATGTTCTCACTGCTGGGTGTCAAGCCTCCTCTAGGAGAGGGAATGGGCCGTAATCCACTACGCGGGCCCAGTGCGGGTTGGTGGATGTCACATGTCTTCGAATTTTTGGTTCTAGGACATGCCGGTTTCCTTACGATGTTTTATATGCGACATGTTTGACGCAAATAAACTCTTTTTCTTTCTTTCTTTCAAATGTAAAATATTCCATGATCCAAATCCCAAGAACACAATATATTTTTTTAACGCGGAACCTTTTCGGTCACGAAGGTCACATTTTTAGATCGTGTTTACTCACCCCCTTGTTAATAATAGCGTGGTTATATGGCGAACAGATATCGGAGTAGGCTATATTCGGCCTGTTCCTGGGTGGAAGCGAGGATGCCGTACGTGTGTGGCCCTGATTTTTTCCATTTTCATACACTTTATGATGTTATTTTTAGAGCTTAGTAAAACCTACAGCTAAACCATTTTTGTCCAAATCAGTAGGTAGGTTTTTTAATTGAACTAAGGAGCATGCTTACATAGAAGCAACCTATCCACTCTTGATTTAAATTGAACATTGACACTTTTTTATGAGTTTATAAATCATCAGATAGCTTCTCCCGCTTTGAGTGGAGCGAGAGGGCATGTCAGATTTTTACTTAATGACTAAATTCCACTTATGTTCCTTCAGTTGCCCTTTGCGTTCCAAGGTCACGGTAACTCTTTCGAACATTTCCGCATCACTTCGATTTACCCTTTCAATTGTTAGGCATTTTTGCTGGCCATACAATATTAACGGTTTTTTTAAATCTTATGTTTATACATACCTAGGTATTTTTTTCTACACTGTGTGTGCCAAATAAATTTGTTTTGTATGTTTCACACAGATTTGTTTCGCATGATAGCAACATGACGCAAACGCTTTTAAAACTAATAATAATATAGAGCAGCATGGACTAGGAGTGCTAAATAATACCTTCCACCACAAGATAGTTAAAATTAACAGTAATAATATTAATAAGGAAACTAATAATAATACATTTGCCTCTCAAGTGTGCTCCGGAAACGGATGAGCCATTGTGACGTCGAGGAAGTAGCGAAGATTTCCGCTGTGCCATAAATTCGCGGGTGTTTTGGCAACGGTTTCTATTCTGAGGAGTGGGTGCGAGGGGTAAGACACATTAATGTAGCAGGTTTAAGTATACCTAGGTTAAAATACACTTGTGTGATTTATACGAGGTCACGGGAGAGCATAAGCCTTTTATAATAGCTTAGAAACTAGATGGTAAAAGTCGCATATTTTTTATTTTCCATACCAATTACCGTATTTTCAAAATTTTGGAACTAACATTTTAAGTTGATGAAAATGACAGATTTCCTGATTTCGGCTTGGCCCAATAATATACTAACTACGCTATACTATATATCACATCCCTAGGTTGTCTGGTAGATATCGCTGTCAACGATGTGACCACCATTGTACCCATAGACTTAAGTTTCTGTGAAATTGTTATTATTTTGGTAATAATAAAGTTTATTCGATTTGTGTAGAATAGAAATATATTCTATACTAGGGCCACCGGTGGGTCGTTAAGCATACAACGTGTTAAGATACAGGGAAATTCAATTTTCTTTATGCAGATTATAATAATAAAAAGATAATCTTAAGAAGATTAGTCAGTTTGTGAAATTTGAGTTTAATCATTATTTTCCTGTTACTTGGGCCGACCTCAACACGTTTTTTATTATTGACAGGCTCACGCTTGACCGCTATCACTCCTGATGGAAAGCGACAATTTGATCAACGATAGAGCATACTTGCCTAGACGTACCTATTCAGACTTGACGTTAGACCCCCATGTTGTAGCTATTAGGAAACACTGATTCCGGCAGGGGCTTCCTCTCCTTAGCTGTACGTACAATGAATGTGTTCCTAAAATGTTTGGTGCGTATGGTTGAGATATCCACCATGTATCGGTGGTAAAATATACTAACTACCTACAAATTTAAGTTTTGTATATTGGTTGCATTCGGGAAAACAAGAAAATTGCAGTCACTATAGTCTTTTTTCTACTACTGTTTAAGTTTAAATAAATAAAATTCTTCTACTCTTCAAGCGCTACTTATTCACAAAAGATATCGAAATAAATCACAATAAATTTCCACAAAGTCTTTTCCGCGATTGTTTTGAGCTCAAGACTTGTCACAATAAAAAGAGGAAAAAAATCCTCGAGCCAGGAAGCGGGAAGCATCGCATAACGAGCGACCGCCTCGAGCTTGGCGCCATGGCCGTCTAGAAAGTTCTTAACCTCATTAAATATCGAATAATTCCAAGTCATTTACATAAGGAAAAGATACAGACAAGACGCGGGGAGACGCCATTTTGATTTTTCAAATATCGAAGGGGAGACTAGGGGTGGCCCGCCAACGATCCGCGAATTCGCGCGCGCTCAGCGAACGTTTCATTGCGTAATTTCGACTAGGGCTGTATTTTTTTCCGATTCTTCCCCCTAAGTTGAGTTGTGTAAGTTGCTGCTATGACATTTTAGAAATAGAATTATTATAAAGTTAATGTTCTAAAGATAATAAATTTATTGGCGTTGGATTCGTCGCGGATTGTTTTATTGATATGAGGAGAATGTTTAGGTATTAATATTTATAGATTGAGTGTCGAACTTTGTCGTGACTAAACACACAAATACCATTTATTCAAGTTTAATAACGTTTCTAAAAATATTTCACCCAAAAAATATAGGAATGTAGTTCGCTTGAATTACATCCCTATATTTTTTTAGAGCCAGGAGTCCTTGGCAACGGTATAAATACTACACGGTTCGGTAACCGGCGACATCCGTATAAAAATCCAATGTAAGTAAACAAACATTGAAAATATTTGCCCATCGATGGCAGGTTACGAACGGATCATAAAAACAACTTCTTGTGCAATCAAATTGAGGAAAATTACACCTTATTGAGTGGTAATAGGGCCGTGTGTGTCTGTTTGTTAGTTGTAAGGCGTGCAGATGGCGGGTGACAATTCGGTCTATAAATAATTTATGGATTAATAAAAGGTCCGGTCACGTGGTCCGGCCGCCATTTTACCCTCCAGCGATCCTCTGATGATAATTAGCGAGGACTGCAGACAGGAAATGGTGTGGAGGGCCGGAGGATATAGAAATATTTTATTCGAAAAGTTATTGAATCGCACAAAAGTAAATAGAGATGTCGTTTTTGGAATTCAATGCAGTTACGGCTGCAGATAAAGAAAGTTTCAATGTACAATTGATCCCCACTGAAGGAATAAGGCCTCTGATGATATTGTCTATAGTAATTGCCTAAAGAATGACGAGTTCACGAAAAAAAATTATGCAATTTTAACCAAGCTCAGTGTGGTTTAGCTATACTACATATTAATATGCTATACAAGTATTTTGTATTCAGATTTCCTCGCAAAGTTTTAATCCAAAATCAAAGAAAGTACCTACGTTGGAGAAAAACATTTTGAGGAAATCTTTGATATCTGAAGTTGGCCGGTAACAATCTGTTTAGAAAATGGTTTGGGAAGGATTAAAACGCATGCGAATTTTTTACATATAAATCAAATTGAAGTGTCTGTTTGCAATACCAAAATAATATTTTTTACTAAATGAAAATTTAATCGATACCAATGACAAAAAGCAATTTATAACACATTTACCTGTGTGGGCTAGACCGATTTTGATGGGCCTTTGACTGGTAGATAGATGTTGGTACAAGGTTGTAACATAGGCTACATTTATTTAAGAAAAAATAAATAAGACTCCGCGCAAAACAAAATCTTGAAATTGTGATTAAATGGTTATAGTACCTACTTGTTAAAGTCACAGGCACCAGCTAGTATTAGCTAAAATCAGATTTACTTAATATATTTTTATCCCTACCGACTCCACACATTTCTCTATCCCACACAAGTTCATTCTGTAGCCGCCCCGTGGACACAAACTAATTTGTCTTACACGTTCGCTTGGTATACGTTACGTATCTAGTACCCAGTCGCTTTGAAAGTACAAGTATTTGGCGATCGGTCTTTAGATCGAGGGTAGGTCTTTGGGAGGGATAGGTAGGTAGATACTTCTTATTAGTCTGTGCGGGTATTTCGTCAATGGGAATGGAAGTAGGATTGGTATTGGTAAATTAATTACGGATAAGGGTTCTCTTGTAAGATATTAAAAAAAATCATATTACGAGTAGAGCTTTTAGGTACGTATCAGCCATACGGGTTCATATCAAAGGTTAAAAATCTAGCCGAGGACGGTCTTTTTTTTCCTTCATGGTGGGAAATTATCAAATGCTGTCCCCCGCTTAAGTGTCTATTACTGACTAAAATCTGTGTCTTTTAGTTGCTTTTTGCGTTCTAGAGCCACAGCTTTTCTTTCCAAAAAATTCCCATGGCAGTGCAGTGTTTACTGATATCTCTTTTAAGCACGTGTGGAACACTACGCACTGTACGACTACTTGGGATTGGTCCCTTCTGGACAGCCAGACAGCGAGTTATCCATTGCTCGTGGTTCACAAGCCTACGTCTACGATAGCCGAGAATCGTTCTGTGACTCCCGACGCAGTCAATGGGTTTCCCCCGTACTCCGGAAAACATGTTAATCCGTTGGTCTCAGCTACCATATATAGATCTTTGATAGTCTCGCGACTATAGCTTTAGTTTTTATAGCTAAAAGGCTAGGCAAAAATCTGTAGTAATGATCAACCAGCAAAGCGCCAAGCAAGATACTCTTTAATTCACTAAGAAAAGATTCTACTGTTTATATTTTTATGCTGTATTGTAAATTAATAATGAAATTAGAGGAATCGTAAACCACCGAATGAACTTCTAAACTTTTTTTTTTGGAACCACATAATACTAGTATTTTAAAGGCAAAAGTTTATATATTTGTGAGTGTGTTGTGTACCAACATCATAAGAAAACCGGCATGTCCTAGAACAAAAGACTGTGTCATCCACCAACTCGCATTAAACCCGCGTGGTGGATTACTGCCCAGTCCCTCTCCTAGAGTGGAGGCCTGAGTCCCAGCAGTGGAAAAGGCTGATTATGCTATATTTGCTACTCCTTTACGCTTGACTAAATCTGGGGAGTATCTTTCTATAGGATAATTTTCTACTTTCAAGCGAGGGAGCGACTAAATACAGTTTTGTTTTGGACAGTATATAACAATAATCTAAATTTTAGTAGCAGTCATCAGATAGGGCGGGCGGACCGTCTTAGGCGGGCGTGTTCCCCGCGGCCGGAGGGCGGGCGACACTTCCGCCGGAAATGCTGCTCGCTACCACCTTCACGGTGCTAATTGCAATTTCACTTACGATCTAACGCGATTACCTGGTGACGATTGCTTTAGGTCTAAAATCTACCTATTTGGTAGATTTTCATTACATGGTTTGGATAGATAGAGTTTTCTGCATAGAATACTTAGGCATATATACAGACAGATACAAAAAGATAGATACAGATACAAGGACATACAGATACAAGGACATGGTTTCTTATGATGTGACAAGGAGATTTAGACAGATACACATTGTCACATCGGAAAATACTTGGTTCAAAAATTGAAACCAATATTCGTATCTTCAAAATTCACGTAAATTGGGTATTGATTCAAGACATCGACGGCGCGTATTGTTCCCCACGCGCCTCAAAGAGTTGCCAGCAAACCGTAGTGGCCAGCAGGGTCGAAGCCCACTGAGGCCAAGGATTTGTTTCTGAAAGAAGATTCGGCCCCGGTATGAAAGGCAATGAAGGAATAGAACAGGAGTGGGTTTTTAGTCAGTAAAAGTCTGACATTATATGTAATTGGATGATTTTCCACCTAAAAAAAAACTTTCGTCTTTATAACATTAGTGTAATATATCGTGAATCGGACGAAGCCTAGTCGTTACATTTACGAACAAAATCTACCCCTAACATTTAGGTCCAAGGCTATGAATACAAACTAAGTACTTAGTCACCCTCATGTCTCATAGTTTTCCACACAAGTATAATAATATGAGTACCTACAGTAGATACGTAACATGTTTCCTGCATCCACACCGACTGCCGTTCACTTATCAGTTGCCAAGTAGGTGGACTAGATATATTTTATGCTGTGGTACAAGTTACAAGCGGATTAGATTTTAAATTTGACATAAATATGCTATCAATAGTATAAGTAAGTCCGGAGTGGTGACCAAGTTTCGCAGCGTTAGGTCTCTCACAAAGTGGACCGATGTCCTTGTGAGGGTAGCTTTAAGCGTTGGATGTTAGACGACTTGGGGATTTCTATGTACAGCAGTGGACACTATTTGGGCTAAAATGATGATGTTAATGATATCGATAACACTGATACCTAAGTATTAATATAGTGAGGGGTTTTTTATAACATTTTTTAAATAAAAGAGTAACGTTGAAGGTTGTTCTCCATAGGAAACGACCAATTGGAACCGTGCATCAGCTTCTAACGGTTTTATACATATTTGAAAGTAAGTAACCTATCTGAAATAAAATATTTTGTAAGTAAACGTCCTGTAGTTTACTTTTTGAGGCGGGTTTCTGAATGAAAAATTTGGAGTAAAAAACGTGTCAAACCCTACTTTAATGTCAACTTTAGACTAGTTTTCGGGCTACATACTATTTAAAGACTAATCAATCAGTAACCTTTTTAACCGCTTTTCTACAGTAATATTATAAAGAGATAAAGTTGTGTTTTGTTTTGTTTTTTTTTGTTATCTCTGAAAGTACTGGAGCTTTCTACCGGTGTAAAAATTTTAACAATCAGATGTTAACATTTTTACACCGGTAGAAAGCTGGTTAATTCCCACAGACATTAAACATATAATTTCTGAGTGACATAGGCTAAATTTTATGTACGCGAGTGAAGTCGCGGACGAAAGCTAGTTCTTACTAATATAATAAAAGCGAAAGTGAGTTTGTTTGTTTGTTACGTCTTCACGCATAAATGGCAAAACCGATTTTGATGAAACTTAGTACACGGATAGACCATGTCCTGGAATAGGACATAGGATACTTTTTAGCCCGGAAGTATATTCCCTTGGGATAATTTTCTCCTATCACGCGGGCGAAGCCGCTGGGAGCAGCTAAGTATAATATAAAACAGTTTTTAGTAGCTTGTAACTCTTCACTTGAACCAATCCAGCAGATCAGGGGGCTCAAGTAAATCGTCTCAGCGTGTCGTCGCTAGCCGGTCTGCGATGGACGCGCATCACATGCATCGATACACCGGGGGACAACCTGCCCCGTGCGGCCTGCCCTACTCTGTTGGGTACAGGATTATGATTATAGAAAACATTTGTTGTTATATATATGTACCCTTATGTTGAAATATGTCATTTGCTCGACCAGATTCAATCAAAGTGACAGTTATCGCTTGTTATTTATTCCCTTGTACGATTTTTGTTGTTATGGCTATGGATTTTAAAGGTTTGGACAAATTTTCCAAACTCACCCACCTCGCACTCCATAGAAGGCGTTAGATAAGCTCTCCAGCTCCAGTAAGTGCCCATTTAGTTAAAGAGTGTGCTAGTAGAAGAATAGTCAAACAGCCTGAAATAATTTTAAAAGGAAAATTGATTCCTAGTAGCTACAATCTTTAAAGGCAAGCACGCTCCACCGTCCACCATATCGTCGCTTACCATCAGGTGAGATAGTGGTACTATCTACGAGCCTATCAATAATAATAAAATAAAGGCTATTAAAATGTCAAAAAAGTTTTCTTTCTTTAGAAGTGATGACAAACGTGTTCCGTACTTTCTTTTATGTGTTCATCAGTTAAAAAAATCATATTGTTTACTTTAGAAATTGTCACACTTTTTAATAGCGACCCCATATTATTACAGCCTAGTGTATGTACAAAAGATTAAACAGATAATACTGTCACTGTTTCAATTATTTCACAAATCAAGTCATAAAACTTTAACAAAATGGACCGCTAGGTACCTAGTTAGCCCATTTATGTCCCACTGCTAGGCGAAGGCCTCCCTCTCTCTTTTCCACACACGTCTGTCTTCGGCCATTGTGGGCCAGTCCCTCCAGTACTTATCAAGCTCATCTCTTCACCTTAGCCTTGGTCTGCCGCGATGAACACATCACACAACATTATCTAAAATTTACTAAAATATTTTGTGTTCTTGAGCAGTTACCTATACCTTGAAATAAGTGAATGTCTCAAATAAAGCCACCCTCTGACATCTCAATAGGTACTATACTATCATACACATTAACATACATATAAGCACAAAATACATAAACATGTAAATATTAAGATTTATCTGAACTATGCAATATCGTTAATCTTCTCCCCCTTGATCGCCGTGACTGCGTCGTTGCGGTCTCTCTTATTGAAATCGATCAGTTATGGGCATACACCCTTTATTATTATCCTATTTAGATGTATTACTAATATGTATGTGTTCAGCGACCCTGGAATGCGAAGGGTAACTGAAGGAATGCGGATGGGTCTTGACAGACAGACATACAGACTACTATAAGGTAGCCGTTTTTTCCTTTTGAGGTACCTACGGGACCCTATAAAATGTTTAACAGTATACAAAAGATTTAAGGACGTTAGGTGATATATCTTTGTGCATTTCTTCTCGATTGATCCATTTGATGGTACCCAAACCAAAAGAATAAAAAATTAGACATATTATGTCATAACACGGACTAGTCATAGACTTTCGTCTTGAGACACTGGTATCTCAAGACGAAATTAACTTAATTGACAATAATTTTTTTTGTCAATTAAGTTAATCTCACCTGATGATAAGCGATGATGTGGCCGACGATGGAGCACGCTTGCCTAGAAGTAGCCTATTCACTCTTTGCTTAAAGACTCCCTAAGTTGTAACTATCAGGAAACACTGACTCCGGCAGGGAATTCCACTCCTTAGCTGTACGCATAATTAATGTGTTAAAATACCGCGCAGTTTCCCGAACGCTGTCTAGCCGAGTCGGATTAGACGATTGACCTCTTTCTCGAAATTAAACCTATATTACTGAGCCGTCTGTCCAAGGTAAACGTAGTCATCTACAAGTTTGAGTGTAAAGTCTCCGATTTTGTAGGAGTGGGTGCTACGCTAATTCATGGTTGTTCCGCTCTAGAATCAGTGTTCCCTGATAGCTACAACCTGAGGGTCTTTAAGTCAAGAGTGAATAGGTTACTTTTAGGCAAGCGTACTCCATCGTCACAGGTCAAGCGCAAGCCTATAAATCAATAAAATTAAAAAAAAATCATTTCGCCCTTCTTCTTGCTGAACAAACCAATCTGTGATCGCTTCTTCTTTCAATGTCCCAATCGTAGCGACCCCGTCTTAAAAACTGTAAATGTTAGGTCTAAACCCAGAAAGGCACTTTGTGTAATTTATTTTGTCACCACTGCTCTCAAAACGGTGAAGGAAATCGTCGTGAGGAAACTGGTGGGAAGTAGCATGCCTTATAATTAAAAAAAAATCGAAGACATGTGATATCTATGTATGTCATCCAATAACTTGTGTTGATAGGTACTACTTGGACTCGTGTGAATTATGGACCATTCTGAAGGAACATTGGAAATATAATAAAGCTGATATACCTACTCAAATCGTCCTTATTGCTTATGCTAGGTACTAAGCGTTTTAATCGTAATTATTCAGCGTTTGAATTGTTATTTAATTTGAAATTCGAATTCGAATCAGTTATTGGTATGTTTATATTCTACGTAAGTACAATTTTCAGATGCTTTCAGTTAGAGTTACTGTTTCAGGTCTATTTTCGAAACAAGCTTTTAATGAAAATATTTTTTTCATGGCAAGCTTTTATAGCTATACATAAAATATATAGGTATACCTATATATTTAATACACGTCAAGACGAATCATACAAACTCAAACTCGATGGGGTTGTATCTAACTACCAAGTTCCTATAGCCACCTTCCAGTTCCATCATCAGTTCAGCTCAATCGGTATCCGGAAAGTGGGTCAAATTTAATTTACAAGATTTGATGACAGATAAACATCGGGACAGGTGAAACTAAGTAAAAGCTTGTAAAAATCTCGGAAATTTACGTCAATGATGCAATAATCTCCACGCGATTTCACCTCAGATTTTATGCAGTATCGATCCCAAACCCTCCGTGTACCAGAAAAACGTACAAAAACCTTGGGCGATACTATACATTTATAATAAACTGCCATTCTTGAAAGACATCAAACAAACTCGACGCAGCCCACTTCGACCCTTCCAGAAAGGGGTGAAGAAAAAAAATCGGCCTAGCAAAGACGCAATTACTTCTACGCAAAATTTTTACACCACCTTGGAAGTCTAACGCTCTAAATTCAACGCAATAAAGGTTATTTTCCCGTAATTGGCGGTTTTTTCTAAGCAACTGTACTGCGGTCTAAGTGCTTGCTAAAAGCAGGCTGTATCAAAGAAATACGTCTAATGAATCTATTGATAACTCTAGTTATGTGTGTGTATTTTTAAAACACAAACGCAGAAGCGGTGTGTGTGTGTGCAAGGAGGGGAGACGCTAAGAGATGCTTTCTTCGGACCCTCGTTTCTTATAGGAGTGCCTGTTGGAGTTGATATTTGCAGTGAGCAGTTGATTTTTTAACGATACTATTTTTACCTTTTATAGCAAGAAATTTACTACAATATACTTAAAAACAACTAACATTTATAAAAAATTTAAATAATTATCATCGTTAATTCAGCCAAGATGTCCCACCGCTGGACATAGGCCTCCCTTAAGTGTCACCATAATGACCGGTTCAAAGCGTCTTGTGTGCATAGGATTCCCGCGACTCTAACCAGGTCATCGGTCTACCTTGAAGGTGGCCTATCAACGTTACGTTTTTCGATTCGCAGTCGCCACTCCAGAATGTCGGGTATGAGTTGTTTGTACGTTAACCGCGTTTGGCTCTCTGATTGGTTAAGAGCTTGGAACGGGTCAATCGGAGCGCCGTGCATCATAAACGTGTAGATAACGTTTACGTCTAACAAGTTCGCACTAGGCACACTGAACCTTAAATACCTATTCGTAAATACATTTTGTTTGATTGTTTTGAAGTTTATGGCTATTAGAGCTGCAGTATTCGTGAATAGTTACTTCTAGGCAAGCGTGCAACATCGCCGGCCACATCATCGCTTACCGTCAGATGAGATTGTCATCAAACGCGAGCTTGCTTGTTGAAAAATGCTGTCGCTTATGTTACTTTATTTAAATGTTCCTGTACCTCTACCAAAAATTTCGTTCAAGAAAAAAAAGTTTTTGTTATTGTTAACCAAAAGTATCAAAACCGTACACTCACACAACAAATCACTCCCCTTATTTCACTCGAGTCGGCCGATCGTCTCAAACTCGCACCCACACATACATCGCGCACTATTCGCATACACACACGCACACTCGCCGCTAGGGGGCGCGCGCCCTTGCAAAACTCCTCCTTTATATTTTCTTGCTTTGTTATGTAGAAAAAAAAATAATAATAGGAGAAAGGGGATCTTAAAATCGATACCCGAATGGCGGTATGTACTCATTATTGAATCGGTTTTTTGTTAAGTGGTTCTTTTTTTGAATTGCAAAATGGCGGGCGATTTGATTTCGCAACTTAAAAATGTTGCCGTGAACTTGTGAAATATAAAACATATCATAATGAAAACGATCTCACTACACTAATTAAAATGCTTGTGATTTACTTTTACAATACTTTCTATACTACAGCATCGTAGTTTTTGTAGGTAGCAGTTTTTATTTTACTGGAAAAACTCCATTCAGATGAGAAATCTCATTACATTACATTACATTAAACGAGGGGATTTCGAGCTGATAACTGAAATACAGGCTTTGCCTAGTTCGGTTCCAGATGCACGATTCAATTGTTAGTTTATAAATATATTGCTAAATGAAATCCAAATTATTATGTTTTTCTTGGAAATATAAATTACAATATTCAATAATATTCAATTTAGATGAAATATTCCTATCCAGTAATATTCTATTCATATGAAATATAATATTGGTACCTACATTCAAATGAAATTCTATTCCAATAAATCAAAATATACAATGTAAAGCTGCCGTTTCAATTACTTATTTAACTGTACCGTTAATTATCTCATATTCGAAGAATGAACATTATGCACTAATTGGTAATTGAATCTAATACCCAAAATTTACACACTTGTAAATTTTTAGAACCAGGTCAAGGCTAAACAGATTGTCCAGTCACCCTACAAACACACATGGGGCAGATGGGCTGAACAAAGTAAAGAAGTGGAGTGACCGCTTCAGGTATTATAGTAAGCCCGTATTGTCCCACTGCTGGGCAAAGGCCTCCCTACATTATTTCTAACGATCACGCGCTTCCTCAGTTTCTCGTTCCAATTCTTAAGATATCCAGGTCATACCGCCATCTCCTTCGTGGTCTGCCGCAGCCCTGTGTCGCTGTGTCTGGTCTCCAATCCTGTATTTTACGGGCCCACAGCTCGGCAGACATGCGGCAGTAATGTCTTGCCCAGTCCCATTTAAGTTGGGCAGCCCTTTGAGCCACATCAACGATTTAGGTAAATGACGTAATAAGTTGAAACAAAATGAATACTTACGTGATCATTGTGCGTTGCTTTAAATTCAGTTGTTGCAAACAACAAGGCCGTTTCGTATTTGTTGATAAATTGGCATAACGTTTACTCCTAAGGTAAGGCTATAAAGTCAAGCATATTGCCTAGTCTCACGTCCATTTTTTCCTGCGTGATAAGTTTTTAACGAAAATATCTTTCGTAGTGACAATACAATACAGTTGTAACACATTGTAAAGTTTTTGCTGAAGTAGTAAACACTACAATAAAATTCTCAGCCAAGTTTTTACCGAGATCGCGGCTGTTTTAATGATTCCACATATTGTCCAATTGTACAAACACTTCAGATAAAAACTAGACTAATTTTACTACACAATATCCACCAGGAATTAATTTACAAATAATTAAAACAGTTAATTTCACTCAAAATTCCCGCCAAACAAAAGACCATTAGCAAAAATTACACTAGAAAAAAAAAAACAAATTACTATCATAGACAAAAACTGTATCACTCCGAAAAGTTCGCACATGCGGCTAATTTAAAAATCGAATTTATATCTTTTCGAATAATAATCGCTGTCCCGCATCGGGATTCACTCTAAACTGATTCGGATACACGCGAACTAGCCGTTGGTGACCTAAATAGCGATTCAGAAAACATTATAATAAAATAAAAACCGGTCTATCGAGTACTTTGTCTTTTTGTATTCACAAAAGATCTATAGAGAACCCGCGGATGCTGCGTCCGTCGCGGTTTTCATGCGTATTAAAAAAAGGAGAATTAAAAAAAACTGGTTTTAAATTTGTGAATGAGCTTTTGTACCCTGATCGGTTATTTTGATTTATTCGATTTTTAGAACGCGAGCGGTGTATGGGAAATAAAAAGAAGATGCACGTTCAACAGGTACTGGCGTGGGGAAAAGTGTTAGCGTGTTACTCGGATTAGAACGGTTTTGTTACTCCTGATTGAAGAGGTTTGGCAGTTATGTCATGTCATGTGTGCTATCCGTCTGATAGTCCTTATGAGTTGACGGTTTTATTCATGCTCTTTATTGGATAGTGAATCAGTTTTTGAATTCCGGAACTCCGTAACTCCGTGTTTGATGTTTCGTATTAAGTAATAAAGGTAGGGTGTAGTATGAGAATGAAAACAACATAATGAGATTTCAGGTTTATTAACAAAACAAAACAGCTAATCAAATTACTCAATGCTACAACACATTTATATTTATATGAATCTATAGAAAATTATGGAAAAGTTTTATTTATCAGAAACGTAAAAATAAGTTCAAAAGTAATAAAATATTAAAAATAAAAATACAACTTAAACAAAAACTAAATAAAAAGAACATAAATTAACTAAAAACTTATACAGTTCAGATAACGTTAACACAAAATCAAATGCTCAAAATTAAAGTATAAAATAAAAAAATAAAAGTAACGTAACAGCTTTGTAAGGGATTGTATTGGAACCCGATTTTTATTCTTTGGTGGGGTGTCAGTGCCGATGTTTGTGTTTCTACAAAACGGTACATAAATGACAATATTTTATCTGTTACACTCCAATTTACTATTCCAAGTGTGTTTTAGAGATTTTTATCAATTAAAATCGGAATTGAAGCTTGAATTTGATGGTATTCAGTGTTTTGTTGGCTCACACTGTATACAAACAGCCTTATCTATAAAAGTTGCTAACCATAACCATAGACTCAGTTTAAATACTAATTAGTAAATTCTAAATTCAATTTATCCATTTTTTTTTAATAATTTTTATCTTAGTAAAATACACTGATTCATATAAAAGTATCATGACACTGAAATATAATAAAAATCACTATAAAATAAAGCCTAATTAAAAACATTACAATAAAAATGAAAAATCGAAGTCAATAGAAATAGGAAATTTTGAATGAATAACTTACTATTCAGTATTTAAACTAATCGCATATCGTGAATCATATTTTTATTTGTTTTTTTTTTCTAAATATGGGCTTTTGTGTTAGTTGACTAATGTAAATAAAAAAAACAATGGTCAAACCTTTGGTTGGTACTTACTTAAAGCAAAAAACCTAATGGTATTTTAGTATGTGAGACTTATAGTGAGTAGCGATTTCGAAATCTACACTAATAAACTAAAAATTTGTATTTTTGTGTATGTTTGTAAATTATAAATTCATAAACTACTGTACCGATTTCAAAAATTCTTTCATCATTGGAAAGCTACATTCACCCTGAGTAACATAGGCTATATTTATTGCCCTGCAAAGTCGGGACGGGCCGCTAGTAGAGTATAATTTAGTGTTTGTACCTACACTATTTTTTTTTCAGATGATTACAAAACTGTAGTCAAATATTTAAACTTTAAAACTCCGAATCGGGCCAATCGACAATATTAATTTTGCTTAGCAAGTAAAATATGCCAATTCTAAACAACATATGTTTGGAATTAACTCTGACAAACAATTAGTTCATAATGTAGCAGTAAATGAACTACTACAGCTACTATATTATGTTATTAACCTTGATTACGTGAGCCTCTAAATTGCTCGTTGATAAATCTATTGATATCAACAAATTAGGGAATTTTGGTTTGTGTATAGGACTATCAAATAGTTTGGTAGGCATTACTAAACAGTTTCGGGAAACGTTTAGCTGCCTAAATTTATAAAATAATAGAGAGAGGCGATTAGAAAATTAGAATGGAGTTTGTGTTACATATTTCATTCGCTAAACGCTAAAGTGATTTTATTTAATTATGACAACAATACTTAACTGCTCTCTTAGGGTAATCAATCTTAATCATCTTTATAAAATCAAGATTGTACAAAGTAAATAAGTATTTTTTTTCCGCCAAGATGATGGTGATTTTTACACAAAAATAAAATTAAATTAGACTAATGACGATTAATTTGATCAGCATAACGTTTTTTTTCATTTCAAAAAGAAATAGAAGCTAGAAGGAATGGAGCTATTTTAATTCATGAACGCCGGCGTCCGCGCATATATTGTCTTACTATTGTGTCTCTAATTGACGGTATCTGAAGAGCAAAGGCAGTTTATATTTTTAAATTTGGAAACATATCCATAGACTTTTTTAAGTAGCTTCAAACACCGAATCTAGTATGTAAACAACCAATGAAGCAAATAATAAAGATGTTGCAAGCTGACTACAACGAGGCAGAAATAGAGTGTCAATGACAATAAAATTATACGACAGCAATTGTTTCTATAATGGGCAATCAGGTAAAAGGAAAATGTGTCACCGAAGGGCGGTAAGGCTGAAGTGACGAAGGTGTGGGCTCGTTTATTCTGGTCTTTTCGTATTGACTAACTTATATAATTGTTAAGAATGAAAGATATACTGAACATAAAAAAAAAATACTTTTAAAATTCATTTTGATTATGACTTTATACCTCACAGTACCTACCAGTGTATAAGACTCTTTGAAAATGGTGTTGTCAAAAAAAAAATCAGATAACTAAGTACCTACAAAAAATATGAATTTTGCTAGTGAGTGTACATCACATTAGGAAAATAATCTTCCTTTAAAAAAAAACAATATGGTTTAAATGAGCAAACGTATCGCGAAAAGTAGGAATTAATAAGAGATTAAAAAGTCATAAATAATAACACAATTTCAAACCAGAACAGTACTAAAATAATCCTCTGGTTAATATATTTTTCGTACCTGCGAATTACACATTCGAAATTCAAATTCTTGATTGTCAAGCAAATCTATGGTCATGGTCAACTTTTTCACGTTAGAGTTTTTAATCTAAGCCAACCTCTTTCAAAAATTGTATAGATTGATAAAATAATATTAATTACAAAATATTCAGAGTACGAGAGTATAATGTGGCGCCGGTGTCCGAGACCGGTCCAGCAGCTGCGAGCGATGTCTGTTTGTTTGTTATTCTAATAAGCTATTGTGTACACTCTCCATAATTCAGTGTCCAGTTTCAATAGATATTACTGAATGGAAATTACTGGTTATTTTGTCAGTTTGTTAGTTGGTACAATTCGGTCTTATAAACTTTTGTTCTCATTAGCAATGTGCGTAGTTGTTAGTGTACGTGTTAAGAAAAATTATAGGAACGCATGTGATGGAATGAGTTGATAAGCTCCCTAAGTCCCTGCTGTAACAAATATTAATAAATGTTCTTGTAAAGAACAAATTTTTGTTCTAAATAGTATTTATGAAATGCAATTTTATTTTTCACAATTAAAACGTTATCATGTAAATTTTGTGCTCATCAGTACAATTTCCGTTTAGGATTTTTTTTGTTCTTGGTACAATATACTTACTGATACATTACTATAAATAAAAGTTGCTAGTTAGATTATTTTAATTAAACATTTTTAGTTAAAAATTAGTACATCTATTCGACGCTAGATGGCGTAAAACGATAGCAGCGACACAAGTGGCGATTTGTAGAACTTGATTCTCTTGTAGCGTCATCTGTTATCGAATAGTAAGTACTATGTAGTTCTTGCTACTCACTATTAGATGGCAGTAGCAGCTTTGCTCGAAAACGAAAACTATAGTTTGTTTATTTTTTATAACAGCCTGCAAAGTTAGACTAACGCTCCGAATAATAAAGTTTCATGTTTATGTATGCGTGTGAACTTTTTTACGAACAAGCTGAACCGTGTACCAAACATAAAATATTAGAAAATGCTATGAGTGCCTCATTGTGTTTACATTTAGTAGATATGTTCTTGGCTAATAACAAGAAACTAAACTCAAGTAAGAACTTAGCACACCGGTATCTTAAAACTGGTGTCTCGTAAGTTCACTATGAGATCTCTTCACACTCATTAACAAGTTCATTAACTGTCAAGTAAATAGATACGTTAATACAAGCTTTAAGTCTAGTCAAACTGTCCAGCCACAATTTTCAGCCTATTTCAAGCAAACGGCAGTCAATCTTCCACAGTGTTGGCAGCTGCTCTTCCTTTGAAAAACACAATTTTTCGCGCCAACGGAGCGTTCTAAAGAAAATTACCGAACGGGCCTGTCCAAAATACCTCGACAACGTTATTTTTACCGTCCGTACACACCACTGTGACTCTTAGTGCGAGGTGTTAAATACTGTTTTTGTTTGAGTTTAGTTTATTGGTGTGTATAATTAATTTGTAGTTTATAGGCTTTATCTGGATAGCCGTGACCTGGTATACACTAACGTGGTTACCGGGCCCTTATTACCGTTAATTTTCAGTTAGTGAGCCTCTAGTGGCGGTCTGCTGATAAAAACTAATCGGTACTACGGGTGTCAATAGCTCACAGTTACGACCACACATTTATTTATTTTGGACCGAAAATGGCGTATAAATTTCGATAACAAATTGAGAGGTTTAAGAGTACTTCATTCTTATGTGGAACACGACATTTATTGTGTTATAGCATAATATCATAATCAGCCTTTTAATGTTCCCACTGTTGGGACTCCAGTGCGTGTTGGTGGATGTCACAAGTCTTCGAGTTTTTGGTTCTAAGACATGCCGATGTTTTCCTTCACCGTTTTGAGAGCAGTGGTGATGAAATAAATTACACAAATTAATGCGCATGGCTGGGTTTGACTCCACGACCACAACTTACAACTCGTAAGTCGAGGCCGTTACCACTCGGTCACCACTGATCATTGTGGTTGCTTAAGTTTAATTTTAAAATAAAAGGTAATTTTTAACCGACTTCGAAAAGGAGGAGGTTCTATGTTCGGCTGAATGTATGTTTTTTTTTTATTTTATTTTTTTGTATGTATATTCACCGATATTTGGGTCAATTGTGAACCGATTTGTAAAATAAAGTTTTGTTTTTATTATTTAAAAAAACCGTGAACGCATCTATTCCTAGCGTAGGTAGCCTTTTTTTTAACACAATAAAACACATACATAATTCAGAATTTACTCAAACATATAAGTAATTGATGTGGAAAACCTGAAACCTACAGCAACGAGTTGTCCTTCGCGCAATAAATTTCTTGGTGCAAAGAGGTTCTTGGCCGCCGGCCAGTTACACGTCACGATGAAGAAAAGGAAGATTAAGATATACTTGTACGAGAATAACTTACAAACAGAGGGGCATTATCTTATTAGTTTAAAATGTGCTTAAGAATGAGAGTCCGAAACACCTAAAAAGGTACTTGCATTTATAAACATTTCTAAAAATATACTGCACTGAATTATACAAAAAAATAATAATAAAGAACCTAAATAGATGAGTTTCACTGCGAGATATTTGCGAACCTATCCTTAATTTCGAGAAAAGAAACTATCGCTATAAAAAAAAAAAAATGTTTATAGTTTGGTAAAAAGGTCGATTTAGCTGTTTTTGAGAGATATGATTTTTTTTTTCTTGAAAGTAAGTATAATTTTGCAAACATCTCGTTGTGAAACTGTTGCCATAGGATTATCGTTTTTTTTTTGTGCAATTCAATGCGGTGTATATTTAGAAATTTTGAAAACTGTAAGAGGTGTTTCTGAAGGACTCATCTCTTATGAAAAAAATTTGAGAGCCTCGCATCTCCATTTCAAATACCTGTTACCAGCTTCTGTCAGCGACCTTAACCGCGTAATTTGTAAGGAGGAACCGACTTCTTATAGGAGTTGAATATAAAAATGTCCTTTCTTATTTTTTTCTTTTTTCTGTGCTTTCAATATTCTTTGTCCAAGGGTTTGGGTTGTGTATTGCAACGCAATAATCAATGAATCAAGACTTTACCTTTTATATACCATGTGTAAAGTTAAATGCGCAAAACTTGAAAATAGTTTGATCAGAATAACGAGCTGAATCAATTAAACCACTTTTTAATATAGATTACATTTTTGAAAAAAAATCTTTATTTATAATGTCGCCCTGTCTATTTATGAATAGGTCAAGCTATCATGTGCGTAAACCCGCCGAAATAGGTAAACAAACACAAATGGTTGTAGCCCAATCAAATTTTCTCATACACGGGATAATAAAAGCTCTTATTTCAATGCAGATATTAATTTTAAACAAACTAAAACTGCACATAAAACCTTGAATTTTTTTTTATGATTTTTTTTCACAGTATTAGGTCAATTATATTAAAAATCATTTGAGGTGTCTGAGGTTTAGCGCATTTAGCGTTACACGTTGTGTAATGATTTCACAGTAAAGTCTTTTTTAACTCAAACTTAACTGGTCGAGAATGACTTCTTGTTTTTGCATGTAGAATTACGAATCAGAAACAATTTTATATGGCACCTTTACTTCAAAAGACATTCATCCATATTTATAACATAACACTTAATATCATGCAATAAATACGAACCATTCGCGAATAAGTATGGGCACATAACAAATGAAGAATTACCATGACCCTTCCTAAATAACGGTAGATATTATTAGCATAATGACGACACTGTCGGAAGACACCGACATTAATCAGGGGGTGGGGGGGTCACTCGCCGTGGACGACTTGAGACGAAGGGTGAATGGGATGGTGTTACATTAACCGACTACAAAAAAAGAGGAGATTTTCGATTCGATTGTATTTTTTGTTAGATCAGTTCTACGTAATTTATGAAAAGATGCAAGTGGAGAAAGATTGTCATTATAATCAATTCGAAATTCGTTGTATTGAAAAACGTCGTGTGACGGGGACATTTGTAAAAAAATTAAAAGCCACGAGTTTCAAAGATTTCTAACACATGTGCGAAGTTTGGGCGGATCACTACTAGTATCTTATCTATATTAATTTAGATAAGACGGTTTTACGTAAGTTTGGAGAGGTAGGTACTGTAGAGGATAGAGTATTCAGTTATGTTAGCTTCAGTGCCGTAACCAACCCTAAATACGCCCGATTGCAAGGGGTGTAGGTATTAGGCAGGCTTCTATACCTGCACCCCTTGAAAAAAGTTTGAATCTTACTCACCCAAATTCACCTTATACATAATTCAAAACGTTGTCTCTGGTTTCATCATTTCTGCGTCCATCTAGGGTCTGCGCGCTGTGCCTTGGCCCCTAGTTATAGTACTGATTGGCTTACTCACTAACCTCCTAATGTCTATACATATTGACTTGACAATAACAATATATGTGGTTTCTACAGTACCAGTTGAAATGTAGACATTCATCGAGATGGCCAGGGGGTCATACCGTGTACGACTTAACTCGACGCATGACGGTAATTTTAGAAAGATACGCTACTTGTTGTTAGAATTAATTATGTTATATTGTTTGTTAAGAAAGTTTTGACCCAATTACGATTTTTTTGTTGTATTAGTTATTGTTTTATTACAGTTTATTTATTTAGGCATACCAACGACAGTTTGTGTGTAAATCAGCAAAGAATTTATCTTAGATTAGTTGATTTTGAACGGTCAAGATAAACTAATATTATATTTAGAGCAGTTCGATTTTTCTTCTTGTTTCTGCATATTTAAGTACAAAAATAAGAAGAAAAATCGCACCTGTCAAATTAGTCTTCGAGATTATAAAATAAACCTTACTCTTGATATCTATTTCGAATTCAACCCTCCAAAGAGCAACTCAACAGTTTAAAAACAAAAATACCCGTCGCAAAAGTTTGTTCTATTTTCAAATGGAAAGTCTCTACCAATTAGAAACAGACGTTCAACCAAAAACAAATCTTACCATGAAAAACTTTTTGGACACTGTCTGACATTCGAAATTTAAAAAAGTTGATAAAAGAGGATGATATGTGAAATAGTCTCGTGACACTCGCTAAATGCATAAACCATACGAAACCAAAAGAAAAAAAAACTGTGATAGATAAATTGCCTGAACACATGTTGACAGGTGTCAACTATCAAAATAATTTGACATATACATACAGCTTGCTTTCTATTTGGGCTGGGTACGATTTAAAGATGTTTACTAATCTAAATTAGTGAAATAATTCAAGCGAGTTTTATTTGTAGGGGTCGTGGTTGGCGTGAAGTTTTAACACTTTGCTTCAAACTTTTTTCCCCACATTATTCTATGCAGGCTGTCCGTCGTTTCCTTTGCCATCGTTAAGTGTCTAACGAGTGGCAATTTGCGCGGGAACTCTTATTAGAATTGACTTATTTATTTTTAATGCACTTTGTACGTATGGGTTTCGCATTCATATAAGCTGGTATAGTATAATAGTAGTAGAGTATTGGACTTGGGGATTATGAAATGAAAGGGTTGGAATTGTGATTTAGGAAAATAATAATTTAAGTGTGTACTTTGGATTTTTGGTGTCTGTCTAATTAATGTCGACATGAAAAAAAGTACGTTTAAGTTAAATTCTCGTACCAAGTACCTAAGCAAAGGAAAAAAATCTTTTAATGAGTTTGCCATTCGGTTATACAATACCTACCTACTTAAAATTTCAGTAGTGTACTTTTAAAAATTGAGTTTTGCAGATCACCCAAAAACTTTCTCGTATGTAAAGACTGAAAATAATGAAGTATATCCCAGGAACACTACCAACAGTTCTACACAAATTTAACGCTTCATCTACAGTTATTCCAAACTATACAATAACGGATACCTAACAAAAGATAACCCAAACACGCCCTATATTGATAGAGGCCTGAAATTTAATATGAAGTATTTCAAACTGGCAACACTAACAACGAACGCACACAGGGGCGCGCGTACATACTATAAAGGAACGTAAAACTACACTCACACTAAAGTAAAAACTACACAAATACATTGAAGCGTAAGAGGGGTGTCTTTGTTACACATTAAGGAAGAAGGGCATGAAGACGGGGCGCGGGGGGTGAGGTGGGGCGAGTGGGGTGGGGCTGCCCCACCCCGCCCTGTTTTGTATTCAGCCCGGTCGTCCGTTTACGATTTCGCGCGGGACACTTGGAGATTTCTATTGCGTTGCGTCACAACGCGACAATTCGGTATTTCTTTATTAGAATTGTGGCGTGCCCGCTTTGTTGTCGGGGGAGACATTCAGTTGTACAGAGTTAATCTTTGGCGCTGAGTGCCGCTTATTGTACTTGTTATGCTGAGTTTGTAATAAGGCTAGATAATGTTATAGAGTTTGTTGCAAACTAAAGCGAGCGAAGCACTTAGGATTTGCACAATATCAGTTTGACTGAAGGTGAAATCCTGAAGTGAAAGCGTTTTATGCTAAACTACAAGCATTTTCAAATCTAGCCACATTATAATTTTAAATTAGACGACGACATCTAGAACATTCTTAATTTAAATCTATAAGAGTACAAAGAAGCTTAGGTACTTTGATTTATAATAAAATGTAAACGTGCCAAATTAAAAAGAAGAAAAAAAATACTTTAACACAACAAATAAGAACGTTAATAGTTCTAAAGCCAATTATAAATTATTAACACACAACGATCAATTCAAAAAAGGAACACATTAAAATTCCAATCCAATAAAAGAGCTTCTAAAGCCGAGCCGTTGTAAATATAAGACTAATTTGAAAAAAGGAAAGCGGAGATAAAAATGTGAATGAAAATAATAAAAAAATAATAAAAGTGAGAAAGCATTACCGTCGGAGTGGACCTTATAAGAAGACAATTTTATGCAAATCTTTTTCCGCTACTTTAGCATTCGAGGAACAAACGGCGAGCTGGCTTTAGGGTTGACTTCCAATACTTAATTATTAAAAAAAAGAAGCAATTATGAGACTTTTTAAAAATAAATGACATCAACGTATGTTTTTTTTAACCAACAACATCTAATAATAAAAAGATTTACTTTAATTTTTAAAATAATATTTTTCGTACTGGCATCATATTATTATAGGTATAAAGTTTTGATTTACATGAAAATGATTGCTAAGATTAAGCATGAATTTAATTAAAATATTAATCCGTAACAAACTTCTAGACACACAATTTGTAATTAAAGTTAGCATCGGAGAGCGGCCCGTCTTTTAACAAAATTAAAAGCTTAGCCGAATACCTATGTTAATTAAAAGGTCTGTAGAAGTACGTAATTGATATTTAAACCTTGTGCAAAACTGCAAAGTAATTTTGTTGAATTACTTTAGATTTTAGGCTTTAAAGCAGCCATGTAGACTAAGTACAATTTCAAATAATATATAGTCTATTGGAATTATTAAAATAAAACTAGATTCGTTGAAAACTGACCACGGTTTTATTTTGTAAAGGTGTGTCTTTAAATATGTCTGTTAAATATTGTAACCTCTGCTTTGATAAATATACCTACATGGGTAATCAGAAACAAAACATAATAATATACATATATTTTTTGTATATGAAAGTACCTTATTTATTTAAGTTGTAATATCTACATTTGTACTTAAAAAATAAATAGGAATGAATCATACTCAGTAGTAAGTACTAGTTCGTCAGCATCGTAAGATCAAATGGATTTAAATGTTTAAAATCGATTTTAAACTGAAACGTCAATCGTCAGATTTCTATAGAAAAATCTATTTTAGAAAAATACTTTTTCCGTCTCGTCAAAAGTAAACGAAAATATTTACTTGGAAAATATTTCTTTCTCCACAAAAACTATATTTCGTTAAGCGCCAGCCCTGAGCTAGGAATGTGTTGAAAATAATTTTTCTGTAGTGTGAAGCGACTCACGGTGTGAGCGGCTCTTTTATTTTTAAAAGACATTTGCGGTTCGTTGTTTAAAATTCTTACATTTTTACTGGCCAGCTATTTTTGTTGGGATTGACGTCTTAGTCCAGGTAGATTGTTGTGGTACTTGTGGTGGTTTTTTTTTGTCTATGTTTTTTCAGGTTCCTTTGTGTAATCTACTTTTTTAATCTGTAGAGGTTTTTGATTCAAAGATTTGTTTTTTTATAATCTGCGGCGTAGCGTAAGCTTCTACTATTATTTTTCAATACACTTGCTCGAAAACCCACTCTTATCGCATGTAGGCACTCAATTTACTGTTTTTCGCATTAGTGCGGAAAAATGCACGTGCTCGCCCCACCACAGTTTTATTTAATTTATTGTATCAGGTTGGGCGCGTGTCGACGTCCACGATTCGCACGTTAACCCCCATGAGGCGCGCGCGCGTCTGTCGTTGTTTTTTTATATCTTCAAAGGTTTATTGAAAAACGCCGTTCCGTCGCGTTTGATACAAGTGGAAATTTGTCTTTTAGAGACAAATTTCAAAACCACAAATCACAAAAACAATTATAAACGTTTTTATCTTACTAAAACAAGTATAACACAAAATATCTACAAGCGTTCGTTGAGAAACAAAGAAGCAATGGAATGTCTCTTGTTGTGAAAATAATTGTCTGATGTTCCTTTGTAAAGAGTTTAAAAAAATGTTCACTCATTCTTAAACAAATTCCTTTATTTTACAGAAACTCTTTGTTTGAGTCAAATAATAACATATTTCATCGCTCTGTAAAACCAAAGGTAAACTATTAAAAAAAAAAAACTTTAAATTTATTCAAACTGGTTTTTGAAAACATAAATTATTGTTTTTTTTTCAGAATCGAATTTATATCTTTTGTCAGTTTTTCAAGGATTGATATTTCCAACGCTTCAATCTAAAAACATACTTAATCTGATCTACTTTATTAAACAAAAAAAAAAAAACATAAATGAAAACCATAATATTCAATCGAAGCATTTAAAAAAAGAACAAAACCATAAATAACCGTCTTGAGCTAAGCTTTCAGCTCACGTGCCGTCGAACCCGTTTATACGTTCGAGAATTAAAGAACTGCAGCCGCGGAGGGTTGAATGCTAATGTGAACGGGCCTTAATCGACCCGCCATTACTGGCTTTATTAGAAAAAATATGTCAATGATGTAGTCAATGGTAATTGCCGCGAAAATGGTAAGCCCTTTGAGATTTTTTTTTTGCTGTAACGAAAACGAGTTTCAGAAATAGTTTGATTAAGTTTAAAATACTGTATTAAGTATTTTAAACTTAATCAAATTATTGTGTGTTACTTACTTATTTAATCGTTTATAATAAGTAAGTAAAATAATATATTGTTTGATTGGTGAAAAATGGTGTTGCGTAATATAATTTAAATATACGCAGAGGCCGACCGCAGCAAAGGTAGACGATCTGATCATATCCGCGGGGCAAACTTGGCCAGTGATCGCCTTAGACAGAGAGGTTTGGAAGGAGAATGGCGAAGCCTTTGCCCAGCCGTGGGACACAATATTAAAAAAATACAATTTTAAAAGCGTATCCAATTTAGATTTTTTATTCTTAGGTCTATTCCAGTCTCATTTAAAAAAAAAACCTGGTTCTATTTTTAAAATAATATTCAAAAATGTCATTCAACAGAAAACCAGCCAGCATCACTGATCGCTAGCAAGAACAGAACCGTGTAACAAAACACGTACGAATATGGAGATAACGTTTGTACTAATGAAAAGCAGTGTTAGTAGTGATTGCGACCCCACTAACTGTCTTAAAGTTAGCACACATACACACAACCCAACCCACTAAGGAACATACTAACTACCAGTGTAGCTTGGCCTTTATACTGCTTTAGGTTGATTGCAGACGAACGACAAAGATGACCGGATTTTTATCGTCAAACAATCTTCTATCAAAATCAAAGCATTTATTTCAAATAGACCATTTGCATGCACTTTTGAATAGTCAAATGTCGGTCAGTCCAAGAAAAGTGAAGCTAAATTGCACGTTCCAAAGCGTAGATCTCTACGGAGAAGAACGCTCAAGAATTCCATGGACACTCTTTTAAATCATATTATATGTTACATATGTTTGGTTACATATTTCTTGTATCTTCTTTTATGTGAGCACAATGTAGATAATAAAATAAAAATTAAAATAAAATCATTAAAAGATAGAAACTGAATTAAGCCACTGGCAGCTAAGGGATGACCAGTCTCATCTGACGACACCCATTCACGAGCATGACGCGTGCATCAGCCCCACTCAGCTCAACCATTTTGAAGAGAACTGAATGACTAAATAATCCAAACCAATTATCTAATATACTAGGCTAGAAGGAACGGGGTGGGTTTTTAGTCAGTAAGAGTCTGACACTATCTCCCGCTCCGCCTAAGAGCGGAGGATGTCATTGGATGATTTTCCCCACTATAAAAAAAATACTATCTATGACTGATATGACATGACATTTTCTATTATTTCGGCTAATCAACAAAACAATACAAACATTTTTTAGACTAAAGATTACTGTGCGGTGCCGTGCGTTCACAAACATGTAACTCACAGACACATTACACCCAGATCTGGAGCAATTATAATTTTTGCCACAAAGTATTTGTTCCGTTCGGGAATCAAAAACTCGATATGCAGCACAGCCTGTTCAGCAGTCAATCGCTTCACCACTGAGCCTACTGTGCCGTCTTGAGTGAGAGCTAATTATGAAAATGGTTTGAGCCACGCGGGTCCATTGCTGGTTGGTTGAGATTGGCGCAAGTAAATACATACCCATGAGGTAGTCAATGCAAATGTCAGAACACTAGACTCCGCGGATTCATAGATTAATTTTGTATTCCTATCCCCCCTTTTTTAATTATAGAGCTTTTGGGTATAATGTTGACCGGGCCACATTATCCTCTCAAACAAATACCTATATTGTAATAATAAATAATAATATTGTAAAGTTAACATGTTTATTTAATAACTTCTTCAACAACAAATAAATTTAACTTAACTTAATTAAAACCAAAAAAAAATGGCAATTTAGGGTAAGGCGTCGACTTACCCAATAGACTAGCGGTATTGTCACGTTGAACGGCAATGCTAATTCTTTGACCGAAGTAAACGCCAGCCTTTGGGTCATGCGAAGTGGTTAAAGATAACCAAGATCCTTTTTACTCGCCTATCGTAAACATTGAAAATGGTTTAAAACCTTTTTACTTCATCTTACACAATCGACGACAATCGATTGACGAAAAGGCAACGTAAAAAAAGAAAGAAAACGCCTGAAAACTTGGTTAGTATTCGGTAATTCCGAGATTTACTCGAGTATTTCACAAAACTTGCTCCAGGAAATAGCTGTTTTTTAATAAACCCTTTAAAGTTTTTGAAAAAAGTTGTCGTTATTTAGAATCTTAAGGCTTCTATAGTTTTACTTTTTTTTTTTTTTTTTAGGCAAATTATGAAGTGTCAAAGTTCATACAAAATAGGAGATTTTCAGAGGTCTTTACTGGATTAGTTTTACACAAATTTAGAAATTGATTTCAATAGAAGCCTAGATAATACCTACAAGATACTGTGTTTCCAAAATATCTAATGAAAAATGTGTAATAACGTCATAATCAGTTATGAGCGGTTGTATGAAAAACAAGTGAAAATGTGTGTCGTGATGCACCACCTTAAAGTGTAACCATGGAGTTTCTTGCTGGTCCTTCCCCATAAGTGCCCATGTAGGCCTATGTAAAATAAAAACAGTCTTTTTTTGTAATTCCGAGTTCGACAGAGACCAAAATGTAATATTAGTAGAAAACCATTTGCAATCGCATCACAAAGATGAAGAACAAAGTCTCTCGTATGTGACCAACCTAATGTTAACGTTGGGCAAATATGGAAACTTTGGCCGGAGTTGGAGAGTTCCTGGTACCCTGGCCGGGTGGCAGGAGGTGTACGTAAGGAACGTGAGAAGAAACGCCCGGCGGGCCGCGGGGTACCGCAGCCGAAACTGTGAGCGCGCGTATTGTACAACTGCGATTGCTTGACGATTGTTGTAGGACTGTTGCGATCGCGACCGACTTTTGTTTGAATTTAAAAAAGAGTTAAAATTGTATGTTGGACGTGATAGTGAGATGACTGTTAACGATGGATATTGAGTAATAGCCATTGTGCACGAGAGGATTTGTAATATTTATAAAGATATGTGGTCGAATTTTGGTTTACAATAAAGACTTTCAACACATATGAGGAGCCAAGAATAGCAGTGCCGTTTCTTGAATGGTGTGTTCTCTTACAAAAAAGGTTCCACTTAATAAAAAAAACAATCAACTTTAGTAAAAACTGTTTACAAACCGTAGCGAAAACTTTTTTTTTAATAAAAAAGGGAAGTAGATAAACTGTAGACTTGATGTCAATATTATCAATTAAAATACAAGTACTACCTATATGAAGATAGCTTTGTTTTGAAATTGATTGATTGATATATTAAAATAATAATTTAATAGAAACAATTCTCCATCGTCGACCAAATCATCGCTTACCATTAGGTGAGATAACGTGGTCAAACGCGAACCTTAACATACACAAATAACAAATACCAGTACTACGAACGAATCAATGCGGTTAAAAATAAAAATAAATGTTTTGGTTACAAAAAGTCGATAAATATCAACAAACAATCATCAAACAATCGCTACCAGTTGCAGTTATATAATGAAGCCTCTTTTCTCCAGAAGGAAGGATCCTTAAAGTGTGTTCTATCGATCGCCGCCCACCGACCACTTCTTAGTGGCAGTTGGCGGTGCCATTCATTATGGCGGACAGGACGGGACGACGTGAAACGAGTTGCCGAGGAAGCGAGGACATGTTTGTACGGTTGGGACAAAGTTACGTTGTGACAAGACAAGTGTTCCTTATGGGAAGGAGATTCGGCTCTGTAGGATGTGACTTGGGGAACATTTATTATATACATATTCATTTTTAATTTGTATACAGTTTATTTATTTATTTAATGATTTATGCACACAAAAGTACAGAGGCATGTTTCCTTACAGGTTTTTATGTGTTTAGAGAAAAATCTGGGTTTTTTTCTTAGAAATTTTATACCAGTAGTTCCTTGTAAGGAGTGTTATGAAAGAAAAGTTAGTGATAGCATGACAGATGTCAGGATAGAATGGAAGAGAAAAACGTGTTGCGCCGACCCCAAAAAACAAAGTACAAGGGCAGGAGGATGATGGGTATTGCGAAAGACAAAATGAAAATGAAACAAGATTCTCTTTTTTTTTTAAAGTCTTGAGAGGATCTCAAGTAAAATGGAAGAAGAGTGAGACTGATATAGAATTAGAGATCCATAGCTAGATACGTTTTTGTAGTTGAATTGTTTTTTTTTTGAGGTGGGAAATTATCCAATGACTTCTCCCGTCGTATCACACTTTTACTGAAAAAAAACCACACCTGTGTTCTTCAGTTCTCCTATGTATGTTAGGATCACGGGCTACCTTTACAGAAATTTCCCGTGGCCCTAGCGGGCATCGGCACTGCTGGGCCTTCACGGTTTTGCCAACATCTCTCTGAGTCGTGCCGAGTTGAAATGGACGCGTGAAATACACAATTAAATTTTCTTACAATTCAATTCTTTAAGTTCAATAAAAGATTTTCAGTTGTGTTTTTCTTAAACAAACTGAAATAACATCAATCAAACCAAAACCAAGTCACAAGTGCTCCACAATTATTTGAACGACACGAAATCTGAACCATAGATAAAATCTTCAACTTTTTTTTTCAAGCACAGGCGATGGCACAAACGAGCGGTTATCATCGGCATCTCGAGTGGGTGATTAACTCGGTCGGTACACACATTAATCAAGTCGAGAATGTAAGGCGAGACCGGACGAAAGTGTACCATAGCTGTCCGTGGCTAGCCTGCGGTTGTATTCTCGTTAGCTTTATCGATTAGAACATGTTTTCTTTTTAATATTGAGTAGTGGTATGGATGTGTTCTAATTTTGAATTGATTGTTTGTATTTTTGGCAAAGGAAAAGGAAAGAGTGATGGAAGTTAGCTATAATAGTATTTTTTTTCTATTCTACGAGGGATGCCTTGTCGTTTGAGGAAAAAGACATATCTAACCTTAAAGTATTATTTATTGTTTTTCAAAGTATTCACCTCGAAGTTTTTAAAGCACTTATTCCACTTCCACTCCAAAGTCGGTATGTCCAAAATGGACTGGAACCTTTGCCCACGAAGAGTTTTCCTAATTTTAGGAAATGTAAATAAACCGCTAGGGCTTAGATCAGGACTGTATGCGGGATGTTCAAAAATTTCTACGTTTTCCTGCTTCAAATAATCAATTGTTTTACCAGCGGTATGTGAGCTTGCGTTGTCATGGTGTAGGATGATGCGTCGCTTTGGGTTAGATGTTAGCAACAACAACGATGTTTTCTTCAGTAATGGCGGATTTTGGACGTCCTTCACGAGATTTGTCACTAAAACTAGTATTTCCACGCTGGAATTCTAAATACCACCGTTCAATAGTCCGTAGACAAGGAACTTCATCATAAAAATACAGATCCTCGAAACATTGAATCCGAGAGGCCTAACTGGTCTCCCCGAAAGTTGTTAAAAAATTATAGCACGAACGTTTTCCTTAGAGAGATTCATTTTTGTGCGCGACTTGATAGATTCAAAACAACGCTGTGACTAAATAGTTGCATCAATCCTAATTATTTCAATTGTTATGCTATTCTAAATTTAAACAAATTTTAAAATTCAGCAATTCTAAATTCAAAATTAGCGGGAAATATTTAAACGACAGAACTTAAAAGACATGCCTAGTATCATCTTTTAAATTTTTAAATGATTTTCTTTATAAGAGAAATATTGAGATAATCGTAGTGTGTGATGAGTTTTTTTGAAGATTTCTTTTTAATGCTGAAATGATTGATCATGTAAATAAATAAGTAAGTATGATTTATGGGAAAATTGGAATTAGGTACTTTTTAATTTTATGGCAAACATAAACCGTAACTTATTTTACCACAAATTATGTTATTCTGTAAGCAAGTACCTAAGTATGCTTGATGAAAATTAATTTCCTGATCTCACATATATAAAAGAATATTAAAAAAATATATTCAAACAACAGAATAGGCACGCGTATTAGGTGTCATCCCTCGATCTCGCTAGGGCTGCCTCTCAGGTGTCGCAGTTAATAGGGTTGCCCGTAACGTAAGATCGTTGTGTGTTGCCATCATCATTATTTATGATAAGTAGTCATTGTGTACAGAATACATAGACTAGTAGTTTTTTTTTATACCGTTTTAAGTTTTAGGGTAGAAATTGAATTTTGTTTTTTTTTGGTTAAGTTTATAATTTAGACTGGTTTTTATAGGTGATTAAAAATGCGTACACTATTTTAAAAGGCAGATGTTACTTTAAAATTTCATTCCCGTCAATCATTATCCATTTGCATTTTAAAATGAATCAATGCTATTCTAATAAAGCATTTTTGTAAATTAAATCTATACTCATATATTTTACAGCGGTAAAGTTTGTTTTTTTCATCTCAATCATCAATTGCTATAAATTTTTACCAACAGAAATCTGCTTTACTCCTGAGTGACATAGGCTATATTTTATGTTCGCGGGTGAAGCCGTAGGCAAAAACTAGTTATCAGTATTTTTAGAAGCTTAAAATACTGACAACTAGTTTGTGTTTTTTTCTTATAAAAGTAGCAATGAAGCTTTTATTTTGCTTAGAGGATAAGTATACAAAGCCCCCAGTGTTTTATGTCGTTAATCAGTTATTTGACGCCATATTGTAATTTCTTTTAGGAATTTTGTGGATAGATAGTTAGATAGATATATTCTTTATTGTACACCAATAATACAAAATAATAAAACTACAATAGAACCGGTCGTTATGGCAGCCCTTGGAGAAGGCCTCTATCCAGTAGTAAACGTCTTTCAGCTGACATGATTATGATGATGACAGTTAACAGAAATGTCATTTTTAGATTGTCTTAAAATAAACTAAATATCTTAAATATTAAACAAAACAACCCAAAAATTGCCGAACTCATACATAAAGAAAATATTTTGCTCATAATGTGGGTAATATTGGGTTTTCTGACAAGAGATGAAGTTATGACTTTAATTATAGATATAAAGAGACTATAATTTACTTTATAAGTATCATAAATATCCGAGCAACCTACGTCTTTCGTGAAACCAGAGAGATATAGGTATAATTTTAGTTAGCAAGCGTCGTCGATATAGTAAATGAAGTTTTTTTTTTGTAAGAGGTAATCTCTGAAAATCAATCTTCTTTGTAATATTACGTAATATTATAAAAATGAAAGATTTCTTTTTTTTTTGTTTGTAATAGATAAACTCAAAAAGGACTGGATAGTTTTGTTTTTATTGACTTTTAATGAGTGACGTACGCATATATTTTCACGTATGTGAAGCCGCTGGATTATGCTAGAAATTGTTTTTTTTTGTAAACTTCACTAAAGAGTCTTTTTGTAATTTTTTATAATACTTTTTTAATCATAGCTATCGAGAAATTCCAAATTCAAATATTATTGTCATCAGCCAGTATTTTAAAATCGCTACTCACTATCAATCAAAATTCCTTATTCAAATACTCCCACTTTTTTTCGCCCGAACACTTGGTTCACCATAGACACACAGTACTTACCTAAAACACACGCTACCAACATACACATAATATAACTAACGCTAGCCTTAATTCTACATTAAAGACGACCATCCTCAGAATTGGGCGCTCCTTATGGACGCGGGCGGGTGTGTGCGCGGGTAACGGGGGGTGAGGTAGAGGGGGGCAAGACACTCGATCAATACCCCGACCCGACTTTCAAACTGCTTTCACCCTAACGAAAGTCGCCCGGACTCTGCTCGACCGGACCACGGGAGACGGGTATAGAGATGATGATAACACTGATGGAAAATGTTTTTTTCCTCTGTACGTATAATATTTGGTTTCGTTGGTTTATGTGAATGGAAAGTGGTGATTTTAGTGTCCTTTTTGTAACTTCCATTAATTTTGATTGTATGCCACATTTCAGATGATTACATGTAGAGATGTTTCCAGCTTCCTTATGTCTATTTTAACCTTTCAGGATCTAAGATGGCTGCTTCTGAGAGTCCTGTTGACATGTTTGTTTTCGGAGATCCGTTTCGCAGTGTGTCGTGATTGGTGTCTTGATGCATTTTGATTGTGAATTGTAGATTATTTACGCGGTAAATTATACCTGAAACAATAGAGAATTTGTAGGTAAATATACATTTTATTTCGAATTCAAAGCATTTTAATTAAACTGTTTCGAATAGTCATAAATGGACAGTCTAAAAAAAAATTTAGATATAAAAGAATGTCTTTAGATTGCAAAATTAAGCTAGGATCTAAATTTTGAAATGAGCTTAATTTTGCAATCTAAAGACATTCTTTTATATCTGTTTATATAAAAGAATGTCTTATATATAGCAACAAAGTTATGATTACATCGTTAATGTAGACAATAAACATTTATGTCCTGACGGCATGCTTGGCACAGTGGTTGAGAGATTGGGTGCTGCGCTTCGTGTCGCGGGTTCGATACCCTCACAGAACCAATATTTGTAGTATAGCCTACAGATTGTTGTACCGGGTCTTGGTGTCTTGTGTATGAGAGAATACATGTTTGTGGATGCATGCACGATATAAGAGTCATTTTTAGTTTGGGGCAACGTTTAACAGTTGAGAGAAAAAAGCTGGTTCGATGTTGGGCAAGAAAAAAGTGTCTGAAAAGGCTCCAGCCGCGACAAATTCTTCAAAGAAAAAAATTTGAAGTACTACTTTTAAGAGCTTAGAACACAATAATCATATAGCATCCCAAATCCACAGCAGTCAGTTTAAATTTATTACAACCCAAAAAGAATCGCACAAACAACTCTATACATTTCCAAGCACGTCTTCAGCTCGCTGTCTTCACGTGCGCCCACCCCCTGCGCGAACATTTCGTGCCGACCCCCTCGCGCCCCCGGTCTTATCGGCCTTAGCGTGGACCCACGTATAATTTAATTATATATACCTACCTACGTACTGGCCTTGCTCGCCGGATTTAAAGATAACACTGTTATTAAGGAGCTAAAATAAAGACGTTATTTTAGGTTACTTCGGTCTAAATGTAGACTTTGAATTTGGTTTTCTATCGTTTACATTTCGGGGAGTGTGCATTCGAATTGCACAATTTAATTCCACCAAGGGTCCACCAAGGGAGAGCAGTGGTGGCCGAGTGGCAACTGCCCCGACTCACGAGTTCAAACCCAACCAGGCGCATTACTTTTTGTTATTTATTTCATCACCACTGCTCTCAAAGTGGTGAAGGAAAACATCGTGAGGAAACCGGCTTGTTTTAGGACTAAAAATTTGAAGATATGTTTTTTTTTTTTCGACGTTTCGTCAAAGATGATTTTCCTCTTTGACGAAACCCGCTCTTGGGTAGAGCGGGAGACAGTGTCAGACTCTTACTGACTAAAAACCCCGCGCCGTTCCTTCTAGCCTTCATACCGGGGCACGAGCTCCCTTTCGGACAACCCTGTCCCCAGTAGGCTTCGACCCAGCTGGGCCACTCCTGGTGCTGACAACTCCTTGAGGCGCGCGGGAACAGTGCGCGCCGTCGACGTCTTGGACTCGGTCCATTGGGATACCCATGGCTCGCCGTCCGCGAGCCCGCGTCTACGGCGGCCGGAAATCGCGATCGGAATCCCGGCGACGGCGGCGAGGGCGCCGTTGCCTGATGCGGTCGGCCTCCTCCTTTGCTAGCATTACTGCTTCGCAGAAGGAGGCGACCGCCTGCCATTCCTCCTCGCTCCGGACCATAGCCTCGACCAGGGCCCGGCGCGAGAGGTCTCCGCCGCCGATCGTCCTGTTAGAAACCGATCTAGGTCACTCTTTTTAAAAAAGGAAACACTTTTAGCTGTAAGGAACTAATACACTTTATTTAACTTTTACAATAATTATCGCGAGTGCAACACGCGAGTGCACTGGATGAAGGATGGAAGACGACTGACTGGATGAGTAGGATGGATGTATGACGAGTCGAGGAGTGATGTGTCAGCACTCTGACGGGAATGCAGCGTAAGCTGCTGGCTAAGCCAGAAAGGGTGCAATGGATGAATATAACAGCCCCCCGATTAAGAGGAAACTTACGGGTGGAAAGGTAAGTTGACGATGGAGAGAAGGAAGCTCCAGGTCTAGGAAGGTTTCTCAGGTTCAGGTCATTCGGAGTCGAGGAACAGGTACGTCTTCGGGATCAGGAGATGACATTTCTATGGAGTTATCTGGTTTGGGTTTACATCTAGAAGTTTTAAATGCTTTAAAGTAACGATACAATTTATACGATATAGCTATAACTATAACTAAACTTATTATAATAGTTACATAAGAATAGAAATTACCGTAAAGGACAATATGAGGTTTCTCAATAACTTCATCGAGATTTGTTTTAATTTCGTCAGTTATTTTATTATAATTTGATAAAAGTGAATCTAAATTATTAACGTTTTTTAAGTTAACATAGGGAACTTTAATATTGTCTTTTAGGTAAGTAGTAGGACTACAACAAGTATCATTGATTATTTCAAAGTGTAATATTATTGGTTTTGTTTTAATGACAATACTATGTTGAGGTATCAATTTATAATCTCTACAATAAGCTATACAATGTTCTGGTAAAGTTAATATTCCAGTACCATGGATAGAGAACTCAGATAAGTCTTGATTATTGCATTCTATTGTGAGTTTAGAATTTTGACTTATCACGTATATCCATTGGTTTCTATGTAATTTATGAAAAGTTTCAAAATTACCGTTTACGAATTTAGTATTACAAATGCGTGGAACAGAAGTTAGAGCTTTAGAAATAATCTCACTTTCACATATAGGAACAGCAGATGTGGAATACACACTAGGTGTTTCACAAATATAATATTGCATACTTATAACTTTACAGGAGTTAAGTGAATCTAATTTACAATAAGATGACTTATCTTTAGTTATGCCTATATATTTCGTGGATGGTATTAACGTCGAGTATAGTGTACTATTCACATCATTAAGTTCAATGGGGTAAGGTATAGTGTTATATAAATCAAATTCCTTTGTGTTTACTAAAGGTATTTGTAACACAAATATTATTTTGTTGTCTGCATAATAGCTAGAAACATCGGATATGTTTTCTAAAATGTGGATGTTATCTAAGATTAGAGGTACAGGTAATTGCTTAGAACTAGGTAGAAATCTATAATTATCAACAAGGTCTGCAAAAAGTTGCTTAGGAGTAATAATAGATGGATATAATATATTGGACTTACTAAACATAATAGCACTAATAATATCTTCTAACTTAAATGATAATGTTAACATAGTACTTTCTAAGATATCTGACAATCCTGATATCTTAGATCTCATAAGTAACTTATCTGTTACTAAAGTGATGTTAATTACATCTTGATTCAGGGTATCGATAGCATGGTTTAAACTAGCTTCATTTGCACTAATTTGGTCAATTATTTCCTTTAGAGATGATAACGTAGATTTTGTAACTAACATGCTATCTTTCATCAAGGTTGCTAACTTAGTTTGATCGTTTTCTAAGGTATGGATGGCATTACTATATTTTATAGCGTCATCTTCATCCATATTACCAAACAGTTGTTTAATAACGGAACCGATTCCAGCAAACCAAGCTGATCTTTTATTAGATTTAGACATTAGGTGAGATATAGAGTCGAAGTCTCTTGCTATATCATAGTAACGGGATGACAATGGTTGAAACAGGTAATGACATTCGCTTTCATAATATGCATTACTTTGTTTACATAAATATTTCGAAGTTCCTAGAATGTCTCTTATGTTATCTAGATGTGGTTGGATAAAAGATATGTCTATAGGAATAATAATATCTAATGTGTCATCAGTAGTTTTTAGAGAACCAATAGGGTCGAAATATATGCCTGCGTTGTCAGATGCTGGCTGGATATAGCTCTGACTGTTTGTTGCCACGGACGGATAAATGTAACCAATTCTGGAATGGAAAGTGATTGTATATTACTATACTATACGCTATTGCTAGTATGTAGTTTCATTTCGTCAAAATGATGTTTAACGTGACGTCTATTTATTAGGAGTGATGCGGTGTTATTTCCGTGTATTTTTATTATTTTGTATGGGCCTTTCCATATTGGTGAAAGAGCCTTTCGAAGCCGTAAATGATTTTTTAGATAAACAAGGTCGCCGACTTTGTATTTAATTGGCCTTGTACGAGTGTCGTAATAGTTTTTTGAACTTTCTTTAGATTTTTGTGTGTGTTCTATAGCTTTAGTTCGACAGTATTTAAGTCTGTTTTGGAGTACGCGAACATAATCAGGATAGGTTACGCCTGCGGTCTCTTCGTAGATAGAATCTGGTATATATGGTTTATTTCCAAATACGAGTTCGTAAGGAGAGAAATGAGTGGTTGAATGAATGGCGGAGTTATAGGCAAGCATAGCTGTATATACGAAACGGGGCCAATTATTTTGCTCTTCATTTACATACGATTTTAGATATTCCTTTAGGGTGGAATGACTCCTTTCAAGAGCGCCTTGAGTTTGAGGATGATAGGGGGTACTCCACAACTGTTTGATTTTTAACAGCTTGCATGTTTGTTTAAACAGCTCAGCTGTGAAGTTAGTACCTTGGTCCGTTAGAATCGTTTTGGGTATTCCGAATAATGTAATGAAATGAACAAGACATTCGCATGACTCCTCAGCTGTAGTGTTAGTGATTGGATAGGCCGTTGAAAATTTGGTAAGGTCATCTTGAAGGGTCAAGATGTACCTAAACCTATCGTTACCAGCTTCCGGTAATGGACCTACGATGTCTAATGCTACTCGTTCAAAGGGACGAGTGGATAGGGATGTAATCTGCATGGGAGCACGATTGACTTTTCTAAGGGCTTTATTAGTCTGACATTGCGGACATTTCCTCACATAGTTTTCTATGTCTGATCGCATATTTTTCCAGTAATACTTTTCCTGGATGCGTTTTAACATTCTAGTAGAACCTAAATGACCGGCAATGGGTATGTCATGATTTTCTTTCATGATTTTAGGGATTTCGCTTAATGACGGGTAAATAATAGAATTTTTATAAATATGTACATTAATTTCAGAATTGTGGAACAAGTATAATATAATATTATAAACTTTTAGGTACTGATGACTGTCGAAAGGGTTACTAAAGTCTGAGATGGCTATCTCGGGATCATTTTGGTCTGCAAGACTAACTACTAGCTCATTTCTTATTGATTTGAGACTTTTATAGATGTCTTCATACGTGCAGGTGTCAAAATGATTGACTTTAGTAAAGAGGAAATAATATGTTTTATTTTCAGATTCGTATTTGAGGAAAGTATATAAGGTTCTTTCCAGTAAGGAAAATTCATTCAAATTAGGTATATTAGATATAATTTCTTGGATATATGGGACGGATTCATCCATATCTATAGATGTAGGAATAATGATATATTTTTTATCTGTTTTAGATAGGCTTTCATTATGTTCTATAACAGCTACGTTGGAATTGAAATCTTTAGAGGTGACTTTAAGAAAATCTGAGTAGTTACCATCTAGGGTACCAGGACTACTTGGATTTGAGCTGTCGATTGGTATTTGTGGATTTAAGTGATCAGCAGGTGACGGTATATTTTGGTTAGTCACGTTATCTAGATCGTCAAGATTACCTAGCTCTGGTAAGCTAGTAGGTGGAGCAAGTGGATCCATGAGATCTTCGAGTTGGACCAAATCGTCTGAATCTATCGTTCTGTCGGAGCCAGGTGAGTTTGCATTTTGCCTTGAAGTGCTTGGTATGGGATCTATGGCATTAATAGGTTTAGCTGGAGGATAGCGCGATAATGCATCGGCAGCATTATTTAATTTTCCTTTCTGGTAGACTATTTCGTAGTCATATTCTTCCAGTTTTAATCTCCACCTCTGGAGTTTACTACTGGGGTCAGTGTGGTTAAAGAGCCAACGTAAAGGGCGATGGTCGGTAACGATCAGGAATTTCCTACCATATAGATATGGGCGGAATGTTTTACAACCGAAAAGAATCGCGAGTAGTTCCTTTTCTGTTGTACTATAATTACACTCACTTTTATTAAGTGTACGGGATGCGTAGGCGATAGGTTTATCTCTCCCTATTTCACCTTGAGAAAGTATAGAGCTGATTGCATAGTTTGATGCATCACAGGTTAAAATAAATGGTTTTGAAAAGTCGGGGTATATCAACAATGGCGCTGTTATGAGTTTGTTTTTTAGGATTTCAAAGGCTAATTGGTGTTCATTTGACCATACAAACTCTACGTTCTTTTTTAATAGGTTTGTTAAAGGTTTTGCGATACTAGATAGGTCAGGAATGAACCTGCGATAATAAGAGACAAATCCAAGGAATGACTTAACGTCCTTGGGAGTTTTTGGTACAGGGAAATCCAGTATTGCACTTACTTTTCCGGCATTTGGTTTTACACCTTTATCGGTAATGACATGTCCTAAGTATGAAACTTCCTTTCTTAGAAATTCGCACTTGTCAGGTTGTAACTTAAGTTTAAATTGACGAAGTCTACCAAACACATTTGTTAGGTTATTAATGTGAGAGGCAAGGTCATACGAATATATAACAATATCGTCAAGATAAACAAAGCACTGTATGCCTTGGAGTCCAGATAAGGCTGAGTTCATTAACCTCTGAAAAGTCGACGGAGCGTTTTTAAGTCCAAACGGCATACGTGTGAACTCGTAATGTCCTGTTGGGACCGAAAATGCTGTTTTTGGAGAGTCTTCAGCAGACATGTTGATCTGATGGAATCCGGATGCTAGATCTAACGTGCTGAAATATTTACTTTTGCCTAGCTGGTCTAATATTTCTGCTATATTTGGAATAGGATAAGAATCACCAATGGTTACATCGTTGAGCTTGCGGTAGTCGATTACCACACGCCATTTCTTTTGACCGGACGCGTCGAGTTTTTTTGGCACCACCCAAATTGGTGAAGACCATGGAGACATAGAAGGTTTTATGATACCTTGCCGTAACATTTTATCAATTTGGGAATCAACCTCTTTTTTATGACATTCAGGGAATCGGTACGTCTTTACATGGATTGGCTCATCCGAGGTTGTTTTAATTTTATGTTCTATCGCATCGGTGGAGGTTAGCTGATCGTCAGGTAAGTGGAAGACGTCAGAAAATTGGGAACAGACTGAGTATAGTGCTTCGGTTTCTTCCGAATTTAAGTGGGACACGCGAAGTTCTTTTAGGACTTCTTCTGTGCGTTCAAAGGTATGTGATTCGGCCGTGGTTCCTATAAATATCGAAGCTTGTGGCTGGAAAGGTTCTAAACGCAATTGAAGGTCAGAATTGATCTGTACGGGTGCTTGTAAGGTATTTAAAATGGAAATATTAACACGGTTATTTTTTTTTACTTTAACCATACAGTTAGCTATTAGTAGGTTCCTAGATATGTGTTGATCGATTATTAATCCTTCTCCGATCTCTGGATTCGCGACTGTGCATTCAATGATGACTTCGGTACGCGCTGCTATTGTATAAACGGGTTCATTAAAGTACATTTGAAAATGAATGTCTTTTAAATATAATATACCTTTTTCGTAATTAATTTGGCCGTTCATGGAATTAAATAAATCGTTGCCGACGATGCCGTCATAGGGTATGGTTAAGCCATCTATTAAGTTAAACATATGAGTTAAGTGTTTACAGTCACTGTGGTTTTCATCATGGGTACTTATAGTTATAGGAATTTGTCCTATCGTACTTAGAGGGCTATCGGTGGTTGAGTCGATACCTTTGATCTTGAACTTGATCGATTTATTAATTATAGGCATATCGTCGATAACTGACGTTTTTATAATGCTTATGGATGCTCCAGTATCAACGAGGAGTAAAAGCTCTTTAGAAGACACAGGGGATTTTACTTGTATGTAAGGTAAGTATTTATTTGATATATTTTGTGTGAATTCGTATATGGTTGTATTAATGTTTTCTTTATTTTCAGGATTTAGGATGCAGTCTACGGTTTGGGGCTGGCTACCCTGTTGCTTGACAACATGCGATTTTATGGAAACATTAGAATCTACGATTTGGGGCTGGTTACCCTGTTGCTTGATCCTAACCGAATGACCTCGAGTTTTGGGCTTATAATTACCATGTCCATGGGTCTTTGTGTCAATATTAGTGTCGTCTATTATGGTCACCGTTTGTCCCGTGCGACACTTATTCGGGACATTATTTAGTTTAAATCATGGTTATCGACAGTATCATAACCTTCAGTTTCGGTTAAGGTGTTAATTTGTGGTTTGAAGGACGTGCCTGGTTGGGCATTAGAATTAGAGGGTTTATTTACATTGAATTTCTTATTATTATACTCGCGGAGTTTGCAATTTTCCAAAAGATGTCCTGCTTTTTTGCAATATCGACAGAACTGGTCTTTTGAAGCTGGTTGACTAGTAGAAGGTTTTTGAGTTTGGTTATTATTAAAGTTGTTGGTTCTGTTTGCCCTTGTGTTTACGTCATTACCGCGCAATGTTTTCGCGACCATATTCTGTTTATATGAGTATTGTTGTAGCTTCTCTTCTGATAGAGCACAATTGATAGCATCATTGAGATTTTTAGGGTCCCTACATCTGACTATATTAGCGATACGAGGAATGAGGCCCATTGTAAAGGTGTGGAGAGCTAAGTCCTCCATGGCGGCTACCCTACCAGCAACTTCGCCCTTTTTATGGTTAGTAACAGCGATTTCTGTGAGGAGCTGGGATAGGCAAGTTTCAACCCTAAGTGAAAATTGGCTAACATTTTCCTGGGCACCTTGTCTACAATCTTGGAGTTCTGTTAGAAGGTGAGCGTAGTGTTTTCGCTCCCCGAATTGATTTTGTAAGAAATCCCTGAGTGAGGGCCATGTTTCAAACTCTTTTATCGAGCACGCTATTTCGGCTTTGCCGTCTAGCTGGCTTATGATATATTTAAATATTATGTCTTGCTGATTTGCGGAAGCTAGGGAAATTGCATTGTCGCAATTATTTATGAAAGCGTTTAGTTTTTCTCGGCTACCATCGAAAGGTTTTATGAATTTTAGGATTACGTTTAAGGTTAGACCTTCTTTAGGTTCATCCTTGACGTTCTTGGAACTTTGAGACATATTGATAATAAATATAAAATAATACAAAAGTTAACAAGCAAACCCTGGAAATAAAATTAGTATAGCTTATAAGTCTACACAGCAAATCTCGTCGAACTGTTCTTATCGCCGTCTACCGGAACTGCGTCGGGTCACCGTCTAGACAGGACCATTTGTCGCCTTGTTACAATGTTGCGGCTATGAGATAAGCCGTCGAAGGTAAGTTTGATGGAACTTTGTTTAATCACTGGTAAATTATAAGAAATGATCACAAAACTCACAGGAGCACCAAATATGCGTTCTTCATGCTTATGCTGGAACTGGAACTGGAGCTGGAGTTCTGGATACTGGAACCGGGGCTGACCTTGAGCCAGGTCGGTGCTGGGTTTGGAGACGGGAGACGCTACCTGCGTCACTGCTCTTGCCACTTACTGCACAGTGGACCGGCTATGAGGCTCACGGTGTGGTGTACGGGATACACCTGGATGTTGCGAGTCGCTTCGTGGAACTTATGCACTCACTGCACTTCACTGGTATTTTTCACAGGTTTACGGAGGAAACCAAGAGATTTTCAATCCCTTTTCCGCTGCCACCAATGTTAGAAACCGATCTAGGTCACTCTTTTTAAAAAAGGAAACACTTTTAGCTGTAAGGAACTAATACACTTTATTTAACTTTTACAATAATTATCGCGAGTGCAACACGCGAGTGCACTGGATGAAGGATGGAAGACGACTGACTGGATGAGTAGGATGGATGTATGACGAGTCGAGGAGTGATGTGTCAGCACTCTGACGGGAATGCAGCGTAAGCTGCTGGCTAAGCCAGAAAGGGTGCAATGGATGAATATAACAGTCCCCACGAGGGCACGGCGATGCTCCGCCCAGGCAGGGCACACCTCGACTGTGTGCTCCACCGTGTCCTCCGGGCGTTGCGCACAGTGGCGACACCCGGGCGTCTCTTCCGCTTGAATCCGATGCAGGAACCTCCGGAACTTGCCATGTCCGGTGAGGACCTGCGTCATGCGGAAGGTAAGGACGTCGTGAGGTCTTTCCAGCCACGCCTCAAAGAGGGGACTTACCGCCATAATCGTGGCGTGCCCAATTTGAAGATATGTGACATTCACCGCCACGCACTGGGCCCGCGTGGTGGATTACGGCTCATTCCCTCTCCTAGAGAGGAGGCCTGAGTCCCAGCAAAGGGAACATTATAAGGCCGATTATGCTATGCTGTGCTAAGGGTCCACCACCACATTCATTATGCGTACAGCTAAGGAATGGTATTCTCAGCCGGTGTTTCCTAGCTGGTTACTTAGAGGAAACACCGAAATAAACTCAGAGGTCGAAGTCTCTTTTAAAGTTAAAACAGTAAACATGTAATGGTCAAATCAAGAGAACCACGCAGATCTCTGGGCAATGAGAGAAAAATAATCATGATTTTTCAGCAATGCTTTTTTATATGGGCTTGCATTTGACCCCTATCTCATCTGATAATATGTAAAAGTGATGTTTTTGAAAAGTTCCCAGTGATTGGTGAAACCATTGAATAATATCAGCTATGTTGCTGAGTTAAAATATGAAAATTCGGTTTAAACTCATGAAAATTCAACGACGCATTTTCCGAGCGAGTGACCATGAAAAACATCGGATTTCCTTCCTTTTGAGATAATTCATTTCATCTCAAACAAAAAAAAGTTACGTATCGACGTACTATAGACGTATCGGATGCATCGGACGCTACTCTAATATCAAAGTGTGACATATGACAAGTGAGAGAGTAGTGTTAGAGTTTGACCAATACTTAACTTGAAATAGTTACATTAGTTACTTAAGAGGGTCCTTCTCCACTCGCTTATCGTAAACATCGAAAATGTTTTAAAAGCTTGTTACTTCATTTAATGCAATCCAACGCGATGTTTGACGAAAAGGCAACGCAAAAAAGAGAGATAACGCCTGGAAACTCTGTTAGTATTCGGTAATTCCGAGATATTTACTCGAAAATTTCACAAAACTTGCTCCAGGAAATAGCTGGTTTTTTTAAACCCTTAAAAGTTTTTGGAAAAAGTTGTCGTCATTTAGAATCTTAATAAAATTTGCAAGGTCTCTAGAGGATTACTTTTTTGACTTTTTAATTTTTAGGCAAATTATGAGGTGTCAAAGTTCATACAAAATAGGATATTTTCAGAGGTTTTTACTGGATTAGTTTTACACAAATTTAGAAATTGGTTTCTTTAGAAACCTAGATAATATCCACAAGATACTGTGTTTCCAAAATATCTAATGAAAAATGTGTAATAACGTCATAATCAGTTATGAGCGGTTGTATGAAAAACAGTGAAAATGTGAGTCGTGATGCACCACCTTAAAAACTGCAGGAACGTGAGAAAAGTAAATAATTGTTTACTCGTATCTTTACCTACTTGTAAAAGAAATATTAACTGGGTTGAGTTGCTTAAGATTTGTTTTAAGTGGAATTCAGTAGGTACATAGCTTCTTCCGCTTTGGGTGAAGTGAGAGAGAGTGACTTTTGCTGAGTAAAACCTATCGGTATTCTTTCAGTTGACTTTTGTGTTCCAATGCGTTCTTGGTGACGTCATTAGAATATTAATTGAGCTTGAGTAAGATAGCAATATCAAAAGTCTGTCCCTGTACAAAAAATTCGCACTTTAAGCTACTACTACATTAGACCGACGCACACATGTAAAATGTCTGATTTATACGTAAAATGTCGTTGCGTGCCATGGATCAAGTGTAGCTCTACAAGTCTAAGAGGGGCCCAGCTGGGTCGAAGCCTACTGGGGCCAGGGTTATCCGAAAGGAAACTCGAGCCCCGGTATGAAGAGGCTAGAAGGAACGAGGTGGGTTTTTAGTCAGTAAGAGTCTGACACTATCTCCTGCTCCACCCAAGAGCGGGGGTTGTCATAAGATGATTTTTGCCCACCGTAAAAAAAAGCTCTTCAAGTCTAGTTTAAATATAAAATGTATGGAGACTGGGCGTGTGTGGTACACGTGTGTTCAGTGTAGTTCTAGCTTTAGACGTGGCGTCGCGTACACCAGCCCGACTTACAATACAAGATATTGTAAAATGACCAAATAAAAAAACGCTTCTATTGACTTCAAATAGCTACGCTATGTTTTATTCATCATCCCGTGAAGTAAAACACGAAGATTTCAATCCCAAATAAAGTACAATAACCGTAAATTAAATCTCCAAAAACTTAAACGAACGAGTTACATGAGAATCAACCCTTTGAATGCTGCGGCGTCGTGAGAAATGCGGAGATGTGGGGTCTCCGCGACCCCAGGTCACTACTGGCCGCGTATCACGGGAGATTGGTTTTAGTACGACGAGATGAGTTTGATGTAAGATATTCTTGTGTTAAACTTGTTTTCTTTGTATTGTTCTCGTTTTGAAAACGGTTCGGTATGGATGGTCTAACTGAAATTAATGTAGCATTTGATACGAGCGGTTTTAACGTTATCTTTGTGGAAAGGGTTATTATTCTTAAGGAAGGGAGCTTTATTATAGTTTTTTATTGTAGTTTTATTAAAAGACAGGCTTAAAAAGATATAATTGTTACTAAATTGCAGATTAATAGCTATTAAGCAACTATTTGTTCATTTCTCTGCATCTGGTGTCCATGGAATTTTGTATTATTCTGTACTTTATAAGTGAGGACTTGTTATTGGCTGTCAGTCTAACTCACTGTTTCTTACCTAATTTGTTTTAGCTGTAAGTTCTCCATATCATTTAAATAAGTAAATAAATAAAACATGTTTATTTGACCTCAAATTAAGTAGGATTACGGCATGACGAATAGAATTATGATTGTCCCTGTATTATTAAAAACTCGTACTTGACCATTATATCCCCTGATAAGCATTGATGTGATCGACGATAGAGTACGCTTACTTAGAAGTAACCTATTCACTTTTGACTTAAAGACCTCTGGATTCAAGCTGGTCTGCGGATTTTTTTAAAGAGTTACCGCAGCCTTCATAAAAAAAGGCAACAGAAGGAACATTCTGAAGGCGCTCCATCCTGAGCGGGGCAAGTTATTTGTTGGTTTTACATATAAAGATGAAATAGGTACTATTGATCTAAATATCTGTTGCTGTGCCCGACAGGGTCCATAATTGTTTCAATTTTTTATTATTTGTGACCTCTTATGTACATTATAGATTGCAATAAAGATGATTTGATTTGATTTGATTTGATTTGATCTTGTTCTATGTAAATACATTGGCACGTAATAATATGACAGAACTTAGATATAGGACTAACGTAATTATGCTTAATTATAATGATCATTGCTCACAAATAAATAATTATCATTATTGGTCCAGATATTTGATTCTATGTAAATACACTGGCTCGAAATAATATAATGAAACGCTATATGATTAACTTAATGAAACATGCTAAATTATAATCATCAATGCTCAAACATATTAGACTGGCGGTTGGTCTAGTGGTTAGTGGCCCTGACTGCTAAGCCGGAGGTCGTAGGTTTGATTCCTACCCAGGACTAATGTTTATGTGATGAGCATGATCATTTGTTCTGTGTCTGGGTGTAATTTATCTATATTATGTATGTATTTAGCAATATATAAGTATTTTTATCAGTTGTCCACCCATAACACAAGCTCTGCTTAGCTTGGGACTAGACGGCGTTGTGTGATAGTTGTGGAATATTATTATTATATAAAATTGCGCACTCCATCGTCGACCACATCGTCGCTTTCTATCAGGTGAGACAGCGATAAAGCGCGAGCCTATCAACAATTAAAAAAAAATATCAAGATATTTTTGGGTTTTAGAGAAATGAATGTCATCAGTTACTTGACTGAGTTACAGCCGTGAGAAAGGTCCGTCAACCGTCAAGGCAAGCTGACCCAGGTCAGATTGTGACCCGCCGTGACCCAAGGGTTACAGTAACCGGTAGCTGTTTGGAAGGGTAAAAAAAGGTTTTTTGTTTGTAGGAGGTAATCTCTGAAAGTACTGGTCCGATTACTAAAATTTTTTCACCGATAGAAAGCTGCTTTATTCCATAGTGACATAGGTCTAAATTTTTCATTTTTACGTGGGCAAAGCCGCTGGCAAAATCTAGTTATATAATAAAACGGGCTGTTTGAGTTGTCATAACTTGGAATCGAACAGTTTTTGCCCGCGGTTTCGCCCGCATACATTCTGTGGGTGAAAAAATTTTCATAATTTGACCAGTACTTTCAGTAATGATTTCATCCCTACTATAATATTATAAATGCGAAAGTAACTCTGTCTGTCTGTCTGTCTGTTACGCTTTCACGCAAAAACTACTGAACGAATTTAGATCAAATTTGGTAGGTAGGTAAAAGAGACACTGGAATAACACATAGGCTACCTATAATTCCACTGCTGAGCACGGGTCTCTGCCCGCTCGATAAAAACTGTAGTCCACGCGGGCGAAGCCGCGGGCGGAGAGCTAGTACAAAATAAAACAGACACTTTATAATATTAGTTTAGATAATATACCAATTTTTCATCACAATATACGTTGTGTGTATGTGTGTGTTTTTTTCATTAGCGGTTTCAGTAGCAGTCACATTAACAGTAAATGAAATTGGATTTAGTTTACAATGTTGGCAACAAATGTTTCTTTCTTATGTCATGACACTAGCTGACTATAAAAAACCTGAAGGAATTTAATTCATGAATCCCCAAGCGACCACCGGTGGCCGCGCATCTATTGTCTTACTATTGTGTCTCTAATTGACGGTATCTGAAGGGTTAAAAGACATTTCGAAAGTAGCATTTGTTTTCACATTAATTTTCTAATTACGTTTCTGCAGTGCTTCCAAGAGCTCTTAATGCGATCTATTTTACGACTTAAACTGAACTGTGAATGCTATACAACAGTAAATTTAGATTATGCGAAACTCAAAACACGTGTCTAGTATTTTTATGTAAAGAATTTATGTACAAAATTCCATAACTGTATCATGAAAATTCATAAAGTTATAAACTTGTTAAGCATACGTAGTCACCGGTCCATCCAGGCAACTGAGGAGTTGTTTGGCATTTACACTACGCTGTTTGCTGGCGCCTAATGCCCGCTATGACCTGCCGTGACCTGTGTTGTAGTGTCGTGTCGGTGGTGTCCAACTTGTGACCATTTTAAATATTTTTGAGAAAAAATATGATATGGTGTAAAAACTATTAGAATCCATTCGATACTGATTCTGAACAAACTATATTCAGGTTTCGCATATACTAAAAATTATGTTGTCTAAGGTATATAGCTGCATCGCTCTTTCTCGCTCAAACGATTGACATTTTAACACGTCCTAGTAAGTCCCCTGGTATGTTGTCAGTCATGACAACAACAAGGCAGGCTGACCACGACCGCGGGTCACTACCGCGACCCCGGGTCATCCGGAGCCGTGCGAAGGGTTAAAAACGCTTACTCAGATATTTGAGACAGCAAAACGGCTGAGAATTCTTATTAATTTCCATAAGTTATGTATTCTTCACAGACTGACGCACACGTGGAACACGCCTGATTTACGTGACGCTTAAAATCAAGTGCAGCTATACAAGTCTAGTTTCCAAAATCTATGGAGCCCGACGCACCCAGATCGGCGTGTGTGACATACGTGTGCCACACACGCCGATCTGGGCGCGTTGGTTTAGTCTTTGACTAACATCCAAAAGTCTAAACTTAAGGATTGACAACGTGCTATGAAGTTCAGTATACTAGGTGTTAAAATAATGCATCCAAAACACAGATCGTTGACTTGGCTCAGAATGCTGCGCAGTTTAAGTGGGGCTGGGTAGAACATATCTGCCTCATGCCGATTGAGCGGTGGGCAAGTAAAATACAAAATTGGTGTCCTGAAATCGCACGACGGGGTCGCGATAAACCATGCAAGATGGAGATGGCGGGACGATTTAGATGTCTTCCTTAGGAATTAGCAAGAAGTGGCTCAGAGTCAGGAACAATGGAAGAAATGAAGGGAGTCCTTTGCCCAGCTGTGGGGTAGTATAGGCTAGATACAGTAATAATATAACTAGTCATTATGTTATTTATGATTCGTATGTGAAGTAGTTTAGTGATACTCTTTTTAAGCAAAGATTCAGTGTACGTTATTGGTATTGGATTTTCAATAGTTAAGACCAGCTGACCTCAGGGTGACATTTTTGACCCGCAGTTCATCACAACCGGTGCGTTTTGAAGGGTTAAAAAACCTGTACTGTAGTTTTGTTAGTATCGTGGGATAAATAGGTACGTATCTTTACACGTTGCATCTGTTTCTCATGACCGCGGGATTCGTTGTAATAATTAGAGGCTTGATTCTGTGTTTATACTCAGGAACATAGTTATATCTTTTCAAGACCGGTTTCTAGATTTTCTTATATTTTATTGTTATTAAGACATATAATATTATTGACTCTTAAGTTACAGGGATGAAACTTAGTTTAGAAGACAATGCGTTTAAAAATGAACTAATTATCTTAGCACTAATTGATTTAAAAATCGAGATAGAATTTATCGAGATCGCATCTGTTTCAATGATTGCACTTATTGTTCAGTGGTGATAGACAATTGAGATACATTTAATTACAGCTATTGCATTAAAATATTCACTTGGAATCTTTTTTTGAATAATTAAAACAGCTACTTGACTTCACTCAACCAAATCCCGCCAAAAAGTCTTACGAAAACGACTACCAATCTAATCCAAAAACCACAGTAGTGTAAACATCTAACATTCACAGTCCTACCAACCTTACACTATAAATAATCTTGATACTTGTAGTGCACAAATTGTGAGCTATAAATAAGAGCTGGCGAGCTATAATAGCAGAGTGCAGGCGATAAATTTAGGGACAATTAGACTTAATCGTTGAATAGAAAGCGTGCGAGGATCTTCCGGAGAGAATACGATCAATAGGAGGCGTGCGCAACCTTTGGTTGTGGTAACTAAAATAATTATAATATTTCACAACTTTCACACAACGCCATCTAGTCTCAAACTAAGCAGAGCTTGTGGTATGAGTACCAGACAGCTGAAAAATAACTAAAACAACATTATTAAAGAAGATTAAAAAAAATTTCATAACTATCATGAAAAATCACAAAGTTATAAGCTATGTCAGCAAAAATACATAGTCACCGGCAGGGACGTGCGAGCAATACAAGCAAAAAAGCCCGGCTTGCGGTAAAATTTCATGACACCTAACATCTAAGTCATTGAACTTAATAAAATAATTATTTAAAATAAAATCTAAACTTTAAACTTCGCGCGTAATTGAAAATTTATTTATTAGTTACGATACGCTAATACAAGTTCTATGCAACTTACCCAGCGTTCCAAATCGAGATAAAAGTGAATCGCGAATCCGACTAAATTAAATAGTCACCACATATAAGGACAATTGAATAATAATTGTGACGTTGCGCGTTGGTCGGGTTCGCGGTAAGGTCACTTTTGTCCGCAATTCGAAACGCACGGGTGATGGAACGTAACAACGTTGTAATTTCCCATCTCGCTCTAACGCATAAGGCATTTATGGGGCTTGCTTTTCCATTTCACTTTACCCTATAAAAACACAAAAAATGTGAGTTTGTGTGAGTAAATATTATAATGTGTGAAAACACTCGTCGAACAGTTTTAAGGTCAAAAATGCCAGGCTTCGGAAATTTTATCAATGAAATTTTTACGCATATTGCGAAAGCGAGACGCCCTCTATGACGCGCGTATTATAATCAGTTCAAATTTGCTTTGAGCGGTTATCGGATTATGTTTTGATTGTTTTTTTTAGTTTTCTGTCATTTAAAGTGTTATTATTAGTTATTGCTGTAACTTACTTGGTTTTGAAGTGATTAAAGTTAAAGTATCTTTGAAATGAATTCGGTAACACATGCAATTGTTCCTTGTGAAGTTGTGACGGATTAAAATGAGTGGAAAAAATACTTAGCCAGGTAAAACCTTTGAGTTTTAAAGATAAATATGATCTCGTAACTTCACCTAAACCTAGCCCTGATTTGAATATTTCTCAGAAAACTAAATCACATACCTAGTAGGCAATTTCATCGCTCAGTTTACAGTGGATTGTAGGTTGCTCGCAATTAAATAAATAATTATTCTGTTGGTGTTGTTTTTCAAAGATTAGTTGATGTTGTGTGTTTCTTAGCGCTACAGGAACCTCCTTTTCGAGGTCACGAATTCACGATGAGTCTAAAACCTCATTAAATAAAGGTAATTTCTCTTTTTCGACAGTTAAGTGTTATGTGTGTGATAAAGAACGAAAAGCTAATAAATGCTGTTTAAATTGTGAGTATTTGCCAATAATATTACATATCGTAAACAAATAATTTTAATGATGAATTTTATTAAATACTACGTACGGATTAATACATTCTTTTGTGCGCCATCTAGTGGATTTTTCTGAAATCAACTAGAATGTTTTGAGCGAGTTGCCAAAAATATCAATAGATGGCTCTTTTTCTTTTTTTTTAAGTACCAATATATATTTACTTAATTTCTAACAGTAAAAAAAATCAAATGTACCTATTAAAATCAGCATTACAGTAAGAAATTTTGTTTTTTCGGGATATTAGGTGTGGGTAGATGAGTCAAGATTCCTTGGCTTGCCCCCTCTAAAGGCACCTGGCACGCCACTGGTCACCGGCCATCTAGATGACTGAGGGGTTATTTTGCGCTTATAGTACGAGATCCGATAGAAGAAATCTCTTCCCTCATATGTTACTTGATTATGATATATATTATAAGCTAGATAATGCTGGATAACCTGTGTCTATGACTTGCATGACCTATGTTGTACTTAGTGTCGGTTGTGTCCAACTTGTGACATATTTAAATATTTTTTGGGAAAATATATCACGGAGTAAAAAATATGGAATCCCTTCAGTTACTGATTCTAAACAAACGGTTTCAGCCCCCCTAGCCTAGTTACAACCGTTTCGCTTGCGTCGAACGTTTCGAGTTGACCTTGCCGCCAATTCTTTTGTTCTGATCACGTGACTGAGCGTTGAGAGCGCGTCATTCCCGTACGTTTTAAGCTTTCTACTAGCGTTATCTGTTGCAGATTAGCAACTTGGCTAGGGGTACAGGTTTTGCATAAACTAAAAATAATGTTGCATACTTGTGAAATATTCAACCAAAGGTTGTGAACACCTGGCCCGTGGTTTATTCCCACTACAGTACTTGGTTTACGGCGGTCTCTCGCTCCAGTAATAAAATCTTGTCGTCGACGCGCACGCTTTATGAATATTGTTCTACAGTTGCGCGATAAGGCGACACTAGCTCAACTAAGTTCTCTATGATTGCTTTTAGTTTTAGAACTAGTTAGTTCTAGAAGAATATATTTTACTAGCTTCTGCCCGCGACTTCGTCCGCGGAAAATTTCTTGTTTTAAAATAAGATTACACTCGATTAGACGATGCGCACGTTCAGCGCTAGATTCCTGAGCACGGGCCTGCGATGTTATGGCATTTTGCCTAGCGAGCCGCTGCGAGCGCTCAGCGCTAGTCTCCCTATCCCTTGTCTCAGAGACATGCTGCCTTAAATGAGATAGACGCTGCGCACGTTCAGCGCTAGATACCCGAGCACGGGCCTGCGATGTTATGACATTTTGCCTACCAAGCCGCTGCGAGCGTTTAGCGCTAGTCTCCCTATCCCTTGCGCTTGCAAAATATATTCTCTATTTCTCGAGAGGCGCTGCTCATTTTCAGGGGCAGATTCTTCCGTACGGCGTACTCGAGCGGCTCTTGTCTGTGATGTCTGCCGGGACAGTTGAGATTTCCTTTTAGACATGCTCTCAACAAACTACGCACAGACTTGAAAACAATTATGACCAAAAGGAGAGCGACTCGAACACCGTCCGCCTTTACAAAACAAAACAATCGTAATATCGAATAACTCGTATCGATTATTACGATAGAACGAAGTACGAAACTACGAACATACAAAAACGTACAACGAAATTACGATATTTTCGATTATGAGGTATCTATCAACAACAACAACCATACGAACAAAACAACCGAAACCAATAAGCAACTGACAGAAGAACTCCAACTAATGACAACGTGGGCATAATAATTCGAGAGGGTCATCAATCCACAGAAAGTCTTAACACCGCGATTCAGTAAAATTACGTAATTGCAGAACGCCATCTATGGGCAAATAGGTGAAACGTTGGGCACGCCACAATTATGGCGGTAAGTCCCCTCTTTGAGGCGTGGCTGGAAAGGCCTCACGGCGTCCTTACCTTCCGCATGACACAGGTCCTCACCGAACATGGCAAGTTCGGGAGGTTCCTGCACCGAATTAAAGCGGAAGAGACGCCCGAGTGTCGCCACTGTGCGGAACGCCCGGAGGACACGGTGGAGCACACAGTCGAGGTGTGCCCTGCCTGGGCAGAGCATCGCCGTGCCCTCGTGGGGGCGATCGGCGGCGGAGACCTCTCGCGGCGGGCTCTGGTTGAGGCCATGGTCCTTAGCGAGGAGGAATGGCAGGCGGTCGCCTCCTTCTGCGAAGCAGTAATGCTAGCAAAGGCGGAGGCAGACCGCATCAGGCAACGGCGCCCCCGCCGCCGCCGCGCCGCCGGGATTCCGATCCCGATTTCCGGCCACCGTAGACGCGGGCTCGCGGACGGCGAGCCATGGGTAGCTTGCTGTCCGATCGTCCGGTAATGGACCGAGCCCAAAACGTCGACGGCGCGCACTGTTCCCGCGCGCCTCAAGAAGTTGTCAGCAACAGCAGAGGCCCAGCTGGGTCGAAGCCTACCGGGTCCAGGGTTATCCGAAAGGGAACTCGTGCCCTGGTTTGAAGGCTAGAAGGAACGGGGTGGGTTTTTAGTCAGTAAGAGTCTGACACTATCTCTCGCTCCACCCAAGGGCGGGGGTTGTCATAAGATGATTTTTGCCCACCATAAAAAAAAAAATAGGTAAAACGCCTGCACAATGCAAGTTACGTTAGGGGCATTTTGCGTTTTAGTAATTTTATATATCTCCGAAACTGTATGACCAATTGCTATGCTGTAAATGGAAAATCTTATCTGTATAATGTTCTTGTGATACTGAAATAATTTATTGTCATAAGAATTAATATTTTGTTGCTCAAATAATCAACCAAACGTAAGTATGCCGAAAAAAAATATTTTTAATGCAATAAAAGAAGTATAAAAGATAAAATATAAAAGATAGAGATATGGTACCGCGGACTTTTTTGTAGAAATAATTAAGACGAACCAGGTAGCCATACATTGTTTTTAATTTTAAGCAACTGTTTAGGCAGCGCACGCAAATAATTCTATTTTATGAGGTATTTTTTTCCGACTTGCTAGACAAAAGTTGTGATAGCTCAGTTAATATACATGCTATAGAAACAATTTATAGCCTATAGCACTCAGGAATAATGTAGCTTTCTGCCAGTAAAAAAAATTTTAGAATTGGATTATTAGTTCCAGAGATTACCCCCTACATACAAACTTACAAACTTACAAACATACAAACTTACAAACTTACAAACTTACAAATTTTACCTCTTTATAATATTAGTATAGATGAAACTGTACCTAGTTGGGTGTATGTCCTGGCCAAATCTTAGAATTAATTACTTCATGATATGGCCAACCCGCACTGGGCCCGCGTCATAGATCATCATATACACTTATACTGGTAGCCCGTCATCATCATATACACTTATACTGGTAGTCATAGACACTTATACTGGTAGCCCGCGTGGTGGAATACGGTCCATTCCCTCTCCTAGACAGGAGGCCTGAGTCCCAGCAGTGCGAACATTAAAAAAAAGGCTGATGATGATGATGATGGCCAACTAAAACTGGCCAGATCGTTTAAACGTTGACATTTGATGAAATGACAATCCTCGTTTGGCCATAATTATCATTGAAGTAGGTAGGATATCTATAATATAAAAGGTCTTAAGAAAGTAATAAAACTATATTATTTCACCTGTTACAATTTGAGTACTCCGTAAAGTTACTGAACCCTAATAAAAACGTTTTTACAAGCTTTTATTTAGTTTCACCTGTCCCGATGTTTGTCTGTAATCAAATCTTGCAAATTTTCCAGTTACCGATTGAGTGCAATTTTGCATGCATGTGTAAATCAGATGACAATGCAAAATTAATTATTATGACATAAAGCTGATCTGATGATGGAACTGGAAGGTGGCTATAGGATAGCATTCATAGTTAAATGACACAACCCCATCAAGTTTGGACTCGTATGATTCGTCTTGACGAGTTTTATTTAATAAGTAAACCCAGCTATAAAAGCTTGCTATGAAAAAATAATTTTCATTAAAAGCTCTAGTTAAAATATACCATGTCCCTGAAACTGGTACCATAAACAATAGATCCAATTCTGCATTTTTTTTATAACAAAAAGAGGTGAGATACTGCTTATAAAACTAATTACAATTTGACATTGTAAATTATTTTATTTTACAATTTGACATGTTACATTAAATAATGTTTATTATTATTAATTTTTGACATAAATATTTACTTTGTAAGTATTTTTACATTGTAAAAATTAACTTTCTTTTTATTATTGTGAATGTGAGGACTATGTTGGTTACTTTTTTATTTCTCGTTATCGTTTGTCTGGCAATTTGAGTATTTTCTGCGGCCTACCCAAATGTCCTTTCATTGGTATTGTTCGTCAAGTCGTTGAGCTCCTTAGTAGTCCTGAGTTGAGCTTTGCGAGTACTGACAAATGCTTACACTGATTGGACGGGTCCACTCAAATCTGTATGGTTCTTTCTTCAAAAGACCATCTCAGATTAATCGGCATGGTTCTCATGTGATTTGACCATTACATATTTATTGTATGGACTTTAAAAGAGACTTTGACCCCTGAGTTTGTTTCGGTGTTTCTTCTCAGGGTAGTCAGCTAGGAAACACCGGCCTCATCTAGCTTAAACAGACAAAAAAAAAAAAAAATTGACGTGTAAAAGTGTTTTTTTAAACCTATTTGCAAAAATAAATATCATTTATCATCATTTATCATCATTAGATATAATTTTTAGATCTAAAATAAAGGTGAAAGCTTTCAAGATTTTGTTCCAAGATATTCATTGTGCTAGATTTTTTATCATTTAGATTTTCTTCTTGATCATCAACATTCTTTTTAAAATATAAAGATTCGATTATTCCACTGTTTGAAGTGATTCGAAACAAGAGAGCATCAAGTGTCATGGACTATAACCAGTCCGCTCGGGGCAATCAATCAATTCAACTGCTGTCTGAGAGTATCAGGCGAGTCTGACGATATGATTGGCAGATTCGGTAGTCGATCTTAGAAAGCTCGAGGTCGAGCTTCAAAGCTCGTTTAAAAAAATGGCTCGAGCAAGCTTTTTATTCTTTTGACGAATTTGTGATTTAGTTCACTTTGACGATTGAATATTAATTTGGACTGAATGTTAATGTGACTTTTCTTATGAATTAATTCAATATGTGATTTGACTTCTATTTATTTGTATTCTTGAATTTTCTTATTTTTGTTTGACATTATTTGACATTGTATGTTTGTATGTATTATAAGACTTGGAAGAATTCTTTACCAATAAACTATTATATGACTATGACTATAAAATGTTTTAAAAATGGAATTTAATATATCTGTGTCTATTTGAAATGAGACGTATAATCCTTTCACTCTGTACTTTTTCTCTGATTTAGTATTACAGCGATGTTTATTTTCATCAGCATAAGGTTGCTAATGCGTTGCTATCACATATAATATGGTGTTTTTTTTCGGGGAAAATCATCTTATGACAAAACCCGCTCTTGGATGGAGCGGGAGATAGTGTCAGACTCTTACTGACTAAAAACCCCACGCCGTTCCTTCTAGCCTTCATACCGGGGCTCAAGTTTCCTTTCGGATAACCCCGACCCCGGTAGGCTTCGACCCAGCTGGGCCCCTCCTGTTGCTGACAACTCCATGAGGCGCGTGGGAACAGTGCGCGCCGTCGACGTCTTGTTTCGGTCCGGACAGTTACCGGACGATCGGACAGCGAGCTACCTATGGCTCGCCGTCCGCGAGCCCGCGTCTTCGGTGGCCGGAAATCGGGATTGGAATCCCGGCGGCGGCGGCGAGGGCGCCGTTGCCTGATGCGGTCGGCCTCCTCCTTTGCTAGCATTACTGCTTCGCAGAAGGAGGCGACCGCCTGCCACTCCTCCTCGTTCCGGACAATGGCCTCAACCAAGGCCCGGCGCAAGAGGTCTCCGCCGCCGATATCCCCCACGAGGGCACGGCGGTGCTCCGCCCAAGCAAGGCACACCTCGACTGTGTGCTCCACCGTGCCCTCCGGGCGTTCCACACAGTGGCGACACCCGGGCGTCTCTTCCGCCTGGATCCGATGCAGGAACCTCCCGAAATTGCCATGTCCGGTGAGGACCTGCGTCATGCGGAATGTAAGGACGCCGTGAGGTCTTTTCAGCCACGCCTCAAAGAGGGGACTTACAGTTGCGATAGTCGCTGACGCCATTTCACCATGAAGATAATATGGTTTTAAAATGTCTGTAAGTTTGAGATAGCAGGCAAAGCTAGATGTAGAATGGTAGAATCAAAAAAGAATCTTCGAGAGATTTTGAGATCACAACTTTTTTTATTTGAACTTTTTATATTATTTTATCCATAGATAAAATCTTAACTCCCCCGGATTGCGGTTCTATTTTCAAATGATTAGTTCGAGTGACAAGGATGAGTTTCTAATTGGTGCAGACGACGACTGTGATTGGTGCATTGGAAATGATTGGAACTTTTCTCTATTTTCAAATGATATCTTTGTGACGTAATTTTGTAATTGGAACTTACTGTTTTGTGTTTGATTTTTATTATTGTAGTAGACTTGTTAAGATAATAAGCGTTATTAGTGTTATGACTGGTTGGTTGGAAAAGTGGTATCTATTTATCTATAGGTACGAAAAGGTTTTTTTTTTTCAATTTAATATGAACATCTTTGTGTGTGTTTTTTTTAATAACGATTGAGTAACTAACCATCCACAGACGGAAATCATTCTTGTTTTTGATCCCTATATTTAAATACAGGGATATATTTGGACCACGTATGAACTAGTATCTAGAACATAGTTATATGTATTATGTGAAAAAGCTGTACTAGAAACATAACATTAACACATTAAAATCATACTAAAGTAATAAACAACAAAGTAGTATTAATTATCACAGTAGGTAAACATAAAGCGGCCAAGCATGTACCTACCCGTTACGATAATAGAAAACTATTAATTGTTAGTACACTACTAAAATATTCCAGTAGGGATCGCTAGTACTAAACTAAAACATTAGCAAGGAGTACCGGCCCGGAAAAGCAGATTTATATTACTATACAACTAAGATCATAAAACTATACAGCGCGGACCCGAGTATTAATATTGTGCCATTTATCATGACCCAACCCCCCCCTAACCCCCTTCTTTTGTGTAAGAAATACACCCGAAACAACCGAGAGAACAAGTTTCGACAACGAAAACTATTCAAACGTTCCTAGCTAACAGCACAACTTGTTCGGGGATGTTCTTAACTCGGGTGCTTCAGCGGTCGTTCGAGGAAAATTGGAAAACGGTGAGACCGACACGCGAAAATAGACTTTTTGACGCGCTTCTTGCAGTTTACTTTCGCTCGATCGGTATCGATAGTCGAATTTTAAACGTTAGGAAATATAATCGACTCTGTTTGTGATTAGTTAAGGTATGATTTGGCTTGCGTTAGTTTTGCGAGCAGTTGGCCGGAAGGGTAGAGTCGTAAGGAAGTTCGGCGATTATGTTTAGTCAGCGCTCGCTGTGTAATGGAAAGGAAGTAGGAATTGGGGCCTGTAAGATGTGGTCGTATAAGGCGGCCATTCCTGTTTCGTGTCCGGGGGTGGGGTCGAGGAAGGGAGGGGGGTGTAAGGGACGATTTGTTTGTTTCTAAGGTCCGTTCTATTCCGCAGCTGTGGGTAGGATTTAAATTTCGCACTGGACCCGCCTTTTGTCCGTAACCTTCTCAGTTGCTGATGAGATGCCTCTTTACAACTCTAAATTGAAGTGTGTTTCGCAAATGTTTTGAATTTAGAAGTTTCGGGCGTTGCCGGCCAGTCCCTAATTTTGTTTGGAATTGAAACTCCTTCTTGGAACCTTTTTGTTTCGTTATAATTAATTTGTACAAATCTACTTTAAAAATCAACTTATATAAGCAACGTATACTACATTTTGAATACCCCAGTCATCTACACTAACATTATAAAGAGATAAAGATAGTTATTTTGTTTGTATTATATAATCTCTGAAAATACTGGTCTGATAAAAAAAAAATTATGTACACTGGCGAAGCAGCGGGCAAAAGTTAGTACGCATATATATTTTGAAGTCATATCCTCAAATTCGATTCTAACTTCTACCATCAAATTGACAATTGACATTAATGTTTTTACGTTGTCATGGCTATGGACGGTCTTTTAAATAGATTATAATCTAAGAGAACTCACTTTACACACACACACACTTCACACTTTCTCATGATTCATAGGGTTCATTCATAAATGTTTTTTTTTTAAACTTTGCCCTACACAAACATGTAAACTCACAAACATAAGATACCCAAATCTGAAACGCCTAGTCTGTAGATTTCACAATATTTGTATCGTTCGGGGCTCGTAGCGTAATCAATCGTTCAGCCACCGTGCCGTCATATGTTCCCCAGTAGGCCTAGCCAAGTTACGACCGTTTCGTTTCAAATCTTTTCGAGTCGGCAACGCCTCCAATTCCTTTGTTCTAACCACGTGACTGAGCGTTGAGATGACGTCTTCTTCTTCCTGCCTTTATCCCATATCACTTGGGTCGGCGCAACACGTTTTTTTTCTTCCATTCTGGCCTGACACCCGCCAAACTATCACTAACTTCACTAACCTTTTCTTTCATATCACTCCTCACACAATCCATCCATATTTTCTTCAACCTTTCTCTCCCTCTCCATCCATCGTTGAGATGACGTCATTCCCATAAATTTGAAGCTTTCTAGTAGCGTTAACGATTGTAGATTGTAAAATTGGCTAAGCTCTCTGCCCCCCTAGCCAAGTTACAACCGTTTCGCTTGCGTCGAACGCTTCGAGTTGACCTTACCGCGAATTCTTTTTTTCTGACCACGTAACTGAGCGTTGAGACGACGTCATTCCCATAAATTTTAAGTTGTCTACTAGCGTTAACGATTGTAGATTATCAACTAGGCTAAGCAGTATAGTATAATTTTATTTTTACAGGCGATGCCGCAGTAGAAGCTAGCTTGCACTTTACTGGTTCGCATTATACACTTCCATGCCCGAACCCTTAGTGAGAGTTATAAAGTAATAGTTGGTTATGTTAACCGCGAGTGAGAATATAATAGCTTGTATGAAACAAGTTAGTTATAGAGAGTACAAGAATATCCGGCTGCTGTAACTTGTATTGAGCGACGAAAATGGCGTTTTAACTATGAAACCTTTGAATACCGTAATTAGAACACAATAACGAGACAATGAGAGAGTGAACGCCGGCGTTCGCTTGAGGTTTAATGAATTAATATGAACTCGTAAAAAACCCAAGGCTCTCAACTCAGTTCTTCTACCGTAAAAAGTGGTGAGATCCATGTAATACCAAGTCGGTTAATTTATTCAGTCCATACTTAAGGGACCTTGATGACCTAGATTGACTTGGCAATCAGACTAAACAATCTAATTAATATAATACGTATTATTTGTGATATATATGCGAATGCTTGGTTACTGAAAACTTGGTTACACAACGAAGTTATATGAAATGGAAAATGAACTGAACTGTTTCGAGAAAAGGATGGTACGGCCGTGCCACTTTTATGCTCGTCTTGGTGGGGGCACTTCGGTGCCCCCTAATTAAAAATGGTTATTTCTCCAGTCTTTATTGTCATCAATGAACCTGGTCTTTTTTTGAGGCGTGATACCCTTCTAAAAAACACTTCTTGACTTTCGGCCAGATTTACGAAAAACTGATGCTCCGTGCTCGTTTTGAAACACATTTTATTTTAATCATTATTATTATCATCTTTCAGACAAAAGATGTTCACCGCTGGACACGCCTCCAAGTACAGAAACCGTCGATAAGACATTTGGTTGACTGATCCTGTGGTTCTCACAGTCAATGGATTCTCTAGACCTTCACCAGGTTATCGGTCCATCTTGTAACAGGCCTAAATAACTCCTAATCTGGATAGAGCGAGAGAGTGTGTCAGACTTTTACTGACTAAATCCCACCATTGTCCTTTATTTGCTCTTTGGTTTCCAGAGCCATGGTAACTCTTTCAAGCAATCCCACCAACAGTACCATTCCAATAAATTAAAATATTGTTAGTATTTAAATACAAATCTGCTTTTAATCTAGGTTATGGACCCCATCTTGGGTATGGGCCTCTCCCAACCTTTTCCACCTTTCCTATCCATGACCTGGTTTATCCAGTCTCTTCACACCGCCTCCTCGATGTCGCCTGTCCTCGCTGCTTTGGTCTGCCGGCTTTTCTTCATGAATAAATAAATCGATTAATATTAAACTGGAGATAGAGATTTTAGTTATCAATTTCAGAACTGCTACTACATTAAAACAACTTCTTGATTGGTTTTCTGTTTAAAGCTGTTATTTTAGGACTTTGTAGCCCATATTGTTTGTTGGAAAATGATACTGGGAATACGTTTAAAGGTTAGATATTGATTTCTTTTACTTTACTAGTATTGAGCTGGGCTTATAATATGAGAACTGTTTATATACGATAATATTACGTAACCGAACAACGAATAACGTCAACTTTGCTTATTTAAGACTAGCTTTTGCCCGCAGCTTTGTCCACGTACCTACTTAAAATATGGTCTATGTCACTCAGGAATAAAGCAGTTTTCTATTGGTAAAAAAGCTGTAGCGATTGGACCAGTACTTTCAGAGTTTATCTCCTACAAACAAAACTTGCTTTTAATGAAAATCATTTTTTATAGCAAGCTTTTACATCTCGGTATACCTATATAATTAATACTCGTCAAGACGAATCATACGAGCCCAAATTCAATAGGGTTGTATCGTTTAAGTACCAAGTTCCTATAGCCACCTTCCGGTTCTATCATTAGATCAGCTCCTTGCCATAATAATTTTGCATTGTCACCTGATTTATACATGCATGCAAAATTTCAACTCAATCGGTAACCGGGAAGTGGGTCAAATTTAATTTATAAGATAAAAACACTGGGACAGGTGAAACTAAATAAAAGCTTGTAAAAACCAACTTTACCTCTTTATAATATTAGTGTAGTTGATTTCTTTTAAATAGTTTAGTGATACTCTTTTCAAGCAAAGAACTAGTGTACGTAATTGTTACTGGATTTTCAACAGTTAAGGCCATCTGACCTCAGGGTGACAGTTTTGACCCGCGGTTCATCACAACCGGTGCGAATGCGCTGTTTTGAAGGGTTAAAAAAACCTGTAGGTACTGTAGTTTTGTTATATCGTGGGATGAATACGATCTCTACATGTTGCATCTGTCTTTCACGAGACGACTTTCGCTGTAATATTTAGAGGTCTGATTTTGTTTAGATTCAAGACGTCAACTTTACATTACAAGAGTATAGTTATATAAATTCAAAGCCGGTGTCTAGATTTTAATTTATTTTTTATGTGCATTTGCATTTTAAAAATAAATTTGTGTTAAACTAAAACCTGATTGGAAACAATAAAAATATCAAACTACCACAAGTATTGGTTGAATCACCGTTACCCTGGAATACAAAAGGCAACAGAAGGAACATAGGTACTTTTTACTCATCAAAAGTCTGACACTTCTCTCTCACTTCACCCAGAGCAGGTGAAGCTGTTCGATGATTTCATACCTTAAAAAAATGTACGTTTCTTACCAACCTTTCCTTCCGTTCCCATTCAGCATCTACCCACTACATTTGTTCACCGCTGTTAATGCAAAAAGTACTCAAACACTTATGTAATATGGTTTGTTTCAGGTTGTCTGCTGGTGGAGTGACTGCAAGAAACCAAGATCAATGACATCGCCCCTCTTGACCGATTCCCTATGTTTATTTAAGAGGCAGCGACACCTCCCTATCAACACGGTTCTGTTTGTGACGGAATGATATATCTCGGGTTTGATTCTTGTAACTGTGATTCTGACAGAATTATTCTTTATATAAGTAATCGATCTGTCTCAGCATTGAGATTAAAAGCAATATTCCAAGAGTTTTCCTTCAGCCTGTCGATGCCATCTTTGGTTTTGTAATTTAGACCACACTACGATCACATTTGTAATAAGGCTAACCGTTTGCTGTCTTTCATATTACGTAATGCTAAACCATTTAAGGATCCGCAAACATTCTTAATACTGTATTATTCCCTGGTAACATCTACATTGGAGTAAATTGGATCTATATATAACATATATGCGATCTATATATAACACTCATATAGATCGCATAGAGTCTGTACAGAGAAGATTTGTTAGTTTTAAGTGCGAAATGTGGCCTCAGACGTAAACTCCCTAATTACAATCAGCGACTCACACACTATCACATGAAGAGTCTTGAGAGGAGGAGATGGGTTAGTGATTTAAGTGCATTGCATAAAATTGCTAGTGATTCCTTTAGCATTAAATTACTTGGCCAGTGAAACTTTAAAATACCAACTCGATCTGTGCGCACTCCACAATTATTTAGCATTTCCTCTAGTAACAATAAGGTTTCTGAGAATAACCCGATATCCAGAATGTATAATCAATATAATATAATGAGCTCTAAGGTAGACTTGTTTTTGAACAGTTTTAACGAATTTAGAAATTGTTTGTACAAATTGTAATTACATTAATTTCATTTATTAACTTCTTCATCACCTTTACAGTCACTGATGAAGCATATATTAAGCATTGAATGCTATGTACAGTAATATTTGGATTTCAGATTTATGTACTGAATTTTGTATTAACTGTGTAGATTGTCTTAGTCTGTAGTCTGTCACTGTACTTATTAAAATAAAATAAAAATAAATATCATTCCAACTAAAAAAAAAAAAAAACGTTTTCTAGCTAAATTATAGGAACTAATATCCTAACTAATACCTACACGTGTGGAATCAAACTAGAAATTTCGTCAAGGACGGCCTTAGAACTATCCAACCCTTATTAATATAGTAAACTTGTAGGTGTTGTGATGGCTACTCAGTATTCAGCTCGATTACTTCAATAATAATATTTCACAACTATCACACAACGTCGTCTAGTCCCAAGCTAAGCAGAGCTGGTGTTATGGGTACTAGACAACTGATAAACATACTTAAATATATCTAAATACATATATATCTATATATATAAAAATCAATGCCACTTTTCGTTGTTATTTTATAACTCAGGAACGGGCTCACCTATCCAAACTAAATTTTTAGGCTTTGTTCGGACTATTTAGTAGAAGGTTTATGTGAAGTTTGGTAGGGTAGAGTAGGGTATAATAGGGTAGAGTAGGGTAGAGTAGTGTAGAGTAGTGTAGAGTAATGTATGGTAGAGTAGGGTAGAGTAGGGTAGAGTAGGGTAGAGTAGAGTAGGGTAGAGTAGGGTAGGGTAGAGTAGGGTAGAGTAGAGTAGAGTAGGGAAGAGCGGGAGCGAAGCCGCGCAGGCAAAACTAGTTATATATATGACGACGGCTGAGAGGTCTGAGGAGCTCGCCCGTTATCGGTATGGTCTTGAGGTAGAGATTCCATGGCGTAGGTCTCAAGTAACCCAGTAACAATACCAAATACTTGCACAAAGGTTTATTTGAAAAATAGCACAGCACAGTTTAAATAATAACGGTTATAATGTCAGAGACAATAGTAATGAAGAACCTGTGAACCAACGATCCCGATTGGAGCTCCGATCTGAAGTAAGTTCTGCGCCCAGTCCCCTGCGACTCGCGCTTTTATAACTTTTTTTTAAATCGACACTCCTCCAACCGATTCCGTTCAAGTGACATGTCACGTCACTGCGTTCACTATTATTAAAAAAAATCAATTGAGCGTCTAAACCATTAAGTAGTCAAAGATGCGACACGGCCATTCTGACAGCTCACACGTCCTCGTGTGTAGATGTACCTGGGGACAATACAAAATACATCCGTAGACAACTGTTCGCTCGGCCTACCTGACTACATCGAAATTATGTAACATGCATGCCATAAACGCACATAAAAGAATACCAGTTTTGTAATTAAACTTTACTGAACATTACAAGGCTACTCAATATTAATGCACAAAATAATGACAGCAAATGGGTAACAGTTCGTCTCGCTGTTGAGCCCAATAGATATGGGACGGTACCAGTCCTTCTCACTGGTACCTAAGCCCGCATATACGTAGGTCAGTATCAGTCCTTCACACTGATAAGCCCCAAAACAAAATAGCATTACCAGTCACTTCTCGCTGATAAGTTATAGCCATTTATTGTGCGTCAATATTAGTCAGTACCAGTAGATGGGTCTTCACCTGCATCTTCTACGTCTACCTCTTCACTTATTATGTCCAATTCACTTGGAACATAATCTTCTGGCATTTTTCTTATGCGATCATGTGCATACTTGTATGTCCTATTACCATTTAAAGACTTAGCATGTAAGGATCGCCTTCAAGTAGCTCAGTTACTTTAAAGGGACCCTTAAACTTTGGATCAAGCTTAGTTTGATTTCTCTCTTCATTTTTTATTAAAACTAAATCACCAATATTAAATTTTATCAATATTGCCTTATTTTTATCAAAGCGATTTTTTTCATAATTACCACTCTGCACCATATTCTGTACCGCCTAAGCTATGATAAACAGTGGGAGCAGAATTTAATGTACGCGATCTGCTTTCTGCTATTAAGTCCTATACCTCGTAACTTCACCACTTGACTTTGTTTCATATCCTAGCAACTTGATTTGCATTATGAAAAACAATCACTCTTTCAAATCCAATGAAAATCGGGCTTCAATCAACGTTTGTAAAACTACATTAAGTCTCTTGAAGTCCTTAATAGTTTCCAAAATAATCAAAATATTGACAACTCAAACTATGACGTAGGTATTTACCGATTTATCAAAAACCCCGTTGAGAAACCAAGATCACGTTTCGATACCAAGTGGCATAGTCAAATGTTTGTACCGACCGCCCGTCGTCATAAACGCTACTGAAAGCCTGATACACAATCTAATTTGTAAAATAACGCGCACTATGTAAACGAGTTATTTGGTCCGAGTAATACCGGTTAAATAATACCGGTAAGGCACGTTATTATTTCACAGTAAGCTTTGCACATTATTTCTGACCGGTCGAGTTTTTAAGTCGAAAGAGCTAAATTAACAGACACCGTATTACTCGGTCAAATAATATTTGTTCGCAGCAATTCATCTACCCGCTTACGCATTATTTTTTTTTATTTTTCCTCGCTAGACTGCTATGGTCGTCTTTTGCTAAGATGTGTCAATTAAACGAGTAAATTCACTCTTAGTAACACGCGATTGTAGCATACTGTACCGTCATAGGTACACGTCAATGTCAACGTTATTTAACGTAAAAATTATCTATGGAGAAGTTATCCGGATATACTGAGGGTAGATGTGATTATAATTGTTTATGTCGTGAACATTAGCAATTTATCAAAAAAGAAGTATGTCATGCACGATCATACTATTTAAACTGAATCCTTGCAACAATATTTCACGGCCAAAATATCACTTCGCAAATAGATGTTGAGCAAAGCATGGAATAAAACCTCAATCAAACTACGCAAGTAATCTGAACTTGCTAAACTGCCCCTTCAATGTAACAAAACTGTGTTTACGTTTGCCGTGAAATAGTGATGACAGACTTTAAAGTGAAAGAGAGATCACAGATAACACTCAGCACCAGAATAAAAATGGAATGTGAATACCTGACCTTGTTCCTGGTTCCTTTGACAGCATATACGTCATCCAGTCACTCGCTACGTGATGCCTTGGCACCACCATCGCCTTCACGTCGCTTGCTTCAGGACACTGACTGGAAATGTGACCTTGTTTTCCACATTTGTAGGATACAATGTGGCTGACCTTGGGATTGCGTCTTGAAGCTTGAATATTACGTTATCCTGTCGGTTTCTTCTTGTTACTTGCCAATGAAAACACTCAGCTTGCTTCGTCCAATTATTCCGCAGTGGAACATTTGACAGGTAGCATTTGAAACGATTTCAAGCGTTTTGTGTGAAATGTTTGTGATCTGGTATCGCACTTGACACACTGCACCACAGGCAAGCACACACTCACACACACGCGAAGCACGTATCAGAGAGTAGTACATCGTAAACGAGCACTTGCATCGGTCTTTTCCCGGTCACTAGCTGGGTGGTACGTTGTAATTTGCTCTCTGGGGATACAGCGGTACCATGGTCCAACATTTGTTGCTCAGGATTAGGGAACAACCCCAGAAAAAACCTAATCAGACCATTTAAGTCAGCTCTTCAATCCGGGTCTTACTTTCTTTGATAATGCTTTCTTCTACAACTATTCATTTCAAGTAATAACCGCCATTTGTCTTTTCTCTTGCTATATTCTTCATTACCAGCGTTACGTAACCTTCGTGCTGCATTTGTTTATTGGCTCGGAATCCCAATTCTGATGACGACGGCTGAGAGGTCTGAGGAGCTCGCCCGTTATCGGTATGGTCTTGAGGTAGAGATTCCATGGCGTAGGTCTCAAGTAACCCAGTAACAATACCAAATACTTGCACAAAGGTTTATTTGAAAAATAGCACAGCACAGTTTAAATAATAACGGTTATAATGTCAGAGACAATAGTAATGAAGAACCTGTGAACCAACGATCCCGATTGGAGCTCCGATCTGAAGTAAGTTCTGCGCCCAGTCCCCTGCGACTCGCGCTTTTATAACTTTTTTTTAAATCGACACTCCTCCAACCGATTCCGTTCAAGTGACATGTCACGTCACTGCGTTCACTATTATTAAAAAAAATCAATTGAGCGTCTAAACCATTAAGTAGTCAAAGATGCGACATATAAATTACACCCAGACACAGGACAAATGATCATGCTCATCACATAAACATTGGTCCATGGTGGGAATCGAACCCACGACCTCTGGCATAGCAGTCAGGGCCACTAACCACTAGACCCAGTCAACCACAACAATCAACAACAACTTTATCATAAGATAACTTCTCTGAATTCAGGGTAATGGGAGGGAGTTTCAGACTTTAAACTGGCTAAAACTGATTCCAGATCTTTTAGTTGCCCTTTACGTTCCAGGTCCCCGGTAACTCATTCGAAAACGGCTCTTAGGGCTTAGTCAGCTCTTAAATTTTAGGGACGTAAAGTACTTAGAAGCTAATCTAGGATTTGACTCGAACGTTGCGTAATGAAATGAGTGTCTTATCATGAATATACGTATGTATATATAAGAAGAAACTGCCTTTTTAACCCTTCAGATACCGTCAATTAGAGACACAATAGTAAGACAATAGATGCGCGGCCACCGGTGGTCGCTTGGGGATTCATGAATTAAATTGATATAAACTAGATGGTAATCAGTGATGCAATCTCTGCTTACCATCAGATGGGTTTATCAGATCAGATGTGCATAGTGCAAGAGTGAATAGGCTCATAAACCCATCTGGGGTTTATGAGCCTATTCACTCTTGCCTTGAAGACACTGAAATTTTAATCGGACGCGAAGACCGCAGCAGGCAAATTGTTCCAGTCCTTCGATGTACGCGGTATAAACGACGAGGCAAAACGCTTCTTACTTAAAAAAATACTTCTGCCAGCACCTTTGTCCGCATAAAAATAGGTTTCCACACAAATTTGAACCCCAGTTTCACCTCCTTTTGGAAAACCCTTTCTTAGCGCTCGGCTATGTCATAGAAGGAAAGCCTTGTGCACAATTTTACGCTATTATTATTATTATTTTAGACCCAGTAGTTTCGGTTGAAGACGTAGCGTTGGAAGGCCTCCTAAAAAGTGGGCCGATGACTTGGTAAGGGTTGCGGGAATCCGATGGATGCGAGACGAACAGGACCGTTCATTTTGGCGTCACTTGGGGGAGGCCTATGTCTAACAGTGGACGTCTTTCGGCTGAAATGGTGATGATGATGAGTTTCGGTTGTGCTTTGATATGTCAATCAGTTTCTCCTTTTACAAATATAGATAGATAGATAACAGGCTTAAAGAATACTCTTTATTGTAAATCAAAAATAAAATTACAAGGGGAGCTTAAAATTAATAGTGTGTTATGCCTTGATCACTGAAAGCGATTTTTACAGACAACGTTAGGATGGTTTTGATAAGATAAAGTTTTTCTAATAATAAGAGTAATAAATTGGAAGATAGAATCTTTTCATTGACCGCCATCTGACCTAAGTGTCTCCGAACACGGGCTTGAAAAAAAAAAACGCCGCTTTAAGCTTCTTTTTGAGGCGACCTATTTTTGTGGCTCCTGTGCGGCGGTGCCGCCACAAAAAAAAAACGCTTGAAGCGGCTTCAAGCTTCACCCGACACCAGAGGTGTCGCGCGTTCAGCTGTTTTTGCGGCAGCGGCGTTTTATTGAGGCACGCGTGCGGGGACAATTAGTTCTGACAATATCTTTAAAATTCTCATTTTCATATTCCACCCCTCCTTATAACACGAACGACGCAAAATTCCTCACTATTCCTTAAACCATTAAAATAAGCAACCTCGCCCTAAGATTACATCGACGGTGGGAACTAATATCAGGGGTGGACCTACCCCCGGGGCTCAATTTTAAGGCGGGGCCCACCCCCCGGGATAAGAACTGATCGCGGGGGACACAGAAACTTGGGCCCCACTTGGGGGTGCTAAGAACATTATTAAATTGGATGATGAGTATGTATTTTGTGTGTGTGTGTGTGTAGTTTTGTGTTAAGACGGGGCTGCCATGTTGGGATCAATAGTTTTGCGATGGAATGATGTGACGAATATCTTGTTTGTATTGAAACTATCACTCGTATTTTGATAAACGTTTGTAATATATAGTTTTAAAAGGGCAATATGGTATATTTTCTCTGCTTATGGCACAATTGTTTATTTATTTTCGTGTCTGAACTTTTAGTATCTACAAATGCGGCTCCATAATGAATAAAAAGAGGACTTTTTGACGGCGAATGTCGACATTTTTGTACTTACAGCTCCGGGTGTTTCTTCGTTTAGTGAAATGTCTTTGCTAATATCATATGGAGGAAAGATTTGTATTTTTGTTTGTAATTAATCTTTCGAACAACGTTATTAGAGACACAATAGAAAGACAATGATAGAGCGAATTAATAAACTCTAAAAGAACTGAAGCGATATTATAAATTCTTTGAACAATTGAATTCCACTTTATCATTGAGTGACAGGCATGTATCTTCTACTTTCACGCGGGTATAGCCGCTGGCAGAAGCTATAGTTTTTGATATGTTTAAAAATAGAGCTGGATGACAGAATATCACTATATTCCTTCATTCCTTTCAGTATCGGATTGGGGTTTCAAATAAATCAGAAGAAACGTTTATTTCAAATTAGACCAGTACTGAAGCCGTTGAAAATGGTAAAAAGTGAAATAAAATCATAGTAGAATGAAACCCATTGGAAAAGGAAGTGAATATAACAAAAATGAAAGGAAAAATAATTTGCGGGTGATCCGAGGTCGTGAAATGGATGGGTGTGCATTTTTAAGAATAATATAAACTAATGCTTGACTGCGGATCAAGTGGGACCTGATAGTAAGCAGCGAACCGGGGCGGTGGTGAACCGTACTAGTTTATTATCTCTTCAATCATGATAATTAGAGACAATGGGTGACAATAGAAAGACAATGGGTTCGCTGGCGTTCGCTTGGGGTTTAATGAATTAAGAGTCTATTCACTCTAGCCTTGAAGACACCTAATTAGTGTATCCCTGTATTTTAATAATACTATTGTATGTGTGAGGTACAAATAAACGTTTCTTTCTTTGTTTAAGCCCTCTGAAAAGTCGTCTAATTCACCAAAAATATGACGACAAAAGCAAAACCTAGCTTCACCAAACAGGACCTTTTCCTTATCGTGCGCATTCAAGGCCATTTCCAGTTTCCAAATCACATTCATGCTGCCCTTACGAACAAACCCAATCCTGCATAAACAAAGTGTTCAAAGGGAGAAAGGACAAATGACCCAATTTCCTTGAGTGTTCCCGAGTTCAACCCTCTCGCGCGTAAACGGTACGACCGACCCCATCGCGTCCACAACTTTCGTTGGCCTACTTGTGAAAAAACGCGGAAAATCTCCTCTTTAAATGTTAGTTTGTACTTGGGTTTGTTTGAAAGAAAGTTTTATTTTATGAAGTGAAATGGTTGTTATATTTTTACGGTTGCTTTCCGTTTGAGGGTTGATTTAGTTTGTGGCGACACGTGTATTGTAAGTGGTAGCGTGTTTGTAATGTTGAATCCTAAGTTTGTTTGCCAAGTGTTATTGGTTAGAGTTGCGATTTTGTTTGAAAGAGTTACCATGGCTCTGGAACGTAAAGGCTAACTGAAGTTACATATGGATTTTAATCAGTAAAAGTCTGACACTCGCTCTCGATCCACCCAGAGCGAGAGGAGGTAGGTATTTGATGATTGATTTGATTTTCCTTGTAAAAATATTATATTGGTATTAAATTGATCAGCTATTGATATGTAGATTTAAAAAACTTTTACAAAAAAAAATTAAACCGACTTCAAAAAGTACAAAATAACTTTAATTTCGAAAGTCGGTGTTTCTATAATAGATACCTAATCTGGTCTCTTCGTTATTTAACACCGACTTCCGAAATTAAAGTTATTTTGTACTTTTTGAAGTCGGTTTAATTTTTTTTGTAAAAAGTTTTTTATTTTTTACTTTTTAGTTATGGTAGCACCACTAAAAAGTACCAACCCTTCAGCTAAACATAAATTACCTTATAACCAGAGTGCATCTCATAACGATTCTAATAATCCCAAATACGGTTAAATTACATGAATTTACGTTCCGGCTTTATCACCAGATCAGTTCGATACATCCCCTCCCCCTTTTCTTTCAGTCAGTCATCGACTACACGTACAAACAAAGCAATTTTACTTGTTACGACAATTCTGCTATGATTCTATGAGGATTTCTCTCCCATATCCTCGAAGTTCATGATCAGATTATAACAATATTTCTATGGGACCAACTTGGAAGCAGAACCTTTCAATCAAAAAAAAAAATTTTAGAAATCGGTCACGGCACAATTGAACGAAATATCGGTGAACATACAGACAAAAAAAAAACCATACATTCAGCCGAACATAGAACCTCCTCCTTTTCGAAGTCGGTTAAAAATGAAAGCTGTTTTTGTTTTGTGTTTTCTTTTATTGGGTCATTTTAAAAGATGGAACAAAGAAAAAGCGCACTGCTATATTCTTCTTTTTGACCCAGATATTACTCTATACTATAATGAACTAACCGCTGCCTGTGGCTTTGCCCGCGTGATAGTAGAATACCAAGGGAACATGGCCCGGGGACAAAAAGTATTTAAAGATGTGCTATTCCATAACATGTTCTATCCAGCCAAGTTTCTTACAAATCTCTTCAGTAATTTCAGCGTGAAAATTGTGAGTGTTTATGTCCTCCACATAGACATCATCACAAGGTTTCGCCTTAGTAATTTTAATGTGATGTTTTAGTCAGAAAATTAATCAAATTCATATCTAATTCATCTTCTAGTATATCTTTCACCAAGCCACACAATCTACTTGAAATCAGAATAATTAATTATCTCTCGCAAGGTTTCAAATTCAGCCGGTTACCATCTAAGGGTTAAGGGCCTCCGGAGCCCTAAAGAATGGTAGCAATCTTGTGGTAATTCTACCCGGCCGGCCGGCCTACAAACTATCGCTTTATGTACTCTGCGAACATGTATAATTTGGGCATGTATATGTACAAGATGTATATGTGTTTGTGTAAGTTGTGTGTGTGTGTGTGTCGTGTTTATTTAAATTTGAGATCGGGCTTTGTTGTAAAGGAGATGATTTTGATACGGTGAAGTTAAAGGGGTTTATTTTGACGAGGTAATTGGTGATAGCGTGATTTGTTTTTTATTCTGCTTTTATCACATTGCCACGCATCACGCTGCATGTTGCGTGTCAACGCACTTACGCGCGTACTTGCGGGAGCGCAGTTCTACATCATCGTACGGGTTTTGTAGATTCACGCAGGCTCTGGTTCATTTCATCCATAATCATCCCAGCACTACGAGACTCAGTGTGCCGTACCTTGCGTGTTGCTCCGCATCCACGCGCGTGTGTGTATTTTTCTCCGCATGTAGGCGAGTGATCTGCATGAACGCGCGTGGATGTATTTTCTGTGTGTGGACTGTGCGTTTTTTATTCAAACGGAGATTTACAAGCAACTTTGAAACACGCATTCACGCGCTGCGTGGTGCTTGGCAGTGTGATAATCGCCTTAGTGGTCGCAAATGTCTATGCTGACCTTGAGGTTTTCGCTTCCCGTTCTTCGTTCAATGTGTTATAGAGTAGATTCTTTCTGGTTTTTTTTCTCTGCCTTATTGGTTAAGCCTATATCACTAAGAGTACAATGGCCGCATGACCAATCGTCTTGCTGACAATATATATTAATTTTGTACAAAGTGGAGTGCTGTCCGCTTGTATGCGATTAGGTACCCTCCATAGAGCTTGCAAAGAAAGAATTTTGTAGGTGGTGCGACTAGTTTGTCTGCCACTGGTGACCTTTTAGTTTATTGGTCGGAAGTCCTCAAATATCATCTACAGATCTTGGTGGTCCGGGAGGGAGTGGATTGTTAGACTATTACTGACTAATACCAGCTGTATTGTTTCAGTTGCCCAATTTATTTCGGGGCTCCGGTAGCTCTTTTGAACAATCCCGTAGCCCTTACAGGACCACTGGCAAAACGGTATTGTGGCTTTTTTCATCAATTCCGCTGCGTTTTCGGTTTCCTCCACACGACACTAATATTTGCATAGCTTACAGACAGTTCCGGATATGGGACCGGAAAACTTCTATAACATAAATAAAAATTAAAGTTTTTTTTGAGTTTTAAAAGTTCATAAGTATGTTTATTTCGGTCAAATCTTGTAAATGAATTTTAAAGCAGCAAGACAAGTTTCAGCTCAATCGTATATTGAGCTGAAACTTGTCAGTCATGTTCAGGTTGAATGACAATGCATGCTTAGATAAGTGACGTCGCGACGTTATTCTAAATCTAATATAGCAAACCATATTTGAAAGCTGGTTTTTTAAATTGTTTTTTTAAATTAGGTAGGTATATTGTTTTTGTGGCCCACATATTAAATTTTTAATTATTATTGATAGACTCGCGCTGGACTCCTATTTCACCTTCGGGTCTTAGTAACTTAGGGTCTTAGTAACTAGAACAGGAACAAATTATATAACAAAATATAGCCTGCTATATACCTTATCAGTCTATTTTTTATTAATACATAAAAAACACAATCTTTTTTCCGTACTTACAACGCAAGTAAATCCATATCAAAAGATAGTGTGGTACGTAATGTGCGAGCGAATAGTAAGCACATATACAGGGTGTACTAAGCATATATACAGGTTGTTTGCGGAGGAGCGTTCTCATTAAAACTTGCATGGCTTCGATACACCCTGTGAACCTATTTATATTTATTAGCGTATTGGTTCTGTGATGTAGTGGTTTAAGATGGTATTTAGATCAGTCATGAAGATTTTATGGCAATAAATGAGGGTAGGGTAAAAGATTAACCGTTAGTAATAGAAATATTAAAAAGTCAATAATTTATCAAAAGAGTAACCATGGAATTTTCTTCACTAACTAAAAGATTATTTTTTTTACTGAGGGTAGGCTTTCGTTACCAAGTTTAAACAAGTCCTTGATAAGATCTGTCATCATAAAGGCGAAAGTTTGTGTGTGTATGTATATGTTTGTTACTTCCTCACGCTCAAATGGTTGATAGGATTTCGAAGAATGTACACCCTTAGACCATGTCCTTGAATAGAACATAGGATACTTTTTATCCCAGGAGGATGTTCCCTTTGGATAATTTTCTACTACAATGTGAGTGAAGCCACTGGAAAGAGCTAGTTAATAATAAAAATACATAGGAGACGAGAAAAGCTTTTGTAAAAACTTGTAAGGCTTCGATACACGGCCGTTGCGTGGCAGCTATTTAAGTATTTTGCTTTGGGGTGATTCTTAATTAAGGAAGTGTGTCTCACCTTTTTCGCAAGCATCGCCATATTGGTATTTAGTGACATCATTATATCATATATCAATATCCCCGACCACAAAATAGATAGGTACAGAAGTCAATCTCAAGTATGTACTTCACTTTTTATACTTACGCTAGACGATCGCACACACGTCAGCGCATTGTCTCGTAGTGCGTGGCATTTTTTTACCCCTGCGGTTTTGCTGACATCTCCTTGACGCGCGCGTGACTCGATAAGGACGTTTCCCGGACTGTCAGACGGCGAGCTACCCATTGCTCCAGCCTGTGCCCGACGCGAGAGATCGTTTACGCCAATCGTTTCCACGAAGACACGGCGTGCTCTGCCCACGCGGGGTACAGCTCTACCGTATGTTCCACCGTGTCCTCCGGGTGGTCCACACTACGGTCCACCCGTGTTCTTTGAGGCACACGGGCTTCAAAGAAACGCCGCCACAAAAAAGCTAGAAGTCGCAGCAAAAAAAAAAACAGCTGAAGCGCGCGACAGTTTGTGGCCGGTTTGAAGCGTTTTTTTTTTGTGGCAGCACTGCCGCTCACGAGCCACAAAAAAAGGCCGCCTCAAAATAAAGATTGAAGCGGCGTTTTTTTAAAGCTCGTGAGCGGGGACAGTTATTGTCGAGAAACAAAAGACGATCCACCGCCATTTGACGGTACAGCTACCTTACACGAAAGCATAGCTTAGTCGCTTAAAACATGTAGTACCACTCTCACGTACATATCTTGTATACAGGTTGACTGGTTAAACGAGGGACTTGTTGAATTTAAAAATAAATATAATAAAGAGCACTAAAAATCGGGTTGACTTCTGCAACCGGTGGTCCAAGAACGCCAAGGAATGGACAATTGGAGAAACTTATTTGGAGGTTTCAGTAAAAAAAAGTTTGAAAAGCTCTCGCGCTTCGCTCTAAAGCGGTAGAAGTTATTAGGTGATTTTCCACCTAAAAAAACCTTAAAACAAAATTGGCGAAACAAAAGGTGATTTTTCAGAAGACAAAGTTTTCAATGTGGTACTTATTTATTTCATAAAAATGGTTGGTTCGACAGCATGGTTGGCGCAATTGGTGAGGCATTATCGGTTGTACGTGTCGTGCTAAATTTCTACTCTTCCCAAAATTTTAGCGATACAGTTGGCGCAGAAGTTGAGCGATTGGCTACCGTGCTACGTGTCCTAGGTTCGATTCCCGTATATGCATTATCATTAAATAGTGAATAGTTCTAGATCAGAATGTCTTGTGTTTGTGAACGCACCTACGACACTGGAGTAATTGCTGGTATATTTTTTACTAGCTTTTACCCGCGGCTTCGCCAGCGTTTATTAATATACTTTTATTCCTCTCACCTTTTCTTCCCTCTTTCTCTCAAAAAATTAGCCTATGTCTGTCTCCAGGGTCCCAACTATCTCTGTACCAAAATTCATCAAAATCGGTTTAGCCATTTAGGCGTGAAGACGTAAAAAACAAACCCCCTTTCGCTGTTATAATATTAGTAAGGATATTAAGTTGTACCAAAAGCGACAGACAACCTTACAGCTAGAAAACCCATTAAAAAAAACAGTCCCTCGTCTACCAAGCCACCCTGTATATTTGCTCACGTAACTTGTATACGTACGTGAAATATTAGCCAAAGTTCGGGCGGCAGTTAAGAGTTTCGATGAAATATGTCTTGGGGTGGCTCGGGGGGGTTAAGGACTCCGCCTTAAGCCTGCCTCAGGTCGATGGGAACTTATTAAAGGGGTGGAGGGTTGGCTGTAGTTTGGGTCGAGTACTACTACCTACCTAGTACCTACTTGATGGTCGGACGTGTTTTCATGATTATTACTAGGTTCTAGGTTTTATGTACCTAGCTCTGTTTTTAGTGGTTGGAGGCTTGGAGATAAACGTTTGGAGAACGGTAAGTGCTAGGATTCGCTCATAAATCTTTTTGCTATTGAACAATGTGTGGATATCGCGTTCTTAATAAAATAGTGCTTTAATTAATTCATGAAAATAATTTTATGTTTTATATAATTGTATGTTTTTTTTGTGTTTTATGTGTGTAATTTTTTGTTGTTTGTAAGTGTTGTTTACACATTTTATTTGATACGATAAAGAATCATTAAAGTATAGTTTTAGGGCCGTTTTTTAGAGTTCTGTATCTCAAAAGGACTCGTAGCTTAGTTTTTTTTATTTGTTGCTTCAATCACACTCGCTTCATCCAGGGTAAGAAAAGATACTTGAGAAAAAAAGTTATATTGAGCAAAAATATGATGTCCGCCTCTCTTACCTCATCATTATTAGCTGTAGTCGCAAAACTAGCGCTCTAAGTAAAGTCGTTAGTGGCTGCGGCAATTTGTTGGTCAGCGCAGCGTTCCTAGTTGCTGCCGAATAAATGCTCTACTATATAGCTTTATAATCCCTACTAATATTATAAATGCGAAAGTAACTCTGTCTGTCTGTCTGTCTGTTACGCTTTCACGCAAAAACTACTGAACGGATTTAGATCAAATTTGGTAGGTAGGTGGAAGAGACACTGGAATAACACATAGGCTACCTATAATTCCACTGCTGAGCACGGGTCTCTGCCCGAGCGATATAAACTGTAGTCCACGCGGGCGAAGCCGCGGGCGGAAAGCTAGTAGTTGATATATTTAGAAACGTAGCCTGTCTTCATTTACTGATTTTAATCTTTATAATAGAATAAAATAAACTTTGTAGGAGTTAAATCTATGGGTACAATAGCGGTCTTATCGCTGACAGCGATATCTACCTGACAACCTTGGGATGGACTGTAAGAACTTGAAGTACACTTGCAGTACATCTGCAAGCATTTGTATCATCTTGCGATGTACCTACTGCAAGTTAATAATGTATTAAATATTAGATAAACATTATATACTAGACTACTGACTGACCACTACCACAGACCAGTCGATAAACATGAAATGTTTTATATCAACTGGTAAAAAAAAAGTAAAGTATAGAAGAGAAAGAGAAGTAGCCAATAGCAAGTTTAGAAAGTATTGTACTTCCTCCGGAGTGGACAAAACTCTCGCTGTTTTTCGATTTCCCACCTCAAAAACCATTTAACTTTCACAACATCCAAAACAATAAGCTGCTCGAGAAGCTGCTCGGCATCAGAGCTGACCAAAGACAAGAATACCTTGAAGAAGTTGAGGGAGTTCTTTGCCCTGTAGTCTGAAAGTAGCATAAGCATAGCAAGGCATAATCAGCTTTTTAATGCACCTACTGCTGGGACTCAGTCCTCCTCTCTAGGTGAATGAGCCGTAATCTACCACGCGGGTCCAGTGTGGGTTTTTTTTTTTTTCGTAAAGAGTCAATAAAACAAGGCTATTTCACCACCACAATACACAGAGCAATACACTCTGCTAGATTATTCTGAAGTATCAGTAGCGTAGTTAGACGTGGGCGAAGAGGCCCCTTGCCCACGGCCTTCCACACAAAGAGGCCCTGCGCGAGGGAGAAATCTTTAAAAAAAACACGAACATATCAATTATAAATGATGTGTTCGCGTTTCGCCACTATTTCACCTGATGGTAAGCACGGGCCATTGGTACAGGCCATGGTCCGGAGCGAAGAGGAGTGGAAGGCGGTCGCCTTCTTCTGCGAATCAATAACGCTAGCAAAGGAGGAGGCTAACTGCTAATCGTAATCAGGCAACGGCGCTCATTGCGCCCCAGCCGCCATCGGGATTCCGATCCCGATTTCCATTGCAATGGGTAGCTCGCTGTCCGACCGTCCGGACCGAGCCGACGTGCTGTTCCCGCGCGCCTTAAAGAGTTGTCAGCAACCGTAGGGGCTTAGCAGGGTCGAAGCTTACAGGGGCCAAGGGTCTATTTCTGAAAGGGAGGCTCGATCTCGGTATGAAAGGCAACGAAGGATCGGGATGGGTTTTTTAGTCAGTTAGAGTCTGACTAATAAACCCAACGATGTGATCGAACACTGGTTTGTAAACCAGTCGCTGTCCCGTGTCTTAATTTATAAAAGAAAAAGGTTAGGTTGATGTGCCTTCGCCCACGTCTAAACTAGTCCACACTACGCCCCTGTTGAGTACAACCTGAGTGTACTAGGGGTTCAGGGTAATTGAGTGTAGTAATCATTATTAGTTCTTAGACCGTTTCGTGGAAGCACTAGGTCGTTAGCGGACGCGGCTATTTGTTGTCTAGTTTGAATTTCGGTCGCCAGTTTTTAATTTAGTCGATTCATTTCGTTTCTTGATACATTAGGGTTAAAGTTAATAAATATTAGGTTAGGTTAGGTGGGAAAATCATTCAACGACATCCCCCGCTCTTGGGCGGAGCGGGAGATAGTCTCAGACTTTTACTGACTAAAAACCCATATATTGGACACGTATTTTTTATATTATATAGATATTGGTGTTAAAAAAAAACTCTACATATTAATTCATGAATCCCCAAGCGACCACCGGTGGCCGCGCATCTATTGTCTTACTATTGTGTCTCTAATTGACGGTATCTGAAGGGTTAAGGTTCATGAGATACAGCCAGGTGACAGATAGACGGACGAACAGCGGAGACTTAGTAATAGGGTCCCGCCAAGGTTAAACCTTAAAACCCAAAAAACCCCTTCAATATCACACAATTTCAATGTCCCGTCTAGATTTGAACAAAACAACGTTTACATACATTTAGTTAATTGAGGCTGTAAGCCCTACCCTACCTATTTATAGTGCGCAAAAGTAAAGGTGGCCACCCAGAATGTTTACAAAGCATTTGCTTAATAACTGAAACTTTGAGGGTAGGGTCGAATTCTCCTAATACCTACGGCGGAGTGTGGGTGGCAACTATCGTTAAACTGGGCACGGGCGTCTGTGTGCGTGTTCTCGTTGCCATGGAGACGTATCTTTAAGATCTCCCTCTCTGCCCCGTCTCAGTTTTGTCCTTTCTCCTTTGCACGCGTTTCTTGTCGGGAGGCGTGAATTTGTACGGTCGACAAATTAAGTTGCGCTGTCATTTTTGTGTTTTTGAGAATATATTTTAGTAACTAGCTGACCCGGCGAACTTCGTACCGCTTAACAGTCAATGAATGTAGTATATCTTTCGATATAGTCAACTGATTGCTATGAAACAAAGCGTAAGTAATATATCAAGTTACACACAATTTTAATTTATAAAAGTGTTTAATATTTATTTCGTACATTGCACGTGATGCACGCACAACAAAATACTTCAAAATGTATAGATATAGCAATGGTGTTTAGTTAGGTTTCGTATTTTTTTATTCAAAATATTACAAATTGAAACGAAATCAATCGAAATGTCGCTAGTTTTCTTTAGTAAAAAAGTTTCTTTAAGTGATTTTACTTTAGTCTTTCATAATTCCAATTATTATAAAACAGCAGCTATACTTATACATACAGTAAAGTGTAAAAAGGGAAAAGTTTAGAAGTAGACATACCTACTCTTCTCTTTTTCTAAAGAAAAGCTTTTATTTTTTAGTAGATTGTTAATTATGTACATCTTGTTTTTGGATACCTACACAAGGTGTTGGCTAGCTGGAGTATGAAACCTGGGGGTCTACTCGCTTTCTCCGAAATACGAAGTTTCGATTGAAATTTCGCGTGTTCTCTACCACGGTTCCTTTTCTTCCCAAAATTTTGCACGAACTAAATTGTTTGACGTACCGAATCTTTAAACCTACTCTAATTAGTTATGTTTCGAAAAAAAAAAATATTATGACAGATGATTATTTGCAATTTTAACGTCAAATGAATATCGTTCGTTTACGAAAGTTTCGTTTCGGAGAAAGCGAGGAGACCCCCTATGCTTGCTTTACCACAAGGAGCCGATCACAATCTTCAGAAGAAATACCAACCCAAGAAAATTTAACAAGAAAACTTAATTTTTCTGCCCACCGTCCCGTAGGGTTAACCGGTCCGCGCGGGGGGTTCAAACTCCACTAATGGAGTGGCGACCTACCCCCCGTCACCCCTCCCACCCCCCACTCGATCCCACAAGCCATAAAATTGTAAATTAGTGATGAGCCGGCCAGCCGCGCGACGCATATCGATTTATTGGTACTTTAGTGTTGGGAAACGTATCGAAGAATTTGATGGGCAAGATACACTGTCCGGTGGTCAGGTTTGGCAATGTTTAATGGGCAGGAATGGTTGCGTTTCGTCTCTGGCTATTGAATTATTTGATGGAGATGAATGTGTGATTCAGAAAGGACCTGTGCTCTTCTGAGAGTAATAATTTCCATATTTAGGATATTAGAACATTTGTTGAAAGATGAAAAACATGTCGTTAATCCTGCTATACAGTTCAAATAACCGTTAAACTTGGAAATGAAGACGTAACTACATATCAACTAAAGAAGAAGAGGTAAAAAAAAACACTTACCCATTAAATAGGTTACAGTACAGCAACAAATAAGTTGCCGCAAACATTTTTCAAATCACTTTTAAACTGATGTCACCTCTCCAGCACCACTCATTCAACTAACAGATAAACCGAAAAATTTAACAGACACACACGTTATTATAAATATTAATAAGTGTCCAGTTGTGTCCAGTCAAGGAGTTATGTTAATAGGCCTTACTATTGTGCAGAAACTGGTTATTACCGGACAAATTAAGGGTGCTGAGTAAGCGGGCAACTTAAATGTTGACAACCCTCGGAATATAACCTCACCTTTATGTTAAACAAATAGGGTTGGGTTTTGAATGTTTTTTTGTTGGTCATGGGTAAAGTAAAGTTGGTCTAAATAGAAAGGTGTGTGCATACATTAAGTTCGATGCAGCATCCCGTTGTTCAGAGCATTCGAGATTTGAACTCGTGGTCTCTCTGACCCTGAGCTATTTTTGTGTTTGGTACAGTGTCGTGGGATTCTTATGGAGATAGAATCCTGTGGGAATTGAGTTCTAACCGTCTGGAAGGATGGCGGGATGAATATATTAACGTCTTTGCTTTGACCAAGTTTTATTAGTTTAATATTTATTATCAAACTTGTAGTGTGCTTACTTATTATTATTTATTGGCTCGAAGACATCAGTGAAGGAAAATATCGTAATGATTCGCTTATCCTAGAACCAAATATAAGAGGATATATGACATCCACTGTGTGTGAGGTTACATGTTTGTGAACACATCTATGATATAGGAATACCTAATTCTTAGTGTGGGGAACATTAAAATTCTTTTTCGGGGTAAGTGCGAGTCGCACACGCGCACTGAGGGTTCCGTTCTGTACAAACTTACATGTAAAAACAGTTCAATTCCCGAATTGAGAAACGAAGATTTTTTCGAATCGCAAAAACGTTTTCTTTTGTAACGTAACTACAAAACAATTTTCAGATTTTTTCCTTTACCTGCTTGTGTTAAAAGATTTTGCTTCATGCCAAATTTTAGGATTCTAGGTCAATGGGATGTACCCTGTGAATTTTGATTCCCTTGAGAGTGTCAAAATATAAGTTTTTTTGCGACATAAACGGCCGTATATTTTTTCCGTTACCTTAGAAGTATGATTTTTTTTTACAGTTTCAAGGGACTGCAAACTTGAGTATATGGTTTTAATTCATGAATCCCCAAGCGACCACCGGTGGCCGCGCATCTATTGTCTTACTATTGTGTCTCTAATTGACGGTATCTGAAGGGTTAATATCAACTCGATAGACTCTTTATCTCGGGAACGCGTGAGCGACGCGATCCAGAGATAAAGGGTCTTGACAGACAGACAGACGGACGTACGGACCACAAAGTTTTTCACAATTTTTTTGGTTTTTTAGTTACAGAACCCTAAAAAATGATTTATCGTCGTGTATAACACCTATGCCGTAAAATAATAACGGGCTGCTATTATTCCCAATTCCGAATAATAGTACTTACATATTTAATGTCTTTGTTCCACGCAAACGCCGGCGTTCGCTTTCTCGTTGACTTTCTATTGTATCTTTAATTACAGTATTTGAAAGGTTAAGTAAAAGGCATTTCTCTCTACAAACAAACTTCAGACCAATACAAAGTAACCACAAACTCCCATAACATTGCTAAACCTGCACAAATTTAGTTCATTACAAATCAACACTACACTTTTGAGTGGACTACAACTTAACGTAAACATTTGCGTTTACGTTAAGTACGTCTTTTGAACCTGGTCCAAACGTTCCCAGGATGTTAGTGTAAATAGATGAAAAGCTGCACTTGGGTATAAGAGACAATATATTTTGGAATAAGGCTAATGAGGAAGAGAGGAAAACATATGTGTGTGTGTGTGGTTCGCTAGAAATTATTGTATGAGGAATGTAAATATAATAATATATAATATTCCACATTTATCACACAACGTCGTCTAGTTCCAAGCTTGTGTTATGGATACTAGACAACTGATAAACATCTTACTAATATTATAAATGCGAAAGTTAGTATGTATGGATGGATGTATGGACGTTAGTTACTCTTTCACGCAAAAACTACTGAACGGATCTCGATGAAACTTGGTACACGAGTAGACCATATCCCAGAATAACACATAGGATACTTTTTATCCTGGGATTATGTACGCGGGTGAAGCCGCGGGCAAAAGCTAGTACTTATATATTTCTAAATACATACATAATATAGATAAATTACACCCAGACACTGTTTAGTATTTTTGTTACAATTTATAGTTACATTCGATTTCTTTGATAATTTAAATGGTAGATTAACCTTCGGCTGGTCAGCTAGTCTAGGTATAAAATACTACATAATTTTCAGTTTCCCTCTGACATTGCATCAGGTCACTTCATCCACATATTTCAGAAGTATATGTAAGCATAGGTCCGTGCCCACTGCCGGAGCCACTCCCCCCTCTGTTCGGGTTCATTTCCTGCTGCAAATCGTCTTGCAGCCGCTCTTCAAATGTTCTGTACCATGTACGTACGTGTATGAGGTTATGTGGACTGTAGTTTAAAGTAATATTAAGTATAGGGGTGTAAAGGTAAAAATAGTAATAAGCAAAAAAATATTTATTAATAATAAACTAATACGTAATATAAGCTATAGCTTTTAGCGATAAGACTACCCATTGTAACACCCTATTGATTTTAAGTTTCTTATATAAAAAAATAATTAGTGTACAATAAAGAATTTATCTATCTATCTCATCATCTTCCTGCCCTTATCCCGTTTTATTTGGGGTCGGCGCAACACGTTTTTTTCTTCCATTCTGTCCTGTCAATCGTCACGCTATCACTAACTCCCTTTTCATTCATATCACTTCTCACACAATCCATCCATCTTTTCTTTGGCCTCCCTCTCCCTCTCCGTCCATCCACATATAAATTCATAACTCTTTTAGCAACATGCGTTTCATCTCTCCTTTTTACATGACCATACCAAGACAAACGATTCCCTTTCTACTTTTCAGTCACCGGCGCCACTTTCAAACTTCCCCTAATATATTCATTTCTCACTTTATCCATCCTCGTCACACCACTCATCCATCTTAACATTCTCATCTCCGCTACATGCAATCTTTTATCTATCTATCTATAACCTATCTATCTATCTATACCCATAAAATAATTAGATAAATAATTTATCTATCTATCTATAACCATAAAAATATTTATTTGCCAACAAAAAAAAATACAGCAATTTACATACGAGTACAAGTAGCACCTTTAGCCAACCTAGCAAAGCCTGTATTTTGACTATCAGAGCAATTTCCCTCAAATAGTAGGTTAATAGTAATAAGCTGATTTATCTAATTATGTAAATATTTTCGACATTTGGACTGAAGTGTCGTGTTAGCACTGTTATATATGTAACTTTTAAATAAGTCGTTTATAAAATGAAGCTAAACAAAAGATGAAATAAATATTCACTTCGATCGTCAAGTATACGAGTTAGTAAGTAATCCCACAACACTGACGTTTGAAGATAGGTACAAGTTTTTTTTTTTGCAGAGGGCTATATGATATACAAATCAATTGTATCGTTTCACAAATTCATGTAAAGATCTTAATTTATTTATTTAACCAGAACGACAGAATGCCAATTACACTGATTACAATAGGTAAAAATTATGTAAAAACACATTAAAGAAAATATAACAGATAATGTAACTGAATCTCGCAAATCGCCAGACATTCAGTCAATATCTCCTTCCATTCATCAGCGAATAGATCTAGTCTAGGTCTTAAGCATGAAAATAATTCAAAAGATTGATGAATGCTGAAAAAACGATGTGTTTAATGTTCAAAATATATAATTTTACATGTTATTATTATAAAAAGCAGCAAAGCAAAGGGGACCATCAACAGGAAATTTACAATCAAAGAAAAAACAAATGTTTTTTTTTTCTTCAAAGACAATTATCCTAGCTATATGTCCGACATAATAGCCGGACATAAACCGTACCTCAAAACAGCATCTAACATAAAGTGCTCGTAGTTCGCCGCCCGAGGCGCGCCGGCACTAGCTCGGAATGACTTAGATACAACGAACGGAATTAGTAACAATGTAATCACCATAACGATACTTTATAATCGCCTCGTGCTAATTACTTCTTGGGTTTGTGTGTTACAAGCGAGGAGCGATTTGGTAATCTTACCAAACGTAATCACGTACTCATATTCTCGTCGAAAGTAACGTTGATATGAAGTAGCGTATCCCTTCTAGCATTGTTTCTAGCCGCCTATTTCCAGCCATTAGTATTGATTTCTATTTTTCTACTTTAATTATTTATGTGACAAATCTACACATTTACAATTTAGGTGGTCGATAGAGCCGAAGAGTGTTGAAGTGGTGACCGTCTACAGGAAGACGTCACGATCAAATACCTCCCACACCGATGAATTGGTGAGGATCGTAAGAATCTAATATATGTGACAGATAAGATCGGTTGTTGTGGTGTTGCTTGATGGAGGGTAGGCTTTTGACTGGAATGGTGATGTTCTCGTAGCATTTAAACTCGTATCTGAATCTGGTTTTAAGTTTTTACTTTATTTTTTATTATGTAGGTATCATGTTCAACCTGTAAAGTGTATCTACACTAATAATATAAAGAAGGAAAGTTTGTTTTTATGCTTTCTTGTTTGTTGCAGGTAATCTCTGAAAGTACTGGTCCGAATGCGAAAATTTTTTCAGCGATAGAAAGCTGCTTTATTCCCGAGTGATAAAGGCTATATTTTATATAAGCGGGTGAAACCATGGGCAAAAACTTGTAATAAATAAAAAGCTCCTTGTATTAAATCGCTGCCTCCTATGTCTAACACCACACACGTTCCGGCTTGGCGCCTAAGGCTGTGTGCAGATAACCAGTTTATGTGCGTGCGACGACCTTTATGTGCGTAGTTTGACTATCGCTTACGTTGATCGAGCGATAAGCGACATTCAGCTCACAGGTATGAGAGTTGCTTACAGTATTTAAGCTTGATTTTATTGCCGGCACTTAAAGTGAGAGCTTGGCGTTATATTGTAAGGGGTTGTGACTCAATGCGAGCTATCAAATTGGTTTGTGTAATGACAACCTGTTAGATTGTTGTATCACTTGCAAAGTGTATGTCAGGAATACCTATATATAAAAGAAAATTACTATGGCTTAATATACCAAATCAAACTCACATTGATTTAGGTAAAATAGGCTTTGAATAAACCAGCGCGCCTCACCATCAACGATTGCATCACTGCTTATCATCAGGTGGGATTACAGTCAAGCACTGCTATGATTATATCATTTAAAAAAAAATGGTCTTTCTTGATAATAATAATACCATGACTGATTGATTTTTAGACTTCTTTTTGATGTGGCCTAAAATACCTTGATCAGTTTTTGTCAAAATTGCTAAATTTGGAATAGCTGTCATTAACCCTTCTATTTTATTGACATTCTTAATTTAAAAAGCGGAAACCATCCATTGTTTGTTTTCGGTTATCTACGCTGTGAGCTCATCGCATTATGCGTGAGGTCACAGCTTTATGCTGAGCTTTGGGCCGTTTTGCGCGGATGAGACGCATATCTTCCCTATCGACTAATTTTATGTTTGTTTTTAGCTTTAAGTATGCGTCTATCTAGCGTAAATAAAATGTTTTTCTTTCTTTCTTTTCTTTCTTTCTTTCTATATTAGGAAAAGGTCAATATCCTTCGTTCCTTTATTACTTTATCTGGCGCCTACCATAGTTTTATATTTGTGACAGCTGTGTTTTTTTATTCATGTACACACATTCCCTCTCCCAGAGAGCCCTGAGACCCAACAGTGGGAACATTATAAGGCTGATTATACTTTCTTATTGTTAAGTGCACACATAAAATAAAAGTCAAGATGAAGATAACATAAAAATAGGTAGGTACATAGGTGATGCTTATTTTTATACAAATCTCTTCCAGCATACTTGCAAAAGAAGAGTTGGGAAAAATAGAGCCATAGACATTGTGTATAAGTCAAAAAGGAAAATACGTACACATAAACAGTTATGTATGGAATAAAAATAAAAATTTAAAATCCAAATTCTTTTGTAGAACATCCTATCCGAATCAAATTAATCTGTACTACTAAATAACCCTACTCAATATTACCTATCCAACGTACTCCTCAGAAACACCTACGCACTTCACGCCTCTCCGAGCACGTATACCGAACAGTCGACGATACTCGGCTATTTCTATTCCCTGGGTAAAAATACGCTGCTTGTCTTAGGTACACTCCATGCGTTCACGCCTGCGTTCACGCCTGGTACGCATCGGGGTCGTACGCATTGCACGCAGCGTGGTCACTCGGCCGTGAGAGGCGTAAGTGGCTGTGCATACTATCGTGGTAGTTTAAACTAGGGGTAAAATTATTTGTTTGGTTGTAGGAGATATTTAGATAGATAGCTGCTATATTGATGCTATAATTTTTTGTTTTTCGAAAAAATTGGCCGTGCTTATTGTCCAAGGAAGCAAAGATGTGGGTGAAAACTTACTTTACACACTATACTTATATATCTTACATCAACATTATAATTCTGCCTCTGATAGTTGAAAAGACGTATCTAACAAAAACGAAAACCAAACTGGAGAAAGTTAGCAAAATATAAAAAAATACAGGCAGATGCGCTTTTTTTTCCTGATTCCGGCAATGTATATAACTCAAATCTGGAAAAAAATTAGATTCGTCTTTTTTACTAACGGGGGCAGAATTGTGTAATTTATTTCATCACCATCGCTTCCAAAACGGTAAAGGTAATTATTGTGAGGAAACGAGCAAGTCAGAAATTTTAATACGTTGTGATTTCAAATCCACGCAGCTTTCTTTACTTTGTATGATTTACCACAGCTCTTAAAACAGTGAAGGAAAACATTGTTAGGAATCATATTATGTGCCATCGTGAGGAAACCGGCTTGTCCATGAACCAAAAGTTCGAAGACGTGTGACATTCACCAATTCGCACTGGGCCCACGTGGTGGATTACGGCCCATTCCCTCTTCTAGAGAGGAGGCCTGAGTCCCCAGCAGTGGGAACATTAAAAAGGCTGATGATGATGATGATGATGCCATGCTTCTGATATACATCTTATTACCTGGAAGCAAAAACTCTACCGGTAAAATGTGAATAATTTACTACCAAAGTCGATGCCTTGGTACAATACTAGAGATTTTGCTTATGAAGTAATTCTCGAAATTGCTTACGATGGAACAGCAATAAATCCTGAACAACATACCCAAGACTGTGGTCTTGTATTTCAGTTAAATTATTCATTAATCCGTACATACCTTAAGCGAGGCTTCCTTCCGTCCATTTTCAGAAGACCCCTTCTCTATCCTTGTAACAAAATATTTGAGGGGTTGAGTAGGACTGGTGGGGTAGATGCATAGCCTTGTAATAGACGAGACGTATTCCTGGCATGGGTCTCAAGGAATCTACAGATGGACTTAATGAAAACTGGCCATCAGGCGCTGATGGAAAGGAATTTTATTAATTTGGATTGTTGTTATCGTTTGTTTTATGGATGGGTGTGGCAGAAGATAGAGTTTTTGAAGCTGATGAGTTATTATATTTTTTGTGTAATGTCTTTTACGTTATTTTCTTGTTCTCGGTTATGTATCTCACAATTATTTTTTTTGAGGTTTCAGAAATAAAACAGCATTGTATTGGTGAAAATATTTTAGTAATCGGACTAGGATTTCCAGGGATTACCTCCTATAAACAAAAAAAAAAACATAAAAACAAACATCACCCCTTTATAATATTAGAGAGAATCGATTCTATGTAAATTATACTTTAGTCAAACACAAAGTGGATGTTGAAACGCACTGGATACGGATAGATTTCGTCAGAACTAGGAGGAGGAACCATAGAGCCAGGCTTTTGTCCAGGATTGGGATTTTGGCAAGAAAAAATAAAAACAATGCAGAGTAGGTACTTTGCCCTACCTACTTAGCCACCTACACACCAACTACTGTAGATGCTACAAAATACAGTAACTGCCAATAAAACTTGACTAGACACAGCACAATAAAGCTCTTTTTCACGGATCAATGTTGTCCCATCAATCAAAGACGAAAATCCGCCATATTTGTTTAAAAAATGCTGCTACGCTCAAAGCAGCGTAGTCGTGACGTCACAGCTACGACGTAGCGCGTAGCTCTTTTTCTTTACGTTGCTGTACCACTACGAATGGACCGCAGTATCCAATGACCTCCATTCACTTTCAAATTATTCGGCCAAAGGAAAAATAAGGAATTCTGGCCATTGATTTGCGAGTTCGTTTTCAATTGAGGAATTTTGGAACGGGGTAAAAACATTGACCTGTGATATAGACTAGACTAAGGGTGTTTTTGAATATCGTGCGGGATTCATCACGCATGCGGGATTACCCCGCATGAGTTTGCTTAACCCCCGTAAGTCTCCTTTTCATACAAGCATTTATGGATACGTGGGACGCGTTTTTTTTTGCATTTTGAAGTTTTCTGAATGCTGAGCAATCCCGCATGCATCGAAGGACTGGAAAAAAATCCTGCAGTGGTCTTCCCGTCTAATTATAATTTAAATAATACCAATAAACTAGTGCACCTTACTATCACAGATTGCAACACTGCTTAGCATCAGATGGGATCGCAGTCATGCACTGCTTTATATCAATTATGAAATATATAAAGATCTCGCAGAATGCGATAAGGCCGCCCATTGTATGTATGTGTTTTAGTTTCCTATTGTATGTGAAGAGCAGTGGTAGCCGAGCGGTAACGGCCCTGACTTTCAAGCTGTAGGTCGCGGGTTCGAACCCAGCCATGCGCATTAATTAATTTATTTCATCACCACTGCTCTCAAAACGGTGAAGGAAATCATCGTGAGGAAACCGGCATGTCCTAGAACCAAAAATTCGAAGACATGTGACATCCACCAACACGCACTGGGGCCGCGTGGTGGATTATGGCCCATTCCCTCTCCTAGAGAGGAGGCCTGAGTTCCAGCAGTGGGAACATCAAAGGCTGATAATGATGATGATGTTTGTGTAATGGTGTACATTAAAGTTTATATAAATAAATAATAAATATATACCAGTTGAAAAAGGCACGTGGATACTAAACCATATAAACTCAATTACCGTACCCACATAAACTACTTTATATTACTAGCCGGCTCCTTCGTAACGTAGCTTAAAGATAAACGAAAGGCTTTAATCAGATTATGTTAATAATTCAAGTTAGGTTGTGGGGCTAATCCGAGAGATAAGGCAGCAGACGGATTGCGTGGAAAATAAGATTTTACGAGCGTGGGCCAGACTGACCTTGGACAGGGGAGGGTTACGTTCAGGACACTGAAAATGGTGGAAAGATTTTTTGAAAGGCATCAGACTATCTGTTTTATAGTTTAGTAACTATGATCCTGAAATATTAAATGCTGAAATACTAACTTCTGACAGCGTCTTCACTCGCATGAGGGTACGGATAATCTTGTATACCAAGCGATAGATAGATAGATGTATTCTTTATTGTACACCAAATTTAAAAATTACATCAGGAACTTAAAATTTATATGATTTTTATCCCGGCAGTAAAATTAATAGGGGGGTCCTATTAATTTTACTGCCGGGATAAAAATCATATCTATATACCTAAACTGAACTGTTAAAGGGATGGAGCTGGGTGTATAGCTTCATCCCTCTTTCTCGATCGCATTCTTCACAAAAAAAAAGTGCAACATTGCCGATGATTCTCTTGGCTCGCCTCTCAATCGACTCCAGGGCATCAAGCTGATATTTGGCAGACCCATCCCAAAGATGAGAACAGTACTTCATACTTGATCGAACTTGGGCTTGATAAGGATTAAGCAGCTGTTCCGGCGTAAAGTACCGTCTCACCCTTGCTAAGATCACTCATTTTTTGGCAGCCAGTAATATAACAACGGATAATACTGCCGGAATAATCATCTATATGATAATTTAGGACATTTTTTCCGGTGGGTAAATCATCTAATGACAAATCCCCGCTCTTGGGCGGAGCAGGAGATAGTGTCAGGCTTTTAATGACTAAAAACCTACTCCATTTTCTTCATTGCTTTTCGTACTGGGGCTGAGCTATCTTTCGAATAAACTTGGCCCCAGTAGGCTTCGACTCAGCTGGGCCCCTGCTGTTGCTGACAGCTCCTTGGGGCGCGCGGGAACAGTGCGCGCCGTCGACGACTTGGGCTCGGTCTGGACCGTTACCGGATGGTCGGAAAGCGAATTATGCTAAACTAGGACCTGTCCTGGAATAGATGTTAGCAAAACTGAAGGAGCTGATGTCTGCCAGCGCAGTGGAAACGTCTGAAAGAAGACTAACTGAAGAACACCGGTTTTAGTAAGTTTAAGTCTAATACACCCTCTTGTTCCACCCCAAAGCGCAAGAACAACTATAAAACTTTCTATTTCAAAGTGTTCAGCCTGTCTATACTTATAAATAATAATTCTTTCTTTTTACGTTGAAGGATTGTGTGGAAATTAAGATTTTACGAGCGTGAGCCAAACTGTCGACCTTGGAAGTTAGGGTCGGTCATATTAAGATTTTTTTGAGATAAATTGTGTACCCATGTGTACCCTTTAAATATTTTATAGGTACTGAGGAACAGTTATTTTGGGGATGGTTGGGGTACGGTATTATCCATCAGAGTTATTGTGGCCCTGGAACACGAATGGTAATTGAAGGAACATAGGTGGATTTCAGTCAGTAAAAGTCTGACATTCTCGAGTCTTCTTTTAGCAATTTCATATTTTTGGAAGAAGCTTAAGGTTTTGCATCAGATGTCTTTGTGCTCAAACCTAAATCTTGCTTTACTGCCAAGTTTGTAGCATTTTACCGCCTCCGACTGACATGTATTATATATTTGTTGACTAAAACTACAACTACGGTAAAATAGTATTTTGGATGTCAAAATTAAGAGAATATGCATAAGTATTGCGATAGGTAAACATTTAGGACTATGTGAGGAGTAATATGAAAGAAAAGGAAATTAGTAATAGAGTGAAGAAAAAAACGTGTTGCCCCGATCCCGGGGTTATCCGAAAGGAAACTAGAGCCCCGGTATGAAGGCTAGAAGGAACGGCGCTCGGTTTTTAGTCAGTAAGACTCTGACACTGTCTCCCGCTCCACCCAAGAGCGGGTTTCGTCAACGATGATTTTCCCCGTAGACAGACAAAAAAAAAGGTACCAGAAGTCGGAATTAGGTAAGGAATTATTTAAGTAGGTACTGACACTGATTTTATACAGCAAAAAAATATGTTTCAAGACAGAAGAAAAATTATAATTAATTTTTAAAGAGTATATTTTTTTATGACGCTTTCAGAAATATAGTAAAAAAATTTCTTCCTGCATTAATGAAGAAGTGTTTCAAGCTAACTTTACCTAAGTTGACGTAAAGATTTTTTTCAATGAAAAGTACTAATAAAAGTTGTATGTTAATTATTTTTTGTTTTATTTATCTCTGTAGTTTTATATTATTATTATTTATTTGTAATATTGTTAGCCACATGGAATTTTTCATTGAAATCCTGCGGGTCCACATTAATACCAACATTTCGGTTGATACATGAATACCTACCTAACTCCGACCTCTGCTTGTAGTAAGCACAAGCCAAAAATATTCTACACGGTCTTCCACAGCTTGTATTCAACAACAGCACAGCATCCAAAAACAAACCACTCCTTCCACATACAAAACAGCTCATGAGTCGTGAACAACAACGCAAGACAAACCATGGAGTTTGGCTTGTATCGCAGGTGCCCAACTAAACTGAACTGGCTTAAACTGGTTATAACAAGTTAAGGCTTCTAGGGTGGCGGGCTGAGGGGGGAGGGGAGGGTTGGGCTCTAACTAGATTCCTCCCAACTTTCTCGTGGCAGATAATGATCTTCGCTACGTGGGTGCCCGGAGATGCTGGCAGATTGGCGGCGAAACGCTGCGGTTTAGACGCCCGTTTGGACAGGTCTTGGAAACATATAGTTTTTATGTCTATAAGAAAAATAGATAGAACGAAAAAGTATCTAATTGGCAGAAAGACGTGCATATCCTCATCATTTCAGCCAAAAGACGTCTACTGCTCGACATACTCGTTGACCTTTCTTCAATGATCAATTTTCACCACGACGACCGACCTGGACACAGCGACATTCTTGACGGTGAGCAATGGGTAGCTCGCCGTCAGGCCGTCCTATAAGGATCAAACCTAATTCGTTGATGGTGTTCCACACTTGCCTTTTAAGGCAGGCATCTCTTTAGAGATGTCAGCAAAACCGCTGGAGTCCAGCAGGCCTGGGACGATGCCCACTAGGGCCACGTGATTTTTGGAAGAGTAACCGCGCCCCTAGAATGCAAAGGGCAACTAAAGGATGGGTGAGGAAAGGTGGAATTTGGTAAATATATAACTAACACGCCCTCTCGCTCCTGTCTAGAAGCGGAAAAGTCATTTAATGTTTTCCCATCTCAATGATATTCCAGCTTCATGCAAGAACCTACCGACGAATACAAAATACACCATCTATTTCTTTCATTCCACCCAACATATCCGAATCCTACAATTCAATTTCTCAAGGTAACGTAATACCTCCGATCAAGACACTACGAGAATCCGTAGCGTTGCTACGCCGTAGCGCCGTAGACAAAGCGTAGGCGGCTACGAGCATCGACCAAATTGTTTGGTGTTAATGGAGAACGGTCATTTGTAGGTGAAACAACAGTTTAGTGTGGGAATTACTACTGAGCTGTTTGGTGAGGCCTTTTGACTGGAATCGAGATTCTTGTGGTAGGTGTGAGGACGATTTACTTGTGACTTGGTTGACGTCACGGGTATCCGATGGACGCGAGACGTACAGGACCTGTCGTTATGGCGACAGTTGGAGGAAGTTTATGTCCAACAGTGGACGTCTTTCGGCTGAAATATTGATAATGACTGTTTTCTATTCATAAATTAAATATAAACTTGTGGATTTTTATTTTGTATTTGCTGATATCTAAGGAACACTGCGCGCCAAACCTAAGACAAAAGATAGTACCGTAAAAGCTGCCATTCTAAAGTGAAATTGGGCCGGACATGTCTGCCGCATGTCAGATGAGTGGTTGGGCTAAAAGAGCTACGTATTGGGTGCCATTAAACGCAAGGCAACTTCGCGGCAGACCAAGGCGAGGTGGGAAGATGAGCTTGACAATTACCGAAGGGACTGGCCTGCAATGGCTGAGAACAGACCTGTGTGGGAAAAGGAGAGGGAGGCCTTCACCCAGCAGTGGGATATAATAGGCTTAAATTAGACAGTTATAAATAAATTTCAATTCTCCGTTTATTTACGTATTTTTTTACTTCATGTCTTTTATTACGGCAGTCACAGTACGAAAATAAATGTCACACACAAAATAGTATAAAAATGTCCACATATCAATTGCAGCTGCTCACCACAACTTGTGTAGATGTCGTGGCCAGATATTAGAATTGATCACTTCATGATATGTCAACTAAAACTGGTCAGATCGATTAAACGTTAATATTTGATGATATGTCAATCCTCGTTTGGCCATACCATTTATGTAGCATTTATATCATCTATTTCTATTCAAAATATTTTATTTCACATAGTCCTACATGGGCACTTATAAAACGTCAGAAGTTAGCGCACGGTTCCAAATTAGTCGTTTCCTTGAGAAGAACCGGCAAGAAACTCCATGGTTACTCTTGTGGTTCTCTCATGGTTAAGTGGTTGGTGTTACAATATGATAGTATGTAAGAACAGTGTACATCAATACTGTACACAAAAGCACAAAATAAAGAAAGTAATCCAAGTGAGGATTGATATATCATCACACTTTAACGTTTAAAACGACCTGGCCAGTTTTACTCGGCCTTATCATAAAGTAACCAATTTCTAAGATCTGCAGTGTGAAATCTGCAGACATCATCTCAACGCTCAGTCACGTGGTCAGAACAAAGGAATCGGAGCCGTGGCCAACTCGAAGTGTTCGACGCAAGAGAACGGTCCGTTCCATCATCGGACCACAAGACGTACGTCATTGCGTCACCGGTACATGGTTGACATCCCACCCATACGTACAAAGCGTTTTGGGAACACACTTATTGTGCGTACAGCCAAGGAGTGGAATTCCCTGCCGGAGTCTGTGTTTCCTGGTAGCTACAACTTGGGGGTCTTTAAGTCAAGAGTGAATAGGTTACTTCTAGGCAAGCGTGCTCTATGGTCGACCATATCATCGCTTACCATCAGGTGAGATGGTGGTCAACCGCGAGGCTATCAATTAAAAAAAAAAAGGTAACTTGGCTAGAGGGCCTAGCCACGACATACATACTACAACTAGTACTACATTTGCTGACTTCCAAACCCAGGTAGCTCATAATCTCTCAAAAGCAAAAAGCATGAACACAAACATAAATTCCCAGTTGATATCTTAGTGAGCAACACTCGCTGACATGATTAATAGCCGCGCACGCTTGTTGCACAGCTGTAGCCGGAACAGCTAGCCTTGTTACCTTGTGTTGTCTACCAACTGAAGATAATTAACTGAAGGTTTCTTGACAGGCAAATATGTGGCAGTGTATCTTGTTGTATTTGATTTTTTATCTTTTTTTATTTTAATTTTTAATGTATTCTGATTTTAATTTTTAATGTATTCTGATTTTAATTTTTAATGTATTCTGATTTTAATTTATATTGATTTTAATTTATTTTATTTGATTTTTAATTTATTGACTTTGTTATGATTGTTGTGATTTGATAAGGTTTCATTGTTTTGTTGGTGTTTGATGTATTATAATTATGAAAATGGGTATTTTGACCTGAACAAAAAAAAAAATATATATTATTTGTTTTGAGGTTGGCTATAGGTCTTTTTTTAGATGGGTAATCATCCAACGATTTCTACCACTCAGTCAGACTTTTACTGAACCATTCCGATGTTTCTTCTTTACCTTGAGAGTCCCAGAATCCCGGGGCTTGTACGACACGATCCCCGGGGACCTTTCGGACAACTCATGACTTCAGTAGGTTTTAACCCTGCTGGCCCTCTACGGTTTCCCTGAAATCTCTTTGAGGCGCGCGTGGAACACTACGTGCTGTCGATGATACGGGCTTGGTCCGGACGGTAACCGGACGGCTGGAAGGCGAACTACCCATTGCTCATCCACTGCAAGTCTACGTCTACGGTGACTGGAAATTGGGTACGGGCTCTCGGCGATTGGGGCGTGAGGATGTCCGTCCCTTCATGCGTTCGGCCGCCTCTTTCGCTAGCGTAGTCTGCTATGACATTTTAACTTTTGGCTGGCCTGTTGGTCTAGTGGTTAGTGGTCCTGACTGCTATGTCGGAGGTCATGAGATCGATTCCCAACCAATACAAATGTTCATGTGATGAGCATGATCATTTGTTCTGTATGGGTGTGTAATTCATCTGTAAAAAAAGAAATTTACTATATCATTAATATTAGAAAGGTGAAAGTTTACGAGTGTGTATGGGCTGCACGGATTTGCATGAAACTTGGTAGACGATTAGACTATATCATATTTATCCCGGGAGTATGTTACTTTGGGATAATTTTCTACTGTTCAAACCTTCGACGTAGTTGAGATACGTAAACACACTACACAAACAGTGCTACGTAAGGGAAACTAAATATTCCACACCATACACGTGTAAAACCGATCTATTTTAAACTATCTATTGTAGAACAACCTAAAATTCGAACTAAAAGGTCGGCTCCCGCCGCCGACGACACAATATCTGGGGATCTCACGAATTTGCATATCTTCATCTGTAAAACGCGGGGTGAAGATGATTTGCCGGAATTGTGCGGGTCCCCCCCTCCGGAGGGGGGCTAGACCCTCCCCTCGGGGGCTAGGGGCTAATTGCTTGAAGAGAGCACATGTCTTCATACTTCTCTGATGTTAAAGTAATTCGATTGCTTCGGGATAATTACTTGAGCTGCGTGAAGGGAATTGTGGCGTGATGTGGGTGTCTCGTAGAACCAATTTAGAACTGCCCAGGATACGGTATTTAATTTGTATCGTTCTATTTTTTTGATTGATGTTAAGTATCTTTATATATATAATTCGGGACTTGTGTTTGTCACCTGATTCCTGCTACACGGCTTGATCGCTTTGGATGAAATTTTGAGTATATATTTGAGTAAGTCCCTGAATGATTTAAAAATACAATTGAAGATGGTGCTGTAATCGGGATCTTATTTTATTTTCTACTGGAAGGAAAACATCTATCTCTGTGTTATTTTGGGCTGCTGTATTTCTATATTCAGAAATTAGTACTGATACTGTTCGGGGCCAGTCGGAAATGTTCGGCTGTTGTCGTGAGACTACAGAAGACGGCGAGCGGCAGCGAGAGGTGCGGGACGCGGTCCTTCGGATCACTTCGCTTCGAAGACGACGCGCGCGCACTCCAAACTCTTCCCAGTGTCGATATTATTGTGCACGATACACATTCGATAATATATCTGTTTTAATTTATAGTCCATGGTCTTTAAGTCTACTCTTTATGTAGTATATTGTTACTTCTATCTCCTGTATATTATGAAAATAAATCCAGTTATCAACAATCATTTATCTTAGTTTTAGAAATAATTATCTTTCTATCTATTCAATCTTCATATTAGATTAAATAAATGCTATCTTCACTAAAGTAGGTGAAAGACTAGATTCGATTATTTGTTTTCACAGAATTTAGTGGATACTGTGAGGATCGGAGATAATGAAAGGGCTATATGCGTCCAACTGTAGGATTTATTCCGATCAAATTACTCTTTTACATATTCTATACATATAAATAAAATTGAAGTTTGTGCTACATTTTTCTTTGATAATGTATATTAAAGTATATTCAACACCTACAACAAAAATGTAAGTTTGTTTGTTTCAGCTAATGAGTGGAACAGCTGGATCGATTTTTACAGGACTTACTGGTAGAGCTGATGTTATAAAGAGTAACTTAGGCTACTTTTATTTTTAGAAAAATATAAGCTCCACGTAAAAAGAAATTTCTTGATATTGTAACCAGATGGCATTGTGTTATTTTACATGTCTGGGGGTCTGCTCGCTTTCTCCGAAACGAAACTTTCGTAATCGAACGAAATTCATTTGACGTTAAAATTACAAACAGTCCTGTGTCATAATTATATTTTTTTTTGAAACATAGCTAATTAGAGTAGGTTTAGAGATTCGGTACGTCAAATAATTTTCGTTAGTACAAAATTTCGGGAACGAAAGGAACCGTGGTTGTTTCGATTGAAATTTCGCATGTTTCCTACATGCGAAATTTAAATCGAAACTTCGTTTTTCGGAGAAAGCGTGTAGAACCCCTGAAGCGGATGAAGTAAATGACGATGAAAATTTGCATATAATTGGCTACAACCCAATAATTTTTAAGTCAAAAGTAAAAAGCTAACTTCTAGGTAAGCGCACTCCATCGTCGACTGCATCATCGCTTTCCATCAGGTGAGATAGCGGTCAATCGCAAACCTATCAACAATAAAAAAAAATGTGGAAAGCCCATAACTTAGTTTAGATTGCACATCGCGATACTATTTTTATTCTGACTTTACTGAAGCCGTGGGCAAGGTAACTCATAAAATTATTCACATCTAGGATAATACAAGATCATTGCTCGTACCTACCGGCCTCATAGCCGTCGAAATAACGTCAGCTGACAGTTTTTTTTTATATTAATTTAAATATCTAATGAGTATTTATTTAGATAATTTATTTATAACTAGCGACCCGCCCCGGCTTCGCTCGGGTGCAATATTATACATATAAACCTACCCCTTGAATCACTCTATCTATTAAAAAAAACCGCATCAAAATCCGTTACGTAGTTTTAAAGATTTAAGCGCACATAGGGATATAGGGAGAGAAAAAGCGACTTTGTTTTACACTATGTTTATAATGTGCCAGTTTTGAACTCTCTAAAGAGGTATTGATCAAAGAGGCTCTACAGTATCTTTATTATTATTTAAAAAATCGAATAAGTATAAATTTATTTTATTTATAATGTGCCAGTTTTAGACTCTCTAAAGAGGTACTGACCAAAGAAAACCTACAGTACTTTCGACGTTTCTAATGACTGTTTACCATTCTAAGAAACTTTATTTTTATATTTTCAATAAACATAAAACTAACAACGTATATCTACAAGTTGCCTGCGGGTGATTGTATCGTGATGGGTAGTCAGTTGCCGTGCTTACAAGCCTCGGAAACTTATGCAATATCCACGAGGAACGAGTTTCTACCCACTTATTGGAGAAGGGGGACGTCGTACAACTTGTATGGCACATCGATCTTGTCCAAGGATATTGAGAATGGTTATTAAAATTCAATACCGACCCTTTTGCACTATAAAGGGTGTAACTTCAAATCTCCACGCTTTGAGCAAAAAACTAAAACGTTGAATGAAATAAGTGATTTGTAACTTTAATTCATGAATCCCCAAGCGACCACCGGTGGCCGCGCATCTATTGTCTTACTATTGTGTCTCTAATTGACGGTATCTGAAGGGTTAAGGAAAAATATTGGGTAGTAAAAATCATGTTTTTTATCGTAGTGTAATTTTGGATCGAAACAGCGTAGGAAACTAAAAAGAATGTATTAAAAATTAATATTTAAAATAGTCTACGCCCTTTGTGACTCATTCGAGGAAATACCGGCTTGATCCTTTGAAATATTTACCTATTTCTTTTTGTATACCTATATAACAGAAAAAGATACAACATTATAAAACATAATTACCTGTTGCGGTCTTCCCGTCCGATTATAATTTGGGTGTCTTCAAGGCTAGAGTGAATAGGCCCTTAATAAACTAGCGCGCCTCACCATCGACGATTGCATTACTGATTACCATCAGGTGGAATCGCAGTCAAGCACTAGTTTATATTAATAAAAAAAAAACATTAGAAAGTACAAAGGTCCTGCTTATTTCAAACAAAATTTATTTTAGTACACCTGTGAAATTAGAGATTTTAAAAAGTAGACAATATGGGATCTAGGAAAGAAAATAATAGTATGCCTATCTTGGAACATATTGACTCTAACGTCCCTAAGAGCGTAGAGGCTATTTGTGTTTATTTTTATTTTTACATTGTTTTTTGATGCGTTTTTGTTGAGTTAAAATATCTGACATTAAGAATTAAGTTGTGTAAACGGCTAAAATTAAATGCTTTACCTTTTTTTTAATTCAAAACTTTGTTTTTGCAATATTTCTACATGATTTAGACCACTAAAGTTATCACAATAACGCCATTTATGAATTGGTTTATTAGATATTATTTTCATTATAACTTCTTTTTATATAACGTGAGAACGTTAGAGACTCTGCTGAAACAAAGATTATTTTCTGCTTTAACCCTTCAGATACCGTCAATTAGAGACACAATAGTAAGACAATAGATGCGCGGCCACCGGTGGTCGCTTGGGGATTCATGAATTAATTCACATTTTACTTTATTTTTGTCTGGTTTACACTATCCTCTCATGTCTATTGTACCATTGTTTTTTTTTAAGTGTAAACTAGGAGTTTTTTACCGGTTCTTCTCCATACGAAACGACCAATTGGAATCGTTCACTAGCTTTTAACGTTTTTAAGTGCTGATGTAGAATTAAAATATTTTAAATTCAATTGACTAGTTGATTAATAAAATACCATGACATAGATAAAAATAGTGTCAATAACCGACAGCTAAAGTGTCAAGTTAGGGGTCGTCAGTTCGAACCCTCCCTGTTACACTATGAATTTATTAGTCAAGTAATAGTGATACACATAATGTAAGTGCGATATTTTGAAAGAAGACTGGAATCGTTTTAGAAAAAATAAACAGTAAACCACTTTTTAAACCCGTGACTACACACTAAATGCGTGACACATTCACAATTACCTATCAGAAAACTTTTGATTCAAATCATAATATTTCTAACCACCAGAAATACACACTTTCAAATAACGTCGACTATCCAAAATAAAATGGAAAGGTATCCAAATGCTAACAGAAAACTTTTACAAATCAACAAAAATAAAGAAACCATAATCCTATTTTGGTTTAGAACACCAATGCTAGATATAGTCGAGTGATTCAATATCTGTTCGCACTCGGTTTGTTTACGAACCCGATGGACTCCAATAAGAAATACAAGAATACTACTGCTATCGCCATCTAGCGTTGAGTAGCAGCTACCTCTTTATAACCTGTGGAGTGAATGAAATAAGCTAAAATGTTTTTAAAAACATAATAATAGTATTCTTTGTTTATTTTAATTTTATTAAACCAATGATTTGTCTGTCTAAATATAGTGGAAGAAGAAATTATCTAAAAAAAAAAAAATTTTTTTTCTATTATGAAAATGTAGAAAAGCGCGAAAAACCACTTAATAACAATAAAAATATCTCTGAAATTATTCTCGTATCATAGACTGAAAGAATAATAAATTAATTTTGTGTTTTACATTAAAAATAAGGCTTTGTTTATTTTTATTAATTCTGCTACTCAACAACAGATGGCGCTGCCTCTTCAAAACAACCGTCGGTTCATTGCACTTCGCAGTTAAAAGAACGTGAAGTTTTATTGAAATTTTTTGTTTGTATAAAACTGGAGAGCATGAAATGCGAGATGGTAGTGGTCAAATGTAACGATTTCTCACGAAATGTTCGCCATTTTTTCGATTTTATGAAATAACTTTTTGAAATGTGAATAGCGTTGCTTTTGGGATAGGAGATTTTGATTTTTTAAACGGTTCGTTTGAATTTGTTTAACAAAGAATTCAGATTTGGTGAGTGTCACTTGGAACTTTACTTCCCTCAAAATATTATGTGATTTTTCGATTTGTTTTAATCTGATCGTGAAAATACTAGAGCCCTATTTCTTGTCCGGGCAATTACTGTCCATTCCAGGTTGCCTGGAAGAGATCGCGGCATGAGTTTTAAGTGTCCTCTTTGTATGTGTAATGGTGTACAATAAAGTATATAATAAATACTATTATTTACGAAATACCGGGTACCTATCAGGTAACTGATCTGTACGGGGCATGGTTTTTACTGGTTGAAACTGAGCTGATATTATGATGTCACTTGAGTAAGTAGATAAATGCAGAGCGTTGGTTAATTTTAATTGCATAAAAAATAAAAGTTTACTTAACTCATCCATACCAAACTTCCAGAATATAATACGAAATTTCCTATTGCTCTTTTTTCTTTTTATTTATATTGGTATAACGTCGAATAGGTTTTTCGAAAGTCTTGATTGTATGTTGTAGATGTTGCTCTATTTGTGTTATTATAAAAGGTTATGTCAATATAATTTCAAGGCAATTTTGGAGATCGGTGTCATGTAATGGACAAGAGATCATTAAACTTTTATTTTGTTGATTTAAAATATTTATATTATTGCAATATAAACCGTTTTTAATACTGCATTCATAAAGACTGAAGTATTTTGTTTTGGTAGTATTCGTAATCCATTAAGTATAAGTTATTGAATCATTAAAATGTATTTGTTCCAGGAATGCGCTGCATAAATGAGCCTCACCGATGATATGAATTGATACAGAAACCTATAGAGTAAAAAGTATGTTTTTCATCGTGCACGTGTAAATTGAATAACATTATTTTATAAAATCAATTTCCTTATACGTTCTTCTCGGACAGGCAAATGTTTTAAGGAAACCGGAGAGGCTCATAGCAAGTGCGGGTGATGTCATTAGATTTCATACCTAAAAAAAATAGATATAGCATAGCATGATTTACATTAATTACAATCAAGGTAAATTAAATTCTGTCTTCCTGATCTGTTTCTGATGTGCATCATCGCTTACCATCAGGTGAGATAGTGGTCAAACTCGTGCCTACTACATAGTATAAAACAAAGTCGGTTTTTCTGTCCCTATATCCCTATGTACGCTTAAATCTTTAAAACAACGCAACGGATTTTGATGCGGGTTTTTTTTTAATAGATAGAGTGGTTCAAGAGGAAGGTTTATATGTATAATATTGCACCCGAGCGAAGCCGGAGCGGGTCGCTAGTACATAATAATATAAAAGCTTCATCATCAGCCTTTATAATATTCCCACTGCTGGGACTGAGGCCTCCTCTATAGAAGTGGGTAAGGGCCGTAATCCACCACGCGGGTCAAGTGCGGGTTGGTGGATGTCACATATCTTTTTTGGTTCTCACATCGTGAGGAAACCGACATGTCCTATGTCAGTTTCCTCATGATGTTTTCCTTTATCGTTTGGAGAGCAGTGGTGATGAAATAAATTACACAAAGTAATGCGCTTGGCTGGGTTTGAACCCGCGACCTGCTCGAGATGCTTATGCATCTATGGTATTATTCAAAAGAGTCACCGTGCCCCTGGCACGCAAAAGGCAACGAAAGGAACACAGGGGTGTTCTAGTCAAAGTGTAAGTAAAATAAATAAAAAAAAAATCTTTTTTGAATCAAATAAGAATGATAATATGTAGTAAGCTATTATGTAAAACAGTGTGGATCAATTATGGGGCAGTTATCAAAGTTATGCATTATTTTTAAACGAAAATTTTACTTGAGATTTTACTCGTAGAAACGAGTATGTTACTATTGGATGATAGAGGGTGTAATTAAATGTTTGACAGTGAACCGAGCGAACTTTTGGCTCTCGATGAGTACTTCCTTTTTTATACCTTGATTGCACATATTACGTTTAGGAGCTGGAATAGAAATTCTTCAAGGCTAGAGTGAATAGTCTCTTACACCAATTTTTATAAACAAGTTTCACTTGTTTATAAGCACTTGTAGCTACTTAAGTAACGATTTGTTATATAGATAAGTAAAAAATTGCTTGAAGTTAGGACTGTCCACAACCACCGACAACGTAGCGTCGACGCTAGGTGCACACTCGAGTGTTATTTGAGCATTTCTCAAGTAAGGTGTATTACTCCAGTATAGAATCAGCTTTTGTTGTTAAAAAAAATGGGTAAGTACTTTACAAGTTTGTATGTAATATAAAGACCCAATGAATCAAAAACAATCCAATTAGAAAAGAATTTCTGTTTACCAATCGAGCGAATATGATCAGAATGTTGGGCTGTGAAAAAGACGGATTAAAAAATATTGCACATAGTGGAATGAGAATAAGTAAGTATGATGATGATGATGGAGAGGAATTACATGAAGGAATTACATGAATTGATTTTGCCATCATCTTTCTACCATCGGACAACCTTACGTACGGCGAGTGTAACTTATAGGTATTGTTGAAGCCTTTACGGTTCGGACTAAATGCTTTGCTTCGTCGTATATCGAAGGACTGGAACAATTTGCCTGCTGCGGTCTTCCCGTCCGATTATAATTTAGGTGTCTTCAAGGCTAGAGTGAAAAGGCTGTTAATAAATTAATGCGCTTCAACATTAACGATTGCGTCACTGATTACCATCAGGTGGAAACACAGTCAAGTACTATTAAAGGTCATTCAAAAAAAAGAATAATAAAAAATAAGGTAAAATTGGCTTCTTCTAAATCTTTTTAAGCGTGACGATGAAATCTTTGCCCATATACAATATTAGTTTTAGCCGCTACTTCGCCCGAGTACATAAAATATAGCCTATGTCACTCAGGAATAAAGCAGCTTTCTATCGGTGAAAAAATGTTAGCAATCGGGCCAGTACTTTCAAATTCAAAACTGTATTATGAAAAACTCATAAAGTTATATGTCCGTTATGATACCTGGTTGGCAACATAACCACCATCACCGGGCCACCCGGGCTACTGAGGGGTGGTTTTACTCGCTCATTCAGCTGTGCACTGGCACCTAATGCCCGCTATGACCTGCCGTGATCGTACTTTTCGGTGGTGTCCAACTTGTGACCTTTTGCAATAAATATTTTTGGGAAAAAATATAACAGGGTGTAAAAATTACTGGAATCGATTCAGTTACTGATTCTGAACAAACTATACTCAGGTTTATACTAAAAATTAGTTAAATATGAGTCCAAATAAATACCAGTGGTATTAGTTGTTGGTATTAAAATGGAATAAATCACGTCATTGTCGCCTGTAATCGGTTTAAGTGTGTTTTCGACCAATCTGCGCAGGGTGGCGACGAAATTGCATTTCAGGCGATATTGTCGGGTCTCCTCTTTGCCCATTTTCTTGGGGAGATAGCGCGAATGCCATTATGTGTGGTAGTGTTTATATCGTCGAGGCTGGGATTCGTTTTGAGGTTTAGCGGTGGAGTCCTTTTTTAGATTGTTGGTTGGAGTTGAAGGATCTTCATTATTTATACAAGCATTTGTTTCATTTGTCATATTTATGTGTGATATATGTTTATGTCACGGTGACCCGGTGGTAACGGCGCTCGTCTCTCAAGTATGAGGTTGTAGGTTTAAACCCAATCGAGTAACGTTACGAAATATAAGGTAGGTAGGTATATATATTGTCGCGTTTCCTATCTATCTAACTTCTGTTTTTCAAGGAGTAAGGTTAGGTTTGGTAAAGGTTAGGTTAGATTAGATTTTTTTTAATGTTGATTGGTTAATGAAATATAAAAATTTAGGTAATTTGGTTAATTAAGAAAAAATTGTCGTATATTTTTTATGGCAGAAGTTAGATAGAAAATATGAAAATGTATTTATTTTATTGCTCGTGACTGTATCAATGTGAATCTTTTAATTCATGTATACATTTCTAAATTTATCTAGGACATTACTGAAACACCGTGCTTCAGAAAACACGTAAAGCCGTTGGTACCGGCGGTCGTTCGTAGATCTTTGATCAGTTACAGGTGGTCAGACGCCGGAAAGTCTTTCCATCAGTCTATCCATGGAATATCGAGTTGCCCAGTAACTAAGCTGGAGGTCTGATAGGCTGTCGCTGTATGTAAAACAGGTGTTTTTGAGTACACCTGTTTTGACGTATACGGTTAGACTGGAAGCCAAACGAGTTGGGAAAAGGCTAGGGAGATGATGTTTGTTTTTTTTTTTTGGGGAGCAAATCTTGCGAGTAGATTTTGAATCAATTATCCCGAACCGATTAAGTTGTAATTTGACTTATCTTTTTCATTTGGATGACAATCATTAATATGGTACCATGGAGCAGGTCTGATGATGGAGTCGGATAGTGGCCTTAGGAACTACCGTATCGCGACAAGATGATAACCCTATCTTCTTTGAGTTCTTCGGAATGGTCTTCATCAGTACTTTACCTCGGGTTAAAACCATGTCATGACAAACAATTGTTTTTCATTGAAAATTTATTTAATTAGAAGCAGAAACTGAATGACTGATATTTTATCAACGCACAGCCGAAACTAATGGGACTAGTGACGTTTTTTTTTTATGATGGGTAAATCATCTAATGACACCTCCCGCTCTTGGGCGGAGCGGGAAATAGAGTCAAACTCTTACTTCATACCGGGGCTCGAGCTATCTTTCGAAACTAACCCTGGCCCCAGTAGGCTTCGACCCAGCTGGGGCCCCTGCTGTTGTTGACAATTCCTTGAGGCGCGCGGGAACAGTGCACGCCGTCGACGACCTGGGCTCGGTCTACGGCGTCTACGGTGGAAATGGGGATCGGAATATTGGACTAGAGACGTGAAATTTTCACAAAGTTTCTTTGTAGGACTTGGGCGAGCACTAAGAGAGGATTTCCCGAATTCCACCTCCTAAGGAGATGAAACAGGGGTCCAAAGTTTGTATGGAAAGACCTACTTTCAGGCAGGCGAAGCCGCTGCAAAAAGCTTCTTTATTATGACAGAATGAACAATTAGGTAGTTGAAATACGATATGTATCGATGAAGTATCATAGTGACTGGCCGGTAGCTTAGACCCTGTTCCCGATAACGGTGGGACACTATTTTTTATATTTTTAAAATGTTTTATTTTTTTATTTAAATATTTTTTCTTCTTCGCAACACATTTTTTCTTCCATTCTGTCCTGTCACCCGTCAAACTATCAGTAACTCCCTTTTCTTTCATATCACTTGTCACACAATTCATCCATCTTTTCTTCGGCCTTCCTCTCCCTCTCCATCCATCTATACGTATACAAAAATTGTAATATTTAAAAATATAATTTATATATGTTAAATGAATAACCGAAATGATAATGATTTATTAAGATTTTACAATCACGAATCGCCAATAATTATTACTAAAAAAAAACATTTTTATGTTATGAAAACCTCAGTATTTCACGAACATTACGAGAAAACGGTTTCCAGAATATTTTTTTCAATGTTTACAGATCGGAATGCCAATAGCTGGTTTAAAATACTGTGTAATTAATGAAACACTTTTTTACGAGTTATTTCGTAATTGTTTTTTGTTTTAAAGTGGCGTGATAATGAACTGATGAAATGAAGAATGAATTCACCGCTGAATCACGTAAAAAATCAAGTTGATTTTTGTTAAAATGTCACTTTTATTTTTATACTATCTGTTGTAGCCGGCTTCGACCGCGTGATTGTAGAAAATTATGTCAAGGGAACATACTATCGGGATAAAAAGTACTATTCCAGGACATGATCTATCCGTGTACCAAGTTTCATCAAAATCTATTCAGCCGTTCGAGTGTGAAGAAGTAAATAACATACACACTCAGTCACAAACTCTCGCTTCTAAACTAATCTACACTAATATAATACAGATTAAAAGTTTGTTTCTTTGTTTGTAGGAATCTCTGAAAGTAATGGACTGACTGCTAAAATTTTTCACCAATAGAAAACTGCTTTAGTCCTGAGTGACTTAAACTATATTTTATATGCAACTATCACACAACGCCGTCTAGTCCCACGCTAAGCAGAGCTTGTGTTATGGGTACATACATCTTATAGATAAATTACAACCCGGCACAGAACAAATGATTATGCTCATCACATAAACATTTGTCCTGGGTGGGAATCGAACCCACGACCTCCGTCATAACAGTCAGGGTCACTAACCACGAGACCAACAGGCCAGTCAAATGTGTTGATTATTCTTTTCTTGTCTTTTATTTTCACATGATGTCTGGCAGTTTTGAGAATTTTCTGCGGCCTACCCAAATGTTCTATCTTTGGTATTGTTCGTCCAGTCGTTGAGCTCCTTAGTACCTAGTCCTGAGTTGAGCTACACGAATACTGACAAATGCTTGCACTGACTGGACAGGTCCACTCAGAACTGTGTGGCTCTTTCTTCAAAAGACCATCTTAGGCTCAATCTGCATGGTTCTCATATGATTTGACCATTACATGTTTGCTGTATGGACTTTAAAAGAGACTTTGACCCCTGAGTTTGTTTCGGTGTTTCTTCTCAGGGTAGTAGCCAGGAAACACCAGCCTCAACTAGTTTAAATTGACGAAAAATTTTACGTGTAAAAGTATTTTTATAAAATCTATTGGTATCATCTCCCCGTGATCGTTGGAAGGAGTGGAGGGAGGCCTTTGCCCAGCAGTGGGACAATATGGTCTAATTATAATAATAATAATTTGCAAAATAAACATCTATTGTGCAATGTCATACGACACAGGTATTTTTTAATCTCTTGAAAACACTGCCTAGTTTAAATTATTTAAAATAATGTCTAAAGCTCTCATATAATAAATTACCAATAATTAATTGTACAGAAAATAATGAAAAAATATTATCGATCATAAATATAACATTATTTTTAGTTAATGCTAAACCTGAATATAGGTTGTTCAGAATCAGTAACTGAATGGTTTCCAAAAGTTTTTACACCATGTTATATTTTTTTTCCAAAAATATTTTAGGAGGTCACAAGTTGGACACCACCGACACTGAGTCCAACACAGGTCACGGTAGATCATAGCGGGCATCAGGCGCCAGCAAAAAGCTGGGTGCAAGTGCAAAACCACTCCTCAGTCTCCTGGATGGCCCAGTGACTATGTGTTTTGGTTGACATAACCAGCTTATAACTTTGTGATTTTTCATGATACAGTTATGAAATTTTGTACATAGATTCTTATGTAAAGACATAAAAATACTAGACACACGTTTCGGGTTTCGCATTTACTAAAACTAACGTTATATATGTAATAGGATACTACTTTAATGTGAATAGTCGTGTCAGTAGTGTCTAAAAAGTTAAACGACTTGGGTAATTATTAGGGTAAAATGAAATCTGACGTAGTCAACACTGGTTCAATAATCAAAGTTGAATAAGAGATCTTGGGCATTGTTTAATAATAGAAGAACTGATAAAAAAATTGTCGTGTAAAAGTCTTTTTTTAAAACCTGATTGCAAAATAAATATCATTTATTGCAAAAATTTTGTAGGTTTTAGAACGAATAATTATTTTTCTATAGTTCCCAGTAAAAAAAACAAAGGCAAAATAATCGTAATACAAGAGTTGCGTTAACTGTGAACTGTTAAAACTATTTTTTTTTAGTCGAATTATCGAAACAAAAAAAAAACAACAACGAAAAACGTTATTGCAAAAAAATACTTTTTTTATCATTTTTTATTTTTTAATAGTACTTTTGGATAGCATTAGCAATAAAATGCTTGAAATCAACGAACGAATTAAGCCGAAATTAATACCAGTCTTGGTCCGCCGTCGGCGACCATCATGGCGGCCACTATCCGCACCCCCCCTCCCGCGCCGTCTAACCCTCTCCCCCGACCGTGTACAGCTTTTTTGCGAGCGAGAGAGACCTTCCACTCCCTAACGCTTTCATTCTAAAATATTTTCTGACCGATGTTAGCACAAAGTGAGTTTTAACTCTATACTTATAATCGTAGAGTTGAAGTTAGCTTGCGATTTCAGTGTCAGTTACTACGTTTCAGTAGCAAAGTTATCAGATGAAAAGTGTGAAAAAGTGAGAGAGACGGATAGAGGCGGCCGTCTCGGGCGGGGCCCAAGTTTTCGTGAGTCATTCGTAGCTTAGATGTCGCACTATTCGCACCACCGTGTTACGCGCGCGCTAAAAAGAGACAGAGGGATTTTTCGCGTTTTCTTTTTTTATTTGGTCTTTATCTTGCCAGGGAGAAAAACGTTGCGTTTGGGGGTGTTCGGGGTGAGTCGGGGTGTAACGACCGTGCGTGTAATGTTTTAGGGGTGGTTTATACTCGTGCTATTCTATAGATAATGAATAGTGGTGTAGCATATTTAATCACGGTTTTTGGAGTACTTAGTTTGTGCGCTGTAGAAATATGAGATAATTACTGACAAAAATGATTTTCGATTATGTTGATGGAAATGATGAGCGCTCTGATTGGTGCATGGCGGCTTGTTGCCTAATTAATTAGCTGGAAATTTTACTTCACATCTAGTTTTATGAAAATAATTTGGTCGATAGTACCAACCGGAAATGTATTAAAATTGGTTTATGATTTCGTTGTGGCGGTTTGCAAATAGGGAAGTAATTAAATATTATTGAAGAGTTAGATTATGTCCATTTTATTTACCCACACACAATCAGGTTTGTTTTTTAACTACCTACACACATTGTTTGCCTAAAATAAAAAAATAAAAAACTTTTTAAATTATTTGAACTCGGCCTTCCCGTTCGATTATGATTTAGGTGTCTTAATGCTAGACTGAATAGGCTTTTAATAACCTTGAACACTTCATCTTCAAAGATTGCATCACTGCTTACCATCAGGTGGGATCGCAGTCAAGCACAAGTTTATATTATAAAAAAAAACTCTCTTGAAAAGTGTAAGTATCACCCGCCTTTCATGCATAAGAAAACGTGGCTTTACTTACTTTCCGTGTCTCGGAAAGTAAGTAAAGCCATTGATTTTTATTTATCTTTAACAATCGTCATCATTATCTTCCTGCCCTTGTTCCGTTTTATTTGAGGTCGGCGCTTCTCGTTTTTTTTTAGAAGTCAGAAGCCAATAAGTCTGGTCATCAGTCTATCCAAGAAGTATCAAGTTGCCCTGGGCAATACTATATAAATACAAAAATAGAAAAAAAGAAAAAAGGTAATTGGGAAAAGGCTAGGGAGATGGATGAGAAGAGTGTATGTAGATATGTATCTATCTAGGTAATAATAATATTCCACAACTATCACACAACGCCGTCTAGTCCCAAGCTAAGCAGAGCTTATGTTATTGGAACTAGACAACTGACAAACAAAGTTATATATTTCTAAATACATACATACCTAATATAGATAAATTCTCCATTCGCTTTCGGATAATTCGTCTTTCGGCTGAAATGATGATGACGATGATGATGATAGATAAATTACACCCAGACACAGAACAAATGCTCATGCTCATCGCATAAACATTTGTCTTAAATGGGAATCGAACCCAGGACCATCGGCATAGCAGTCAGGGCCACTAACCACTAGACCAAAAGGTCAGTTGTACGTACCTACAGTAGGATTCCGAAGCCCTAACGACACAAGACTTACCGTCACGGTTTAGTTTTGACGATTTTTTATCGTTTTACGACTGTCGTCCTAGCAGTTCCCTCTATCATGACAATCTGTTGTCACCGTAATAAAAGTCGTAGGCGACAGTTAATTATGCCATCCCACCTCCTTTTAAATATATATATATATACTAGCTTTGCCCGCGCGGCTTCGCTCCCGCTCTTCCCTACTCCACCCTACTATACCCTACTCTGCCCTACTCTGCCCTACTTTACCCTACTCTGCCCTACTCTACCCTACTCTGCCCTACTCTGCCCTACTCTGCCCTACTCTGCCCTACTCTGCCCTACTCTGCCCTACTCTGCCCTACTCTACCCTACTCTACCCTACTCTACCCTACACTACCCTAATTTTTTTCCATAAGAACCTTCTCCTCACAATAACAATCACAACAAAAATAAAAACAACCAAATCGGTCAAGCCGTTTTCATGCCAAGTCGTGACAACGGAAAACGGGGGTCATTTTTATATATATAGATAGATAGATCCCACGCCACGACAAAGTGGGAAAGCGGCCTTGCGTGGACGAAGCCGCTGACAGAAGCAAGATTTTTTCTATAAAAGAAATGAAAAAGCTAGTAGCCGTTTTGTAGTTTCTGCCTACCACTTATACGAAAACGGCTTTATGTAGGTACGAACAGCGTCATTTATTTATTTAATTATTTGCACTAATAACTTGGAATAAAAATAACATGTTTTTAAAACTTTAAACCGAGTAAGAATTATTAAAAGCTAACCTACCAACTAAAAAAATCCCAAGAGAAAAATACAAAAAAAAAAAAATGTTTTTTTTTCTTTTTTCCACTATCATCGACTGGTTACCATCTTTCCTAAGGTATACTCAATTGTTTTAAGAGGTGTAGATACCCAATCGAGCCAGCTGTATTTACCTACATATATTATATATGTAAGTGCAATTATACATAAAGAAAATCTTAAAACAAATACCAAAAAAAATAAACCAGAAAAGTTTACTTTAACGTTCCGAAAAAACCGTTAAAAAAAAGAATATCGGTATTCTCACCATCAATACAGAAACGAATACAATTTAAAATTTCTGGAAGAAAATACCCGAATGAAAATATTAAAAACCGAACGATTTCAGGACTCGCCTCGATACCCGATATTAATTGTCACTATAATGATACTACGGTACCGTATTGGAGCAATTCAGGAATATCCCAAGTTGGATAACTACGTCATATTGATAAGTTTGGGAAGCATATATATAGAATAGCATAATCAGCCTTTTAATGTTCCTGCTGTTGGTTCTCAGACCTCCTTTCTAGGAGAGGGCCGTAATCCACCACGCGGGCCCAGTGCGGGATAGCAAAAGTCAAGTCATATGTCTACGAATTTTTGGTTCTAGGTCAGGCCGTCACTAACCACTAGACCAACAGGCCAATAAGAATTTAAACTATTACCAATCAAAAATCGGCTAAATTATTTGTTATGTAACATCTGAAAGTAATGTACTGGAAATCAAAGATTCACAGCATTTATTTCAAGCTAGCGTTTGCAGACATAATCTTTCTAATATCCTATGTCACTCAGGAATAAAGCAGCTGTCTATCGGTGAAAAAAATTTTCGCAATCGGATCAATACTGTCAAAGATTACCTCCTACAAACAAAAAAACCAACTTTACCTCTTTATAATATTGTATAATATTATAATGTAGATAAACCATTTATTTACAGGCATTTTTGAATTGCCAAAAAGTCAGTCAGACAAATGATGCATTTCAATTGCACATTCCATCTCTATGGAGAAGAATGTGCAAGAATCTCTATGAACACTCTTCAACCATGTTATGTATTACAAAATCTCGTTCTTTTTCTATTCGATCCGTACTATAACTATTTCAAACAAAATCATAGCCCTAATATAACCTGAAAAATTCATAAATGTATGTAAATATAATAAGATAAGTACGATAAGTCTATCGCTCTATCGTTGAGCGCCATAGACAATTTTTTTACATAAAAAACTCTATGCGCCACAGGAAAGATGCGTCCAACAAAATCTGCGGTCTCTGTTTATGGATACAAGTAATAAAATAGTAGAAATATGAATCGATGTTTCCAATTGGCAAAAAATATTAAACAGATCCTGTTTAAATTATGCATGTTAGATATTTATAAGTTGGTCAATATCTAAGCTATAAATTATCACGCTATGTGCTATGAAGGGTGAGTAATCCAATAATAAGTTTATGGGAGAAAAGAGATAAAAATAATTAAGTATAGAAAAAAAATGATGCCTATATAAATAGATACAAACATACGTACCTATTCAGCACTTAGGTAGGTAACTTTTATCAACCATTGAAACTAATTAAGGCTGAACTAATAAACCACCGCCATTTGCCATTTGTTTCTCAGCGACAAAACACACATGTCCCAAATCTTGTGAGTCAACTACCATTAAAAAAAAAAACTAGGACAAGCTCGCTCGTAAAATTATGCAAACTGTCAACATCGCTTTTTAATTTAAAACGCCAAACTAGATTTTTAAACACTCACCTTAACCCAATTAAGAATTCTCAAAAAAAAACGCGCCTCATCTTGCGAGGGTTAACCGTGAGAACGCGAGGTTAAAGGTCAATTTGACCTGTCTCACAATGACAAAAGTGACCCCACAGAAAAGTCGAGACCTCTGACCCTACGTGTGCCAGATTAACATAAAGATGCTTTTTAAGGACCATTTTGACACAATGGGACCAGTTGAGATCATCACAATACACGGTCCAGTTAGATTCCCGATCGCAAGATGACCCTTTGTCAAATAAGCCTTGAGAAGCGAATTTGCATAAAGCGAAATTTTAGTAGCGAATTAAAAATTTAAATTTCTTGCAGCGAGCTAGGGTTAAGTATGAGAAGATTTTGCTGTCTCGGCAGTTGGAAAGGATTATGCATATTTAATAAAAGCTTGTAAGACTGCTCATGTCTTATTGGAGGCAACAAATAAAATCTTTCTTCTTAATTTATAAACAAATAAGTAGTATCAGTGTCTATTTATTTTGTAAACTGGTGCACCTATAATAATATAGAAAAAAATCAAGCAAGTTCGAAAAAAATCTAATTTGTATTTTTTTTCTAAAATGCTTGGAGTAGTCAAAAAACTGCTTATTAATTCATTGTTACTGAATAGAAAGTAACAGTAAATTCGAAGGGGAACCATCTTTTTAAGTAAAAATTAAAGTTATTACACTAGCTTAAGTTATCTGATAAAAGTAGTTTACGTTTTCTAATGAGTGACCGCGGCCCTGGCACGTAAAGGGTAACTGGAGGAACATTATATGGGTTTCAGTAAATTAAAATTTGACGAAACCTTGCATCACCCGGAGCAGGAGGAATTGTCTAACAAAAAAGCATAAGTACCTAAGTACTCTATTAATAAAGCAGTCCTTTGTTAAATTCAGAAAGGCTTATATTTTACGCAAATGTAAATAAGAGAATCTCTCACGTCCAAAGTGCAAATGCAATGGACCAACGCTTTACAGAAGCAACAGCGATTCCCACAACACAGTATAAATATGCACATCTCATTCCAGTCTCCGACTCTATGCATAAAGATATAACTAAAATCATTAACAAATCGCTCCGTGTGAAATCTTACATCATCTGCAAGTCTAATTAGATTCACAACAACAAGCGAAAATAAGGTCCAAGATGACCCCTTTAGCAAAGTGAGATGACCGCACCTGTTACTTGCATAACTAATTTAATAATTAACATAACTATTGTAAATAATACACAAAATACAAATAAATCTTTCTCTCTCGCAGTTTATTAGCATTTTCTTTTAATATTTTTGCTCGGGTTTGTTTTGTCGTGTGAAAATTTTTGATGTTATTTTTTTGGACGTGGTCGTTGAAGGGTTGTGTTGAGTCGTTGAGTAATTAAAATTCGCTTCTTTTGTAGCGATTAAGTTTGAGTTGTCAGCGAAATGGTTGAGTGTAGTGGAGTCTGAAGATGAGTACAGTCGTTATTTTTTTTTGTGTATGTTTTTTAGTGACCAGTTAGTTTGTGTTGTGAGTTATAATATACCTATGTATATCTATGATGTGTTGTGATTTGAAAATTAGTGCGATTCGAGACTTTGTGGTACATATTTCAATGCGTATAATTACTAATTACAGTAATTAGAGTATGTTAAGGTAAGTTTATAAATAATAGATTTTTTTCTTGAATTTCAACATAACAAAAGAGTGAGAATGAACAGTGAGAATAGTGTACTGAAAAAGTAACATCGGTTTTTAAAAGATAATAAGAGCGATTATGAGCGGTCACTTTTGTTTATTTTGTTTTCGAGTATATTGACTGGTTTATACTATCCTTTCATACCTATTACAATTGTAATATGGACATATTGTGGAATCAATTTTTTTTTAAACGAGCCCTTGGAGTTTCTTTCCGATTCTTCTTAGGAAACGATCAATAGAACCGTGCACTAGCTTTTGATTTTTGAAAAAAGCTCATGTAGGCTTCTATCTACACTAGTATTATAAAGAGGGAAAATTTGTGTTATTGTGTGTGTGTAATGAATAAACTCAAAAACTACTGTACCGATTTCAAAACTTCTTTCTCCACTGGAAAGCTACATTCACCCTGAGTAACATAGACATTTATTGCCCGTGCGAAGCCAGGACAGGCCGCTAGTGTGAAATATAATTATTTGATATCTTTCACTAATCAGTGTTCTTCTAGTAAATAGTTAAGTACAGGTTTTAGAAATAAACTCTAGAAAATGCAATATAAAAACTCACTTTTGTTAAATTAAATTCTTACAATTACAGATTCTCACAGATTTTCACTCAACAATTTGTTCTTGAAAATATTTTTCGAGAACAGTTATTGTTTTTGAATGTTTCTCTTTTATTCGTGAAACCAGTTATGATTATTTGAAATTATCGCGAGTTTCTTCCATGGAAATGAAGCAAAATATCTGCGTTTAAAGTGAGATTTATTTTTGTAATTGCAAATTCTTTGGTAAAGGTATTTTTATTTGGGAAATTATTGGATACTTTTTTACGCTCTGGGTGGAGTAAGAGAGAGTGTCAGACTTTTACTGACTATTAGTCTAGCGTCTTTGGTTACTGCTCCACTTCCGTGGGTTTTTAGGGTTCCATACTTCAAAAGTTTGACAAGCTTGTTTTCCGTCCGTCTATCTTTCAAGAACCTTTATCTCGCGAACGCGTGGAGCTATTGAGTTGAAATTAAAACCATACAATTACGTCTTCGGTTCCTTGAAGCTGTCAAAAAATCAAACTCCTAAGTTAACGGAAAAAAAGAATCGTTTATGAGTTAAAAATTAAAAAAACTTCGAGACTTCAATCAGGATTGAAATTTTTTACAGAAGTAAGTTTGTACAGAACCCTCAGGGCGCGAGTCCGACTCGCACTGACCAGTTTTTTTTTCATTTCGAACTAGTAGTACCTAAGATTAACGCGTTTAATCAAACAAACTCTTTAGTTTTATAATATTAAGTACAGATATCGGTAAGTACGGCAAATACAAATACGTTAGAACACCATATTAAATTATAAACCGGTTTCCATCCGAAGCGGGGCTGCAAACCGTAGACGCTGCTAAATAGCCAATAAAGTATTTACGCGGGGAGGTAACTACCATTACCGACAGATTTGCTGCGTCCACGCAATAGCCCGTGGTCACACTAGCGGGGAATTGGCGGCTATTAGATAATAGTTTTTTTTAGTTGCTGCTAAAATTGGTTATAGTCTTTACCGGTCTATTATAAGCGTTGTAACGTTGTTGTGGAGACTGAAGCCTGTACTCCTGAAAAATCCTGTGTTACAAAACTCCAGGCCTCGCAGATTTGTGATGGCAAATATAAGGCCGCGGTAAGGCAGTCATTCTCTTGAACAATCCCACAAATGTTTTTTATACTATAGTGCTAAGCGAAAAACGCTCAAAAACACATCAAATATTGATTCAAAATTGAACTAACAAAGCAGTCAGTTTTTACAACTCGACGACATGACATGTCGTCGAGTTGTTGTTACAGCGTTAGCAAAGTTATTTCAGAAGCATACTCCTCCCAAAAAAATAATTTGATTTAATATTCGGCCGCGCGTATTGGCGGCTACCTGGCCGCGACTAGTCCGTTATTGTGGACACAGCCTTATTATATAGATTATTTATATCGGATTTGTCTCAATTTAAAGTTAATTGGTACGACAAAACGATTAGTTAGTGTCGTTTTCCACGATTCCTTTTCAATTATTCGGATATAATCGACGGGCGTGTTAATTTATTAGATAATTTGATTTTCGATTGGTGCGGGCGATGCTAGTAATTAGGTTTTATGATTACAGACTTTAATGAGTAGATGGGAGCATAGTTTTGTGATGGCATAAAAATAGGAAGAGGTTTTTAATTTGACGTGTGTTGTAGGATCAATACTTCCTTGAAAGCGACTACAACGACGATTAAAAAAAAAAACTAATAAAGAAATTGAATCGACGCTATGGTATTTAGACCCCGTTTTCTGTATGAGGATTTGTCAAAATCACACATAAAGGCGAAAGTTGGTGTGTGTGTGCTTGTTACTTTTTCATGCTCGAACGGATAATCGTGTTTTGATGAAACTCGGTATACAGGTAGACCAAGTTCTTCTTATTTCGGTAATATGTTCCTTTGGTATAATTTTCTACTAAAACACAGACGACGCCACTGGCTTTTGATTAGGCAATTGATTTTAATTTGAAAAGTTATCTGAATATTCCTATTTACAATTTCCAAAACTGTTTCACACATTGTCGTAATATTTTTTCGTATTCAGTTTAAGTTTGTTTCAGTTAGAGCTTTAATGCTCTGCCTGCATCAGTGGCGGCGGGGTGGATGCCAAATATTTGTGCTCGCTAATCGTAGTTCTAACGTCAATAGTTAGCCTGAAATGTGCCAGACAGCGTTCTCCCAATGTGTATCGCATCATACGATTCCATAAATCCAATATTTAACGCTGAAAATGACTGGGCGTTGCTTTAGTTTTCATATTTTGATGATTATTGAGTCGTAGATAACCTAAAATTTCATGCCTAAGAAAAAAAGCTTCTCATAAAAAAAGTACCAATTTCTGAAAGCTCTATTTAAAGTGCTTTAAATCTGAATACAGTCGAGATAGCAAGCACGTGTAGACGTTAACCAACAGTGAGTTAATCTAAGCCGCAATCAATCGCGCCAGTCGGACGTCCATTCATCTTGGCGGCCGGCAGGACACTGTCCCACTGAACTGCACAAAGCGACACAAGCAACATTTCTGAACGCAATCATTCTCCATTCAATATCCGATTTTGAAAAAAGAACTTGTAGTGATGTGACCTTGCTTTTCCTCGATTCGTTTTTCGTTCAACACGCAGGCGCGTTGGTGTTCGGATCAATGCCGAAAAACGGGGGCTTGTGTCCCCCGCCGCGGGTTGGCCGCAAAGTAAGCGGTCGCGGCATCTGAAGGGTTAGGCCCGTTGGTCCTGGTTGCTAGGCAACGCCGCCTTCGTACTGTGGGTCGATAATGCCCGCGTTATAATTTTCTTTAATCGCAGGCGGGGACTTTGCCGGGTTGATTCGGTTTAGATATCTTTGTTAGGGAAATGTTGGTAACGATTTTGCGTAATCTGAGTTGGAGTAACTAAGGGCTATGTGAAATAGGTTTTTTGTTTGTGGTTTATAAATAAGAATAATATGTAACAGGCATTTAATCTAAGCTATGCGTATATGCTGATATATTTATATTTAAGAATTGTATTTTTGTTTGTAATGGATAAACTCAAAAACGACTAGACCAACTCAAGACAATCATTGAGTGACATAGGCTGTATATATTTTCCACTTTCGTGTCGGCGAAGCCATTGGCAGACGCTAATATATGAAAGAAAGAAGAAAGAAAAACAGTTTATTTACGCGAAAAAGAATTTTTAATGAAATTTATCCTAAGTTTAAACTTAGTTAATGACTTATAATTAAATGTAAAATAAACCTAAACAATAAAACAAAATTTTCTATTAATAAAACTTGTTATTAAAAGAGCTTTCAAACCACAGCACAATCTATCAAAGAATAATTTCTAATCAATCTGTATGTTAATGGAATATTTATAAAGAACTTGTATATTATTTTCTAGGCAGGATTCGTTAAATACAAACGTTCATAATTTTATTCAAAGTTAAGCTGTCAAAACTGTGCCAAAAACCCTTTTAAGAATTGTTTACCTCTTAACCCTTCAGATACCGTCAATTAGAGACACAATAGTAAGACAATAGATGCGCGGCCACCGGTGGTCGCTTGGGGATTCATGAATTAATGCATCGAAATCATACACAAAAAAAAAGAATACACAAAACCCGACAACTCAACATTCAAAAAAAGAACATAGTCACGGAGCTAGACGTTTTTTTCTACGCTCATCTCACTACATCCCAATCCCCCAACACTATAAAGACAAAGTCCCCCAACTTACAAAGACAGAGTCCCCATCTTACCCCGTTGCTCTAATCAAAGACAGTGAAAGTGGTGCCTTGACCCACTAGTTAATAGCTGTACAAATACGGGCAGCGTACTAGTACAGTTACTAGCGCTAGTGAGAGTGCCATTAGACCACGTTAGACAGCACATGCATTCATTGATGACAGTTATATGTTGGTGAATCAATTCGAGGGGCAATTATGTTGTGGTCTGTGGTATAGTAGTGTTTGTTGTGGAGGATAGTAATAGTGAATGGAATGTTAGAAAATTAGTGATAAATGGTTAGAGTGTAAACATATTCGGTTTTGGGGGATAGTATTTTGCGGTTAGGGGTTAGAAGGAAGAATAGATTAATTCATGAATCATTGGTTAATTTAGTCGATGGCCGCTTACATGTTTGTGGTTTGGAACTAAAATTGGACAATTAAGTACCATCTATTATTTATTTTAGTCCTTTTGAGCCACCAAGGTTGTCTGGTAGATATCGCTGTTAGCGATAAGACCGCCATTGTACCCATAGATTTAAGTTTATGTATACGTTGTGTTACTTTTTTGGAGTACAATGAAGTTTGTTTTATTCTTTGCCGCAAAATTGATTTAGCAAGTAACTAGTTTTTGCTTTCTTTGTTGATGCAGTGGCTGAGTGATAGAGTGCTGAACTGCGTCTCGTCGGCTCGGTTTCAGAAGGAAACAAAATTTTGTATGGCCTGTATGTATAATTATGTTAGTTCCGGATCGGGGTAGCTCTAACTTCACAAATTCTACATATCAGTAAAAATGTATGGCTTCGCCGTTTCGCTACCGTCGTGGAGGTGATGCGAATATTTTAGTTTCTGAAGAAAGTAACGAAACAGCCAAGCCATACATTTTTACTAATATGTAGAATTTGTGAAGTTAGGGTCGGTAGAGTTAGGCCGTGTAGATTCAGAAGCTTGGCTCTACATGAGATCTGATATCGTTTTCACAGTGCAAACCTTATGTGGTCGTCTTGGCAACATTTTACATGAAATGTTTTTGGTGGGATTTCAGTTCTTTTTGTAAGTTACTTGCGCAGTCTTTATTTTTTTCTTCTTTATTTCGGCTTTCTAGCACTTCAGGAAGTTCCCTAACATTTTGAAGTCTCATACAAACTTCCACCCTCCCATTTTAGGGGAAGCAGCGAAAGTTATAAGTTTATGATTTTTTTTTTTGTTGGTTGTATACTAAACTTAGATTACATACCAAATTTCGGCTTTCTAGCACTTCAGGAAGTAGCCAAACATTTTGATGATCATCAGTGTGTCAGTGAATGTGTCAGTGACGAAATCGGTGTATTTTAGATATCAATAAAATCTAAAGTATTAGAGCTATTCAATTAAGACTTTGTATGTTTAATTAATCTATTATTGAAATCATACCCTGAGAATATGAACTGTCTGGTACATCGGAAACCAACTCTATGAGGGTTAAAAAAAGCGACGAAACACTTCGAGAAAAGGTGGGTAGTGCCCTTGCGCTTCGCTTGGCAGGGGCACTGCTGTGTCCCCAGCCACTTCTAGTCTGTCTAAAAAGTCAAACAACTTGGGTAATTTATTAAAGTAAAATGAAATCTGATGTAGCTAACACTGGTTCAATAATAAAGGTTGATTAAGAGATCTTTATCATTGTTTGCTAATAGAAGAACCTTATAAAAAGTATCGAATATAAGTATTTTTTTATATTATACAAAATTCCCAAGTCGCTTGACTTTCTAGACAGACTATACACGCAAATCAATCCAAGGAGCCCCTCTTATCTCCCAACCCAGCTCTTAGACTATAATTACACTACACAAACCAAGGCATTTCGATAGTCGGCCGGTCCAAAGGTACTGAGGTCAGTCGCAGCGAGAGTGAAGCGTAATGTATTTACATATGCGTATGTACACAATGTGCAAGATTCAGGGTTACGGACGCTCGAGGCTAGGTATGTGGTCTGCAGTCTAGGTCATAGGATGGCTTAGTTTACTGTATTGATATTGTTTGGCCTGTTATTAAGATGGGTGGCCATTGGTGAACTTATGGCTTCTTCTGCACGTTTGCTTTGTTGCCCCTGATAGTTAAAAAGACGTATGGAACAAAAACGAAAACGGATAAAAAATGTTTTAATGAATGAAACGGGAAATCGGGCCTTTTTTCCTTGTGGAGAAAGTTAGCAAAGTATAAAAAATACAGGCAGATGCGCCATTATTTTTACCAACGGGGGCAGTTTGTAAATTTATAGCCTCTTATAAACAGGTTAGTAAGTTCTATATAGTCTTTTTTTTTATCGGTGGGGAATTTTTAATTAGTGCAAATACTTAAAGGGTTTACTAGAAAAGGTTTTGTTACCTATACATACCTAGCGTATGCGGTCTGCAGTCTAGGTCACAAGATGACTTAGTTTACTGTATTGATACTGTTAGGCCTGTTATTAAGATCGGTCGCCATTGGTGAACATAAGGCCACTTCTGCACGTATGCTTCTATACAGGTTAGTTAGTTCTATACAGTCTAGTTTTTAATTAGTTTAAATACTTAAAGGGCTTTTTAGAAAAGGTTTCGTTATTATTTAAGTGGTCTCAATCTACACTAATATTATAAAGAGGTAAAGTTTGTTATTTGTTTGTAGGAGGTAATCTCTGAAAATACTGGTCCGATTGCTATTTTTTTTTCAGCGATAGAAAGCTGTTTTATTCTAAAATGTTGTAGGCCATATTTTATGTACGCGGGCGAAGCTAGTAAATAATATTCATAAACAATAATGTTATAAAATTTTGTTTATATCCCAAATTATCACTCAATGTATGGAAATATTGTACAGGCTATTAATTATGAAAAAAACAATTGAAAAACACTCGCGTAGTATTTTCTAGTAGTAATTGTTATGAATAATAATTGATTCAATTATTAATTCACCCATTATGACAAAGGACATTGCCAATCCTTGTATGGGAGTTGGACAAAGTGCTGCCCAGAATGCACACATAGTGCATTTTGTTCCTCAGGCCAACACCAATCAGTAAACTGAAGCGCTCCAAAATCTGTCCCAGGAGTCAAGAAAAAGATTTTTTTTTTTGTGAATCATTTATTTTCGAAAAGTAGTTTGGTAATTGTTTTTATCGTAATTGATTCCTAACTATAATATATAATCTGTAATCAATTACACTAAAAAGGACAATGCCAATTTTTATATAAAATTTAAATTAAATGCTGCCGAGAATGCGCTCATAGTGGATTTGGTAATACGTAGATATTTATTTACTACTACCGCAATACGGAACCCCCCTTTTTTTAGGCAGGTATTCCTAGCTCTATAGCACCTACTCCTATTTCTACCCGTCTACACCGCTTACAAACCAATCTAACACTAAACGCTTAGACCGTAAACCATAATAGGTATTAGGTTAGTCTGCCCGTACCGTACTCATACCAGTTACCAGTATTCGGTACCGCAATTTGTCGGTCCAAGGTATACTGTTGGTATTTACGCATGTTACTGTTTGTGGTGAGGTGAAAGTGAACCTTTATGTGACGTCACTTCATGTCCGTGCGACACTATTAACCATGTAACGGCGCTGTGAGATGTAGGGATAGCAGATTAGGAAGCGTTTGAAAATTTCCAGTCAACTTTATTTTGGGTGAGTTGAAACTTTTTGAAATATCCCTACAAGCTAAATTCAGAGTACGAAGATACGTAAGGTATTTTAACAGAGTTTAGCTTTAGCCCGCAACTTCGTCTGCTTACATAAAATATAGCTTAGGACACTGAAGAATAAATCAGCTTTATAGGTGAAAAATTTTTTGCAATCGAACCAGTATCCCTAGCCAAGTTGCTAATCTGCAATAGTTAACGCTAGTAGAAAGCTTCAAATGTACGGGGATGACGTGATCTAAACGCTCAGTTACATGGTCAGAACAAAAGAATTGGCGGCAAAGTCAACTCGAAGCGTTCGACGCAAGCGAAACGGTTGTAACTTGGCTATGGGGGCTGTACTTTCAGAGATTACCTCCTACAAACAAAAAAACAAACTTTACCTTTTTATAATATACGTATTAGTTAGTGTAGAATAAAAAAAAAGGAATTTCTCAGTAAAATACCTACTAATCAAAATGTATTTGATCTCCTCACAAATTCAATGTTCAAACATAAACTGTAAGTACTTAACAAACCTAACTACTGACCCGTATCGTATCGTATCTATCATTCGTCTGTACGTGTGTTTGTCACCTAACACTTCCTAAACGGCTTGACTGATTTGGATAAAATTTTGTTTATATATTCAAGAGGATTCTTGGATGGTTTTAAAAATAGATTTGAAACCGGTAGGATTTTTTTTTTATGGTGGGGAAAATCATCCAATGACAACCCCCGCTTTTGGGAGGAGCGGGAGATAGTGTCAGACTCTTATTGACTAAAAGCCCACCCCGTGCCTTCTAGTCTTCATGCCCCGGCATGAAGCTCGAGCTCCCTTTCTACGTTGCAATTGGGTTTTTAATTTTTTTGACAAATACCAGTTTTCAGGCAGGACAGCGTCTGCCGGGACCATTACTAAAATATGAAATAAAACACTAACGTGTATCTAGTGTCAAACTATCAAATAATTAAAATAATAATAAAGCTGCCTATATATATTGAACACGTGCAGAATAGTTAGGAAATTCATGCAGTTGGAAGACGACAATACACCCCTACATTGAAAACACCATACATGCTACATTTACTTGGTTTTGACCCGTAAATGTAGTCGAAACCAGCCATGAGCTGAGAAAAAGAACACCTCCATAATAATAATTTATTTCTCCATAAAAATAAATATATACAATCAAAATTTCTAATCTCCCTTTTTTGTCTAACCGTACAGTTTATTCTAGGTATTCTCATACGGGCCGCTAATGTGTATCGACAATGCCCTCCTCATTGAGCCCAACACTACGGCAACAGTGACTTTATCACTATCGATGCGTATATTAATTACCTACAAATAGGCTACAACACTACGAACAGGTGTCAATTGATTTGGGATAGAATTCTGTGGTTTAGGGGAGAATTGGCTGGACTGGATCTGTTTGTTTTAGAATTTTGTATTAGTTTTTGTTGTTAATGCCCATTTTCAAACATAAAATCAGATGAAATACTTTTCAAAATATTCAAAAACTAGGTTTTGCCCGCGGCTTCGTTCGCGTACATAAAATATAGCCTATGTCACTCAGGAATAAAGCAGCTTTCTAGCGGTGAAAAAAATTCAGCAATCGGACCAGTACTAGCAGAGATTACTTCCTGTAAACAAAAAAAAAAAAACTTTACCTCTTTATAACATTAGTAGATTATGTGGCCAATATATATTACTTGGAATTATCGACGAATTATTAAATCGAAATTTATACCGTAGGTATTTATAGATACATAGACAATTCCGGTAAAATTTATTTCGAAAGAGTAGGGAAAAGTTTCTAAATTGTAAAATATATTTTTTAGAAAAGTATTAATCGCACGAAAAAATCAATAGTTTAATGTTGATCACAATTCTATAAGAGACATATTTTTTTCAAACCTATTAACCTAGCCGTTACCGAGGAGTAAGCTTCAGAAAGTCACTGTAATATGGCACTGTTCGGGCGCTTGGGCCTTAAGCTTCCATCTACATACATAAGCCGAGTTTGTAACCCACATACAAAAGCTTAGGTACTCAGTCATCTTTGCAAGCAAAACCTGCCGTAATTTGCATACTCCCCTAAGACAGGCCAACGCCCACATAATACCGATATTAGGCCCAGAACCCTCAACGGGGCCCGTTAATATAATATCCGTATATCCGAATATCCCAAAGTATCATCAATCACTGAGCAAGGGCGGGTTAAGTCGACACATGTAAATTTTTCGCACAAATTATACGGAACGCCGGTACTGGCAGAGTTGCCAGAGGAAAATTTGTAGCTTTGAATGTTGCCTGTAAAAAAAAAATAAAGTGTTGCTCATTAGGATTGATCGTGTTAGAAGTTGGTGCTGTAATCAAGAATCATATTCAGGCGTTGATCTCTGAAAACATTTGAGTAGGTTTTGATCTGTACCTTCTTGTGTGCTTGCTTGAAAATGCTTCTAAATTCTGGTTTCTGAAACAAATGCAAGGCTTAGATTAAAGAATTTCATCATCATCATCATCATTTCAGCCAAAAGACGTCCACCTTTGGATATAGGCTTCCCCAAGTGTCACCACAATGAACGGTCAAGTACGTTTCGCACCCATGGGATTCCTGCAACCCTTATTCTTCCTTTCTTAAGCCTTATTGATCCACCTTGTAGAAGGCCCCAACGCTGCCTCTTCTGGCACGCAGACGCCACTCCAACCAACGGCCAACAGCCATCTATTCTGCGAACAATGTGTCCTGCCCACTGCCACTTAGGCGATTCTTCGGGCTATGTCTGTAACCTTAGTTGATTCGACTAAAGACTATGTCTCCGCAATCTCCAGCCTAAACCAGCGAGATATTAAGAAATAGGTTATAATTTCGGTACTATTTGTTTATGTCCTCAGCCTTATACCAAATACAGTGTAATCTGATTCAATAGTAATTCGAAAACAAAAGCTATTTTCAGTGAATCTTTTTCTACAAATTAGAACACAATTTGTTAGTATTAATTGCGCGTTCAGATGAATTGGTACAAATGTTATCCTATAACATTGTTAACCCTCCTCTCGCCCGTTTCACTTATGTTACACTATATTGCTTTTAATTAATCCTATTCATTAAATCCGACGCTATCACGCTGCTAAATTTACAGCAACATTAGGGGAGGCTCGGGTCAAAAGTAACCTTTCCACAACTGATTACAGTAATTCCATAAGTATACATTCTGCCTCCACGTACCCTTTACCCAAAAAGGGGTCCGGGAAAAAAATACAAAAAACCGAAAAAGATATTTCACTCCAAAGAGCCCCATTACATTGGTCTTGGCAAAAAAGCCTCCGCGCCAACGGCTCGCATCAATTAGTGGAGGAGGCGCGGGTAAACAGGCCCAGTTTAGGGGCAAATAATCGGCGCCTCATTTACGGAACGTTCCCGAACACCCGCTCCGCCCTATGTTTACTAGTCATTAAGCACGAAGATACTCTGCCGAACATTATTTGGTGCTTAGCTATGAGGGTTTTTAAGCCGGCCATCTGCCAATTAGTTATAGAAAATAGGATAAAGAAATATAATGAAAAATTCACTATGACGGTGCTAAGTCATTCCAGCTGTATTTGACGAAGAATAATGATTCCATTTTCATTTTCTTACGCTCTATCAGTATTGTGAAAATGACCATACATAATCTATCTACCTACGGAACTTTCTCTACGTAGGATACGTCCATAGACAACTTTACACCACAAATAATAATTACGACATAAAAACATTTTCGCAACGAATTAACCCTAAGAATGCGACATTCGCGCAGTAATCCCGGAAAAATTCCGCACAACACTTAAAAATTACGCCACGTCCTCAATTTCCGCCAGCGTGTGCTCGACGGGCGTTATTTTTCTCGCGCCATTTACTCAGATGTCCGTCATAGCAGAGATTTTTCCGCACCAGACTCCCGGGGAACCGGAGCCAAGTGCTAAAATGCAAATCACGAGTATTAATATTAATATGGACGGAGAGATGAATTCTCTGAGCTCGTATTTATGCATGGCTACTTTAGGCTTTCATGGGATACGAAATCTCTTGAATATTTTTCGTCAGTGACTGTTGAGACAGCCGGGATTCTAATTTGTAGTTAGGGAGAATAAATTATGTAGTTGTGTTTTTTTTTTAATATGATAGTCAGGTTTTTAGACTTGTGTTTATAGAATCAACTGTCGTGTCAACGTTTGGAGAATGCGGTACTGGTCTGGTAGGCATTTTTGAGCGACTTTGAAAAAGAATTTTCGGCGACCAAATCCTGAATTATTCCTGCAAGTTATTAAAAGCTGGGTAACATTTTCGTCTGCACAAAACCTACTTAATTTCCCCAGGCTCTGAACGCTATCCATGTTATTCCAGACCCTTTCCCGTCCATTTAGCTCGGGAAGATGCACGCACAGATAGTGACGCCGTAATGGCGGACGTTAAATGCCTTCAATGGCGTCGTTAGGGTTAAAATTAAAAATGACCGTGATGCAGCGTTTTCTTTTTTGTTCCGAAGGGACGCCCGAGTTTTGTTGAAAGAATATTTTGAAGGGACGGACCGTTATGACCCTGGGAGGTGTGGGAGGGTTATTATATAAGAGGGTGGGCTAAAGGGAACAGTAGCTGACGATGTGGGCCCATAATGAGTTCCTTTTTATATTTTTTTATCGTGTTATTTTACCTTGTCTCTAGCACTAAAGTATTTTTTACTTTGTTTATATTGTTACGTACGTAGGTAATTAAATGCCAATTTACCAATAAAGAACTTTATTTACCACAAACAATCAGTAATTAGTCCAGTCAACAATAATCCAAATCACAGTTAGCACTAGAGTTCCGTTATACTATCGCCTCGGTCGTTAGATAAAATCACTTCGCACACTTAGGTAGATCGCTCTCGTTCGCAGTCGAAATCAAAAACTGACTCACTTCCGTTCGGGGGCTCGTATTTATACGCGGAGCAAAGAAAATTCTAGATACCGACGTCTCAGGATAGTTCCAGAACAATAGAGTCGCATCGCGGGGCCATAAATCAATTTTGTTGCTTTGTCCTTCGCGAGTCACTCACGCGAATTTCGACTCTATTGTGAATGGCGGAAAGTACCATTTCCCTTGTCCACCTACAGATACCTACAGATTACATACCTACTAAATACTAGGTACAACAAGTACTTAAGACGGAATGTTCCAGATCTTGCCAGGCTAGGTAGGTACTTTGGTTCTAGAGCTTTCGAACAGTAATGCGTTTTAATTATTCGTTGCTACTCTTTAATTTGTTGGAGATATGACGTGTTGAAATTTTATCGGCGTAACAGTGCCCCCCTCTTAGTCATGCTCGTCCCGAGCATTATTAGATCCGTGATACGGCGCCAATCTGTCCACATGGACAACCTTAGGCTTCCCTCTTAACCCTTTCTTAATGCGGTAGGTTACATCGTTAATCCTTTTTAGTACGGTGTAAGGTCCCTCCCATCGAGCTTGAAGTTTCGGCGACTTCCCTTTTCGTCGAAGCGGGTTGTGGAGCCAAACCAGTGCACCTTCCTCAAATCCCTGGGCGTTGGCATTACGGTCGTATCTCGTTTTCATTTTAACGCTGGTGTTCATGCTATTCTCACGTACTCGTTTATGCACTTCGTCCAATTGATCTTGAAGGTCACTTACGTAGTCCGTAACTGGCTTAGTCTTGTCAGGTGGCACGCCAGTTATGGCATCGACTGGAAGTCTCATTTCCCTGCCGAAATTCACTCTTGCTGGGGTATGTCCCGTGCTATCATGCACTGCCGATCGGTACGACATCAGAAATAGTGGAATATACCGGTCCCAGTCTTTCTGATGGTCATCGACAACCTTAGCCAGATGATTCTCCAGGGTTTGGTTAAACCTTTCCACCATTCCGTCCGACTGAGGATGCGCAGGTGTTGTGCGTGTCTTATAAATTCCCAGAAGAGTACACATTTCCTGGAACAGCGCAGATTCGAAGTTACGGCCTTGATCGGAATGGATTTCCAAAGGTTGTAACGAAACGTTACTTGTATATCTGTGGTGCAGAGTGAGCAAAGTGAAACGTCACTCGAATGTCTGCGGTACGGAGTGAAGTGTTCGGGGAGACCGAGTTGATAAAAAGGGAGTGCGTCCGCGCAGCGGCGCGCAGTCGCTTCTAGACAGAATAGGATAACTACTTTCGCTTAACGTCACGCCAAAAGCGGTTATAGATTCGAACGCGGAACGTTGTCAACGTAACTATTTAACGTACAACTATTTAACGAGTGTTGTGGTATCCCGAATTAGGGTAAGTCTTATTACAAACTCAAACACTAGAAGCTTAATTATGTACAGAGATATTAAGTTTTAAATAGCACACAAACCATCAACTTAATATTCATCTACCTTCAAGCACGTATAATGTAGAATTTGAATACGTAGCTTCCCAACTGTTTTTTTCTTACTTTGCTTAAGCTTATGGCTGTCTATAATGTAAACTCTGTTCTGGTAGGTGCCACCACGACAATACTACTACAATGATATAGGTACTTTCTTGTCGTCATCGGTGGTACCCCCCGGCACGGAGGTTATTGAGGCCGCATTTTAATATGCTGGAACGGTGGATTCCAGGTGCTACAACCAGTTTATATTGCGCCTACGGGTGAGACTACGTCCCGATCGGGTCGCCGTACCAGCGGGTCGCCGCACCAGCAAGATTCGCCGTGCCTTGCTTTCCTGCGCATCAGCCAACCACCATCTCCGGCCTTGGGGGTGTACTGGTCTCCGCCTGCGGGATACGGGAAGTACCTTTCCCTGCAGAAGTGATTATAGACGTTCGCAATCCACGACCTACAAATTTGTGTGCCTCCGGCTCTGCTAGGCAATAAATATTTGTTACTGGTACACACCTGTTTTAATTTCAAGTCATTACCGTCCTAGTTCGGGTGAAGTAAACGGGTGGAGGCTACAAGGTGCGCCATACCGACATACTACTTCCTCGACCACCTTCTTCGCCACTGTCGTCGCTTCCTGATTGGGTATGGCGAAGACTTCGGGCCACTTTGTGAAGTAGTCCTGGATCACCACTATGTACTTGTTTCCGTCATCCGTAACTGGGAAAGGTCCAGCGACGTCGATGGCAATGCGTTCCCAGGGGGCTCCCACATTGTACAGCTGAAGCCTGCCCCTGCTTCTAGTCTGTGGTCCTTTCACAGATGCGCACGCTGTACATTTCCGACACCATTGCTCTATGTCATCTCTACAATTGAGCCAGTAATACCGCTGTCTCACTTTCAGTAGAGTTTTCTTAATTCCCAGGTGTCCTCCAGAAGCACCATCGTGTATCTCTTGTAACAGGGGGACCACTTCGCATCGTGGTACTATCACTTGTGTGGTCACCTCCTTGCCATCGTTCGATTCCCATTTCCTACAAAGCACATCATTTTCTAGGACTAAACTGTCCCACTGTGCCCAGTAGCTCTTTGTGACGGGACTATGTGACGATACTTCACTCCACTGAGGCCTAGTTCCGCTACGCTTCCAGTCCAGTATAGGTCGGATTTCGTCATCTTCTTCCTGGGACTTCTTGAAGTTGCCTTCAGTCCTAATTAAATTCACGTGTTCTCGGACTTCATTCTGTCGGCAAAGTCTAGAGTCCTTATTACACGGACGTCGTGACAGGGCGTCAGCATTGTTATGCCCTTTTGGACTGGTGATGGTTGGGGCCACGTCCCTGGATACATTAAGTCTTATAGACTCCTTGTTGACTTGGGTTCCGAATTCCACACGTCCCCTCCACGTCCACGTCCTCTTGGGGCAATCGGTACGAATGTGCCCTTTTTCTCCGCACCCGTAACACGTCGGAATATAGCGGGACTTTGCCAAAGAAGAAGACACTACTTCTCTGTGACGTGGTTGTGTTGTAGGCGGGACCACCACTTCCCTCTTTTTCTTAGGACAATCGGTGCGAATGTGCCCTTTTTCTCTGCACTCGTAACACGTTGGAATATAGCGGGAGTTTGTCAAAGAAGAAGCCACCACTTCTCGGTGACGTGGCTGCGTTGTAGGCGAGACCACCACTTCCCGAACTCTATGCATACGAGAATCTTGTCGTACGGCTTCCACTTCCAAAGCGTGTGCCATCGCACTCTTAAAAGTTTGGTGGTGTCCGAGTCGCACCGTAGCCCTTACTTCTGAATCCCGTAGACCGTCGATGAATGCTTGCACCAAATTAACTTCCACCGTCTCTGGTGTCATCGACCTATATGCACGCCGGACCAGCCGTTCAACCTCGACTCCCCACTGCTGGAGGCTCTCGTTCGACCTCTGCGTTCTTTCGCGAAGTTGCGCACGGAAAACATGCTCGAGGTGCTTGTCACCGTAGCGAGTGTCCAGTCCTTCCATGAGGCGCGCCAATGTCCTGCCGTCCGGAGGTAGGTTCTCTAGGACTAGCAGAGCATCCCCTCGTAGAGCCAAAGTTAATGCCGCAAAAGACTGTTTATCATCCCAGCGGTTTGTTTCAACCAATGTCTCAAATTGGTACTTAAATGCCGTCCAGGAAGACGTGCCATCAAAACGCGGCACATCAAATTTTGCGGCCGATGCACAGGGGGTGTGCGATGGTGAGCCAACAGCAATGGGCTCGCGTGCTTCGAGCTTGACAATTTTTTTATTGATGTCCAGCAGTCGATCTTCATGGCCATCAATTCTTGTTTCGAGGCTATCAGCTCGGGCGGAAACCTCCTTTACCTCTAAGGTGAGATTCTTTACCTTCTCACCCAACGTAACGAGGCCGTGGTCGATTTTATCGAGGATCAGGTTCTGCTTAGCCTCTTGATCGCGACGAGCGGCTTCCTGTTCGCGGCGAGCGGCTTCCTGTTCGCGGCGAGCGGCTTCCTGTTCGCGGCGAGCTTCTTCCTGGTTAGCTGCGATTAGGTCCTGAAGCTTACGCTGGTTAGCCTCTTGTTCGCGGTGGGCAGCTTCTTGATTAGCCGCGATTAGGTCCTGAAGCTTACGCTGGTTGGCCTCCATACTAGCTTGCATAGCGGCCAACACCGCCGCGAGGTTCAATTCCGAGGATGGTCCCGTTGGCACCTCAGCAGCTGCCGTTGCTCCCATACCAACCTGATCTTCCTCCTCCATACGATGACGCGCAGCATCCATCTCTGCTTGCCTCCTTGTTCGTGGTCGCTGTTCGTCGTCCTTCTGTGGTAACGGCATTCCACTTCTGACACCAGTTGTTACGTACGTAGGTAATTAAATGCCAATTTACCAATAAAGAACTTTATTTACCACAAACAATCAGTAATTAGTCCATTCAACAATAATCCAAATCACAGTTAGCACTAGAGTTCCGTTATACTATCGCCTCGGTCGTTAGATAAAATCACTTCGCACACTTAGGTAGATCGCTCTCGTTCGCAGTCGAAATCAAAAACTGACTCACTTCCGTTCGGGGGCTCGTATTTATACGCGGAGCAAAGAAAATTCTAGATACCGACGTCTCAGGATAGTTCCAGAACAATAGAGTCGCATCGCGGGGCCATAAATCAATTTTGTTGCTTTGTCCTTCGCGAGTCACTCACGCGAATTTCGACTCTATTGTGAATGGCGGAAAGTACCATTTCCCTTGTCCACCTACAGATACCTACAGATTACATACCTACTAAATACTAGGTACAACAAGTACTTAAGACGGAATGTTCCAGATCTTGCCAGGCTAGGTAGGTACTTTGGTTCTAGAGCTTTCGAACAGTAATGCGTTTTAATTATTCGTTGCTACTCTTTAATTTGTTGGAGATATGACGTGTTGAAATTTTATCGGCGTAACAATATTTTTACTCAGTAGGTGCGGCTTAGTAAGGGATGAATATTTAATTTACATATTTTATCAATATTTTTGTACATTTTTTTGCACATATTTCGTGTCAAAAAGCCCTCAAGCTTTATAAATATTCCGAATTAGTTGGACAGTTATAATTCAGTGCGTCATTTAAGGACACATATACAATTAGACTAGACTAAAACTCAGCAAAACGCCTCGTTCATCTAGATTATCTAAATTTCATTCTACATTTCACAAAAGCTAGGTAAGCATAAAATAAAAGACCACTTTTAAGGATTAAACGTTTACATAATCAACTGTTTTTTGGGCTTTAATAAAAATGAAGCGCTAGGAGTTGGAGGACTCTGGTATATATTTTTATTTATGGAGTGTTTGTTTCAAAGAATATTTTTGTCGGAGGCCCGGCTAAGCTCTTTACCGCTACACAAAACTGGGCAATTTAGACTGTCGCACCGCACCTGTTAATTAGTATTTTAATTAAAATTAATAGGCGATTACTCCGCACAATTTTCAAGGAGATAAACTTTTAATAGGTCGTTGAGCTTGTTTTGTTAACAGGTTACATGATTAGGGAATGTTTGTGTTAGATCGTTTTAGAATATTTTTTAAATGTAATGAGATTTTCCTGGTTATAGAGAATCGCGAAGTATTGCCAAACTTAAGTAGCAGTGGACTGGGCGTATTGCTAGTAGGATAGATAGTGGATAGTTAAGGGAATGATGACGCTTCCCGGAAAATGCTACATTGGAAGGCCTTCCACAAAGTGGATTGATCTGATGAGAGCACGGAAATTCGATGGATGCAAGACTCACGCAGCCGACCGTTGTGAGACACTTTTGTTCAACTATGGACGTCTTTCGGTCGAAATGGTGATGATGTAACTTGAGTAAGTTGTGCGATTTTTTTAACATACTTGATCGCGGATATAGTAAAATGGTTTCCCTTTGTTGTTATCAGACGGTGTTTATTCAGTTTTAGTACAAATTGATGTTAAATTCTAAATGGAGAACCAAGACTAAAGACCTCCTAAGATAATAGTTAACTCAAAACGAAATTCGTTCAGCAGCATCATGTACCTGATAAATGGTATAATGGAACGTCGACTCGATAAGTTGAGACTTTTAAACTAGATTATATATACCGACATTGTCTGCAATTCGAGGGACATGTGACATTCACCAACACGCTGTGATTACGGCCCATTCCCTCTACTACAGAGGAGGCATGAGTCCCATCAGTGGAAACATTAAAAAGGCTGATGATGATGACTGTCTGCACTGCTAGATTACACAGTCAAAATTCTACAGAAATCTACGTCCGTACTCATGTGAACGAACCATAAGAAGACACAAAAAGATCCGACTGACATCGGTGAGCAGGACGAGGTATCAGATCAAGCACACAGCTACATCTAAAACAAAACCAGTCCAAGCTTACATTGCCCTTCACTACTTGTCTTATTAACCCTTTAAAACACAAACGGTTCTGTGGTCGCGCCGAAGCCGCTCCGACGCCGAAAAAAGCCGAAATTCTCACGCGTGAAAGTGCCGGTTTTCGTTTACCTTTTTCCCAATGGCTATCGACGAACCGCCTTTCGATTTCATTACGGACGTCCGACGTTTTTTATTTTTAAATCACGGTGTGCTCCACGCGGCTCAGTTTTTTATTTCCCCAAAGTTTCGTCTGTATTTTTTTCCACGGTCCCGTTTCTTTTTTATGCACGCGCCCCGCAAACAATGCCATCGCGGCCACCGAATTAACTCCCGACTTTTTGCCTTTTGGCGCCAATAAAAATATTTTAATTCGACGCAAGCGTGTTAATTAATAATTAATATTTTTCGACGGGCAGCCGTTTAATGGCATCGTTTAACACGTGTTCCGATGCGATTGTTTTTTCGCGCATCGTTTTCATGAATGGAATGATGACGTAATAGGATAATGTCAGTGGCAATTTTACGTTTTTATTGGACTGCGTGTTGTTGATTTTTTTTTTCGGTTACGAGCTCTCGGTCAATGGGACGAGTGCATCGTGTTTTAATTTTCAATGTCATTATCACTTTCACAATGAGTACCTACTCATATCTTTATTACGTGTTGTGGTGTTGGTGATATCAACATGTTGTTTTTATAATGTGTGTTTGATTCTTTAAACGGATTTTTATGTATGGCCTTTTCTTATACGGTCTGGAGCGTTTAAAAGGGTTGATCTTAAACTGATTTCTGACCCTTGCCGTAGAAAACTGGTCACTTGTAAACTCGTTATGGCCACGGGGCGACGATGTCGGGTCACAGGTCACGTGGTTGACCTTCGAACACGTTTGATTTGATTTCGTTATTTTTGACACGCGCTGCAGCGATAGGGTTAGACACGTAGTTATATTTAAACCAGTTTTATTTTTCAGTGGGTCGATTGTCAAAAGCCATTGGGTTGTTTTTACAGTTGTTTTATATACTTTGTCATAGCTTGATAATTTTAAAGATTACCTTCACCTTTCTTTTATTTAGATTGTTAGTATGTAAACACACGTTCGTTTTAAGCACCTTGGTCATAAATACTTTGGATTTGAAGCAAAAAGTGCCGAACCACGTTTCAACAATAGATCAGGATCTACAATCTCTTACCATTATGTATCTATATGACTCAGGTCGGTTGAAGTCGTCCAACGATCCAGTGAAACGTCGAGTTGTCTGACGAAACTCAGACAACATCCACAGCCGAAGTTGACTAAGCGTGTGTACCTGTACCATGTGATTTTGCTGTAACTTGTGCTGTGAAGTATAAATAGGTACTTTCTTTATTTGGTCTCTCAAGACCAGCTCGAGCGCCAGTGTGAAGGCTAGAAGGAACGGGGTGAGTTTTTAGTCAGTAAGAGTCTGACACTATCTCCCGCTCCGCCTAAGAGCGGGGATTGTCATTGGTTGATTTTCACCACTATGTAAAAAAACCAAAGGCGGTAATTGTAACCATGTCGTCGCCAATGCGGTATGTCATGCTCTAATCTGACTACTAACTCCTTAGCTAATATAACTCACGTGAAAGCGCCTAACTGGATCAATTAATCTACTTTTTAATGGAGCGACTGGCTATTCCAGAGCCTAGAAAATGATACCCTTTGGTAAGATTTGTGTCATATTTTCAGGCTCCTGACTACCTGTAACTGTCAAAGATCTATTGAGAGGGGAGTTATTAAGAAACACCAAAAAGGCACTAACGACAACTGTTTTCAAAATGTCTAAAAACATCATGCCAGGGTTAGCTCCGAAAGGTCAGCACCGGTACGATAGGCAACGAAGGAACTGGAGTGGGTTTTTAGTCAGCAAAAGTCTGACAATATCTAGCGCTGTGCCCAAGAGCGGGGGATGTTAGATAATTTTCCAACCGAAAAAAAAAAAACGCTAAGTGCGCTCAGCGCGCGTGTGGCGTCTCTTACCACCATCTTGTATGTCATGATATACCTACAACTAGTACCAACATTGGCTACAAATCTACACTAATATAATAAATAGAGAAGCTAGTCTTTAATATAGATACTCTAGCTTTAGCCCGCGACTTCGTCCGCGTACATAAAATATAGCCTATGTCACTCAAGAATAAAGCAGCTTTCTATCGGGCGAAAAAATGTTTAGCAATCGGACAAGTGCTTCCAGAAGTTAAAAAAACCCCTGCAAACAAAAACATTAAAAACAAACTTTACCTCTTTATTATATTAGTGTAATTGTAGATTAAGAAATAACAGCCATCATCTCTAACGCTTAGTGCGCTCAGCGCGTGTGTAGCGTCTCTTTCCACCATCTTGTACGACATGATATACCTACAACTAGTACCAACATTGGCTGCAAATCTACACAAAAAAAAAAACGAAAAAAGACACTCTAGTCTTTAATATAGATACTCTAGCTTTAGCAAATGTCTACTACTACTATCAAATTTGGGTACAACTGTGAATATTTATAAAGATGAAGTAATATCAGCCGCCATCTCTGACGATTACGTGCGCTGAGCGCGCGTGCGGCGGCTCCTGTTAGCGCGAGGGCGCGCCGCTATCGACCACCTTTTACGACGTAAACAAGCTCTGCAAATGAGATAGTCAAAGTTTCAAACTATTTAGTTTTTCGATTTTATTTGAAAAAGAAAAGAAAATATATTAATAATGTTAATAATGGTTTCTAAAGACATTATTATTATTTATTTGGGTCTTTTTTCATAGAAATTGAGCAATTCGATGGAGCGTTGTTAATCAGATATTTGGGAAAACATGTAGCCCGTTCTACTGCGTGCTTAGCTAAGAATCTGTCCTTAAAGAAAGAAAAAAACATAAAATGTGATAAATTATGTTATTTCTAATTAATTATTTACTAACTTAACCTAATAAAATAATAAAATCAATAGAAATATAATTCAGAGTGACTGCTACTTAGCTAGAAACATGACTTTTGTTCCATTAGTAAACACTAAAAGAGTTTTTTTTTTTATGGCAATAGCCAGCTTTTTTATGCCTGCCTACGAAACTAAATTTTCGTAGGCAGGCATGTAGAATTGTACATTTGTACAGTACATAGTACATTCAATGTATATCTTCGCCAACCCTTTGATTTTTATTATTAAACTTAAGAAAAGGCCTAATATCTAAAATATATATGTTTCTTAATATGCCAATTAATTTAGTTTTAAAACAAACAATTGGGTGAAATAAACCTATTTTGAATTCTTGAAGTTTTTAGTTTATATGGAATACAATAATTTTATTCTTATATTTTACTACTTATTTTAAACTTAACTACTCGTCCATTCAAAAAATCATTTTTTAATTAATTCATGAATCCCCAAGCGACCACCGGTGGCCGCGCATCTATTTTCTTACTATTGTGTCTCTAATTGACGGTATCTGAAGGGTTAAGAAACATTTCTGAAATCAATACGAGTAGGTATTATACACGTACATTGCTGTTTATAGTTTTGACATTTTCAACCTTCATGAACTTCCAGCAGATAAATACAAATGACACAGAAATAACTGCTTCATAAACAAACCCTCCACAAATCCTTACATTTATCAAGTTTAAAACAGAACACTTTGAGCACCGCTGTCACCCGCAAGGGTAGACCGGGGATGTAAGGGACAAATCGCTGCTGCCCGTGGCCAGGCACGCAGACCCGTTTGCAAGACGCACCCTCGTAATCCCCTCTCTACCCTAACACCCGCGCCCACCCTCATTACATATAAGGATAGTTAAAATTGGCCCCTTCTCCCCTCGCGTGGTGAATTGCACGGTTTTACGTCTTTAATAAAACGAGGTGGGACGCTTAAATTTGAGCGTATCGCTTACGTACTGAGTATTAATATTTGTGTTTGTATGTACGAGACGGGGAAGTGTAGGAATTTGTTCAGTTATAGTTTTGCGTTATGAAAGGTTTTTTGACAGTTACTAATAATATTCCACAATATTTCCACAACTATCACACAACGCCGTCTAATCCCAAGCTAAGTAGAGCTCGTGTTATGAATACAAGACAACTGATAAACATACTTATATATTTCTAAATACATACATATTATAGATAAATTACACCCAGACACAGAACAAATGGTCCTGCTCATTACACAAACATTTGTCCTAGGCGGGAATCAAACCCTGCTATGCCGAAGGTCATCTCCGGCATAGCAGTCCGGGTCACTAACCATTAGACCAACAGGCCAGTCGAATGCACTAGTTATCCCCGCATCTTTGGTTGCTGCTCTTCTTTCTTAGGTTTCAGAGTTATGTCATACAATATCTTGTCATATTAATGTAGTGGCTATCCCATTCAGAATTAATTTTTCTAATCCGACTGGTAGTTCCAAAGATTAGCGCATATAAACAAACAAAAAATCTTCTGCTTTTATCCACAGTCTACACTTAATATAATAAAAAGGTAAAGTTTTTTTTTTGTTTTTATGTTTTTTTTTTGTTTGTAGGAGGTAATCTCTGGAAGTACTGGTCAGATTCCTAAAATTTTGTCAGCGATAGAAAGCTTTATTCCTGAGCGACATAGGCTACAACTTATGTATGCGAACAAAGTCGCGGGCAAAAGCTAGTATCTAATATTATTATACATGTAGTACAGATGAATTTAGGAGTTATCGAAGCTGTACGGTTCAGATATGCGACTAAGGGATTATTGAAGAGTTGCTGTGGTCCTGGAACGCAATTAGCAAATCAGAAACGAAGGTGGGTTTTAGTCAGTAAAAGTCTGACACTCTTCCCCACTCCTCCCAGAACGAGAAGATATTTGATGATATCGCTCAAAAAAATTGGGTTAAATATGGCCGTTTATGTGTACTTTCAATAGCCTTAGTTAAGATATCTTAAAATGCCAATATTATCTTGCTAAAACAGTTATTTACTTCTCTCTTAAGTTGGTGGTGACAGACAAAAAAATCCTTTAGAAAAAAAAACCTCAAGCAACTTACTGAAAACACGCGTCAAATTTAATAAAACTCCCAACCGAAACCTGCTCCAATTTCAAAGCTACAGATAAGTCTCCCCGAAGGGAGAGGACACCATCCAACCCAACAAACAACCTTCCCCTACCTCCCCTTGGATTATGGAGGCACGGAAGATAGTTAAAACCCACCCTGTATAAATTTCGCTCGTCAATAAAAGGGCTTTTGTCCCTTAGAATAAAGGGATGTTTTGTTATCTTGAGTATCGGCTAATTTGACAATAACAAAAGGGTATTCCGCTTTGGGAATTGGGCCCAGATGATAATCAACTTTTTTGTATGTTTATGTGAAAGGATTTCGCCCGCAATTTCGTTGGACGGTAGGATAAAGGTCTAATATGTTTTGAGGCGGAATTTTCTCATCCTCACTCCATTTGTGTGGTTGTATTTTTAAAACACTTTTTGGGACATGTTTTAGTGGTAAGAGTGCCTCTCCATATTCCTAGGGACCTACGGGCACTTTATTTAACCTATATACCTACTTTGCCAGAACTGTGCAAGGGTTCCCAAAATAGATAGGTACAGAAGACAATCTCATGTATGTACTTCACTTTTTATACCTACGCTCGGTGGAGGCACACTGTTCGACGAGCAGGCCGAAGCGCTCCGAGATATCGAGTCCGTGAGCGATGTCTATGTGTGCGTTGCTCGAGCGCGCTTTGTATGTAGATTGCCTTCTGTACCTATATATTTTGTGCCTCCGTGTACTACGCTTTTAAAATTTAGACCCTACTTAAAGCCTGCCTTTCGTTGTTTTATTTCAAGCAATTATTATTACAAGTCTCCACTACAGCTGTGCCAATATCGAAAGTACCTAGGTTCTACTCATTTTGAACTGTTTTTAAACCTCTGTAAATCGACAAATATAAAAAAAAAACACAATGAAATATTATTTTATTAAAATTGACTATGACCGACCAACACACTATAAATTACTTGCTTCGATAAAAAACATCGTGAATCTGATCCCAACTTACGATTTCAAACGTGTATTATCTCCGAGATTACGTCAAGGAAATATTTGAAAGTTACAAAAAATAATAAAGCTTATTTTTAAAAGGGCCTTGCCAAAACAAAAATTTTGAGTAGTTTTTACAGAAGTCTCAAAATAACATGATTTTCTATTCTTTTTTCATTGCTTTTTTAATGGCAGCTAACATTTTACCCATGAGTTACCTAAACTTATTTGGATGCTTAATTTGGTTACTATCGCATCTTAGTAACCCTGTATATTGTAGGTATTTTATGGGAGTTCCTGTTTATAAACCAAATTTTGGTGTTTTTGGCGGGGTTTTTTGAAAGTTCAGTGGCTTTAGTGGTACACAATTTACTGTTTCTCGCACTAGTATGGAAACGTGCGTGTGCTGAAACCCGCCACAATTTTATTACATTTATTGTATCAGGTTGGGCGCTAAGCGACCTCCACGAGTCGCACGAAAACTCTCGTTTAATTTATATCTTGGTAAGTGTATTGAAAAACGTCGTTTGATGCATGTGAAAATTTGTCAATACCGTCTCGGTCGCAATGACAAACTTTCTCCACGTAAATCAGAACGTACTATTGCAAAGCCTTTCTAAACACAATCCCGTGACTAAATCTAGATTCTAGTCACATTAGCATCTGCTTTGCCTACGAACTAAAGCTGCGACGGTTTTCAATTCAGCCTGGCTTCACAAAAGTGCAGTGATGGTCAAGTGTTATGGAGCGAGCGACCGAGAGCCAGACTTCCGTGGATTCAACACTTCGAATGCGATTCTATCACTTTCTTGTTCCTCGTTTTCGAGCGCCATTGTCCGGAGTATTTTATGGGCTTTCGTGATAGGAATATCGATTGGAATGGAGTTTGTTTATGTTGGAAAGATTTTTATTGGTGTGTCGTGAATATTTCTTATTGGTGTCTAATTAAACTGAATAACATCATGTTGAAAGTTTTATTGGTTTTTGATGTGTCAGTAGCGCTTACAAATGGGTGTACTATGCCAAATCGAAATCGGACCTCCCATAATTTATTTATTAAAACTTTTTGCGCATAAACACTGTCCAAAGACGGACTAATAGCTTAAGAGGGTCCTTCTCCACTCGCTTATCGTAAACATTGAAAATGGTTTAAAAGCTTGTTACTTTATTTAATGCAATCTAGCGCAGGAGCCAGGGAATTTCATTTATGTGTGAAATGTTTTGTGTCAATAAATAATTTATTATTATTATTATTAATCCAACGCGATGTTTGACGAAAAGGCAACGCAAAAAAGAGAGAGTTATGTCTCTGAGTTTCCAGGCGTTAGCCTGGAAACTCTGTTAGTATTCGGTAATTCCGAGATTTACTCGAAAATTTCACAAAACTTGCTCCAGGAAATAGCTGTTTTTTTTAAACCCTTAAAAGTTTTTGGAAAAAGTTGTCATCATTTAGAATCTTAATAAAATTTGCAAGGTCTTTAGAGGATTACTTTTTTGACTTTTTCAATTTTTAGGCAAATTATGAAGTGTCAAAGTTCATACAAAATAGGACATTTTCAGAGGTTTTTACTGGATTCGTTTTACACAAATTTAGAAATTGGTTTCTTTAGAAACCTAGATAATATCCACAAGATACTGTGTTTCCAAAATATCTAATGAAAAGTGAGTAATAACGTCATAATCAGTTATGAGCGGTTGTATGAAAAACAGTGAAAATGTGAGCCGTGATGCACCACCTTAAGGCATTTTCTGCCAGTCGACATTAGCGTGGTACAGAAACTTAACACGATAGGTGCAACTTAATGATAAATCAATAGAGAGAAAATATACAAAAATAAATATCATATTGGACATAGGCCTCCCCCAAGTGTCGCCACAACGAACGTTCCTGTGTGTCTCGCATCCATCGGTTTCCCGAAAAATAAATTTATGTACACTAATATAATAAAGAGGTGAAGTTTGTTTTTTTGTTTGTAGGAGGTAATCTCAGAAAGTATTGGTTCGATTGCAAAAATTTTAGCACTGATAGAAAGCTGCTTTATTCCTAAGTGACATAGGCTATATTTTATGTACGCAGGCGAAGCCGCGGGCAAAAGCTAGTAACATATAATCTTTGTTGGCACCCTGTGGACACCATGGGCTCCACTTGATCGAACAGTTATTGGCTTCTCCTTCTAACCAATTGGGTACCCGAACCCGCAATTTACCCGTAAGCTGTTTAGGGTGCCAAACACTTTCACTGCTTCAGGCTAAGGCCATGACCGCTTGTGAGCGGGTAGCGTGACGATTACAGGGCGGTAGCGAGTTGGAGTCGAAAGAAATGGGAGTGAAAACTGCACCCATAGCCAAGTTGATAATTTGCAATCGTTAACGCTAGTCGAAAATAAATCAAATGTATGGGACTCAACGTTAATGTCACGTGGTCAGAACATACAAATAGAACATTCGTAGCCAAGTCCACATCGTTCAAAATGATAGAAAGAATTATTATCGTTTCTACAATGTTCAACGCTACAATCTGTTGTTATACAAACGCTACACTGTAGAATGAGCGGCCGACTCAAGCGCGTCAACATAGCTACCGACTTATCGTTTTCTACAATTGCTGACACCGAGGCGTTAACGATTGGAGGACGGAATTCGGCACGAAACGGTTGTAACTTGGCTAGGGGGGCTGGTAGTTAAATATGGTAGAAGTCGTGTGAATACATATACAAAATTATTTTGGGTGCCAGCTGAAAATCAGCGCTGGGTGTTTGACGACCAGCAATTGCTGAGTTGGTGACCCTTTCGGTTCGGGCATATTCAATGTAACTGCATTATATTTCTGTACTCAATTTTTTTTAATACTAGCTTTTGCCCGCGGCTTCGCTCGCGTTAAATTCGGGGTAACACAGTTCCCCTGGGAAGTGGGAGGTTAGAAAGAGACAATTTGCCTATGTCACTCTCCACCTCTTCAACTATCTCCACTTAATAAATCACGTCAATTCGTCATTCCGTTTTGCCGTGAAAGACGGACAAACAGACACACACACTTTCCCATTTATAATATTAGTATGGATTATTGTTTTACGTTGTGGTATATTGTGTTGCTTGCACCAAATAAATGCTATTCTATTCTATTCTATTTTTAGCATATGCAGAACCTGAATATAGTTTGTTCAGAATCAGTAACTGAATCGATACCACGTTTCTACACCATGTTATATTTTTTCCCAATAATATTTAAAAAGGTAACAACCAGCGCACGGCTAAGTTCAAATGCAAAACCACCCCAAAACAACAAATGAAGGAAAGCATCGTGAGAAAACCGGCATGTCCTAGAACAAAAATTTGAAGACAAGTGATATTCACCAAGCTACACCGGGTCCGCGTGGTGGATTACAGCCCGTTCCCTTTCCTGGAGAGGAGGCCTTTGCCTAGCAGTGGACACTAAGGACCACATAAAAAAAACTTAAAATTGTATAAAGGCTGTATAACACTTTAGAATATTGTTATACCGTCAATAAATGCCACCATGTGACATCCACCAACACGCACTGAGCCCGCGTTATGGATTACGGCCCATTCCCCTCCTAGAGAGGAGGCCTATGTCCTAACAGTGGGAACATTATAAGGCCGACTATTCTATGCTATGCAATAAATGCCATAAAATAGTACCTATCAGGTCCACGCCGTGAAGCAACGCTTGCCGATGTCAGTTTACGAATGGGTGACCATCGAGCATCTTAACATATCGGAACTCCTCCGTACCTCGGCCAGAATGACCGTCTTAACATATCGAAAATCCTCTGTGCCTCGGACAGCACGTTAAGACATTGGTCCTGACATGTCATTTGCAGATCTTTGACAATAGTTACAGTTAGACAGAAGCCAGGCAATCTAACGGAGAGAGGGAGGTTGGAATCTAAGATTTCTCACAAGCAGATTCAGAACTTAGAAATAAATGCATGTACTATCTACATCGACACAAATCTTTGTTTACAAACAACCCAAACTCAAAATTAGAACACCAACAGAAAAATCTAGACCCACGCTGTACCACATACCGAAATCATAACCCCCCCAAAAACAAAGACAGAATCGCTCCCCCCACTTCAGCGGAAGCCGGGCGTCCGATAGTTTACAAACGCTCGTAGCGACTTCTTTTTTCTTTGCCCGGTGTAGGGTTCAAGAGCGGCCATTTGACCCCGGTCTGACCGTGCCGATGTGTTGATCAATATTGACTGGTTCATGCCTGTGACGTGTGAAGTTTGTCCTTTTGGAATAAGTAAGAGTGGAGTGTCATTATGGATTGTGAGTTCCGGATTTTTGTGCGTTGTGATTTTTATTGATGGTTTTGTGATTGTGGATGGCGATTGTGGTGCACCATTAATTTATTCATGACCAAATGGTAAGACAATGGTCCCTGTGCATTGATGTTGCTAAAGATTGTATGTGTATTTGTGTATTCGCGAAGGAGTAAGAAATGAAAAAGAAATCGGTAAACGGGATGTGAAAAGTAATTGTAATTTTGATTTACAAATATTTCCAACACAAACATTTCCCACACACAAAGAGAGTTACCTACATAGCTATATCAGAGTATGCCTTTTCCATAGGTATAAAGCAAGCATTTAAATCATATGGGCATTGGTTTCATTTAGTAAAAGTCCTCTCAGCTCACCCAGAGCGGATAACTCCCGCTATCATCACATTTGATGATTTTGCATGTAAAAAAAGGTAACCTATATAAAAAAATCTCTTATAATAAATCCTACATCCCACATAAGCAGGTAGGTGCACACAAGACAAATTAATTAATTCTACGGTACCCACGCACCCGTGCAGGTCAATTTGGTCCGCGCATCACACTTGAGGAGGGTTGGCAGACCTGTGTTAGACACCTGACATCTTCGATAACACTCACCTTCGTCCGTGACAACCCTATTGGTACCTTGGATTATACCTCAGGTTTATTGGTGGGTAGATAATAGGGTAAAGTGAGGGGGGAACTTATTGGTTAGGTATTTTGGAGATAGGGTTACAAATTGAGGGGCTTTTTATGACTGTTTTCTTGCTTAGATACAATTTTGAATCATCAATTTTTATCTTTAATCATCTTGGGCTTCGGGTCTTACCACGACGAGTAAAAATGTCAGTCGTTCGTGCCTTTAACAGTTCAGTTTAGGTCGTAAAATGGATTTCATTAGGGGCCCTGATTTTTGAATAGTCTGATTACTGTTATCTAAAGTATAAATATGGTGGTTTGATGTGTTTTCTTTACCAAAGCTGTCAAACCATTTTTATTCTTGAGTTAAAAAACTCAAAAAAACATCCCTATATCATAATATATATTACTAGCTTTCGCCCGCGCGGCTTAGCTCTCGCTCTTCCCTACTCCCCCCTACTATACCCAACTCTACTCTACCCTACCCTACTCTACCCTACTCTACTCTACCCTACCCTACTCTACCCTACACTACCCTATTTTTTTTTCCATAAGAACCTTCTCCTCACAATAATAATCACAACAAAAAAAAAATCAGCCAAATCGGTCAAGCCGTTTTCATGCCAAGTCGTGACAACGGAAAACGGGGGTCATTTTTATATATATAGAAGATATAGTATTGTCCTATAGTAGGCGCCATCTACATTTACAAAAAAGTCCTGACGCTATCTCTTTTGTCTACACGTAACCTTAGGGTTGTGACGTCACATATCAGTGTCTGCATTGTTATTCTGTTACTTGACAGTTTCCTCTTCCGCTTTTGAACAGTTAACTTAACTGAAAGGTTTTTAACCTAAATATCAAATTGGAAAAAAATGAAATTGTTATTTTGGATTGATATAAATTTGTTTTTTTTTTTGTATTTTAATTTCCATGACATTTGAGATATTTTGAAATGGTTGACATTTTTGAAACCATGAATGCTGTAATAATAACACAGTTTTAAGACCATTGTTACTAACAATACTAACATAGATTTTAAGACCTATCTTACTAATAATTCTATGGACATTATTTTTTAGTCTGAAATAAAACATTCTCTATAATTCTCAAATTAACAGCCACATTTTATAAAGATTAGCTTTCATTCGGGTATTAAAGGCGAACTTTTCTCATATACATAACACGCCTCTTATACATCTACATACAGGGATTAAATAAACAAAGTTTTGTAGAAATCCCGTGAGTTAAAACATCAAACAGTTTAGGTGGGCCGTGCGGGTCCGGCCCGGGCGGGTCCGGCCCGGGCAGGTCCGGCCCGGGCGGTACATTTGCCTAGATTACCGTCACGAGTAAGGGATCGTCGTACCTAAAAGGGGCCATCTTGATGAACGGTTTTGATACGTTAATTTTTACGATAATTAAATTTGAAAACGTTTTGTTACAAAAACTGCGTAGATTTTCTGTTTAAGGAGGAAATTCGGTACTGGTTGGGATGCGATTAAATAACCTATATGTGTGATGACACTAAAAATAGATATTGGCCTTATCTATATACAGAATTTTGTAGACAGACAGATCTTTTCACCTTCATAAAGTAAATTAAGAGAAAATATAGGTAGTACTTACTTGTTCTGTCATCATCAGCTTTTTTAATGTTCCCACTGCTGGGACTCAGGCCTCCTCTCTAGGAAAGGGGCCGCAATTCACCACGCAGGCCCAGTGCGGGTTGGTGATTGTCACATGTCTTCGAATTTTTGGTTCCAGGACATGTCGGTTTCCTCACGTTGTTTTCCTTCACCGTTTTGAGAGCAGTGGTAATGAAATAAATTAAACAAAGTAATGCGCCTGGCTGGGTTCTTGTTCCAGGGTACTAGTTCTGTAGTAACTACTTTTTTTTTGTATTTTTAAATGTAGTCAAAATTTTTCGACATTCCTTATTCTTCAAATAATTTTCAAAAACTGTGTAATGTTTCGATACCTACTAGACTATTTGGCCATGGTGAATTCTATTAAGTACCTACACAGCTTAAATAAAACATTTTGTAGAAAAACTACTTTCAATTAGAAATAAAACTTAACACAATACACTGGAGCATGTTGATAACCAGTGATACTATTCAAAGGCTGTTAGCTAAGCCAAAATCCCATAAAAAGAGCTACCTACATACAAAACATAATTGACGTTATCGTTCCTCAACATTTCAGCCCAAAAAAACTGGGCCGAGTTTAAATCTTGTCTGTTTTTCGAGCTATTTTTCTCAAGGGCCGCACTCGGGGGGGTGAGTTATCGCACGGCCCGGGGGGTGGTAAGGGTCGAAAGGGGGGGATGCCCTAATTTTTTTACGCAGAGGTTAGTTGAAAAGAGGTTGGGTCTCTGTATAATGGAATTATCTGTATTCGGGATCTCATTGACGTCAATTGACTTGTACGTGTTTAGGCACGTTTTAAAGCCCAGGGTTCTTTTTTTAAATAAAAAAATATATCGGAAATGTATTTTTGTTTTAAATATAATTTAGAATACAGAATATTCTTCGCTGTCTTTATTTTAATTCGCTTTCATTTTGAATTAGAAAATGGTGGAGTATTTTTGAGATGATTTCATTTTTTATTTCTGTTTCATTATTATTTTACAGTCAGCTTAGATATTACTGGAAAAGCAACTTTTCAAATTACATTTACAATACTGACACATTCTTGTGTGTATAAATTGCTACTTTTTTACGGTGGGGAAAATCATCCAATGACAACTCCCACTTTTGGGCGGAGCGGGATATAGTGTCAGACTTTTACTGACTAAAAACCCACCCCGTTCCTTCGTGCCTTCATATCAGGGTTCGAGGTTGCTTTCGGACTAACCCTGGCACCAGTAGGCTTCGACCCAGCTGGGTCGCTGCAGGCTGCTGCTGATAAGTTGCTACTTAAGTTCCAGTTTTTACTTAGGTGATACATACTCTATACAGGCTGTAATGGAAACGGGTTGTAGGTAATAGATACCTACCTGTTTACTGTTTCATGAAAATAAACCAGTTTCTTCAAGGAGTATTAAATAGTAAATTCTCAAAAAACATTAATTCTCTGTAAGTACTAAATTATCTTTAGTATGAGAGGTCAATACTTTTCAGTACTGGTTGTGATTTTCTAAAAGAAAATTGTTCACTTCTATGGCCTACCCATGTCTGTTACGCCATGTACAAGTAATGACTCCCTAGGTAGGTACTTGGCTATACGTATGTACAAGATTGTTCCCGAATCAGCTTAATGTAAAATTAATACAGCAAAAACGATAAATCATGAACACCACATGGTACACGGGACGATCATAAATTACGAAGATTTAATTAATATAACCGAACAAAATCTTACGTGCGGCCATATTGGATCCCTTATCCCACCCTCTCCTGCTCGAAACAGACGATTACATTTCGACAACGTAATCTGTTAATTTGACAAATAAAATGGCGGACGAAAAAAGGTCCATAATGTCTATGCGTAGAGGACGGGCGCGTTCTATTTTCGAATTTTGCGCGCGCAAATCTAACTTTGTCTTTCTCTACCCCTGTCCTTCCGCGGGCATAATTAGGGACGTACCCTACGAGATGAGATTCGGTTGAAGTTTAAATTGATTCAATCGAGTACCGATGTTTCGCTCGAGAGGCTTCAACGTGCGTATATTTATATTTTTTTGTTTTTTTCAATGTTTACACGGGACAAGGAATTAATTAGGGCTCGGATTGATGTTCGTTCGATTAGCTTTAGGATTTTGATTTTTTAACTTTTGGGACTGAGGTTTTAAAAAAAGAACAGACACACTGTTCTGTTTCGCGCCGTACCTTTCAATGAAGAATTTGACATGTATTTCATTTTTTTGACTGTATCAATACGGTTTAGGTAGCCGTTTAAATAATAAATGGCCCCTAAGTAGGTTATCCCTTCTGTTGAGCGAGGGTAGCGTACAATAGGTTACAAACGGGGTCGGCTCCAACTATATTTAATAGGAAGTCTGCCGCTGACAAAGACTTGGCATACAACTCACTGTTCTCAGATTTTCTCTTTAACATTCGTGTGTTAGTCAGGTAGTTGCTCATTTTAGTTTAACCATATAACTGGTTCTCTTTCAAATTTAATTTGTTTGCTTTTAGGTATCTACTTGTATTTGCTCAATATAGGTGTAGCGAATATTGTATGGTAAAACAGCCCTAAATTTACCCGAACAAAAGAGCTGATGCCGCGCAAGTTAATGGCAACCTGAGGGAAAGCTCAAATGCCAAAATCGAATACTCAAGACAGATAGTCCTCGGGCAGAATTGTGAGGAGACCCGACCCTAGATAGAGACTAAGAAGAACAACAAGATAGTACATTCAATAATTAAATCAGCCAAAGAAACCGCACATAAACAATATAATATCTATTTAACAATAGAAAATACAGCAATAAACCAGTCTTACAGCGCGTCCCACCCCCCACATTTCGCCCCACCAATTGCACCGTGTACATAGACAATATATTACCCCCACATAGAAGCTAACATACTGCTAGACGAGCACTCAACAGTATTAGATAATTAAGCGCACAGCTGCGTCTTACGCTCATCCATCACCGTCGTGTTTTTACCCGACCAGCCAACAATGGAGGATAGCCATGTTTACTGAGGAAACAGAGTATTGCAGAACACAGAAACTTAAGCTCGTACCGACTGAAATGAAAGAAAAACATTTTCATCATCTCCCTGCCCTTATTTTTTTATTATTGTTTATTTTATTTTTTATTTATCAGGAACAATTTACATTGTATTTGATACATTATTAATATCAACATAAAAAATTCAATACTCAATACTTTATTACATTCTAAAAATTAACATGCAAAATGCCTTGACCCATTTTATTTGGGGTCAGCGCATCACGTTTTTTTCTTCACAAGTATTTGTGAGGTTAGAAAAAACGGTAAACAACACAGCACAATTAAAAACACTTGGCACCAGCCATATATATGTATTGCCAAGTTGCAAATAACAAGATTACTAGTTAAGTAACATAACATCTCTATGGGTCTTATAGAAGGGCAGCGAGTATATTTGAAGAAGTTACCCCGGAGCAGCAAAAATTTGATACACCCTCTCACTTCACTCAGGGTGGGAGAAGGTATTTGGTGACATATCGCTTCAAAAAAAAAAGAGTATTTGATTACTTTAAATCCTGTTCGCCACTAGAAGTGACGCAGTAATTACACATTAGTGTAAATTATTTGGTGCACACGCTATGATAACAATGCTGCGCTATTCTGTAAGATTAGGTCTCTGGTCAATATTTACTCTTTGGCAGTAACTCCCAAGCGCAGTGGCGAAGTAATCGTATTTCATTCTAGACAAATGGAGTTCTATTTTTGTAGTTTATACATATATACAAACAGAACTTAAAGACGAAAAGAATAAATGCAGATAGAAGAGCAAAAAATTTCTTTTCTTTTTTTTCAAAAAATATTTCTCCAGGCTGACCTTGATAGGAGAGATGGTTTAGTATACATGTATTCCGGATTGTTTTTCTTAAGGTATTAAATTATTCTTTATACTTTCACCGTGAGGTAACTTTTCTACAGAGTAATTCATAATCATTTATTTGCTAAAATTAACAAAAACTGCCCTTCTAATAAATAAATTGTTTTTTTTTTTATTTCACACTAGCCGAACCGACAGACTTTCTATCAAAAGCTGTTGCTCTAAAAGTGACAGTTAATTCTTAAATGATGGCTATAAACAGTTTTCATACAAAAAAGAAAGTAACTTAATGCAGCAGGTTCGACCTAGCTTTGCTCCGGTGCAAATTATATAAAAAATCTTTCTCGTTTATTGTTTTTTATATTAGTGAAAACTACATAAAAAAGCGTGGTTTAGAAGAAGTTGAGAACTTTGTTATGTACCAAATAAAGTTTTTTAATGAATTAACTTTAAAAACCCCACCATAGCCGTTTCCAACCAACATCTCACACCAAAAATTCTTATCAAATCTCACATTAAAACTAAACCGGATGCATTTACGTATTTAACCGGTTCGTCTACGGTTAACTAGAGCCGGGCCGGATAAATTATTTAACTGTGGACTCTCCGCCATTTCCCAGCGGAACAAAAGCTTGCTTTAGAATTATACATGAGTAGAGCTTAAAGTTTAGAAGCTCGATGTGCAAGTCTAAAAGCTTAGGTCCTGAAGAGTTAGGAAATGGCTAGAGGCGGCTAGTTTATATTTCACAGTAGGTTGGCGCAGTGGTTGAGCGATTGACTGTTGCGTTACGTGTCGCGGGTTCGATTCGCGTACAGAACAACTGTATGACCTACAGATAGGGTGTCTGGTTTATGAGCTTACATGTTTTAAATGCACCTACGTACGTTACAGGAGGTATTCCTAGTGTGAGGCAACATAAAAAAAGGAAAACCGTGATAAAAAAATATCTGAAATGGGAATATAATATTTTGCAGAAGAGTTTTCTGACACAAAATCTAACAAAAAGTGATCTGCACTTTTTGAGTTCAGTCTAGTCTATTACAGTTGATAAAAGTCATTAAGGTTTGGCTTTTTGAAAGGAAAAGTTTTCAAAAGAAGACAAGTCGAAAGAAGAAAATAATCGCCTTTAAAGATGAATAATAGGAACATCCCTGTCTAAGTATTCTGCGGTCAGTAGAGGGGTGCAGTCAGCATAATATGAGTAGACGCGGCGAACCGCCTGTGTTTAAGTGAAATTTTGTATAATTTTAAGTGTTAACAATTGTTGGTGAGCCTAATAAATAAATAAACTCCTTCCACCTCATATAAAAGAACTTCAAAGTCCTCGTGGCTATAGAAAGACGCAGTCAGTATAACATTATCGAAGACTCAATTTAGTTTACGTTACCTACTGAAGATGTATTCTACAGGTAGATAATCGGTCTTAAAGATGAAGTATAGGAAAGACCCTGTCTAAGTATTCCGAGGTGCAGTCAGCACAACATTAGTGGCCGCCGCGAGCCACCTGTCAAAAATAAATCTCTGGAATTAAACTTACTATAAAACCTCCATCCACCTCTGGTAAAAGAACCTTAAAGTAAATTTACAGAATCTGCGTAGACAGAAGAATCAGTCAGGATAACCTTGATTGAAGGCTAGAATGTATCGAGAATAAAAGAACGTCCCTGTCTAAGTATTCCGAGGTCTATAGAGGGGTGCAGTCAGCACAACATTAGTGGACGCCGCGAGCCGCCTGTCAAGAGCTGAACGCGCTCTAAATGTGAATCACTACTTGTCTGAACTCAAATAGACGCCTTCTAGCCGGAACGTTAATACTTCAGTACAACAATAAATGCGCTCTGAAACTATACGGGACAAGTTGAGAGATTATTTTTACTTTAGTTCCGTCTGGGTTCTTTGAATAGATTATTTTTTTCTGGAATTGATGGCACGATTCGTATTGGTGACGTTAAATAATGAAACGTTTGTCCTCATTTACCTATTAATATTGTAACAGGAACACTTGGGGAAGGCCTATTTCTACCAGTGGACGTCTGTCAGCTGAAATGATGATGATTATTGTAACATGGAAGTTTTTTTTTTTAAAGTAACCATGAAATTTTATGCTGGTTCTTGTGTATAGGAAACGACCGATTGGAACCGTACACTAGATTCTGATATTATAAGTGCTCATGTAAGTCATCGTCGTCGGCCTTATAATTTTCCCACTGTTGGGACTCAAACTTCCTCTCTGGGAGAGGGAATGCCGTTATCCACCACGCGGGCCCAGTGCGGATTGGTGGATGTCACATGTTTTCGAATTTTTGGTTCTACTAGTAGGACATGCCGGTTTCCTCACAATGTTTTCCTTCACCGTTTTGAGAGCAGTGGTAATGAAATAAATGACACAAAGTAATGCGCCTGGCTGGGTTTGAATCCGCGACCTAACACTCGTAAGTCTGAGCCGTTACTACTCCGCCACCACTGCTGTCACGAAACACGCTTGCCCTCGTAAGTCGGGGCCGTTAATAATCGGCCACTACTGCTCTTCATGTAGGTACTTCACAAAAATATATTTTGAATTTACCCGAGGCCAATAAGCTACCACTAAATGGTTTACTAGAAACAAAAATATAAAAAAATTAAGAAGCTCTTCACAAAGCTGGTTTATTTTAAAAACCGTCGTCCAGGTCGACCAAGATAAGAATTAATGTTGGCTCCATAATAACCTAATCCGTTAAATAACAGCGCTAAAGCAAAGACTTGGAACAAACCTCGCCCTCGTGTCTGGGGCTTTACTTAGGGCTGTCTCATCAAAATACGACGTTAGTAAAAAAAAAGGTTGGATATGATATAAAAACGTAGCAATAGTAGCACTATAGTATAATTACCTAACAGATCCCTTTACAGTTGTGCATCAGAATATAACAAAACATAAATATATATAGATGTCGCCGAGTTGCTAGCCTGTCGATTTTCTATCGTTTACATTTCGGGGAGTGTGCACTGGAGTTACACAATTTAATTCCACCAAGTCCGTTCCATCATCGGACCACAAGACGTTCGGCGTTGCGTCACCGGTACATGGTAAACATTCCACCCATACTCACAAAGCGTTTTGGGAACCCATTTATTGTGCATACAGCCAAAGAGTGGAACTCCCTGCTGTAGTCTGTATTTCCTGATAGCTACAGGGGTCTTTAAATGAAGAGAGAATAGGTTACTTCTAGGCAAGCGTGCTCCATCGCCGGCCACATCATCGCTTACCATCAGGCGAGATGGTGGTAAAAAGTGAGTCTAGTCTGATACACCCTCTCATTCCACCCTAGTGTGGAAGAAGTGATTTTAGATTTCCCAAATAAAAAACCCGGTTCCACTTTCCGGTGGCTTTTTTGAACAATTCCGCAGTTTGTGACAACCCTGGGCTTAGTAAACGAAGTGGATTTGTTTGTTCGTTTTATGCAGCTGCAAGACTTAGCGTAAGCTTGTCTGGTGGTCTACTTGAAATATTGCCACCTGGGCTTATTTACGTCTTTACCTAACAATGTTACTTACAAACATAAAACTGCCTTATCTTCAAACTCTTGTAGAGTTGAAAGTATCTTGATAGTATTTTTTTTTGTCATCTCTCGCTCTTGGGTGGAGTGAGAGCGGGTGTCATAGATTTACTGACTTAAAACCCACATCTGTTCCTTCTTTGCAATAGTTCTAAGGCCCCGAGGATCTCTTTCACAACACCCGTGGATTTTGATAGTAAAAGGAAATAAAAAAAAAAAACACGAAATAACTGCCAATATAACAATATTTAATCAAAATAAGGAATAACGGTAGAACATAATTTTTACACTAATATAATAAAGAGGTGAAGTTTGTTTTTTTGTTTGTTCCAATTCCTAAAATTGTTTCATCGACAGAAAGCTGATTTATTCCAGAGTGACATAGGCTATTCATTATGAAAGCGGGCAAAGCTGCGGGCAAAAGGTAGTATTTAAATATGTTACATAAATCAAAGAGTAAAGTAAGATAAAAGTTATTTACATCGATTTCGTACATTTTACATGATGCTCGCACAACTAAAAACTTCTACAGATTTATTATATGTTAGGTATATAGATTATGCAAGTGAATATTCGACGAGATATCCCTGCATATAACCTCACGCCTTCATCAAAAATTCAGGCCTTCATGGCCAGAAATAAGATGTCATTATCGACGAGACGACTGGCCGAATATCGTCATGGGCTTATTTCGGGCCAAGCGTTATGAATCATAAGAAATTATTCATAGACAGTCGGAGAGCTTTCCAGCGACTGTCAATCCTGATACTGGCCAGTGCTAGATATAATTAAGTCACAGGGTGTCTCAGGTTCATTCAAAATATAGTGGCGTTAGAGAGAAGCAAGCAACGTTGATACTAGCTCTAGGACTGTAAATAAACAAAGTGAAAAACTATGTTTTTTTTTTGTTAATTTAACGGATGGGAAGAACCAGAAGAACCAAGGTTACCAACATAGCACGAAGAATCGCTAAACTTAAGTGGCAATGGGCAGGGCACATTGCTCGCAGAACAGATGGCCGTTGGGGCCGCAAGGTTCTGGAATGGCGACCACGTACCGGAAGTCGTAGCCAGGCCTCTTACAAGGTGGTCCGATGACCTGGTAAGGGTTGCGGGAACCCCATGGATGCGAGACGTACGCCTTGTACTTCGTATTGCATGAAGATTAAATAAATAAATAAAAGAAAGTAGTTTTGTACCAATTACTGTAACTTTTTAAAAACACTACGTTTTCCAACGAAACAACCAAATAAATTCTAAATCAGTCTGTATCCAAATAAATAAATTACCTCCACGTTTTATTTTTCAATCCATACGTCTACCGGTGGCCTCAGATGCCCAGATGCAGCTAGATTAAATGAGAGTGGCCATAATTGGTAGATGCGGGCTGAGACTGGCTATAATTGGTGGATGCTGGTCCATGCTGGCCGAGTAATAGTGCTGTATTTATTCACGTCTTGTGTTTACTCCCTTATTTACGAGCTGGGTGCTTGTGGCTCCATGAGGGTGTTCGCGTGGTAGACAAGGTTTATTATTTGTATTAGAAAAAGTTTCTAGACTTTTTACCCGACTGCGGTTGAAGGAAGGTTATGTTTTTTGAGTGTATGTGTTTTTATTGTTTGCTCTAGATGTCTGTATTTGTCTCACAGGGATTCAACAGAATCTCAGCGTCAGGTATATTCATCTTAACTTATGCTGAGTTCGACTACCATTTTATGGAACTTTTATCCTGAGTGTGCCAGAAAGGAGATAAGTTTTTCGAGTGTATGTATGTACTTTTTTTGGAATGACCTAGAGTTCCATGTGGTCCAAAAGAATTCAGCAGAATATCAGCGTCTGGAATGTTTGCCTGACATATGCTGAGTTTGACTCACATTTGTTAGAATATTCTTCCAACTATGCCAGAAGGAGGGTTATGTTTTTCGAGTGTGTGTATATTTCTTTGGTATGCCAAATTCTGCAGAATATCAGAGTCAGCTGCTGAGTTCGACTACCATTTTAAGGAACTTTTATCTCACCTGTGCCTGAAAGAAAGTAAGTTTTTCGAGTGTATGTAGGTATGCATACTTCTTTGGCATGTCCATGCAGAGTTCGGTTCTTATTGGATGTCCACCGCACTATGATTCTTAAAGAGATGTCAGCAGGACCGTAGGGGCCCAGAAGGATTGAAGCCGAAAGGCATGGGTTGTGCGGAAAAGAACCACGGGGTCCTGAAACGAAGGCAAAAAATTTGGTTGGATTATAGCCTTTTTAAATATTTCCTCATGACACGACTCAAGCAAACTAGGAGTAGAGATCCCTAAAAGTGTGTTTCGAACTTAAGTACATTGCAATCATTACGTTGTACATATAGACACATAGTTGCTCAAACAACAATTTTAGGTTTTGATAAAAAATAGTCTCTTATTTTTCTACAAAACTTAATTTAAAAAAATCTTACTCCAAAAGTCCAAATTAGAATCTCTACCCTAATAGAAAGTACTCGAATTTCCTCTGAAACTGAATTTCCTACCGTGTCTGAAGTTACAATAAAATTAATTAGAAGTCGGTCTAAACAATTGCTGCGCGACCGATCCATCTGCCTCCGGGCAAAAAGCTGGGCATTGGGCAGACGGGCGCTGGGCATCTGGGCATGGGCAGCTGCAAAACGAAATTGAAACATTGCCTGTGCTCATTAGGAGAGCCTGACCGCGCGACTTGCTCGACGTAATTAGAAATAGAATAATTATTTCCGAGCGTCCTAGATTTTAATTTAAAAAATCGGTTTGTTTAAATTTTGCTTAGAACAGTTTGGGCCCCGATTTGTGAAACATACGTCGCGGGGTCGAACCTAGGCACTTTGTTTTGTGTATTTTATATTACCACCACTGCTTTCCAAAGTAAAGAAAAACATCGTGAGGAAAATTACGGCCCATTCCTTCTCATAGAGATGAGGCCTGAGTCCTAGTAGTGAGAATTTAATAGGGCTGATTATGCTTATATGTTAAGTAAGTTTTTTGTAACATTGGACCCTAACTTACAAGTTCAAAGGTTAAAAAAAAATTAAACCATACTCATGATGACGAAAGGCGGACCGGGAAGGGCCATCCAGTGACACGACCAAACAGTAAAGTCATTAAAATTCTTAGCTAAAAACGATTTTTTTACCATTAATTTATTAAGTTTTTAACTGAACAAGATAACCTAAACCAGAAGAATTCACTAAAAACTTCAATCTCATAATTACACATTTCTAGATAAAAGCTGATGAAACTTGGCCAGCCAAAATGAGTTGCGGCGGTTTTCCGCCAGGCGGCGCACACTGTAAGCACTTTCTTTTGTGCCAAGAGGAAATTGAACAAAGTAATCATCTACCTCTTGTTTTAATTAAGCGCTCAATGGATAGATTCAGGCGGGTTTCAAGTAAATTAAAGTGTGGAGCTCGTTGGAAAGGTGCTGACTCCGATTTTCAGGGACCATTTTTGTGTAGCTTCTGCTAGCGGCTTCGCCTGTGTAAAAAAGTGTTCTCCGTACGTAAAGCGTAACATACAGACAGACCGACAGAGTTACTTTCGCATTTATAATATTAGTAGGGACTAGCTTCTGCCAGCGGCTTCGCCCACGTTAAATTAGGTTTCTCCATACACACTTTGGATTCCCACTTCATCACCTTAGAGGGTGAATTTTGAAAAATCCTCTCTTAGGGCTCACTTACGTTATAAAAGGAAACCTTGTGCAAAATTTCAGTTTTCCACTCCCAGGAGTTTCTTCATACAAACTTTGGACTCCCATTTCATCTCTTCAAGGGAGTGAATTTTGGAAAATCTTCTCTTAGTGCTCACCTACGTTGTAAAAAGTAACGTAGGTGAGCACCTAAACCTTGCGCAAAATTTCACACTTCTAGTCATAGTAGTTTCGCCTGTGTGTTGATATGTCAGTCAGTCAGTTTCTCCTTTTTCTAACTGTATACAGGGTGTAAGGAACAGCCCTCCACAAACTTTAAGGGCTTGCTCAGTAGACGAAACTGAACAACCTTCCCCATGATTTTTTTAGGAAACGAAAAAACAAAACAGCCTCACCATACAAAGTAAAAAAATTATTGGACAGTTTTTATGGAGAGGCCGATTTTTTTTTCGTTTCCTGAAAACCAATTGGTTTGTGGAAGGCTGTCCCTTACACCCTGTATACAGTTTAGCGAAGCCACAGGCAAAAGCTAGTATTTAAGAAACTTGAGAAGAGTAAGATATTTTTTGGTAAGTAGGAGGCTAACATAAAGCGAATGAGTAGATAATAAATGAAAAAATTAATTGATAACATAAAGCTAACGCGAAATAAATGGACAACAGGGAAAATGTGGAATAAATCGAGAAATAAAATCTTGCACGTGTATCTAAGTATTACAAAATAATCAGTTTTCAATTAACCATTCAACGGTACCGTTAGCGCAGTGGTTGTGCTGTTGACTACTGCGCTGTGTGTCGCAAGTTCATTTCCTGCACGGAATAAATTATATTTGAGTTGCGACCGATTCGGACACAATATTTTCGGGCACAGTGTCCTAATCAGCCTTTTTATTTCAATTTTTTTTTCACAGACACACTGTTAAGTACAGTCAGATAAAAAGTTTTAAAATGAAATGTATGGAAAAAAAGCGTTACCAAAAATATTTTATGGCTTATATTTTAAAACTATTTTTATGTGACTGTTCGTGCCTGAAATAGCTTAGTACCTTTCATAAAATTGGTGGTGTGTGAATCGCTGTTGGACATAGACCTTCCCCAAGTTTCGCCACAATTAACGATACTGTGCGTCCGCCATCCATCGGATTCCCGCAACCTTCACCAGGTTATCGGTCCACCTTGTAGGAGGCCTTCCAACGCTGTGTCCGAATCGTCCGCAACTCATATATGTTTGTATGTATTACAGATATATGTTCTGGGTGCCCTGTATATGTCAGTTTACATGTTTAAAAAAATATCCCGAATTCCATGTTATTTAAATAAAATATTGAACACTCAAATGAACTACTCGCTGTTATATTGAAATAAACATAAACCAGTACACAAAAATATCTATTCACCTAAATACATACAAGTTCTGAAATAATAAAAGAACTATCTACCGCCATTTCAGTTTATTCCACAAACACGGATCAATAAAAACAAACCAGTAAATTGAACAAAACTGGAATGTTTATCATCCCACAGTGGCTATTTTACTCACAAAATTGCTAATTAGCCTATACAAATTTCTATAGCCGTGCAGTGGCGGATTAGCCATATTGCAAGAGTAGCAAATGCTACAGTCCCCGCACATACGGGGGCCCCGCATTAAAGCGTAAAAAAAATTGTAAATCATCTAAAACTACTACATGAAATCTAAACATAGGCGATTTTTATGGATGTGATTGTGAATTCAGAAGTACAGATACTAGTATGGTTTTTCTTCTCCTCCTCGAGTCGAGTACCTCATTACTGAGGGTCGTGAAGTTTCCGCTTGGATTAGCTTCTTATTGATAGTGTCTCTCCATCTGTAACGGTTCTTAGCGTCATGAAGGGCGACGTCATGTTGGGTGTCCAGTGTGGAGTGGACTTGATCTGCCCATCTTTTTGGGATCCGGCCTCTTGGTTGTTTACTATCAACCATCCCAGTTACGATAAGCTGTTCAAGGTTGTGGCCATTTTGGCTGGCAATGTGCCCAAAGAAGTCCAGTACTCTGCACAAGCAGGTAGTCGACAGTCTGATCGTGATGTTCAGTTCACGTAAGATAAGTATGGTTTAAAGGAAGTAATTTTGTTGAGTGTTACCGTGAACGAAGAAAAATTTTTGCTAAATCATTATGCAATTTTTTTTATTTTTTTTTAGGCCTGTAGGGGACCCTTGATCGAATTTGCTGCAGGCCCTGCACTGGTTTAATCCGTCACTGTAACCGTGTATATGTTGAGCGTCCCTATAGATGCGCGCGTTGGTTTGGGAGCTAGGGTCAAAACGAAAATTGCAAGTCATTCCTGCAAATTAGAGAACAAAATGTGCGTTTGATTTTTTCACACGGTTTTTTAGAGTTCCTCAGCTGAAGGGTGATAACGGGACCTCATTACTAAGCCTCCGCTGTTCATCTGTTCGTCTGACAGCGAGCTATCTCATAAACCGTAAGACACAGAAAAACAATAAAATAAAAATAAAGTCACATACTAAACGGGGTTTCCATACAAGAGATGTTATTTTGTCGCATTTTTTTGCTCGATTTTAATTTTGTAGTACGAAACCTTTCATGTGCGAGTCCAGTTTGTATTTGGCCAGTTTTTATTACTTTGTATAAAGTGGACTGCGTGATTGTTCGAAGAATTCACCGTGGCCCTGGAACGTAAAGGCTACTGAAGGAACACGTGTGGGTTAAGACAGTATACCATCAGATTTCATAGTCATAAATATCACGATATAACAGAAATAAAACTCAAACATGCCAAAAATAACTTATTTTTTAAAAGGATGCTTTAAATGATTATGTTGTTTTTTTATGTGCTTTTAGTGATCGTAGGCTTTCTATTATTTTAACTATTTCTGCCCATGAGAACTTGTAATTAGCTGTATGTTTCTTATACTGTTGTTATCCTCTTATTATAGCTTTGGATTCTCCTAATAAATAAAAATAAATATGTGCTGGCGTCAAGGTTTACTGTTAACTTCTAAACAAGCGTTTTCAAAGAGGTCGATCCACTTTACCGCTTGCTGGAACAAAGGTACTGGGTGGAGTGAGAGGGAGTGTCAGATTTTTGTAAAACTATTACAAAAGTTTCAGACTCCCTCTCGCTCCATTTAGTAATTTTTGAGTTATTTAATGATTTGAGGTATCAATACTGATGTTATAAAAAAGTAGTAAGTTTGGTGATAATCTCTAAAACTACTAAACCAGTTTTGAAAGTTCTTCCACTAATATAGTGTCCTAAGTGCAATAGGCTATTTAAAAAAAACTATTTTCATATAATGAGTTCAGCAGTATCTAGTCAAATATAATTAAGTCATCACAACATTGTCAATAATGCAGTCATCGAGTCAAAACTCCAAATTCTTGAGGATCGATGCTGAGTTGCTAGCCTGTCGGTTTTATATCGTTCACATTTCGAGGAGTGTGGACCGGAATCCCAGACACACAGTGGTGGCCCAATGGTTACAGCTCTGACTTACGAGTTGTATGTTGCAGGTTCAAACCCAGCCAGGTCCATTACTTTATGTAATATATTTTCAACTCCTATGCTCTCAAAACGGTAAAGTAAAAGCGAGAATCCTGTCCTAGAACCAAATATTCGAAGAGTGACATCCACCAATTCGTACTAGGTCTACGTGGTAAAAGAGGAGGCCTGAGTCCTAGCAGAAGGAACATTAGAAAGGCTGATTATGTTATGCTATGCTAAACCCAGACATGTAATATCCCAGCCCAAACTTAAGAATCTCGTTTCAAAATCCCCCTTTGTATTTATTCTACGTGACTGTACCCCGGCTCCCTGGCTACCCCCCCCCCTGCCAGCGCCTGTACCACTTGTTTATAATTCCTTTTGTCTCATCACAAAGCCTTCGCCAGCAACGAAGGCTCGACGGAAAATTCATATCAATTATCCCTTTTCAACAGCTCATTATAAATTCTTTCATAAGATATTTTCAGGCTGGAGGGACACTCTTTATGGCAGAATTTTGTGATAATGGAAAATTAGGGGAGCTTGGGGTTTTTGCTGGCTTCTCCGGTTTCATTGTTTTGGTAACATTATGTAGATTAGTGCGAAATATTCCGAATAGGTTTATGAACCGTCATGCTTTGTTAAGCGTGCCTTCCTACCGCTAAAATCTATGTCTATTTATTTATTAAATGTTTTGTGCATACAGCAGTACAGAGGCGGCCTTAAGAGCATGCAACTCGACATAAATTTTCACTGTTTTTCATACAACCGCTCTTACGCGATTATAATGTTATTACACATTTTACATTAGATTTTTTTGGGAGTTTTCAGGTGTATCTTTCTTTTTTCGCGTTCCTTCTTTGTCAAACATTGCATTGGATTACTTTAGATGAAGTAACAAGCTTTTAAACCATGCTCGATGTTGACTATAGGCGAGTGGAAAGCAACACTTAGTGGATATATTATATCCACTAAGTGTTGCTACTGAAAACTACTGAAAACTCCATTCTTCTGGACATTTGTTACGGTTTTTGCATCGTTTGGAAGCTCAAAAATAACGTTATGTAAGCGCTAATATGAGTTCGGTTGTAATAGAACTTCCTTCTAGAGCGGTGGTCTCCAACTTTTTTTTTGACAAAGAACCACTAGTACCGAATCCGATTCGGTAAAGTAAATAACATGTAATGTTTAAAGAGGATTTCTGGGTAAAAAACCCTTTTTGGGAAAGAAGAAATGTTCAGTATTTATCTAAGAATTTTTGTTACGAAAATATACCCTTTCTGCCCCTGTATTTGTATATTGATGAGGTTTTGGGTCCGTGAAATCAAATGTAACGGAATAACATGTGTTAACATGTAACCCTCAAAAGTTGTCCATAAAACGGGATTTATGTATGTAACATGAAACATTGGTGCCTTTTATCGTGAGCGGCCACTAAAAGTCACCACACAGGCAGTGCTTACGAACGTAATGTCAAGGGGTAACTAGACCACAGACTTTTTTTGCGATTAAGTCGGTGACGCGACTAAAAACTTCGCGACTTTTTATATTTATTATAGTCCATTTACGATACACTGTTTTATTCATCTACATCCATACCAATTTATAAAGACTACGGATTAAATCTCTACTCTTTGCACATTTAACACGCTTGTCTATACTGATATCCCGTGCCTTGGAAAACACGTAGAGCCCAATTGCTTGATTGAATTTTATTACAATACTAGCTTCTGCCAGCGACTTCGTACGCGGATCCTGTTGCTTATGCCAGCGACAACGGGGTCGTCAAAATCAAAGATCTGAAACGTCTGATATCGAATTCTAAGAGCCGGGGGACTGGATTCAGTATTCACGCGCGATGACTTATTAGCGTATTTCATGTATAATTTTGGTGTTTCTATACCGATTTCTATGATTCTTTTTTTATTGAATAGATAATAATGTTAACTATTTAATATTAGGGATGAGTGAGAGTGTTATAAACGTAAGAGTAGACAAAAATAAACAGAAAGCTCCGAACTGCTAAGCTATCGGGAGTTACACGTGTTATTGTGAGTCAACCATAAAAGATAGACATATGCTGTCGTGGGATATTTTTTATATAATTTTAAGGAGAATATTTCCGTGATACATGATTTCTGTGTAGCTTTAACCATTAAGGCTGCAAACGCGACGGAAGCTTAAAAAATGGAGTAATTTCTCCCGTTTTCCCAACATTTCCCTTCACTGCTCTGCTCCTATTGATCGTAGCGTGATGAAAAGTATACTATAACCTGCCCAGGAGTATGAAAAATGATTGTACCAAGTTTCGTTAAAATCCATCGCGTAGTTTTTGTTTCTATAAAGAACAGACAGACAGACAGACAGACAAAAATTTTACTGTTTGCATTTTTAGCATCAGTATCGATCACTAATCACCGCCTGATAGTTATTTTGGAAATATATTTCATGTACAGAATTGACCTCTCTACAGATTTATTATAAGTATAGATATAATTGAATGATAACCGGGACCGACGTCCCGATCTTTGACTGCAATTGTTACAGGTAGTCAGACGCCAGAAAATCTGACTATCAGTCCATCCAAGGAGTATCATATATGTAGCCCGATAACTGGGGCCTGAGACCACATGGCACATGAAGCATTTTAGCGAGCGACTGCCATACGAATTATGGCAGTCGCTCGCAAAAATGCTTCATAATGTTGCAAGAATTGTGTTATTAATTCCCAAAGCACGGTCACTTTTGCACTGTATATAGTGCAAAAGTGACCGTGCTTTGGGTTCCGCAGTCTTCTTAAGCCAGGTTCATTATTACAACACAATATTAATAATATATAATTTTATTAATAATATTTAATTATAATACAACTGATCAGAAGGCGCCACGACAAGTGGCACCTTCTGATCAGTTGTTAAATTATAAAACTCGTTATGACCGAAACTAATCTGTTCAAGTCTACGTCATTACGTAGGCTTGTACAGATTTGCTTGCTAAATATAGCGAGAGCTACCAAAAGCGGGAGAAGTCATTTGACAATTTCCCGCCTAAAAAAAGCAATAGAAACCTAGGTTTAGCCACTTGCTTCTCTAAGTCTGTCGTCTACGCAGGTCCTAATAGTTGCAGCTCTTTCGCAGTCGCTACGTGGACCGAGGTACAAATGGGTTCAATGCGAGTTTGGTACAAATTATCGCCGTAATGTGGAACGTGCGTCGTGTCCCGTTTAATGAGGGATTGTGTGCGACATCACGGTGTGCGGGCTGGGACCGGCGACAAGCGGCAGCGGGGATTAGCATTTACATTGAAAATAATAATTTTGAATTGACACTGCTTTCAGAAAATATTGAAATCTTTTGTTTTTATTATACCAGCTGCTGCCGGCGACTTCGCTCGCTTGACGATAGAAAATTATTCCAAGGGAACATACTTCTGCGATAAAAAGTTTCCTAAGTGTTATACCAGGACAGAGTCTACTCGTGTATTAAGGTTCATTGAAATCGTAGAATTAACAAACCCACACACACACCATTATCATCACACATACACAAATTTTTGCCTTTATAATATTAGTTGCATAAGTTGTGATTGCGTCACTGCTTACCGTCAGGACGGATCGCAGACAAGCACCGGTTTATATCATAAAAAAGTTACCCAGTGAAGGTCTTCACCAGCTAGCTTGAAAACATTATTTCTTACGTTTACTGATCTGCAATTTCCATTCAACGACAGATTTATAATAAAACTTATCGATAATATGACGGGCCGCCTATTGAACCTTTTGCTTGCTTATGCTATCATTAGCATCATCATCATTTCAGCCAAAACACGTCCACTGTTGAAAATAGACCTCCCCCAAGTGTCGCCATAACGACCGGACCTGTGCGTCTCGCATTCATCAAATTCCCACGGGAATCTGAATCAGGAACTTTTAGTTGATTAATGTTGTAATGATTCGGCCCAGAACACATATAAACAAAGTTTCAACCTCTCCTCAAATCTCTCTTCACTTGTACCACAGCTCATATTTTTAGTGAAGTGCGTACTTTACGGATGGGCTTACGAGTTATGACGAATTCGCGTGTTTTTCGCAGATTACAGCTCTAGCTATGTACCCGTGTAAACTTCGCCTAAGCACATTTAGACGATTCGCTGCCGACTCAGGGGTTTGTGGATATACTCGTGTTATGGGAGCTAGCTAGCCTTTTGACTGCGACCCTGTTTATATAAAGTTTGACCTCTATAGCTAAAGCTTCAAAAAAATAAAAAACCTACCTACGCTGGTTTTTATTTTTTTACAGTATTTTTTTTAAATTTTGGAAAATTGTCACAAACTTTATCTTGCTCAAAAACGTTTTTTGCCGGAGCGAGTTTGACTCACTTTCACAAAATTACCTAATTTTAGTCAAAACTTATTCAATTTTTTTTAAATTTATTTAATTTTTATTCTTTTTAGTAAAATTCTTCTGTAATCCTCTGGTTGTTTTTGTATTTCAACGTCGCTGTAACTGTTTGGCACAATCCCGTACCTTGATTGTACCTATGCCGACGAGTACCTGTAAAAGTAAATGGATGGAGAGGGAGAGGGAGGCCATTGAAAAGATAGATGGAGTGTGTGATGAAATATACAAGAAAAGAAAGTTAGCGGTAGCGTAACGATTGATTGGACAGAATGAATGAAAGCGTGAGGCGCCCACTCTAAACAATATGGGACCAGGGCAAGAAGATGATTTGCCAGTTGTGGATCTTCAGATTTGCCTTCTAAAGAGGTACTGATGAAAGAGGCTCCAGTATATTGACTTTCCAACTACAACATGGAGCATAGTTTACTTAGCGTCATTACAATACACTCGACATTGAAAAACGAACTTTGTTTAATTGCAAAAACGCTAGGCTTGTTGATCGCTGAAAATATTTTGGTTTTCTTGTTTGTACCGAGTTGATGAAATATTTACATGAAATCCTGCCATGCCAGAATATTATTTGTTTTACAGATTGTTTATTTAAAGTAAAAACTGTTAGGATTGTTTGCTTAATGTCCATGATTTAATAGGAAACGAATCGAAAAACCATGAATGACGGTTTGTGAAACTCTCTCTAAAAAAAGCATACATTTTTGAGTTTGGCCAGGTAAAGTTATAATTTGTTAAATATTTATTTTTTGTTAATTTTATGAAGATGAAGAATATTTTACTTAGATCATTTTAGAAATGAAAAAAAAAATGACTAGAGCGAACATTTATGTTAAAAGGCTATTTCCCATTCGCCAATCGTCAACGGGAACATGGTTTAAAAACTTTAGAAAAATATAAAAAAATATTTTGAGAGCTTCAAAAATATAACTAGGTAATATATAGGTAACATATTAATTATATTTACAAAAAAAAATCTTCAAGCATATTTCAGTATTTATATATAGATAAAAAGTTTAAACTAAATACAACAACACAACAATAGTACAATTAAATTTTATACGTGGTTACTAAAAAAAAACTTCCATTAAAATAATTTAGGACAGTTATTTTACTTTTTACTTGAGAAGAACCATTCAGCCCCCATATCGGGCGTCAGATTCACATCACAAAATATAATGAGAATGAAATATGTAACTTGACCCCAAAAGGGAAAACTTCGGTCACCAGACCCACCCTTAAAATTAATCTTTAAAGGGGTTGAAATCATAGCTGTTATATTAGATAACAAAAAAGTGGGGTTTTTAAAAAAAATGATAGGTTGAATATAATATAAGCAAATTTAATGTATTAAGTAATATACCAACGATGAGCTTTTTTTTGTAGTAGGAAGTTATCAAAACAATAACTCCCACTCTGGTTGGAGCGAGAGGGCATGTCAGAATTTTCCCTCCCCCTGTCTAAAACCCACCTATGTTTCTTCATTTGCCCTTTGTGTTCTTCAGTAAAAGTCTGACACTCCCTCTCGCGACTCCTTTACGATAAAAAAAAATACAATCTATCGCATACGTAGCCTGTACTAATTAAGTTAATACTTCTAGTATGTACATATACATATTCGTATGTCAGTCAAGCTGCCAAGTCTTGAATCGTAAATGTTAATACAAGAGGGTCGTCATGGCGACGCCTAGGGAGGCTTATGTCCAACAGTAGACGTCTTTTAGCTGAAATGATAATGACGATAAAGTATAATGACGGCAAACACAAAAGCGAATCTTTCGCTAGATGTCCACAATTTTGAATTTGTGTTTGAATATAAGTTCCAAGTATGTAGGTAATGTAGAGGTGTGTCTACGCTTGAGTTGAGCTCAAATTGGTGTAGTGTGGACAGACTCTAGCGGAGCCGAGCATGAGTGTCATTTGTGAATGTTCAAAAGTCTCTCAACTGGTCTAGCACTGGACCACCACATCCAGGTCAGCTGTAATGCTAGTATCGTCGCGTGACGACGCTCGCTTTAACCACTTTTAAAGGGGAAGAAAATTATCAAATAACTCCCGCACTGGATAAATCGCACAATTAAAAAAATCCCGTGGCCCTAACGAACATCGGCCCAGCTGGGAACCTGGGACTGTGGGATTATTCGAAAGGGTTTACACAGTCCCGGAACGCAAAGAGAAACTAAAGGACACATGTGAAAGTCTCACATACCCTCTCGCTCCACCCTAGAGTCGAAGAAGTCATTTGATAATTTCTCAAAAAAAAACCCTACAGTAGCAAACACGCAAAATGAGTCACTGTTTTTATTCCTAACTTAATATTTAGGTTATGTACCATCAACACCTACCACATACCTAAGCCATATACCTCCTAAATTAAACAACGTACCTACGGTCCCTGGGTTTTAAATTCGTCCCTTTTCCGTTCTTATTTTACATTTAAAGTCTTTGCCAGCCCAGGATTTATATTCAGCGGGCACTTCACGGGACTCGAGAGACCCATAAATAACACCGCAGAGGTCTGTTCCCCAACTTTTCCCGGGTTTTTACCCCCCTTTGGGGTACGAGGGACCCGCCCCTAACCCGCAAACGACTAAGGTAAGGTCACCGCTTGGGAAAGATGAAAGAACACCCCCATATATCTTTTTCAAAGTGAGTGCTGTTTGAGAATTTTAATTTTGTGAGGGGTCGTTTATTTTGGTTGGTAATGTTCAACTGTATTGTTTTGTTATTTTGTGAATTGATGAGGTTCATTGTCTCAAGCTGGTATGAAATGTAAAAGCGTAGAGGTTTGTATCATAGAGTAGCGAACGTTCCGATATCCTCACAATAACAAGCAGTTCAGATGTTATATTAAGACTTGCTATGTAACAAAATGCGATGATGAATAAATAGATAAATATTGAAGTTGAGTATTTCACTCTATTTGAATCTATAAACCTATCAATATTTGGTATTTAAGTAGGGTTCGAAACGTACTTAACTCATAATACCCAATACAGAAACCTACTCTTAGCTCTTCTGACGTTATGTGATGATATCTGGAGTTATCACAATACCAGGGCTATGGGGCTATTCGAAACTACTACCGCGGCCGTGAAACGCAAAGGGTAACTAAAAGGCCCACACGGGTGGATTTAAGTCAATAGAAGTCAGATACTCTCTCATGTGGGACATGACCAGAGCAGAAGAAGTTAGTTAATTCCTATCTGAAAAAGGGTTAGCACAGTAGTCTTAAATTTTTCTTTCAAGCTCTCCTTATAGCTCCATAGGAATGCCTGAAAAAAATATAGTTAATTACATGTATATAGAAACTCATTCAACACGTTTCCTGACATAATTAAGAGGAGGATTTTGACATAATTAATTTCCAGGAAAACCTTTCATGATCTGAAATTACAATTATTGAAAATTACTCAGTACATTTCACTCTGAGTGATTCAACGAAAAGTATTTCAAACTTTATCATTTATAAACTAATTACTGTTTTGTTATGAATAATATATTAATATTGTCCAAATACAGTATACATGTAGAAGCTCCAGCAGACAAACGCGACAGCACAATGGACACATGAAGATCTCCAAAGTCTTGAGTACCAATGCCGACTTACTAGCCTGTCGGTTTTCGATCCTTTCATCATCATCATCAGCCTTTTTAATCATATTTTTTTTTTACTACAGCAATAAAATCCATACACAAGGGATTTTATTAGTGTCATCATCTTCCTGCCCTAGTCCCGTTTTATTTGGGGTCGGCGCAACACGTTTTTTTTTCCATTCTGTCCTGTCACTCGTTACGCTATCACTAACTCCTTTTTCTTTCATATCACTTCTCACACAGTCCATCCATCTTTTCCTTCTCCCCCTCCATCCATCCACATAACTTTTTTAGCAACATGCGTTTCGTCTCTCTTTCTTTCTTTCAATATCTTTTCATCCGTCTTTTTCACAGCCCAACATTCTGATCCATACAGTATGACAGGCCTTATCACGGACTTGTAGATTTTATCCTTCAACTTGAGGGGCGTCTGTGGGTCACAAGTGGTTCCCGTGACCTGTCGCCAGTTCATCCTTCTGCGTTGATCCAATGTGTTACGTCTCGGTTTACCTCACCATCCCCTTGGACGAGCAACCCTAGTAGCGAAAATCGGATTTATTAGTGTAGTAAAGAAAATGCTACAATAACGTTAAACTTATACCCAACAAAAACAACCCAGCTCTATTCCACAAACTATCACAATACTTTTCTTCAACCGCACCCATTTACTAACAAAACTACTTCAACGATATTAAAAACGGCCACAAGTTACATACGTAGGTACATGGACCTAATCAACTTAAGTAATTAAGTGTAGGTCCTACGTTTCTGACAGGGTCACTTGATTAAAATGTATGTTGGCGTAGACCAAATAAAGAGGGTTTTATTTGCTCTCCGTCCCTGAGGCAATGGGGCCGAATAAATAAGGGCCTATACTCATTACCGCGGATTCTTTGTGAGGTAATGACGGTGAGAGAGAAATGGTAATGACGTGGGTTTTGTGAGTGGGTGTGGTCGTGGGTTTATAGAAAAAACATCTAGATTTTTAAGTGGATTCATCATTAAATGACCTCACAATATTTTTTTAAATATTTTTTTTAGGAATACCTAGCTAAGTTACCCGCTAGGAACTTCTAAAAAACTATGTATCTGTTTTTTGTGTACTATGAATTTATATGAATTTTATCACTAACGTCGCGGTCGCCACTCTGGCGCAAAATGTTCTTACGTTTTTTTTTTTAAATTAGTATAAACTAGTGCTTGACTGCGATCCCACCAAGCAGTGATGCAATCTCCGTTGGTTAGGCGCACTAGTTTATTAAGTGACATTTCGCCCCATCGACCATTTTTTCTACAAGCGGTGTGCCCTGCCCACTGCCACCAACGTTTGGCAATTCTTTGGGCTATGTCCTGCGGATTTCTTTATTCCTCATGCGATTACACATAGGAATTCCAAATCCTGACTTAATTAATAAATGTTATTATAATGTTGACGAGTATTTAAATGATGTTATTTAGACATTTTTATTAATATTTAAATAAATTTTGAAATTTGGATTTTATTATTGTTATATTTTGAATTTCTGTTGACGAGTATTTAATTCAAAATGAATTTTGAATTTTTGACGAGTATTTAAATGATGAAATTTTGACATTTTTATTATTATTTTAATTAATTTGACGTTATTTTATTATTTTGCACTCTGGACTTTATTATTATTGTATTTTAAACTTATGTTGACGAGTTATTTGAATGATGTAATTTGGACATTTTTATTGTTATTTGAGTTATTTGATATGATTTTTATGAATTGGCAGATTGTATTTTATTATTAGTGTATTTTTGATTTTCTACCCATTGTATTTGTACGCCTTTTCTAGGCAAAACATGTTGAAACTTTTTTGTTTTTGTAATCACTCCAACTAATTTATAACATACACATGTTTTTGACAAATAAAAATTTATCTTATCTTATCTTATCTTGCCCCTTGGGTGACTTTAAGCCTTCAGATGAGGTCAATTGTGAGCGACTACGTTTCAGAGCCGTATATGATGATATACTTTCGTCGTGAGACGCTGGTATGATGTGATATATGTTTTTTATCAGAAACTGAACCTAATTTTGAAATAAATTTTTTTTTTCAGAAATAGAGGAATACATTGACGAGCTAAGAGATGGATGACTTTTATTTTGCATGTGGATATTATGGGCTGCGTGATTTTTCGAAAGAGTTATTGCGGCCATAGAAGATGCCGCGGCAAGAAAGACAGGTGGGTTTTAGTTTGCAAAATTCTGATACTCCTTCTCGCTCCATCCAGAGCGGGAGAAGTTATTAAATAATTCCCAACAAAAAAGGCTAGTTTGATGGTTATTGGATTATCTCAAATTAGGATAAGTAGATCCTATTATCATTTCTGTATTACGAGTATCATTTCTGTTAAGTTAGGAAATGTTTATACAGTACTTAGATTGGACAAGACGATTTATTTATAATGTATAAATTAACAAAACCTAAATTAAACCTTAATTTTAATAAAGTAAGAACTTAATTTATCAACCACAAAAACAAAAAAAAAAACTAGAACAAAGCGAAACAAACCACGATCCTTATCACCGGCACTTGGAATAACAAAAAACAATTCCTACACCAAAAAAAAAAACATTCATGAAAAAAAACAAAAGGTTAAAAGTTGTCCTTATTTGAATTTTCATTAAAAGTTTCTCCCGTCAGGAACAAAGAACATTTATATTAAAAAAGTCCGGCCACGGCCAGATATTTATCTGTAGTCTCGAGAGCGGGCCGAATTTCAACTTTCCACCAAAGAGTTTGAAGAAAAAAATGTAGATGGGACAGGTCTTTGCTTTTTGGGCTAGAAAAAAAAGAAGAAAAAAAAAACAATAGATTAAAAATCTGTGCCAGTCGAAGATAGGCACGTATCTCAGTATCATCATCTTCCTGCCCTTGGCCCGTGTTATTTGGGGTCGACGCAACACGTTTTTTTCGTCTATTCTATCCTGTCACCCGTCATGCTACCACTAAGTTCTTTTTCTTTCATATCACTCTTCACACAATCCAACCATCTTTTACCTCAGCATAAGCTATAATATTTAAAACATAAACAACGTAGCGCTGATAAATTCTAGTAGGGCCTGATGTGATGCGGACACACGTACTGAACGTGGAATAAAAAAAAAGATAAAAGAAGACCAAAAAACTACGTTTAAATGTCAAACGTTTATCCAATATGACGTTATTTCCAGTGTAGGCTTTTTCAAGGTCGATTTCCGATCTGAAAAATATTTAAATTCAAGTTACAATATCAATCCGCGACCATCAAAGTTAAAACATAAGAAAAAAAATTGTACGAGCAGGTAGAACTACACTGCTAACACGTGTGCCACGCCACGTCGATCTGGACGCGTCACTCTTCATACATTTTATATGGAAACTAGACTTTTAGAGCTACACTTGTAACACGCCACGCGACGTCGTTCTACGTGCAAATCAGGCGCGTTACACGTGTGCGTGTTAGTAGTGTAGTTCTAGCTTAAAAAGTGCGATCCGTTGCTGACAGATGTAGCCTAACTATTAAGTCACTAAATGAATGTTACATAAAAAGTACCTACGGTTTTCTGAAAAGGAAACCCGTGGTCTTAGAACGCAGAGGGCAACCGAAAAGGTTTGTTTTTAGCTAGTAAAAGTCTCACCTAAAGCGGAAAAAGTCATTCGATGTTTAAAAAACCTCACTGTTGCTGTCTGCAATCCAGGAATCAATAACATCCATTATAAAACACCAACTAACAATACAAATGAAAACGCTAAAACCTGTCCGCGCCATAGTCAATAATGGCTGCCCGTGATCAATCAGTGTCATCTATCAAATGGATAATGTGCTTACATTGTATAGTTTGCCAATAATCCAGGTAATGCATGAATGAAAGAGAGTTACTCACAGGTTTTAACCCTTCAGATACCGTCAATTAGAGACACAATAGTAAGACAATAGATGCGCGGCCACCGGTGGTCGCTTGGGGATTCATGAATTAATAGGAAAAGATCATTAATTTGAATGTCGTGTCTGATGTTTATTGTTTTTTTTTTTATATAAACTAGTGCTTGACTGCTATTCCACCTGATGGTAAGCAGTGATGCAATCGTTGATGATGAATTCAAGAGCCTTGAAGACACCTAAATTATAATCGGATTGGAAGCCCGCTGCAGGAATATTGTTCCAGCCCTTTGATGTACGCGTGTGTTCTTTTTGTATAAACGACAAGGCGAAACGCTTAGTCCGGACGGTTTTCCGATCGTAGAAAGGTGTTGGCGGAATCAAGATAATTTAGTTCAATAACAAGAAGACTGATTTAAATTACCATCAAGCAGGCAGCCATTCACTGCTTACCATCAGGTGGGATTGCAGTCAAGCACAAAAGAAGAAAAAAAATGGACATCATTATCATCTCAGCTGAAAGACGTCTACGGCTGGATACAGGTCTCCTCCAAGTGTCGCCTCAACGTCCGGTCCTGTGCGTCTCTCATCCTTACCAGTTCATAGGTTCACCTTGTGGGAGACCTAAACGCTGCGTTCTCCAGTACGCGGTTGCCATTCCAGAATCTTTCGGCCGAATCGATCATCTGTCTATGAGTAATGTGCCCTATCCACTGCCAATGTCGGTAAGAGGCAATTTGTTTGATTATAGATTCATAGGATCGGTCTATCATATGTAGAGAGGTTTGGGGAAGGCCTGTGTCCGAAATTAGACATACCACATCATTAGAATCATAAAAAATCTTCAAAACAAATAGTCTATGTCTATGTCTGAGAATGGTTTCCGAACTTAGTCCTATGCGGAGCTTTGTACGTAGACCATGCCGCCCGTAACCTTACGTGTTCTTATTCCCACCAGCTCACCTCTCTCCAAAAACAAATTAAGTCTCTCTGTTTTTTCAGGGCACCAATGAGGAAGTTCGGGGATTTTAAGGTTCGTGTGAGTATCTCAGAGACACTTGTGCAGTCTAGGAGCACATGTGCAATTGTCTCCTCCCCACAAATAGAGCTGTTCACTTAAGTGTAGATACATTTTTCTCATCCATGTTTCTTTCTTACTCGTAATTCAAAGGATCTTTGAGGTGATCGAAATAGGAAGCCTTGGAAAGCCTACCACGAGGTAGACTGATGAACTGGTGAAGGTCTTTGGCGATAGGATCTTTCGTTGTGGTGACATTTGGGGGAGGCCTATGTCCAACAGTAGATGTACATTGGCTGAAATGATGATAAAGTACAAGATTTCGATAAATGCGGGACGCACGGGACCGGTCGTTAAGGCGACGCTTGAGAGAGGGTTCGCAGTAGACCTTTACCTTAGTAATTTCAAGCACAACTAAAACCACTCTAAAGTTCTCTTCAAACTACCAATTTGTCAGACATAGCAAGTTTCCAAACTCTCGACCAACCAAGCCCGCCCAAACTTTAATACCTACGTTCGCCTCTGCGAATGCTCCGTTCAGCCGCCCAACTCATTACCGCCCGCCCTGCGCCGCAAGACCCGCCCCGGCTACCGCTTGCCTAACTTGTGGGAGCTACAGGGCTGGCTAGGAACTAAGCTCTTGATTTGTAAAATTTATATAAAAAAAATAATTTTGTATAGAATTTTATCTATACTAATACTACAAAGAGGAAAAATTGGTTTTCCTTCTTTACTTTACTTTCAGAAATTCACGTAAAGTTTTTTTTTTTTTTTTTTTTTAATTCGTATAAACTAGTGCTTGACTGCGACCCCACCTGATGGTTGGGCACGCCACAATTATGGCGGTAAGTCCCCTCTTTGAGGCGTGGCTGGAAAGACCTCACGGCGTCCTTACCTTCCGCATGACGCAGGTCCTCACCGGACATGGCGGAGATAGATGGCGCTAGTGCCACGCGTAAGATCAGCTCTGTCTATTTTTATTGATTAAAATTACTCAAATCACAGTTTATTCGCAGATCAACAGTGCAGTATATGTATAATCGCCCAATAACCAAGTGTAAGCGTTATCTCCGCAATATTTTCGAGGAAAACGCTTAAAATAACTTTTTCAACATGCAGTGCTAAAACAGTTTGTTTACATTTACTCATTTCATCTATGTGACTCTAAAGAAAATTAAAACTATCAGTGCAGTGCTACGAGTATTAACATCTAGTGCGAATGGAACAATCAACAACAATTTTAGTTAAAATAAAGGGCTCAATTGTGACTGTGACTATTAAAAAAAAAAGTGTTTACAAAAACTGACGGTGGTTGCAATTAATACGTATGATTTGAATGTACGTTCTAATAACGTCTATAGAACTCTATGAAGCGAGCTCATATTTTAACACGTAAATTAATAGTCACTTTGGCTTAATGAAGATTGATGCTACCGTTCACACAGTGAAGTCCGAGTTCGATTCCAGCCAACAACTTTGACTTTTTGGAACGTGTTATTTGTTGCACACAATTATCACAAACAAAATATTTAGCAAAAGTAATAACAACTTGGAAGATAAAAAATTATAAATAAATATTTAAAAATGTCTTTAGAGCAGATTATACATTTCTGTGGTGGTTGTATGAATCTTATTGAACGTGAACAGTACCTTAGCTGTTATTTATGCAAAAAACCGTACGATCTACTTTGCGCTAACGTCCCAGAAGTTACGCATAGTGCGATGAGTACAGAACAAAAGGAAAAATGGATATGTCTTGAGTGTAGATGCAAACAACCTAGAGGCGACAACTCTAATACTCCAGTTCGGTCTACAAGATTGGAAAAGGATGACAGTCGTCCCGAGCGCTCACACTCCTACACTGATCAGATCAATAAAACCAATTGCGGAAACCAGAACACGAATGTAACGATTCGTAAATTACAACCAAGTCAAAATCAAAGTAGTACTGAACAATATTGTGATGAGTATATGCACCCGGATGAGACATATTTTGATAATCTTCGGACTATGATCCGAGAAGAATTTGAACATGGTATAAGTCAGCGCCTGACCGGTATGATTAGCAATATGGTGACAAAGCAAGTTACTCTGATCGTTGATAATGGCATCTCTAAACTTTGTGATCGAATAATTAGACTCGAAAATCAACTAAAGCAGATGACATATGATCCCGTTTCCAATAATATGAGGGACTCCTTGCCGAGTACTAAGAATTTGAACACAAGTACTGACATCAGCAATATAGATACTCCTATTTTCGCTAAAAAACCTCAGCAATCGTGTATCTTAGCCTCTTCTACTATACCAGTGCCTAACCAACATAAAAATGCGATCAAACCACATAAAAAATCACAGACAAAAATGCCTACTTCAAACACAACTACCTTGAATACATGTGATATGACGACCACAAGCCAGTGCGGAAAAAAGGCGAATGTCGCTCAGGATGGTTCTCAAAGAACGCTCTCCTTGAGTGTAGGCGACGGAGGTATGCAAGACCAACATGACAGTAATTCTAATCAAGATGCTTCAATATCAGTATCGGATGGTGAATGGATAGAGGTTAAGAAGAAAAATACGCAAAGGGAGAAAAAACCTAATAATAGCATTATAAGAGGCACTGCCACTCCTGGACACTTGCAACTAGAGGCTTCCGAACGGTCTCGATATCTGCATCTCTACTATGTAAAGACCGGTACTACAGAAGAACAAGTACTTAGCCATTTAAAATCAGTTTGTGATAGCGATGGATATACAGTAGAAAGCCTAAAATCGCGAGGAAACTATGCTTCGTTTAAATTGGGCGTACCGTCTAAGTTAGCGAATAGTGTGGTCAACCCGGAATACTGGCCAGAAGATGTATGCATTAAGCCTTGGAGACAGAACTTTCGGAGAAAAACATTTCAGGAACAAAAGACTGTCTAAGAAAATCGTAATAGTATATCAGAATGTGAGAGGTCTTCGTACTAAAACCACAACATTTTGCAACAATGTAGCTCTTTCTTGCAGTGATTTAATAGCATTGACGGAAACGTTTCTTAATAGTTCGGTAAATGATGCTGAACTTTTCCCTCCTGGATATGTGGTATTGCGCAAAGATCGACCGGGTGACGTCGGATGGGGCGGGGTACTTCTGGCGGTTAAGGATAGCTATACAGTCAAAAGAATAACAGATATAGATGGCTTGACTGATGACAAAGAGTTGCTATTTGCACTAATATCTTGGAAAAACGTAGCGTTTATGATTTGTGTAGCCTATTTACCTCCTAACTATAGTAGTAAACAATATCTAGATGTTATAGATTGTATAGAGAATGCTATTTGTAAATATTCAGAATATCGATTCTTATTGGTTGGTGATTTCAATTTAAAGTCATGTAATAACAGTGTTGTAACTCAGTTCGATTATTTCACAGACTATTGTAAGCTGCGACAGTTTAACAATATCAGTAATAAATATGGCGGCATTTTGGATCTGGTCTTAGCAACTTTTGAGAGTGATAGTGTAGGTGTGACATCAGATATCGACCCCCTGGTGCCTGTGGATGCATACCATCCGCCCCTGGAAATAATATTAACTCTATCCAGGTGTGAATCAGTTGGGAACCCACCGTCTGAAGCACATAACCGTTCTGATTGGAATTTTAGAAAGGCAAATTTGCAAGGGCTGTACATTGATATTGCTAAAATGGACTGGACTGACCTTTTACAACAGACGGATGTTGATGGTGCTGTCGACACATTATACAACAAAATATACAGCGTCATAAACGATAATGTTCCCAAAAAAAAGGCGCCTAGCTTAGAGTCTAAGTACGTATATCCTATATGGTATACTACCGAAATTAAGCATTACATTAAATTAAAGTATTTTAACTTAAAAAAATATAAACAATACGGACTACAATTCAATAGAGAATTATTTAAATATTACAGAACTAAAATTAAAAATCTTTCTCATACAGCTTTTAAAAATTATATGTACAATGTGGAAAAAAATATAAGTCATGACCCCTCAACATTTTGGAAATACGTAAAAGATAAAAGAAAAAATAGACAACAAAATAACGAATTTGAATTTGAAAATAGGACAGTGGCAGGACAAGAGGCAGTCAATGCGTTTGCGAACTACTTTAGTTCCGTTTTTCATAGCGAACCTCCACAGTTAGATCCCGAGGCGGCTCAACGCGCTGCAACTGATAGAGGCTGTATGCCGATAATTAGTGTTGACTACGTTGATATCTCTGAGTTGCGCCGAGCAGTCCGTAGGCTTAAAGCTTTTTCTGCTAGTGGACCAGACGCTATACCGGCTTTTATACTGAAGGATTGTCTTTCCGTACTAGAGGAGCCTCTCCTATATATTTATAACCTGTCGCTCCAGCAAAATATTTATCCTGCTTGTTGGAAAGTGTCCAGGGTCACACCGGTTCCAAAGAGTGGATCATCGATGGACATAAAAAATTTTAGACCCATTGCAGTTTTGTGCGTTTTCGGGAAGGTATTCGAATCGATTATAAACAATTGTATCTCCAAGCAAATAAACAATCGGTTGGATAATTGTCAGCATGGGTTCCGTCCTGCTCGTTCTACTTTAACCAACCACATTTACTTTGCTGACTATTTGAAGACCAAAATTACCGCAGGTTGTCAGGTTGATGCAGTTTATTTCGATTTTAAAAAGGCGTTTGATTTAGTTGATAACGACATTCTTTTGATGAAGTTTGCATCTCTTGGATTTAGTCCGCAACTTCTTAAGTTTTTGGCTGATTATCTCAGGGATCGGAAACAATTTGTAAGACTAAACGGCTATCAGTCACCAGAATATTTTACTCGATCAGGTGTCAGTCAGGGTAGTACAATGGGACCTCCACAATTTTTAATAATGGTTAATGATCTGCCAGAAGTTCTATCTAGGGCACAATGTCTTATGTTTGCGGATGATTTGAAACTTTTTTTGTCTATAACAAAAGCTGAAGATTGTCTCGTTCTTCAGCGAGATATCGATGCAGTTGTTGATTGGAGTGAGAGAAACAAGCTGCCGTTAAATGTCTCTAAATGTAAAATCATCACATTTTCTAGGTCTCGTACGCCAGTAACCACAACCTACAGACTGGCCGATAACGAGCTTGAGCGAGTTTCAACCATACGGGACCTCGGGCTCACGTTGGATAGTGGTTTCAATTTTCACGAGCATATAAAGAATGTATGCAAAGATGCAAATAAAGCATTGGGCTTCATAATTAGAACTTCCTCCCAATTTCATGGTGTCAGAGTTGTAAAATTACTGTACAACGCATATGTGCGCAGCAAACTGGAATACAATGCAATTGTGTGGGATCCCCAGGAAAAATTATATATACTTATGGTGGAGAAAATTCAAAGGAAATTCTGCCGATATGTATATAAACGTACCTACGGATATTATCCTTTTCTGTATCCTTCATTATTTGTATCTGGAATGGTTGGCCTGGACACTTTGCAGCTCAGGCGAAATTTAATACATATCATGCATTATTATTTATTATTAAATAATAAAGTTGACAATTCGTCGGTGCGAGAGCATATTCATTTTTATGTTCCACAACAATACCTACGTGGCGCAGGACGGCGGCGTCATCAGCTCCTAGCATGCCCCCCGACATGGAACATTCGTCAGACAAATACCAGCCCAACAGCAAGAGCAGTTGCTCTCATTAACGAATATCTTGACCACAGTCCAAATGCTGACATATTTGTTGATAGCTTAAATGTGCTTAAGAAAGATGTGATGACCTTTCTTAATAAAATGTGATATCTGATTTGTATGTAATTTGTGATTTGCGTTTTATTTAATCGTTAATGCAATTTTTTATGACTGTGTATTGATATGACAACTATATTTATTAACTATTGACAATTTTATTTAATATGAGGTTTTTTTTTTATTATCTGTGACGAGTTTATTATTTATGACAATTCTATTTTACTTGACCATTTTATTTTAAATAACAATTTAATTCTATGTGACAATTTTTTTATTTTTTTATATGACATTTTATTTTGTATGATTTGCTTTCTTTTATTATTATTTTGTATCAAAATTGTACGATAATTGATTTTAATTCATTTTCTGTTGTATACTAGTTATAAGCGTTTTGGTTTCAGTACTGTAAGCTTGTAATGTATTTCTTAATAAATAAATAAATAAATAAATAAATGGCAAGTTCGGGAGGTTCCTGCATCGGATTCGAGCGGAAGAGACGCCCGGGTGCCGCCACTGTGCGGAGCGCCCGGAGGACACGGTGGAGCACACAGTTGAGGTGTGCCCTGCTTGGGCGGAGCAACGCCGTGCCCTCGTGGGGGCGATCGGCGGCGGAGACCTCTCGCGCCGGGCCTTGGTTCAGGCCATGGTCCGGAGCGAGGAGGAGTGGCAGGCGGTCGCCTCCTTCTGCGAAGCAGTAATGCTAGCAAAGGAGGAGGCAGACCGCATCAGGCAACGGCGCCCCCGCCGCCGCCGCCGGGATTCCGATCCCGATTTCCAGCCACCGTAGACGCGGGCTCGCGGACGGCGAGCCATGGGTAGCTCGCTGTCCGATCGTCTGGTAACTGTCCGGACCGAGCCAAGGCGTCGACGGCGCGCACTGTTCCCGCGCGCCTCAAGGAGTTGTCAGCAACAGGAGGGGCCCATCTGGGTCGAAGCCTACCGGGGTCGGGGTTATCCGAAAGGAAACTAGAGCCCCGGTATGAAGGCTAGAAGGAACGGCGCGGGGTTTTTAGTCAGTAAGACTCTGACACTGTCTCCCGCTCCACCCAAGAGCGGGTTTCGTCAATGATGATTTTCCCCGTCGACAGAAAAAAAAAAAAAAAAAAACCCCACCTGATGGTAAGCAGTGATGCAATCTCTGATGGTGAGGCGCACTAGTTTATTAAAAGCCTATTCACTCTAGCCTTGAAGATACCCAAATTATAATCGGACGGGAAGACCACAGCAGGCAAATTGTTCCATTCCTTCGACGTACGCGGTATAAACGACGATACAACGGAAGTTGCAATTAATTCTAATTTTTTTTCACCAGTAGAATGTTACATAATGACTGCGGGACATAGGCTATATTTTCTACTTTGATGTGGGCGAAGCCGCTGGCAAAAGCTAGTTAGGCTTAAAATAGAAATATAATCATCATATCAGCCGACAGACGTCCACTGTTGGACATAGGCCTCCCTAAGAGTCGCCCCAATGAACGATCCTGTGCGTCCCGCATCCATCGGATTTCCGCAACCTTCAAAAGGTCATTGGTCCACATTATGGGCGGCCTTCCAACGCTGCGTCCTCCGGTACGTAGTCGCCACTCCAGAACCTTTCGGCCCCAACAACCATCTGTTCTGCGAGCAATGTGCGAGAAATATATTAATAATAGAAATAAGCTATATTCAAGTTGTGTCTCATGCTAACATGAATTCTATGTATTATCTGTATGTTAGGTACTTGTTTTGTGGCTCGATAAAGAATTAATATGGCTTAATCAAAGTTTCTTTGCGCTATGTCGGCAACCTTAGTTCTCCTGCGGATGTCTTCATTTTTGATTCGATCACGCAAGGTTACCCCGAGCATAGCCCTTTCCATTGCCCTTTGGGTGACTTTAAGCCTTCTGATGAGGCCCATTGTGAGCGACAACGTTTCGGAGCCATATGTCATCACTGGCAACACGCACTGATCATAGACTTTCGTCTTGAGACACTGACAAACTTGCAATGGGCAGGGCACATTGCTCGCAGAACAGATGGCCGTTGGGGCCGAAAGGTTCTGGAGTGGCGACGCGTACCGGAAGACGCAACGTTGGAAGGCCTCCAACAAGGTGGTCTGATGACCTGGTGAAGGTTGCGGGAAGCCGATGGATGCGAGACGCGCAGGAGCGTTCGTTGTGGCGACGCTTGGGGGAGGCCTATGTCCAGCAGTGGACGTGTATCGGCTGAAATGATGATGATGATGATGAATCAAAGTTTTTGTTACGTGTCATATGAAAATGAGTTTTTATGTATTTTAGTTTCGTTTTGTATGTGTAATGGTGTACAATAAAGTATATCTTCTACATTATAAAAATGAGCCCCGTTTTTCGTTGTCACAACATGGCATGAAAACGGCTTGACCGATTTGGCAGATTTTTTTTTGTTGTGATTGTTATTGTGAGGATAAGGTTCTTATGGAAAAAAAAAATAGGGTAGTGTAGGGTAGAGTAGGGTAGAGTAGGGTAGAGAAGGGTAGAGTAGGGTAGAGTAGGGTAGAGTAGGGTAGAGTAGGGTAGAGTAGAGTAGTAGGGTAGAGTAGAGTAGAGTAGGGTAGAATAGGCTAGAGTAGGGTAGAGTAGGGTAGTGTAGGGTAGAGTAGGGTAGAGTAGGGTAGAGTAGGGTAGAGTTGGGTAGAGTTGGGTATAGTAGGGTGGAGTAGGGAAGAGCGGGAGCGAAGCCGCGCGGGCAAAAGCTAGTAATAAATAAATAAAGAGGTTCAAAGTGAAAAAATAAATATCAAGAAAAGTCATGTTTCAAGAGTTCCTAAAGTTGGTTTAAAAAATCTGCCTTTACAGGTAAATGTTTCAAAAGGTAATTATTCATATTATTTACGATGTTTATTTATTAATCACAAGCTTTTGCCCGCGACTTCACCCGCATACATAAAATATAGCCTATGCTAGGAACAAAGTAGCTCACTATCAGAACTTTCACCTCCTAGCACACAAATAATAACAACTTTGCCTCTTTATAATATTAGTGTAGATAAGAGGTAAGATAAGATATCGTTTACTGGTAAAAAATAGTACAGCAGAGCGAGTCCCTGACTCCTGTATCAGGTGGAAACATCTATTTTACAGATATCAGTGTCTTCTCCCAAACATTTGGTGATGTTTAGCAACAACTAAAATTTATATTATATTTTTTGGATGCGTGACGCACAGGACCGGTTGTTGTGGCGACGCATGGGGGAGGCCTATGTCCAACAGTGGATGTCTTTCGGCTGATATGATGATTTAATTTTTTTTTACTGATCGACATTTCGACAATTCAAAAGTGCCTGTTATTGATCTATTTGAAATAAACGTTTGTGATTTCTGGTGAACCGATTTCAAGTACTGTTTGTTTTCAACAGTAATTTTATTACAAATGAAATTTATACGAATCAGGAATTTAATATGCATTTTCAAATTTATACTTAATGAAGTGTATGAACATTTAAGAGTATTTGAAGTACGTACTACGGTGTATAATTAAAATATCGATATTACATAAAACCACGAGCGTACCAACGTATGAACGTTTCAAGTACACAATTAGTGAAAATACATAATTAAAAAGTTTACTGTTTCATAAATTGATATTCTATGGAATTGATACATATTAATAAACAAATTAATCGTAAACATAATTTGTTTGATTATATTTTGAGCATTATTCGACTGGCCTGTTGGTCTAGTGGTTAGTGGCCCTGACTGTTATGCCGGAGGTCGTAGGTTCGATTGAACAAATGTTTGTGTTATGAGCACGATCATTATTCTGTGGCTGGATGTAATTTATCCAAACTAATATTATAAATAGGAAAGTGTGTGTGTCTGTTTGTCCATCTTTCACGGTAAAACGGAGCGACGAATTGACGTGATTTTTTAAGTGGTGATAGTTGAAGGGATGGAGAGTGACATAGGCTACTTTTTGTTTCTTTTTAACCGCTCACTTCCCTAAAATGGGGGAGTTTAACGAATTCAACGCGAGTGAAGTCGTGGGCAAAAGCTAGCATAATATAAGTATTTTATCATTTGTCTAGTACTCATAGCATAAGCTCTGGAGCAGTTGATTTTTTTAAATAAGTTATAAGCGGCGAAAGTGGTGGGACGTTCGTGGTGCAAACATGGCCAGAGATCGCCCTAGACAGAGAAGTTTGAAAGGAGAAAGGGGAGGCCAATGGGACACACAATAGGCTATAAAAAAAATAAGTTTAAATTTTTAAGAGTAACTTTAAATGAAGGACCAGAAGCATAATATTACATGACGATTGTAATGAATTCCAATTATCGTGTAACTACAGACAACCGACTCCAGGCTGCCTGCGATCAAAAACAGAAAGAAAAAACAAAAGAAAATCTAAAAAAAAAACTTTTTACGTTTTTGGCTCTGGCAACCCTACTCCCCTCGCACTCAACAAAAACCGTCAACTTTAAGCATTCCCTCTTGAATAAAAACTTTTCGAAACCAGGACCCCAGATTAAAATGTTCTAATTTTAAAACATAATTTAAATTTTTAATCACGCTTGCCAGCCAGCCCTACGCCGATGGCAATCTGTAAGCGGTAATTAAATTTTACTTTTACGATTCGTAGACGGTTGATTGAAGAAAAGTTACGGTTCGGGCCCCGGGACGGAAATCGAACGTTACGGTTTTGGGGAGAGGGAGTGTGAAATGACTTGGAAAGTATGTGATTAAGTTTGGAAAATGGGCCCGTTCTGATGGGGAATTAAGCTAGGTAATTTGTAAGGTGTTGATTGTTGTTTTTTTTACGTATTTTTGGCAAAGGTACTGTGCATGTGCCTTATTAGCGTGTAGGTTGATTAGACAAAAATACTTTTAATGAGAAATGCTTTAAGTAGGTTTTGGATTCGAATGGAAAATCATTAGTTTTTTAAGAGGCAATGTAACAGAAGTGAGTATGTGACCCTTTCGGTTTTGGGCACATTCAATGCAACTGTAGGTATTGTATTTCTGTACTTTTTTTTTATTTTTTATTATTATTTTATGTTGTGGTATATTGTGTTGCTTGCGCCGAATAAATGCTATTCTATTCTATTCTAAGTCCTATAAATACGAAGTACTGAATGCTGGAATGTTTGAAGATAATTAGTCTTAACAGTTAGTAAAAAATAAACCAAGATCACTAAATTTGGAATTGGAAGTTAAAAATGTGTCAAACAATGATTTTTGACCAAAATTTTACACAGGTTTTTTTGTTTTTTTTTTTTACAGGTTTTCGAGCAAAAGTAGAGTTTGGCAAATACTCAACTTCAAATTCTTAATCCAAAGATTATGCGTAACAAAAGAGATTTAAAGAGATATAATAATGTATTTGTGCGTATTCTCATACGCCATGTTTCCTCGACAACCTTGTCAGCCTCGACAGGACCTGAAAATAATAATTTTCTTCCCTCTGGGATGGAAAACGGTTCTATTTTTCAAAATCGAAGCTTTCGTATCAAGCGTTTTGGGAACACATTTAGTGGTGCGTATAGCTAAGGAGTAGAAATTTCTTGCCAAGCCTGTGTTGAACGGGCTCGTGAACAGCGAGCCATGGGTAGCTCGCTGTCCAATCGTCCGGTAACTGTCCGGACCGAGCCAAGGCGTCGACGGCGCGCACTGTTCCCGCGTGCCTCAAGGAGTTGTCAGCAACAGGAGGGGCCCATCTGGGTCGAAGCCTACCGGGGTCGGGGTTATCCGAAAGGAAACTAGAGCCCCGGTATGAAGGCTAGAAGAATCGGCGCGGGGTTTTTAGTCAGTAAGAGTCTGACACTATCTCCCGCTCCACCCAAGAGCGGGTGTCAATGATTATTTTCCCCGTCGACAAAAAAAAAAGTCTGTATTGATAGCTACAACTAAGGGGTCTTTAAGTTAAGAGTTAATAGGTTATTTCTACGCAAGCGTGGCCACATCATCGCTAACCATCAAGAGACATTGGTCACGAAATAGATAGGTACATAAGACAATCTCATGTATGTACTTCACTTTTTATACTACACTCGGTGGACGCACACTTATGAGCGTTTGAGCCGGAACTGTTCGACGAGTGGGCCGAGACGCTACCGAGATATCGTGTCCGTGAGCGGTGTCTATGTGTGCGTTGCTCGAGCACGCTTTGTATGTAGATTGACTTTTGTATCTATATATTCTGTGCATTGGTCAAATGCTAGCTATTCCATAATTTAAAAAAAAATCTTTTCTCAAAGCAATCGGGCGTCAAAACCGCGGCGTTTCACCCGCCCGTCTCTTCCCCACGTTTAAGGAAGCGTGAACGAATCCACCGTAGCTGAGGATGGTAACTTTTGTACAATTACGCTCACTGCCCCCTCCCCCCGGCCTGCACCCCGCAGCCTCGCGGACGGTCTGCAAAATAAGACAGAGGTTCTATTAAAGTATGAGGTCGTGGATTCTATGTCCTGAAAAGTGTGTGATGGTAAGTTAAAAGAAAAATACGTTTTTATGTATTTTGGCTGTTGCTTTAAATAATTACTCTATCTATACAATAAATTTATAATTTAATAAAGCGGGTTTTGTTTGTTTGTTTAACCACACTTATTCAACACTAAAATATTTCTTCAGTTCGAATCAGTAGTTCCTGAGTATAGCACGTTCAACCAAACAAAAACTCTTTAGCATTACCGTAGTAATAATTATTAAGAAAATCATTTTTTTTCAAAAAGGTATTTAATTTAAACTAGTGCTTGACTGCGTCCCATTGAATCCCACTTGATGGCAAGTAATTCGGCAATCGTACATGGTGAGGCGCACTAGTTTATGAGCCTATTCACTCTTCCCTTGAAGACACTCAAATTATGAAAACAAATAAAAACTCATATTTACATAGCTGAAAAATTCTGCAGAAGCTATAGTAATCGTAACATTAACACAACTACCATCTCATAAAACACAACACAAAACCTCAAAAAAAGTTCTCCAATCAAAAAACGCAAAAACTATTTACCCTATCCTGCGCACAGTACTCTCAGAAGTTGACCACACATGATATATAGCCTCACAAGGATAGAAACCCTGTCTAACTTTGCACTTTACCCGTATTTTACACATAATGGTTATGTATGGGCGGTTAAACTTTCATACGGGACTCACTAATTGAGAGTGCGTTGCGTCTGGGACTTCGAGACTATCTAAACTAACTTCGGTTTAAATAGTTGGCGCTGGTGAAGTCGGAAATTAGATTCGTTCGCTTTTAGAGGGTTGGACGCCGAGTTTGCTGTCGATGGGTTAAGGATAGCTTTGAAATTGGAATTATTTTGGAACTCGTTGAAAAAAAAAGCGAGAAAAATGCCTTGACGGAATTGTAATGTAAATTGTGAAGCAAAATTCCTGGAACGACAAGAGCAACTTAAGTAACACAACTTAAGAACGCAAAGGACAAAGAAGGAACACTGGTGTGGTTTTAGTATAATTTAGTCAATTATTGCTTTTATAGTTCTCTTTGTGACCCCAGCATTATAAATGAGATGACGTAGAATAAAATTGTCAATAAGTTTAGTAGCTACTCTTAAAAAACTAACATTCTGAGGAAGATTTGGAGACTATTTACAAGACAATCACAAGTCAATTTTATTAATCAAACTATTAAAAGTGACTCTATTCTGCATATGTCAATAAGAATCTAAGAATACCTTTTATACCTAACGTCAGTCATGTAAAATGTAATAATTATTAGGAGCCAATCCATTCTTTTTACTGATAAAAATAGCAACACGAAAATTTTGTCACCTAAGCCACAAAAAATTGTTATTTTTACAACACTAAAAGTTAAAACGTGATATGCTAATTTTTTCTATAGGTACTACATTTTTCTAGGCGTAAAGATCTCGGCGCTCCGCCCAAGAGTGGGGGTTGTCATTGGACGATTTTCCCCATCATAAAAAAAGGAGTAAAGATCTGCGGCAGAGTCTACTAGTCCAATACTAAAAACATACATAAAACAATAAATATTGGTTATTTAACCAGTTGTTCTATAAATATATAAAAATAGAATACTAACGGTGAAAACGATATCAAAATTGGTTGAAAAGCAAAAGAAATATAACAGTATAAAAATATATATCTGTTTCCCTCGCCAAAATACCATTTTCTATTTGGCATTTTTTGTGAACTTTGATATCAAAGCTTATTTAGGACCTCTCTTTAGCGTTATAACATCGCTGTTGATGACGATTTTTTTTCTTGTGAGTTTACTAAAACCATAAAATATTTAATTTGGTAAATAAAAAAATTGGATGCATATTCCCCTATTACGTACCACCTCTTCTCTAATTCACAACTTTCTGCTCCTCAAAAATTCCTTTCAAAAACTAACATTTAGTACTAAAATTTTAATTACATTTAATTCCAAACTGTCTGCGTTCCACCTTAATAATCTCGTCTACATTAGAAGCGGGAACTAAACGAGTAAAGTACCAGCTTTCAACATTCTAATTTTAATTTCGCATATTACACGAAAGCGTACAGAATTTCCAACGATTAACAAGCCAACATTCCGAGTTTCCGACTTCAACACGACGCGAGCGTTGCAAAACTAAAATCATAATAATTTCTACAACTAATAAGTGAGCAGTTGGTTTAATTTAGCTTAGTTCCACCCCAGCCCTATTAAATATTTCGATGTAAGCAGAATAGTTTGTATGCGGTCTGTAACTTCCTGTTACGTGCATTTCAAAATTGGCGATTTTATTCGGCCGTATTTTTGTTGGGTGGCGCCATCTGTGGCGTTAGTTGGGAATTATTTTTTGAAAAATATGGTTGTGTGATGATTTATTTGTGTGATTTTGTAACATATAGGTGTATGTGTTACTGTTGTTCGGAATAGAAATAACGATACTATGAACAACTTTAAAAAAAAAAAACTTTAACCTTGTGCAAACAAATCGGTGTTTCTTTATTAGACTGTGAAGTCACTGTCTCTTCGTTAATTAACCCCAAAATCTTAAATTGAATCTCCTCTTCACGAAGTAGGCAAGTTAAACTATAGGGAGTAAGTCTAGTAGTATTTTTTTTACTATTCATAAATTGGTCTGCAAACTAATAGAAGGCACTCTGAATAAATATCTTTAGATTAGGAGAATTTAATTGGCAGATTTGCGAAAATGTATAATTTTTTCTTCTTCATTACTTGAACTATTAGAACTATCCTTCACTGCAAATAGAGATTGATAACAAGATTATTAATTCCCAATCGTCTTACAATATCACCTTACAACTCATTTAAACATCTACATATTATACAAACCCTCCAACATTCGTCTGTAACGTAATCGTATATTCCAATTTAAAAATGGCAACGTCGACGACCGTTTGCCTCGTGGCGCCACCGTCGCGTCGACTGTCGCCACCTAGCGGCATTCTCTGGAACTTCGTACTCGAAGGGTCTCCGCCACTCGACTATTAATTTCCTAAGGGAACTCTACACCTCGGCCCGCGTACCAAGGAATCGGACGACGAATGGTTTGAGTGAAAAAAATAATGTTTTTTTTTTTTGGCATTTTATTTTTGTGTATAATTTTTAAATAACAATGACAAAATTATAAAAAAAAAACTTTAGTAGAAATGTGATTTTGGTTGTAGTTTTTTTTTTTAAATAGGAGTTTTCGCGTTGTAAGTAGGACGACACTATAATCTATTAAAATCACAGAACATATGAAAGAGTTTAGAATGGCCTTGTGGACGAGGCAGGCGTACCACAAAGTAGGGCAATGCTCATAGTTCTACTACCAATAGCAAACTTGCGATCTAAGTGTGCGTGGTCTGTTAGTCACGGAATGCGCGTTCGTATTGGTTTATTGTCTGTAGTGGAGTTAAAGCGACACTCGTTGTAGCAAAAATCGGAAAGTATTTGCTTTCTCACCTTCCCCTTTCATCTTTTCTGTGATTAAAATGGTGCAAATAAAATAGATATTTTTATGTTTATTAAAAATGTGTGTTTTATTTTCAGTTATTTAATATTATACAATATAAGTGTTTGTTATTTTTGCTGTAGATGGAGCTTCGCCACACGAGCTTCGTGTTTGAAAGAGATTGGTTAGATGGATGGACATGAAAAATTAAACGGAGCATTCATCAGAAGATGAAACCAAGAGTGACAGTGGCATGTATAGAAAAACTGCATTAATTCAATGCTGATTTCTCTTCACTTTAACAAAAAGCTACGCTTCACTATGTTAGTACTACCTACTATGGGGTCATGAATTGACTTGTCAAAGGAAAACACGTGGTCCTAGAACCCAAAGAGCAACTGTGCAATAAAGAACATAGGTGGGGTTTTCAATCAGTAAACACGCCTTTCACTCCGCCCTAGAATGAGAGAAGTGATTAAATGATTTCTTAATTGAAACATTGTGAATGCAACGCGACGCGGCGGTCTGTCTTACGTACCGCAACTACCGTAATTGAAATATCAATTATTTGTTCCATTCGCGCCGCATCGCTTCGGATTCGCATTGGATCACTTACTTCAACTTTAACCGAGGCATAAACGAATTCTGCCTTGAAACTTTCTCCACTTGTATAAAAATTTACTATTATCGTTATCCAATAACTTTCTTTCAACTGAAACTAGGCCTAAGAAGCGAAATCAATATTTAGGAAAAAGGCTTTAAAATAAGCAGTGAAGACGCGGACACAGCCTAGTATCACAAACAAAAAAGTCCGTGTGTCGTATCGCTATCGTTTCTCACAGCCGTCTCGCAGTAGCGGGTTAGGGACGAGGTTTTATCTTCACGCGCGCGTGGCCATCCTATGGTAATGTGATGAAAAATTACGTCCATCTGATACCGACGTTGTCTCCGTACTTTTTGTTCAGCTACCCTCACCTGGGTGTGCAGATAGAGGTGGGGCTGAATTATATGGCGAATAATTTACAGATATATTATTTAAAAAAAATTTTTTGGAGACATCTTACCTATTTAATTTTGGCCCTTTACCATGCGAGTGAATAGAATTTAAAATTGAATAATATTACAACCAAAATACATGGTTTTTGTGAAATACATTACTGTAAATACAGTATTACTGCATTAATTTTTACAGGCTTGCTCTTTACATCTATCTCCCAGTAGAAAGCGACGATGTAGTCGACGATGGAGCACGCTTGCCTAGAAGTAACTTATTCAGTCTTGCCTTAGAGATCTCCCTAGGTTGTAACTATTAGGTAACACAGACTCCGGCAGGGAATTCCGCTCCTTAGCTGTACGCACAATGAACGTGTTCCCAAAACGTTTTGTGCGTGTGTCTAGGAGAGAGATCTGGCGAGAGAATCCAGAAAATAAAATAGTGGAAAAAAAATATCAACCAGCCAGCAAATAGTAGCCGGCAAAATTGAAATGTTCCAAGTTTTTTGCATATTGCAGGTCAATGTTAGGTTCTATATTCATTTAAATATGATTTAAGATCATAACAAATATAAAAATAACCTGATGTGTTTATGATCTGCAACAATGATTTGGTATTCATGAGAAAATCACTCCACTTTTAGATGGAAGATTAGTAATATCAGTTTATAATTATTTTATAATAGGTTTATGACAAAGCTCTCTCATCATCATCATCATAAGCCTTTTTAATGTTCCCACTGCTGGGACTTAGGCCTCCTCTCTAGGAGAGGGAATGGGCCTTAATCCACCACGCGGGCCCAGTGCGGGTTGGTGGATGTCACATATCTTCGAATTTTTGGTTCTACTCGTAGGACATGCCGGTTTCCTCACGATGTTTTCCTTCACCGTTTTCACAAAGCTCTCTAAATTGGTGAAAACAAATTGATGGTCATGCTTTTATGCACAGTATTTTTTTAATAATGAGTCAGCTTTTGACTGCTATGTACCTAGCTTCATAGAAAGCGATGACGATGGCTATGATGGAATAAGCACCAGTTTGTGTATGAATGCATCCACGATACAGGACTTGTCTAATATGGGGCAACTTTTCAAAACAAATATCTATCCATTTATTGTTGCAGATGTTGGTGATGCACGGTCAGAAATTGGTGGCGAGAAGATCTGGTTGTATTCCATGAAGACTCGTTTGAATCGTCCCAAGAGAAAAAACTGTTTAAAGTTACAGGAGAGGCATATATCCAAAACTAGGACGTTTATGACTTAGGTACCCACAAAAAAAAAGAGTTTGAAATATGTCTGTAAATGGTGAATGACTGGCCTCTTGGTCTAATGGTTAGTGCTATGCCGGAGGGCGTGGGTTCGATTCCCACCCAGGACAAATGTTTGTATGATGAGCACGATCGTTTGTTGTATTTGAGTGTAATTTATCTACAGTATTGTATTTAGATATAAGTATCTTTATCAGTTGTTTAGTACTCATAGCACAAGCTCTGCTTAGTTTGCGACTAAATGGCGTTGTCTGATAGTTGTGAAATATTATTATTAATTGGTCAGCATTCATGATTCTTATTGCAATTATTTGGACTCTAGTGCTGTAGGAATACTAACAAACTGTTTCTTTATACGCATCGTTCAGATTTCTGTCCGCACCCGCATGCAACGCTCGGGCACAAAACTAAAATCGACAATAGTGTTGTTGGTACTAGCCTTTTAGACGAATTGATCCCTATGTACATAGGGACATAGGTATCTATACGTTGATTTAGAACCATCGTATCACCATGTTGATGAAAAAAAAACCTTTTTATAAAAAAATATCCGACTTCACTAAAAAAATTAATTGAATTTGAGGAGTTCCCTCGATCGCGCCAAGATTCCATCATCAGATCCCAACTTGATGACTATGGGACTATTCGGAAAGTATCCCTTTCCAACAAAAAAATAATTTTTCAAATCGGTTGGCAAGCGACGAAGTTGTGCGCGAATAAACATAAAAAAAAATACAAACATCCGAATTGAGAACCCCCTCCTTTTTCAGAAGTCGGTTAAAAAACAGGTACGAACGAAATATGGTGTAAACTTATGGGTAAAAAGCTTGTGTTTTATATAAAATTAGCTTTAGTATATGCGAAACCCGAAACACGTATATTTTTATGTAAAGAATCTATGTACAAAGTTTCATAACTGTATCATGAAAACTCACACAGTTACAAGCTTATGATGTTACCTGGTTGACCGCAAAAATACATGATCACCGGGCTAACCGGGCGACTGAAGGTGGTTATGATGCCCGCTATTGCCTGCCGTGACCTATGTTGTAATTAGTGTCGGTAGTATCCAATTTATGCCGTTTTTTTTTTAAAAAAAAAACAAACTTCTTCCTGCCCTTATCCCATTTTATTTGGGGTCGGCGCATCACGTTTTTTTCTTCCATTCAGTCCTGTCACTCGTCACGCTATCATCAACTCCATTTTCTTTCATATCACTTCTCACACAATCCATCCATCTTTTCTTTGGCCTTCCTACCAAAAAAAATACGAGTAACATGGTGTAAAAATATTAGAATCGATTCAGTTACTGATTTTGAACAAATTATATCCAGGTTTCGTATATATAAAAAATAGGGTTGTATAAATAAAAAAAAAAACATTAGGCAGTTGAACCTTCTAATACATAGAAGGAAAGGTAAACTTTCTTCAAAACTAATCATAATGATCAAGCGAAATCATCATCATCAAATATTTCATCATCATCATCATCATCATATCAGCCGAAAGACGTCCACTGTTGGGCATAGGCCTTCTCTAAGCGTCGCCACAACGACCGATCAAATATTTAATTTTCATTAAACCCTTCAATGAGGTAATTTTTTTTCAGAACTCAAAGTTCTTTAGGGCTAACTGTCCTACACACACATTTAAGTATCTCATAAAAGCATGCTTACGGTAAGCACAAAAAACAAACGACTATTCAAAAAACCTATGTTTAATATCATCAAGCTAAAAAAATTAAGCGATCGACGTCTTGTCATGCCGATGGCTTCCCGAGCAATGCGTCTTTACCCTCGGGCATGCCAACTACCCTTATCCCCACCCTTAATTCTACCCCACTCCCTAAACTACCACCCCTGGGTGGCCTTTTTAATGCCCTCCGCCTTTGTTCCTGATTCTTAAAAGACGAATTTTACACAAAAAAGAACAAACAACTCTGTGTTCTAATACTGAATGATAAGGTATACAATTGCTTAAAAATAAAATTAACGTTAGATCAGTATCTAATGGGATATCAGATCATCACTGTACGTTCTTTGGAGAAATTCGTTCTTACAATTGTGTGAAACGACTTTATTTCGACCTTATTTATAAAGTAATATGGTATATTTTTCTATGGCCGTTTTTCTGGTGGTTTGAGCCTTTCGTGTGGGGTCGTATCGGAGGTGCAATAATTTAAGCGAAGGGTGGAAAGCGACGGAGAGTTCTTTTTGTAGCTGTGCGAGTGAGACGTGCGTAGGTCGAGAGGGTGCGGGGTTAAACGCGTTGCAGGGCCGCACTAGGGCGGCTGGGGTGCTAATGTGATGATGAGTACTTTTGGCGCCGTGCAGCGGGTCGTGGAACAAAAATATCATAATAAGAGGTAAGTCGTTAATCAAAAAAGGTTTCTGAAACTTCTTCGTTACTTTGAGAAATTCTATTGTCACAAACATCTTTGAAATCTATTTATTAGACAGCCATTAAATAGATTACTGATTGATTTTTTTTGCGGGAATATTTGGAGTGAAATTACTGTTGTTTTTTTTTTTAATTGTGAATAATTAGAACAGGCACTGGTCTGGTTTACTATTTTTGTTTAAAGATGCTGTAAATACTATATACTTTCCAAACTTGAGACTGCTTAAATATACACATGATGCGAAAACTTAACAAAAGAAATCAGAAATCGGATCAGTAAAATGATTAACAGAGAATCACGGGTAATTAATACTAGAGATTTTCTCTAAGTAATAAGTAAAAAAGGATTTACTATACATCGGTTCGCTAGGTAAGAAACGTGTCAGCAAACCGTAGGGACCCAGCAGGGCCGAAGCGTACTGGGGCCACGGGCAGTGTGAAAGTGAGCCCCAGGGCCCTAGGATTAAAGTAGCTAGTAACTTCCGCTACACGCAAATGCGGAGGATGTCATTGGATGATTTTCCTCCTAAAAAAAGGTAAGAAACATGGGTAAGTTACCTGACGGAGTAGCAACGATAATTTTCGCCGTTCTGCATGATGCGATCCAGATTATTCTTACTTTTCCAGCTCACAGGGAACCTGTAATTAGTATAATACTACTATGAGTTAATTAAACAAATAATTACAACATTTTCACTAAAATAATGTAAATACATAGATCGTATGTAAAATATTATAATTTAGTATTAAATTAGAGCACTTGTGAGCAAGGCACATTGCTCTTAGAACATATGGAAGTTGGGGCCGAAAGGTTCTGGAGTGGACCGCTGACCTGGTGAGGGTCGTGGAATCCATAGAACCGTAGATTGTGGTGACACCTGGGGGAAGCCTATGTCAAATAGCGGGCGTCTTTCGGTTGAAACGATGAAGATGAATTGGGGGAGGCTTATGTCCAACAGTGGGCATCCTTTGGCTGAAGTGATGATGATTTCAGTAGTAAATATTCTGAAAGTAGTATTATTTTTATAAATCAATTTATTAAATACTAGCTTTTGTCTGCAGCTTGGCCCGCGTACAAAATATAGCTTATGTCACTCTGCAATAAAGTAGCTTTCTATAGGCAAAAAAAATGTTCGCTATCAGACCAGTACTTTCAGAGATTACCTCCAACAAACAAAAAAAACCTAACAACTGTTTATATAATATTAGTGCAGATTTAGTTAAAATTATTTGTAATATCTTTTGTCTATTTATCTTTTGTAAACATTATTTCTAAGTCCCCATTCCTCGAATATCAGCACACTCTTGACAAACGCATCAGTATTCCATAAAGAATTGGAACCACCTCAAGTCCGTCCCTGTAGGCCGTCAACACCCCAAATAGGCCGACGCGCTGCGAACGCTAAAAACGTACCCCTTTACCCCTTTCCCCGATTTTTAAGCCTACTTCCCCACCCCCTAACTCCCGGGTTAGCCAGAGCACATTTACGCGCAATAAATTTTGACCGCTTCTGACTAGCCAAAACAGCCCGTATACTACACATCATGCCATGCCAATTTAGACTCTATTTTAAACTAGATAAAGTATTTTTTTCAATGAGTTCGATGCAGTAACATAGTATATGTAAGGGAAACGGTTCCAGAGTTTTGAAGCAGCGTTTGACGTTTAGCAAAAAAACGCTCTATTTTTGCAAGTTAAAGACTGTTTTCGTTTGCATAGTATTTTGTGAAAAGAAGGTACCACTTTTGCGTGGCCAGGACAAAGCTATCCTATTTACCTAGGCTTTAGATATTGTGTATTTCTCATTTGTCTTAGTTGTGGGGACCATTGTGAGAGCCTATGGCAATGAAGGCAGGGAAATAATGTGGTTTTCAACGAATGGCTTTTGTTTAAAGAATGGGATGATCTTGCGTTGAATTGCCGCATTATTTTGGTGGCTCTTTGTTTACTTCGTGTGGTCAGCTGCAGATGTGGCTATGAGGATTGCTTGTAGAAACTCTTGAAAGGTATGATAACTACATTATGTAGAGGAAGTTCTCATACTCGTTACAAGAATAAGATAGAGAGATAGATAGATGTATTCTTTATTGTGGTTAGTGGCCCTGACTGCTATGTCCCCCCTCCGATAAAACTCAGTAGAAGTTGCTCAGCTTTCAAATTAAAATTAAAGCTTTTTTTATTGAAGCATCAAATTGTCTTCCAAGATGTTAGAGCTGACATTTCAGCCATTTGAATTTTATAATTATATTTTATAATTTGAACAAATATTTATCTGTCCCGATTTTGGCATTGCTATTTTGTTTTTATTTTTATTTAATTTTTTACGCATGTTTTATTTTGTATACTTTTTTGTTGTTTTATTGTATTTTTGTTTTAAATGGGCACATAAATCTTATTAATTTTATTTTAATCATGTAATCGCAAGGTTTTCTTAGCTGGTGTATGCACAGTATCTTTTTTTAGTTTTTAATAAATGTTGTGTTTTCTGTTTAAACATATGGCACCCTAGGGCTGCAGCTGAAAATCAGCGTCAAGTGGTGGCCTTGTGTTACTACTTGGCATTATGCTGAGCTGAGGCCTTTTTGGCATTACTCAATGTACCATTTGTTAAATTTTAAGGTGTACCTATTTTTGTAATGCAAATAAACGCAATTTTCTTTCTTTCTTTCTTTCTATGCCGGAGGTCGTGGGTTCGATTCCCACCCAGGACAAATGTTTATGTGATGAGCATGATCATTTTTTCTGTGTCTGGGTGTAATTTATCTATATTATGTATGTATTAAGAAATATATAAGTATGTTTTCACACCACCTGCTCGAAAATGTCAAATTATATGTCAAGCAACCTTAACCTAAAGTGAGTCATTAGTGGCCGGGGGCACAGCCGGTCAATAATGTTGTACTGGATTTCATTATGACCCGCTGGTCAATAATGTGACTATTATTTTCTCACAGTAGGTGTAAAAAGTAGAGTATCCTCCTCTGGGCTAAAGGTGTCTTTGCCTTGGGCTAGCTTGAATCCCTCGCTGCATTCAGAATTCTTGAATTAACTTCCTCGCTTTGCTCGTGAGTTAAATCCCGAATCCTTCATTGCACTCGAGATTCAATATGACGCCCGTGACATAAGACACAACTTTAGCCCCTCGGTGCATAATCTACTATTATCAGTTGTCTAGTACCCATAACACAAGCTCTGCTTAGCTTGGGGCTAGACGGCGTTGTGTGATAGTTGTGGAGTATTATTATCGTACACCAAAAATAAAAATGACATCAGGAACTTAAAATTAATAGGATGTCACAATGGGCGGTGTTATCGCTAAAGCGATTTTTTACAGACAACCTTTGGATGAATTTGACAGAGAAGGAGAAAAAAGATACGCAGGTAGTTTGTGGTGTACTATTTACATATAGGTAAGTAGGTTTAAGTAAAGTGATCTTTAAGTACGAGTCTAAATATAAGCCCTATTATGTTCCCACAGCTGGGACTCAGGTCTCTGGGAGAGAGAATGGGTCGTAATCCACCGACGCGGGATCAGTGCGAATTGGTGTATGTCACACGTCTTCGAATTTTTGGTTCTAGGACATGCCGGTTCCCTCACGATGTTTTTTTTGTACCATTTTGAGAACACTGGTGTAACGCGCCAGACGCCTACACAACCCTCGACCTACAGGCTATATCTCGTAAGTCGGGTTATGTCATTGCTTATTATAGACTGGTGTCTAAATTAAAGAGAACGATGAAAACTCGTGAAATGTGATGATGGAAATGATTTTCTCTACCCATTGAGCATTATGCTCGTATATATGTGTGCATGTATGGGATGCGGGATTGTTGTGCCCGGAAATGCACTGGGCATCTGAAGGAACAACTCAGGTGGGTTTTTGTCCGTAAAAGTCGGAAACTCCTCCTTACTTCATTTGATGATTTCCTACCCAATAAAAGCATATCAAACTAAAATTATAATGGTGATGGTGGTGTTAAGGTGTGTCTGTTTGTATGTATGTTTGTTACTTCTTCACGCTCGAATGGCTGGATAGATTTAGATGAAATTTGGCACCCACCAAGTCATCATCATCATCATCGTCACCCTTTTAAATGTTCCCACTGCTGGGACTGTACTACTGCATGGACACTCTCATAAATCCTATTATAAGTTATTATACCTAATCATCATATTATATGTAAGTATAATACAATTTTATTCTAAGTATTCTCAGTTCCTGCTCACAATTATGTGAGCACAATGTCAATAAATGAAAAGAAAAAAAATAATTGAAAAAAAAATACCTATATTTTGTGAAAAATGCTTTTTAGTACAATTTTGCATACTGAAATTGGTAGAACATACTGAATTACGCATTCACACTACACCTAGAAATGTTTTTTTTGTATTTGTGATCAGCAAGTAAAACTTACCAACCCGCAATAGGCCCGCGTGGTGGCTTACGGCTCATTCCCTCTCTTAATTGCTTAAACCCTAAGCGAACATTCTCTCATTGTCTTTCTATTGCGTCTCTAATTACGGTAGTCGAAAGTTTAACTACTTTCTAAGCAACAGATTTCCAGACCATTCCCACAAACAATAACACCACAAATGAAATTATAATATTACCAAATCATGACGCGACGGTTAGTGAACCTATTTTGATGGGAGTATTAGTCGCACCAAGCTAGACTAAACGGGTCCCGTCTATAATACAGTAGCCATTTGTAGGCGAGCCGTCACTTCGGGAGATTTCATTTCAGAGGAACGACAGATGAACGTTTAGACCACTCTAATGCCCGCCATCCGATGGATGCGAGACGCACAGGACTGTTCATTGTGGCGGCCCTTGGGGGAGGCCTATGTCCAACAGTGGACGTCTATCAGCTGAAATGATTATGTCCGAGTCGACACATTTTATTTTCAATATTTTTTCTTTGACGATTCGGACACCACCAAATTCATTGAAGCGGTTTTACAGTCAGATAAAAAGCTTCGAAATATAAAACCACTAGCAGCCCTAAGGGTAAATGTAGCTTTCCAAATGTGAAAGAATTTTTGAAATCGGCACAGTAGTTTTTGAGTTTTTAATTACAAATATACACACAAAAATACAAATTCTCTCTTTATAATATTAGTATAGATAAAATAGTTTTGGTAACGGTATTTTTCCATACATTATATTTTAAAACTTTTTATCTTATAAACAGATTGTGTGTGTTAAGTATGATGATGATGATGAATGCCCGCCATACACGCTAGAGTTGACTGACTAGACTAGACTAGACTGACAGGTTTGCCTGTATAGGTAAACCGGAGCGTGTTGTACAACTGTGCAGGTTGCCATACAAGTCTGAAAGATATAACTGTTCAGGCAAACCTGCCAGATATACCCTAGCTTATATGGCTAGCTTAATAGACACGTTTTAGATTCTCATTTCCTTTATTTTCGACTGGCTTTTGCCCGCAGCTTCGCGTGCGTACATAAAATATATATATGTCACTCAGGAATAAAGCAGCTTTAAATCGGTGATCATTTTTAGCAAACGGACCAGTACCCCTAGTCAAATTGCTAATCTGCAATAGAGAAAGCTTCAAATGTGCGGGAATGACGTCACCTCAACGCTCAGTCACGGTTAGAACAAAAAAATTCAACGAGCGTGCGTCGAACGCTTCGATGCAAGTTTTCGTGCGCGAGCGAAACGGTTGTAACTTGGCTAGTGGGGGCTGTACTTCCAGAGATTACCTCCTACAAACAAAAAAACAAACTTTACCTCTTTATTATATTAGTGTAGATGAATTCTTTCTTAATTACGCACAAAAACATGACGTAATATATGGAGATAAAGACAGTTCACGTACAAAGGCGAGCTTAACTCAACAAAGAGTTTTCTACCAGCAAACCTTTGAGTTACAGAGAGAGAACATATTCGAGGGTAGGATCCATAGCAGAATATAAACCTACATAACTAAGTCTAATATATAATTACATTATACATACTATTAGTTTCTTTTTTAGTTTTTTTTTCAATCAGATTAAAATTTTTGATCACAACGACAAAAAAGCAAAAACGTAAATTTCGATAATTTCAAGGGAACCAAAATTCATAGGGTACTTCCCGTTGACCTAGAATCCTGAAATATGACAGAAAGCAAGGTTTTATTACACAAATAAATAAATCTGAATAAATCTGAAAACAGTACATTTGTAGTAACGTCACTAAACACAAAAAAAAACATTTTGGTGTTTCGGAAAAAAATTCGAGACTATTCGGGAATTGAACTACCTACTTACATAGAGAAGTTTGTACGAAACCCTCAGAGCGTGAGTGCGACTCTCATTTGCTAGGTTTTCTTTTTCTTTGGAGGTGATTTTTCTCTAGATGATCTCATTTCATAATTTTTGTGACTAATCATTGTAGTGTACGAGTACCAAACCGTTCCAAAATGGTTTTTTTTTGGGTTGAGAAATCATCAAATAACTAATCCCGCTCTAGGTCGAGTAAAAGGATGTTTCAGACTTTTACTGACTAAACTTAGCTACCTGTGTGTCAATTACCCTTTGCAATTCATAATGAAAACTGTTCCGAACAATCCCGCAGAGCCGTTTCTAAACTCATTAAGCAGACTTATGTATTTAGGATACTTATGTGCACCATTTACCATAACATTTTATTAAATAGCATAGCATAGCATAGTCGGCCTTATACTGCTCCCACTGTTGGGACAGGCCTCCTCTCTAGGGTCGGCCCAGTGCGAGTTGGTAGATGTCACATGTCTTCGAATTTTTTGGTTCTAGGACATGCTTTTTATGCATGTATTAAATACAAAAGACAAAATGAAATGAAATGTCAATGTCAATAAATAACCCAACTTCTAAACTAATATTATAAAGAGGTGAAGTTTGTTTTTTGTTTGTAGAAGGTAATCTCTGGAAGTATTGATCCAATAGCTAAATGTTTTTTACCGATTGTAAGCTGCTTTATTGTTGAGTGACATAGGCTATATTTTATGTACCATGCATCACAGCAATTTCTGCCTGATCACTTAAAAAAAAATCGTTTGAATCCTGCGGCGCGGCGCCAAACCAAACCCTTTGAAGTTTTCGTTTCGAGTGCAAGCAAAAATGAACTTAGCGGTGATCAGGTGGAAGTGTCTTTAATGGTATGCGTGCGAAACCGTGGGCAAAAGCTAGTATATACAGGGTTATTTGTAAAACACTAGCGACCTCTTATGTGCTAGTTAAGAACATCATAAACAACAACTTTTGTTCTATGACTTTTTACAAAACATAACACAATTACCAAAAACAAACCTTTAAGATGTCGTTGTTCTAACACATTTTAACTCTGTATTTTGCTGTATCTACTTACGGCTCCCGTGCACTGTTCTCGTAATAATAGTAAGCAGGCTTCCGAAAAATTGTCATAATACCTACCTAGCAAGCATTCGCACCATTTTCGTGTACTCATCACACTAGAAAATTGATACGCCAGCATAGACTTTGCAACATTTACAACGTTCAATTGAAATATTTTTATTTTTGTAAGAAAATCTGATGAACTTAAAATATGATAATTTTTTAAAAGTCCTAGAACCAAAATTTGTTGTTTATGATGTCAGTATTACCGTCCTGCAAGGTTGATAGTGTTTTACAAATAACCCTAAGTATACTTTTAAACTTTCAAAAACCAATCTCATCCTATAATTGCGCATACTACGAATACATACATACTTATACCCCCATGTCTGCATTGTCACACAGAACGCCATGAATTCACGGTCGCAATCCACAAATTGGAGGGATAAAGCTTACTATATATCTTTGCGCTCATTCCGATTACGGGGTGGGCCGGCCTAGAGGTATTAGCTAGCGAGGTAATTACGTTAACAAGTTTTGGTTGTAAATGGTGGAGCTGTTCTCCTGTGGATCAAACTTCCAATTTGATTCATGGTTTATGAAGATAATAGCTGGATGCTGGAATCAACTGTGATTGACTGTAATTATTTTCTAATGAATAGAGAATAATCGCCTTAGGATGGAAAGTTAGGCTGTCTGTCCAGTGACAATGAGCGGGGCAGCGGAGTGGAACGACGGTACTTTTGTTACTTTTTAAATTAACTTTTATGTTTACAACTGTCGTGCTGTGTCTGTTCTGAATAAAAGTATTTCTATTCTATTCTATTCTTATTCTTTACAAATAAATCAAATTACTATCAGACATCTTGGTCTATGGATACATACTTACCTTACAGACTAACATATCCTTAGTCTTATTTACGAACTATAAGTTGGTAAATAAGACTAAGATTATGGGAGTTAGGGTAATGCCTAGCGGAGTTGCGGACTGTGTCAGCCCATTGATGCGGAGCGAGGTATTGTGGAGCAGAGTTATGGACTGTACGGAGCTTTTTTTTGCAGTGGGCTCTTATGACAATCTCCGCTCTTGGGTGACTTTTACTGACTAAAAACACACTCCGTTCCTTCTAGCCTCTTCATACCGGGGCTCGAGGGGCTCGGGCTCCTTTCGGATAACTCTGGCCCCAGTAGGCTTCGACCCCAGATGGGTCCCTCCTGTTGCTGACAACTCCTTGAGGCGAGCGGGAACAGTGCACGCCGTCGACGTCTTGGGGACTGTACGGAGCTAGGCTGGAGTGCCCTCGGCCAGTTTACCACTTCCCAGCTCCGCTTCTCCGCTCCTCATCTCGCTTTAGGTACGTTGTTTTTTTAAACAGTTCGCTGATACTACGTGTCTACTGAAGAAGAGAGGACGTTTTATAAAATTTTATCTACACTAATATAATAAAGAGGTTAAGTTCGTTTTTATTTTATTTTTGGAGGTAATATCTGAAGTACTGGTCCGATTGCTTAAATTTTTTCACCAATAGAAAGCTGCTTTATTCCTGAGTGACATAGGCTATTTTGTATACGCGGGTGAAACTGCAGACAAAAGCTAGTTGGTTAATATTGGTACAGGACCGCTCCGCTCCTCTCCGCTCCAGTGGACAGGCTGTCTTTCCGTGACCCACGCAAATGGCAACTGATGGAACAGAGTGGGAGAAGTTATTTGATGATTTTCCCCAATAGAAACCAGGGTGTATGAAGGCAAACGAAATATCTTAAAGATCATTTAGCTACCCTCAGGGAAAGAAAGCTTGAACCTATTTATGTGACTAAAATGTAACAACCAGGCAGACTTCTTCGTATTTTGGTTTTAGGGTACCAAAGAGTTGCCAATGCAATCCTACTACTTTACCTTTTCTGTTCGTCCGTCCGTCCGTTTGTCTGTCAGCGGGCTGTATCTCATGAACCGGAATAAGTATGTACAATTGATATTTCCAGAGTGTATATTTGTGTTGCAGCTATAGCAACAAGTCATAAAATGAAGGGAAGGCCTCCTAGCATTGGTGTGCTAGAGGCCTCATCAATCATGTTTTTTTTTTTTAGTTTTTGGTAAGGAACCCAACACGTATGGCCAATTTTTGAAATTAGAATTGAAACGAAAAATACTTGATTATTGGATGCTACTCGTATACTATACTATAAATGAATTAAATTTTTGGCATGATTATTATCAAAATTGACTTTAGTTCTTAAAGTATCATAGCCCAATAAAATTTTAAGTTGAAAAATATATAGCCTTATTTTGTAGGCACTGTTATCGACAAAGTAGAAAAAAAAAAACATCATCATCTCCCTTTCCCCAACTAGCTTGGGGTCGGCTTCCAGTCTAACTGGATACGGTTAAATAACTGTGTAGACCTCCACATCCCAGTTAATAACGGGTTACACATCGGAAGACGCTTTGGAAGGCCTACAAGGTGGACCGACCGATGACCTGGTGAGAATCGCGGGAATGCGATGGATGCGATAAGCACAGGACCGGTCGTTGTGGACACTTGGGGGAGGCTTATACCCAGCAGTGGAGGACCTTCAGCTGAAATGATAATGATGAACCCAGTTAATGGGCAACAATACGATAAGACATGTGATCGGTCAGAGATCACCTAATATACTGCGGTGATCTCTCCTTTATATACAAACTAGCTGTTCCCAGCGGCTTCACCCGCGTGATAGCAGAAAAATATCCCAAGGGAACATACTTCCGGGATAAAAAGTATCTTATGTCCTATTCCTGGACATGGTCTATCCGTGTACCAAGTTTCATCAAAATCGGTTTTGCCATTTAGGCGTGAAGACGTAACAAACAAACAAACTTACTTTTCCTTTTATACGAGTAATATTAGTAAGGATACATATTATACTAACATATCAACAAAAAAACTCATGACCATAGATTACGTAAATGATCAATCTACCGCCAACAGCCACAGGAAACCTGCCTATATGCTTACTCCTTTAAAAAAAGGGGAAAAACAGAAGGCCATTAGTAGAGGAAGTGAGGCCTCATCAAGATAAATGGAAACGACACTATGATGGATCACCGACCTAAGCGGGGAAGTAACCCCATCTTCCTTTAACCTTCACACCTTTATCTCAACGAAATAAGGTTCAAAATCGCATGCCACTATCTGAGTCACTCAAGCAATGGGTGTTTCTTATAAAGCCTTAACACAAAGGGTTAAGGTTTAAAATCAATTAAATAGCAAGTTTCCTGCAAGACTGTGTTTGTCATTATCGGTAAGTAAATAGGCGAGGGTTTGTTTGTAAAGGAAATAAGGGTGGAAGTATTTGTTTTAGGTAATTGATGCGTTAATATCTAATGGATAGTTTTTTTTTTGTTTTTCTAAGTTTGTCTGGGTTGCTGTTGATTAGCGACTGTGATTGGCCACCTATAATTAGCTTAAAGAATATATAAGCATATATACAACGTGTAACATTCAATGCGCAAAACTAAATGTTAAGATTCAATTGTCTTTTCTGAGTTAATTTTTTTAGACTGATCGACGCTTTACGTGACTAAAGGGCTAACTCGTCGCTGTGTTAGTTATGTCCTCAAAATGACACGGGCGTCAAAAAGACGCCGCCACAAAAAAACGCTTGAAGCGGCCACAAAAAAACCTAGAAGCGGCCGCAAAAACAGCTGAAGCGCGCGACACCTCTTGTGTCCGGTGAAGCTTCAAGGCGATTCAAGCGTTTTTTTGTGGCGGCATCGCCGCACACGAGCCATAAAAAAGGCCGCCTTAAAATTAAGCTTAAAGCAGCGTTTTTTTGAAGCCCATGTGCGGGGACAGTTACACACTCGCTTACGATTCGTGCGTATTCTCCCTCGGTCGCAATGACAAACTTTCTGCACTTGTATTAAAATGTCTTTCTTTTTTTTGTACTTGTATCAAATTGTATTTCTTACCGGTTACTAAACAATGAAAAGGCGTAGACTAACAGTGCGACGCGAAAGATAGCATAGACAACATTTTTTATTTATTTATGGTAAGTACATACCATTTTTGCGAATTTTCTTTGCTGCATTTTCTCGACTGCATTGCATACGCCACGTTGAAGTTACGTTTTATGAAACTTTTCACTCTCGGGCTCCTGAAATAGATTTATAGACGTTCATAAGATTTTATGGACGGTGTGGCAACACTTGAGGGAGGCCTATATTCAACAGGGGACGTCTTTCAGCTGGCACATTGTCACAACAGATGGTCGATGGGGACGAAAGGTTTTGGAGTGGCGGCTGCGTTCCGGAAGGATCAGCGTTGGAAGGCCTCCTACAAGGTGGACCGATAACCTGGTGAGTTCGCGGGAATCCGATAGATATGAGACGCATAGGAGTGGTCGTTGTGGCGACACTTGGGAGAGGCCTATGTTCAACAATGGATGTCTTTCGGCTGAAATGATGATGATGAAGAATACTTATGTCAGTTGTAAATTAAAAAATACTTAGTACTATAGACAAATGTGGAGGCTCTTTTCATAACAGCGGAGGATTATTGTAATTTTGGAGGTATGCGGAACAGTAAAGTCCCCTCCGTCGAAAAGGGAGGATCCTCCGATCAGACAGGTGTTATAGTCTGGTGGGCCACTGCCCGATAGTTGATTTCGGGCTGTCGTATATACCTATTCCAATCGCGCGGAGAACTTTGATTGTGCGGTGCAGGATTTCGTATTTTCTTCGTAGTTCTTATGTGGCGTCATAGATGTCGCAACATCATCATCATATCAGCCGAAAGACGTCCACCGTTGGATATAGGCTTCTCCCAAGTGTCGCCACAATGAACCGTCCTGTGTTATCATCTAACGATTGTTATAATAACTACTTACAAAGCCTTTACCAAACTCATGGTTAAGAGATTTAATTATGGAAGTTCCTATTAAAGAAAAAAAAATAGCTAAATAGTTTAAGAGTGTAATGGTGAGTGTAAAAAAAAACACGTCCTAGTATTTTTAAGTATTTTTTTACGTTTGCTCGCCAGAGATAAAACTAATACTGTATTCTCATAACAAAACTCCAGTTATCATAATCTAAACCTGGTAGGTGGGTACCAGGAATCCATAACGAACAGTAATTATCATTACATTCTATTAAAACAGTTGTCTAGCGTAACTAAAATGGGGTAAAAAACGAAACGCAAAAACAAAATGGAAGGCTGGCTTAGAGTGGGGGCGGCAAAATACGCATGTGCGTGCCACAGCCTCCCCCGAGGCAGGGGAGATGCTGCCGCTGCGACCCGCGGGCAGGGCGGGGTTTTGTTTCACTAGGTACGGTTTTTTCGCCTATCTTTCTTGAGCATCCCTTTGATATGCGAATATTTTTTTGATGTGGTCATCTACCCGCATATCTATAGATCTTTTTGTCCGTGTGTGTGTGGCTTGTAGAATTAATTAGTACCCTATCAGTTTCACCGCTCGTGTTAGGTGGCCGTTATAAAACATGGATGCTTTCTTTTTGTTTTTTTGGGCATGGCCCGGGCGGAAGAATTTTAATGTGTAGGTGTGTACTTGCGTGGACATTTTAAATGCTTTTGTAGATATGTATAGGGCACTTGATAAAAGCGTATGTGCTTTAGAGATATTGAGATTTTCATGAATAGAATATAGGTTCGTTACACTACAGTTGCTATAGGTTGGTGGGGGTGACAGCTGTCAGATGCAATGTTGCTACCTATCCTGTTCTCTCATCTTAAAGATGCATATTTTCGTCCTGCTGTCATCCTACCCATGTTACGTAAAAAAGACTTTAGTGAGTGAAAAAAGGATGATTGCTTTATAAGTAGTATTTGCAAAAAAATTGCACACTGCGGATTTTTTTAGTACATTGACTTTAAACAGTTACATAACACATTTTCATCACCTGTATCGGGTCAAAGCATTGCTAGTTCAAATGACTAAAAAATACCCGCCGTCCGACACTACAACATAATCAACGAGCGCGCCGTATCGAGCTACCATAAAGTCCAAAAACATGCCTATTCTAAATTCCAATTATTCACTTTGACGTCGCCCGTAGATAATCATCTGTCATACGACGCTGCCGGGGAAACTGTCCATTTTACCCCGACCTCCCTCTTTTTATACTTCACCCCCGATTTTAGTACTTTTGCCTCGAAAGAGGGGGGTGGAGGGGTTCTTTGTTTGTTGGTACTGGAAAATGGAAAAGCAAAGGCCTGGATAGATTTTAAGCAGGGCTCTGTTTGTGCGTAACGTAAGATTGTGTGACGTTTTTTTGGTCCACAGATAATAAATGATATTTGTGTTTATTTTTAGGTTAGAGTGTCGTTTCGTTTTTTATTTCGTTTTCGTTATGTAATACTGGCTGGCAGGCTTAAAATGGCAGATAGGGGTTTATGCTGAAATTGTGTTACGTTTTTTTTTATTTGGTGTGACAAATTCGTGGTAAATATAAATTGGCGCTGGTATACTAAAAATAGTAATGTATTACTACTATACCTATTGATTTTGCTATTCATACCTTTGTTTTTTTACAGCCAATCGTCTTTTTTAGTTTCAGTTAGGAAATCATCAAACAACTTCTCCCACTCTAGATGAAGTGTCAGACTTTTACTGATTAAACCCAGATATTCCTTCAGTTGAGTTTTGCATTCCAGTGTCACGGTAAGTTTTAGGTATGGACATTCCCGCAGCCTCTAGAATCTTGCTCACCTAATTTCCGAATTAAAAATTTGAATTAAGAACACAAAAAGATGCACTAAGTTCAAGTAAAGTTTGACAGTTTCTCAATTTCAAATTCTCAATTTAAAAAACCTGGGAAGTCACTTTTAAAAGATTTTATTGGTAAAAATTCTTCATTAAACAAGTAAAGTATCCCCTATACTAAGTAATTGGTTACTAAGTGAACAAACATACGTAATGCATTCCATATATTAGGTTAGTCTTGAATCAATAAAGGTTGCTACTCGATATCGACTTTCCATTTTCCACTTAAAGAAATTAACAGCTCGAGTTGATTTCTGTTTTGAGCTGTTTCCTGTACTTTTAAGGGTGGGTTTGGATACTAAACTGATAGAAACATAATTTGTTTCTAGTACTTGGTTTGGTAACCTAGCCTGTCTTTTGTTTTCTACGTCATTTAATTACGACCTAAAAAGTCGTTTCGATAGCTGACATTTTTTTATCGTTAATAGTTTCGCCCTTGACGGGTATCTCACCTGTTGGAAAGCGAAGATGCGGTCGACGATGAGACGCGCTAACTTAGAAGAAGCCTATTCACTCTCGACGTAAAGATTACCGGGTTGTAGCTATCAGGAAACACAGACTCTGGGAAGGAATTCCACACCTTAGCTGCACGCACAATGAATGTGTTCCCAAAACGTTTTGTGCGTGTAGGCGGGATGTCCACCACGTACCGACCGGTGGCGCATCGCCGTACGTCTGGTGGCTCGACGATGGAACGAAATAAAATGGATGGAATGAAATTATTATAAAACCGGACATATTGTAACAGTTGGAATCGCACCACAACACCAACTTCAAGTCATCCGTACGAGTACGAGTACGAGTTTGAATTCACCGTCTCTGTAGACCTTCTTGAGAAAGGACTTTTGCCCTCTTGACAAATATATGGTAAAGTAAGATTAAGAGTGTCATACTGCCCCTGATAGTTAAAAAGACGTAGGTATCTAACAAAAACGAAAACAGATACAAAAATGTTTTAATGAATGAAACAGGAAATCGGGCCTTTTTTCCTTGTGTTAAAACCGCACTAACTTACTTTCTCCAGTTAGCAAAATATAAAAAAATACAGGCAGATGCGCCATTATGTCCTGATTCCGGCAATGTATATAATTCAACTCAGGAAAAAATGTTAGATGCATCTTTTTTACAATTTTTGGCAATGACAAGCTAGTTGATTTTAAAATTCAAACTTTTTTTCTACAGTCTTTCTTTTGAGGTGGTAAATTTATTAACTATAACCCATTCGTATTCCTTCAGATGCCCTTTGCGTTCTAGGACCACGGTAAATCTTATCAGCATGGCAGTACCGATCCCGTGATCGAATAAAATATCACGCCATAGATGGCCATAGAGTTACATCACCAATATGGCAGCTAAGAGCGGGGGATGTCATTAGATGATTTTTCAAACAGAAAAAAAAACTAATATGACAGTATACCGACCCCGTGATCAAATAAAAAATCACGCCATAGAGTTACATCACCAATAACAAACAACAAATCAACAGAACTCCAAAAATAAATCACATCGAACATTTTTACAAAACTTAATACAATTAAATATACCTGTTTTCTACGCCATTTTAAAGGGTGTCACCCATTTTTTTTTTGTTTTACCAAAGATAAAAAGGGGTTATGTATTTCAAACGTACATATATAATCCGGAAAGCCCGAATTAAATTTTAGCACGTAGGCTCAAAAAAGGAGGCCCAAACAACCCTTACGCCGGTAAAAAATGGAATATTTCTTTTTGATTACAACAATATAATTTGTATCTTGCGTAGGGTTGTGTGTGAGAGGCGAGTAGCGGATCTTAAGGTGGTGCATCACGACTCACATTTTTACTGTTTTTCATACAACCGCTCATAACTGATTATGCCGTTATTACACACTTTTCATTAGATATTTTGGAAACACAGTATCTTGTGGATATTATCTAGGTTTCTAAAGAAACCAAGTTCTAAATTTGTGTAAAACTAATCCAGTAAAAACCTGTGAAAATGTCCTATTTTGTATGAACTTTGACACTTCATAATTTGCCTAAAAATTAAAAAAGTCAAAAATTATTCCTCTAGAGACCTTGCAAATTTTATTAAGATTCTAAATGATGACAACTTTTTCCAAAAACGTTTAAGGGTTAAAAAAAAAACAGCTATTTCCTGGTGCAAGTTTTGTGAAATTTTCGAGTAAATCTCGGAATTACCGAATACTAACAGAGTTTCCAGGCGTTATCTGTCTTTTTTTGCGTTACCTTTTCGTCAAACATCGCGTTGGATTGCATTAAATGGAATAACAAGCTTTTAAACAATTTTCGATGTTTACGATAAGCGAGTGGAGAAGGACCCTCTTAATTCATGAATCCCCAAGCGACACCCGGTGGCCGCGCATCTATTGTCTTACTATTGTGTCTCTAATTGACGGTATCTGAAGGGTTAAGAGCTTCGTTTTGAATATTTTAAATATTCAAAACGAAAATAACGAACCATATGATGATGACCAACTAATGTAGTTATGCAAATTTTTACGACAGTATCTAGCTGTATCCTATGAGCTATTTTATATATATTTTTTAGCTTGTATAAATATAAAAACATAAATAAATATTAATAATAATAATATGAACATGCCTTACTTCAAGTGAAGTATTAGTATTTAGTAGTTAGTATTTAGTCTATATTTTGCCGTGTTTTAGCATTTTGATAGTACATATAATCCGATGTCGAGTGATTCTAAGAGAATCTAAATCACGTTGTGGTCCATTTTGCTGCTGTTTCTTTTACAAACACCAAACACTTCCAGCTCAAGTTCCTTCACAACACCAACCATTTCTAACTCCATAAGTAACCTGAACCTCCTAATTCCGCGCCCGCTCACCACAGACACCACTCTCATCAACCCTTTACCGCGCACGACAAATTAAGCAGCCGGCCCTTTGCGGGCTCCAGGCAAAAATTCAATTACAAACTTCAGTTTCATCCCAAGAGTACATCCAAAGGGATGTACACGTTTTTCCCTCTAAATTTTTATACCAGCCCTTTACAAGGTCGTAAACGGGACGGCTGTATGAATATTCCATTTGCTCTGAAACTCTCCGCTTATGTATTGAAAGTTTACGAAGGGGAGTCCTGGCTCTATGTTTATAATTCCGTTCGTGTGTTTCGCTTGATTAAAATGCATTGAAATAGAATTGGGTTCGTATGTATTAAAAGGTAAGTAGGTATGTGTTTTTGATTGTTTACGCACTGTTTTATATGCGAGCGTAATTTTGGGGTGTTCGATTAGTTTTGGTATGAGCTGATTATGTGTACTTGCATAGTGTGGCGTCGAAAGAGTTCGCATGCTCCTATTACTCTTATTAACTGGCAAACTTTAAAGATAATTATACTTTTTAAGGTTTTTGCTTTATATAGAACTAGCGGCCCGTCCCAGCTCCGTACGGGCAATAAATATAGCCTATGTTACCTAGGAAGAATGTAGCTTTCTGATGTTGAAAGAATTTTTGGAATCGGTACAGTAGTTTTTGAGTTTATTCATTACAAACATGCACACAAAAATACAAATTTTCCCTGTTTCTAATATTAGTGTAGAAAGGTGTTCGTATTTTGATAGGAAGTAAAGAAGATAGTTTTTTTTTAATTTTAAAGAAATCAGGTTGACTGCCAAGCCGATAGGCGGATATAATTTTATAATAATGTATCATAGAGGGCTTATAGAAATATTTAGTAATAACTTCCTACACAGATGGCTTTTCATAGTATTCTCGCTTTCACAAAAGCTAGGTAGTTCAAATACGATAGTGGAAAATAAAGAGGTTTTTCTTGTCGATTGATACTTTTTCAAAGCTTGTGTTAAGTATTTTAACTCTAAGTTTTGAGAAGTATAATGTATATTTAATCATTTCCATGCCAAGCCATGTAATATCCATGAATAAATTCGGTTAATGATTTATCTAAAGGTAGACCACCTTTATGAATACGGACTAAAAAATATTACAGAATTTACAAAAAAAAAAATAACTAGTTTATCCCGTACACCTACTGAACAAAACCCAACTTTAACGAAATGGGCATAATGGAACAAAATAAAGGATTTAAAAAAGGACTTGAACTGAAGAATATTAAATGTTCAATCATCGTATGGTCTTTCTGAACCATTGAGGTCAGAATAATTCATTGATTCGATTACGAGAAACACGGAAATGAACCGAACCAATTTCCGAAAGACGTAAAAATTCAAAGTCAATAGTAGGTACAGACAGCTGCATCAATTGGATACACCTCTCGCCTAGCAAAAGGGAATCTGTTGATGCAGCTGTCTGTACGTACAAACAAACATTTTTTTTATGATATTAGTCTGATTTTTAATCAGTTGCAAACTTTCTGTATATGACAGTTGCAAACTTTCTGTATATTTCTGTATATGGCTAGTAGATTATCACGCTAAAAGTTGTGCCAGTGACTGTCATTTAGTCCACAAAAATGCACGTTCCACAAAGCTGCACTTACAAAACACGAAAGTGCTCGTATAATTTTCATAAATTCCTAAAAACAAAACAAAATTCCACCTAATATAAAAAACACCCCTAATGTGCTTCTGACAAAAATTAGGACAAAGCATCTCGATTTAGCATAGAAAGCCACCCCTTTTCACCCCCACATTAACCCCTTACGATTAGAGGCACGCACTTTTACAGCAATTTGTCAAAAAAAGTTGGCAACTTCGCCCCTTTGGGCCTGGCCGCGTCATTTATTATCCACCCCCGCCCCCCACGAAGGCCCCCCCGAAGGGCCACCCCTCAAGGGCCAGTAATTTTGCCTTCAAAGCCTTCGCGGGAACACGTAATGACTAACGACATGACGTAAATCGCTGGGATTTACCCTTGTCTGTTTACATAATACCTGTTTTATATAATAGCTGTTTTATGTAAATGTGGAGGTTCTACGTAATGAGGGATTTTTTAATGAGATTTTGTTGATGGAAATTATTATATTATATGTTTTTTTTCTACTTCTTTTGTCTCTTACAAAGTAGAACTTATGACCTGCGGCGGCCTCTATGAAAACATCGACGAGTCGAGATCGCAGTACGTAGTATTAACAACCCAATGTATAGGTACACTGGATTTCGTCGCTGCGGCCAGCGCTAGGCTTTTAGGCTGTTTTCTTTAGAGAATAGCACCGCTGGTGAGAGTCACAGGAATGCGATGGATACGAGACGTACAGGACCGTTCGTTGTGGCGACACTTCGAGGAAGCCTACCTTTCAGCTGGCATGTTGATGATATTTTGGCCAGAGTAAGAACTGTTGGTAACTGAAGTATTGATGAACAATTGATGATTAAACGAACTTACCTGAAGTGAAGTTCAATCCCAATTACACGAAGGCTCTGTCCGAAGAGATCAAGTAAACTATGTAGTACCGCGCTAGGTGCTGCTATCCAAACCACTAAATTTGAAAGAAAAAAAAAAAAAAAAAAAAAAAAAAATTGACAGCTAGAGGCGCCCTCTCTCGGGTAAGTCATTTAGTTTAAAGTACAAGGAACGAGATCCCTGTTGCCATACTTACATAGGTAACGCATAGAGGGACTCATCATTGATTAAGACAAGTGATCGTGAGTGTATGGGACCGGGTGGGTGTTGATCTCTTCGGACAGAGCCTTCGTGTAATTGGGATTGAACTTCACTTCAGGTAAGTTCGTTTAATCATCAATTACACTCTGCTCTGTCCTCGAGATCAAGTAAACTATGTAGATTTTGAAAGCATTAAAATGCGTTGCATGTAAGTATGTGATTTAAGTATCTAATTAGTAATAAAAACTGACTTTGATAAGGTCATTATTATAATAATAATCATTCATTTGAATCACTTTTTAATTAATAATCCTTACAAAAAATAAAAATTACATATTTACTAGCAAAAAACAGTAAGTAATTTGCTTATAATGTTTACAATTATTACCATCATAAACTTGGGATACAATTAGGAACTTATTGTAAATTATTAATTAACAGATGAATCTAAAACAGATAGAGCAAAATCATTGGCATTGTCTATTAACACTGGTCTTTGGTAAAACCTAGCAAAGACAGATGAAGATCCACTCCAGCCAGCAGTTTTTCTAATTAGGTCTATAGAGACACCTGATTTAAGAGCTGCTGAAGTAGATGCATGCCTAGTGGAGTGAGCCTTAAATTTGCTTGTATCAACACCACTTTTACATAACACATCTTTTATCCAGCGGCTTAAAGTTTGCGAGCTAACAGCCCTATAGGGGCTTTTGAAACTAATGAACAGATATTCTTCTCTTCCTCTAATTGACACAGTCTTTGATAAATACGACCTAAGTGTGTTAGCTGGGCAAATTTCAGGTCGTCTGGCAAAAAATGGCAGATGTAAACAAGGTTGTGTTGAACCAATACATGATGTTTTAATTAAGTCTGTAATCTTAATTGAGATATGGTTGGGATAAATGCAAATGTTATTAATATTTATTTTTGAAATTGTTTGAACCCTGTGGGCTGTAACTAAGGCTATTAGTGTTACCGTCTTTTTCGTTAGGCAATCCAAGTCTAACTGATCATTGGGATACAAATTAGATAAGTAATCTAGTACAATGGACGGGTCCCAGGTTTCATTGTATCTAGGTAATGGTGGTCTAAGTTTATAGAAACCTTTAAATAAGCGTATTATTCTATCATCTGATCCAATTTTTGATCCAATTATTAGGGATAAAGCTGATCGATGGCTGTTTATGGTGCTATATTGGGCCCCTTCATTAAAAAGCATTGTAAGAAAATACATAACATTAGGAACAGACGCTTCATAAAAATCCATATTATGGGACTGACAAAAAAGAAACCACTTTTTTAAGCCTGTATCATACTGTTTTACAGTATTTTTCGACAGAGAACCATACATGATTTCGATAGAAGAAGGAGGAACTCCTCTTTTTAGTAGCGCCGTCCTGACAACATGCCTGCAGCCAGGGTAAGTCGAGGTGGTGGTGGTCTGTGGGAAGACGACAAAAGAGCTTCGTCACTTGGTTCAAACAGGATGATCTTAGATACTAAAAGACTTTCGAACAACGGAAACCACGGCTGAGTGGGCCAATATGGCACGATAACAATGCCTGCAGCCTCATCTGTTACAATTTTTCGTAGAGTTTTTAATATGACAGCAAATGGTGGAAATGCATAGAAATTTAGATTATTCCAATTTAATGTAAAGGCATTTACCGCATAGGCGTCAGGGTCTCTTTTCCATGACACGTATAAGTCGCATTTCCTATTTATTCTTGATGCAAATAGATCGATGTCTGGTGTACCGAAAGTTTTGACAATATTGCTGAAGGCATTGTTACTCAGTTCCCACTCTATGTCTGGGTGTGTGGCCCTAGATTCTGCATCAGCTATTTCATTATTCTTCGAACTTACATAGGATGCGAAAACGTGAATATTTCTCTCCTCACACCACTGCCAAAGTTCTTTAGTAATTTTGTTTAGATGCGGGAATCTAATGCCACCCATTCGATTAATATAAGAGATGGCTGTGGTATTATCGATGCGCAAAAGGATCTGGCAATCTTTGGAGTGTTTGGCGAATATCTTTAGGCCAAAAAAGGCTGCCATTAATTCTAATAAGTTAATATGCAGATCCTTTTCTGTATTACCCCACAGCCCATTTGCAGTCTCTTCACCACATGCTACCCCCCACCCTGTTTTACTTGCATCAGAGAATATCTCAAGCAAATATCTATCATCCCGAATAGGGTTAACATTATTTTTAATTGCATTTAACCACCAAAATAAGTCTTGGTGCACATGTAAGGGTACATTCATATAACTTTCATAGTTATTGTTTGATTTTAATAACTCCAAGTATTTACACCTTTCCAACTCCTTCGTATATAGCCAGCCGTATTGAACAGCTGGGCAAGCTGAGACGAGTAGACCCACCAGGTGAGCAAGACATCTAATCTTGCAACGTCTAAAGGTCATAAAGTTATTAATTTCCTTCATAATATATGCCTTCTTTGTATCTGTTAATCTGATATGATATAAATCTGTGTTTATAATAAAACCAAGGTATTTGCAACTTGTGCTTGGGGTCAAGCAACTTTTTTCAATATTAATAACGAATCCCAAAGATTCCAAAATTGTTTTGGTTATTTGTACATTCTCTTGGCATTCTTTAAATGTTTTTCCAATACAGCAAACATCATCTAAATAAATAGTTGATAAGAAGCCTAAACTTCTTAGTAATGCCATCACAGGTTTGAGGAGTTTTGTAAAAACGAAGGGTGCTGTGCACAAGCCAAATGGAAGAACATTGAATTCATAAAGAGTATTATTCGGACCTTGGAAACGTAAAAATTTTCGGTCACTTTTATCAATTGGGATTAAAAAATATGCATCTTTTAAATCAAGTGTGGCTAGATAATAATTATTTGAAATTAGTTTTACTGTAGTGCGAAGATCTTCTAATTTAAAATGGTTTGTATTTATAAATCTATTTAAGGACTTAAGATTTAAGATAAATCTTAGTCTTCCGTCTGGCTTGGGTACAAGAAAAGTGCTAGATACGTATTCCCCGTAACATGACTGACAGGGTGATATTGCACCTATTTTTAATAAATCGTGAATTACTTCTGTATAGGCCTTTAAATCGGATCTATTTATGCATGGTGATGATGGTGTGCGACTTTGTAATATACGTGTAATGAAAGGTAATTTGTAACCTTTTACCCAAGATAAAAGTACAGAGTCACTAGTAATAAGACGCCATCTATTAATAAATAGTGACAGACGTCCAGCATGACTCACCGGTTCTATCGACGGACTGGTACTTGGGTCTGTGAGCGCTTGTAAGGTGCGCGTGGCTGCTGCTGCGGCGGCGGAGCGCGGCGCTGTTGACGCTGATAGTTGTAGCGGGCATTCTTGGCAGGTGCTGTCGAATATCTCGCCGCAGCTCCCGTCTGTCTGCCAGGGGGTGGAAGTGGGCGTCTTGTGTTTAAATTTTGGGATTGATTTGTAAATCGTCTTGATGGACCAGGTATAGGGGCTCCAGTTTTCATTTCCACGCCTGTCTTATGAATAGCTTTGGCAGCTTTTAAAACATCACCCAGCTGACTGCCAAAGAGGTGGCTATCTATTGGTGTTGTATAAAGGTGATCCTTTATCTCTTTTTTAATCGAAGAGCAAACAAAACTTCTGCGAATCATCGACTCAGTATGTTGTAAGTCACAGGCAAGTTTTCCAGCATCGGTTAGTGACTTCACAAGTTTTATGTTTGTACTGTCTGTAGAAAGGACCTGTGACAGAGCCTCTCCTAAACAAGCGATAATCACAGCAATTTGTTTCTGCTTATTTTCAATTGCTTTGTCTTTTTTGCTTAACACCTCTGTCAAAGCTGCCTTTACTTCTTGATTTAGCAAAGGAGCGTTAATATTCTTGCAATTTTCTGGGATACTATGTTTTGAGAATATGACTTTTTTAACATCATTACAGAGGCCGTTTGTCGCTGTATGTTCCCACCGGATAGCTATGCTTGGATTCAGTGCTGGACCAAATCTTTCGTCTCTTGAAGGAGCTTCTCCTAATATCTCCAAAATATCATCTGGAAGAGTTTCCCCTGCTTCGATATCTACAACTTCTTGGACATCCGTAGTGGCAGTGTCCGGAGCAATGGGTTCTGATGAGACATTTACAGGGGGTGCTAAACCTGGAGATGAACTGCCATTGAGCGGTTGCACTTCCTCAATGTGAAAGTCAGTGGTACGCTGTATGTTCTCGATGGACTGTAAGGGTAGCTCGGGGGACAGTAAGCGTGATTCATAATCATTGCTTTGTGGTTCGTCTGGAATAGACGTAAACGTATATTGATTGACATAATTATCGTAACAATTTTTAAGTAGGTTTTTATAACATTGTCATGAAAGTATTTTAATGCAACACACAAATAACATAATATGGTCTGGTACTAGTCCCTATAAACTATACACAGCCTTGTGTTATTACTTAATACCTATGGCGTGAAAAAATTTCATGACGGAGGCATTTCAATGCAATGCTCACAATCACTTTGTTAGATTACTGGTAATAATATGGCTTGGTACTAGTCCCAATAAACTGTACACAGCCTTGTGTAATCAATTGGCGGATACATTCCCTCAAAATGTTCACGACCAGTAGTAAATTGCTTGTTTTACAAACAAATATGGCGGGAGAAAATCCTTTCGCAGGCATTCCCATGCAATGCTCACAATCATTTTGTTATAACACTGGTATCAGTCCTTAGAAACTGTACACGGCGTTGTCCATAGTCATATATATTCCACATTTCAATAATTTTCACGAATAGGTAACGGAAACCTTTCGAAAATTGGTTCACCGTTTTTATTTAAAACTTCTTAGAAGGTAGGTAGGTAGGTACTTCTACAACTTTATAAAAGAGAAATTTTCTTCTTATTAGAATGTTAATTAGTTTTGAGTAGGTACTTACCTATAATCTTTAACGAATCTTGCGAGGAAGAGCGTTGACGATGTCTTTTCTTCAACTTTTTCTTGATCTTTCTCATTTTTCGATTTACATAGGCCTCAATATCTTCGTCACTGTGCCGTTTTTTAGGCATAATGACCAAACAAGATAAGCTATTTATTTGTTATTATACGTCTACAACTCTACACACCTTAAAAACACTTAAAATATACTTAATTAGTTTAATTATCGAGAAGAACGAAAAAACGTGGCGGATAGCGAACGCACTAAAAACGCGAATGACTTACCCGAGAGAGGGCGCCTCTAGCTGTCAATTTTTTTTTTTTTTTTTTTTTTTTTTCTTTCAAATTTAGTGGTTTGGATAGCAGCACCTAGCGCGGTACTACATAGTTTACTTGATCTCGAGGACAGAGCAGAGTGTAATTGTTTCATTTTATTATTGTTATGCTCGCGTTTGACCACTATGAGTGTCTCACCTGATGGTTAGCGATGATGTGGTCGGTGATGCAGTACACTTATTTAGAAATAATCTATTCACTCTTGACTTCAAAAGGTTGTAACTATCAGGAAACACAGACTCTGGCAGGGATGTTCACTTCTTAGTTGTACACGCAAAAAGTGTTGTCAAAATGTCGGTTAGACGATACCTACGAGTATTTTGACGAGCTACTGTATTTAAAAACGTCGTAAGGGTATGAGTGGGTACGAATTCAATCATCAAATAATTTACTATTCAATATCGACACTATTCAGTAAAACTTTCAACTAATTAATACCCATCGAACCGATTTAAGTAAGTTTGTGAGGTCTACAGTTCCACAAATATGAGTGTAACAGCATTATGTTACCACTGCTTGAACTCAGGCCTCCCCTCTAGAAGAGGGAATGAGCCGTAATCGAAAACGCAGGCCCAGTGCAGGTTGGTGATGTCACATGTCTTCGAAAGTTTGAGTCTAGGACATACCTGTTTCCTCACGATGTTTTAGTTCACCGTTTTGAAAGCAGTGGTGATGAAATAAACTACACAAAGCAATGTGTTTAGCTGGGTTTAAACCTGACTTATAACTTGTATGTCGGGGCCGTTACCACAGGGCTATCACTGCTGCAGATTTAACATAACACGGTTATTACTTTTTTATATTGTTTATAGGTTTGCGCTTGACCGCTATCTCACCTGATAGAAAACGACGATGCGGTCGATAATGGAACGCACTTACCTAGAAGAAACCTATTTACTCTCGACTTAAAGACCCCTAAGTTGTAGCTACCAGGAAACACAGACTCCGGCAGGGAATTCCACTCCTTGGCTGTACGCACAAGGATTGTGTTCCCAAAACGCTATGTGCGAATGGGTTGGATGTCCACCATATACCGGTGGCGCAACGCCGATAGAACATTATTCAGTTACATTTATCTAAAAAAACTCTACAATATGTATTTATCCACAAAAACCACATTATCCTAAAAATTCCTACACGAAAATTATATATGTTTGCTTACATTAAAAACTCAAAAACGCTGCTCGGGTCATTAAAATTCTGCGCTGGAGTCGCGGGCATAATATAAAGTCATTATGCAAATGTTGCCAGCTTTTTACTGGAGTTTAGCCTATTTGTGTGGAGATGGGCGTGCGTTTTATATCATCGTGTTGTGTGCTGTGTTTTATGTGGGTGTGTTTATTGCTTACTTTGATTGTGCCGGGGAATGGTGCTATATAATGGTTATGGTTCGTAAAGGATGAAGGATTTAATTGAAATTCTGTGGGTGTATGTTACCTACATCTTTAGCTTTTAGGAGACTGTTTTTTCTTTAGCGGAGTTAAGACGCAGTAATGTGTGCACACTAATATTATAAAGTGGTAAAGTTTGATTTTTCTCTGAGAATACTGAAAATCCGAAAGCTAAAATTTTTTCACCGATAGAAAATTGCTTTATTCCTGAGTGACATAGGCTATATTTTGTGTACGCAGACGAAGCTACAGGCAAAAGCTAGTATAATATAAAATTATCAACACCTTTAAATCACAGGCAATTTAAATTAAATAATGGTAAAGAAATATCTTTTAGTTGGATGAAGAAATGGATAGACTTATGGCTATGCATAATAGCCTTTTAATGTTCCCACTGTTGGGACTCAAGCCTTCTCTCTAGGCGAATGGGCCGTAATCCAGCGCCCAGTGCGAGTTGGTGAACGTCACATGTCTACAAATTTTTCGTTTTGGACATGCCGGTTTCCTCAAGATGTTTTCCTTCACCGTTTTGAGAGCAGTGGTGATGACATAAATTACATTTTGTGTTGGGTTTGAACTCGCGACCTACAAGTCGTAATTCGGGGCCGTTACAACTCGGCCACCACTGCTCTATGGCTCTTCTTTATGGCTATGAGAAAATCCTGATCACTTTGTTACGTATAAATAATGACAAAGCTCTGGAAATGAATTACTTTGTATAGCTAAATGTTCGGTCAAACAACAATGTGATTTCTTCAATTTAATGCCGATCGTCGTTTCAAAGAGGATGTAGGTAGTACCTACATTTTTGAAACAAGTAGAGACTTTGTGTAATTTGTGACACTTTGTCTACAGTTCTAAAGTAATATAACCCTTCAGATACCGTCAATTAGAGACACAATAGTAAGACAATAGATGCGCGGCCACCGGTGGTCGCTTGGGGATTCATGAAATAATAAAGAGTTAAAGTTTGTTTTTTTTTTTTGTTTGTATCTCTAAAAGTACTGGGTCGATTGCTAATTTTTTTTTCAACGATAGAAAGCTGCTTAATTCCTGAGTGGCATAGGCTATATTTTATGTAGGTACGTGGGTGAAGCTGCCGGCAAACGCTAGAATTTAATAAAGGAAAACATTGTGAGAAATGTGACATATCCTGGAGTCAAAATTCAAAGACATGTGACATCCACCAACCCACGATGTGGAATACTGGCCCTGTCCATAGAGGAGGCCTGAATGTCAGCAGTTCAAATATTATATATTATGGATACTCTACTTTCTGCCGCATCGTGGTATTTCATAAAATAATATATGAAAAAAATAGACAAAGTTTTGTTACTAGATTTTGATTATTTTATTCTTCATAAACGTATTTATGTGCAGAAGAACTGGGTTACCGACATAGCACGAAGAATCGCCAAACTGAAGTGGCAATGGGCAGGGCACATTGCTCGCAGAACAGATGGTTCTGGAATGGCGACCACGTACCGAAAGACGTAGCGTTGGGAGGCCTACTACAAGATAGGCCGATGACCTGGTAAAAGTATCCGATGGACGCGAGACGCAGAGGACCGTTCATTATGGCGACACTTGGGGGAGGCGTATGTCCAACGGTGAACGTATATCGGCTGAAATAAAGATGATAATGTATTCATGTCATAGTTAGAAAAGAATAATCAAAATAGTACAGATATGTTGGATCATTCAGTTCCCTTCAATATGGCGATGAATGGTGATGGATGGCGATTGGCGAATGGTGGTGGATGGTGGTTAGTTGAGCGTCGTGTCGAGTCGTGACGACTGATCATGCCGTAACTGACACAGGCTCATCTATATGAGCCTGTGTCAAAAGATCTGTATCTTTTTTTTATTATTTATATGGTTTTCCCAAATCTATAGAAGCAACATGAATATTGCAGGATTTTTGTAACACGAAACTTGATTAAAATGTATCCATGGAGTTTTCTGCACTTTCTTCTACAAAGAAATCTATATTTTTCTGTGATTTTCCGAATTCTGGACAATTCAAAAATGAGTAAAAGCTTGGTTTTTTTTACGCAAGTGTAAACATTACGATTCCTCCCCTTTTCGAAATAAATAAAGGTTAGCAATGCAACACTAGCACATGCAAAAAAGAGCGTTATGTGGCAACACTTATAACCACGTGCACCATAAAATTAGCTCGTAAATTAATTAGCATGGGCCTCCCCTATGGACCATAGACTAGGCAGCTACAAAACACCATAGGTTATAATAGGTTGGTATATGTATACAATATTACTTTTGCATATGGACGTTTGTTTAGTATTTTCTGTGATATTATTTGGTTTTTGACTAAAAAAATATTATAAAAGTTATATGATTTTTAGATCCAGTAACTAGGTTATCAAATGACATGAATCATATGCGTAAAGCTTAAAATATTATGTATAGATACATTTAAAGATACTTAGGTATTCTTTAACCCTTCAGATACCGATGGTAAGACAATAGATGCGCGGCCACCGGTGGTCGCTTGGGGATTCATGAATTAAAATAAATAATATTGTATAAACTTGTAGGTACCTTCTTTTTTCTTCTTGACGTTATTGTACACCTTAAAAAATACACGTACGAGCTTTCAATAAGAACTACCTAATCCTGTGTCGATTAAAATTCTCCACGCGATTTGAACATATAGAACAGCTTGAAATCAACTACCAGGCAGTTGCCTACCAGGCATTTGTCTGGTCGGAGGATCCTCCCTTTTCAACGGAGGTTTGCGGGACTTTACTCTCTGTTCTGCCTACCTCCAAATTGACCCACGACTCGACAATGAACGTCAGTGCAGCCTTCGTGCAGCTAATACTTCGTAATGCAATCATCACTTCCTCAAGCTTTCGAGCAGCGGGCTACACAGCCGGCACCCACGGCTATAAAGGGTATCCTGACCACCAGCATGTCTACATCCAAAAGCCTAACTGTTTTATATCCAACTCAAGAACTTAGCAGGAAATAAAAATAGCGTGCACAAAATCGAATCAAACGGCGTCTACAGAGCGCGTTACCCTTCGGCTAACTTCGTGTATTTTCGTTTCATCAACGAATCAGAGCTTGAGTTAGAAATCCCCTTAGCAAGTGCGAGTACAGGGAAGCAAAACAATGATTGATGAATTAATAATTTTAGCAAATTGGACTTTGTTTATGGTTTTTGGGATGTAGGTATTATGATTCTTATTACAGTTTGTGTGGAAATAATCTATAATTACCTACTTAAATGTGGTTGAACCCGCAAATCTTATGAACTACTTGTTTGAATTGAAAAATATTTTAGTGTCGGATAGCCCATTTATTGAGAAAGGCTATAGGCTATGTAAAACCACGCTACGACTAGTAGGAGTGGAGCAGTAATAAAAAACACGGGTGGAACCGCGGGCTGCAGCTAGTTTAAGAGGTATAACAATCTAGGCATCTACACTAAAACTATAATGTTTTATTATATGTATCTTTAATGTTCGTCAAAATGTCAAGTACTTAATTTTAATGTGAGTATGGCACATAGCTCGGAGAACAGAATCCCACTGCCACTTAAGGGTGCTTTTCCACCAGAGATGTGCTATGCTACATTGCTATGGATGCGTTTGATATCCACCAATCATGATCATTGATGCACATAGCTTAGCACTGGTGGAAACGGATTCAACTAAGATGTGTGTTTTTATATGGAAGAATGCGTGCTATGGATGTATGCTATGGATGTGTGCTATGGATGTGTGCTATGGATATGTGCTATGGATGTGTGCTATGGATGTGTGCTATGGATGCGTCCTATAGATGTATGCTATGGATGTGTGTTATGGGATGCGTCCTATGGACTGTAACTGTAACATCTGTAAGAACGTACTAACGATGTACATTCTCGACGAGTTTTGCTTCATACAGACGCCGCTTATATAAACAGTGTGAATAGTGTACGTTTTTATATTTCGGTGTGTTTTTTTCTTTGTAGTGTTCTGGATCTAGGTGTACTGGACACTCTTTTTATTTTTCTTTGTCTCTAATTTCTTATTTTGTCAATGTCATGCATACATGTATTTGCATGGTTACTGAAGTGTCATTTTTTATCATGTAAGTTTTATTTGTACTTTAAGTGATTGTGCTGTTGGTATGCTTATTACTAATAAGTAAATAAATAAATGACTGTCACTACCTCCAAAAGACAATATTGTTCCTCTCTATAATAATGGTTTATATCACTTGAATCCTATTTCACAGTAAATTTTGAAACCATCAGCTTTTCCGCCGTACTTCCCATAATGGTTTTATGACGTTTCAACATTTATTACTTAATTTTAATAAAACATTTTAGGCTTAAAACGTGGTTTTAAAACTCAGTGTTATGGGAAAATATATTACTCCTTGTTTTATCAAACAAAATGCTTTGTTGCTGCAATTTTTTTTGCAATATTTTGTATTAAAAAAACTTGTTTGTATGTTACATCTGTATATTATAAATGTAATACAAACAATGCTACGCAGTTCGGCGGTCCATTTGCAAAGCTGGGATTTATTGTTCACTAGCTTATGCTAGGGTAAAGTAGAAAATTGTCCTAGTAAGGATACACACTTCCGTGATAAACCTATTCTATGCGCTATTCATAGACATGGTCTACTTTGAGGCAAATTTCATTCAAATCCGTTCAGTTATTTGAGCGTAAAAGACTAACAACACATAGACAGTACATTCAAACTTTTACCTTTATAGTTCATACACAACGCCGACTACTACCTACAGGTCATTGGACTCTCTCAGCTGACGTTTTCTTAGAGAAATTAATTTCTTACATGCGTAAATTAATACGAGTTTTAAAAAAAGGTACTTAATTTTTTACTTTTATCGTTACAAATCGATAGTGTTCCATGTACCGGATCGACCCTCGTCGGGATTAAAACGATCAAAATTTAGCGGTGTATATTAATGTAATTATGTTTTTTTGTAAGTACTGATATTATTATGACGAGCTTACAGTTTGTATATAGGGGTAATAATCTCAGAAGAATTTCTGAAAATTATTTCACGGATATGTACCTAGCTGTATTATACCTGAGTGTTATCTACACTAATATAATAAAGAGGTAATAGTACATTATGATATAAGTGTGTAATGTTAGTAATAACCGTCGAGGCGTTATTTAGACCCGAGCCATGGCGAGGGTCTTAAAAGAGCCGAGAACGGTAATCATTAATTACTCACGTGTATCATACGACGTTTTTCAATACACTTGTTAATAAAATAACTGTAAAACTACTTTTGTGGCGGTAAAAATCTGTTTGCATAACCGCGCCCATTTTGTTTTCTCGTGGGGGACGACCTGCGCCCGTCCTAATACGATAAATGTCATAAAATGATGGCGGTGGAGAGGTTGAACAATAAGGTTTTTAACCACATTATAACACTAGTGCATAATGATAATCAAAATGTCACAGTTTGGTAACAAGTGCCATTATATACCTAAGTGCAGTGCAATAAGAGTCACTTTATGAGCAAGTGTATTGAAAAGTTTGTTTTTTTGTTTGTAGGAGGTAATCTCTGGAAGTAAAGGTCCGATTGCAAACATTTTTTCACCGATAGAAAGCTACTTTATTCCTGAGTGACATAGGCTATATTATATGTACACGGGCGAAGCTGCGGGCAAAAACTAGCGAGAAATAAAAAAACAATTTAGATGACACTATCCGTACCACGGTAATCAAAGTACCTTACATCTTCTTCTTCTTCTTCTTTCGGGTCGATCTGACTCTATGGTTCGACCAATATTTAGCCACCGCTCAGTGCGTTATATTAAAACGCCTTGCAGCCTCATGGGGTATCTACATAAGGCCTGTTTACAAACGCCCTCCCTTCAGAGAATTTACATAACATGATTCCGAAAACCAAACAGGGATACGAAAATCCTTTAGCTCACCTCAGGGCTAATAGGAAATGAGAAAATTAATTAAGTGGGGACAAACACAACCAATAAATGTGACTGTTTATTTAGGCGCCACGCCGAAACGAATTCGCGGCGCGTCTGTGTTTACCTTTATATGTATGCAGATAATAGTATGTGTTTTTGAAGATCCTAATTTGATTTTATGTTTAATTGAATTAGGGATTGGTGCTTGAATTTGTATGGTAATAGGCGCCTTTATCGGTAACTAGCTTTTGCCCACGGCTTCACCCCCGCGTATATAATATACAAGGTGTAACTATAATGTTTTCTCAGTAGATAAAACAAAACAACCTTCCACAAAAATTTTTTTCAGGAAACAAAAAAAAAAAAACGGCCTCTCCATACAACCTATCCAATCAAGTTTTGTATGGTGAGGTTGATTTTTTTTCCGTTTCTCAGTTTCGTCTACCGAGCAAGCCTTTAAAGTTTGCGGAGGGCTGTCCCTTACACCTTTATAGCCTATGTCGCTAAGGAATAAATCAGCTTTCTATCAGTGAAATAGTAGATTATGTGACTAATAAAGCAGTGCCTTTATGTTGCGGGCGGCATGTTAAATTCCGAATGGAACGAAGGTTGCTTTTATGTTCTTATAACTCCCGAGCATTGCGAGGTTGTAAAATTGCTTTGTTTATACGTGTAGTCGATGACTGACTGAACGAAAAGGGGAAGGGGATGTATCGAACTAAACTGATGATGAAGCCGAAAGGTAAATTAATGTAATCGCACCGTGTTTGGGATTATTGGAACCGTTATGAGATGCACTTTGGCTATAAGGTATTTGAGTTTGGCTGATGGGTACTTATTAGTGGTGGTACCATAACTAAAAAGTATAAAATAAAAAGACTTTTTACAAAAAAAATATTACTTTAATTTTGGAAGTCGGTGTTTCTATAATAGTTTTGTCTCTTCGTTATTCCAAAATTAAGTTATTTTGTACTTTACAGTGTTTTTTTTTTTAATATTTGAGTCGGTTATATATTTTTTTTGTAAAAGTTTTTTTAACTATAAACATTTTTAAAAACTGTTATATAAAAATGTTTTCATTACTCATACTCTGAAAGTAGGTCTGAAGTTGCCTGTGGAGCGGGCTGAAAAGTATCACACTTTTCAGCCCTAGGGAGTTTTACTTTCAACTAACAGCTGTCAAATTATTTTAAAAAAAAGCTAGGTCTAACTTCTTGTATTCGTAATGAAAAGCACAATGCTTACCTCGGGGTTAAAGTTACTTATTTAGTCCCTCGAATTAGCGACAACTCCTTCTCGGGACGAAATAAGTAACTTTCACCCCTAGTGTAACAATGTATTATTTCAAACTTGCTTCGAAGTTTGAAAGTACAACGGGCCCGGTTCGAAATTTGAACTTGTTCTTACAGTTCGAATACCGCCTTGACCGTCCTGTCCTTTACGCGAGCTGCTGTAACCAGCTACCGCAGTAGACCGCAGCCAATCGTGCTGTGTTCACTTTTTGTTGTTTTTAACTAATAATTAATTTTATACTTATTTTTGTTCTTCTTGTAAATAATATTAAATTTATTTTTGTTAAAATATTAAAGTTGAAAGGAAATCGTTTGTCTTGGTATGGTCATGTAAAGAGGAGAGATGAAGCGCATGTTGCTAAAAGAGTTATGAATTTACATGTGGATGGATGGAGAGGGAGAGGAAGGCCAAAGAAAAGATGGATGGATGGTGTGAGAAGTGATATGAATGAAAAGGGAGTTAGTGATAGCGTGACGAGTGATAGGACAGAATGGAAGAAAAAAACGTGTTGCGCAGACCCCAAATAAAACGGGATAAGGGCAGGAAGATGATGATGATTTTTGTTAAAATATTCACCACTATGATTTTGTTTGAGTAAGTGGAATACGTATACTCAGAATTCATTATTATTGTATGAGGTAAGTATATATATTCTTGAAGAGACATTGATTCCTAAGACATACTTAGGCCTTTGTCATAGAAATCTATGCCTCTTAGAATTCCAGGCTTCACTGTTTTTAATTTTAGCCTTACTCTGTACTGTTCTACATCTTACCATTTAAAACTATTTTGTATGGCTGTGATAAATAAAATATATTACGAAAAAAAAAAATAGAGTTTGCTTCCACGTTTTTCCCCTAATTCCCCGAAATTAGCTAAAAAATTAAGTTAATTTCTTAAACAACGGTTCGCACATAAAACCTCGTGAGTCTGCATAGTATATACATCTAATTGCCGCCATTAGCATTCTCTCTAATGCGAGCCTTAAGCTCCGACGCTGGTCGTAATTGGACGACTCATAAAGGGGACGGAGGGACCGGAAAAGGGGACGAAAAACGGGCGAGGGGGCCGTCGGGGCGCGGGGGGACCAGGGAAATGTTATGGAAATGACGCACCGCCATTTCCACGTTTTTGTATTTGATTATCCTTTCAAGACAATATTTTGCAGGGTCCGGATATTAATGAAGGCAATTTATGCGACACAGAGCGTGGGCGCCGGGTTTTATTTAAATAACTTTTTTTTTTTATTTTTTTTTTTGTTTAAAGCCGAGGGTTTTCGGGGCGACTGCCTTTTATAATTGGAGCGGTCTCTGCGTACGTTTTTTTTTTTTGTTTCTGAGGGCTTATGAGCAAGAGTTATGTTTTGAGGTTAGAATAGGCGGGATCCCAGCGCTTTGTTTTTGTTTATACTTTTATTTCTCTATGGGGATTATCACACGTACGATATTAAACGAGAGGGAACCAGTGAGTAACGCTTGGAACAATGTAATGAAAAATGTTTTTTCCTGGTATCCTTTTTGTTTTACTGGTTCAGGTGTTTAGGTACTTATTACCTACCTTGGTAGTAAATAAATATTGTAAAGGACAAGTCTTTTAAGGACAAGTATTACAATATTTCTAATTATAGAGAGAGAATATATATTCAATATGTAACATTAAATGCGCAAAACCTCAGACACCCCAAATGATTTTTAATTCAATTGACCTAATTTATTGAGATTTTTTTTTAAGGTTTTATGTGCTGTTTTAATTCGTATCTGCATTGAAATAAAAACAATTACTATCCCTTTTATGAGAAAATTTTATTGGACTGCAACCATTTGTGTTTGTTTAGCTATTTGGGCGCGTTTGCGCACGTGATGGCTTGACCTATTAATAAATAGACAGGGCAACATTTTTAATGAAGGTTTTTTTTTGAAAAATTTAACCTGTATTAAAAAGTGGTTCAATAAATTCTGCTCGTTATTCTGAAAAAATTTTGAGGTTTTGCGCATTTAATATTATACGTTGTATAGAATGTAGGGATAATTTTAGAAACGATCATCCAATGGCCTTTTTTTCTTTTTTTTTGTCGACGGGGATAATCATCTTATGACAAAACCCGTTCTTGGGTGGAGCGGGAGATAGTGTCAGACTCTTACTGTTGTCTTACATACCGGGGCTCGAGTTTCCTTTCGGATAACCTCGGCCCCAGTAGGCAATAGCCTGATATTTTGACATTTTAATTCATTTAACCCCAAGCGAACGCCGGCGTTCGCGCATCCATTGTCTTTCCATTGTGTCTCTAATTATCACGATATAGATACGACGATATATTATAACATTGTCACATTATACAGGACTGTCTTGGGCTTAAATGCTTTTCATTTCGCTTCTTTTTTAAAAACTTTGTCCCATAGTAGGAATAAAATTACTCTTGTATAGAGGATGCGTTCACATACGTGTAAACTCACTTACATTATGCCAACAAAACGCTTCTAACAATACATTTACACATAACACAATGGAGGAAACATAAATTAGACTCTTATCGAAGGGACTGCCTCACTATGGCCGAAGACTAACGTATGTGGAAAAGGGAGATGGGGTATTATTTTGCCCGGCAGTGGGACATACACACATTATAATAAATTTTCTCTCCTTTAGCTTATGAGCTCTTTCTTATATCTCGTTAATATGGTATAGATTAGGTAATTAATGAATATGTAGGTAGTAATAGCAAATTAATTAATTGCAGTTTGATTCTTAATTTTCCACAGACTACTCAGTACAAAGTATAGTAAACACTAATAAAAAAAAACATAGAGTTGTGCCTTATGCCTACGTTACAGGCGAACCGATGTTTCTCTTTATAATAAATATGTAACATAGGTTCCTAACAGAACGATATTAGTGGTCCTGGGTTTTTAGTCAGTAAAAGTCTGACACTATCTCCCGCTTCGCCCAACATCGGGGGATGTCATTGGATGATTTTCCTACTTTACAAAAAAAATCCAACTGAAGCGATTTATAGATAAAAAAATAACCTACGAAAACATACGTACGATTTTATCCTTACCTAAATGAATTAATTAAACCCCAAGCGAACGCCGGCGTTAGCTCTCTCATGGTATTTCCATTGTGTCTCTAATTACGGTATTCGTAAGGCTAGAAACTAAACTTCATAATCTTTGAACGACACAATCCACTAGAAAATCTTGACATCCCTAAACCGAATCGCGATCCGATCTAGTTAGGCTACACATGTTCAGCAATCCAGTACAATTAGCGTATCGTATTGGTCTGGATTCGATGCCCGACGGGGCCGATTACTGCGCGATGTCGTTAGTTCCTAGGCACGACGCTAGGGGGCGCATCGATGCGTATGCCTGCCTGCACTTTCGCTTTCGATGTTATGTTGATAATGACGGGAGGAATGTCGAGTGATCGAATCTGACACGAGACTGGGCTTTGAGAATTGGGACCTGGTCTGTTTTGAACTAAACAACGTGTAACGTGTACCATAAATCGGATACCGAATCGATTTCGACGAATATTTTTTTTGTATTTATACTAAAATATTCGGGAATCATTTTATTTTTCCTACATTATTACCAAGTAAGAAGAATCGCCAAACTTAAGTGGCAATGGAAAGGGTAGGCTCGCAGAACAGATAGCTATACTTACTCAATGTACATAATTATGAGTATGTCAAACTTTCACTTTCATAATTAAGAGACAACTCAAAACCACTTCAGAATCTCTCAAGTGAAACAAATAGCACTATTATCTGCCCACTGAACTCTCCCGTGAACTTCAAGCCCTTGTCAACAACAACATCAGTCTACAAACTTTTCAGTCGTTTGAGCGTGGACGAATAACCAATATACACGCTCACACACTCATACAAATTTTCACTTTTATAATTAAGAGAGACAAAATTTAAGTTTCAACTTTCAGAATCTCTCTAGTGAAACACTATAATCTATTTACCTAGTGACCTTAAAAGAGAGATACAGATCAAGTTTCAAAAGTAACCAGTATACACACTCACATACTCGTATGTACAAACATTCACTTTTATAATTAAGAGAGATACAGTTCAAGTTTCAACCCAAAACTTTCAGAATCTCTCTAGTGAAACACAAACCACTATTATCTGCTAGTCTACAGTGAACTCTCCCGTGAACTTCAAGCCCTTGTCAACAACAATATCAGTTTATAAACCCTTCAGATGTTTGAGCGTGAAGGAGCAACCAACACTTACACACAAATACATACCTACAAACTTTCACTTTAATAATTAAGAGAGATACAGTTCAAGTTTCAACTCGAAAATTTCTGAATGTCACCAGTGAATCACTATTATCTACTCACTGAACTCTCACATGAACTTTAAACTCTTGTAAACAAAACTATTAGTCTACAAACCTTTCAGTTGTTTGAGCGTGAAGGACTAACCAACACATATACACAAATACGTACATACAAACTTTTAATTTAATCATAAAGACAGATACAGTTCACACAATGAAACAACTCAAAACACTTTTCAGAATCTCCGCAGTGAAACACAAAAAAGCTATACTCTACTTACAAAGTGAACTTTAAAAGAGATCAAATACAGATCAACTTTCAACTCCAAACTCTTTTTAGAATCTCCCCAGTGAAACACAAACCACTATTATCTGTTAGTGTTCACTGAACTCTCACGTGAACTTCAAGCCCTTGTCAACAGCACTATCAGTCTACACTTCCCCGATACATTTCCCGCCTACCGCCATCGCGGATTTTTTAGACTCATATCCCAATTACATTTGCCGGGATCGAAGCCGGGACCGTTAGCCAGAAGCGATAACGAGTGACGCTGATCTGTGACGATACTTGTTTCATGCGAGAGATTGGAGAGATACATAGAATTTTATATTTTAGTGCAGGCTGAAGTTACTCGTAGTTATGCAGCGTTGGATATTGGAACAAGCCGTTTCTTTTAAGGTCCCAGTCATCCAATGACTTCTTTTGCTCGGGGCGGAGCGTATCAGACTTTTACTGACAAAATCCACAACTATGTTCCTTTTTTGCCTTTTTACCCTGCTTGGCCCATACGGCTTACATTCTTGAGACGCGCGTGAAATCAAACGCACCGTCGATGACTAGGGCTCGGTGCTGATGGTGCGACGGCGAGCAACACAGTGCTCGCCGTCCGCAAGCCCGCTACGTCTTTTCAGTTTCCCTTTCGGCATAAAACCCATTGCCCCGGCAGGTTTCGGCCCTGCTCGACCACTATGGTTCAGTTGACATCTCTTTGAGGCGAGCGTGGAAAACTACGCGTCATCGACGGCTCGGGCTCGGTGCGGACGCTAGACGATCGGACGGCGAGCTACCGATTGCTTGTCTTCCGTAAGCCTAATAAACTGCCGGCTATAGGCATATGTTTTGTAGATATGCTTGTTTTACGTAATTTAAAGCACTGAGAATCACACACAAGAATGTCAACATATGTGGGCCACATACATATTGTTAGACTAATAGTCGATGATTATGTGCATCCCTAATGGCGTTGCGCATGATCGTCCCCGCACTGGCATCTTTGACATTCGAATATGGAATTGCGCGCCCTTTTCACCGTGTTTATACTTTTTGAATAGTTTGGAGTTGTAATAAGTTAAAATAAAGATTATCTCTATTAAAATGTTGCCATTCTTAATTAAAAAAAAGGAAATAAAGATGTAAGCTGTCTTGAATCGACATGTATCATGATCCTATACATGATCTAGTAATGAAAAGCAATTGATTGTTTGTTTGAAAGGTCAATGTACTTTATTCCATGGTTATCTGGTGCTTTCTATAGTTTTGAGCCGAAACAATTCCCGGAATCGTATCCTCTTGGAATTTAGTAGATAGATACACTCGGGTTATCCAATAACTTACTTGTGGGTGTAATATTTGTGCGTTTATTTAGTTTCTCGATTGAATTTCTGAGAAATAGATCGGCAAAGCAACTACGATGCGAGATTGTCTTTAGATATGCGTAAACCAAAAGTTTTATGGTCTATTTTTTCTGCACATGTGTTTGGCACCTAACTTGAAAACCTTGCCTACGCACAGGTGCGTAAGCAAGGTTTTGTGGACGACGAGCAATGAGGAGCTTGCCCTCCGGTGAGGAATCACTAGACGTAGACAGCGCGTAATATTCCACGCGCACCTCAAAGAGATGTCAACAAAATCATAAGGACCCATCAGAGCTGATGTCAGCTAGGGCTATGCAGAATTTCTGGAAAGTATACCCAAGGTCCTAGAACACAAAAGTCAACTAAAGGAACACAGGTGGATTTCAGTCAATAAAAGTCTGACAAGTCTTTTTTCTCCACCCTGGAGCGGGCACAAGTCAGTAGATGAGTCCCGCCTCACAAAAAAAAACACACCTGGAGCTGGTTATATCTATACCCAGCATAATAAAGTTACCTCGTATCCTATCAATTTGGAAACCGCCTTGATTGACCAAATTACAGACTATCATGTTAGTACGCCTCGACAGATCAAGCATAAATTGAGCATCATATGCACTACTATATCTCTGTGTAAAGATTTCAAGCAATAACACTGGAAAACAAAGAGAACCCTTCGTTCTCATAAACAATCACTGTATAAAAGATGGTTTTCATGCAGTTTTCTACCTACGAGCCGCAGTCCAGTTCGTAGGTACTATACAGAGGTACTACGTAACCGACGAAAGCCACTGGGCTGTCGAGCGCTACCAAATCCCTCTGCTTAAAATTGTGCACCATACCTTTTTATATACAAAGCCCACCATCTGCCCTCACACCTCACCAACGAAAATAGGCCTTATAACAAAGAACAAAAGGTCCATTTGTAATTAACAAAAAACAGCGTCAACATTCACAAAAAATATACAATAGAAACTTGACTCTATACTCTAAACGCCAAAGACCATTTTTGCGGTACCGAGATTTAGAATGAGACTGAGAAAATTCGCATTATGTAATAAAAACATTTATTTTGTCCGTTTCCGAGTAAATAGGACTCCTCTTCCCCTTATATACAGTGATTTAGTGCGCGCGAGATTGTTTTGATAACTCCTTTCATATTTCGCTCGGCGGAGCGTTATCTTAGTAGGAAAATGTGAATATTACGCTGTTTTAAAAATGTCTGACCTTTTTTTTTAATTCGCTTCCGCATGCACAACACGTTCCTTTTCTTGGCATTCGGTGTTAGTTTAAAAAACAAAGCAATATGGCGCCTTTGTGTAAAGAGCGTTCCATTTTTAAATTTAATTTTCAAATGGAACGCTGAAAGAAATGTTATTATTCAAATTCTTGTTCCTAAAATGTCGGTTGGCGATGGGACACGCCAATTCGTTGGATTATCTTTTAACAATATCATGAATTTGTACTGTATTAAATGGCTATTGAAATGCTACAATAAACGTAGACGGATCTTTTTGGAGTGGTACCAGTTTTTGCAACCTGCAGCTGCCGTATTTATTTGTGCGAATGATTGTTCGGGTACCCCTTTCATTCTTGACGACAATGTCGAAAACACGTCGGGGAACCCGTTTGGTGATCTGCAGCTCAAAGTTTGCATTCCGCCGTACCTGTGCGCTGCAGAAGCCCTCTTCCGAAAAACCTGTTCCATTCAAACTTTATTGGTAGCTTAATAAAATGATTTTATCCGTTTTTTAGAATCCGGTTTTTGCATGATTGCATTAGCTGCGTTTTGCACGGAGCTCGGTCGAAATGAGCGAATTAGACTGGGGAGCGTTTGAATTGCCAATTGTGATCCCGATATCGGTATAATAGCGTATATAAAAGAGCATAAGTCATTTTGTAGCGTTTTTGTGTGGCCTTTAAAACGTGTTCGTTAAAACGGATGCCTATTGGATGTTTTTTTTTATTACTGAAAGGGTTTTGTATTTTTGTGACAGAAGGAGCTGGAATTACGTACTTAGTAACGATGATAAAACTCAATGTTGTACCTTTATATATTTTTTTAAATAAAATTGAATAACGAAACTCTCGATACATTTAACTAATTTATTTAAATCTGATTTTACGCGTTTTCGTAGAAGTGAAAATGCAATCAGTTTCAAACATTTTGGGATTTTAGTTGATTGTTTTTTGTTGAATTCCATACTATCACATGGAGTTTTATGAACTTAATTCCGCTTTCCATCACCACGATTGTTGCCTAGCCTAACCCGGTAATGGATTAAAAAAAACAATAGTAAAATATTTTTGATAACGTTCTTTAGATTAGGATTGTTTTTTATCTAAAGGTATTATTTTTCAATATTAGGAAGTAGTAGAGATTTTAGCAGGTTGTTTTTTCGTGTGAAGTTAAGTGGCTTTTTTAATTGTTCGCCTTTTTTTTCGAGTTAAGTTTGAAGTTCAGTGGCTTTTTAAATTATTCGCTAACTGATATTGTGATGTAAAATTGGTATAGTTTTGTATCTCAAGTGTCTACACAACTGGGCAATTTTGTGGAATTATTGAAATTTAGATGCGATCTCGGCAAAATGGAGCTGGGAAGTTTACTGCAGTGTTGACTACCTCAGCGAAGCTTGCCAAGAAGGCTCAGTATATTTACTGCCAAGTACTACAAAAACATTAGTATGTGTTACATCTGCATTCTAATGATAAACAAAGCTACTGTGTTCATTAGAAGCTTATAAACAAAGCCAAAAAAAACTATATTAAAAAAAAATAGGAAAAAGCAACAAACTACTACGTATAGTTAGTTACTTATTTTTAAATGTGATTAAAATGATTTTGATTTGTCAAATGTCCAATCCGCTTAATATTTTAAATTTCAATAGGTTTTTCTCATTTCCTTACATATTCATTCTTATTTTTCAAGTTGTTATTTTTTTAGGAAAACGTTCCTCTGATGATGACATAATAAATCAATTATTAGATTTTATTATAATAACATATTTTATAAGCTCGAATTGTTACTAACCATTAGGTACAGATCATTGTTATCTGACAAAATAAATTATTATTATGTAGGTTATCTGACAAAATAAATTATTATTAGGTATCTTTTTATTAAAATGCAAAACAGAAAAAAATAGACGAAAGTAAGGCAGTGCAGATATAAAACAGACCTTTTTCCGTACATTATAATATGCGTATGAAAGTACAAGTATATTGAATGGGGTTCAATTTAGTCTGCTTAATGCAGATACTTGATTAGCATATAGATTAGTGGTGGGCCGACGGTTTTCGTATTTGTAGATACTACGCTTCGTTTTTTTTTTTTGGTTGATATTGTATTATCATATTTATGTGTATAGTCTGTAATGGCTTAAAGAACACTAACGCCACGAACTTACCTAAACCTAACCTATTTTTTAACCTATCGAATAGTGTAATTAGAGACACAATAGAAAGACAAGAGAGCGAACGCCGGCGTTTGCTTGGGGTTTAATAAATTAATATTAGAACTGGCTTATTGGTCCAGAGGCCCTGACTGCCATGCCAAAGGTCGTGGTTTCGATTCCCATTCAAGATAAATATATATGGTGAACACGATCATTACTTCTGTGTCTGTGTGTAATTTATCTATTTTTTCTGGCTGTAGAATGTTTAGAAGTATGTAAGTAAGTATGTTTGTCAGTTGTCTAGTACTCACAGTACTAGGTCTGCTTAGTTTGGGACTACCTAGATAAGCTATCTAACAATAGCAGCTGTTGTGAAATTTTTTAAAGACTTTAAATATGAAATAATATAGTTTTTAAAAATTATGACTATAACACATCGTCGCTTTCATCGCAGCGTTGTTCACCGTAGACGCGGGCTCGCGGACGGCGAGTCATGGGTAGCTCGCTGTCCGATCGTCTGGTAATGGACCGAGTCCAAGACGTCGACAGCGCGCACTGATCCCGCGCGCCTCAAGGAGTTGTCAGCAGCAGGAGGGGCCCAGCTGGGTCGAAGCCTACTGGGGACAGGGTTGTCCGAAAGGGAGCTCGTGCCCCGGTATGAAGGCTAGAAGGAACGGGGTGGGGTTTTTAGTCAGTAAGAGTCTGACACTATCTGCTGCTCCACCCAAGAGCGGGTTTTGTCATACGATGATTTTCCCCATCGCAAAAAAAAAAAAATCGCAGCGTTGTTGTATTGGCGCACCATGCCTTTACAAGACATAACAACCTTATCTACACTAACATTATAAATAGGTAGAGCTGTTCTTTTTTGGTGTGTAGGAGGTAGTCTCTGAAAGTACTGGTCAGCTTGCTAACATTTTTTCACCGATAGAACGTGGCTTTATTTCTGAGTGACATAGGCTATATTTTATGTACGCGGGCGAAGTCGCGGAGAAAAGCTTTTAACAAATAATCAGCTACATTGTAGTGGTGACACCAAATAAGCTCATTAAGATCACACTAATCTCTAAAACGAAAACTGTTTACAGAGCTTACAACTCGAAAGCTTTCTCTAATAAGCTTTCATATAAAACTGCTGAAAATTTCAAAAGTAACTTACATAACATTATGACATTGTCTACAAACTTTACAAATGTTTATGATATGAATTTTAATATTTACGGCACTTATTTCGTAGTTTATGAAAAAAGTTCTTACAGAGAGATTAAAAAAATGGCGCTAACAAAACTGTCTGCTTCCTTTGACCATAAATTATTTTAAACGTTTTTTATTCACACACTCCGCATGCAAAATTTGATATCATCTTCCCATTCAATCTTTTCAATAATACCTTTACAATCATTCAAAGTACAAAGCAAATTTTCAACCGAATTAAACGGGTTGAGTAAGTAAATACATACAAAACAAACGGCTGGTTCCCTTGCAAAGATTGTCCAGTATATACTTTACATAGGGAGGTGACGGGACAAAGGGTAGCACCCTTCGCTTGAGCTCAATTCTGCAGCAAGATAGCTGCAACCTATTTACTCCAACCATATAGTTGCAACGATTTTAAAACCAGTTTCCTTTGCACAACACATTATAAAAACTGGCTGGCAAACTACAACCAAACTTTTTTGGCATCTCATTTTGAAATCTGCAAACGATTTTAGTCTTTATTCCTTTCAAGTTAAAACTTAAGAGTTTCTTTTTTGTTAGGTGGTCGATATTAGTGGTCATTGTGGACAAGTAAATATGTTTTCTTAAATTTAGAGTGGGGATGCGAATCGATAAAGGATTGCGAGCACCGATCGAATTCAGTTCACTTCTGGCTGTCGATCGATAAGTTCGCTTGCAAAATTACTTCAAAATGTAACAGTGATTAAGTAACATGGCGATAAAAAAATGCTTCAAAAAGTCAATGTTTAGATCTAAATCCAGTGCAGTCCAAAAATGAAAGCATTTAGCCATTAAATCCAAAATCAAAACTTCACTGCAATACCGAACCATCTAAAGAAGAAAATAGCATGATCCAGCTAGAATTCAAATCTCTACAAAAATACCAAAAAGTTCGACTCAGACGATCCACGCGGAAACAGACCAGACCACAGGTAAAAATTAAAAAGAAAAATCAATTGTTTATTTATCTTTTGAAAGTAGACGCACGCCATACGGTCGACGCGCACTCTACGCAAAATGACAACAATTGCTTGACAATTGTTGTTGTGTACCCCGAGCCATTGATGCGCGTTTTTTTACTTTCTTTACTTACACCGTTTGTGAAGGCTGCGTCAATTTCATTTATTTATTAGATAATTTCTGCTTTTGTTTCCCCGTCTGTTCTTCTGTCTAGTGTTATTTTTACTTTGTGAACTATTTAGTTTAGGCTTTTTATGTCAAGATTACTTTAAAATTTAGCAGATCAAGCTTTAGAAGATTTAGAAAGAGGTCTAAAGGAATTCAAAAAAAAGGGTGACAAATTTTATCTTACTTAACCCTTCAGATACCGTCAATTAGAGACACAATAGTAAGACAATAGATGCGCGGCCACCGGTGGTCGCTTGGGGATTCATGAATTAAAAATCCTAAATCGAGTTTCATGACTTTGGGCTCAACGTGATGGTTCTACAACTAAAAAGAAAAATTGAGTACAGACAATCTTATCTGTGCCCAATTGAAATTAATCAAAATTAACTATCATTGTGAACATCAGGCCCTGGGGCTGAGCAAAGGGTACGATTCCCGCCCGGGCCTATATTTGTAAGTCCGTCAGTATTATTTGTTCAGGGTTCCAGTGTTAACATGCCAATGTGAGACTAGGCTGTTTATACACCCCTGATGCTATGTGAGAAATATTAAACAGGTCTTACATTACGTAGGCAGACTTTGTACCTTTATAAGTGTAGTCTGAATCGGAAATTAGTGAAAAAAGCTAAGAAAAATTAACACTTTTGTGAGTGACAGTAGTATTTTTTCACTTTTTTCTATACTTACATATTTAAAAAAAAAAATATCAAAAACTTACCTACTCATTATAACAAAAACGCCATCATTATATTTCTTTCCCTTTTTACAAGTGTTACAAAAGTTCTAACCACGCGAAATAACAACTCCAAAATCCGAGATGATTTATCAGCCATCTTCTTTTTCAGTGCAAACCAATACATCTGCAAACGAAAACAGTTTCAACGCGTGGCCATTACAAGCCAAAAACAAAACAGAATACGGCGGGAATTTCAAAAATGGAACAATAACCTCTAACTCGGCCACGGACGCCGTTCGGTTAAAAAGAAAAAAATCGACCAATATTTACTCACGATCGGATGGCCGACACTTCGCTGGCGAATTCTTTCACCGATATCGATACAGGTATGAGTATCGACTGGAATCGATATGGAGAGAATCGATTGCTGTTTTAATGATTGGATGTTGAACTTTGGTAAATAGTTTTTAATTGTATTTGATTATTGTGTTAAGAGCTTGTTTTGTCATGATAAAGGAACGTTGTGTGAAAACTAGTGAATATTATCGGTAAAAAGTAGATTCTGGTCTGTTAAAGATAATTTTTTGGAAATTTTTTTAATCACCCAGACTCTTTACAAAACTTTTTTTTTAGAAAAATACGCACTATGCCAAACTTTTTCTATGGTTTTAAAGTGATGAGACAGGCTCTTAGTAAGTTAAAGATCATCGAAAAATTGTACTTCACTGTTACTTCCAAAAAACATAAAGAAATAACGACATTATGACTGTTAACCAAATCCAATAATTTATGAAATTTTATTTTGGATAAACATGAAATGGTGATACCAAATGATTTTCAGTTCAAAACTGGTTTAAAAGTACCTAACTATGGAATGTTGATAATTTTGATTGAGGTCATCCAATTTTCATTTGTAATACTGTAAAATATATAATGATTCCGGTACACAATTAACCGATTTTCAGTAAAAGGGTTTTCGTGAACTGTCGTTACATAATACAAGTTTGAATATTGTTGAAACTTAATATCTGAATATTTTGTAAGCGAACTAAGTTAAAAACTAATGTACTGTATACTAATACTAAATGAATTGCGAGTATCTTCTGGCATTTGAATAATATTCGGTTTAAAAACTTACTCCCAATTTCTGAATTGAAAGTTTGAGGTTACGAGCACGTCAAACTGTATCGCAGAATGTTGTCAAGTTTGATTGACTAGTTCCAATCTTAAATTAATAATTCAGAAACCAGGAGTGAATATTGGCGTTAAAATGTCATAAAAAGTAGTCTGCAGGCAATTCTAATAATTTCAATTCAAATTTTGCGGTTCTGTAAGTGATTATTTTACAAAAATCATTACAAGGCAGACAAAAAGAATTATTATTTTAAAATAATAGGTCATTCTGAAAATTCCCTAAAAATTCGCTTCTAACTTTGACATCACGTAGTAAGTTACTCCCAATTTCTGAATTGAGAAGTTGAGGTTAAGAGCGTGTCAAGCTGTATCGCAGAGTATTGTCAAGTTTGTTTGACTAGTTCCCATCTTAAATTAATAATTCAGAAACCGGGAGTGAATATTTGCATTAAAACTGTCATAAAATTAAATCCGCAGCCAATTTTCATTTTCTATCTAAATTTTGTAGTTCTGTAAGTGATTATTTTACAAAATCATTACCAAAAGAATTATTATTTTAAAATAATAGGTCATTCTGAAAATTCCCTAAAAATTCGCTTCTAACTTTGACATCACATTTTTTTCATCAAATCATTTCAAATTCTATCAAAAAGGTTGTTCTGCATAAAATACCGAAATTGGCTAGAACATTATGTGTTAATTCTGTTTCAAATATGTAACCTCGTTGGTTCCAATGGTTCTTAATTTTAAAAATTTCAAAATTTTACAGAATAATCTAAGTTTTACGTTGTATGTCAATCAAATATTATTTTTATGGAAACAATGACAGATTATTAATTAAATTACAATCATTCGAATCATCCTCGAAATTATACTAACTGCATATAGGAATTCGTGAAACTAAATTCATTGATTTAGAGAGATCTAACATATAAAAATATTCTTGTTAAAATAACTTGCAAAATCTACCGGACCTACAATATTTTTATAAAACTATTTCAAATCTACACAGCTACTAACAAAATCCTAAAAAATATAGTTTTGGTCAACGTTTGGTCAAAAAGCAGCTGACGCACTACAAACAGAAGTCTTTTACCGATATTGATTTCAACAAACACAAAGTCGATACACAATCAATACCAAACGTTTACTTTCTCTAGTCTAAAACCACAAACTATCGATTTTCAGTTCGATTTTTAAAAACTAACAGATGTGAGGACATTTTGTTTGCTATTGTCAAATTAGTTTAATTTTAGAACATCAGCTGCTGGTGTCATATTTTTTTAAAAGGCCTGCTTCTAAACTATTTGTTCCTGTTTGTTCTCGTTTTAAATTATATCGAAACTTAATTTTTCTTTCATATTGAAATAATTTGTATCTTGAGTCTGCATTTTATAGAACTATGTGTAGTGTTAGTTGTTTTTTCTAACTGTGCTAGTTGTTTTTTCAACGCAATAAAACAACAATTTTTAGTCCGCAATTATTGGTACCAGTTACATCAAAATTTTAAAATTGTATTAAATTCAAAAAAAAAAACAACAAAATAGAGTGAACTCATTTTATAAACCTTTTTGATGTGCCTTATTTTCTATGCTTACCTAGTGATTAAATTAGTAATCACAACTATTCAATACACATAAAATATATGTAGTAGTATGATACTACTAGTAGGTATCACACTTCACAACATACCTACACATTAGAAGCACAATCACACACACACCCCCAAACTAATAGCATCTTTCAAGAATTAAATCTGTATTCTTATCTTCTAAGTAATCTAGTTTATACTAAGTTATTATAATTATGTGTCCTGTAATACACATACATTAATAAAATAATAGACCTTACAAACCTGTAGTTTATAGACATCTAAACTGTAATTTTGTCTTCTGTGTAATCTAATTAATATTTAATGACTACTGCCCACACTGTCCTCTCAAAAAATGACGATCTTCTTATTTTTTAAGACCTGCTTACAGGGTTGCCAACCACACTTTATAATAACGTATCTTACTTTATTTTTGGTAAATATACTTTATACTTTTGCATAAAAATAAAGTATATAAAACTAATTCTATTTTCAATCTTCACTGTGATGCATAAAATGAAACACTAATATGAATATACGAGTTGAAACACGAAGACGTTCTACCAATTCAAATTAAAAAAAGGTTGAATTGGAATCAAGTTGCATGTTTATTTAAATTGAAATTTGGAGTATAAAAATAGCTTCCAATAATATTAAGGATAATGTAGGTAGACATTTGTAAGTTTCCCAAATTTTTATGTTGTTCTAGTGGAACTTCTTTTTCTTCATTAAAAAATGTGATTCGTTCTTTTTCTCAAAAAAAAAAAACAGTTGGCAACCCTATCTGCTTACATCAAGATCTACATTTTTAAACCTTTTACATTATCTATGATCTTTTTCTACATTTCAAATTTTATTTCGCGCATTCACTTTAGGATTTCACCTTCAGTTAACCTGATATTGTGAAGATCCTAAATGATTTTAAGCTTGCTTGCTGAAAATGATTTAGTTATTAAGTCTCCATAACATCTACCTACCTCTTACCGATAAGCTTATGACTTTGTATCTGCTCATCTACATTGTAAGATTTCATTGTGTATCTGTAAGTTAACGTATGTACTTTTGGAATAATATTCTGATTGTTTGATCTATTTACATAAACAGTTTCCGCAAACAATACAATATTATGTAATAATTTTTCGTGTCAAATAATAAACGTGTGTAACCTACCAGTGTTTTGGTCATTTCTCTACATTTTTCATTTCCCCCTCATAATCTAATTTCATTTCGCACCCAAAAACAATAACATTCTAATTTCAAATGATATCGCTCGCATAACAAATTCATTTAGAACTGTGAAGAGCACGTGATTACACGAAAACAAAACACGTATGGTGCGGCCGCCATCTTGGATTCGCGAGGCGTCACAGTTTTTGTTAAAAAAGGCCTAAGTACGCGACCATTCTACATACATATTATGCGAGCAGCAGCGGTGATTAAGTACTGGATTTTTGCAAACAAAAATACACCTTAGAACCTTCGAAATGTAGTTGAAATTCGTGTGAAAGGTTTCGTTTTTTTTTGTCATGCCGCAAGGGATCGAGGAGCATTTAGCCGGCCCACCCTCGCGTTTGCGATTTCTTACAGTGCAATATATTATTAATATATGTGGGGTCCTGCGGAGAAAAATGGCGAGCTTGTGAAGTGAAACTGGGTGTTTTATAGTCGGCCTGGCGTACTTAATGGGGTGGATTATAAAATTGTCTGCGCACCCACTTTTATGTAGTAAAGATATGGTTTGAATGCGCGCGAATTATTTTTGGACGTTTATCGTGTTTTTAATAAAGAGTGGGAGAGCACCAAGGTAATGCGAGTTCTGTCAGAGCTTTATTTATTATGTAAGTAATGTTTTTTGGCTTGGATACTTAGTCTTTTAACCCTTCAGATACCGTCAATTAGAGACACAATAGTAAGACAATAGATGCGCGGCCACCGGTGGTCGCTTGGGGATTCATGAATTAAGCCGTGTCTTTGTATGAATAGTCAATTTGTTTACTATTAGAAAATGAATGTACATTTTTCAATGTTTTTGTAGGCAGCTAATGTCTCAAATGAACCTTCTCGCCAAGCTTCGCTGAGGTAGTCAACCCTACAATAAAATTCTCAGCTCTATTTAACCGTGATCGCGTCTGATTGAATGAGTCTACATATTGTTCAGCTGCACCGACACTTGAGATTCAAAACTACCCCAATTTTTACATCACAATATCCACTAGGAATCATTTTGCAAATAATGAACTTCTCTCGAAGATATGCCACCAAAAACTTCTTTATCAGGGCTTTCTTTTTTAGTCAGGGCTGTAGGATTGTTCAAAAGGTCGAAAGGCCACTGAAGGAACACAGGAGGGTTTTGGTCAGTGAAACTCTGATATAAGAGGTCGGGAGAAGTTATTTGATGATTAATACCTCCACAGAAAAGGGAAATGTGCATTGTGTACCTACTTATTTCAGAGAAAATAGACAATGTCATGTTAGATCATGTCCTAAATTTAGGTAATTTATGACATGATATTTAAGCTTACTTTTTGGGTTAAAAAATCTCGAATAAATATTTTCCATAACATATTATTTTAATATATTTTTACATGAAATAGGTATAAGAAATAACTTTTAAAAGAATTTAGCCAAAAGCATCATTCCTTAAAGTTCTGAACTGCAATTGCTTGCAACTATTTTTGGTACATTGGGTCGTATTGCATATTGTCTATCGACCTAAATTTAGGTTGGACCTTACGAGGGATATCGTGATAGGAAGTAAGAAAATAAAAATCACACTAAAGATTAATATTGAACAACTTTTATTACAATAAAATTCTTAAAAACAAATAATATTTGACACAAGAACAAAACTTAAAACTAGAGTTAAAATATGAATTAGAACATGGATTTTTGGTAGTGGGAAATTATTGATGGATGGGGTTCTAAACTGGATCGAGAGGGTGTGTCAGTCTTACTGATTAAAACTCGTTTTCCCTTTGTCACGGGTTTACTTTTCATTAATTCCTCATGGCCCCAAGCGGGTATCTTTCCTGCTACAGTTTTGCTGATATAAAACAGAGGTCAGCAAAAACGCGTGAGTGACGCGCGTGGATTTTAGTTATTAATAAACTAACACTCCCTCTAGCTCTACCTAGAGCGGGAAGAGGTATTTGATGACGACTGCAAAAAAAAAAGCTTTTTTTCTTTCAGAGACACCAACGATTTTAAAGTAGATAGATAGATAGATAAATTCTTTATTGTACACCAAAAATAAAAATTACATAAGAAACTTAAAATTAATAGGGTGTCACAATGGGCGGTCTTATCGCTAAAAATGTAATAACTGCAACGAGCCTTTTAAAAAAAATATCTAAATATTATATCCATACATCAAATAACCATTCTTTCACATATCTTCATCCGCCATACATCATTTGTATAAATTAAAGGGTTATGCACGAAATAGCGACACCTATTCATATAACCCAGGTTTATTTCCGTTATGTGCCGAATAAGGCCTTTATGTCCCAAATAAAGGACGTTTATTTTCGTTTCGGACTGCTTTAAGCTATAAAAATGGTGGGCAAGCTTAATTTGAATGCGTAAGAAATAAATCCGTTTTTTGTTTTTATTCAAACACCCTGTATTGTGGGTTTATGGTACGTGATACAATTATAGGGGCCGTTACAAAAGAAGTAGGCTTTTAATGTTTTTAGGTTAGAAGGGAGGAGGGAAAGGAGGAGGGGGGGGGAGTAAAAAATAATAGGATTTGTACTTTGTTTCAAAATTTTTATTTTGTAAGCTTTATTCAAATATTCATATTAATACTGTATGACCCCGATGATTTTCGAAGACATGTGACATTCACCAACCCGCACTGGGCTCGCGAGGAGGCCTGAGTCCCAGCAGTGGGAACATTAAAAGGGCTGATGATGATGATAATGACTGCATGACCCCGGCAAATGTAGTTCTGCCATAAAAAAAAAAATATCAAAGAAAAATATGTATTATGGATCCAGAATCTGATTCTGGATCACCAAGTAGTGCAAATTTTCACCAGTGCCAGACTGACAGAACCCGTGCTTGACTGCGATCCCATCTTTCCTTTTTTTTTCCTTGTTTTTCCATCAATCTTCTATACTTATAATAAATCTGTAGAGAGGTCAATTCTGTACATGAAATATATTTCCAAAATAACTATCAGGGGGTGATTAGTGATCGATACTGATGCTAAAAATGCAAACAGTAAAATTTTTGTCTGTCTGTCTGTCTGTCTGTCTGTCTGTCTGTCTGTCTGTCTGTCTGTCTGTATGTTCTTTATAGAAACAAAAACTACTTGATGGATTTTAACGAAACTTGGTACAATCATTCTTCATACTCCTGGGCAGGTTATAGTATACTTTTCATCATGCTACGATCAATAGGAGCAGAGCAGTGAAGGAAAATGTTGGGGAAACGGGAGAAATTACTCCATTGTTTATGCTTCCGTCGCGTTTGCAGCCTTAATGGTTAAAGCTTAATTTAATATTAAAGCAAAATTATATAAAAAATGTCCCACGACAGCATATGTCTATCTTTTATGGTTAACTCACAATAACACGTGTAACTCCCGATAGCTTAGCAGTTCTGAGCTTTCTGTTTATTTTTGTCTACTCTTACGTTTATAACACTGAATGTCGCTGGCATAAGCAACAGGATCCGCGTACGAAGTCGCTGGCAGAAGCTAGTTATTAATAAATTTATTAAGAATAAATTTCTTAATATTTGATTACAATCTAGCCTAACAGACTAATAAGTGATTTAAATCTAACTTATTTTTATACGGTTTTGTTTAAACTAAGAATAGCGATCCCACCTGATGATAAACAGTGATGCAATCGTTGATGATAAGACGCGCTAGTTTATTAACTGCCGCACTCAGAGACGTCATTTTACTTTAATGTCAATTATAGCAAAACCTAAGGTACTTAACATCATAAAGATATAGACTATTATTTAATGACAAAATTAGTAAATCAGAGATTAGCGTTAATGGGCGTCTCTGAGTGCGGTAGTAAGAGCCTGTTCACTCTAGCCTTGAAGAAACTGAAACTATATAAAATCATTATTCTAATCGGAGTTGATTAGGATAATGATTTTATATAGTTTCAGTTGACATTTTTAATTTAAAAGTAATTACCTATACCTATATAATAACGTTTAATAATGACATTTCCTAGAGCCTTCATCTAGCTAGAAAAAAAATCTAAAATTATTTTCTGAGCGTTATGTTCCTGCAAGCTAAATTGCTATTAGTAGCTCCAGGCTTTGTTTGCTTCCAAGAATAATAAACGCCAGTTTAATAGAGTCGATGCTCTATTAAACTCTCATGACTCGTGTTTATTAAACTTATTTAATTTAACCTATGTAGGTTTTTTTTTCGCGATGGGAACATCATCCAATGACATCCCTGCTCTTGGGTGTATCGGGAGAGTGTCAGACTTTTACTGACTAAAAACCCACTCTTGTTCCTTGACTAACTGACGTGCGGCTCATATACATTTTGGTTAAGTGAACTTGGGAAGTAGGTACCAACTTAGTACGTATGACTGAGGTACCTATGTTATTATGTTCGAATCGTCGTCGTCAATCGTTGTGTGTGATGTGTTGTGTGTCGTGTTGTGTGTCGTGTTGTGTGTTGTATTGTGGGTTGCGTTGTGTGTTGTGTTGTTTGTTGTGTCGTTGTAATGGGATCTTAATAGAAATTTTGAGGTAAGTAGAGAGATTTTCAAACGCTATTCGATTGTTAAAATTTGTCAAATTCTTGGCTTCAAATATCACAGGACAGACTCTTGATTTTTTTATTACTATGTGGAAGTTTAGTAAGATATCTACTAATGATGACGTTTCCATATTTAAATTCCTATCAAATCGGGCGTAGCGTACGAAACTTATTACGTTGCATGAAATATTCTATTATGATTAATCTACAACCTAGTGCAGTAAAAAACCACAAAATATGTCGATATACCCGAAGTACTAAAACCGAAAATGCTCTCGGCATATTCATTTTCATTTTACACTGACATGACATGCTATTTTCAGCCTACCTTCGTAATATAATTCCTCTAAAATTGTATAAACAATTTTCAGTGCGCCCTCGGCATACATAAAATAGACGAGGATTATACATAAGCCCAAATAAAAGTATATAATAAAAGAAAGCTGACAGGAAAAAAATACTTTAAATAGTGTGAAATAAAGTTGAATTTTGTTTGAAAGGCATAATAGACACCCTCATCTATTACTAGTAGTGGGGTGTCTCTATTCGCGGGAAAAGGGGGTACTCGGGGGTACTATTTTATAAATAATGAATGTACACAATATTTAATTTATTCGTAAATATATTTCGTGATTGGTTTGAACGTTTATATAAAATTATAAAAGAGGGGTGGGGTTAAAAATAAATTATTTACCGATGTAACAATTTTGTAGTTTTCCGGATCAAATAGAACTCTGTTTAATTATTCACGTTAATGATTCTGTAATTACGTGCTTATGATAATCGCTGTTTGTGATAGCGTATGTTTGTTGAAGAGGCGTACATACCTGCCTAATATATATATGTATCTATATATAATAAATATATGTAATATGTGTATGTGTATATGTATATGTGTGTATGTGTGTATGTATGTGTGTATGTATATATGTATATATATATGTATGTATGTATGTCCTTAGATGCCTGAAAATAAAGGATTTTTTTTTTTTTTTTTTTATTATTATATATATCTATAATCTAGCTCTCTACGTGTCTACCTTAGTACCTAAGTGTTTTATTTATTCATATATTTAGGTAAGCGAACTATTTTGGCACTCTCATCTGGGATTGCGATCTGAGATCAATTAATCAAAGAATCGATTTTAAAGGTCAAGAAAATCGAATTTTGAAATCAGCTTTATCTAAATTTTTATATATCTATCTATCTATCTATCTTGACAATTGATTGATTATCGTCAACATCGAGCATGGTTTAAAAGTTTGTTGCTTCATCTAACACAATTTAACGCGATGTTGCAATGGAGATGCCTGAAAACTCTGTTGGCATTTGGTAATTCTGTGATTTATTCGAATATTTCATAAAACTTATTCCAGAAAATACACGTTTTTTTAAACCCTTAATTCAAATCTTGATTAAAACCAGGCCTATTTTATATTTTTTTTAATTTTTGAGTACATGATAAGGGTCAAAGTTCATTCAAAATAGCAGATTTTCAGATTTCTTTTCTGGATGAAGCCTAGATAATATCCACAATATATCCATGTCCAATCTAATAAAAAATGTGTAATAACGTCATAATCGCGTAAAAGCGGTTGAATAAAAAACTATGAAAATATCGAATTGCAAGCCTTAAAAGCTTTGTTTTTTATTATTGATAGGCATTGCGTTTAACAACCATCTCACCTGATGGTAAGCGATGATGTGGGTGATGATGGAGCACGCTTGTCTAGAACCTATTCACTCTTGACTTAAAGACCCCCAAGTTGTAGCTATCAGGAAACACAGACTTCGGCAGGGAATTCCACTCCTTGGCTGTACGCACAATAAATGTGTTAAAACAAGCTTGAAATCAAGATAAGGATTTTTTCCTTAGATTGTAGTTAGTGCCACTTACATGTAATTTCACCAGTACGAGCACATTGCTCTTGAACACAGGAATGCCATAAGTTGTCGATAAAAAGTGAACTTGCCAATGATTCATTTTGCTTAAAGAATCGATGGGATAGTACGGCAGCAAATTGATGAATGCCAATATCGACTTTACTTTTTTCTATCAGTCACTTACCCACGGCAGGCTCTAAGACACGGGCTTGCAGGCGAAGAGCAAGAGGTAACTCGCCGTCCACCCGTTCGTTAAGGATCAGGCCCGAGCCCACGGCACGAAGTGTTCCACGCGCGCCTCAAAGAGATATCAGCAAAACTGAAGGGGCCTAGTAGGTACTGTCTGACTGTCCGGTAACCGTCCGGACCGAGCCCAAGTCATCGACGGTGCAAACTGTTCCCGCGCGCCTCCAGGCTGTTGTCAGCAACCGTATTGGCCCAGCTGGGTCGAAGTCTACTGGGGCTTGGGTCTGTTTCCGAAAGGAAGGCTCGGCCCCGGTATGAAAAACAAGATGCAACGGGGTGGTTTTTTTTAGTCAGTAAGAATCTGTCACTATTAATCCCGGTCCGCCCAAGAGCGGGGGATGTCGCTATCGCTAAATATGATGATGATAAACACGCTATACGCTATTTTGAACTTTATGTAAATGAATTTAAAGCTCAATGTCTATACGTGAAAACACGACTGCGCTGGCACTATAAGCTGAGGTTGATTGTAATGGTAAGAAGGTCGACTCGCGGCACAATAAGTCGTAGGTTCGATTCCCGCAATCTGTCTTTTTTTTAAGTGAATATTTTGTTTTCCTCCTGTGTTTTGGAAATTAAAAAAAAAAAAATTCAAAAAATAACATCTAAATACGTCTGTACTGAGTATGTTAGGACAGCCCTAAGAAACAAAACTCAGAGCTCATTTTATAAAAAATCCTGTTTTGTAATGCATTCAAAATAAAAGTAGGGTGAACTTCACAAGACACAATAGATGCTCACCCTACTCAAGGCTACGTACGCAATGTTCGACACTCGTTTACAACTTTAGTTCTAAATCGGCTACTCACTAAGAGATGGCGCTGTTTTCAATTCCTCTGTGTTAGAAATTCTGATTGTAAAATAGAACATTTACAAGTAACGTTAGAAAATTTCATAAAAATATGTAAAAATCACAAAAACTTAATTTGTACTTAACACTAAACAAGTTTTATTTTTCTTCTGTTTTCTAAACAATATACTTTAGTACTCCTAAGCATGTATAGATGGCGCTTGAAGCTAATCGCTACTATCGTTCAGACATTTTCGTAAAAAGTTTTAGTTGAAAGTTCTGTGCAAACTTGTATTTGTACAAAATTTATATTGGCGATACAATAAAAACTATTATTTAGTATTTGCATCTTAACATTCAATATAAACTAGCTTCTCCACTCCCAGCGGTTTTTACCGCGTCAAAATCAAAATTATTTTAATGTGCGGGACTGAGAGCATGAAATATAGCTCCGTGACTCTTTTCTTACTGTTAGATTACCGGTAAAATCAATTTATATGAATTGTACGTGCCACGGCTTTCGTTACAATGGACCCTATTTCACGGAACCCAAGCCCTATTTCGAGATAAGAGGAAGCAACCTGTAACACTTCGGCAAACTGTACAGCTTTGTGTCAATCGGCCTTCTTAGGCAGGGCACAAACGTGTGGCTTGTGCATAGAGATGTGCCGCTGCCGGCAATATTGCCGTGAAGTGGCAATATTAGTAGGAATATTGCCGGGAATATTGCCCGATGTATGAATAGTGGTGGCAATATTACCAGCAATATTCCCAAATGGTAATATGGGAATATTGCTACACGGTAAAACGGTAACGGTACATCTCTACTTGTGTCAGATACAAGCTACCTATGAATATTTGATTTCTATAGAACCAGTATCAAATCATCCACTCCCTGCGCATATGTAAACATTTTTACAAGCTTTTATTTAGTTTCACCTGTCCTGATGTTTGTCTGTATTTAAATCTTGCAAATTAAATTTGACCCACTTCCCGGTTACCGATTGAGCTAAATTTGGAATGCACGTGTAAATCAGATGACAATGCAAAATTAGCTGATTGATGATGGAACCGGAAAGTGGCTATAGGAACTTGGTAGTTAAACGGCACCACCTCATCGAGTTTGGGCTCGTATGATTCGTCTTGACGAGAATTAATTACATAGGTATACAGAGTTATAAAAGCTTGCTATGAAAAAAAAAATGATTTTAATAAAAAGCTTGTTTTGTGTCCAGTTTCTTCCATTTAACACATACTCATGACAATCAATTAGTGTTCGGTGTCGGCAACTGAAAAGTGTTTACATTTGCGCAGTGCCTTAGTCTTTTCGTAACCTTACCGGGGACGGTTGCCAGTCCAGTCAAACCGGGACAGGAGTAATTCTTACTGTGGGGCAATGTTTAAAAAAAGGATTTTACACAGACTGCCTAATTTTGTTATTTACAGCATAGTGCAGCAGCTATCCCTAACGAGTGTCAAAGTCTACAAATGACATAAATGGAGCAAAGGGTTAAATATTATTGCCCCTGAATAATTGTATGTATTTTAAACTAAAAAATTCTTTTTTTTTCCATTTACAGAATTATTTGACTAATTAGTTATCGGAATCTGCTAATAAAATTGCAACCGAACGATCATCAAAAACATTAGCAAATATTGATAATTACACTCTTTTTATATGAGGTGGGTATTTCAATTGTAAAAAACAATATAATACCTACCTATGTTCCAAATCAGTGTGTCCTACTTCAAACCAAAAATACCCCCATCCTATTCAAAAGAGTTACTGCGGTAATTGTTCGAATGAGATGGGGTATTTTCTAGGTCTAGGGGCGCTAAGGGCAATTGAACAATTTCTTTGTGATATTCAGATTCTGAAACCTGAAATACCTGTCTAGTATTTTTATGTAAAGAATCTATAAAACAAAAAATAACATAATACAAAAAAAAGTTGTATTATGAAAAACTCACAAAGTTATAAGCCAGTAGCTGTACCTGGTTGGCGACACAAAAAAGCATGGTCACCGGGCCATCCGGGCAAATGAGGGGTCGTTTTGCTTTTGCACGACATGATAGTTGTGCGCTGGCGCTAAATGCCCTCTATGATCTTTAAGTTAAGAGTGAATAGGTTACTTCTAGGCAAGCGTGTTCCATCGTCGACCACATCGTCGCTTACCATTAGGTGTGATGGTGGTTAAACGCAAGCCTATCAATAATAAAAAAATAATTAACCCTTCAGATACCGTCAATTAGAGACACAATAGTAAGACAATAAATGCGCGCCCACCGGTGGTCGCTTGGGGATTCATGAAATAAAAAAAAAAAATTATGAAAGATGAAAAATATGACATGGTGTAAAAATTATTGGAATCGATCCAGTTACTGATTCTGAACAAACTATATTTAGGTTTTCCATATACCTACTAAAAATAATGTTGTATATTACGCATCTAATGAACATTACTGACTCAGCTATTAGCGTCTATACAAAAAAGAAAAATACAACCGAATTGAGAACCTCCTCCGTTTTTTGAAGTCGGTAAAAAAATTAACAACTTATTCCAAAATAATAAATGACTTGAGGGAGCGCTTGATAGTGTTGCGAGATTGTTCTGAAGACTAGTTACCGCAGTAATGCTCGGAGCAACGGAAGTAACACAGGTAGGTTTTAGTTAGTAAAAGTCTGACACTCCCTCTGGCTTCAGACATACCCAAAGAGGTAGTTTAATGAATTCTAACCCTCCAAAAAAATTTGCCTCTTTGTTATTCAGACAAAACGTGAGCCTTGATCACATTGCTTGCATATAGTAAATTGGCGGCTTCATATTTTTCTCATCATCATTTCATCTAACAGTAATATAGGTAGTCCAGGTTTACAAGTAGATTATGACACTCATTTATAATGTTGTATTAGGGAAAGAATTTTCGTATTTTGATCATTACTTCCCGAATCCATCGGACTCCCGCAACCTTCACCAGGTCATCGGTCCACCTTGTTGGAGGCCTTTCGACGCTGCGTCTTCCAGTACGCAGTCGCCACTCCAGAACCGGATCGATCATTGTGGCGACACTTAGGGGAGGTCTATGTCCAACAGTGGACGTCTGTTGGCTGAAATGATGATGATGATGATGATGATCATTACTTCCAGAGGACAGAAATGAGCATGTTCTTACATGCTAACAATTATCGCCGACTGAAGTACAGAGGGCTGGCTTGCTCTTGGCCCAAAGAATTAGCTAAACGGTGTAATGCTGCCAGTCTTCTGGGCACGTTACTGGCGTGACAGTGATGGTAAGTATATCGACCAAGTGTATTTTGTTTTATCAATTTACACATATTCGTGGTTAGGTTAGATATAAATACTTGCAGTTAGTTAATATTTAACTAATTTATAGATATATACTTATACAGGGTTATTTGTAAAACACTGGCAACCTCTCGAGACTATGTTAGTAACATCATATAATCCCTCGAATAATCCCGCAGTCCAAAGAACAAATATGTAGGAACTATTTTATTTTTTAACTAAAAGACCTATGTAAGTTATAGGGTTCCATGTATAGAGGGCACCATGTAGATGAAAGAGAGACCTATGTATATAATAAAGAGACTCATGTAGATAACAGAGGAACCTATTTAGATAATAGAGGGACCTATGTAGATAATAGAGGGATCTATGAAGATAATAGAGGGACTAAGTAGATAATAGAGGGACTAAGTAGATAATAGAGGGACCCATGTAGATAATAAGATACTCACTTAGATAATAGAGGGACCTATTTACATAACAGAGGGACCTATTTAGATAATAGTGGGACCTATGTAGATAATAGAGGGATCTATGAAGATAATAGAGGGACCTATTTACATAACAGAGGGACCTATTTAGATAATAGAGGGACCCATGTAGATAATAAGATACTCACTTAGATAATAGAGGGACCTATTTACATAACAGAGGGACCTATTTAGATAATAGTGGGACCTATGTAGATAATAGAGGGATCTATGAAGATAATAGAGGGACCAATAAAGATAATAGAGGGACCAAGTCAATAATAGAAGAACCTATGTGGATAATAAGATATTCATGTTGATAAAATAGAGGGTCCCAAGTAGATAATAGGGGTTTCCGTGTAGATAATAGAAGGACCCGTGTAGATAATAGAAAAACCCATGTAGATATTAGAGGGACCCATACAGATAATAGAGTGTCCCGTGTAGATCATAGGAACCGCGCCATAACACTAATTTCAAGTCGTTTGTGGTGCGGGTGCCGACTCATCATTTGGAGACCTTCCTCAAAGGAGAGTTTTGGCCGAAAGGAGTTGTGTATCGACGATTTCGTGGAAGGATACTGACCTCGCAGCGGAACACGACGCCGTCACTTCGTGTGCAATCGTTTAATTAATAAGTAGATTTTATTTATATGTATTAGTTTATTATTTTTAAGATTATTTTATGTATAGTGTTTATGGGCCATAGTAGCCTGAAATAAAGAATTATTATTATTATTCCATTTATTAGTTAGTATGTACATATTATCTACATTTTTAAATATTTCTTAAGTAAAACACATTAAAAAAAAACATTTAAAAATATAAAAAATAGTAGCCCACCGGCATCGGGAACAGGGTCCAAGCTACCGGTGGTCAGGGCTCCTGAGAGAGGAATCTCCTAACGATGCGCGCCGTGTCCAGGAGTACTGCTTTCTGGATCAGGCCCTTGATCCAGCTGCCTAACGAGAGCCTCCTAAGATGTTGTTCGAGGCTCTTAGCTATTAAGCCATTGGCCGTTACGACTATCGGCACAATGATTGCTCTATCCACTTCCCACATGTCGACAACCTCGCGAGCTAAGTCAAGATACTTGATCTGCTTGTCTTTCTCAGCTTTCACGAGGTTCTCGTCATGAGGGACCGCTATATCAACAATCATTGCGCGACGCTCTAGTCGATCTATCACCACTATATCAGGTTTTATTTATTATTATTATTATTATAGGGGTCTCAAGGAAGATAAGTAAGGTAAGCACTTTGCCGTCAATCTATACTTTACCAAGTTTGTTTTTTTGTTTTTTTTTTTGTTTGTAGGAGGTAATCTCTGGAATTACTGGTCCGATTGCTAAAATTCTTTACCAATAGAAAGTTACTTTATTCCTGAGTGAAATAGAATATACTTTATGTACGCGGGTGAAGCTGCGGGCAAAAGCTAGTTATCAATAAATTCAGACTGTAGGCTGCTATTGGAAATGCCTTCCTTTCTCTTCGGGGCATTAAGAGGGTCCTTCTCCACTCGCTTATCGTAAACATCGAAAATGGTTTAAAAGCTTGTTACTTCATTTAATGCAATCCAACGCGATGTTTGACGAAAAGGCAACGCAAAAAAAGAGAGATAACGCCTGGAAACTCTGTTAGTATTCGGTAATTCCGAGATTTACTCGAAAATTTCACAAAACTTGCTCCAGCTTGTTTTTTTTAAACCCTTAAAAGTTTTTGGAAAAAGTTGTCGTCATTTAGAATCTTAATAAAATTTGAAAGGTCTCTAGAGGATTACTTTTTTGACTTTTTAATTTTTAGGCAAATTATGAAGTGTCAAAGTTCATACAAAATAGGACATTTTCAGAGGTTTTTACTGGATTAGTTTTACACAAATTTAGAAATTGGTTTCTTTAGAAACCTAGATAATATCCACAAGATACTGTGTTTCCAAAATATCTAATGAAAAGTGTGTAATAACGTCATAACCAGTTATGAGCGGTTGTATGAAAAACAGTGAAAATGTGAGTCGTGATGCACCACCTTAAGGCGTAGTGTTACCAATGTTCTTCAATTCTTTATGTTTTTCTACTTGTAGTCTTACTTGCATTTTTTCTTCTTTCCAATAAATATGAAGTCGTTTAAATACTTCCGGTTGTTTTATAAGATCGAAAAGGTTGTTTGCATAAAGAAGGACACTATCAGTCCTGTTACCGTTCATCATTAAGAGGGTATTTTCCACTCACCTATCGTCGACATTGAAAATGGTTTAAAAGCTTGTTACTTCATCTAACGCAATCCAACGCGATGTTTGACGAAAAGGCAACGCAAAAAAAGAGAGATAACGCCTGAAAACTCTGTTAGTATTCGGTAATTGCAAGATTTACTTGAATATTTCACAAAACTTGCTCCAGGAAATAGCTGTTTTTTTAAACCCTTAAAAGTTATTGAAATAACTTGTAGTTTATAGAATCTTAATCAAATTTGCAAGGCTTCTATATTTTTACTTTTTTGTTTTTTTTTAATTTTTAGGCAAATTATGAATTGTGAAATTTCATACAAAATAGAAGATTTTCAGAGGATTTTCAGGAGGGATTAGTTTAACACAAATTTAGAAATTGATTTCAATAGAAGCCTAGATAATATCCACAAGATACTGTGTTTCCAAAATATCTAATGAAAAAGGTGTAATAACGTCATAATCGGTTATGAGCAGTTGTATGAAAAACAGTGAAAATGTGTGTCGATTTCAACTCTTAGATAAATCTACATCAACTTGTGCCTAAATGGTTTTGACGGCTATTACCTAAATTATTCATTTAATGTTGTACACAACGTACATAAATGAACAGTTACACACAAATAACACACAAGTTGTTACACAACATAATCTGACCTTTATAGGGCTCAGCTAAACTAAACTACAATAACTGTAACACACCAATTGTCAATATTGGTCCTCAATATCTACAGAAGCAAACAACTGTGTTTACGTCTGTTGCCATAATAAAAATATCAGGAAAACATTTTTCGCTACCGGCTTCAGCACGTAACCGCGGGATTCTTTAAAAAAAGAACACTGGACGCGTTGCCATGGCTACGCTTGGCGCCAATACAATAACATTTAATTCATTAAGAGCGTATCCGCGTATCGTGTGGAGCCCACAACAAAGGGCACTATAGTCGTATATCTTTACTTATTTAAAAACTACCTTCGCACACAACTGTTGGAAGCTTATCCCCCCTCCCTATCAAATTATTGGGATGAATAGCTATAGCTATATTAATTAACTCAGAGACTAGTTCAATAGGTGAGATAAAAAATCCAGTCTAAAAAGTTAGCCCAAAATCTATCAAAAGTTAAAATAACTACATCCTTTGTTTCAAAAAACTACGCATACTTTTCATATTCATCCGAATAGGCAATTAGCAGTCAGTAGGTTGGCGCGCGGAATTATGAAAGACCACGATTAATCAGCGTCAACGTACATACGCTTTGTTCCACAGCTCTATTTACTATGTACATAGCGGTGACATCTCATTATATACCGCGACTATGTGCACCTACCCGCCGATCACCTATCTAGGAAGTTTGCACGCAAAAATCTAGCGCTAGGTGCTTGCCCCCCGCACACACGCACGCCGCGCCGCCGCACGCCGCTAAAACATAGCGCTGCGAGTGAGACTGCGTGCTAGAAAAAGACAGCCATAAAAAACTCCCCGTGGTGTGAGGTGCTGCCCCCAAAAAAAGCACCAAAAACGCAATCTGCGCAACTTCCCCGCGCAGAATCGTTAACGACTCCGGCTCTCTTTATCGTACACGCCGTGCCTCCTATATTTCTATTTTTTCTCCGTCAAACATTAGACGTAAGACGATTTCCATTCAATACAAAAACTAACCCTATCCCCTCACAGCACAGTCGAAATTCGCAGCGCGAAAACGTGGCGTATATTTAGCACGCCAGCCGCTAGACGCACACACCCGCACCGGAACAGAAATAACGATCGCATTTTTGACCGAAAAGGACGGACAGATGGCTGAAAAGAGAAGAAAAAAATGACGACCATTTTGCTTTGCGCACCTACGAGGCGACCGAGGTGAGCTTTATGTATGCTCTTTTTTTCGAGAAAAAAACCCAACCAAAACAAATGCACGTGGTCGGGTGTTATGACCGAACTCGTGAAAAATTCTGCCGCCCGCTAAGAGATGCCGTTACGGGCGCGATTTTTTCCGCTCGCCATTTAGTTATGAAAAAAATTACTCGGTGGCGCTTTCGTCGCCCGGTTTAACACGATGGGGCTTCAGCGGCGACGGGTTACTTTTGATTTTTGGTAACTGATGGCTGTCGTAGGGTTACGTATTGACACGGTCATGTTTTATTGAGCTGGAAGTATTGGCTTGTGAACCGTATTAGGTTTCGGTTAAAGAAATTGATCGACAAAAATAGATAGGTAATGAAAAGTGTTATGGATTTTTTTGATTTGAACGTTGCTCAACTTATTTTTAAGTTTATACCTTATCTTGCTTTTGTCTTTTGACGAAAACTATTGTAATTTTAGCATTCTATCTAAATGGAATTTGTAAACCTACTTTATAGACCGATTAAGTTAGTAGGTGCCTATATATGTAGACATAAATCTCTCTACAGGTTCCATTTATGTAATAAGCTTTCGAAGTATAGTACAATATTTGTAACTGCGAAGAGTTTAGCAAACCTAGTAATAACTTTTAATGATATATCAAGCGTTCAATCGAGATCTAGTTTTCTAGAAAATTACCGCTTTCGCAGAGATAATATGAGGTAAAATGCGGTGCGTGGATAAAATTTTGAAGCGATTTAACTTAGCGTCATGCTGGATCAGCTTATGTGGACCCGACGGGAGGCAAAAACTTTTGTAGTTTCGTGTCATCCAATTTGAGGAAGTCAGAAAAGCAACCACTTATTTTTAAATTACTCTATTTATAAGATCTTCTATAATTTTCTACTTGTAGACTAATCCCAGCCTCTAGTGCGCTGTCAGATGGTGAATTTAAGATTTGAGACTCCAGATCAATGAGAAAAGAAGACTCTCTGGATGTTTTTAAGAGAAAAATTAAATAGTACTTTCTTTTACCATTCATAATCTTATTTATAAAATTCTCTGTCATAGTATTTGTAACTAATGGATTTTTAAAGTCCTCTGAAGCGACTTGACAACGAAAGATGTCCACTGTTGGACATATGCCTCTCCAATGTCGTAAACACTAAGCCATAACCGTAAGCACTAAGTTTATTTACATCAAGCTGCATAATAATATTGCAATTTCAATCCTTCAAACTTATCCTAAAAGCAAAGCTCTACTTTGCTATTTATTTATACCGTTTAAGGGTAATAAAACAGCTTTTTTTTATTAAACCATTTATTTAAACTTTCAGGACTTATACTTATTACTACATGACTTTACACCAGTTTAAAATAATAGAAAGCAAATTGAAATGTTACCTTGTCTGATGGCTTGTGCCGTTTTCAAATATTTGTATTTATAAATCTGGTCCTACGAAGATGAATGAGAGCTATTTATAAACGAATTTAATTTAAATTGACTTGTTAAAAGCCTAATACAATCTATCTTATACGTACCATTATCGGAGATGACTAAAACGATGTGCCACTTAAATAGAGATCTTTATGAATAGCTAACTCATAATATGATTTGAAAGAGTGTCTATGGAGTTTCTTGCACGTTCTTCTCCATAGAGATCTACGTTTTGGAACGTGCAATTTAGCTTCACTTTTTTTGGACTGACCGACATTTGACTATTCAAAAGTGCCTGTAAATGGTATATTTGAAATAAATGCTTTTGATTTAGCTCTAATAGATAGATAGAAGTATTCTAATATTCTTATTAAGAGCCGCAGGTCGCAGATAAATAACATTTTGTGGATACCAGCCCGGCGCTATGTCGACTTTGCTGCCCCGTAACAGCAGTTTCATTTTTATATGAAGAAAAATCAGTACCTGTTCAAGATTTTTTTTTCCAGACCCTTATTTTAGGTGGGAAAATCATCCAATGACATTCCCTGCTCTTGGGCGGAGAGGGAGATAGTGTAAGACTTTTAATGACTTAAAACCCCTTTTGAAAAACAAGCTTTATTATTTTAGGTAACTTTCAAATATTTCCGGGACGTAATCTCGTAGATATTACACTTTTTAAATCGTTAGTTAGGGTTAGGTAGATTCATTTTTTTTTTCTCGGGCTTACTAATTTACATAATGTTTTAATTTTTACTCAGCGGTTGTGTAGTCAATTTTAATTAAATATTTTTTCATGGGGTTCTTTTTTTTATTTTAAAAGTTTAAAATTAGTGCATTTAATCTTACCTTAAATGTTTTTAGCCTAACTTTCATATATTAAATTATTCTTGTAAGCATTACAACTGGATTTAGTTAATTTAGTTGGTAGAACTTTATTTGTTAGACTGGCCTGTTGGTCTAGTGGTTAGTGACCCTGACTGCTATGCCGGAGGTCGTGGGTTCGATTCCCACCCAGTACAAATGTTTGTGTGATGAGCATAATCATTTGTTCTGTGTCTGGGTGTAATTTATCTATAATATGTATGTATTTAGAAATATATAAGTATGTTTATCAGTTGTCTAGTACCCATAACACAAGCTCTGCTTAGCTTGGGACTAGACGGCGTTGTGTGATAGTTGTGGAATATTATATATACTTATATTTTATTATTAGAACCAATGTAAAATGATCTGATGGGGCTGACATATCCTGATAAAAAAATCTAAATAAAAGCATAATAAAAAAAATATGAGCAAGAGTTACTAGATTTTTGACTTTTTCTCCCTCAATACAAATGGAATGTTGAATTATATTTTGTTATGTTTTAAGATTATTTTGTTGAGTTAATATGATTTATTTATTGTAATGTGTAAACTGTCCCATGATTTTTTATAAGCGTCACAGGCCCCATTAAACAGTGACGTCACATTTATTATGTGCATTGTGCATCCTTATTTTGTAACTGTATAAATTTCAATGAACTCCTTTCACTACATTTGAAAAGTTGGTAACTTAATATTGAACGGATATAATATATTTTTTTTTTTTATTTGCAATTTTGTGAAAATTAACTTTTTGATAATAATGGAAAAAATATTGAGTGAAAATAAAAATATTGTATTTCACATAGGCCTACATGGGCACTGTAGCGTTAAAAAAAAGAAAATCACCACTTGTACACGTATAATTTTGCATTTTAAAAAAAAACATCATAGAAAAAATTATAAAAGGAAATAAAAAAATTCGGCGACTTTAAATATATAAAAATAGGGTCTAAGTAAGGTGGCGAGATGGATATATAAAAAAAAATAAAAATTTATAATTTGGAAGTTGTGCCTATAGGTGCGGGATTGCAATCACGGGACCTCAGGCGCGGACTCGTAAACTATCAAAGAAATCAGTTCATTCCGCAACCTTTTTACACGAATTGCTGTGATTATACATATAAAACAGATAGCGTAAAAAAAACTACTCAAATATTACTTGCTACTGCTATAGAATAAGGAAAAATAGGGATCATGAAAACTTCACGTGGAGTGACGTCACGATGTCCACCGGGGTTTTCTCTTGTATCGTCATGCGCTAGTTGGCGCACGCATTTATGAATTGCAGTGGGCTGTACTGTCCACTTCTGTGAATTTCTATGTCTATATCCAGAAAGCTCCAAGAATACTCCAAGAATGTTCCAAGAATACTCGAAGAACCGATTGACAAATAATCTATCGTGAGAAGAAAAGGAAAATTATCACTATGAGACACGAAACTGAACCTTCAAAGCAGCCAAAACTTAAAATATTTAAAATACATACCGGTTCTTTATATTGACTATCACTTATCGGTTTTTTATTTACTACCGAGTTTCACCAAACATTTCGCAGTTAGATCATTACTTATAATCACATTTCCTTTTTAATTCGTGTTCATCAAGCACTTTTTCTCAGAAAATTTCGTCGCCGAATGACAAATAAAATTTTTCCTTGTCAAACCTCCAAATTTTCCTATTCTAAGTTCAAATCAAAAAAAATAATATTAGAAAAAGGTAAACTAACGCGAACGAAAAAGTTTTTATTTAGCTAAACGAATTAAGCAACATGATAATGCTGCAGCACTTATAAAACGTCAGAAGCTAGTGCACGGTTCCAAATTGGTTGTTTCCTATGGAGAAGAACTGAGACTGACTGGAGTGAATTGATACTAGAGCCTAATAGTACTTATACTTTATCAATCATGTTTTTAAGTCACATGTAAAAAAGAGCTACGAGGTGCAAACGGTCACAAATCTAACGCCCCCCTCTCTCTCCCCCATTTCTGTTGACCATGTTCACAAAACGTAACCTAATAACTCTGTAAGTCCTGCCCTCAGCACCGAAGCGTAAGCAGAAGCGAAGCGCTGGTGAAGGCGAAGCATAGAAGGAATGCTTACAGGTCTCCAATGATGCTTCGTTTAGCAGTTGCAGCTTAAGGACTCGCAGATGAACCTGGACCTGAAATGTTATTGTAAAAACTTTTAATTTCAATTGATTTAGACCGATTTTATTATTGGGCTTGACTACTATGCCGGAGGTCCTACGTTTGATTACCTAAGCCAATGTTTGAGTAGTAAGCTCGATCACTTGTTCTGTGTCTGGGTGCAATTTATCAATAATATGTATGTATTTAAAAATTTATAAGCACTTTTATCAGTTATCTAGTAATCATAGCACAAGCTCTGCTTAGTTAGGTATTAGATAAAGTTGTATGAAAGTTATGGAATATTATATTTTTTATCCAGTTTAATAAAACATGTATAAATTATATAAATAAAATATAATCAAAGATTAATAATTATAATATCCCAGTGGTAACGACCCAGACTTCAAACTCAGCCAGGCGCATTTTGTGTAATTTATTTCATCACCACAGCTCTCAAAACGGTAAAAGAAAACATCGTAAGGAAACCGGCATGTCCAAAACCAAAAATTCGAAGACATGTGATATCCACCAACTCGCACTAGGCTCGCGTGGTGGATCAAGGCTCATTCCCTCTCCTAGAGAGAAGGCCTGAGTCCCAACAGTGGGAACATTATAAGGCCGACTATGCTATAATAATAACAATAATAATAATATTCCACAACTATCACACGACGCCGTCTAGTCCAAAGCTAAGCAGAGCTTGTGTTATGGGTACTAGACCACTGATAAACTTACTTATATATTTCTAAATACATACATATTATAGATAAATTACACCCAGACACAGAACAAATGAAATCATCACACAAACATTTGTCCTGGATGGGAATCAAACCCACGACCACCGGCTTAGCAGTCAGGGTCACTAACCACTAGACCAACAGGCCTGTCAATGCCTGCAATTTTATTATAATATAAGGTACTTTAATGATTACACCTTCAGAAAAGGGCTAACATTCCACGACTAACAAACAAACACACAAATTTAATCGACAACCCACGCGTTTTCACTAGTCACAGAAAAGAAAACAAATGTTTTATTATGGTTTCAGTACAGACCTTGTTTCTCTCGTTTTGGTTGTGCACGGATATGGCGCAGACACCAATATTCTCTGAAAATAAACAAATAAAACGCCGGTTTAGAATGAACGGAGCGACGGGTGATCTAATAAAAATATCTGGTTATATCACTATGACTACGACGGTAGACTTTTTGGTGATTTTAGTAGAAATGATTTATGGTAGAAATGGTGTTTTTTTTTTCGATGGGCAAAAATCATCTTATGACAACCCCCGCTCTTGGGTGGAGCGGGAGATAGTGTCAGACTCTTACTGACTAAAACCCCACCCCATTCCTTCTAGCCTCTTCATACCGGGGCTCGAGTTTCCTTTCGGATTACCCTGGCCCCAGTAGGCAGAAATGGTGTTTGATTATTATTTTTGTAAGTTTTCATTGAGACTCCCCGCTGAATGCGACAAGGCATTCTTTACCAGTCAACATGCGCCTATTGCGCCAGATAACTGTGGAAAAGTACATTGACCTTTTCCTAATATCTCTGCGTAGGTACCCGAAAAACAAACAATGAACTGCTTTCATTACTAGATCATGTAAAGGATCACGATACATGTCGATTCAAGACAACTTTAAGTCTTTTTTTCCATTTTTGAAATTAAGAATGTCAACAACAGACTTACAGTAACTTACATAATTTTCCATAATTACATAATTGTCTTATAGTAACTTACATAATTTTCCAGATCCATCAAGTGGGATCCCACGCAGATGCGTCGCAACCTTCATCTTTCAGGCTCCGCTGGATAGATACAGTGTTTCTTTTTAACTGAAAATATATAAGGCAGATATTGAATAAAAGAAAAATAAAGTATAGTTACTTACGAACAAATCAGTACAATAAGATTAATATTTCACAACTATCACACAACGCCGTCTAGTCCCAAGATAAGCAGAGCTTGTGTTATGAGTACTAGACAACTGATAAACATACTTATATATAAATATATACATATTATAGATAAATTACACCCAGACACAGAACAAATGATTATGCTTATCACACAAACATTTGTCCTGGGTGGGAATCGAAACCACGACCTCCGGCAGTCAGGGTCACTAACCACTAGACCAACAGGCCAGTCGAAAAGGAGTTTTAAGTGGATTTTTTTTTTTTCATTTCTTGCAACACAAAATTACTTAGGTGGACTTAATGCCTTAGGCATTTTTTACCTGTCCGCCTAGACTGATAGAGAAACAACATGGCTGGCACATAAAAATATTATTGAGAAAAAAGGTTACAAAAGAAAAAAGAAGTAGAAATCAAGCTAGAACTACATTAAACAGACACGTGTAACACGCTTGATTTGTTCGTAGAATGACGTCGCGTGGCGTGAATCAAATGTAGCTATACAAGTCTAGATTCCATATAAGATATACGGAGTGTGTTGTAGTGCACATGTCCGCAGTGTAGACATCAATTTAAAAATAATACCCTCCCCACTTCCTAAACTCCCAACCCACTCATAACTAAATTAGTTTTACTAAAACAACAGAGAGATAATTAAAATATTAGCTATAAATAAACAACTAACAGCAAAGTATAAGTTTTTAACGATAACTTTGACTGCCAGATATAAACAGATTTATTACTCTCAGGCGGGTTTTAATTGCAAAAAACTTTTAGAATAATATTCGTAGTGTTATTAATGGAACATATATAGCGTCTGTATTCCCTGTAGGAATAAGCTGAGATATATCTATAACAAATAATCATAGTCGGCCTTATAATGTTCCCACTGCTAGGACTCAAGTCTTCTCTCTAGAAAAGAGGGTCGTAATCCATCACGCGAGCCGAATGCGGGTTAGTAGATGTCACATGTCTTAATTTTTTTTGCGTCTAGGTTGTGCCGGTTTCCTTACGATTTTTTTCTTCACCCTTTTGAAAGCAGCGGTGATGAAATTAATTATACAAAGTAAAGAGCCTGCCTGGGTTTGAACGCACGACGTAGAACTCATAAGTTCATCACCACCACTACACCCCTAATTTTTAATGACTACAAATACTTAAACAGCTTATTTAAAAAAAACTGGCAGCTGAAGAAACACAAGTGCGTTTTAGTCACTAAAAGTCTGTACACTCTCTCTGGCTCTACTCAGAGCGGGAGTAGTTATTTGATGGCTTCCACCCTCAAAGAAAAGGATGGAATCTACCAAAACCATTTCCCGCCATGACGAAAACGCAGGTTTCCTCACGATGTTTACCAAGTAAATATATCAACGAAGCTGTAAAAATTACATATAATAAACCGAAAAATATATGTACACATATCGTGATTATGTTTGCACAGATGTATTAGTTAAAGAGAGGTTCAGCGTAGTTTAGTTTATGTAAATGAATAGGTAACTATTGTAATAAGTTAATTCATGAATCCCCAAGCGACCACCGGTGGCCGCGCATCTATTGTCTTACTATTGTGTCTCTAATTGACGGTATCTGAAGGGTTAAAAGTAAATTTTCAAGTGATTGTTGTATGTCAATATAATAATCAATAATGAAAAGTTAAAAGGAAGGAAAAAAGGTTGTCGCTACCCAAAAATCGATCAAGTGCGAGTCGGAGTATGAACTCACTTAAGATCGATAGAGTACATTCGTACAAAAAAGTTTTTTGCATAATGACGCCCTGATTAAAATTTTGTGCTGCGTATCGTGCCCACTGAGGCGGATCCGCATTTGAACACTATACTTTTAGAAAGAAAGTGACCTAACTCATAAATCCTATAACTTAACTAGACTGCGGCTTCGATCCCGTCATCAGAAAATTATTGCAAGAGAACCTGGAATAAAAAAATATTTTAAATATACCTAAGTACATCATTTAAAAATCTATCCCGTGTGTCCATAAAAATCCGACCAGCCTTTCCAGACATCAGAAATGAAGATATCCGCAGGAGAACCAAGGTTACATAGCTCGAAGAATCGGCAAACTTAAGTGGCAATGGACAGGGTACATTGCACGCAGAACAGATGGTTGATGGGGATGAAAGGTTCTGGAGTGGCGACAGCGTTCCGGAAGATGGAGTGGTCCAATCCGATGGATGTAAGACGCACGAGACCGGTCGTTGTGGCAACGATTGGGGGAGACCTATGCCCAACAGTGGACTTTTTTTTGGCTGAAATGATGATGATGATATGGACCAACCATTTGCGCATGAAGAAGTAACAAACATATACACTCACGAACTTTTATTTTATGTTGTTAGTGTGTTTATATCACTCAATATTAATCTAACATGGCGCTGACAAATCAAATAACGCAGGGGAGGGTAATCGACTAACACGATAAAAGTCACACCTCCACCAAAATTCTTTTACCGTTCGCACTGCCTACACTAATTGGGATAAATTACCGATCAAATCCGGAAAAATCCAGTTTGCGCCGCCCTAAACCGATTCGATTATCAACCGAAATTGACCGAAACATGTGTACATTTTTATTTAAAATGTTCGTCGTGTTGTTTATAAGTACATAAGTGGATGAAATTAATTTCTGATTTGCATAGACATGACGTGGAACGGTGTCCGCACAGCAATCTAAATTAGTGAGGACTGTGAATGACGTAACACGTTCATTACACAATTTAATTGCGAGCAAAGAAATGACAACATGTGTTTCTATTTCTAGTAATTTACGTAATGGATATGCGTGCATATTCAAAATATGACACGTTTGTGTTACGAAACTAAACTAGAAATTAAAAAAAATTGGTCAAGCGCGAGTTGTTCAATGTAGGTAAATAATTTGATTAATTCCCGAAAAAAGTCTCAAAAGTCGCAAAAAGTGAACAGTAGTGTTGATGTGTAAAAAAGTGTGCTCCAACGTACCTTCAGGTGAGATATTGGTCAAACGCAAATCTAACAAAAAATATAAAGAAACCAGAAAAAAAAAAAACGGCAAGACAACTTCAAATACTCTTTCATCAATACAACTAGAGAAATACTTGAGTAAAGAGTTCCTCTACGACATAATACTATATATGACCTGCTTAAAGTACTTGGAGTAAAAATTTATATAATATTTAAAATTTCATAAAACACTGTTGGCTTAAAAAATAACAAGGAAAAAAAACAAAGTTTGTTTTTAACTAAGGGCGCGTTAATTATAATAAAATAATAATAATTGATTCAATAAAGTTTGTACATGGCATACAAAATAGTCTTAAATATTTTTAAAAAGCCCAATACCACAATGAATATAAAGTGGGTCATAGGACTCCCTTTCCTAAGCATGGCACAAAACCTGTCAGTATATTAGGAAAGAGTTTCCAATTATAGTAGTTCTGATGATCTGATCATGTTCACGGGGCAAACAGGCCCAGAGGTCGCCCTAGACAGAAAAGTTTAGAAGGAGAAAGGGAAGGCCTTTGCCCAGCAGTGGGACACACAATAGGCTAGTAAAAAAAGGAGTTGTATTTCGGTCAATTAGAGACTAGACTGAAGTAGGTACTCAAACCCCATTTAAATACTAACTAACAATACAAGAAAAACCGCAAATTAACTCAACCAAAAGCCGTACAAAAACGTCTTTCCATCATACAAGGCTTGCCTAAAATCCGCTTTTATAACGTAGGTTGTCGCCGGACCGTACCCAGCACCTCAGTCGTCGGTGGGGAGTCGCATACAAGGCGACAAGTTTGGGATAAAGCGTAAATATATCGGGGTGTGAGTGTAGTTTGGTCGAATTCGCGAGCGAGTGGGCGGCGGTCTTCTGTAGTATATGTTGGGAACTCAGATACATTTTTGCGTCTTATGTTCGGTTTTTACGGACACAAAGTCATGTTTAGTGAGATTAGACCTCATTAAGTCATCTTCTAAGTCTCCTTCATTGAGTGTTTACGCAGTACCACGAATAAAGAGAGAGACCTACCAGATAATCCATGACCACGATAACTCCACCAGGAGTATACGACTGAGAAGAAGGAGTGAGCTTAGGGGCCAAGTAAGACTGATGCCTGCTAAGACCATGGGGAAAAGAGCGCAAAGGACAACTGAACCAGCGTTGGTGTAGTTTTAGTCAGTAAAAGTCTGACACGCCCTCTCGTTCCATTCTAGAGCGGGAAATGATTTCCCACCTTAATAAAACCATTTATAAATTACAGATCCACCACCACACCACTCCAGGAAATCATTTGCAACTTACTAAGGATGGAATAAATATGGAGCTAAAAAAGAAAACTTACAAACAAATATTATTTTCTAATCACTTCACCTTTAACACAACACGACCTGCCCGTAGACATAACAAACGGCAACTACCATTAAAATATTCTATTCAACCCCAGAGCACATCTCAAAAACACAAAATCTAAATAATTCTCACCGTTATCCTGGGAATTCCTCGATATTAAAAGAAACGTCGTTAGATTTCCACAATTAATAAAATATATTAGAATAAAAATAGAATAAATTGGGAATCGTATAGGGAGATAGCGGGTAAGAACCGGTCATCGTGAGACTCACCGGTCAGAGATCAAAACGCATATTAATGAGGGCACAGTTCCCACAATATCGCATGCGCCTGCGCTGACCTCGGCCCTTTGGCTTGACCGTTGATCTTTTATCGAACTAGTTTTTTAATAGATACCGTGATCTTTGGGGCTTCTTTGGACTTGTTTCTTAAAGGGTCGCGGGTTTTGTGTAGTTTTAAAATTGTGAGGTCGAGATGGGTTAAGGGATTTTAAAATTTTTAGTCTTTTTATATCGTCATCATCTTGTTGATTCACAATTATCTTCATCATCATCAGTCTTTTTATTTTTCCCAATGTTGGGACTCAGGCCTCCTCTCTAGGAGAGGAAATGGGCCGTAATCCACGACGTGGGCCCAGTGCGTGTTGGTGAATGTCACATGTCTTCGAATTTTTGGTTCTAGGACATGCCGGTTTCCTTACGATGTTTTTCTCCACCGTTTTGAGAGCACACAATTGTGTTTGAGTATAATATCAAGAGAAACAGTTAATGAGGTGTAAAATTTTTCATTACGTTATTTTAGATATTAATTTTGAAACGGTCTTCGGGAATGAATTTTCTCATAACTAACAATCAAAGTAATTTATTGGTAAGAGATTCTTACAAGTCATTATTGAAAGATTGCAAATTCTTATAAAAAATCTATACTTAAAGTTTGTTTCTTTGTTGGAGGTAATCTCTAAAAGTACTGGTCGGATTGCTAAAATATTTTAGAAAGAAAGCTGATTTATTCCTGAGTGACTTGGGCTATATTCTATGTACCATCGCGGTCTTTTCTGCCTGATCACTTAAAAAAAAACGCTTGAATTTTTCAAGTTTTCGTTTTGAGTGCAAGCAAAAATGAACTTAACGGTGGTGGTGATATGCAGGCTAAACCGTAGGCAAAACTTAGTTTATTATAAAAATCATTTAAATATTTTCTTTATAAGGCAAAAATGATCTTTTATTTTTGCATATTCTATAACAGATTGCTTGAATTCACATGATGGTGGTGGTGAAGGCGGATCACTTGAGGACGTGTTGTGTGTGTGTGTAGTATGGCTATGTGTGTGTGTTTCTAACAGTAATTATGTGTGTATGCGATACATTAGATATTTTAGTTTAATGTTCGTTATTTGGTTCGTTGTTAATAAGGATTGTAAGGGTACGAGTTGCAGCTTTTGGTAATTATTATAATTTTTGTCTTAGATTAAAATGTTAGCCGAACTTTTTTATTAAATTAGGTAGTATAATTATTATACTTAATTAAGAAAAATGAATAGTTACGTATTTAAAATATAACCGAACCAGTCTTAACGAACGTCTCTCAAAGACAAAAGTAAAACAATACTTCGTTTAACAGCAAAAAAAACTACAAAACAAAATAAACATCTAATATTTCTAATTTATGCTCAGGGAATTTTGAGCCGATTTCCAGAGCAGGCACTGTCCAACACTGTGTCCTTTCTCAAACAGTGTCGTGACTTTCTGCATGTGATTTATGCAACACAGTGTCTCTAATGAAAAACTGTGAGTAGTGACGAATCTAATCCCATGTGAACTCGGCGTTACAGCCCGCGGCGTTACTGTGCCGTGTGAGGGTATACGTGTGTGTGCATGAGGGTGTGGGTGTATGTGTGTAAGGCGAAGTTAGATCGTCCACACTTTACCGCGGGACTCGATAGGAGAGGTACACCTACAGGCAGAACTGGTCTAGGAATGGGAAATATTTTTGAGGGTAGAGAAATTCTAGAATGATTATTATTAACTAGGTTTTGCTCGCGGCTTCACCCGCAAACATAAAATTTTACTTATGTTACTCAGGAATAAAGCAGCTTTCTATCGGTGAAAAAATTTTAGCAATCGGACCAGTACTTAAAGAGATTATCTCATACAAACAAATAATAATAATAAGAATAATAAAGAAAGTAGACGTGGACTTGGCACGGCGCGCATCGTTAGGAGATTCCTCTCTCAGGAGCCCTGACCACCGGTAGCTTGGACCCTGTTCCCGATGCCGGTGGGCTACTATTTTTTATATTTTGAAATGTTTTTTTTATGTGTTTTTTTTAAGAAATATTTAAAAATATAACAGATATGTATATAGAATAAATAAATGGAATAATAATAATAAGTGTAGATTTATTGCGGCCTTGGAATACAAAAGGCAGTTGAAATAACACTAGTGGGTTTAAGTCAGTAAAAGTCTGACAATCTCACACCATCTATAGTAGGAGAAGTTATTTGCCGATTTTCCGCTTCTACAAAATAAAAATGTGGTCTTGTTTGTTTGATTAAATTTGTGATAGCTATGATTAGTGAAAAAATTGCAATTATTTAGATAGTAGATTACGATTGCTCGATATTATGACTAATATCGCCTCGATTACAAGAAAAAAAAAATCAGTGATAAGCCAAACTATACCAGTACTAAAGAGAAAAATCTGGCCTAGTACGAATAGGACTCGGACACAAAGCATTTCGTACTATTAAATTAAAACCGAATAAAAATCACGTTTGTTGCAGGGAAGCTTCATTTAAACATTTATTATATTCTGTTTTTAGTATTTTGTTGTTATAGTGGCAACAGAACTACATTATCTGCAAAAATGTCAACTGTCCAACTATCACGGTTCATGTGATAGAGCCTGATGACAGACGGACAGTGGACTCTTAGTAATAGAGTCGTGTTTTTAGCACGCACGCAGAGTCTAAAACAAAAAAAAAATTGCGTTGTTTTTTTTTTCTGAATAATGATTGTAATCTTAATTATGTTATGTATGTAGATACCGGCTGAGTCACCAAGTCATGTATGTTATTTTTTTTTATTGTTTATAGGTTCGTACTTGACTGCTATCTCACCTGATGGAAAGCGATGATGTGGCACGCTTGCCTATAAGCAACCTATTCACTCTTGAATTAAAGACCTCTAGGTTATAGCCATCAGGAAACACAGACTCGGGGAGGACTCTTATTTGTACAGCTAACTGTAATAAGAAATGTGATTCCAAAACGAAATTCTATAAAGACAGAAGAAGAGAAAGATACCATTTGAAGAACCATCTTCTAATCTAAGAAGAACCTAACTAAATCCACTATCCTCTCCCCCTGTACCCTGGTCAGCTCCTAACATCATTAATCTAACTTTCGTGCTACCCTTTATAATAGTTCGGTCCGTTCCCCCGTGGGTGGGGGCGCCCGCCCCACCGTGGGGGTATGTATTAACATACGAATTTGGAGCCGTCCAACCTTCTTCTTATGGGGGGGACGAAATTTAAGTTTTACTTCATGTATTGATCCGGTTGGGTTTAGCTAGTGTAGGTAATGATGCATTAGGTATATGGTTTAGTTTTGTTTTGTTCTGGGTTTATTTATATTAATATTATAAAGAGGTAATGTTTGTTTTTTTGTTTGTAGAAGGTAATCTCTGAAAGTGTCAGTCCAATTGCTAAAATTGTTTCACTGATAGAAAGCTGCTTTATTCCTGATTTTTTTTTTAATTATTGATAGGCTCGCGTTTGACCACCATCTCACCTGATGGTAAGCGATGATGTGGTCGACGATGGAGCACACTTGCCTAGAAGTAATCTATTCACTCTTGACTTAAAGACACACAAGTTGTTGTTGATTGACAGGCTATATTTTATGTACGCGGGCAAAAGCTAGTAATTTATATCTTTATAAAAAGAGTGCACTCAGGAATAGAGCAGCTTTCTATCGGTGAAAGAAATTTAGCGATCGGACCAGTACTTCCAGAGATTACCTCCTACAAACAAAAAAGAAAAACCTTTTTATAAAAAAAAATAACAGACTTTACTAAAAAAAAAATTAATTTGAGGAGTTCCCTCGATTTCGCCAAGATTCTATCCTCAGATCCCAACTTGGTGACTACGGGACCATTTGGGAAGTATAACCTTTCTAATAAAAAAATAATTTTTCATATCGGTTGGCAAGCGACGAAGTTATGAGCGAACAAACATAAAAAAACATACAAACATCCGAATTGAGAACCTCCTCTTTTTTTAGAAGTCGGTTAAAACAAACTTTACCTCTTTATTATATTATAATAAATAATATGATATTATAAGTGTGGAGAAGTGTGGATAAAATATTCAATCATCGATCATACAATTAATTAATTAATTTTGATACATATCAACGAGGGTATTCAAAGAATTCAAAAGTACGTAACATAGGCTTTAATTACAACCGAAATCAAAACACATAGGTATTCGGGAAATGCATCAAACGCAGGAAAATATTTCATTTAAAATAAATATAGGTAAATAGCCGACAACTCTCATCAGTGTACCAAATAAATAATACATATGTATGTTAAAACCAAAGCTTTGTACAAAATATCGACCAAGTGTAAATCGGACTGGCGTACTGGGTTCCGCACAGAGTTACCTCAACGTACCTGGGGTCTACTCGCTTTCTCCGAAAAACGAAGTTTCGATTGAAGTTTCGCGTGTTTCCTTCCACAGTTTCTTTCGTTTCCAAAATTTCGCACGAACGTAAATTGTTTGACGTACCGAATCTCTAAATTTACTCTAATTAGTTATGTTTCGAAAAAAAATATAATTATGGCAGAGGATGGTTTGCAATTTTAACGTCAAATGAATATCGTTCGATTACGAAAGTTTCGTTTTGGAGAAAGCGAGTACAACCCCTGGTCTAAATAGTTCGATTCTCGAATGGAGTTTAAAAAAAAATTCCATATCGCAAAAAATTTTTTTTTGTCATCAAAAAATTTACTGTTTTCACTTTAGTTCCTATTTCTGTGCTACAAAAACTTGCTTATGCCAAATTTCAGGATTTTTTGTCAACGGGAAGTACCCTAACCAATTTTGATTCCTTTGAGAGTGTCGAAATATATTTTTTTTTGCAACAAGAACTGCCGTACAACGGTACAACTATCACACAACGCCGTCTAGTCCCAAGCTAAGCAGAATTTGTTTTATGGGTACTAGACAACTGATAAACATAGTTATATATATATTTCTAAATACATACATATTATAGATAAATTACACCCAGACACAGAACAAAATTAAATGATTATTCTTATCACTTCAACATTTGTCCTGGGTGGGAATCGAACCCACGACCTCCGGCGTAGCATTCAGGGTCACTAACCACTAGACCAACAGGCCAGTCACGTTACTAGCTTACTAGTTAGATTTTTCACAGCGTCAAGGGACCGCAGACTTGAGTATACCGTTTCAATTTAACTCGATGCCTTCACGCGTTCCTGAGAGAGTCTTGACATACATATATAGATAGACAGACAGACGGACAACAAGGTTCTAAAAATGTTTCGTTTTCATCCTTTTAAGTTATGGAACCCTAAATCGAGGAAATACTCCATTGTATCAAATATCGAGAGAACGTCAATGTAGGTATGTATTATGTTGTTTTGTAGACTCGGCTTTGTTTCATTTGAGCGGTAACGTAATATGCTGCCAACTGAAACGATACAGCTTATAATTACTATAAATGTACTCTCTACTGTGTATTACGTATTTTAGTTAAATTTTCCTTTGTTCGTTTCATTTCCACACAATAGTAGTGAAAAAAATTATCATCATAATTTCAGCCAAAAGACGTCCACTGTCGGACTTCCTCCTTGGGGGAGGCCTTCCAACACTGCGTCATCCGGTGCGTGCTCACCACTTCAAAACCTTAGCAAGGCCGGTCCCTGCTAGACCCATGGGTTCGGTTCTAAAAAGGCCATGAAACGCTAAAGGAAACTGAAGTAACATAGATGGGATTTTAGTCAGTAAAAGCCTGACACGCCCTTTCGCCCCACCCTATAGCGAGAGAAATAATAATATTCTCATCTCAAAAAAATATATTTTAATTTTCCTAAAAGCTGTGTCCCAAATTATGGCCACCACTGTAATTATTTTACACAGTACAAACAAAATCAATAAGTATCTTATAAAACGAATCAATCTCACAATCTAAGGCTGAGTACAAGCTGGTCATTTATAACTCATCACATACAAGCAATCACCTTTCGGTCCCAGTTCCCAGTTCCCAGTTCCCAGCTCCGAGTGTTGTTGCACGTATTAGATAAAAGTGATTGGATCTCAGCGGAGAGGAAATGATGCAAAAGGACAGCGGCGATATGGAATCAATTAGTATGCACCGCAGACGGCCGAGTTCCTCCTGTGTGTACCTACCCTTACAGCTGGTTATGGCGTTTTGTTAGTACTTTTGATCGATTTGTTAGTGTGTCGTTTTATAAGTGCCCATGTAGGCCTATGTGAAATAAAATATTTTGACTTTGACTTAGTACAAGAATTTTATCTTATTTTTTTTTGTTGTAGTTTTTTGAGCTACAGATTTTATGTTTCGCTGTAAGTACTTCGGTCTCCGGTTGATCAAAAAATATATTTTTTAATCTTAGTTTAAGAAAACTACTTGTCAAATTTTTAGGTATTCCGACACTATTAAAATACGTATTAAACGAGTATTTTTTCTTTTATTAGTAAACAAAAAACAAGAAAACTAGTGTCTGAATAAAAAGTCAAACGACTTTGGTAATTATTAGGGTAAAATGAAATTTGCTGTAGTCAACACTGGTTCATAATCTCGAAAAACCATGTTTTTAGGAAGAAGACACTGACTCCTGAAATACAGGTATTCATACCTAGCTCTGGAGTCAGGGCTTCATTAGTTTGTAAAGATTTTTGTGATTTTTGTGAAATAAAAAAAAAATCATAATAATAATCAAGGTTGATTAAGAAATCTTGATAATTGTTTACTAATAGAAGAACTTTATTATGTGTATCGAAAATAAGTATTTTTTTAATGATTAAATATTATACAAAATTCTCTAGTCGTTTGACTTTTTAGACAGACTATATTTAGTTTGTTGAAATTTTTAATATCTTTACAAATGATTTAAAGAGGAAAAAAAATGTTTCTAATGTGTAAGCTTAAAAACTACTAAACCGTTTAAAAAAATTCTTTCATCAATTCTTCCAAATTTTTAGAATGAGTGACATCATCATCATCACCATTTCAGCCGATACAAGTCCACTGCTGGACATAGGCCTCCCCCAAGCGTGAGTGACATAGGCAAATATTTTTATTTATATTTTTATAACGCCTTTATATTAATTATATGTAAAAATCATAAGTCAGGAAGTTTTTCAAAAGTTATTTGAGCCGCTTATACAAATATTTTGCTTTTGCGGGCGAAACCGTTGGCAGAAGTTAGTTAGGTATAGAATTGTATGGTCTTTTAATAATATTACGCCCACAAACAAGTGGTCGCAGTCCAAGCGGCCAACACTAGAGGCGCAAAATCCTATGATCAGATCTTTTGATCGCAGATGCCTGCATCAGTTCAGTGGTTCTGTGACTCCAATGAACCGGTAACACGATCTCACTGCCACCAGCATACCGTCACGGAAATAACGTTTGATAGTACCTACGGCTCATCCTAAAAGAGAAGCTGTAGAGTACGTCTAATCTACAGCAATTTTAGTATGTGCAAAACCTGAAACACGTGTCTAGTATTTTTATGTAAAGAATCTATGTACAAACAAACTACGAGTAATTGTATCATGAAAAAAAAACACAAAGTTTTAAGTTTGTTACGTCAGCAAACATACAGTCACCGGGCCATCCTAGCGACTGAGGAGTTACTTCACACTTGCACCCAGCTGTTTGCTGGCTCCTAATACCCGCTATGACCTTCCGTGACCTGTGTTATACTTAGTGTCGGTAGTATAAAACTTGTGATCTTTTTAAATACTTTTACACGGTGTAAATTCTATTGGAATCCATTCAGTTACTGATTCTGAACCAACTATATTCAGGTTTCACGTAAACTGAAAGTAGTGTTTTTTTTTTTTTTATCTGATATAAACTAGTACTTGACTGCAATCCCACCTGATGGTAAGCGGTGATGCAATCGTTGATGGTGAGGCGCACTAGTTTATTAAGAGCCTATTAACTCTAGCCTTGAAGACGCTCAGATTGTAATCGGACGGGAAGACCGCAGCATGCAAATTGTTCCAGTCCTTCGATGTACGCGGTATAAATGACGAAGCGAAACGCTTAATCCGGACCGTGGAGGTTTCAACAACGTACGGGTGGATACTCGCCGTACGTCGGTTTGTCCGGTGGTAGAAATGGGATGGCGGAATCAAGTCATGCAATTCCTGCGCGCACTCTCCAAAATGCAACCTGTAAAACACCGAAAGGCTGGCTACCCTACGCCTGTGCTCAAGGCTTTGAAGATTGGACTTAACCATATCTGGATCACCAATCAGTCTCTTCGCACGCCTTTCCACCGAGTCCAAAGCTGCCAGGTGGCACTTTGCAGCACCAGCCCATATGTGGCTGCAGTACTTCACACACGATCGGACCTGTGCTTAGGTCAGCTTAAAAGGTTTCTGTATCCATATAAACCAATATTTCACCACCAACATTCTACTAGGTTAGCTAAAACAAAGAACTTCACACGAACACGCCCAACATTTAAACAACTTAAACATATACATGTATATATAAACAAATGACATAATCAACGGTCCCTCGTAAAGCCGAAATTAATTCGGTCGAGAAAGACAAGTGAAGCCGCTGGGTCACCCTACTTGGACGTGTACTATTCAAGAAATTGCCAGCCTCGGGCGAAATAACACCGTTTTATCTAGCGGGTTGCCACCCTCCGGCGACCCTTGCCACCCCACGAGGAATATGTAAGGGACGCGATGTTTGGAATACGAAAATGCGACGGTTAAATATTGGCGATGGAAGAAATTGATGAAAATGGCAGATGTTGTTCGTGTTTTAAAGCAGCTCAAAATACAGTGTTATTTAGAATGAATTAAGCATTTGATGTTGAATATTTTTATGTAACATATATTATATAACATATAATTTAGGTGCCTTCAAGGCTTCTAACAAACTAGTGTGCCTCACCATCAACGATTGCATCACAGCGTACCATCAGGTGGGATCGCAGGCAAGCACTAGTTTATATCACTACATAGTATAAAACAAAGTCGCTTTTTCTGTCCCTATATCCCTATGTACGCTTAAATCTTTAAAACTACCCAACGGATTTTGATGCAGTTTTTTTTAATAGATAGAGTGATTCAAGAGGAAGGTTTATATGTATAACAACATCCATTAAATAGTGGAGAAATACTGTTACCCGAGCGAAGCCGGGGCGGGTCGCTAGTTATCAATAAAAATACAGCTTTATAATGTTCCCACAACTGGGACTGAGAGAGGAGGTGGTCCTAGAGAGCAGTCACTAGGAGAGAAAATGGTCCGTAGTTCACTACTTGGGCCCAGTGCTGATTGGTGAAGATTTACCAAGGCCCTGGAATGTAAAAGGAACTCAGATGAGTTTTTGTCAGTTAAAATCTGACACTACCTCTCGCTGCACCTAGAGCGGGAAGAGTTATTTCATGATTTCCACACCACAAAAACAAAACACTGCTACCTGTCAAAATTTGACATTAAACTGGGTTTAACTCACTTGTCTAAACACAGTTTGATATCAAACTTTGAGAGATTTCCAGGATTTTTTTAAACTCTAAATAATCGTTTTTGAATCTGGCCCTTTGTGCTGAAAATGTTTCAATATATGTTTGTTTTCACAATCTGATTGATCCAGTTTTAGTGATTTCTCCGAAAACCATAGCGTGGTGTTGTGTCCCTTTGTCTATGGTGTGAAACAAACGAATTAATTCGTGAACAATGTCTCTGAATCTGTGTTGTAGAGTGCAGAACATATTGAAAGTGTGTTAATTTTACCGAGAATTTATTTTATATCTGTGATAGACACAAAATAAATTCTCGGTAAAATATATATTTTTCGAATCGAATATACTTTTACCTACTTTTTTTAAACTTCCGTTTGCTACGGTAAAAACTGCCAACGAAGTGAAATGGTTTATAAGTGCTAGTTCCTTTTTGTACAGTAGTTTAAATTGGGATAAACAGGTTAACATTTTATTATTATTATCAGGTAAATAAGGCCTATAGCTCACGTACCGGAAGACGCAGCAATGGGAAAAGTGCAGAGGCTAAGAACACGGAAGACCTGGAGCGAAAACTTAAGACCTAACGGGATGGCGGCGCACTATACACGCCCTCTGCCCCTTCTAGGGAACATAAGAACTTAAGTCAAGTATTAGGCACACAGCTATCCAAGTAACTTGCATGCTAGTGAGGCATAACCAGTTCTAATGAGGCATACAAGCTACAAGCATGTGTATTTCGGCCTTATGGCTAAGCGTTAGATGGCCTTCCAGAAGGTTCACCGATGACCTGGTGATTGTCACGGGAATCAGCTGGATACGAGACGCATAGGACTGGTCATTATGGCAGCACTTGGGGAAGCCTAGCTCGTCCAGCTGTGGACGTCTTTCGGCTGAAATGATGATATACGCCCATAGATAGTAATTTAGATGATTATTTGATGATATGTGAATCCTTGTTTGGCCATATCATTCGCAGGATTTCTATGATAATAAAAAATCTAAAGAAAGTAGATACATTATCATATCATCATCAAACTTAAACGTTTAAAACGATCTGGCTATGTTTGCTTAGCCATTTCATAAAGTGATCAATTTCTAAGATCTAGCTACAAAATAAACAAAGTGAGTAAATTATAACTTACTATACCTAATGAAAAAAAAACTTCCCAAATTCTTCAAGACCAAGAGAAAGGCCTTCCATCTAATTTATTATAAACAAACAACACAACCACTTCCAACTTTACATACAACATTGCCCCATCTCAACCCTCCCCTAATTTCACCCCGCTCCCCCCACCCCACCCCCCAGATTACTCGAAGATCATCCGCACGCACTTCCCCTCTCTAATTGTGACTCCCAGATTCATTATTGCTGGTCCTTGCGACCCGCTTTTCCCTTATCTTTAGACGTTCCTTTATGAGGCCTATGTTTTGTGAAGGGTAGGTTTTTAGCAGCAATTATAACGGTAGATGTGTTGTGTAGATTTTTGAGATAGAGCGTATAGCTGCAGAGAATTGAAGGAATAAATGACGAGGTTAAAATTGCAATAAACTTAAAAAAAAAAACTGGGGAAATGTGAGTCGGACTCGCGCCCTGAGGGTTCAAAAGTACTTTACTATGTAAATAGTTCAATTCCGAAATGGTGTCTCAGAAGACTTTTCCGAATCGCTAAAAAAAAACTTGTGACGTAACCACAAATTTACAGTTTTACACCTTGCTTAATACCAAATTTCTGGATTCTGGGGCAACGGTACTTCCCGTACCTTATGAATTTTGATTTCCTCGAGAGAGTCGAAATGTACACTTTTTGAAAAGTGTATTTCTCGTTAAGTTACAAGTTTGATTTTTTACAGCTTCAAAAGTCCGCAGACCTGAGTATATGGTTTTAATTTCAACTCGATACCTCCACTCGTTTCCGAGATAAAGGGTCTTGACAGACAGACGGACAACAAAGTCCTTTTTAGGTACGAAACCCTAAAAAGGGCGAAAATTATTCGATAGAATACGAAGATAGTTATAAATTGGTCTAAAGGAATAGACGATGATTTTAAAATGCATGCAAAACAGTTTTGTCACTACATAGTATAAAACAAAGTCGCTTTTTCTGTCCCTACATCCCTATGTACGCTTAAATCTTTAAAACTACGCAACGGAATTTGATGCGGTTGTTTTTAATAGATAGAGTAATTCAAGAGGCAGGTTTATATGTATAATATTGCACCCGAGCGAAGCCGGGGCTGGTCGCTATTCACTATTCTTCTACTTTCAGCTTATATACGACAGTTGATTGGGCAAAAAATATAGCACAGTGCAATGGATGTGACATTATAATTATATTGATGCACAGGACCGCGCAAAGTAGCAACACTTGGGAAAGGTCTGTCCAACTGTGAATTTCCTTCGGCTACAATGATCACGATGATGATGCATCGATAACAATTATTATTGTCCAAAACACATAATATATGAATTGTGAACCTTCTCCTTTTTTGGAAGTTAGATAAAAAGTTAAAATGTTAAGGGGTTTTATGTGACTTTTCGGTGGTGCGCGTCAATCCCACATATATTGGCTTTTTCATCATCGGATATCTCTGAACGACAATCACTTTATTTTTCTTTTAACTTCAGACAATTTATGTATTTAGCCAGTGCCGAGATAAGAAAGTAGTTAGGTTGTATTGCCAAATATACCTATTTACTTTGTTTTCCTTTAGAATAATGATGTAAAGCCCCTTTTAATGTTTTTGTAGTATTTGCTAGTATCCAGTCAGCCTTCACGGCAAGTTTCGCTAAGGCGTTGAGCTAGTCAATACTATAGTAAAATACTATGCTCCATTTTACTGAGATCACATAATGTCCAATTATGATAAGGCAAAACTACACCAATTTTAAAACACAAAACCCATTAGGAATCAATTTGTGAATAATTAGAACGACACTGCTTCACTCAAAAATTTCTCACCAAAAACTCCCGACTATCACATAAGGACTTATGGGTAAAACGGGGTGAATAAAGACTTAGGGATGAATAGAGACAAAACTTTGGTATAATATCGGCCTCTAACAAAGAATAACTAATTCATTAATAAATTGATATAGTTAATGCTAAGTACAAAAAATATTCAAATATCGACAAAATACACTTTAAAGTTTGATCTCTATTCACCCCATTTTACGGTACTTACCTACAGTGTCTATTAGTGCTATTATATTTATTATTCTGAATACACGATATATAAAATTTTCACTTTGACAAAATTTTGTATAACTTTTAGTTTATGAAATATATTCAATACGTCAACTTGAATTCCTAACACCCCCCTTCCCCCCCTTAGAGTCAATCACGACTCATAACTCCCGTTCTTACACCCACAGTCGTCATATTAATGTGGGTGTGTGTTGAGCGTGTGTGTGTGTGATTAATTACGTAATTCGGGTCTTGCGGGGGCGCTAGTAGTAGTGGTACCTATTGATACACATACAGCGTTTTATTGACCCCCGGGGAATAACCAATTTACGCGTCCATGGACACCAACCTATTTTATTACACACTTCAAACATAAAATATTATTTCAACTGGTCCTATTTATAATTCTATACTCATTTGTAAAGAGGAAAGATTTGTACGTTTGTATTTTGATTTTTAATTAATAAATTCAAAAACTAATTTTCAAGAATCTTTCACCAAACTTTATCACTGAGTGACTTGATTTATGGTTTAACTAGCTTCCAAAGGCCAAGGATTTGTTTTTGAAAGGAAGATTCAGCCCCGGTACGAAAGGCAACGAAGGAACAAGAGTGGGTTTTTAGTCAGTAAAAATCTGACACTTTCTCCTGCTCCGCCCAAGAGGGATGTCATTTCATAAATCATCCAACGACATCCCAACCCACCGAAAAAATAAACTAGCTTCCGTCAGAGGCTTCGCCCGCGTGACAGTAGGTTTCTCGAAACAAACTTTGGAACCCCGTTTTATCTCCTTAGAGCATGAATTTCGGAAAAATCCAAAAAGATTTATTTTATAATAATAATAATTTTTATTGGTAACATTAAAACTTTTACTCCGCGAAAATAAAATTGGGCTGAAACTTGATAATAACACTAGAAAAGAAAAGCTTAAAAGGTATGATTTCGTTAAAAATAGATTATTTCCCTTCAGAATGACATTACCCAAAAACTATTTTCTCAGATTGTAAAAAACACAAAAAGTATATAAACATATTCTAATTTACAGTCCTGTTTGAAAAACTACTGTAAACATTTCCGATTCTACTAAAAAGTTAATATACATATTATCATTCACACGTGTGGAAATATGCTTATATGTGTAAGTCACAAATGTGGCTTAATTACAAAACTAGAGCCTAGATGAAACTTGTTTTTAACTTGAAAAACAAAAAAAAAATCTAACACTAAATCTCTAAAAAAAAACGATTTACAATAAATTGATATCAATATATAAAGTTACGTTTAAATTTTGCAGCAGTCTCATCGCACCTGACGATTGGTCACATTCATTTTGCGATGCACGCGGGCGAAGCCGCTGACAGAAGCTAGTATTACATAAGATAAAGTTTAGAACTATAAAGGAGATTCAACATAACGGACAACGCTACATAGAAATGCATATATGTTGTTATTCCATCTGAATAACTAATTAAATCTTGATATTAAACTCAAAGAGAATTCCCCTCAGGGTCGAAACTTACCCACTATTCGGACATTTTGGAAATTAACAAATTCCCTTTTATAACATTGAATGCGAAACAATGTGGGGAAATACTTAGTCCCCGGCATGTCAAATCGACTTAAAATGATTATATTCAGCTGTTCAATTCTGAGTTTTATTTTGATGGTGTTATGGTTTATTCTACATTGTACCAATGGTCTTTTGTGGTAAGATTAGGACAAAGTAACACGTATTAGGGAGCTAATGAATACCACAAGTCAGACGTTCGCTCGAGTGAAATAGGAATGAGGTTACAACACAAACTTAATGGTAGTTCTTTTTGTTTATATTCGTATTGTAATGAGGATTTAGGGAATGTTTTTATGCATTACCGCCATTTTGTATAATCTGCCATTTTATAGAATAACTAGGCATTTTATAAAATGACTAAAACGTTTAAGCAAAGTATAAAATATCGTTTATATTTTGTACTATGAAACTATAACTATGAACTATTTTGTACTTTGTAATGTTGAACATTTGGTATTACATGGACATCTATGCATCAATCATATTGACTTAGTTACATCTACTTACCGAGATTTAACAGTATAATTCCTATAGTTTCGAAAAAAAGTGGCTGTGACATACGGACGGATAGACAAACAGATAGACAAACAGACATAAGGATATCCATAAGGGTTCCGTTTTTTGCCATTTGCCTACGGAATCCTAAAAAAGTGTTAAAAAAAATGAAAAGACACATTGCTCAAGATATCGATTGGGGAAACTGCATGGCTACCAATAGAAGCAGTGGAAGCAAATGAATCAATTGAATAAAAACCATTAGGCATCATATGGTCATTCCATGGATGCCGAATATACTATACAGCCGGCAAGTTGGCATACTATGCCAACTTGCCGGCTGTATGCTGGCATACAATTCGGCATCAACTGCAAATAAAAGAAGCAGAGCCAATAGACGAACTAATATTAAGTCAAAAAACTAAACAACGTCTTTACTTTCCAGTATCTGCATCCATGACTAAATTCCACCCTTTTCCTACAGCTTTTTCATAGTTTGACTGCAATTAGTTGGGTGATACAGCTTTTGGTGTGCAGTAAGGTGTTGCGTCATGTCGAATGGTATGGCGCACGGGGGAAGGCACGCGGACACCGCCGCGGTAGGGTTATGTCGACACGGGGGTGAGGATAGTGTGGGAATTATACACTATATACTAGTAGCTGGAGTCGATTGAGAAACTAGCTAAGATATCATCGGCAATGATGCACTTATTGAGTTGAAGCTAGCCGGTCGCAGCACTTCCGATGTCTGGCTCCCAAACTGAACTGGACTGGGGCTCCTGCCCAACCTGAAGGGTCCAGAAGCCTTCTACCGGGGGCTCTACGCAGGAATCGTTCGGTCCATGGCCCTTTATGGGGCGCCAGTGTGGCAGAAGTGGTGGTTTATGTCGACACGGGAGTGAGGATAGTGTGGAAATTATACTAATACATTTGTAGCTAGAGTCTATTGAGAGGCAAGCCAAGAGAATCATCGGCAATAATGCACTTGCAGAATCGAAGCTCCAAAGCCTTGGGCATCGAGTCTTTAAGTCAAGAGTGAATAAGTTACTTCTAGGTAAGAAGCGCGCTTCATCGTCGACCACATCATCACTTATCATTAGGTGAGATGGTGATCAAATGCGAGCCTATCAATGATAAAAAGGTCATCATCATACCGAGAGATGTGCCGTAAAGTGTTGTGGCTGATGTCACATGGCATGGCCGCCGCTACACAACCGGGGTAGGGTTATGTCGACACGAGGGTGCGGACTGTGTGGGATGTGTAGTAGGGTATTATGCCAAGAGGGTGCTTTAAAGTATTGCGGGTGGCTAACTTCTGAATTAACAAAAAAAAAAAAAGATACAGACGTTTATGTCGCAAAAAATGTGTATGTCGACACTTTCAAGGGAATCAAAATTCATAGGGCACTTCCCGTTAACCTACAATTTTGAAATTTGGCATAAAGCAAGGTCTCATAACAAAAATATAAGAAAAAAATCCGAAAAATGATCACATAAAAACTTTTTTGCGATTCGAAATAAATTTCGCATATTGAACTCAATTCGGAAATTAAACTGTTTTCATAGTTCATAGATAAGTTTGTACAGTATTGTAGTCAGGACGCAAGTCCAACTCGCACTTGCCCATTTTTTTTAAATAAATAATGCCTTTACTTACACTTCAATGCAGAACCAAGCTATAACACCTACATTTTAATTTAACTTAAACCAAACCACGCCAAATTTCCCACCCACAGCTCTATTCGAGTCAAATATCTCGCGAGCCTCCTGTAATTGAAAACAGTGTATCCCGACAGTTTTAATGGTCCTCATGTAATGTTCAGATGTGCTGTGCTAGACATTTGTTCTGACTGTACCGCTCTGTGTATATGGATTTATTAGTTATATGTTCTACACTCGGTCAGTAGAATTTAGAATATAAAAATTTGGACATCTCTACGAACTGCTCTCAATCGGCGTTCACAGACCGACAACAAAGACTTGTGTGTGTTTATTTTTACTACACAAGGTGTAACGTTTCACATCATCACATCATCAGCCTTTTTAATGTTCCGTGGCTGGGACTCAGGCCTTCTCTCTAGGAGAGGAAATGGGCCGTAATCCACCACGCGAGTCCAGTGTTGGTTGGTGAACGTCAAATGTTTTCGAATTTTTGGTTCTAGAACATCACGGTTTCCTCACGATATTTTCCTTTGTCGTTTTGAGAGCGTCTATAAAAAAAAAATACAAAAAAAAAGTTTTATGTGTTGTTTTTGTTTATTTAAAATTCGTATCTGCATTGAAATAAGAACTATTATTAACCCGCTAGTGAGAAAATTTTAATTGGACAACAATCATTTGTGTTTGTTTACCTACTTGGGCGGTTTTGCGCACGTGATTCATTGACCTATTAATAAATAGACAGGGCAACATTTGATGATTATTTTTGTGTAAAATGTGACATAATATGTTAAAAAGTGGTTTAATTGATTCTGCTCGTTATTCTGATCATATTTGTCTTGTATGAAGTAAATTAAAAAATATAGACTTTCAAAAAATTTAAACTACCAGTCAAAAATAAAACTAAACCCTCAACAAATTTTCCGGAACATCAAGCAAAAAATTCTTAATTAAGCCTCTAGGTATATAAGTAACAAAATACCTAATATACAGCTACCTAAACGCTGGAAACGCAACAACAACAAACTGCTGCACAAAACTTTGTGGGCCCTGCTTAGGTAATTGTTAAACCTGCCATGAACGCTTTTTGCCGCAACATTACGCCAACTTCAGGAAAAGTTGCCAACTGGCAACACTAACGCTACTACGGAACTACTGTAGGCAACTTTGTAGACTATATAGAACCCACAAAGGTACGCTATCGCGCCATCGCTACTATCTGCTTTTGCATGCAAATGAGTTGGAAAAGTCCTGATGGAGTAAGAAAACAAGTGCTGAGATGTGGGCTGGTAAAATGCTGCTTTTTGACGAATGGAGGATTGAAATTGATATATTCATTTTTTTAAAGAGTATCCATATACTTTTTAGTCGGTTCTTCTCTATAGAAAACGATCAATTGGAGCTGTGCGCTAGTTTCTGATGTTTTATAAGTGTTCAAGTATGGGAAGTAAAATAATTTTAATTACGAGTTTTGAGTTTGACGAGCAGAACATTTCCTTTTTTTTTAAATTACCTATATAATATACTCTTTTTTTTTTCTTAATTATACCTATAAGTTTAGTAAGAGCCATCGCAGCTTCCATTCTATGATTGGGATGATCAATAATCTCTGATTGACAAATAACACCATCATAGACAAACTAATGCAAGGTAATATCATTTCTTCTCGCTTAAAATAGGTAATCATTAAATTTAAACAAAAAATGTTGTAGGAGCATTACCTTTCACTTTAATTTTTCTGCTCCTGACTGAATTATATAGGTATTTGATATTATTAGCATATTATTTGATATTGTATGTATTTGTGCCATAATGTCTTATTAGTATTATGTAACCCTAAATCTGTCTTCTTTCCTTCAGTCCATCCAAACCAAAGGTTGTCTGTAAGAAACTGTATTTTTTTTATGTTGTGTACAATAAAGAATATATAATAATTTAATTTAATTTATTTTAGCATTATTTAGAATATGCTCTTTTTCTTCAACGCAGCGTGGCAGCAGCAGCGTGAATGCATAATTCAAAATGTCTGTTTTGAAATCTGTCAAATGTATTGTTTCGAAAGACTAGATCCCACAGAAATTCGAAATTCAAAATATTAACAGGAGCTTTTAACTGTACACATAATTATCTAGAATCACTCCTGACGATGACATCTCTTCGCCACTTGGCGCCATAAGGGCCGGGCCTCACCGGGGCGGTGGGGTGCGGGGCGGGCTTGCAGAAGTTTGCCGCGATAGTTGCGGGCACAGCCTTTGTGGGCCCGCCCCACGCGTACCGCCGTCTACAATGGCGGTAATAGTTTTATTATACTATCTTCTTATTTTTCTAGCTAAACTTGAACTGATAATTTGAGATCATTTCATCACCACTAATTTAATAGATACTACTATTGTAGTGTATTTTGAAATTATTTTGCAATTGTATTGAAATAACCTTAAAAAAATATTGGTTGTAATGAAATTTGGACTTTGTTTTGCTCGATATAGAGCTTACTCTTCTAAATTTTGATACCATATCGAATTTTGATTTCAAATATAGGTGGCAATACATCATGTCTCAGACATCAATGCACAACCAGGGCAGTGGTCGATTTTTTATTTTATTTTAGAATACCTAAACAAAATCGCAGTTCTAATCAAGCCCAAATTAAATTTTAATTAAAAATTAATTATAAACTTTTAATATTTCCTTACACTAAAATTAAACCAAAAAAGGTTGACTTCAGAAAAAGATATTAAGCTCAGGCATCATACCTTATCTTTCATTCAATAAAAAAAAATGAAACAAAATATAAATTAGAGATCTTATTCTAACATTTTAAAATAACCAAAATATATGAAACGATATACTCGCAAGCTATTAAATAATTTATGTAAATAATAAAATTATAATAAAACATAATTTATGCCATTTTGCGTCCACTGTAGAACGCACCGCGCTATCTGAGAAAGTAATTTATAAAGTTGGATGGCTGGACGATAGCTCCGCATTATTTATCTTGTCCGAGCAGTATATAGCCCAGGCTATGTACTATTACAGCGCTATTTACTTGAGGTACATAGGTTTGATGTCTTTGTAGATGAAATATTCTTTAGTAATGATGGAAACCTCTTGAGAGGACGTCATTTAGGAACGCTTGTTGTAGTTTGGGCGCGAGTCTGGCTGGCTGATCATTACAATATGGTATGTACAAGCTTTGGGCTGACTTGAAAGAGTTAACGTAGCCCAGGAATACAAAAGGGGAAATAAAAGAACACAGGTACGTTTTAGTCAGTAAAAATCTGACACTACCTCTCGCTCTACCCAGAGCAGGAGGAGTTATTTGATGATTATATGAAAAACTCTTAAGATAGAGTCTAGAAAAAATGAAATTCTTTCAGCGATAAATATTGTCAAATAGTTCAAAATTGAAATGCGTTACCAAAATGTTACTCTAGTGAATTTTGTTTGTTTGATGAACTTGTAAATATAATACTTATATTTCTCTTATATGAGTTGGTCGACCAAATTGTCTTTTAATTACCTCACAGATGGTGTAAAAAGTAGAGTATGCAACACGGGGATAAAGCTGTCTTTGTATTGGGCGCCTTGAATTCCTCACTTCACTCAGGTTTCTTTATTAACTCCCTCGCAATGCTCGGAAGTTAATTATATAAATCCTTCACTGACGTTCAGTATTAAAATCAGCAACCTCGTTCCTCGTTCGGAATTCAACATGCCGCCCGCGACTTAAAGACACTGCTTTATCCCCTAGTCACATAATCTACAAAAAAATAACGTTCTAAATATTACGAAGTCTATGAGAAGCAAGTATAGCGGAGGGGAACGGGATCGAGCGGCGGGGTGCTTGATGCGCTTAAGTCACGTCATAAGACGTAGGTAGGTATAGCAAAATACAGAGTTAAAATGTGTTAGATAGAACAATAAAATAAAATTTTAAAGGTTTGTTTTTGGTAAATTAATTATCTAAAAAGTACTGTAAAAAGTCATTTAACAAAAGTTGTTGTTTATGATGTTAGTAATACAGTCCTGCAAAGTTGTTACTGTTTTACAAATAGCCCTGTATAGGTAAATAGTCTGAAGACAAATAATCCCTAGACGTCACGACAAAGTCAGGAGGATGGGCATCATCTTGTTTATAGAATTAATCTTAAATTCGGTGGAGGAATTGTTATAAGTTTTTAAAGGTTTAATGCAGCGACTACAGTATTTTAACTTGGTGCTGTAAAAGTTATTACCTATTTACGAATATATGCTAGCGACACTAATATGAAGGAAATTGTTTTTTTTTTCAAATAAAACTGAAAACAAAAATATTTTTTATAGCAGCGTAATACCTAAATAATTAATAGGTACTCGTCAAGACGAATCATTCGAGCCCAAACTCGATAAGGTGGTGTTGTTTAACTACTAAGCTCTTATGCCCACCTTCTGGTTCTATCATAAGATCAGCACCATGCCATAATAATTTTGCAATGTTACCGTTCAGCTCAATCGGTAACCGGGAAGTGGGTCAAATTTAATTTGCAAGATTTGATGACAGATAAACATCGAGACAGGTGAAACTAAATAAAAGCTTACATAAAATTTAGATAATTTGAGGTAATTTTCTACTTTCGCGTAGACGAAACCGCAGGAAGTTTACTGTTTGGAATAAACTAAATAAAATGTAGACAACTGCCCGTTACAAAAGCCGATCTTCAAAACTACACAGCACACTAGTCGGATTTAACGATCGCCTCTTACCCCAAATTTCCATCTTAATTCTGCGGGTCGGTGACCCCTGGACCCTTCACGATTAATGTCCAGAGGGTCAGCACAAGACTCAGTAATACGGCGAAATTAAGACGACCCCTCGTCGCCATCTGTAACCCCCTGCGCAAAATGGTTGCCATTATAGTCTTCGGAAGGATGTTATTTTGCATTTTATTTTAGGCCATGTTGTTAATTTGGCGTTGGAAAGTAATGGTGTTTCCTTTTTAATGGATTGTCAAGTTGAATTGAAAAAGGAAGACAATTTTTCAATTATATCGTAGTTGCGATGGCGTTCGTAATGACAACAAAAAGGTTTTTCTTTTAATGATATAAAGTAGTGAAAGTGTTTCTATTCATAATAACAACAAGATAACTAAGATATAGTCAGCCTTATAAGGTTCCCACTGCTGGGACTCAGGCCTCCTCTCTAGGAGAGAGAATCACCACGCGGGCCCAGCGCGGGCCATGCATGCGGGCATCAATATTTCACCTTTTACAATTTTTGGTTCTAGGACATGTCGGTTTCCTTACGATGTTTTTCTTCACCATTTTGAGAGCAGTCAAGTGGCGATAAAATAAATTACACAAAGTAATGCACCTGGTTGGGTTTGAACCTGCGACTCGCAACTCGTAAGTCGGGGCCGTTACCACTCGGCTACCACTGCTCATGATAACAAAGATATTTTAAAAATTTACCATTAATATGTTTTATAGTTAGCAAGAATAAGAAATAAAAAATATATTATTATTAAATTAAATTAGTGCTTGACTGCGATCCCACCTGATGGTAAGCAGTGATTCAATCGTTGCTGATGAATCGCACTAGTTTATTAAGAGCCTATTCACTCTATCCTTAAAGACACCTAAATTATATTCTAGTCGTTTTTTAAATGTATTGTCAAGTTGAATTGAATAAGAAAGAAGATTTTTAAGTGTTACCAAGGTTGCAATGGCGGCATGATTACAAGAAATAATAGATTTTTACTTGTTTTATTTTGTACTAGCTTCTGCCAGCGACTTCGTACGCGGATCATGTTGCTTATGCCAGCGACAACGGAGTCGTCAAAATCAAAGATCCGAAACGTCTGGTGTCGAATTCTAAGAGCCTGGAAAACAACGTGATGCGCGAGACGATTCGAGACGTTCCAGATCTCTCCCTTCCACTTACGTACGTGACAGTGTGCACACACCTTGGTGCCATAGACAAAAATAAACAGAAAGCTCCGAACTGCTAAGCTATCGGGAGTTACATGTGTTATTGTGAGTCAACCATAAAAGATAGACATATGATGTCGTGGGATATTTTTTATATAATTTTAAGGAGAACATTTCCGTCATACATGATTTCTGTGTAGCTTTAACCATTAAGGTTGCAAATGCGACGGAAGCTTAAAAAATGGAATAATTTCTCCCGTTTCCCCAACATTTCCCTTCACTGCTCTGCTCCCATTGATCGTAGCGTGATGAAAAGTATACTATAACCTGCCCAGGAGTATGAAAAATGATTGTACCAAGTTTCGTTAAAATCCATCGCGTAGTTTTTGTTTCTATAAAGAACATACAGACAGACAGACAGATAGACAGACAGACAGACAGACAGACAGACAGACAGACAGACAGACAGACAGACAGACAGACAAAAATTTTACTGTTTGCATTTTTGGCATCAGTATCGATCACTAATCACCCCCTGATAGTTATTTTGGAAATATATTTCATGTACAGAATTGACCTCTCTACAGATTTATTATAAGTATAGATAGATGTCCTAACGTTGCATAAGACTTCAACGCGTTCACACACTACAGTCGGAGTTGAGTCCTATACGGATATAATCAATATTTACCCTACGCATGGTCGGCATTATAATGTTCCCACTGTTGGGACTCAGGTCTCCTCTCGCTTACATTTGTTGATGTATTGTGCTGTAAATGAGTAGGTTGGTATGTACTATTATCTATCTTTATTCTTCAATGCATCAAGGCATTTTCTATCAGTTACCGTTTGTAAGTGTGCACAATAAAAACAATCTAATTATCAACCTGCACTGGGCCTGCGTGGTGGATTACGGCCCATTCCCTTTCCTAGAGAGGAGGCCTAAGTCCCAGCAGTGGGATTATTAAAAGCTGATTATGCTATTATGCTTATGTTACATACATAAATCCTTACTAATATTATAAAAGCGAAAGTGAGAGAAACAAACGTTTATTTGTTACATCTTCACGCTTAAATGGAAAACCCGATTTTGATGAAAATTGGTACACGGATAGACCATGTCCTGGAATAGGACGATACTTTTTATCCCGGAAGTATGTTCCCTTGGGATAAATTGGTGAAGCCGCTGGGAGCAGCTAGTAATAAATAGTAACTACAGTACCAGCCTTTTATATCAAAAATATCCTATTATTTGACCCAAATAAGGCTGGCCGTGGGCCCGCTATAAATAGGCTCTGTGTCCGCCTATTTTGGTCACGTCAGTCCCTTCCGGGATAAACAGAGAAAACCCGAACCCTTGGCTCTTTATCTAAAACCCCAACCGCCATTTAAGAATCTCATCTACCTACGTTTACCTACTTCGTTTTAGAATTCTATAATAGTCCAATATTCCTAAGATTCCATATCATATAACTGAAAAAGGAACTTTTCTTTTTTAGGGTTCCAGAGGTTCCCGGTTTTAACGGGGATCTAAAATTGTTGTCCGTCTGTCTATCTGCCCGTCTGTCACTAGGCTGTATCTCATAAACCGTGATTAGTTAGACTGTTGAAATAATTGCAGATGATGCATTTTTGTTGCCTATAGCGGCAACAAAAATACAAATAATAAAAAAAATAAAAAAATATTTAAGAGGGCTCCCATACAACAAACGTTATTGGTTTTGCCCGTTTTTTTCTACGAATGGTACGGAACCCTTCGTGTAAGTCCCATTCGCACTTACCCAGTTTTTTTTAAATATAGATAAGTACGCATTTGAAGTTTATCTCCTGATAGAAAGATTGTGTCAGACTTTTACCGACTAAAATCCATCTAAGTTCCTTTTTTACAGGTGGGAAATCATGCAATGACTTTCCCCGCCCTAGGGTGGAGCTGGGCATGTCAGACTTTAACTGAATAAAACCCACCCGTTTTCCTCCAGTTGCCCTTTGCGCTCCAGAGCTACGATAACTCTTTCGAACAATCACGCAACTTTGGATACTTATAGGTTTTTTTTTGACATTGAAAGTCATCACTTGACTTCTCCCCGCTTTTGGTGGAGCGAAAGGAAGTATCAGACTTTTACTGACTAATATCCTTAGTGTTCTTTCAGTCATCCTTTTGCGTTCCCGTATTATATGATATCTGAACTTCTACAATTTAGTAGTAAAAACAAATCTACAAACTCAATAACCAACAAAGTGGTTTCCAAAACCCAGTTCCACCTAATTACTGGGTAGACGCGCAGATATGTAAACGATAATTAAATTTTCGACTTACCGACGTCCCTCACGGTACTTAGACAAACAGTCCTCTGTGTTCGTACTATTACGATATTTGCTTTTCAAACTAAATTTAGTTTTTGTCTGTCCCTTCGTGAATTGAATTAGATCCCCTTCTCTGACTCCCTGGTAGTGGGAGCCACTTGATAAGGTCTATTTTGATAACAGTTTAATTGTTGTATTGAAATGGCTGGTTTTGTGAAAGATTTTAGACTATTTTAAACTTGGAAGAACGACTTGATTGTGAATCAGTAACAATTTTCTCATGACAAATATTTTACGTTAAAACTAGCTTCTACCAGCGGCTTCGCGCACTGGAAAGGAGGTTTCTCCATACAAATTTTGGAACCCCCGTTTCATCTCCATAGGCGGTGAATTTTGGATAAAAAAAATTTAAGGCGCCCTTAAATCAGTCGCAAAGTACTTTACGACGGCAGCGCGGCTGCAGCGCTGCCACCGCGTTGCTGTGTTATCTATATATATAAAAATGAGCCCCGTTTTCCGTTGTCACGACTTGGCATGAAAACGGCTTGACCGATTTGGCTGATTTTTTTTTGTTGTGATTGTTATTGTGAGGAGAAGGTTCTTATGGAAAAAAAATTAGGGTAGTGTAGGGTAGAGTAGGGTAGAGTAAGGTAGAGTAGGGTAGAGTAGGGTAGAGTAGGGTAGAGTAGGGTAGAGTAGGGTAGGGTAGGGTAGAGTAGGGTAGAGTAGTAGGGTAGAGTAGGGTAGAGTAGGGTAGAGTAGAGTAGAGTAGGGTAGAGTAGGGTAGAGTAGGGTAGAGTAGGGTAGAGTAGGGTAGAGTAGGATAGAGTAGGGTAGAGTAGGGTAGAGTAGGGTAGAGTAGGGTAGAGTAGGGTAGAGTAGGGTAGAGTAGGGTAGAGTAGGGTAGAGTAGGGTAGAGTAGGGTAGAGTAGGGTAGAGTAGGGTAGAGTAGGGTAGAGTAGGGTAGAGTAGGGTAGAGTAGGGTAGAGTAGGGTAGAGTAGGGTAGAGTAGGGTAGAGTAGGGTAGAGTAGGGTAGAGTAGGGTAGAGTAGGGTAGAGTAGGGTAGAGTAGGGTAGAGTAGGGTAGAGTAGGGTAGAGTAGGGTAGAGTAGGGTAGAGTAGGGTAGAGTAGGGTAGAGTAGGGTAGAGTAGGGTAGAGTAGGGTAGAGTAGGGTAGAGTAGGGTAGAGTAGGGTAGAGTAGGGTAGAGTTGGGTATAGTAGGGTGGAGTAAGGAAGAGCGGGAGCGAAACCGCGCGGGCAATGCTAGTTCCATATAAATAAAAAAACGCGCGCACGCTACTTCGTTATTTACATGGAATAACAAAGAAGCGCGATGGAAAACAGCCTCGCGGCACCTTGCGACTAATTTGAAGGCGCCCTTAGTACTCGCCTACGTCATAAAAAGAAATCTAGTGTAAAATGTTATACTCCTGGTCTCAGTAGCTCTCTGGCTGTGCGTTGATATGTCAATCCATCAGTTTCTCCTTTTATATAGATAGATGAAGCTTCGATAAGTGCTGAATCTCAACCTGCGTTGATATGTCAACGCACTTTGAACACACAACGAAACTACCAGGACTACGAGCGTGAAATTTCACACAAGGTTTTCTTCTATGACGTAAAAAAAAACTAAGAGAGAGTCACCCTCTAAAATCCAAATTTTGTATGGAGAATCCAACTTTCACGCGGGCAAAGCCACTGGCAGAAGCTAGTTGAAAATATACAATCTCAGTAACGATTTTAATCGTGACCAATAAATTAGGATCCGGTTTCAGATGAACTGCGTGAAATTCTCCAAACTTTGTTTTATAAAATCAGACATCAATCGGTAAAATCGCAACCCAGCAACCTGACTCCATGAAAGTCGACTAACAACACGATTTATAACCTAGTAGTAAACCTCATTAACGAACCGTTCCCTTTGAATGCCACATTATGAATACGGCAATCCAAATAGTGTATGTTCAAGTTGATAGCCAGCGAAGGCTAGCAATTAAAACTTCTTTGTGCGGCTGCTATCCGGCTGCTATCCGGCTCGAGGGACCTGCGAAGTACGGGGGGGAGGGTGTTGAGGTAAGCAGGGTGGAGAGGTGGTCACTTGACGGTGTTCGTAATTGGAAAACTTTCCCTACAGGCCAGCAAGCTGTGATAAAGGTTACTTGTGACAATTCAGTGACGTTTATACGATGTTTTCAAGTGATCTTTGGCTCTGGAATTCGAGATTGGATTGTGAGGCTTGCTTTCAATGTGATGGGTAATGGGAAAATCTTTTTTTATGTATGAACATGCGTTGTTGAAACCTCTACGGTCTGGAATAAGCGTTTCGCCTCGTCGTTTATACCACGTACTGACGTCGAAGGACTGGAACAGTTTGCCTGCTGCGGTCTTCCCGAGTGAATAGGCTCTTAATAAACTACTGCGCCTCACCATCAGAGATTGCATCACTGCTTGCTATCAGGTGGGATCGCAGTCAAGCACTAGTTTATATGAAAAAAAAAAACAATCTAAATACTGTGTACCAAAATTATTTCAGAAAATATTACAAAATGACTTTACTTAAAAAATCACGTCAATTCGTCGCTCCGTTTTGCCGTGAACGACGGACAAACAGACACACACACTTTCCCATTTATAATATTAGTATGGATGGTATAATGCAAAAATTGCTTATTTTTGATAGGTACAGATTATTATATGAAACACATCTTATTTACATTCTTGGATACATACCCCATAAATAAAACGCTCAATATTTTAATAATCTATGCGTACCTGACGTTCACTTGACGTTTAACCGAAGGCGCGAAACACACGCGTTCGGTTGTGGTTTGATAGTTCCAACAAAACACTCCAACACAAACTGGACAACAGACTGAAGGTAACAATTGCTCCCGAAGAAAACCAACTATCTCCATTTCTCCACCATTTGAAACAATAACCATTGTCCTTATGTATAGTGGTGCTCAGATAGTGGTACCTATTCACACATTAAAGGCTGTGTCTTTAAGACAATGGCGCTGCCGCCAATGAACTACCTTCATTTACAAAGGAGGTGGGACTGAATGGTCCATATAATTAAAATGGTCTATAACTAGTGTGGTTATGTCTGTAGTGCTGTCCTTTACTGGGGGAATGATAGGCTATATACATAGCTAAGGATGTTTTTGTGTCTTAACTGGAGGGAGGTATTTAATTTTCAGTAAATGCTACAATGATTTGAAGTTCGAAAAAACTCCTGGTTTTAAATTTGACGTATGTATCTTAAGGCATAGCATAGCATTTAAACGCGCCGTTCACGCGCGCTTATAGCGATACAGACTTGATACGCACGCGAGTCAGACGCAGCCTGTAGACTTTCAAAAAGGTAAAAGCGCGCCGTCCACGCACCTTTTCTAAAACGCGCGTCAATGGCGCTTTTAAAAAACGTGGTGTGGACTAGCCCTTAGATATCGTTTCTCATACCGAAAACGACTAAGCAAAGATTACTATCGATACCTAGATTTCGAAGTAGGTACTAAAAACATTATTAAGTAACTATTTTCACGACAGTTAAATAACTGACGCCGTGGACAAAAATTAGACATTAGTAAGATGAAACATTTTGAAAATTTACACAGTAACCGACTCTACCGTCAAACGCTAGCAACTGAACAAATGTTAACACGTATAGGAGACTGGGGAAAAATAGTCTATGGACCAATAGAGATGTGATATTATTTAAGAAAAAGTACTTAGGTACTATAAACGCCATAAAACGTAATGATTCCATCAAACTAGTACTAAAATATATACTAATTTACACTAAAATGTACACTAAAACCTGCACTACTGTACTGCACTACTGTACTGCACTACTGTATAAAATCAACATTTCCTTCAATTGACAAAAAAATTGAATTGGAGACATCAGTCCAGTATTCCCAAGATACGTAACTTACATTACAATTCAACGCAAAATTACGGTAAATGCGAACTAATTTTCATATAATAAAGATAAAGAATCAACAAAGTGATCATTTAGCCGGAAGAATACCACAGCTGGACATAAGCTTCCCAAAGTATCAGTATCGTCACAGCGATCGGACAAAATAAATACCAAATTATACGATAAATAATATTTATTTTGCAAATAGGTTTTATTAAACACTTTTACACGTCAATGTTTTTGTCAATTTAAACTAGGCCACTGTTTCCTACCCTGAGAAGAAACACCGAAACAAACTCAAGAGTCAAAGTCCCCTTTAAAGACCATAAAGCAGTAATGGTCAAATCATATGAGAACCATGCAGACACTAGTCTGCACGGTTCTCATGTGATTTGACCCGGGCCGGAGATGGTATTAATTCCAATTTATTTTAAAATAGCTCCCTAAATATATTAGTTCGTAGACCAATTCCCATACAACTTTACCCAGTGTCCCCTGAAACGTCATGCAGTACAACTAGTTAGAAATTTAGAACATGAAAATATTGTGTAGCAAACAGAATGCTGGGCAAACAACTTATTAACACATTATTTACATGGGCGAGCGTTAATTTTAAACATGTTTACTGTTTCTGTGTGTTGCTGAGGGTGGCTGTACACCACAGTCTTGGCGATAGTGAGCGAGTCTTTTGTTGGGAGCGATATCTTCTAATTATTATTTTGGTGGTGAAGAGGGAATGTCAGACTTTTACTGATTGAAAGAGCTAGGGCTCCGATAATTCCTTCATATATTCCAGGAAAAATTCAAGAGCCGTATCTTAATGTTTTAGATCCTAAACACCCGCAAATTATGATAAAAATGTAATAAATCTTCATGTGTCTAGAATAAAATGGTTTTGAAGTGCAAAACCGGTTGCAAAACATTTTTATCACGTGCTATGGATTCGTAACTAGTTTTATAAATTAAAGAGACCTGAAATTGAAATAAATGCGAGCATTTATATAGCCTACAGATAGATGTTAGGGGTCTCGGTGTGTTGTGTATACACCCACGATACAGGAGTAATTCCTTGAAAAATCTGTACACTACCGATTTTTAATGAATTGAAAAAAAAAGTAAAACAACCTCTTTTTATTCTTTTTTTTTTCTTTTTAAATTTTGCGATCGGTACGATCTTTTAGATTTAAATAGCTTAGCTGTAACTAGACGGCAGGCCCAACGGTTTCCCTTGGTATTACATTACACAATAAGTACACAATGTAATTTTCTTGTGTATACGGTGAAATTTATTTAGTCTGACTTGACGGTCTAGTTGGCACACCCCACGTCAAACGTGTACAGCCTCTCAAACGGAAATAGTTTACTCACGTAGGTACCAAATAAACCTATTTCTGGATAAACTCAGCATTCATGTGAAGGAAAAACCATTTACTTTAATTTCCTGAATTTTGGCGGTGCCGTTTTCATTTATACGAGTAGAACAATAAAGAATATATTTGATGTTGAAACAAGCTTAATTTCTGCAAAATGGAGCTGAGAATGTTATTTTACAGAAAAGCTTACTGAGAAGGCTGACTCGGTACATTTTCTGCCAAATACTACAAAAACCTAAGAATCTATCTATGTATATACCTAATCTATATTCTAATGGCTATATACCGTGCCATCATAAGTGGCTATATACCGTGTTAAAAACGATAGACAATCATCATTGACACTGGGTAAATGCCCAAAAGTGCGAAACCAAAAGAAAAAAAAAGTTGGAGACATTTTAAATTAAGTTTTTCTGAAAACATTTCAAAATTTGATATGAGATCTTTACTCAAAATACATAAACCCAACCATAATTTTACTTTATTAATGGTATTTGTGGAAGAGACACCACACACAGTCATTTTTTTGTGCTATTATGTACAATGTTGACTGGTCTACACTGTTCTTACATAATTCTTTTAATATTGTAATAACTACTTTTTTTTTAAAGATTAACCATGGAATTTCTTGCCCGTTCTTCTCCATAGGAAACGACCATAGGAATTTGGAACCGTGCACTAGCTTCCGATATTTTATAAGTGCCTATGTGAAATAAAATATTTGGTCTTTGACATTGACAATTTTATCAGTAACACGTGCGAACTAATAATAGACCGTCAAACGCTGGAGAATATTTAGCGAGTATTGTTAATTTTATTATTAATACTAAATAAAGTACCTAAATTTAAAAAAATAAGTTCGAAATTCAAACATTTCTTCGCAGTCGCAAATCCATCATATAGCTACACAGAATTCCATCTACTAAACGTCACCGAAAATTCAAAATGGCCGACGCTAGACGTCAAAATCATACTTTCGCACGTCTTCCATCGATATATTTTATAGTTTGGTCAGTACGATCGTTAAAGCCGGTACCAATTTCAAATTCTTGCCACTAAAGGTACTTCATACATATGTATTTCGTAAGGGAATCATCTTCCATTCATCCGCGAATAAATCAGAATTGGAATTCAAATGCACAAGAGCGTTAAGAGTCGTGTGAGATCGAGGTGTGGACGACTTTGAGTGTAATTTGAATTAAGTTAATATCGTTAAAGTGAAGTAACATTTAGTGATGTTAACTGTTAAATTTAAAACATGTTGTGCTGACCCCAAACAACACGGAACAACGGCAGGAAGATGACAGTTATGGTGATGATTTATTTACATATAGTGGCTTCTGTTTTTCTTACTTTTTTGACCGCATTATCGACATTTTCTATGGTTTAACAACTAAAAGGTCACGTTTAACCATTATCTCACATGATGGTAAGCAATGATTCGGTCGACGATAGATCATGCTTACCTAGAAGTAACCTATTCATATACTATGTTAAACCATGTAAATACCCACAGATACTACGAAGTGCCTAGCCCAAGACCTTTCCACACTGAATCCCAACAAACATTTACGAAGATATTCACTCAGCTCAGCTATGGGGAAATGCGTCTAGGAAGAAGCCTTTGAAGCAATTTCTACATAACTGAGTTGTAACGGGATGGAAGGAGCTCCCAGAAAGTGTTTTGAAAGCTTCGACATAGAACTGCCTTAAGGCTATGTGGTGCTTGTGTGGTGCAAACCAAACTGACACTCTCACATTGGGCGGCGAACGTTACGCAGTTAATTGTATTTCCATACATATTCACTTTTTCGTTCACATCTAATCGACGATACGTTATTACGATATGCGTAGACGCTGACATTTGGCGGCCGATTCATATAGCGTCACTACGCTCCGCGGACGCGTATTGTATATTGTATAGCGTATTGTCGGCATATTTTGAACGAAAAATACCGTTTATTTTCACGTTTACACCGGGGCTCACAGTAAGCCTGCTCACAATCGGCGGCTGTCAGACACTTTAATAATGTAGCCAAATTCCTAAGCCTTCTTCTTCTTCCTGCCCTTATCCCGTTTTATTTGGGGTCGGCGCAACACGTTTTTTTCTTCCATTCTGTCCCGTCACTCGTCACGCTATCATCAACTCTGTTTTCTTTCATATCACTTCTCACACAATCCATCCATTTTTTCTTTGGCCTCTCTCTCCCCCTCCATCCATCCACATTTAAACTCATAACTTTTTTAGCAATATGCGTTTCATCTCTCCTTTTCACATGTCCATACGAAACAAACGATTCCCTTTCAACTTTTCAGTTTCCTAAACGAATTTTAGAATAAATAAGCAGGTCAACACTAATATTATAAAGACATAGTTTATCTTATTTTTTTGTAGGAGGTAATCTCTGGAAGTGCTAGTCCGATTGCTAACGTTTTTTCACCGATAGAAAGCTACTTTATTCCTGAGTGACAGGTTATATTTTATGTACACAGGTGAAGCCACGGGCATAAGATAGTATCAAATAGTAATAATGTAGCCAATCTCCTAAACTAATTTCAGAATAAATAAACGGGTCATGTAATTGACGTGGCAGAAGACGTCAAACCAAGCGGTCACCTTAGTTACTACATAAGTAACAACTAAAACGTACATAGAGCGAAAACCTCCAGAATTTCGTTAAAATTAATTATCCCCAACCCTCGTTAAACTACGGTTTGAAACTAGCAAATTAATTATAAAACACGTCAAAACAAGATATGAAGTTCGAGCAACCCATCTGAGATTCACAAAGGGTGGGCCCTAATTTGGGGACAAGGGGGCCCTTTCTACCCTTATCGCAAAGTCTCATCTACTACCCTGCCATCGATCTTAAGTAGGGTGGATGACTTAACCCCCAGCGAGGGAGGGATGAAAGAAAATTGTGAGGGTGGCTGTAGGGATCATTTTTGGGGTGTTGGTGAAGTTTAAAGGGTTAGTTTTTGTTACGTCATGGTGTTTCTCGAAAATTCTGTTAACGTAATGGAATTAGTCGGGGTTAGTCATTATTTCACGCTTATATTACATTATGTTAACGGTCGACGTTCTTGAGGGGTTCGTTTTCGGGTTGAAACTTTGCAATTTTGTTTTTCAAAACTTATTTGAAGTCTTAATTATTTTTAGCGGTCCAAAATAAAGAATCCTGAGTTCGAAATTGTAAAAAGATTTCAATCTAAGTCAAAATTTATTGTACAGAAATTTGTAAAATTGGTTGTAGAAATAATATCTAGAAATATTCAAATATGGTTATGAAAATAGTTTAACTTCTAGTAAACCCTATCCATAGATAGATAGGACCATAGATTTTAGTGGAATAGTCCACGGGAACAAAGCTGCGGGAAAAATTAGGGTCTAATAGTTCACATTAGACATTGAAATGAGCTAGGGCCGCAGGTTTGATCTAAAGTTACCGCGAACCTGAAACACGCGGGTCTGTGAAAGTCTGACACTTTCTCACGCACCACTCAGAGCAGAATTTATGTTATTTGATGATATTTTATAATTTAGGGCTGTAGGATTGTTCGAAAGATTCATAGCGGCCCTAGAACGTAAAGAATGACGGAAGAAAATTAGACTTTTACTTGTAAGTGTCAGTAAAAGTCTGATTTTTTGATGACCCACCAAAGAAAAGAGACAAAACAATCAATTAAAATGATCATAATAATATTATTGAGAAGAAAACAAGTATTAAATATTATATTTACTAAATACGTAAATTGATATATGCCAAACGAAATAAGTACCTTTCACCAACTAAATACTAAACCACTAAGTAACTAAATTAACAAAATATCTGCTAAAATCGACGACTAAACACCCGTTCCAATGTAAAATCTGAATCGGCAAGCGAGTCACGACTCTACAATTGTCTACGGACGAAAATTGTCCAATGTACTGGACGTCATCTTAGTGTGGGTAGGGAGGGTTTTATTATAGGACGCGGTGCGGCTGCCCCGGCCGGGGGGACGCACTTCTTATAGCTAGCGTCAAGGGCTGCCATTTTGGATTTTCGCATTTTTTTAATATCGTAGGATATTATAATAATAATAATAATAACCCCATCGCCGTATCTCTACGCCCCATCGCCGTATCTCTACGTTGACGTCGTGATGGGGCTTGTGCGCTCCAATAAACACTAGGTTTGTGTCGGTAGCGCTTGCTTTGCCGTAATATGCCCAGGGTGAGGGGCCAGACCAAGAGAGATACAATCCGCAGGGCAGTTTTGTGGCGAACTGTTGGGCATTAGCGACCCCACGGACCCGATCTCCCGGGAGAATTCCTGTTCTTCATCTCCGGCTTGCCTTTATTGGCCGGTCGTAGTGAACACTGACGAGGAACAGAGCTCCCACCTCTCTCTTGCCTTTATTAGCTGGCTTGAGTGGAGAGTCGCAAGAGCAAACATGCACGGGAGATGGATGCATAATCCAGTAAGGTGCTGGTAGGGATCTTGACCGTACTTCCGGGATTGTCCTGATAGCCGTGGTATGCCTCTCCACTCCTCAAGCGCCTCAGGATATGTCGCCCTCTTGCTGCCGTTTTAGGGGGCCCATTTATTGAGTGTGCAAGTCACCCCCTACCTTTTATCGATAGATATTAATGACATTGTTCAGGCAGGGGCCATAGTCTTAACATAGCTCCATATTACCAGTCCACTTAAGACTCCAAAAATCATAGCCCTATTATTTTGTTTTTCATATTATGTCGCAATAGTTTTTCAAACCGGGGGTTGTCCTTGGGTGCACTAGTATAGCGCGCACAGGGATAATCGTCGGTTGGTATCACGTTCCATTATAGTAACCAAAAGGACCTCTGCGAGTTGGCTTCGGCCCCTTGTACGCCTCTCAAAGGCCCAGGACCTCAGGGTCCTGAGATTAATAAATTTTTATTCGATTTATTTTTCTTCGTTATTATTCGATTTATTTTTATTCGATTTATTTTAATTCGATTACTGCATGGATGAAATATTTGTATGGCCTACAGATAGTTGTTCCGGATCTCTAGGTGTCATGTGTACGTGAATGTTCATTTTTTTTTTATGTAGCACACTCACGACAAGAGTCATTCCTAGTATGGTAAATAAAAAAAAACTTGGTTCGAGACCATTCAGAACGATGTTTCGAAGGAAAAGAGGGAAGCTTTTACCCAGCTATGAGACACAATCATCATCATTTCAGCCAGAAAACGTCCACTGCTAGACATACGGGCCTCCTTCAAGCGTCGCCACAACGAAGAGTCCTGTGCGTGTCGCATCCATCTTATTTCCGTGATCCTCACTAGTTTATCGGTCCACCTCGTGGGAGCTATAATGCAAGCTAGCAAAAAATATATTTAACCCTAACCGCTTTCATCGCTAAGTACCTACTCCATTTTGTTTGGCTCTTCAATCCACATAGCTGACAAAAGAACTGACGAGATGGAGTATTTGGTCATGGATCCTGAGGGAATAAACGCGAGAGTTTTTGTCGGAAATATCCCAGGAAGATGGTTAGCACAATCAGCCTTTTAATGTTCCCATTGCTGGGACTCAGGCCTCCTCTCTAAGAGAGAGAATGGGCCGTAATCCCCCACGCGGGCCCAGTGCGTGTGATTATCACATGTTTTCGATTTTTTGGCTCTAGGACATGCCGGTTTCCTCAAGATGTTTTCCTTCACTGTTTTGGGTGCAGTGGTGATGAAATGAATAACACTAAGTAATGCGCCTGGCTGGGTTTAAACCAGCGACCTACAACACGGATTTGGGGCCGTTACCATTCGGTCACCACTACTCTGGTTGGACACAACGTAGCTCAAATATGTGGATAAAAGATTAAATCTTAAAAAAAAAATAGATATTGGACAGCCCTACGAACACGTAGTGCGTACAAAACGCCTCTCTCATTCGGACACAAGAAATTACATACTTTAATCTTATCGCCGGCATAAAATAGAATATTAAATCCGACTGGTGTCCAACTTCCCCGCCGCTGTGGAAAGGAATGTCTTTTGTTCCCTCTCTCCTCTCGGGCTCCAGTGGTAGTGGTTGCGAACATTTTCTCGAAAGGTACGCCTTTATTGGATTTTTGGTAAGATTAGTCTGCATTTTATTGGGGGGGATTGGTCTGAAATTTGTTGAGGAAGATTGGTCTGAATTCTTGTCTTGTCTTGTTAGAATTTTTTAAGTGGTAATAAGTGAGACAATTTTTACAAGACCTACTCTATAGTAGATCTCGTTGGAATTATGTTCTGCGTGGTATTTTATGTTTCATATTGAAGTAACTCATCATCATCATCATCATCATCATTTCAGCCAAAAGACGTCCACTGTTGGACATAGGCCTCCCCTAAGTGCCACCACAATAAACGATCCTGTGCGTCTCGCATCCTTCGGATTCCCGCAACGCTTATCAGGTCATCGGCCCACCTTGTAGGAGGCCTTCCAACGCTACGTCTTCCAATACGTGGTCGCCATTCCAGAACCTTTCAGCACCAACGGCCATCTGTTCTGCGAGTTGAGGTAACTATTTCACTTTTAGACTATACAATCCTTTTAGTTTAGCACTAACAATCCGCCCCAGTTTCGCTCGGGTGTTAGATATCTTTGAAGTTCTTGGTTTTTTTCTATCTTAATATACATGTATTATTATTCATAAATCACTCTGTGTTGGTGAAAACTGTTTCAGGTGTATAACAACAATTTTAATGATGTCGACGTTTTTGCCCTACCAAAAAATAAATTTAAAAAACAAATCTCAAAGCGCATTGCTGAAAGTTTTTGATTATTGTAACGTGGTAGGTTTTAACTAAATATTAGATTTTAAGATAGCGAAACACTGTATTGTTGTGGTTTTGGTATTGATTATATAGAATTTTACCAAACTGTATCAATTTTAACTAGAAACCATCCATTTTTATGTGGAAACGTAGTGGATTGTGCATTTACTAATATTATACTGTGTATTTAGAATTTATATTATAATGTACGATTGTTTGTTTCCCAAATAAAATAAAATAAAAAATAAAAATCAAACTGTACGAAAATCTGTTCAGTAGTTTTTGAGTTTATCACGTTCATACAGACCAATGTGCGTATGTTCGTGTGTGCGTTTGTTTTACAAGCTAAGTCCTGGATCAAGTTCTGTCCAGTCCTCCTCTTATATAGCTAAATACTGAAACTCATACTGAATCCTATTACCTGATAATAGCCGAGGGAAAAAGATAATTAATACTACTACTGCGACATAGATAACTTAGACGGTCTTGAATTAGTGAGAGACGAGCTCTCAAATAGATTCCCAATTATTGGAAATCGCTTCGAAACAGAATTTGTGAGCGAAATCAAGACTGGCGTGCTTACAAGATACATAGTATATAGTATACACTCTGTTATAAATAATTTTCATCTTCATATTCATTCATTTGTTACGTATACCCTGAAGCTACACCACCCACCCTACAAGGTGGACCGATGACCTGATAAGGGTTGCGGAAATCCGATGGATGCGAGACGCACAGGAGCGTTCATTGTGGGGACACTTGGGGGAGGTTTATGTCCAACAGTGGACGTCTTTTGGCTGAAATGACGATGATGAAATCTAAGTGTATGATTCATTAGTTATTAATTATCTCAATAGGTGATAGTAAAAATATATCACAAGGGAACATCTTCTTTATATGGTTTTAATAGTTCTGTGCCGTACGTGGAGTACTTTTCTCCCTATCTGTCAAATCCATTCAAAGATTGTCTGTAAAAAATCGCTTTTAGCGATAAGACTACCCTTTTTACACTCTATTAGGCGCATACTGTATATTTTATGGTGGACAATAAAGAGTATATCTATCTTCTCATGAAAAGAAACTTTATATGATATTTCAAGTCATGGCTTATCCGTGTACCAAGTTTTATCGAAATTCGTTGAGCGTGAAGTGGTAACAAACATACAGACCCACATTAGTATGACTGTTTCAAGAAAATCTCATTTAGATATTACTTATAACAAAAACTAAACATAAAATCAAATCGTTGCTGATGGTCCAATGTTACCTCTCAATACATTTCTAATTTAAAATATTCACCCTACACCAACATCTATTCCATCCCCTACACTATCTAAGCACAATAATTTCCTCTTATTTTACAAAAGCTTTCTAAACATCGTCAGCGCACCCACACAACCGTATCTTGGGGGTACATCGTACAAATATATCTAAGTGTCAGAGTTTTCGGTCAGTTCTCTCCTTATCCTTCCCCCTTTCGACACTATAAGCCCCCGAAACCCCTTCGTTCCCCTCCCCTCATAAACACGGCTAAACACGAGCTCGCAAAATTGTAAAATTCACTTTTGTCTCTCTCTAACGTCAATTTGTAAAGATAACATTGTAGGAATGTTTCCAAACATTATTTACGATTCGGAAATTAATTTAAAGGTTAGTAATTAGACGCCGGTTTCGGAGGAAACTCGGGTTCCGTCCAATTTATTGGATTTGTTCGATTGTCGACTGCTTTCGGGTGTTCGAGATAGTTCGATAGCGATTTTGTAACTTGGGAATTGGATAATGGTTAGGTTTCCGTTTATATAAATGAGTTGGCAATGCCACTGTGATTTATTACTGTAGATATTATGTTGTTATTTTAAGGGAGATTTTGTTTTGTTAATTTATTATTAGCAGTGTTTCAAAAATTAATAGTATTTTGAATGTATTCCTAATCGTCGAACTTATCCTACTGATTATAAATGGGACTAATATCAAAGCTTTGCATGGCTATTAATATATTCGAAAAACCCAGCTTTAGTTCTTAAGAGTTATAATTGACTAGCTTTTACCCGCGGCTTCGCCCGCTTTTATTAATATTTTTTAATTTAATAATAATATTTGTACTTGATTTCCCACTTTGTCCGTCTCCAGGATCCCAACTATCTCTGTACCAAAATTCATCAAAATCGGTTTTGCCATTTAGGCGTGAAGACGTAACAAACAAACTTACTTTCGCTTATATAATATTAGTAAGGATTATACGAGTACACTAAGCCAAAGCCTACGCCTACGTAGAAGTAGAAAATTACCCCGAGGAATAAAAATATTATCACACGAGTCCTATTTCAGTATACGTTCTACCCGTGCGCCAATTTTCAGCGGTGCTAATAATTAATTACTAATAACCAGGTGGGTAAACACAACCAAGTAACCATTCAATGGATCAAAGAACACAGCGATTCCCGAGGCAACGATGCAGCGGATGAACTCGCCAGAAGGGGTTCGAGTATGGCAGCAGTGGGCCCTGAACCCATTGTGCCACTTCCCTTCGGTTATCTACGCAATCTGGTAAGGAACCGTACCAGGGACATACACCACAAACTATGGAGAGAACATGGTGAGTGCAGGCAGGCCAAAGAGGCACTTCCCTCGATTGATGGCCGCTTTACGAAACAGGTCTTACGACTGACGAAACTACAGTTGCGCAAAGTTACGGCCGCTACAACTGGCCACGGGACCTTTAACAAGCACCTTTATGTCATAGGAGTTACGGATAGTCCACTCTGCAGAGCCTGCATGGAGGAAGAAGAGACAGCAGTTCATCTGCTTCTAAGCTGCCCTGTGGTCGCTGGATACAGGGCTAAGCACTTCGGTAACCCAGGTAACCTTCGTGAAGTGGTTAGCAACACTAAGGCGCTGCTGGCCTTTCTTGAGGAGCTGGGGTGGATCGAGTAACCCATTTGTCCCACCCGTACGCAAAATACGCGCTTTAGTCGTGGAGTTGCGGATACCAGCCCGTTTTACCTATTACCTATTCTATTATTATATAATTAATTACTACTAATAATGAAATACAAACCTACATCTATGAATCACAATCGTCTAGAAATCGTTTTACAAATTATTAAAACAGCAACTCGTCTCTAAACAATCCCGCCACGAAAAAACACTGTAATATTATGTCTGGAGACCTTGTTGTCCATCATCATTATTTTAGCCGAAAGACGTCCACTGTTGGACAAAGACTGCCCCCAAGTGTCGCCATTATGACCGGTCCTGTACGTCTCGCATCCATCAGATTTCCGCGACCCTCACCATATCATCGGTCCGTGTTGTCCACATTTTGACTGGCCTGTTGGTCTATCGTGGTTAGTGGCCCTGACTGCTACGCCGGAGGTCGTGGGTTCGATTCCCACTTAGAACAAATGTTTATGTGATACTTTATTCTATGTCTGGGTGTAATTTATCAATAATATTTATGTATTTAGAAATATATATACTTAGTAGGAGTAGACGGCGTTGTGTGATAGTTGTGTAATATTATTTATATTATAAGTTATCATTATTTCAGCCGAAAGACGTCTACTGTTCTATATCCATCAGATTTCTGCGACCCTCACCAGATCATCGGTCCCTGTTGCCCACATTTGTTTAACTTTGTTAACCAATGCTGTAAGAACTAGACGAGTAACCAAAAGATGTTTTCATATTCATGAAATGATTGACGGCAGGATTAAGTGCTCTGATGAATATATCAGGGGCATCTGTGGAATCGCATTGGTGCGATTCCACAGATGCCCCTGAAAACCCAAAGAAAACTGCCTCCGGTTTTCTGTAAGTTAATTCTAATCTTATTGACATTGCAATAAAGTATATATAAATAAATAAATAAATCAATTAGCATCGGTCTAGGCTTTGCTCAAATATAGCCGGTTGACACAGGTTTCAGACTATCCGTAAACAAATATTGTACTTGAAATTACTGCTTATCTAACCTCTAAAAGTATAGATAACCACAATGACAAAAATAAATTAAAATGTCTAACATATTTTACCACAATACACCATATACATATATACCTACATTTATTAGATCAGCCAATAATAATAAATTCCATAATTGTAAATTCTGCTGTGCCCGACAGAGTCCATATTGATCTTGACAATATTTGGACCACCTAAGTACCGGAATGCAACAAAGTAGAGTGTTGAGTAAAACTCGATTACCATCTTTTTTTTTAGAGGTGGGAAAATCATCCAATGACATCCTCGCTCTTGGGCGGAGCGGGAGGAAGGGTCAGACTTTTACTGACTAAAAACCCATTTTTGTTCCTTTGTTGCCTTTCGTACTGAGTCTTGAGCCACCTTTCGGACTAACTTTAGCTCCAGTAACTAACCCTGGCTCCAGTATCATTTACCATCTAACAAATGCTTGCACTGACTGGACAGGTCCACTCAAATCTGTGTCGTTCTTTCCTGAAAAGATCATTTCAGACACTAATCTGCATTGTTCGTACGATTCGACCTTTATACCTAATACCGTCTTTACTGTATGGAGTTTGAAAGAGACTGATTTCTGAGTTTATTTCGATGTTTCTTCTCAGGGTAGTCGGCTAGAAAACCGCGGCCTTATCTAGTTAAAATTAACGAAAACAAATATGTTTTTATTTTGATTGAGTAAGCTCGAGCTTCACCAGTAGGTATCTCACCTGATGGTAAGCGATAATGTGGTCGACGACTGATCGCACTTCATCATCATCATCATATCAGCCGTAGGCCTCCCCTCAAGCGTTGCCACAACGACCGGTCCTGTGCGTCACGCATCCTACGGATCGCGCTTGCCTAGAAATAACCCATTCATCCTTGTAAAAGTGTTATATATCACAAATTTTCAAAATAAATAACATTTGACTCACGCTATCAAATAAATAACAAAAAGATTTCAGTCTACAAAATGCAGACATTCAGTCTTCTGCGTACGGTCAACGTAAAAGTCGATAAGTCAAAAATATTCAATTAAGTACGAGCATTAATATTCTAGCGTCGCGGTCGTCAAGTGCCGCCGGGGGATAGTGCAGGTTGTCCCCCCCATCCCCCACCCGCCAGCCGGGGGGAGGCTGCGGAATGATGGCCGAAATCCGCGTTTTTAGGCCTAACCATCCTTTTTAGTATTCACATAAGCTTTTTGTGCAATTTTGCCCGTGTTTATCGAATATTGTGTTTGTTTTATTGTTCATTGTAATTATTATTAGTGGTGTTATAGCTATGGATGTATCTAATGATGATATTTTCATTTGAATATTTTGTTGTTTGTGGTTAAATTTCCGTGGGCTTATGTTTTAGTAAATTTTACTTCATTTCAACGTACCTATTGATTTATAAATACTTCTAATGTCAGTCGCTATATTCCTTATATCACATTTTAATTTTCCGATCATCTTTTGTAAGAGAATATTAATAAGTGTTTAGTTACTGATGCTACGTCCAAGAGAAAAGGATATAAAGAAAAAATAAAGTTAAAGAAAATAGACGACGTACGAGTACCTACTGCTGCAGACGAAAGGTATGACACCTAAAGAAAACTACACCTTATAAAACCTAACCCTATGCGCAGTTCATCAAGTTTGGCGCACACAGACAACAGCATAACCCGTCGCTACCGCGCCACTATTAATCATAGAAAATGACGCGCGGCATTGTGTGAAACGGCTCGGCTCAAAATTGTGAAAACCTATCCTGGGCGCGCGCGGACTAATAACTGGGCCCGCTCACACTTCGGAAAATGCCCACAAGGGGGGTACAGTTTGCAGAAGTTCGGGCAAAAAAAAGGAAATGAAGATTTTTTTTTATTGGTTTTTTTTTTGTATCTTCGTATTGGGTTCTTAGATTATTATTTTTTTGGTCTGGAACGTAAGTTGATAAACACGTTAAGTTTAGGAAGCTAAAGTACAAACTGTCTACTTTGAGATATTGGCTATGTTTTAATGTAGATTAAAAAAATATATAAAAAAAACAATCTCAAAATCGTTAACTTTCATGTCTACTAGAAGGTATTTAAATTGCCACTTTACTAGACCCATAAAAAAAACTGTTTTTTTTTTTTCAATAAACAAACTTTGATTCCAACTAAAACATTGACATAATATCAAATGATTTGATTCTAGTGCCTCATCTACCAAAAAAAAAAATCATAAAAAAAAAATACACACTACACTTTTTTTATCCTATTTGTTTTTCCAACCCTACCTAGCTTGACGATGATGCGTTGCACTAGTGTGCGTGTTGATTCGCACGCGTGTGTGCTTACCCGTGACATTCTGCAAGCGACGTGATATATTGAGAACTGCTCCAAAAATCGCTATTAGGTATCCAGTTGCGTACGTAATAAAAGGCGCCGTTTGCGTTAACCATGATTTTTTGTTGGTTATTTTGGACTTAAACGTGCGCGTTACGGGTTTTGTTGTATCATCCTTTGTTATGGCCTAGCTAGCAATCGGAATTTTAATGGAATGAGTTTTTTTTTATCTCATATAAATTAGTGCTTGACTGCGATCCTACCTGATGGTAAGCAGTGATGCAATCGTTGATGATGAGGCGCACTAGTTTATTAAGAGCCTATTCACTCTAGCTTTGAAGACACCCAAATTATTATCGTTTTCTAATAAGAACATTTTCAGTTGGTTTCACTGCTCTAATAGATAAATCTGCTTATTGGATAATTTTAGCAAGGAGTGTATTATCTTTAGTGTATACATAACTATATATATTTACTTAGTTAAGTGTTTTAATTTTTCCTGTTTTAGTTTTTAATAAAAAAAAAATAAGTTACCAAGATAAATATTTATTAAATGTCTTATTGGATTTATCAATTAAATCTGAACTTCTAAAGTAATCAATACCATAAAGAGATAAATTATTAATTAATGTGTTCGTTGATGGAAATCTATGAACATCGGTACTGATCCGGTCTTGATTATTTTACATAATAAAACCTACTCTATTGTCAATTGCTAAAGGGTGCTCCAGAATCGTGCTTTAAAGATCCAGAATACAGAGTAATATCCTTGACTTTTAATGAACGATTCCGGAGGAATAAGTAAACTACGCGAACGAAGGCGCAGTGAAAACTAGTCTAGGTGCAATAAAAAGTTAGTACCTATAATAAAATTTCAATTATATCAACATGTAAATGGAATATTTTATATACTCATATCAATTTTTAATATATAATTTTCTAATTGGGTTATATAAAAAAAAACTTTTTACAAAAAAAATATAACCGACTTCAATGATAAAAAACACTGAAAAGTATCAAATAACTTTAATTTTGGAAGTCGGTGTTTCTATAATAGTTTAGTCTCTTCGTTATTTAACACCGACTTCCAAAATTAAAGTTATTTGATACTTTTCAGTGTTTTTTATCATTGAAGTCGGTTATATTTTTTTTGTAAAAAGTTTTTTTTATTTAACACTTTTTAGTTATGGTACCACCACTAAAAAGTACTCCTCAGTCAAACTTAAATACCTTATAGTCAGAGCGCATCTCATAACGGTTCTAATAATCCCAAACACGGTTAGATTACATTAATTTACCTTTCGGCTTCATCATCAGATCAGTTCGATATATCCTCTCCCCCTCTTCTTTCAAACAGTCATTAGACTAGATGCTGGAGAGGGAAAGGATATATCGAACTGATCTGATGATGAAGCCGAAAGGTAAATCTTTCAATCAGTCATTAGACTAGATGATTTATGTCAACATTGCAATGAACTTAAAATTTAGTCCTGTTTAAAATGAGCCCAAACACGACTACGGTGCTGTAATTTCAAGGTTTGTACTTTTCCTGATGCTCCTGGCTTCAGCATCAGGTCTCTATGTACTTCGGTGTTCTTTATTAGCAGTACGTTTATCTACACATCGAGCCGTTTTCAATGAGCCTAAACTCGATATATCTGCTGTTTGTTGTCGAGGACTTAGGTACTCTGCAGACTATCCTGACTGCAGCATCAGGTCATGACTTGATGATCATGAGACCAATTGTGGCAAATGCCCTATCAAACATCAAAACAATTTACTAAAACAGTCCTTGCCTGTTCGAGTAACTTCTTACTGTTAAGGAGTTGTACCTTCCATCATCAGCCCAGCTACCTGAGATGGTGACGACCATACGCAAATACACAAGATACTTCATAAAATATGCGAAAATCAATAAGTGAGCCTATAAAATTTGAAGGTTGCCCTCGATTTCTCCAAGATCCCATCATCAGATCCTAATTTGGTGATAATGGGACCACCTCAGAACTATCTACTTTCGAACAAAAAAAGAATTTTGAAAATCCGTCCACATTTGGCGGAGTATTCGACGAACAAACATACAAAAAAAAAAAAAAAAAAAAAAAAAAAAAAACATACAAACAGCCGAACGTAGTACCTCCTCCTTTTTGGGAAGTCGGTAAAAAGGGTGTGATACATCCCAATTAGAAAATTAAGTTACAATCATAATTCAAGCATTGAACTTTTTTTTTTATTACAGATAGGCTCGCGTTTGACCACTATCTCACCTGATGTTAAGCGATGATGTGGCCGGCGATAGAACACGCTTGCCTAGAAGCAATCTATTCACTCTTGACTTAAATACCCCTAGGTTATAGCTATCACAGACTTCGGCAGGGAATTCCACTCCTTAGCTGTACGCATAATGAATGTGTTCTCAAAACGCTTTGTACGTATGGGTGGGATGTCCACCATGTACCGGTGGAGCAACACCGTACGTCTTGTGGTCCGATGATGGAACGGACTTGGCGGAATTAAATTTTGTAACTTCAGTGCACACTTTCCCGAAATGTAAACGATAGACAATGAACAGGCTAGCAACTCGGCGTCGATGCTCAAGACTTTGAAGTTTCGACTTGACAAGCGCATCATCGGACTACGAGACGTACAGCGATGCACCACCGGTACATGGTGGACATTTCACCTACACGCACAAAAGGTTTCGGGAACACATTCATCGTGCGTGCAGCTAAGAAGTGGAATTCCTTGCCGAAATCTATGTTTCCTGACAGCTACAACCCGCAAATCTTTAAGTCGAGAGCGAATAGGTTTCTTCTAGGTAAGCGCGTCCCATCGTCGACCGCATCGTCGCTTTCCATCAGGTGAGATAGCGGTCAAGCGCGAACCTATCAATAATAAAAAAGTGCATCATTGCCTATGATCTTCTTGGCATGCTTTGCACTTAGATAAATAAAAATGTAAACAAATAAGATGGGATCAGATCAGTATCGACGCACTACGTTGGTAGTGCATTGGTATTGGTGCCTACGCACACACAAAAAAAATAGTGACGCAATCAATAGTTTTTCAAAATTAAAGTAGTATTTTTTTGTCTCAGCTGTGATATTTAATATTACTATATATTTAGGTACATAATATAAGAATACTGTCTTCTAACAAAATCATGATTATTACGCACTAGTGTTATAATGTAGTTAAACCGTTTTGTTCAACCTCTCCTCCCCTGACATAATTTTATTACATTTATCGTATGTGAGGATGGGCGCGCGTCGTCCCCTACGAAGAAAAATAAAAAATAGGCGCACATATAAAAACAGATTTTTACCGCCACAAAAGTTTACTAGTTTTACAGTTATTTTCTTCACAAGAGTATTGAAAAACGTCGTATGATACACGTGAGTAATTAATGGTTACCGTTCTCGGCTCTCCCACCCTCGCCATGGCTCGGGCCTAAATACCGCCTCGGCGGTACAACTAACGTTACACACTTATATCATAATGTACCATAAACGCACTTAAATAGGTCCGTAGTGTTTTTTAGAAATTAATTATCCTAATGATAAACGCACAAATATCCAATTTAATTCCACCAAGTCCGTTCCATCATCGAACCACAAGAAGTAAGGCGTTACGCCACCGGTACATGGTGGACATCCCACCCATACGTACAAAGCGTTTTTGGAATACATTCATTATGCGTACAGCTAAGAAGTGGAATTCCCTGCCGGAGTCTGTGTTTCCTGATAGCTATAACCTAGGGGTCTTTAAGTCGAGAGTAAATAGACTGCTTCTAGGCAAGCGTGTTCCATCGTCGGCCACATCATCGCTTACCATCAGGTGAGATCAGGTGAGATAGTGGTCAAACGTGAGCCTATAAATTATAAAAAAAAAAAAAAACATAAAATTCTTTTCTTTCAATTCGTTCGACGCGTTCGGATCGGATAAGTGTGTTTTTACCTTAATAGTGGAAAATAACATAGACGTTACGTCGATGCCTATGTGCTAGACAGGTAGCACATTGGTATCGGTATATACCTGCACACATAGTCACTATAGTAACGCAATCGGGATTTATCAAAATAGGTAATGTTATATCCTAAAATGATTCTTGTTTACTTTACTTACTACAAAAAATATATCAAAATAGCTGAAATCGATTTAGTAGCCGATCCTGAACATATATACTGTTTTCAGGATGTGTGGTTATTGTTACAAGTTGTAGTTATAAATACTACTACTACTTTTAATTGTAGATACTTAAACTTCACACTCAGCCCGTAGGACACGATGGAGCACACAGTCGAGGTGTGCCCTGCCTGGGCGGAGCATCGCCGTGCCCTCGTGGGGGCGATCGGTGGCGGAGACCTCTCGCGCCGGGCCCTAGTCGAGGCCATGGTCCGGAGCGAGGAAGAATGGCAGGCGGTCGCCTCCTTCTGCGAACATGGGTAACTCGCTGACCGATCGTCCGGTAATAGACCAAGCCCAAGACGTCGACGGCGCGCGCCGTTCCCGCGCGCGTCAAGGAGTAGTCAGCAACAGCAGAGGCCCAGCTGGGTCGAAGCCTACCGGGGCCAGGGTTATCCGAAAGGAAACTCGTGCCTTGGTTTGAAGGCTAGAAGGAACGGATGGGTTTTTTGTACGGTGGTAATTAGTCAGTAAGAATCTGACACTATCTCCCGCTCCACCCAAGGGCGGGGGTTGTCATTAGATGATTTTTGCCCACCGTAAAAAAAAAACTTCACACTCATATTCTGTTGTTTTTTAGAATTCCGTAACTCATAGGAAAAAACGAACTCTTACAGGATCACTTTGTCGTCCGTCGGTCAGTCTGTCAAGACCTTTTATCTTGAGAACGCTTAGAGGTATCGAGTTGAAACTACCTAATTCGTTTCTTGCGATATAAAGGACCGCATATTTTTTAAATGTTAACTTTAAAGTTTAATTTTTTACAGCTTCAAGAGACCGCAGACCTGAATTTAAGGTTTTAATTTCAACTTGATACCTCCACGCGTTCCCGAGATAAAGGGTCTTGACATAGAGACAGATAGACAGACGGACGGACAACAAAGTGATCCAATAAGGGTTCCATTTTTGAACCCTACAAAGGGTAACACAAGGATACAAGAGGGTTGTAGCCACTAAGTTCTCTCGTTCTATCCTAGAACGGAAGAAGTCTTGTGATGATTTCTGACCTAAAAAAGAGTGTATACGTACTGATTTAACTAACAAACAATTTTTTTCAGTCAGTAGACACCTAGTGCCTACTGACCCTGCATTGTTTGCCAATGAAGACTTAAATACACAGATGCAGCTAGTTATCATAATCATTTATGTGCCCTTTGCATTCCAAGACCGCAGTAACACAAAATCAAAATTCAAATAGACCATTTACAGGCACTTTTAAATTGTCAAATGTTGGTCAGTCCAAGAAAAGTGAAGCTAAATCGCACGTTTCAAACCGCACACTCTTCTAAATTAATAAAAAAAAATATATAATGCTTGGTTACACTTTCCAACAATCTTTAAAAAAAAGAATGGGTAACTCTATAATTTTTTTTTATAATTTAAAATTCGAAAGTAATGCAATTTGCCATTTCACATTATGTCTCTAACATAAATTGGATATGCATCACTGCTTACCATCAGGTGGGATCGTGTCAAACACTAGTTTCTATCAATTAAAAATATTATTAGAAGGTTTTTTTGCCATTAACAAATCTATGAGAATTGAGAACGTGTCAAAATTTTCGACTTCCAATTGTTGGAACAATAGGTATTAATGACGGTGATGATATGATGCCTATAGCATATAAGTGTGAAGGATTATAATGCGCTTTTGTAGCTTGACCTAGATACCTATTATGTATTTACTGTGTCTATTCGAATGTATAGTACACTTTTTACATAAAGGAATATAACGATTTAAAAAAAAGCCCTAAAATTTTTTGTTCTAAATAATTAAAAAATAGAACTGACATTTGTCGATTTACTGTAATTTAGTCGGTAGATACCCAAATGCATGAACAAAAAAAAATGCAAGCAATCCTACACCAAACGGATAGAAAAGTCAAATAAACGGAAATCATGCATTCATTCCGCTCCGCGTACCATCTCATTTGTGGACCACACAAGAGAAACAAACACCTATAGCTATATGGTACACGCGTAGGTACATACATTTTCGAATTTTATGCGTACCACGTCCATACTGCGTTAGTGTTCCACTCTAGTTTTTGGTAGCCATGTATGCGTCCAGTGCAGTTTGACACGTCACCGCGCGGGTACATGCCCAGTTTTGTTCGAAAATCGACGTGGTAAAGGAGGTGGAGCGTGTCAAAGGAGACTGGGCGATTTTGCATGTGTGAGTGTAGTTGAGTGATAGTGAGGGGTAGGGCCGCCCCCGCCGCGTCATCGCACTGACTACTGCGTCTGTGTTAGGAACATTTAAAATGCCCCCCCGTGACGATCACTGCGCCGCCATATTTTTTTTCCGCAATTTTTTTTTTTCAAATTAGAACATGTATTTTGTAAAACATGAAACTATTAGTCTCTTACATATTACTAATCAATATACGCAACATGAATTTTTTTTTTGAGTCATCATTTTGCCATCTGTCAGCCGATAGACGTCTACTGTTGGACATAGGCCTCCCCTAAGTGTCGCCAATATGAACGATCCTGCGCGTCCCACATCCATCGGATTCCCACAATCTTCACCAGATCATCAGTTTTATTTTTTTGAGTAAGTTTTGTAAATGTTATTTTTTTTCAGATACACGTTATCGGATACTTTTACAATGCATTGTTTAACTTAATAGCACGTAGTGGCTACATTCGTACCTAGACAAGAATCCTACTCCTACTATATAATATATATAATATAATATTATAAATGCGAAAGTAACTCTGTCTGTCTGTCTGTTACGCTTTCACGCAAAAACTACTGAACGGATTTAAATCAAATTTGGTAGGTAGGTAGAAAAGACACTGGAATAACACATAGGCTACCTATAATTCCACTGCTGAGCACGGGTCTCTGGCCGCGCGATATAAATTGTAGTCCACGGTACCACCGATCATGTATTTATCTATGTGTGTAGTGCGGTGTGTAGGTACGTAAAGTAATATCAACTCAAAAACGTTTTACTCTTAAAGGGATGCAACTAGACATCCATTTTCACTGTTTTTCATACAACCGCTCTTTATGACGTTATTACACATTTTTCTTTAGATATTTTGAATACACAGTATCTTTTTTTTTTCTTTTATTTTGGCTTCAAACATCAACATCTTGTGGATATTATCTAGGCTTCTATTGAAATCATTTTCTAAATTTTGGGTAACACTAATCCAGTTAAAACCACTAAAAATCTGCTTTTTTGCATGAACCTTGACAATTCATACTAACAGAGTTTTCAGGCATTATCTCTCTATTTTTGCGTAGCCTTTTGGTCAAACATCGCGTTAGATTGCGTTAGATGAAGCTACAAGCTTTTAAACCATGTTCGATGTTGACGATAAGCGAGTGGAAAAACAATCATTATCCAATTTCTAAGGGGTTAAAATACTGTAATCTTATTAGTAATATTCTTATCAGTTTTTAGCCATTTGGAGTCGAAACACCCACCCATGGGTCATGGGGTCTAAGTGCATGTCTCTGTAATAAGGATATTTCTCGCCGGTTGATAGACACTTTGAGTGACCGGAGGGCTGGCTCGTTCTTTGCGAAAATTATAAACAGTACTAGCTGACCCGGCGAACTTCATACCGCTTAACAATTAATGTAGTATATCTTTTGATATAGTCAATCGATTGCGATAAAAAATAAACCTAAGTTACATATCAAGTTTCATACAATTTTAATGTATAAAAGTTATCTACATCGATTTTGCACATTTTAAGTGATACGCGCACAACTAAAAACTTCAACTGAGTTTTTTTATATATTACACAATAAATATTTTATATAATTAGTATTACCATTCGACGATTGACAGTATGGTTAGTGCAGTAGTTGAGCGATTGACTACTACAATGCGTATCGCGAGTTCCATTCCCTCGCGGAACCTATATTTGCATGGCCTACAGATAGGCGTTTCTGTTCTGGGTGACTTGTGTATGTGAGGTCACACGTTTGTGAATGCTCCTACGATACAAGAATTATGCCTAGTATGGAGAGGCAACATTCAAATTTTTAAAAAGTGTAAATTCTACCAGATTGTTTACATACGTAGTTTAGGCGCAATATTTTAATTTGATTTTCATCATCATCATATCAGCCGAAAGACGTCCACTGTTGGCTTCCCCTAGGCGTCGCCACAACGGCCGGTCCTGTGCGTCACGCATCCATCGCAGTTTGATTATAGTTGTAATTAGCATAGAGTTTTTATTATTATTTTACTGTAATTATAGTTGTCTATTTTATTTATTATTTTTAATTTATTTTATTATTTTTGGAAAACTCAGCTAGGATACAGATAGTTGAAACATATTGAAAGAAGGCCAATTACAAGTTTTCACAGATAATACTAGAGCAGAACAAGAGACAGTAGACACATAAAAAAAGTAAAGACACTCGGAGCAAGTACATAATTATAATTATAGTAACGACAGTTATAGTTAAATTTAGTATAATATTTAGTTAATTTTTAAGATTTTTTTATATTACATTTAGTTAGCAAAAAAATAAAAATCAAATGATTTGTGTTTTTCATCAAATATTTAAGCTATGATATACATACCTGTGTAGATATAGTACGAGATTGTCATATTCTTACATAATCTCCCACAGAACAATACCACAACAAGCTGCTTCAATTGCACAGAAATAATCACAATCACGTCTGTAGAACTTATACACAATTTTTCACTATCAGCACAATCACATTGTTTTCTAATATAAATATTAGTTTGCCCATTAGCCTTTCATTTGCCGTAATTAAAGACACTACTTAAAAAGCCATGATGTCTCGCGTCCGGGTTAAAACAAGACACTGTAATACTGTTTTTTTTCTTCTCTTCCAATTTCTACTATTTTAACTACACTTCAATCAAAAGTTACATGATTCTGTAAAGATGTATCTAAAGCAACGGTCAAAGGTGAAATGGTCAAATCTTGAAGACAGCGGTCATGATTTCTCACATAAATTTGTATTAATTTGCATTGATTTTGTCATCCCGCGGCCGTGGGTATTCTTTACACTTAGGGGTCACCTCTTCGCGGTAACCGGTTTTAACCGGTTTTTCGTTCAGAGAGAAATAAAGTACATACTTACCTACTTAGATCGTAAAGCTATAAAATGGACTAAGTGAATATTAAGTAAACAAATAAATTAACATGAACTGAACATTCTCGTACCGATGCCGTTGCCGTTGGGTCCAAAAGGTTCTGGAATGGCGACTACGTACCGGAAGACGTAGTGTTGGAAGCCCTCCTACAGTGTGGGCCGATGACCTGGTAATGGTTGCGGGAATCCGATGGATGCGAGACGCACAGGACCGTTCATTGTGCGGCACTTGGGGGAAGCCTATGTCCAACAGTGGACGTCTTTCAAAAAAACATAAAAACAAACTTTACCTCTTTATGATATATTTTGGTCACTCAAATCTGATCTCTTTAATAGGCTAGTTGCCGTAAAAAAATGTAATAAGTCCGTCTTTTGAATTATTCAAAAATAAGGAACACGTATTTTTTTATTTGTAAATTAAACCAAAAATTACAAAGATATATTATTATTATTATTATATAGCTTTATTGCACACCTTAACTTAAAAAAAGGACAAACATTTACAAATATAAGTGTACAATAGGCGGTCTTATTACACAGGGCAATTTCTACCAGACAACCTTTGGATGGACATTGATATAGCCCATTAATGTTACGTGACACGTCACGCTGTGCTGCATTTTTTCACACGGGGTGACGTCACACGTAACTTTAATAGGCTATATTTTTGTTTAATCGAAAAAAGAAAAAGTACGTGTACAATATTTTTTTATAATCTAAAATAAGGACAAAATTAAATGTAGTTAGATTGACCCTGAAACAGAGGTTATCGTCGACTGTGCAAGTACGAATCCTCAAATATTTTGGTCACGTTGTTCGTAACGAAGACTCCATGGAGCGACTCGTTATCCAGGGACAAGTGGAGGGTCACGAGAGCGGTCACGTAGTCGCTCGCCTACGCGTTTGACAGACCTTATCAGAGCTGCAACACAAACATCCATAGTCCAGAGTTCTCGAGACGCCGTGAATCGGGACAAGTGGAGACGCATCGCGGAAGCCTCACTCGCCAACGAAAATGCAACATCGTCAACAACGACCACTCTGTCAAGAGTGAACGACTAAGGAGGAGGATTTTGACCCTGGAAACTACCCTTTAATTAAAACGAGGTGCACTTCAACCCAAATATCACCAACTAGATGCTTTGTACGGTACCCGTACGCACACGGATCACACGCGACAGCCACAAACGCCGCCAAGAGAAGGTATAAGCGGCCACAAAGGAAGCTGAATCGCGTGACAGCCACTTGTAGCCGGTGGCTGATACCATTTAAAAGCTTTTATGCAGCTTCACCTGTCCCACTGCTGGGACTCAGGCCTCCTCTCTAGGAGAGGGCCGTAATCCACCACGCGGGCCCAGTGCGTGTTGGTGGATGTCACATGTCTTCGAATTTTTGGTTCTAGGACATGCCGGTTTCCTCACGATGTTTTCCTCCACCGTTTTGAGAGCAGTGGTGATGAAATAAATTACACAAAGTAATGCGCCTGGCTGGATTCGAACCTGCGACCTACAACTCGTAAGTCGGGGCCATTACCACTCGGCCACCATTGCTCTATGTCTGTCCCGATGTTTGTCTGTCATCAAATCTTGCAAATTAAATTTGACCCACTTCCCGGTTACCGATTGAGCTGAAATTTAGCATGCAAGTGTAAATCAGACGATAATGCAAAATTATTATGACAAGGAACTGATCTGATGATGGAACCGAAGGTGGCTATAGAAACTTCGTAGTTAAACGACACAACCCCATCGAGTTTGGGCTCGTATGATTCGTCTTGACGAGTATTAACTATATAGGTATACCGAGCTATAAAAGCTTGCTATGAAAAAATGATTTTCATTAAAGTTTGTTTTTACTCATACGCGCAGTATCTTATCGGACTATGACAAAGAAGGTTTAAATGTGCCAGCGGCGCAACACCCAGACACAGAACCAGTGATTATGTTCATCACACAAACATTTGTCCTGGATGGGAATCGAACCCACGACCTCCGGCATAGCAGTCAGGGTCACTAACTACTAGACCAACAAGCCAGTTAATAATATGTATGTATTTAGAAATATATAAGTATGTTTATCAGTTGTCTAGTACCCATAACACAAGCTCTGCTTTGCTTGGGACTAGACGGCGTTGTGTGATAGTTGTGGAATATTAATAATATGTAATATTAATATTTAAAATAATGCAATCCACTTGAATCAGTAGTTTAAGAATTATAACTGGTAAAAGTTTTCTAATTTGGTCACTCACTAACTGACTGATCATCAAAAGTCTAAGGCACTTCCAGCAGACAGAAGCTCAAACAACCTAGATCATTAAGGCCTCTTAAGTACAGAAAAAATAAACTAACCGGTACTGGCATTCTTAGCAAACATGGATTTCACATCTTTTTACGGTAGCCGTCAATTGCAAGCCTTGCTTTTTTTACTAGTTATGTATGGCAACATTTTTACATTTCAACAATCGTTTCCATTTTCAGAACGACACATGTTTAAAGATCTTTCAACTCTTTTATTTAATAGTAAACTTATGCTGTGTGGCATATACGGGGTTATTTGTAAAACACTAGCAACCCCCCAGGACTATGTCACTAACATCATAAACGACAACTTTTGTTCGGTGACTTTTAAAAATATCATATTTTAGTTCATCAGATTTTCATACAAAAATAAAAATATTTAAATTGTACGTTCTTAATGTTGCAAAGTCTATGCTTGCGTATCAATTTTCTAGTGTGATGATTACACGAAAATGATGTGAATGCTTGCTAGGTAGGTGTGCTAACAATGTTTCGAAAGCCTGCTTACTATTACTACGAGAACGGTGAGCAGAAAGCGTAGGTAGGTACAGCAAAAAACAGAGTTGAAATGTGTTAGATAGAACGATGAAATTTTGAAGGTTTGTTTTTGGTAAATGTATTATGTTTTGTAAAAAGTCATAGAACATAAGTGGTTGTTTATGATATTCTTAATTCATGAATCCCCAAGCGACCACCGGTGGCCGCGCATCTATTGTCTTACTATTGTGTCTCTAATTGACGGTATCTGAAGGGTTAACTAGCACCTAAAAGGTTGCTAGTGTTTTACAAATAACCCTGTATCGTAACAGAACGTGCGTCATCTAAAACACCAAATAATATTTCTTTTCTTTTCTTAAAATTCAGGATGGTACAAATAAACACAAAAAAAATTGCAAAAATTTATTAACATAAAAGACCAAAGATGTATCCAGAAAAATAAACAAAAGAAATTAAAATAAAGAAACTAACAAGTGGTGCAAGGGAAGCGGAGAGTACCGTACTTCACATACAGTTGACCACGGGTGATGCGGCAGTTCTTGCGACCTCTTGCACCTAAAGCAGAACCTGATTGGCTACCAGCTGAACTGCTAGCTTCAGCAGCTGCAGAAGAACCACTAGCAGCTCCTGACTTATATGGTACGAAAGATTCTTGGCTTACTGGCGAGGATTTAGTAGACGTAGTCGACAATCCTAATCCTTCTTCTATAATAATGATTTCCTTAATTCCACTTCCTGAAGTCGAAGCTGCTCCTGCAGTCACTGCTGATACTGAACCCACAGCAGATCCTCTACGTCCTCCTTCTCTTCTTCCACCTGCCGCTGCTGCTCCTGCACCAGAGCTTTGACGTCCATATTCTCCATTATATCCTAACCGTCCTGCTCTTGTACCTCCACCAGCTGCTACTGATGCTGCTGCTGCACCTGAGCCTGATTCAGAATCATACGCTTCCTCAGAATAGTAATCTCCGTATGGCCCTAATCTTGAGAAGCTGGATTCATATTCCTCCTTAGAAACGTATAGACCGTCGTATCCGGATGCTTCTGCCGAGCCTTCTGCTTTTGCGCCTGCTCCAGATCCTAGATAAACGCCATCACGCTCACTTGCTCCGTTATAGCCTGAGTCTCTAGTTACACTACCTCCGCTAGCTGCCGTTGTAGCTAATGCTGACACAGAGCTGTCAACTTTATTACTATTATCGGAGATGATTATGATAGTTGGTTCCTCCTTGGTATTTGTTATTGTAGAAGAGTAAGATGAAGTGCTTTCTTGTCCGTTATCAGTGCCAGGTGCTCTAGCTACAGCTGCTGCTGCTGCAGTCGCTGTTGCACCCTGGCCATATCCATAACCTCCACTATATCCTGGCTGTCCTGCGTTTCCTCTTCCACCAGCTGCCGCTGCTGCTGCAGCCGCTGCTACAGCCGCTACTGCGCCTTCGCCAGATACATAACGTCCATCTTTTCCATAATATCCTGACTGTGCTGCGTATCCTCTTTCACCAGCTGCCGCTGCAGCTGCACCTTCGCCAGATCCATAACGTCCAAAACCTCCATTATATGTGGACTGTCCTGCGTTTTCACTGTCACGTCCACCAGCTGCTGCTGCTGCTGCTGCAGCCACTGCCGTTGCACCTTCACCAGATCCATAACGTCCATCATCTCCATAAAAGCCTGACTGTCCTGTAATTCTTCTTCCGCCAGCTGCCGCTGCCGCCCCTTCGCCAGATCCATAACGTTCATTGTCTCCATAATATTCTGACTGTCCAGCGTTTGCTCTTCCACCAGCTGCTGCTGCTGCTGCAGCTGCCGCTGCTGCACCTTCACCTGATCCATAACCTCCATTATAACCTGACTGTTCTGCGTTTCTTCTTCCACTTCCACCAGCTGCCGCTGCGGCTGCAGCAGCCTCTGCTTCACCTTCGCCAGATCCATAACTTCCATCATCTCTATAATATTCTGACCGTCCTGCGATTCCACTTCCACTAGCTGTCGCTGCGGCTGCACCTTTGCCAGATCCATAACGTCCATCGTCTCCATAATATCCTGACCGTCCTGCGTTCTCATTTCCACCAGCTCCCGCTGCTGCCACTGCTGCTGCTGCGGCCGCCGCTGCTGCACCTTCACCAGTTCCATAGCGTCCATAACCTCCATTATATCCTAACTGTCCCGCTTTTGCTCTTCCGTAAGCAGCTGCTGATGCTGCTGCACCTGCACCAGATTCAGAATCGTACGCTTCTTCAGAATTGTAATCTCCGTATGGTCCTAATCTTCCGGATAAATCAGAATTTCTTGCTGCTTCTGCTGAGGCTTCTGCTTCTGCGTCCGCAACTGATCCAGGATAAACGCCGCCACGTTCGCGCACGCCAGCAGTCGCTGTTGCTGAACTCTCTACCTCATCACCATTTTCTGAGATGATTATGATAGTTGGTTTCGTGTTGCCTTTGCCAGATCCGTAACGTCCATTGTCTCTATAATATTCTGACTCTCCTGCGTTCTCACTTCCACCAGCTGCCTTTGCTGCCGCTGCTGCTGCAGCTGCCGCTGCTGCTGAACTTTTGCCAGATCCATAGCGTCCATAACCTCCATAATATTCTGACTGTTCTGCGTTCTCACTTCCACCAACTGCCGCTGCTGCCGCTGCTGCCGCTGCTGCTGCAGCTGCCGCTGCTGCTGAACCTTTGCCAGATCCATAACGTCCATTGTCTCTATAATATTCTGACTGTCCTGCGTTCTCACTTCCACCAGCTGCCGCTGCTGCCGCTGCTGCTGCAGCTGCCGCTGCTGCTAAACCTTTGCCAGATCCATAACGTCCATTGTCTCTATAATATTCTGACTGTCCTGCGTTCTCACTTTCACTAGCTGCCGCTGCTGCCGCAGCTGCCGCAGCTGCCGCTGCTGCTGAACCTTTGCCAGATCCATAGCGTCCATAACCTCCATTATATCCTAACTGTCCCGCGTTTGCTCTTCCGTAAGCAGCTGCTGATGCTGCTGCACCTGCACCAGATTCAGAATCGTACGCTTCTTCAGAATTGTAATTTCCGTATGGTCCTAATCTTCCGGATAAATCAGAATTTCTTGCTGCTTCTGCGGAGGCTTCTGCGTCTGCGTCCGCAACTGATCCAGGATAAACGCCGCCACGTTCGCGCACGCCAGCAGTCGCTGTTGCTGATGATGTTGCTGAACTCTCTACCTCATCACCATTTTCTGAGATGATTATGATAGTTGGTTTCGTGTTTATGCTTGTTTTTGTAGAAGCGCTACTGGATGCGGATATTGCGCTTTTTTGTTCGTAATCATTGCCGGATACAGTACCTGCAGCTGCAGCCGCAGTTGCCGCGCTTCTGGCAGCTCCGCTATGTGGAGCTCCTCTACGACTGCCCGCTGCTGCTGCCGCTGCTGCAGCTTCCGCTACTGCACCATCGTCAGATACATAACGTCCATCGTCTCCATAATATCCTGACGGTCCTGCAATCCTTCTTCCGCCAGCTGCCGCTGCTGAACCGTCGCCAGATCCATAACGTCCATCGCCTCCATAATATTCTAATTGTCTTGCGTTTCCTCTTCCACCAGATGCTTTTGCTGCTGCACCTTCGCCAGATCCATAACGTCCATCATCTCTATAATATTCTGACTGTCCTGCGTTCTCACTTACACCAGCTGCTGCTGCTGCCGCTGCTGCTGCAGCTGCCGCTGCTGCTGAACCTTTGCCAGATCCATAACGTCCATTGTCTCTATAATATTCTGACTGTCCTGCGTTCTCACTTCCACCAGCTGCCGCTGCTGCCGCTGCTGCTGCAGCTGCCGCTGCTGCTAAACCTTTGCCAGATCCATAACGTCCATTGTCTCTATAATATTCTGACTGTCCTGCGTTCTCACTTCCACTAGCTGCCGCTGCTGCCGCTGCTGCCGCAGCTGCCGCTGCTGCTGAACCTTTGCCAGATCCATAGCGTCCATAACCTCCATTATATCCTAACTGTCCCGCGTTTGCTCTTCCGTAAGCAGCTGCTGATGCTGCTGCACCTGCACCAGATTCAGAATCGTACGCTTCTTCAGAATTGTAATTTCCGTATGGTCCTAATCTTCCGGATAAATCAGAATTTCTTGCTGCTTCTGCGGAGGCTTCTGCGTCTGCGTCCGCAACTGATCCAGGATAAACGCCGCCACGTTCGCGCACGCCAGCAGTCGCTGTTGCTGATGATGTTGCTGAACTCTCTACCTCATCACCATTTTCTGAGATGATTATGATAGTTGGTTTCGTGTTTATGCTTGTTTTTGTAGAAGCGCTACTGGATGCGGATATTGCGCTTTTTTGTTCGTAATCATTGCCGGATACAGTACCTGCAGCTGCAGCCGCAGTTGCCGCGCTTCTGGCAGCTCCGCTATGTGGAGCTCCTCTACGACTGCCCGCTGCTGCTGCCGCTGCTGCTGCCGCTGCTGCAGCTTCCGCTACTGCACCATCGTCAGATACATAACGTCCATCGTCTCCATAATATCCTGACGGTCCTGCAATCCTTCTTCCGCCAGCTGCCGCTGCTGAACCGTCGCCAGATCCATAACGTCCATCGCCTCCATAATATTCTAATTGTCTTGCGTTTCCTCTTCCACCAGATGCTTTTGCTGCTGCACCTTCGCCAGATCCATAACGTCCATCATCTCTATAATATTCTGACTGTCCTGCGTTCTCACTTACACCAGCTGCTGCTGCTGCCGCTGCTGCTGCAGCTGCCGCTGCTGCTGAACCTTTGCCAGATCCATAACGTCCATTGTCTCTATAATATTCTGACTCTCCTGCGTTCTCACTTCCACCAGCTGCCTTTGCTGCCGCTGCTGCTGCAGCTGCCGCTGCTGCTGAACCTTTGCCAGATCCATAGCGTCCATAACCTCCATAATATTCTGACTGTCCTGCGTTCTCACTTCCACCAGCTCCCGCTGCTGCCGCTGCTGCTGCAGCTGCCGCTGCTGCTAAACCTTTGCCAGATCCATAACGTCCATTGTCTCTATAATATTCTGACTCTCCTGCGTTCTCACTTCCACCAGCTGCCGCTGCTGCCGCTGCTGCTGCTGCAGCTGCTGCTGCTGCACCTTCGCCAGATCCATTACGTCCATCGCCTCTATAATATTTTGACTGTCCTGCGTTCTCACTTCCACTAGCTGCCGCTGCTGCCGCTGCTGCCGCTGCTGCTGCAGCTGCCGCTGCTGCTGAACCTTTGCCAGATCCATAACGTCCATTGTCTCTATAATATTCTGACTCTCTTGCGTTCTCACTTCCACCAGCTGCCGCTGCTGCCGCTGCTGCTGAACCTTTGCCAGATCCATAGCGTCCATAACCTCCATTATATCCTAACTGTCCCGCGTTTGCTCTTCCGTAAGCAGCTGCTGATGCTGCTGCACCTGCACCAGATTCAGAATCGTACGCTTCTTCAGAATTGTAATCTCCGTATGGTCCTAATCTTTCGGATAAATCAGAATTTCTTGCTGCTTCTGCGGAGGCTTCTGCTTCTGCGTCCGCAACTGATCCAGGATAAACGCCGCCACGTTCGCGCACGCCAGCAGTCGCTGTTGCTGATGATGTTGCTGAACTCTCTACCTCATCACCATTTTCTGAGATGATTATGATAGTTGGTTTCGTGTTTATGCTTGTTTTTGTAGAAGCGCTACTGGATGCGGATATTGCGCTTTTTTGTTCGTAATCATTGCCGGATACACTACCTGCAGCTGCAGCCGCAGTTGCTGCGCTTCTGGCAGCTCCGCTATGTGGAGCTCCTCTACGACTGCCCGCTACTGCTGCCACTGCTGCAGCTTCCGCTGCTGCACCATCGTCAGATACATAACGTCCATCGTCTCCATAATATCCTGACGATCCTGCAATCCTTCTTCCACCAGCTGCCGCTGCTGCACCATCGCCAGATCCATAACGTCCATCGCCTCCATAATATTCTAATTGTCTTGCGTTTCCTCTTCCACCAGATGCTTTTGCTGCTGCAGCTGCTGCTGCTGCACCTTCGCCAGATCCATAACGTCCATCGTCTTTATAATATTCTGACTGTCCTGCGTTCTCACTTCCACCAGCTGCCGCTGCTGCCGCTGCTGCCGCTGCTGCTGCAGCTGCCGCTGCTGCGGAACCTTTGCCAGATCCATAACGTCCATTGTCTCTATAATATTCTGACTCTCCTGCGTTCTCACTTCCACCAGCTGCCTTTGCTGCCGCTGCTGCCGCTGCTGCTGCAGCTGCCGCTGCTGCTGCACCTTCGCCAGATCCATAACGTCCATCGCCTCTATAATATTCTGACTGTCCTGCGTTCTCACTTCCACCAGCTGCCACTGCTGCCGCTGCTGCTAAACCTTTACCAGATTCATAACTTCCATTGTCTCTATAATATTCTGACTCTCCTGCGTTCTCACTTCCACCAGCTGCCGCTGCTGCCGCTGCTGCACCTTCGCCAGATCCATAACGTCCATCGCCTCTATAATATTCTGACTGTCCTGCGTTCTCACTTTCACTAGCTGCCGCTGCTGCCGCTGCTGCTGCAGCTGCCGCTGCTGCTGAACCTTTGCCAGATCCATAACGTCCATTGTCTCTATAATATTCTGACTCTCTTGCGTTCTCACTTCCACCAGCTGCCGCTGCTGCCGCTGCTGCTGAACCTTTGCCAGATCCATAGCGTCCATAACCCCCATTATATCCTAACTGTCCCGCGTTTGCTCTTCCGTAAGCAGCTGCTGATGCTGCTGCACCTGCACCAGATTCAGAATCGTACGCTTCTTCAGAATTGTAATCTCCGTATGGTCCTAATCTTCCGGATAAATCAGAATTTCTTGCTGCTTCTGCGGAGGCTTCTGCTTCTGCGTCCGCAACTGATCCAGGATAAACGCCGCCACGTTCGCGCACGCCAGCAGTCGCTGTTGCTGCTGATGTTGCTGAACTCTCTACCTCATCACCATTTTCTGAGATGATTATGATAGTTGGTTTCGTGTTTATGCTTGTTTTTGTAGAAGCGCTACTGGATGCGGATATTGCGCTTTTTTGTTCGTAATCATTGCCGGATACACTACCTGCAGCTGCAGCCGCAGTTGCCGCGCTTCTGGCAGCTCCGCTATGTGGAGCTCCTCTACGACTGCCCGCTGCTGAAGCCGCTGCTGCAGCTTCCGCTGCTGCACCATCGTCAGATACATAACGACCATCGTCTCCATAATATCCTGACGGTCCTGCAATCCTTCTTCCGCCAGCTGCCGCTGCTGCACCGTCGCCAGATCCATAACGTCCATCGTCTCCATAATATCCTGACTCTCCTGCATTCCCAGTTTCTTTTCCACTAGCTGCTGCTGCTACCGCTGCTGCTGCAGCTACCGCCGTTGCACCTTCACCAGATCCATAACGTCCATCGCCTCCATAATATTCTAATTGTCTTGCGTTTCCTCTTCCACCAGATGCTTTTGCTGCTGCAGCTGCTGCTGCTGCACCTTCGCCAGATCCATAACGTCCATCGTCTCTATAATATTCTGACTGTCCTGCGTTCTCACTTCCACCAGCTGCCGCTGCTGCCGCTGTTGCTGCAGCTGCCGCTGCTGCTGAACCTTTGCCAGATCCATAGCGTCCATAACCTCCATAATATTCTGACTGTCCTGCGTTCTCATTTCCACCAACTGCCGCTGCTGCTGCTGCTGCTGAACCTTTGCCAGATCCATAACGTCCATCGTCTCTATAATATTCTGACTGTCCTGCGTTCTCACTTCCACCAGCTGCCGCTGCTGCCGCTGCTGCTAAACCTTTGCCAGATCCATGACGTCCATTGTCTCTATAATATTCTGACTCTCCTGCGTTCTCACTTCCACCAGCTGCCGCTGCTGCTGCTGCTGCTGAACCTTTGCCAGATCCATAGCGTCCATAACCTCCATTATATCCTAACTGTCCCGCGTTTGCTCTTCCGTAAGCAGCTGCTGATGCTGCTGTACCTGCACCAGATTCAGAATCGTACGCTTCTTCAGAATTGTAATCTCCGTATGGTCCTAATCTTCCGGATAAATCAGAATTTCTTGCTGCTTCTGCGGAGGCTTCTGCTTCTGCGTCCGCAACTGATCCAGGATAAACGCCGCCACGTTCGCGCACGCCAGCAGTCGCTGTTGCTGATGATGTTGCTGAACTCTCTACCTCATCACCATTTTCTGAGATGATTATGATAGTTGGTTTCGTGTTTATGCTTGTTTTTGTAGAAGCGCTACTGGATGCGGATATTGCGCTTTTTTGTTCGTAATCATTGCCGGATACACTACCTGCAGCTGCAGCCGCAGTTGCCGCGCTTCTGGCAGCTCCGCTATGTGGAGCTCCTCTACGACTGCCCGCTACTGCTGCCGCTGCTGCAGCTTCCGCTGCTGCACCATCGTCAGATACATAACGTCCATCGTCTCCATAATATCCTGACGGTCCTGCAATCCTTCTTCCACCAGCTGCCGCTGCTGAACCGTCGCCAGATCCATAACGTCCATCGCCTCCATAATATTCTAATTGTCTTGCGTTTCCTCTTCCACCAGATGCTTTTGCTGCTGCAGCTGCTGCTGCTGCACCTTCGCCAGATCCAATACGTCCATCGTCTCTATAATATTCTGACTGTCCTGCGTTCTCACTTCCACCAGCTGCCGCTGCTGCCACTGCTGCTGCAGCTGCCGCTGCTGCTGAACCTTTGCCAGATCCATAACGTCCATTGTCTCTATAATATTCTGACTGTCCTGCGTTCTCACTTCCACCAGCTGCCTTTGCTGCCGCTGCTGCTGCAGCTGCCGCTGCTGCTGAACCTTTGCCAGATCCATAGCGTCCATAACCTCCATAATATTCTGACTGTCCTGCGTTCTCACTTCCACCAACTGCCGCTGCTGCCGCTGCTGCTGCTGCACCTTCGCCAGATCCATAACGTCCATTGTCGCTATAATATTCTGACTGTCCTGCGTTCTCACTTCCACCAGCTGCCGCTGCTGCCGCTGCTGCTGCAGCTGCCGCTGCTGCTGAACCTTTGCCAGATCCATAGCGTCCATAACCTCCATAATATTCTGACTGTCCTGCGTTCTCATTTCCACCAACTGCCGCTGCTGCCGCTGCTGCTGAACCTTTGCCAGATCCATAACGTCCATCGTCTCTATAATATTCTGACTGTCCTGCGTTCTCACTTCCACCAGCTGCCGCTGCTGCTAAACCTTTGCCAGATCCATGACGTCCATTGTCTCTATAATATTCTGACTCTCCTGCGTTCTCACTTCCACCAGCTGCCGCTGCTGCCGCTGCTGCACCTTCGCCAGATCCATAACGTCCATCGCCTCTATAATATTCTGACTGTCCTGCGTTCTCACTTTCACTAGCTGCCGCTGCTGCCGCTGCTGCCGCTGCTGCTGAACCTTTGCCAGATTCATAACGTCCATTGTCTCTATAATATTCTGACTCTCTTGCGTTCTCACTTCCACCAGCTGCCGCTGCTGCCGCTGCTGCTGAACCTTTGCCAGATCCATAGCGTCCATAACCTCCATTATATCCTAACTGTCCCGCGTTTGCTCTTCCGTAAACAGCTGCTGATGCTGCTGCACCTGCACCAGATTCAGAATCGTACGCTTCTTCAGAATTGTAATCTCCGTATGGTCCTAATCTACCGGATAAATCAGAATTTCTTGCTGCTTCTGCGGAGGCTTCTGCTTCTGCGTCCGCAACTGATCCAGGATAAACGCCGCCACGTTCGCGCACGCCAGCAGTCGCTGTTGCTGATGATGTTGCTGAACTCTCTACCTCATCACCATTTTCTGAGATGATTATGATAGTTGGTTTCGTGTTTATGCTTGTTTTTGTAGAAGCGCTACTGGATGCGGATATTGCGCTTTTTTGTTCGTAATCATTGCCGGATACACTACCTGCAGCTGCAGCCGTAGTTGCCGCGCTTCTGGTAGCTCCGCTATGTGGAGCTCCTCTACGACTGCTCGCTGCTGCTGCCGCTGCTGCAGCTTCCGCTGCTGCACCATCGCCAGATACATAACGTCCATCGTCTCCATAATATCCTGACGGTCCTGCAATCCTTCTTCCGCCAGCTGCCGCTGCTGCACCTTCACCAGATCCATAACCTCCATCGTCTCCATAATATCCTGACCGTCCTGTGTTTTCACTTCCACCAGCTGCTGCCGCTGCTGCTGCAGCTGCCGCCGCTGCTGCACCTTTGCCAGATCCATGACGCCCATATCCACCAGTATATCCTGACCCAGATGACAATGTAGATGCAGAGGTTGTAGTTGAGCTAGATACGGAATCACCGCCTTCTGTTATTATTATTATTTCCTCATTATATCCTGGCAGTCCTCCTACTGAACTTCCGCCAGCTGCTGCTGCTGCTCCTGCAGCTGCCGCTGCTGCACCTTGGCCTTTTCCATAACGTCTATAACCTCCATTATATTCTGACTGTCCTGCGTTTCTACTTCCACCAGCTGCCGCTGTGGCTTCAGCCACCACTGCTGCATCTTCGCCAGATCCATAACGTCCATCGTCTCCATAATATTCTGACCGTTCTGCGTTTCCACTTCCACCAGCTGCTGCTGCTGCTGCAGTTGCTGCTGCTGCTGCTGCTGCACCTTCGCCAAATCCATAACGTCCATTGTTCCCATAATATGCTGGCTGTCCAGCGTTTCCTCTTCCACCAGAAGCCGCTGCTCCTGCAGCCGCCGCTGCTGCACCTTCGCCAGATCCAGAACGTCCATAACCTCCATCATAACCTGACTGTCCTGCGTTCCTTCTTCCACTTCCACCAGCTGCCGTTGCGGCTGCAGCCACCGCTGCTGCACCTTCACCAGATCCATAACCTCTATCGTCTCCATAATATGCTGTTCGTCCTGCGTTCTCACTTCCACCAGCTGCTGCCGCTGCTGCACCTTTGCCAGATCCATGACGCTCATATCCACCAGTATATCCTGACCCAGATGACAATGTAGATGCAGAGGTTGTAGTTGAGCTAGATACGGAAGCACCGCCTTCTGTTATTATTATTATTTCCTCATTATATCCCGGCAGTCCTCCTACTGAACTTCCGCCAGCTGCTGCTGCTGCTCCTGCAGCTGCCGCTGCTGCACCTTGGCCTGTTCCATAACGTCTATAACCTCCATTATATTCTGACTGTCCTGCGTTTCTACTTCCACCAGCTGCCGCTGTGGCTTCAGCCACCACTGCTGCATCTTCGCCAGATCCATAACGTCCATCGTCTCCATAATATTCTGACCGTTCTGCGTTTCCACTTCCACCAGCTGCTGCTGCTGCTGCAGTTGCTGCTGCTGCTGCTGCTGCACCTTCGCCAAATCCATAACGTCCATTGTTCCCATAATATGCTGGCTGTCCAGCGTTTCCTCTTCCACCAGAAGCCGCTGCTCCTGCAGCCGCCGCTGCTGCACCTTCGCCAGATCCAGAACGTCCATAACCTCCATTATAACCTGACTGTCCTGCGTTCCTTCTTCCACTTCCACCAGCTGCCGTTGCGGCTGCAGCCACCGCTGCTGCACCTTCACCAGATCCATAACCTCTATCGTCTCCATAATATGCTGTTCGTCCTGCGTTCTCACTTCCACCAGCTGCTGCCGCTGCTGCACCTTTGCCAGATCCATGACGCCCATATCCACCAGTATATCCTGACCCAGATGACAATTTGGATGCAGAGGTTGTAGTTGAGCTAGATACGGAAGCACCGCCTTCTGTTATTATTATTATTTCCTCATTATATCCTGGCAGTCCTCCTATTGACTTTCCGTCAGCTGCTGCTGCTGCAGCTGCCGCTGCCGCACCTTCGCCAGATCCATAACGTCCATTGTTCTCATAATTTGCTGGTTGTCCAGCGTTTCCTCTTCCACCAGCAGCCGCTGCTCCTGCAGCCGCTGCTGCTGCACCTTCGCCAGATCCAGAACGTCCATAACCTCTATTATAATCTGACTGTCCTGCGTTTCTACTTCCACTTCCACCCGCTGCCGTTGCGGCTGCAGCCGCCCCTGCTGCACTTTCGTCAGATCCATAACGTCCATCGTCTCTATAATATCCTGACCGTTCTGTGTTTCCACTTCCACCAGCTGCCGCTGCTGCTGCAGCCACCGCTGCTGCGCCTGAGCCAGATCCATGACGCCCATATCCTCCAGTATATCCTGACCCAGATGACAATGTAGATGCAGAGGTTGCGGTTGAGCTAGATACGGAAGAACCGCCTTCTGTTATAATTATTATTTCCTCAGGTCGCTTTGATCTCTGTTGGCTTACTGATCCTTCAGGACCTCTAAGTTGATGTGGGCCTCTGCCGCTAGAACTCTGTGCCGATGCTGCAGAGAATGAACCAGATGCTTTATTACCCGCTGGGCCTCTGTGTGCACCTGCTATGGCACCCGCAGATGATGAAGAGCTGGCAGATGATGAGGCACTGGCAGAAGAAGATGATGCACTTTGTGCTTCCTTATCATCTATTTCTGTTATTACATCTTCTTCCTGATACACAGTTTCATGACCGTCGTCGTCAACCTCAATCACATATGTGATCGTCTTCCTTTCGTGATGTTTATGATGGTCACGATGTTGAAGGAATGAAGGAGCTAAATCAAATTCAATTTTCTTTACGGTTTTTTTATGTTCTTCGTATTTTCCATCTTCTGTTTTTACTATTTCGTCTGTTGTGTTCAAAAGTGTTTGATGAGCACCTTTAGTGTGTTCCAAGTTTTCTGGGTGCTGTAAGTCTATCCCCAGATCGTAGTTTGCGGTTGCATACTGTGAATGAAATTCAAGTAGTTTTAGTTATACGACATAAATAATAAAAGTCACATCGGGAAAAGAAGTATCTAACTAATTTCTTCACCCATACAGTTAGCTCCAACCATACTTGTTAGAGAACTATAGAGAATGGACTGCTGTCTTCAGCTTTGTCATCCAACGCGAGAACTACGGCCACATCTGATGGGCACGCATACAAACTGGAGATCACAGAGTTTATGGCAAGATTTCTTTTAGTGACGTTCAGTTCCTGTTTTAATTATTCGCCAACTAATTCCTTGTGGATATTATTGGGATGTAAAATTGGTGAATTTTTGTACAACATATGGAATCATTAAAACAGGCACAATCTCGGTAAAAATGGCGTGAGAATTCTGTTGTAGTGTTGACTACCTCAGCGAAGTTTGCCGAGAAGGTTGACTTGATACGTTTACTGACAAATACTATAGAAACCATTACAATTTGCCTTATTCTAATGGTAAACAAATTAACTTTTTTCTAAAGACATGGACCACAATCATTCCTGCCAGTTTTAACTGAAAATAGTTATCTATACAGCTTTATTTTTAGTATATGCGAAACTTGAATATAGTTTGATCAGATTCAGTAATTTAATTAATTCCTATCATCTTGTTATATGTTTACCCAAATATATTTAAAAAAGGTTGGATGCCACCGACACCAAGTACAACTCAGATCACGGCAGGCATTACACACGAACTGGGTGCGTGAGCAAAACTATCACTTACTCAACCGGATGGCCCGGTGACCATGTATTTTTGCGGATAACCAGATAACATTACCAGCTTATAACTTAGTGATTGTTCATGGTATAGTTATGAAATTTTGTACTCGGCTGGGCAGCGTTTGGGAAGCTGCGCGGTGTCTCAAGACGAAAGTCTATGACCAGTGTATGTTGCCAGTGATGACATATGGTGCTGAAACGTGGTCGCTTACAATGGGCCTAAAGTCGCCCAAAGAGCAATGGAAAGGGCTATGCTCGGAGTTTATTCTTTACATTAAATACTAGACATGTGTTTCGGGTTTCGCATACACTAAAATTAATGTTGTATAATTTCGGAATCTAAAACCTTTTTCCTTGTTTGCGCTCTATACAACGTGTAACGTTAAATGCGCAAAACCTGAAAATAGTTTGGTCAGAATAAGGAGCAGAATCGATTAAACAACTTTTTAATATAGGTCACGTTTTTTAAAAAAAACTTCATTACAATGTCGCCCTGTCTATTTATGAATAGGTCGAGCTATCACGTGTGCAACCCGCCGAAATAGGTAAACAAACACAAATGGTTGTAGTCCAATCAAATTTTCTCATACACGGAAAAATAAAAGTTCTTATTATTTAAATGCAGATATTAATTTTAAACAAAGTAAAACTGCACATAAAACCTTAATTTTTTTTTTAATGATTTTTTTCTTAGGATTAGGTCTTTTAAATTAAAAACCATTTCGGGTGTCTGAGGTTTTGCGCATTTAACGTTACACGTTGTATATATTTTAATCAGTCAATCACTTTTTTCTTAGTTTTACCCGTTTATGAAAAGATATAATCTTTAAATCATTTCATGGTTCATGTATAAGATTTTTTTTTTTTCATAAATATTTGAGATTTTACGACAGAAACTTGTAGATACTTGTCAGACTAATGCATTTCTTGTGACAGTTAATTTCCATTATTTAAAGGGACAGACAGTATTATTTTTTATTATCATGGGGCTTTTTGGACCGGACAACGATCTCAACGTAAACTTTTTTTTATAGTATTTTGAGACCACAAAGAAAATGCATTAAGTTACAGTAACTAAAAAAAATACTGGGTTCCAAAATACTACTAAATATTATATATTTGAATAACATTTTGGGATCACACTGAAAAGGGCATTAAAGTACAGTTACCAAAAAAACTGTATTTGTTTTATCTGTGGTCCCAAATTACTACAAAAATTTTTTTTATGAAAGTATGGACCTCAGTCCTGATCCAAGTAGCCCCACGGACCGTACATTACATTACAGTTTGGACAACAAAGGATGGTGTGCTTACCTGCAAAGAGCAGCAAAGGATCACGAAGGCTGTTACTCTCATTTTGATTGAGAGTTGTAACCGGACTGATGTCGATACAACATTTCCAAACCTTTTTATATCAAAAATCTAGCCTAGCATTGACGTAAAGATTATTGAAAACAAATGTACTAAAATAAATATTTACAAAGATATAAACAACACATTTTCACGAACAATGTCATAGTTAAACCACGATTTGAAACAATACTCTAAATTAAAGCTTGATTGAGACATTGTAAGAATGACGACGTGTATAATTATGTAAACATCTGTTTCTGCGTGTTATTATCTACCCTGATAATAAATTATCTATTCACGATATTTGGCTTTTAATGCAAATAAAACTAGTGACTGATGTGTATTTTTTTTTATTAATAAGGTACACCAATAACCTATTTACAGAAAAAAATCTATAATAACAAATAACAAAAAAATTTAAAAGATATTTTTTCTAATCTCTACTTTCCGGCTGGGCTTTTTTTTCTGGATTTTTTTCAAAAAAAAGATTAAATTTGAAATTACAGTTAATTACAAATTAAGTTTAATGTAAATAACAATAACAATTATACCAGAAAAACAATAACAGCAAATAAATCTAAAAATATATGCATTATTATTATTATTATATCTAGCCCATATTGTCTCACTGCTGGGCAAAGGCCTCCCTCCACTCCTTCCAATGTTATCGGTTTTGAGCCACTTCTTTCCAATTCCCAAGGAAGACATATGCATATGAAAAAAAAAATTTTTTTTTATTATGTTTGTTAATCTTTTTTCTTAGGAGTCTTTCCGTTCACTTCCATGCATTTAACGCATTTTTTTTGTAGCTTTCGATGACTACTCTCCCGATAGATCTCCAAGTCCAAAATTTGATTAAGAGGTCTATAATTCCTCGCAATAACAACTCATCATTTCAGTCGACAGACGTCTACTGTTGGACATAGGCCTCCCCGAAGTGTCGCCACAATGATCGATCCTGTGCATCCCGCATCCATCGGATTCCCGCAACCTACACCAGGTCATCGGTCCACCTTGTAGGAGGCCTTCCGACGCTATGTTTTCCAGTACGCAGTCGCCACTCTTGAACTTTTCGGCCCCAACGGCTGCGCAATGCGAGCAATGCGCCCTGTCCATTGCCACTTAAGTTTGGCGATTCTTCATGCTATGTCAGCAACCTTGGTTCTCCTTTTCCTCGATATCTTCATTTCTAATTCAATCACGCAAGGAAACTCCGAGCATAGCCCTTTCCATTGCTCTTTGAGCGACTTTAGGCCCATTGTCAGCGACCACGTTTCAGCACCATATGTCATCACTGGCAACATTCACTGGTCATAGACTTTCGTCTTGAGACACTGTGGTATGTTGGATGAGAAGACACCGCGCAGCTTCCCGAACGCTGCCCAGCCGAGTTGGATTCGACGGTTGACCTCTTTCTCGAAATTAGATCTACCCAACTGGACTGTCTGTCTGAGGTAGACGTAATCATCCACAACTTCGAGTGTAGAGTCTCCGATCTTGTTGGAGTGGGTGCTACATGGTTGTTAATCATAACTTTGGTTTTGTCCATGTTCGTTTTAAGACCCACTCTTTCGGAAGCTCTACTGAGGTCATTGAGAATTGTGCTGAGTTCCTCCGTAGTCTCAGCCATGACTTCTATGTCGTCGGTAAACCGAAGGGGAGTGATGTACTCGCCATGGCGAATAACAACAAAAATTGTTCTAAATATTTCAAAACATGTTACATGTTAGTTCCTTCATGAATAATAATTAAATGTCCCTCGTTCATCACCGAAACATAATGGTATTGCGATAAAGGTAAGCACATTCTATGACGTCACTATCGCTAATCGCGTTCCGAGATATTATTTTAACCCTTTCAACGTCTTGACGGTTGATCGGCTTTCAGATAAGTTTGTCTTCATCTTAACCCTTCTTAAACTTACTAACATTTAGAGGGTTAAGCATCAGAATTAAATTTGCATGAGAATTCCCTTAAATTGGAGTGGTCTTGAGAAGTTATGTTCAATTATAGGTTTAAAGTTGATAGGAGCAATTGTTTTAAATTAGTTATGAAAATAATTAGGTAATGTAGCTACTTCGAAATCTACGTTCATCCATACTAATATTATAAAAGGGATAGTTTGTGTGTCTGTTTGTCCGTCTTTCCCGGTAAAACGGAGCGACGAAATGACGTGATATTTTAAGTGGAGATAGTTGAAGGGATGGAGAGTGACATAGGCTACTTCTTGTCTCTTTCTAACCCCCCACTTCCCTTAACGAATTTCACGCGAGCGAAGCCGCGGGCAAAAGCTAGTAAAATATATAAAAGAAAGTCTTGTTAGTTTTATTATTTATAACTCAAGAACGACTGAACCGATTTGGCGGAAAATTGGTACTTAGCTTTATTTATTTGGTAGCTTTCTGTACAAATTTTAGGTAACTTAGAACCAGGAGGGCAATTGCTCGCAGAACAGATGGCCGTTGGGGCCGAAAGGTTCTGGATGGTGACCACGCACAGGAAAACGTAGCGTTGCAAGACCTCCTACAAGGTGGACCGATGACATGGTAAGGGTTGCGGGAATCCTATGTCCGTCTCTTGGTTCTCATCATCATCATCATTTCAACCGATAGATGTCCACTGTTGGACATACTCCTCCCCAATGTCACCCCAAGGCACGATCCTGTGTGTCCCGCATCCATCGGATTCCCGCAACCTTCACCATGTCATCGGTCCACTTTGTAGGAGGCCTTCCAAAGCTGCATTTTCCGGTATGCTGTCACCACTCCAGAACCTTTCGGCCCCAACGTCCTTCTGTTCTGCGAGCAATGTGCCCTACCCATTATTGCTCATTGCCACTTAACTTTGGTGATTCTTCGTGCTATGTCGGTAACCTTGGTCAAGCATTAGTTTATACAAATATAAAAATTAGGCGAATATTTTTTATAAGTACTTTGATTTCATTTGAACTGTCTTTCCATCTGTTCCACTCATTAATCGGTATCCCGTCAGTTTTTTCCGTTGTCTCCGTGGGTGCCATCATTATAAGAAAATAGAGCTTTTTTATTGATTAAAAACGAGGGGTATAAGTTTTTTTGTTGATCATGACTATAGGCACAACATTTATTGAATTTTAAGGGTCACCGGAGTCTACTTTTAAACTGGTAAGTACAAAATAACAGCTGTTTTATTATTATGATAAAACTAATAAGTATAAAAAAACGTTTCTTTGGGAAAGTTGTTTGAAATCATGAGTACAATCACGAGTGTATTTATCGGTCACTCGTATTCACCAGTCACCCTATATACAGACAGACACAGCTGAATACCAGTATTTTACATAGAAAGAAAGAAAGAAAAATATTTTATTTTACGCACTAACATTGTAGAACAACTTACTGTCCCCGCACACGGCCTTAAAAAAAACGGCGCTTCAAGCTTCATTTTGAGGCGGCCTTGAGCCGTGTGCGGCGGTGCCGTCACAAAAAAACGCTTGAAGCTGCTTCAAACTTCACCGGACACAAGAGGTGACGCGCGCTTCAGCTGTTTTTTGCGGCCCACACAGGCGGATTTTTTAAAATTCCTGGCCAAAACCCCAATGTACGAAGTCGGTCATAATAGTCACGTGACGTAATTTTTTGAATCTTAATGATTCCTAGCATCTAATGACAGCTCGCATAATATTTTAAACGAACGTTTTCATGACTATCCACTATTGCAAAATATAGACTTCTAAACAAAAACTGAATGTTGCTTAAAATTGAGTTTATTGAAAAAATATATTGTCGTATTTCGAACGTGTTAAGTGTAACTTTTACCATGGATTGTGAAGCTGGAGGTCTGTATCTATGTATTCAAATTAAATTCACTATTGTTTTTAGTTTGTTTGTTTACAAAAATAATTAAAGTAATTTGCAATATAAATTTTACGTAATGATTGCTTTTGGTATGCTCTAAAGTTGCAAATTCATTAGAATCAGACTATCTTGTAAAGATTATAATAAAGATATACATCTTAGCTGGCTATCGGTATTAATTTTAGTTGCTAATATGTGCTACTCTGCTTTTCGTTGGACAATTAGCAATGTGAAGTAAGAAACACGAAAAATGGTTTTATTTTATTTCTTCTTTATTTTTAGGTTAATCTTCTCAGAATGTCGTCATATGTCGTCAACAATTAGTTGAATATTATAGGAACTGCAATTTGAAAAATAATAATGAAAAATTTAAAAATCTTGTATATAAAGTAAAAAGTTTTTTAGGTGTTGAGGATGATTTAACAGATGGAGCAAAACAACTATTATCTAAGTTTATATTCGAATATAAGCAGAAATTGGCTTCTGCTTAAAGAAACAATGCCTATTTTAATAAAAAAGAATTTATTTGTTTTAATAATGGTATCTGTTTTGTTGTTAAGAAACATGTTTCAAAGCAAGTTGGTGGAAGACCTTCTAAAAATTTCTCTGAGAGCAGTGATCGATCAAAACGCAGAAAAACTGAAGACTTATGTACGGAAAGATCTAATAGTGCACGTAAGTCTTCAGTTTTTCTAAAATCTGTTAAATCATCATCAACACCTAAAAAACTTTTACTTTATATACAAGATTTTTAAATTTTTCATTATTATTTTTCAAATTGCAGTTCCTATAATATTCAACTAATTGTTGACGACATATGACGACATTCTGAGAAGATTAACCTAAAAATAAAGAAGAAATAAAATAAAACATTTTTCCTGTTTCTTACTTCACATTGCTAATTGTCCAACGAAAAGCAGAGTAGCACATATTAGCAACTAAAATTAATACCGATAGCCAGCTAATATGTATATCTTTATTATAATCTTTACAAGATAGTCTGATTCTAATGAATTTGCAACTTTAGAGCATACCAAAAGCAATCATTACTTAAAATTTGTATTGCAAATTACTTTAATTATTTTTGTAAACAAACAAACTAAAAACAATAGTGAATTTAATTTGAATACATAGATACATACCTCCAGCTTCACAATCCATGGTAAAAGTTACACTTAACACGTTCGAAATACGACAATATATTTTTTCAATAAACTCAATTTTAAGCAACATTCAGTTTTTTTTAGAAGTCTATACTTTGCAATAGTGGGTAGTCATGAAAACGTTCGTTTAAAATATTATGCGAGCTGTCATTGGATGCAAGGAATCAGATTCAAAAAATTACGTCACGTGACTATTATGACCGACTTCGTACATTGGGGTTTTGGCCAGGAATTTTAAAAAATCCGCCTGTGTGCGGCCGCTTCTAGCTTTTTTTTTGTGGCGCTGGGCAAGTACGAGTCGGACTCGCGCACTGAGGGTTCCGTTCAAACTACAATTCCCGAATGGAATCTCGAAGATTTTTCCGAATAGATTTTTTTTTTTTTGTGATTCACGTAACAACAAATTAACCATTTTCAGATTTATTACTCTACCTGTGACCTTGTTTTATGCTAAATTTTAAGATTCTGGGTCAATGGGAAGTACCTACCCTATGAAATTCGATACCCACGAGAGTATAAAAAAAATGATTTTTGCGATACAAACTGTTGTATCTTTTTTTTTCTTAACTTAGAAGTTAGATTTTTTAGGCTTGACTTTTTGATTAGAGGTTTAAATTTTAACTCGATACCTCCACACGTTCCCGAGATAAAGGATCTTGACAGACAGAGCGACAAAGGGACATCAAAATAATCCTAGGGTTATTTTATTTTCTATTGAGGTACCTACCTAAAAAAACTGGATTAAGTATCTTCTCCTTTTGGAAGTCGGTTAAAAATAGAGTGTTTGTCAGCAAACATGTCGCTGATCCCAGGTAAAACTTGGCCGATTGTTTGTAGAGGTGTCCACACATCGTAACGAAGTTCTTCGCTCGTAAACCAACCCTCTGTTGGTCTGTCTGTCTCAACATCACCGTAATTAAGGGCTCGTGAGATTTATTAGCGACTTGAGCAAGCAATATGTGGAGCAAGTACAATATTTGGAATAGGAGACTGATTTGTAGGATCTAGAAAAGATTTTTTTAGTAACAAAATTTGTCAAAAATGGCCAGTTTTGACATTTGTATTTTGATTACTTAGCGGCTAGTCTATTAATCCCTACTAATATTATAAATGCGAAAGTAACTCTGTCTGTCTGTTACGCTTTCACGCAAAAACTACTGAACGGATTTAGATCAAATTTGGTAGGTAAGTAGATGAGACACTGGAATAACACATAGGCTACCTATAATTCCACTGCTAAGCACGGGTCTCTGCCCGCGCGATATAAACTGTAGTCCACGCGGGCGAAGCCGCGGGAGGAAAGCTAGTAATTTAAATAGTTACTAATACACCGGACTCATAATTATTATTTTACTAGCTGCTCCCAGCGGCTTCGCCCACGTGATAGCAGAAAATTATCCCAAGGGAACATACATCCGGGATAAAAAGTATCCTATGTCCTATTCCAGGACATGGTCTATCCGTGTACCAAGTTTCATCAAAATCGGTTTTGCCATTTAGGCGTGAAGACGTAACAAACAAACAAACTCATTTTCACTTTTATAATATTAGTAAGGATTATTAATGTTTTTCTCAAATGTCAAAATGGGCCTCTTATTTTTTAACTAGTTAAGCGACCTGTCCCAGTTTTGCACGGGTGTTAACATATCTTTGAAATTCTATATTCTTGATTGCTCACAAATTTTACAAATATTAAAAAATAATAGGACAGCTGATGTACACAGGCAAGCATAAATAACCCAAAATTGGGTTTTGATTCTCGATTTTTCTCTCTACTAAAACCGATTTTTATTTTTTTTTTTTAAGTATAAGAATATTTGTTAAGCCTGAGATTAGGATGTAAGCTATTTCCTAACCACTATTTTTTTCCTTGATATGATAGACCAAAGTTTGGCGAGACAACTAGTAGATTTTATTGTAATATTTAAAAATATATTTTTTACATGTATTTAAAAGAATAAATAGAATATCCTTACTAATATTACAAGAGTGAAAGTGAGTTTATTTATTTGTTTGTTTGTTGGTTACGTCTTCACGCCTAAATGGCGAAACCGATTTTGATGAAACTTGGTACACGGATAGACCATATCCTGGAATAGGACATAGGATACTTTTTATCCCGGATGTATGTTGCCTTGGGATAATTTTCTGCTATCACGCGGGCAAAGCCGCTGGGAGCAGCTAGTAATCAATAAAATTTCGCCTATGCCATTAGTAAAAACTTTGTCAGACTAAACCTTTAAACTTCGGTCACAATCGCAATTTAAAGCCAGTTCCGAGCGCTATAGAATAATAATGGTATCCGTCAGCAGGCGTGAAGAATAGAATGCTGTTGCTAATGGCGGCCACCTGATCCCACTTAGTCTTAATGAAGACGACTCCATCGACACATGTTAAAGTGGAACCTTGTAGCCCCGTACCACGGAGCTCAAGCGATGGAGGAAAGCGATAAAATTCATAATATTATCTTTAACTAAGTAATCTATGCAGAAAGACTGTTTGTAATAATATTAATTTGACATTAGATCTATTTATTGACTGGCCTGTTAGTCTAGTGGTTAGTGGCCCTGACTGCTATACCGGAGGTCGTGGGTTCGATTCCCACCCAGGACAAATGTTTATGTGATGAGCATGATCATTTGTTGTGTCTGGGTGTAACTTATCTATATTAAGTATGTATTTAGAAATATATAAGTATGTTTATCAGTTGTCTAGTACCCATAACAAAAGCTCTGCTTAGCTTGGGACTAGACGGCGTTTATTTTTTTTATTTTTTTATTTTACAATTCATGTACACATTGAACTTATAAAAGAAAACAAGACAGAAACAGAAAAATAGGTACATAGGTGATGCTTATTTCAGGCATTGTGTGATAGTGGTTTTTTTTTTTTTTTTTTTCTCTCGACGGGGAAAATCATCATTGACGAAACCCGCTCTTGGGTGGAGCGGGAGACAGTGTCAGAGTCTTACTGACTAAAAACCCCGCGCCGTTCCTTCTAGCCTTCATACCGGGGGTCTAGTTTCCTTTCGGATAACCCCGACCCCGGTAGGCTTCGACCCAGATGGGCCCCTCCTGTTGCTGAGTTGTGTGATAGTGGTGGAATATATTATTTTTATTAATAAATTATTATTATTTATAAACACATTTCTAATGAATTGACGCGATGTTTTACATTACTTTAATTTCAATTAAATAAGTTGCATCTGCAGGACAGAATGAATGAAAAAAACGTGTTGCGCCCACCAGGATCGTTCATTGTGGCAACACTTGAGACTTTGAGAGAGGCCTAAGTCCAACAGTGGACGTCTATCGGCTGAAATGATGATGACGATAAATTTTAAGAAAACTTACAGCTACAAAAGTTACAAAATTACAGTAAAATTTTATTTTTAATCTTTGGCAGAGACTTGGAATCGAGAGAAATAAATACATAAAATAGCTCAATTTCATATCACGTTCGTTACAATTTTAACCGTTTACAAAAAAAATGCTACCGTTAAAACAAACAAAAAAAGATCAATTTCTCATAATCAGGGGTTTTCGACAACTAAATCGATTAACGATCACTGTCACGAACTACTCATCAACCTGCACCCGAACTAATCAGCTGAACACAGGTAATATTTATACAATTCTAAACCTTACTGTTCACACAATAAGAACTAAGCTCATTTGGTAAGCCCAACCGTCACGGAAGGAAAAAAAAAGGTTTATTTTTTAAACTTTTCAATTATGCTGTAACATTCGAAGATAGATTACTAATAAACCTTCTGTCTTCCATTTTTTTTTTTGTTCTAAACAGTGCGTCATATTATTTTTGATGACTCTATGTTGTTGATGAGCTAATCCAGCGGGAACTTCCCGACCCTCAGTAATGAGGAATACGACTCGAGGAGGAGGATGTTATTAGAATTAGAAAAAAGTTTTGGGCAATGGGCACATGGCTCGCAGGACAGATTCATCAGATCAGAATCTGTACCAGAAGACGCAGCGTTGGAAAGCCTCCTACAAGGCGGACCGATGACCCGATGAAGGTTGCGGGAATCCGATGGATGCGGGACGCACAGGATCGCTCCATCCTAGAGTAGTACCTCCCCCAAGTATCACTACAACGGACGGTCCTGTACATCAAGTCAGTCAAGCTCTAGTTTATGTCAATTAAAAAATGTATATAATACATGGCAGTTATTTAGCCCATTTATATCTCACTGCTAGTTCGGTAGTTATCAAGCTTATCTCTCCACCTTCGCCTTGGTCTACCGCGATGTCGCCTTGCGTTTGATGTAACCCATTAAGTAGCTCGATTTTAGCCCACAGCTCATCCGACATGCAGGAAACATGCCCGGCAATAGATATACAATGTACCTAATTGTATATTATGTAATAGAGAAAACCGAGAATTTGAAAATTCCACAACTATCACACAACACCGTCATCAACTCTTGTCTCAAGCTAAGCAGAGCTTGTGTTATGGGTACTAGACAACTGATAGACATACCTATATATTTCAAAATACATACATATTATAGATAAATTACACCCAGACACAGAACAAATGATGATGCTCATCACACAAACATTTGTCCTGAAAAAAATTTAGAACATTCATCCGAATCGAGCGTCGTTAGTAAATACTAAATCTACTCTACCAGAAACTTAGACAAGCTTAACAAGACAAACTCGACTCGACTAAGTACGATTCTCTCGGACAAATTACTCGATTTGGCAAGTTGGACATCGGGACAAATCATTTAAGTGGCAAATCTCAACTGCGTCCGTCCAGCACTTCGGAACTTGGACTTAACTAACTTACAGTGCTGGCTACAAGATTGTCTTTGACAAATTGGTGCATAGTTACTGTCAGTTCTTGTTAAATGACTGATGTTTTAATATTGTTTAAGAATTTTAAATGACATAGTTTTACTATGCTAGCTAATATTTGTATACCAATCATTGGTGAAACATGTAGAACTTATGTACTGTACTCAACATCCTCATTACCATGTTTCTGGCAAATAAAGTACTTTGGCTTTGGCTTTGACTTTTGACTTTGACTTTGATCGTTAATAGTGATTTTACGAGAGTCATATCATGTGACCAGTGAGTGTATGTGGCTCTTTTGGGAGGCCTATGTCCAACAGTGGACGTCTTTCGGCTGAAATGATGATGATGTGGCCAGACGTAATAAATGTTTAAAAAGACTTCTAGAAAAAAAGAAAAGTGTTTATTTGAAACTCGTACAGGAAAAACAATGGAATGAAATAAAAAATGTTCACTAAATTACACAATGTAACATAAAACAATAACATTGTTTAAAACGACACAATAAAAAGGCAAGCGTGCTCCATCGTCGACCACATCATCGCTTACGATCAGCAAAACGTGGTTTTTTTTTTGTCGACTAGTAAAATCATCTTATGACAAAACCCGCTCTTGGGTGGAGCGGGAGATAGTGTCAGACTCTTACTGACTAAAAACCCCGCGCCGTTCCTTCTAGCCTTCATACCGAGGCACGAGCTCCCTTTCGGACAACCCTGTCCCCAGTAGGCTTCGACCCAGCTGGGCCCCTCCTGCTGCTGACAACTCCTTGAGGCGCGCGGGAATAGTGCGCGCCGTCGACGTCTTGGACTCGGTCCATTACCGGACGATCAGACAGCGAGCTACCCCTGGTCGCCTGTCGACCTGCATCATGCAGAAGGTAAAGACGCCGTGAGGTCTTTCCAGCCACGCCTCAAAGAGGAGACTTACCGCCATAAAGCAAAACATATGGTCAAATGCGATCTTCTTTCGTCTATTTCTGGTTCTTATTGATAAATGATATTTATTTTGCAAAAAAAATTGGTTTTTAAATAAACACTATACACGTCAACTTTTTTTCGTCAGCTTAAACTCTATGAGGCATCGAAAAAAACTCATACAAAGTCCATACAGTAAACATGTAATGGTAAACATTAAAATTAGAACAACAGATTCACCATTTCTCCCGAAAGACGTCCACAGCTGGATATCAGTTCTCCCGAAACAAGGACCGGTGAATCTCCATCTAATTTCGTCGACCCGCTTTGAGACATCGCCATCGACCTTGGAGGCTTTCCAACGCTTCGCTCTCCGGTACACCGTCACGACTGTTGGTACAATAATCAGCTGCTAGGTTTGATCTAATTATTATTATTTTTATAGTACTTTCGTACCTTATTTCTTGCCCAACCTTATGCCCAGTTCCATAGATTAAACCCCTAATCACTAGACCAAAGAAACGACCATCTGTTGCAACGCTTGCTTACTTCAAATTATTACTCCAACGTCTTCGAATCGCCCTTCTTCGACACATCCTGTACAGTATGAAGACGGCACGTGCCGACGTTACCAAGGGAAAATCAACCTTAAAGTTAGGTCATTAAGGTTGAAATGGATGGGTAGGATAGAACGGTAACGTCTTAGAATCACCCTTCTTTTGACACATCCTGTGGCTTGGACTGTTGGACAGTATGAAGACTGAGGAATTTTCCAAACGAAAATCACCCTTAAAGTTATTTGTGATAGGGTTTGTGATAATTGCGGACTACTGGCACATTTATGGAAATTGGAGACATCCGTTCGTGTGTCAGGCACGAGTTGTGTTTTATGATGCGCGATATGCTTTCTTTGACCAGGTGGTTTCGTGTATTTGAATTTTATTCGTTTTTAACGTAAATCAGCTTTTTTATTAATCTACATTTATCTACATCTACACTATTACAAAGAGGTAAAGTTTGTTTTTTTGTTTGTAGGAGGTAATCTCTAAAAATACTGTTCCAATTGCTAAAATTTTTTCACCGATAGAAAGCTGCTTTATTCATGAGTGACATAGGCTATATTTTATGTACGCTTTAGAAGCTAATCTTTTAAATAAATTGCTGACAGTTATTAAGAAAATGTAGTTTTCAAGTTTTTATATGATTGGTGAACATCTTACTAGGCAGTATCTGATTGACATAAACCATTTTAGCAAAGTGAAGAGCAAAGTCTTTGGGTTGATATTCTTTTTCTCAGGTTCGATGGGTGGGGTGGGATGGACCTTTGATTATCCATTTCTTTTCTTTGTATAAAAAAATAACTTCACATGCCATACGCAGGCTAAATAGAATACTAGATTCGATAATGTAAAATAAAAAACCATCGAAAGTACTTACTCTATTTAAATGTGCTTTTTTTATTGTTATAAACTAGTGCTAGACTGCGATCCCACCTGATGGTAAGCAGTGATGCAATCTCAGATGGTTAAATGAGTTTGAATTTAATGATCAAAGTTATAGAACCTATATTAGCTCTATGCAATGATTGATTAGGTTGCACATGGATTTGTATCTTCTTTTGTCAAACGAATCTAAACTATATTAGAAATAATTCATTCATACCTATGCCATGACTTGTAAGCAGGACACTTTTCAATTACCCACTTTCTGTCATTATTTTATTTATTTTCTAAGTTTACCTACTTATAAAAAATGCAAGAATACGTTAGTTCCGTCTCAGTCGAGCGCCTGATTTTGAATTTCGAAGGAGCATAACGTTCGACCATAACGTACGGAGAACAGGGAACGTCAACCCAGGGGCCGCTACTTATTAGGTTGGTGGAGGATCAAGGATTGAAATATTTCAAAATACTAAGAAGTAGTTTTCGATTTAAGTTTTTTCCTGTATCTACTAAACTACTAAGTGAGCAGCGAAAATAAAAAAGCACACAGGTTTATGTGTTTTTTTTTTTCAAATAACTTCTGTCATGTAAATGAGTAGAATACCTATACTATTTAACCCTTCGGATACCGTCAATTAGAGACACAATAGTAAGACAATAGATGCGCGGCCACCGGTGGTCGCTTGGGGATTCATGAATTAATATCGCCAGCCCTGTTACTATTTTTTTTTTTTTGTTAAAGTAATGCTATCATTTCGTTGATTGTGAAGTAACCAATCAATTCAAATGTGTATCAAAGTGTCACACTGACAATCGCTTGTCCCCTCGAAAAACAATTTAAATATCGTATGCTTGAAATTTTTAAGTTCTTCAAATTCTCTTTTATAATATTTTAAGTTTATTACTAGAGTACACACTATTATTATACGGCTTTAAATTGTTTAATAATATTTTTTATTCACGTGAGAGAGTAGACGAAATTTGGCTTCTGGCACTTTTATAATTATACTGACCGATTGTCGATACAAAAAAATACATCCCATCTACACCTATAAAATAAAATAAAATTACCAGCGGGCAGCAGTTTACCATCCCGGTATAAGGGCACGTGCCGCATACGACCGTTAAAAATAAGTCACCGTGCAATGCTTCCTAACACAGAGACGAACTTAGAAGCTTTTCAAAGTTCCCGGGTGTTGCTGTGTGACGTTGCACACTTTAAAAAAAAAGAAAATATACCTATTACTATATTGACATGGAGAATATACAAATATTATTAAGATATCTTCTAAAATTAACGTACTGTTGATTCGGCGGGATTTCCTTTACAAGTAGCCCCATTGTTTTAATTTTCCCATCAATCCGTATCGTCCAATATACAACTACTTAATAATATTGTTACTCATAAAACTTATCCATATTTTGACTCATTTTTATACCAACAGAGAATAATCATTAATTGCAAATCTATTCGACATTGTTTTCAAAAAAATAAAAAAATATAGTTTATTTTCAATTGTATTTCATCCCTATTTGGATTTTTTCGAAAAGCCGAGCGCAGTAATTTTAATTGTATTTGCATATTTAAGTATGATAGAACATTCTACTTCAAAAATTAAGAAATGAAACTTAATTAAACTACTCATCATCTTCATCAGCCTTTTTAATATTCCCACTGCTGGGACTCAGGCTTCCTCCCTAGGAGAGGGAATGGGCCTTAATACACCACGCGGGACCAGTGCGGGTTAGTTAAACTAACTATTTAAATACTTTAACTATTTCACCTACCTAGTTCATCTCTGATCATATTGTCGTCTTTTATGTGTGTACGAACAACAGTAGTAATCGCGAAGAAAGCTCACCCTAACAAAATAAACCTTTTTATGCGAGCAGCTGGCCCTAATGACGTTTAGACTTTATGCACTCAATTATAGATGCTATTTTACATTAGCAAATGTTCTGTATGGGACTTCATACTTTAACTGGTTGCTTTTAATATTGTGATGTGTTGAAATTGTGACCGTCGCGTCTTTTTGTTAGAAATTGAGTTTCTATAATACGATTCTTTGATAAAAACGAGATTATTTTCAAGCGGATATTGAAACATGCTATAAACTGACTAGATTCTCTTGTGGGCAGTGGTGGGTGCAAAGTAAAAAAAGTTCAAGTGCAATTTTGCGATTTTTTGTTATCTTTATTGAATTATTAATAATAAGATATTTTGTACTTTTCCCCAAAAATGTTATTGTTGAAAGATTTGACATGTCTTAAAATATAAATTTTTAAAAGGTATTGCATTTATCAGAAAATTGCAATATTGCAGACACTTTACTTTGAACGCGTCGAAATTTTCCATTAAAAATAAATGCAAGGGGCCACTAAAGAGCACACACACTTATCAAGATCAAATAAGGGGAGTTCGTAGGGTCCGATACCGACTTAACGTAACGTCTTTTGGGCCCAAGACGAGTTCCTTGTAGACCGTCGCACAAAGCGGGCCGGGCGCACGCCACCCCTGCTCTCCCGCCAAAATTCAAACTGACATTCCAAATTCAAATTTTAAAGTCATAAGAAAAAAAGAATTCATTCAAAATTGTAACAAAATAAGTGCATTGGTGTTATTGTCCTTTATTGTAAAAAAAAAAACAAACGAAGTGTGATAATAAAAAAGGAATCGATTGTTTAAAAAAAAAGTTTATATTGGTGCTCCATTTGTTTTGTTTTTTTTTTTTGTTGTTGTGTGCAATATATCAAGTGTATGAAAATTAATAGTCTGATAAAAGTGCCTTATTTAGTTAATTGTTTACATACGTCATCGGGGATTGCCAATATTTTGGTAAGTTGTAAATTTATTTTATTTTGAAAATATTTAACTTTATCATACTTATTTGCTGTCATACAAGTCTCTCTCCAAATGGTCTATCGATCAGGAAACTATGATTTTGAGAACATTATAAAAACAAAGGTGACAGTACGGTTGGTGCTGTGGTAGATTAGATCGATGGGCTGCTGTGCTGTGGATCGCGGGTTCGATTCCTGTACGGAAAATTATTTATATGGCATATATTATATGGTTTATATAATTTAAAAAAATATTAAGATTATGTCTCTGTCACTTTCACTGGCCTGTTGGTCTAGTGGTTAGTGGCCCTGACTGCTATGCCTCAGGTCGTTGTTTCGATCCCCACCCAAGATAGAAATCATTTGCTCTGGGTCTGGGTGTCTTGCATTATGAGTTTACATGTTTGTGAATGTACCCACGATACAGGAGTAATATTTTCATTACTTCCGTATCGTGGGTACATTCACATTTCATTTCATTACCTAATATGGGTAAAAGAATTAAAAAAAAAGCTGAGAGTTACCGAAATATATAAATTGAGCGTCTTTTAAAACTTTAGAGGTAAGTAATTACATTTTTTGTCGCTATTATATCAATACACTTACTCGACAACCAGCTCCTATCCCACTGGCTTTAGGCACGCGATAGACTGTTTTCCTCACTAGTGCAGAAAAGTGCGCGTGCACTCGCCGCCTCAATGTTATTATAAATATTTATCATATCGGGTCGACGCCACGAGTTACCAGTCAACCCCATTTCTTCATAAGTGTATTGAAAAAAGTCGTTTGATACACATGCAAATTTGTCACTGTAGTCCTCGGCTCCACAAACTTTCTGCACTTGTATCAAAATAAACTATTTCGTTATTTTTGCATCACTAACCGGTTACTACGATATCTCCAACAGTTCAATATTTAATTGCAACACTAAAATTAGTTTAATGAGTCATCATAATGAAGATCAGTGTCTCAACATGAGTAAAACGAACCTCACGACATTTTGATCCTTATGTTCTACGTGCTAAAGTTCAAAATAGGACCGCCACTGTTTATATGTTGTGTGTTATTAGGGTTCTCTATCCGGTTAACTGATTGAAACTTTATTTTTAGCTATGTTTGTTCATCTGTTTGGTTGCTTTCTAAAAATTATTATAATGTGCCTGAAGTGGTTTGCCCGTCCGATTATAATTTAGGTGTCTTCACCATTATATAATTTAGGTGTATTTAGAATATTTCATATTCATTAGAATAAACTACCAACATTCATTCATTCATTTGTTTACCATTAGGTAAACAAATGAATCCATACGAAGACAAGGTGGCCACCGCAGACGCAGGCTTGCGTCCGGTAACGGTCCGGACCGAGCCCAAGTCGTTGACGGAGCGCGATGTTCCCGCGCGCCTCAAGGAGTTGTCAGCAACAGCAGGGGCCCAGCTGGGTCGAAGCCTACTGGGGCTGGGGTTAGTTTCGAAAAATAGCTGGAGCCCCGGTATGAAGGCTTGAAGGAACGGGGTGGGTTTTTAGTCAGTAAGAGTCTGACACTATCTCCCGCTCAGCCCTAAGGGGTTATCATTAGATGATTTTCCCACCATAAAAAAAAATCGAAGACAAGGCTTAAAGGACTCAGTATCCAAGTCAAAAACATTAAAAAAGATAACTGATTTTAAAACAATCCTTAACATTCCGATTGCCTTTTACAATACAAAAAAAAGAATGAAAGTTAAAATAAATATTAACCACAGTTCAGGTCCATTAAAAATTATTTACTCAAATTATCTGGTTAAAATCGTGTGAAATAAACAGTTCACTCTTTCATTATTTTTTTTCGAGATCAGATGAAAATAATACGGCGATTAAATATATTCATTGACTCATTACGTAACGGCTTCACTATTTTTATCACGTTTTATGTTTTATTTAAGTTTTAAACATCATAATAATATGACTTCACAATTGTAGTCACTGCTCACGGCGATCCCCATAAAAGTTGTAAAAAAATAAAAGGCCCGTTTTGACATTTGTCTAAGCGAATACTTAAAGAGGGTTTCCAGAAAAAATCACACCACCAGTTGGCGCCACTTAGCCGAGAGGTCTTTTACTTTTGAAAACGAAAATGTAAATGTATATGATGTTGACGTCTAACCTTTGACGTTGACGTTGATGTCTATCTAACTAATATCATAAATATAAGCGTTTTGACAAGTGCCTGGATCTAACGACTCAGTGCCACCTGGTGAACGTCATTTTAGAAAAATTATATTTTAACGCACTAAAAAAGACTATGTATTAATTTCTTTATGTATATTAATTATTTTAAAAACACTTGATGTATTTAATTATTATTTTATTGTTTCTTTCAGTTTCATTCCAAGTTACATTCTAGGGTCTTTCTCAAATTTTTAAAAACGGTCTTTTATTTTTTAATGAGTTTATATCTATAACAATGATTACTAAATGCATGTAATGTCATAGAAATTACTCTAGGTTAACCCAAATACGTTTTTAACCGAATTACAGCAAATAATCATAATTATGCTCATAATTAACTTTTTCAAAATATGAAAAGAACTTTGCATAGTTTTTTCTATTTGCTTCGAATAGCAGAAATTGATGTATGGAAAATGTTATGTCGGAGGTATTCATGTCAATAAAAAACCTTGACTGTATCAAAGCTCTATCAAAAATAACTTTCAGTTAGCTAGTGACCTCGGCAAAAATATTTAATGAAACCTGCAATACGTCACAACCCCACAGCACGTCACAATCGCCATCAACACACAACGATACGTAATCGGTGCTGAGGGCGCGCGAAACGCGAAAAAACACGTTATTTTTAAACGTTAAACGAAATAAAAAAGTAATGAGTTATTGATTCGGTCGAGGTCATCGGCTGACCTTGGCATTCGGGAACACTGTATTACAGTAGCTGTGTCAAGGCTGATTTTATTTATGCACTCATTGAGCTTTTTACTTTTTTAAGTATGGAACACTTTTTTTTGTTTTAACTTTTTTTTTTTGTAACTGCCAGTTTTGTGTTTGAGAATTTGAGGACTGGGCTTAGAAAAGCTCGCGTTATTGAATTTGCCTACACTAATTCATACTTTTTCTTTACCGATATTCATGAATATTATGAAGAAGTTATGAGAAAGTATGTAATAGTATGTTTTAGCACGTCAAAATACAATACCTAGGTCAGTGTTACTTTATCACGATGGTTCATAGACAAAAGTGGCTCCTAAATGCATACTGGTCTGCAAATTCACTATACATGTAAAGTAGCTAAGGATAGAAAAGCGTGGAAGAATGAAAAGGAGGCCTTTGCCCTGCAGTGGGACACAACGGGCTTCGATTGCGAAGTGATATTTTATCGGCGATAACAATATTAACTTGACGAAATATCAAAAGGACCTTGACCTTGGAACGCACAGGGCAACTGGATCAACAGATGTGGAATTTAGTCAGTAAAAGTCTGAGTCACCCTCTCGCTCCACCCAATACGGAAGGAGTTATTTGTAGATTTCCGACCACCAAAAAGAGATAAACCACGTGAAATTTGGATATCGTATGTCTATACCAAAACTGTTTGTACATTTTATTTGACACTAACAATATATCACTAATAAGATTTTAATTAGTCTACAGGGCAAGAACGAGTAAACTCGTTCCAACTTGGTACGATAATTTTGGTTTGCACATGATTTATTTGACGACTTAAACTGAAGTATTGAAAAGGGATGGAGCTATTTAGGGTGTATAGCTCTCTCTTTCTCGCTCACATGCTTGACATTGTAACACGTCATGGTCCTAGACATAAAATAGATAGGTACAGAAAACCATCTCATGTATGTACTTCACTTTTTATACCTACGCTCTGTGGACGCACACAAATGAGCGTTTGAGCCAGAACTGTTCGATGAGCGGGCTGAGGCGCTCTGAGATATCGTGTCCGTGAGCGGTGTCTATGTGTGCGTTGCTCGAGCGCGCTTTGTATGTAGATTGACTTCTGTACCTATATATTTTGTGCCCCAGGTCTCTAAATAAACATGTCAAGACACCCACAAAGTGACATACAAGACGAAGAGAAGAAAAGGGAGGAGAGTGTCTGTGTACCCTCTATTTAAACTAATTTAAATCAGTAAATCGTATTAATACTGTCCAAGTGTCCAGAGACCACAGTGGCCACAAGGAACAGTTTAATGGACGTCCAGATTTACGGGACACAGGCGTGTTGACTAAATTGAAAGTTGACTATAAATTAGCAGGGGAGGGTCGCCAGACAGCGGTAATGTATGGGAGTTGAGATTTACATCGAGACGCTGGACGGACGGTTCATTTATTTTCTATAAGATTATAATTTAGTTATATTATTTTTTTCTTTAACATATGGTAAACCGGGCATTATGTCCCAATAGCAAAATTACGACGCATATTTAAAATTTGGTGCTTATTTTTGAGCCAATCTGGTTTATAATTTTTACACGACTGCCCCAAAAAAGGAGTGTTATCACTGTAATTAATTTCATATCAATTTTATCTAATTATGTAATGTTTATGATTTTTTATTATTTTTTAGTTTTTTTTTGTGATTTAAGCTATCTTAAAAATTCATTTGAAAATTCATTAATTTAAATTGGATTTTTCAATGAAGTTTTATGGTAGCTTTATTCTTTAATTTATTGTTTCATGCATGTGGTGTTTACCTCTTGCTGCCCTTGTTCTGTCTTATTTGGGGTCGGCGTAACACTTTTTTTCCTTCCATTCTACGCTGTCACTCGTCATGCTATCACTAAGTTTCTTTTCTTTCATATCGCTCTTCACGCGATCCTTCCATCTTTTCTTGGCCTCCCTCTCCCTCTCCACCCATCCACATGTATACTCATAACTCTTTTAGTAACCTGCATTTCATGGGGGCACGTTACTTCGAACGAATTTCTTTTTAAACAAAAAATCGGTCGTTTCGTTGGGGTGCTTGGAGGATCTATGTCCAGCTGTGGACTTAAACCTGGAGGACACGGTGGAGCATACAGTCGAGGTGTGCCCTGCTTGGGCGGAGCACCGCCGTGCCCTCGTGGGAGCGATCGGCGGCGGTGGAGACCTCTTGCGCCGGGCCTTGGTTCAGGCCATGATCCGGAGCGAGGAGGAGTGGCAGGCGGTCGCTTCCTTCTGCGAAGCAGTAATGCTAGCAAAGGAGGAGGCCGAAGGCATCAGGCAACAGCGCTGTCGCCGCCTCCGCCGGGATTCCGATCCCGATTTCCGATCACCGTACACGCGGGGTTGCGGACGGCGAGCCATGGGTAGCTCACTGTCCAACCGACTGATAAACTGCCCGGACCGAGCCCAAGACGTCGACGGCGCGCACTGTTCTCAAGAAGTTGTCAGAAACAGCATGGGTTTTCGACCCAGCTGGGCCCTTTTGGATTACACTGGCTTCAGTAGGCTTCGGCCTACTGGGGCCAGGGTAAACCGAAAGGGAGCTCGAGCTCCGGTATGAAGGCTAGAAGGAACGGGGTGGGTTTTTAGGCAGTAAGAGTCTGACAATATCTCCCGCTCCGCCCAAGAGCGGGGTTGTTATTGGATGATTTTCCCCACCATAAAAAAGCCGTGGACTTAAACATCAACGCTGATAATGACGATGATGAAAGATCGTTATAACACTATCCGTATTTACTCGCCCTAACATCCATCATATTATGAAAATATATACCTCCAAATTGCAATTGTCAGGGTATACAAGCAACAATAATCTTTAAAGCTAGCTGCATATTGTTCAAATCACTATTGCAGTTTTACAGTAGCGCATAAAATCGTTTGTCTATTCTATCCACGCAAGCATAGGACACGCTAAAATGAACCGTATAGCTTGAAAGTTAGAATTCCAAATATCTAAACGGGTTAGACGTGTGTTATGCTTTTGTGTGTTTGATTAACTTTTTCGACGTCATAGGCTCGGTTTGCGAATAGCAAAATTTTCTTTTTTCTATTATTTTACGTACCTACATCGGAAATGATGATTTTTCGTCAATTACTCGGACACCATCTGACAAGGTAGATATTTCCGACTGTATTTTATATTTTGTCGCAAATAGTAGGTATGTGACAGTAGAAGTCCTGTTCTGATTATTTTCAAACCTTTATTTAGTATCTGTGTGGTTCTTTCCTCAAAAGACCATCTGAGACACAAACCTCTCATATGATTTGACCATTACATGTTCTTTACTGTACTTATGGACTTTAACAGAGACTTTGATTCCTGAGTTTGTTTCGGTGTTTCTTCTCAGGGTAGTCAGCTAGGAAACACCGGCCTCATCTCGTTAAAACTGACTGAAAACAAAATTAACGTGTAAAAGTGTTTTTTGAAAACCTATTTACAAAATACAGATCATTTATCATTTAGTATGTAAGTACCTGAAAATAAAGAAGAACTGGAACAATTTGCCTACTGCGGTTTTCCCGTCCGATTATAATTTAGGTGCCATCAAGGCTAGAGTAAATAGGCTCTTAATAAACTAGTACACCTCACTATCACCGATTACATCACTGCTAACCGTCAGGTGGGATCGCAGTCAAGCACTAGTTTATATTATTTAAAATACGCCGATATTTCATTCAAGTAACTTCTTCCAACTTGACTTCACCTCAAATCATCTACTTCACAGTGTTGGCTAGTTAGTTGTAACCAGTTGAGAGCAGTGGTGGCCGCGTGGACTTACGAGTTGTAGGTCGCGGGTTCAAACCCAGCCAGGCGCATTATTTTGAGTAATTTATTTCATTACCACTGCTCTCAAAACGTTAAAGGAAATCATCGTGAGGAAACCGGCATATCCTAGAACCAAAAATTCGAAGACAACTGACATTCACCTACCCGCACTAGGCCCGCGTGGTCGATTACGGCCCATTCCCTCTCCTAGAGAGGAGGCCTGAGTCTCAACAGTGGGAACATTAAAAGGCTGATATGCTATTTGTAACCAAAGGTTTTGCGTTGTCATAGCAACTGAGTCGAATGGAAGTTCATCGAACTAACTTGAAATTTTGGGTTAAGTATGAGGGTAGCTTAGTACCTACTAACTTAAACGAAAAATCAAACTTCTCCTAAGTCCTTCGTTAAAACTGCATTAAAAGAGTATTTCTCATTTTATCATCAATATGAAAGGAGTTCAAACTCAAACAACCACAATCCTTCACAAAGTTCTTTTATAAAAAAAATTATTTCGTTATAAAGTGTACTAATTGTAAGGACGAGGTCTCTTTGTTAGCGGGTAGAGGAGCGTTTAGCGTTAGAGCGGGTCTGTTTTTTTCACTAAGAACATTCAAGTTCAGTGACAAATGACCAATGGAATCAATGTCCACTTGTCAAAGTGTAGATACGTCAAAGGATTTTTTTTAAATGATATAAATCAGTGTTTGTTTGCGATCCCACCTGATGGTAAGCAGTGAAGTATACTAGTTTATTAAGAGCCTATTCAGTATAGCCGTGAAGACACCTAAATTATTAGATAATTAAAGAAAATTGGTAATCAGAAGTTTTTTTTAAACATTCAAACTAGAATATGAAACAAACGGAAATTGACATTCAGTTAACGTGTCTTCTATAGTCTACCTACTATGAATTTAAGTTAACCATTTAACTAATTCTAGAGATAGAAGTAGGAACCGAGATGGATTTCAAAAATGTATATTTCTTTGTGTTGAGTTTGCATGAAAGCATGAAATGCTAGGTGACATTGCAGCAGATCGAGATGAAGAGATAGACTTTAGTCTATCTCTTCATCTCTATACTGGAGAAACTGACCCGCAATGGCCGAAAACAGACGTGTGTGGAAAAGAGAGAGGGAGGTTCCAGCTGTAGAATATGGAGTTTTTCTAAAAGGAAATCTCTCCTGACCTGATTATTATTACAATACCTAATTTTTTTTTCATTACCAAAGCGTCACTTTTATTATATATATAAATGCGCGATAGATATAAGATTGACAACAGAAATCCCAGATACTTTTGTCTATAACACATTAATAAACTGACGTATTTCATTAGATAATGAAAAATTACAGTCCAAATAGATTTATAACGAGGATCTTACGCGTCGCTTGCTATATGACCATAGCCTAATGCTTATAAAGGATTACAACCCCTTTTCTTTCTTTCATTGTGCTGCCCTTTGCCGTTCTCAATAAAAATCTTAACAACTATAATGGAACAAAACGGTGAAGTAGGTAAACGAGTTACTGGTATTATAAGAGTTCCTGATATAATAACAGTTTTAGCTCTAAGAATACTTATATACTCCCGGGATAAAAAGTACCTTAGGTAGTAGGTATGCTACATGCTATTTTAGGACATGGTCTACCAGTATGCCAAGTTTCATTTAAATCCTTTCAGCCGTTCAAGCGTGAAGTAGTAACAAACATACAGACATACTCACAAACCCTATCTTATATTTTTAAAGGCCACACTGATGCTTTATTTGTCAATATTTGTGAGGTCGATTTGAGAGCCTTATGGTTTTCTATTTCAAATTTGTTTTTTTTAGTCGTGGGCAACAAAATAAAATGATCACACAGTAAAACCCGCGTTATTTGCAACATTAACACCATCTTATTACAGCCACCCTTTATTCCCAGGTGTTTAAATAAAATAAGATATAAAAACTTGGATTCGTTTGAACTGAAGCACCTCTCGTAGAAACTCGTAAAAGGACTTTAGATTCATCCCGCACATTATAAGAGACAATGTGCCAAACATCAAAACGGATGAACAATATCTGTAAATTGTCTGACTTCGGTATTGGTTCAGAAGGAAATTATCGCAAAAGATAAACGGGCATCTAATACAAAACCGACCTTACGTGATGACGATAAAGTTAAAATTGACATGCACACGGTCGCACGTATGACGTATAACAAAACAAATGAAAAAGTTTTTATTTATCGCCTCAACACTTCATTCCAAGCCCTTCCAATCTAAAATCAACCCTAACTTCTAATTACAAAGTCCATTTCAGAATAGCAATAAAGGCAAGCAGCAATAAAAACGTTCCAAATTCAAAGTTATTCGTAATGCTAAAACGTTAAAGGTGTTGCCAATAAAAAAGAAGTTAGCTTCTTACGTTAACAAGGTGTGGGATATGGGCCCCGTGGCCGCCATTTTCAAAGAGTTTTATTCTTATTTTGTTGCAACATTTATTTCGGATCATAAACGGACCCTGATAAAACCACGTTTTGTCTTGATCATTATTTCTACCTTTTCATAAAATGACTTGTTTTTTGCTGAGTTGTTTTTTTAAAGCGCGATAGTATTATTTACAATTCAAAACTCGAGAAATAAGCTAACTCTTAATCAATGGATAGACAGATAGATATATACCCTTTAATGTCACCATAAAAAAAATGTAGAGAGTATTTAAATTGATAGAGGGAGAATTACTCATAAAATAACAAATTTTGTTATTTTCAGAGTAATTCTCAATAGAAATTCAGTAGGTATAGAAAGAAAATAACTTAGTAACCTACTAAAAATCCCCCATCATCATCATCAATTCAATCTTCTAGACCACTCACTCACCAATCTAAAATCATCGAAAGATTTATCGACGGTAGCCGAAATAAAACAGGTTGACGTTCTATTGCCGCTTCGGTAACTGTCGTGAACAGTCGGAAAGTGTCGGCAAGTCAATCTCGAGCTAGTTAAGGAGCGAATTGACGACACTTTTATGACACTCTTGACGGTAACGTTACTGAGGTAACGTTTTATGACTAGACGAAGGTGACAGTCGCAGTAAGGACTTTGGATTTGACCTAGAAAGACTTTTTTGATATGGTAATGTAATATTTTGAAGTAAGAATTAAAATAATCTATATTATAAGTGACTAGCTTTTGCCCGCAGCTTCACCCGCGTACATAAAATATAGCCTATGTCACTCAGGAATAAAGCAGCTTTCTATCGGTGAAAAAATTTTAGTAATCGGACCAATACTTCCAGAGATTACCTCCTACAAAAAAAAAAAAAAGTTTTACCTCTTTATAATATCTCAATCATAAACTCGTTAAAAAATAAAAGGCCCGTTTTGACATTTGAGAAAAACCCCAGAATGTAACTTGGAACGAAACTGAAAGAAATAATAAAATAATTATTAAATAACAAGTGTTTTAATAAAATGACATAGTAATATAGACGGTTACATAACGTAAATAGTAAAAACATCAAATGACAAAACGAGCCATTTATCTTTTTACAACTTTATTATTTACTTTTTAGTTTGTACTACAAATTTTGTAATTTTAGTTTATGATGGTCGGCAAGGGAGAGGGAGGCCAAAGAAAAGATAGATGGTTTGTGTGGATGATATGAAAGAAATGGGAGTCAATGATAGCATGACGGGTGACAGGATAGAATGGAAGAAAAAACGTGTTGCGCCGACCCCAATGGTGGAGCAATGATGATGTAAAAGGTCAGAAAAAAAAACCTTGGGTAAGTAGTTATATGATTTCCATTTTTTTCCCGAGTGTAGATCTCTTGTACATACGCTAAACCTTATCTTATCTTATCTTGTTAAGGGGCCGAGAAACAACTCGGACACTTCGACCCATGTGGATCTTTTGTGGTCCCCTAGATAGCTTACTCCTCCCCAACCTCGCTGAAAATCTCCTTCATAAGTTTTACAACGAGATGCGGGGATAAGAGCCTGTAATCCTCTGGTCTTGGATATCCTACCCCTAGAAGACTCATTCGCTTGTTAGCCAAAGCATCGCATGTGCACAGCAGGTGCTCCATGCGTTCTGTATGTTCCTCACACAACCTGCACATGGAAGTCGCGGCTAGACCTATTTTCATGAGCATGTCGTTGGTTCCAAAGTGCCCTGTAAAGGCACCCATCAGGTAGCCGATTTGCCCCCTGCTCATATTCCAGATACATTCCCGTGCCTTGAACGTAGAGCCCAGGAATTTTTTGGAGTGTTCCAGACCCGTAACAGACAGCCAGTGTGTTCTTTGGCTATAATCTGCAAAACTGCCTGAATGCGGCCTTCACGAGGCACGTCGAGATGCCTTACGCTAAACCTTAGCTCACCATAGTCGCGTCCACGGGGACTTTCTAAAAGGGATACTATAGTCCTGAAACGAAAAGGGCAACTAAAGAACACAGATCGGTTTTATTAAAAGTCTGACACGCACTCTTGTTGCACTCTAGAGCAGGAGAAGTCGATGAATGATTCCCCTTTAACAAAAAACCTCCCGTTGAGTACACAGCGTAAGGCCGCCACCGCCGTTACCGGGACGTCACCGAGAACGAGATGACGGCGCCGATTTAGCTATACATACATTTTTATGGCCATGTGTCCACCGCACGCCCGTCACTCGAGCGCATCTTATACTTAAACTCGGCCCGAAATAGTCTCGTTCTCGGTGACGTCCCGGTGACGGCGGCGGTGGACAGACTGCCTAACGCGATGTCTCGTATTTCGGCCTGTTCACGACTTCAGCGGCGAGCGGCGGGGCGCTATGAACAGCGTCTTGTAGCGTGCTTCAAACATTTTTATATTTTTGATTCTACCGCTCGCCGGCCCGCGCTCAGCTAACGCTCACTACGGCAACGTCATTAACGGACCGTTACTTTACGTTTACAGCATCTAATCAATAGTCCTTAACAAAACTAAACCGTAGATGTTCTGAGAAAATTCCCGTGTAAAAGTAATTTGTTTAGAATAAGTAATTGAGCGACATGTTTACGATAGTACTTGAGTAGGTACTTTAGTGTCGCGTGCGATAAGATGTGATTTTTAAGGGAGTGTGTTGTTAAGGTGGTTTACGCGAAGATAATCGTAAATGGGGTAAAAAAGGGGGGCTACGAGTTTTTTTTTTTTAGGTGGGAAAATCATCTAATGACATGGCGGAGCGGGAGATAGTGTCAGACTTTTACTGATGAAAAACTCACTCCAGTTCCTTCGCTGCCTTTCGTAACGGGGGCTGAGCTACCTTTCGGAGCTAACTCTGCCCCTAGTATGCTTCGACCTAACTGGACCCCTGCCATTGCTTATTTTTGAAACCATGGAGGACGGGGTGTCTGGATAATGATTACGTCAGCACTCAGGAGTATATATTTTTTTAGTTTTTTAAGAGAACGATGTCACTGTTTTAAAATCACACGTAAGTGAGCAGACACGCATCACTGAGCAGCAAGCATCCAATGTAATTGAAGACTTAGAGTCATGAATTCGTTTATCATGGACTGAGGACTGTTAATTTAAATGAATGTGCCAAAAATTTCAATGAAGTTTGTTTTTGTTCCTCTATCTAGGGCCCAGCGCAACAGCACCGGGCTCCGCTGGGTCGAAGCCTACTGGGGCCAGGGTAATCCGAAAGGAAGCTCAAGCCCAGGTATGAAGGCTAAAAGGAACGGGGTGATTTGTAAGTCAGTAAGAGTCTGACACTATTTCCCGCTCTGCCCAAGAGCAGGGGTTATCATTGGATGATTTTCCCCACCATAAAAAAAGTTCCCTTAAGTACCTACGGAGTGAATAAATTAACTGACTTGGTGCTACATGGTTCTCACAACTTTTTACGGTAGAAAAGCTGAGTTGCAAGCCTTGGTTTTTTTTACTAGTTATTTTTTTATGGCATATTTTATTTCATAAAAGCCTAAATTTGCACTGATTTAGGAACTAATGCACGGTTCTTTTCGACCGTTTCCTATAGAGAATATGTGGCAAGAAATTCCACAGTCGTTTTTCAGTAGATATTTGAATGTATTATTCTAATTAAGTAGATATACCTATATTAAAAACATCAATTCTTTATTGAAACTAAAAATATGGTATCAAAGTGAAAATCCTAATCAAAGTATGGTTTCTATTCACCTAAAGCGTTTCTATTCACCCAGTTAGACTGTACATATTTCTGTAGCACTAACTGTGCTTGGTGTTTTTTACACCATAAAAACGGGAAGTGGCTTTCTGTTTAGTTTTTACCAACCTGTAGACGATAAGCCTTTAACTTGCAGCTAGAATAAGACATTTAAAATGGTTTATATTTCGTGCTAGAGGTAACGATGAAATTATTTATTGCAAATCTACATAATATTATAAAGAGAGAAAATTTGTATTTGTTTTTTTTTTAGTAATGTGTAGGCTCGCGTTTGACCACTATCTGACTTGATGGTAAGCGATGATGTGGCCGACGATGGAACACGCTTGCCTAGAAGCAATCTATTCACCCTTGACTCTTGTGTGTATGTTTGTAATGAATAAACTCAAAAACCACGGTGCCGATTTCAAAAATTGTTTTACCATTGGAAACCTACATTCACCCTGAGTAGGTAACATAAGCTATATTTATTGCCCGAGCAAAGCCGGGACGGAGCGCTAGTTCAAAATAAAGTACCTAACTAATGCATGCGAAACATTCTGAACAATGTTTCAGAACTGAACTGACCAAAGGGAAAAGTCACACTAATACCATAGTAAACTAATCGAAATTGATGATAAAGTAAAACTTAACATGTAAATAATATTTTCCAATTTTATTAATAAATTAATCACAACAAATAAATCAATTTCATTTTTAATAATCTCATTTCGAGACTAGTAGCGCCATCTATTGTAATTAGTACGGCAACCAAGTATAATAAGCTTCCACAATAAAGTTATTTTGATTAAAACTTAAACAAAAATAAAAATACTTTAGACAAAATGTTCCACAAACACTAGATACAGGTTGGCGTGATAACAGTAACTATTGAACGTGTCAAATGCAAAGGTACTGTATTCAAAACGACAGATCCGACGACATGATCAAAACGTCTGTAAAGAACCAATGAAAACGAAAAAGAAACTGCAAACGAAAATGGCCGTTGAATGCCCGGCGAAGTGAACGTTGCACTTTCACGATTAAAAAATAAAATTGAAAAAATAAACGACGCGTTAGAAATGAACCATCGGCTAATAGTTCTTATTGACGCCGAGGTGGCGCTAGCGTGCGAGCTCATTGCTTTTAGCTTTAGTTCTGCTATCCGACGCTGCTATGTTGTGGCAGCACTTGCATTTTCTTATTAGAATAATATTGTTGTATTTTGTTTTCAATAAAACGAGATATTCCAGTAGAAATGAAGCGAGGATCTTAGAAGAATTAAGCCTTTTTTTCTTTTTATTATTTATATACATTTTTTTTTTTGCTTATAGTGGGTTTATAAATAACTGCTATATGATTTGTGCGTAGAAAGCGTCGTGAGGCTTTCAATAATTTCTATAAACGGTTTTAAGCCATTTTCAAACATAAAAAAAAGTTTATAATTAGGTTTTTTTTTTACTTTTTTTTTATTATTTACACAATTGACTAAACCAAAAAACAATGGTGCGCGCCAATAAAGTATTGAAAAGCGTCGATCACATGATCGGCCGCAGATCGAACCGGGTCAAGCACAACAGGTGAGTTGCGGAGCGCATCAACTAAAAAATAAAATATCGAAATGTGAAAAAATAATAAAAATCAGCAAATATAGTAAATTGAAAAAAGAATAGTGCTGTTTCTGTCTGTCGCGGGGTGTCGGTGTATGTGCATCCTTGTCGTGAGTGGCGCACACGTGGTTTTCGGTAGTCTCGATTGGGGTGTTCGCGCGCGGGGTGTGCGGGACGCCGGCACGCGAGGCCACATCCCGTCGCGGCCCGCGCCGACCGGCTGCGTTGCCCGTAACCTCCGAATGACCTCATTTTTTTTTCTCCAATGTAAATATTCGGCTCGTTTTGCCGCATAGTCTATAAGTGGTATTAAGTTCCTTCGCCGCGTTCGGTTTTTTTTTTATTTTCATTCTCCAGTTAATTAGTGGACGTTTCAAATTGACTTTAGCCGCGACGAGTACTTTTAATTAGTGTAATTTTTTTCTAGTGTAACAAGTCGGTTTTTCTGGACTGGATTAATTTAGAAATTTATTATATATTTTATAAAATTATTGTTGAGTTCCCCAGACGTTTCGAACTGGTTAAAAAGGTATTTGTTGTGGTGTTTATGAAAAATTAGAAATAAGTTGATCAAGATACGTGGTTCCTTTCAAGATAAGGAAAAATTATTGTAGTCAGCATATCAGGTAAATTGTGAATGCAAATGTATTTTGGTAATAATTCTCAGTTTATTATTTTTGTACTTTTTTTTTAGTTTTCCATTTCAATTTTTTTTTTTTTTTTGCTTAGATCACTTATTTTGTAAAAAAAAAAATATTCTCCGTCACGTTACGCAAAATTATTAATAAAAATTGTTAAAGTAAACTGATATAAGCCCAAGGCCAAACAGTTGTGGTCAAAATATTGTGTGTAAACAATTTTTATGACGCTGTCGATTAATTTAAAATTCGTTTAAATCACTTTTACCGCGTAAATGTCTTATTTTTATTTAAGTGGAAGTAAATAATTAAAATAGTCTAGCCTACTTTTTATAATGCAAAAAATTTTACGAAGGGATTTTTTTTTTTTTAAAAAAAGGGTCAAGTCCATGTCCTTTTCAACCAAATAATTAGTTGATTTTTTTTAATGTAATCGTAGTTTATTTTCTTTAGTCATTTCGTTCTAGTAACTTTAACGTTCTTGTAACAACACCCCCTAGTCACATACAAAATCCAAAGTATTTACCGCGCGACGAAATCGGATTAACGAATAAAAATATTCTCATGAAACCGCGTCAAGTTCGTCGACCCCGCTCGGACCGGTCTCTGATAAAAGAATCATATTAATTCATACTCATTCAGCTGTTTACGGTTTACAACGTGAACATTCACTTGCGAAATAAAAAAATACGCTACCAACGTGACGGCGTGTTGTTGTTTTTTTTTTTTTTAATACAACGATATCGACGTAAATTATTGGATACTGTTTTTAAATTTCCCGTCAATGAGTTTGATATTATTGGTTGTTAAAATGTACGTCGTTTTTTTTTGTCCCATGAGAGTGATGTGCTCTTTTTCGTTTTTCTTTGTGTTACACAGCTTTTATAGTTTTTTTTTTTTGTTATTTTTTCTTGACAGTCGACTGTGTAGGAAATGTTGAAGACTTTTAACAACGTCAGTACGCAATTCGATATTCCTATTCCCAATGCTCTATATTCATTTTTTTTTTGGTCCACCAAGTTATATTTTTTTCTAACCCTTTTTCGAAACTTTCTATTTTTGAATATCATCTTAGTTTAGTCATTTTGAGGTATCGCTCACTCTATTGAACTTTCTTTTGTAAATGAACAAATTCTCATACATAGACTTTTTGATTTTGACCAGTTGATTTTTTTTTTCTCCTGTCTTTCTGACTCCGAAACTAGCAAATATGTGGTTATACTTTGACAATGTATTTTAAATGAATTTTTTTTTTGGTCGAAATTGCTGATGTTAGAATTTTAATTTTTTTTTTTTTTTTGCTTAGTGGTTCTTAGTGATACTAAGAAAATAATTAATGAGCGAGACTGGTATGATATTAAACAAAAATCCAGTTTCTTCGCTCTAAAATCCATATAAATTCGTTTAGGAAACCTTTCAGTTTGACATTTATTTCGAGCGCTGTTATACTGAATTCTATTCCCCATATTCTAATCGACAGTTCATCAAAACCCTCATTCATTGTCTTAAAATCGATCAACTTTCCGACTCTCGTGTACGTACGTACCTCGAAGTACGTACTCATACAAGTGTCGAACAAAAAAACTGCGGCGATGACGTCACGCCACTCCACCATAATGCATTAAAAAGTACAATCGCTGAATACGTATCTCTCATTGATATTGTCGGGTGCCGATTACCGGAGGATTTTTTGCGAATGATTGAATTTTATTTACAATTAACCCGGCCTCGGCATCGGCGAAAGCGAGAGTGACGATTAAATGCCATTTAAAAATAAAACAGCTCGCCGCCATAACATTGGGAAGCCAATAATTTATATGTACACCTACAGACCGCGTATGTTGATGTCGAACAATTTGACGTTTTAGCCATTCTAACTTGTCTGTGCATACCCTGTGAACATAAAACTGATTAAATTAGATGAGTATACAGAAACGAGAGACTTTTGTTCACCAGTGTAGTGTTACGTAAAAAACATGCAAGGCGTAGACGAAACGTCTTAGACGTAAGAAACCGCCCAAACGTCAAGTCGCTAGGGGCGCGCGGGCGGGCGGCCCGCCTAATTTGTCTTAGGCGGAAAAATCGCGCGGCGATTACAAGTGGCTCGTAACGAAGTCGGACCCGGGGCGGGGTGGGGGCGCACGGGGTGCGGAGGGGGGCGCGGGGGCGCGGAGGCGGCGCGGCCGGCCGCGGGACCGTCTCAGTCGTCCGTCTGGAGTCGCGCCGGCCGGCCGGGCCGCGCGGCGTAATACACGTTCCTCGTGCTCTTGTGATTATAAATTTTAATAATACAAAATTCAAAAAAAAATTAACCGCGTCTATTCGAAAATATTTTTAGGCTAAATTCCCTCGACCCTCACTTTTTTGACCTAAACTGTTGGCAGTGGAAAAAAGTTTTTTGCGAAATTTTTAATATTTACGTCGGTTACATTTGTAAAGAGATTAACACTTTTGGCCGTTGATGAGAATATTTTTATTTAAAATTTATTTTTCTTAACTAACGAGCGATCTTGAGTGAGCGATTGATGAGTAAATAATAATTAATGTTAAGCGTTATATTAATATTAAGTAATTGATAGTTATTGAACTAAATTGACTGCCACAAATATTGTCTGCTGTAGTAAGTTTAATATTTGGACTATAATTGTGGTTTTCTCGGACGTACAAACTTTTTGTGATTCGATCTCAAGAACTCTTCTCCCGGACCAAGGTGGTTGTTTATATTAAACAATATTATTTTATTGTAGAACTAGTGACATTTCTTTTTTTATGTGTGGATTTCCTTTTTTTTGTATTTTTTTTTTCTTTTTTTTGTAAAACAAAATATTTTTGCCAGTGTCAAAACAGTACCTAGTTCACAAAAACCTACTGTTGACAACCCACTTATTGTAGTTTTGTTATTTTTTATCATTTATTAGCTTTTTTTATTTTTTGATGTCGTCCGACGGGACGGGCAAGTTCCTTTATAGATTTTTTTAAATCTAGTTAGCATTTTATCTTATAAAACTAGAATTAGATATTACTTGTAATGCTATTTTTTGTATGATTTGTAGCCAAATAAAAAAAAAAACTCTCTTTTATTTTTTTATCTTTATTTGTATTGTACACAACACCGCAAACCTCTGTTACAATACCGTTTGAAAATGAAGTAATTCACTCTGGAGAGTTCTTTTTTTTCGATTTTTATCTTTTTTTTTTACTTTATATTGTATAAGTACATAGAATAAGTGATTTTCATTATTTTGCCTTTTTTGATGCCGCCAGTTTTTTTGTTTCTTTTTTTGTTTACTCACAATAAACTTTTTTATTTTTGCTTGTTTATTTTTTATTTTGCCTGATTTAAACCTAAAAGGTAAGTATAGATTTTCCGTCGTTACATCTTTAACTTCGTTTTCAGCTTTGTTTCTATATAAGATTTGATTTTTTTTATACTTAAAGTAGGCATTTTTTAAAGGTACTATTGTATTCGTAGTGTTTTTACAGGTGTAGATATGCCATATTTCTGATGTTAGTTTATTTTAACTCAATTTACTTAAATTTAAATGCTCTCTTTCTAAATCACTTCTTAAATAGTTATTATGGCCGTGAAATAGAGCTTTTAAAGTCCCATATAGGTATTTGAAACAATCCCACTGTGTAATTTTTGATCGTGCAGTGATTTTGCGATGTAATTCTCTGCAAATTTGTCTGTATTAGGATTCGTCAAAGTTCAAAGTTTGTTGAATCCTACAGCAGGCGAGTTTGTTCGGCTAAGTATTATAAATAATACTCGTTTGATAAATCACTGCATAATTTCTGATTCTTACTAAAATAATAAAGAAATAAAAATTTCTAAGAGTTACACAAATATCTTTCGTAAGATGTAAATACAGTCAACCATTTACTTAGGGAAAAGTGACAATGCCGTAGAGAACTAGTTTATAAAATGGTCTAAAACTGGTTTTGATTGATGCCCAAGACTTTATGGTTATAACCAGAATATCTCACAATAGCCTTTCCTATAACTACTTGGGGTCCCATTCAATTCAAAGGGAATTTGGGAATGGAGATCCATGCCAGAATCTATGGATTCTTTTTAATGTTTCTGTGTATTTTATTATGATCGGCTTATGTCCTTAAAAGATAATTTAAAACCTTTATTTTATATTTTATTATTATTATCAATAAAAGGAACGAAGCCTCTTTTACCATAATAATTTATAAATGTAATACAATTATGGACAGCCATGTTTATCGATTTCAAGCTACGTAACAATATTCGTAGTTATCTCTAATACTCGTAAAAATATCATGATGAAATCATTTGCTGCAAAATTAAGTGATCGTGTAATTATATTTAGATAATTACACAGTGTATTATTATATATATTTAGATACATTTACCATATTATTCTATGAGTTTGTATTACACGGAATGACGAGAAATCCATCGTCATCTTCCTGCCCTTTTCTTATGTTACTTGGGTTTGGTGGATTACTTATTCTAATTCCATTCTATCTTGTCAACCGTCACATTTCCACTGAGTCCCTCGTCTTTCATAACGTTTCTCACAAAATCTATCCATATTTTCTTGGGCCTCTCTTTCAGTCTCCTTTGATCCACATGTACTACACTCATAACTTTTTTAGTTACATTCCTCCTCACCTCCTCATTGATCGCACAAAGACCAAAGATTTGATGACGGCATATTCATTAATAATGTTACTCTATCCATACTAAAATCTATTGTAAATGATAAAGTAACTGTCTGTTACATCTTAATGGATTTAGATGAAATGTCCTGGAACCTATTCCAGGATAACTTGATATATCTCCCGGGATATCTTATATCCTAACTAGAGATGTGCTGTTGACGACAATATTGCCCGCAATATTCCCACTTCGGGCAATATTGCCGGCAACGGCATATCTCTAGTCCTAACATAGGATATCCCGGGATTATGTTTCCTTGGAATAATTTTCGGTCACATACACTTGGGCAAATTCGCTAGAATAAGCTAATTAAACAAAAAACATAAAAACTAAAATCATGAAAAATGTTCTGGCTTTATATTATTTAACTTTGTAGCTTCTCTGAACAATGATTGGACTGGAGCCTCAAATTCTTTATCCGATGATTATATAAGTAATCAGGATTTCTGTAATTCGAAACAGGATTTAAAAGAATGTCCGTGGAGCGCGTTAGCGCGTTCTTCTCCATAAAGACCCATCTACGCTTTGGAATATGCAAGTATCTTCATTTTACTGACTGATCGATTTCTTGGCAAAACAAAAGTACCTATAGCTAAATGGTTTATTTGAAATGAATGCTATAAGTTTGAGTTTTTAAGGTTTGACATACCTCTATCACACCGTACCTGTAAACTAAGGAATGCGTGTTTTTATAACTACGGGGTACAGCTTAGAAGTAAAATTTCCTGCTTGAGTCTGTGTTTTTTGATAGCAACCTAGGGATTTTTAAGGCGAAAGTGAATAGGTTACTAGTAGGTACATAAGCGGGCCGCATTGCCGACCACATCGTCGCTTTCCATAAGGTGAGATTGTAGTCAAGCGTGGGTTTAGAAACAGTAAAAAAATAAAATAAATGCAGAAAGACAGGATCAATTAAAAATTCTGATCAAAATAAATTTTAACACTTTTTATTGGCTTAGCCGTAGTCAGATAAAAGTCAGGCTTGGTATTGCTTTTTCTAACCAAATGCAAATTACATTAGAGCCTTATTTTTTAATAATAGTCTTAACATAGTTCCATGATACCAGCCCACTTAAGACTCCAAAAACCATAGCCCAATTATTTTGTTTTCTGTATCGCAATAGTTTTTCAAACCGGGGGTTGTCCTTGGGTACTCTCGTATATAGCGCACAGGAATAATCGTCGTTTGGTATCACGTCTCATTATAACAACCTAAAGGGCCTCTGCGAGTTGGCTTTGGCCCCTTGTACGCTTCCCAAAGGTCCAGGACCTCAGGGTCCTGAGATAAATAAACAAATAATAATAAGTGATGATTGAGACTTGTGGTTGTTATGCCCTTGGCTCTTAAGACTTTAAGCATAATAGTTAATGAGTCCACGTTACACGGGTTGACAATAGCATAGTCAAGCTTCCTCTCTAAGAGAGGGAATGGGCCGTGATCCACCACACGGGCCCAGTAAGGGTTGGTGGATGTCACATGTCTTCGAATTTTTGATTCAAGGAAAACCGATTTCATCACAATGTTTTCCTACATCGTTTTGTGAGCATGATGATGAAATATATGACAGAAAGTAATGCGCCTGGCTGGGTTTGACCTCCGACTTACAACTCGGTGCTGTTACCACTCGGCCACTGAGTGAACTCAAGATGCTTGATTTACTCATCTTTCACGAGGTTTCCGTGATGTAGAACCATTTTGTCATATAATGTTTTAAAGGGAGGATAGAGAACCTACTATAAATTAATAATATGTAGGTAATCATTCAAGTAAAGTGTGTTTTAAAACCTATTCGTACCTGAGAAAATCAGTACTAAGTATTAGAAACCATTCAAGGTTTTGCGTAAAAATGGTTTAGCATATTATTTTCCATTAGTATACCGTACATTTTACAAGGATTAAAACGCACAAAGCGTTTTGGGAACACATTCATTATGCTCTAAAGATTGGAATTCCGTGTCGGAATCTGTGTTTTCTGGTAGCTATAACCTAGGGGTCTTTAAGTCAAGAATGAATAGATTGCTTCGAGGCAAGCGTGTTCCATCGTCGGCCACATCATCACCTGATGTTAAGGTAAGATAGTGGACAAACGCGAGCCTATCCGTAATTAAAAAAAAAAGATGCGAGTGAGAACAATTATATTTTCATTTTATTTAACTCCTCCCACTCTAGGTGGAGCGGGAAATAGTGTTAGACTCTTACTGACTGCGCTCTTTTAGACACCCTTTGCGCCCAGGGCCGCGGTCATTCTTTTGAATAATCCAGCTGACGAATACCATTTAAGAAACTGTTATTAGTGTATATCAGGTAAGTGTCAATTCATAGAGGGGACCTCTATGAATTGACACTTACCTGATATACACCTACGGGTTGTCCCTTATTGCTCGAATACATTTAAAATTCACCAATAGCGACATCTATCTAAAATAACAGTCACTAACTAAACATAATACATTATAGGTCCTATAAATAGCGGTAGAGGGCGCTTTACGAAGTTCCTATCCTGTAACATAGATGGCGCTACAGAGACAGTCGCGGGCGCATGTAAGCATGATAAACGGTAAACGCAGATGTAAAACTATATGGTTTTTATAGATGGCGTTAGTAGTCATAACTGCAAACCTTCTTTGTTCAGTTGGTGAATTTCATTTAGTTTTAGGAAAGGGTTTTTTATTTGTGTGAACGCGCTGATCTCTGATAATACCAGTTGGATTTATTAAGTCTTTGTAAAGTATATGATAGCCTGATTCAAAAGGAACAGTCTAGTCTATATTATATGTAATAGTTTAGCTAACTTTCCACATGGTCGAAATTAAAAAAATATACCACAAAGTATGAAACTAACTTAGGCGCAAACACTCGCGATTGCCAAAAACTGGTCAGTACTGCTAACTGACCAATACACATTATATGAATGTGTGGGTATTACTATTCCTCCACATACATATATTATAACGTCACCCTACGACCCACGGAAGCAGAGCAGTGTACCAAAAACGTGGAGAACTACTTGTCTTGCACATGTATAGCTGTCCTTCCAATATAATAAACGCTGAATCTTATTACCTAGTAAAGCGCCATCTATGAATAAAAGTCCGCAAAAATACTTATGTCAATATCTTTTCATTTAATTGTGACAAGAGCGCAACGCCATCTATGACACAAATAAGTATTCAACCGTAGTTTCGTTCTTACCTTGAATAAGAGATGGCACCAGGAGCGCTAGTCGACAGGTAACTGTATAGTATTGAATCAAATGGTTACGAATGATACGTTTATCTAAGATGAAAAAAAGGTGTCCTTTTAAAAGAATTATCTTACTTAATAGTATTAGTTTAGATAATCCTTTCCTCTTTATAATAATATTATAAAAAAGAAAGTAGGTTTGATTTTTTGTTTCTATGTTACGATTTATCTCAAAAACTTCTGAATCGATTTTCAAAATTCTTTCACCAGTAGAAAGCTGCTTTATTACTGGATAATATAAGCCTATATTTTTAACTAGCGACCCGCCCCAGCTTCGCTCGTGTGCAATATTATACATATAAACCTTCCTCTTGAATTACTCTATCTATTAAAAAAATCCGTTGCGTAGTTTTAAAGATTTAAGCGTACCTAGGGATATAGGAACTGAAAAAGCGACTTTGTTTCATACTATGTAGTGATTTCATACGGCTGAAACCGCTGGCAGAAGCTAGTAATATTATTCTAATATTATACTTTCGCACTCAGTGATAAAATAGCATTCTATAGATGAAAATCGTTCTAGTAGTTTTTGAGTTTATTCATTTCAAACATAGTACAAATCTTTCCTGTTCTTTACATTAGTATAGTAGTATGTTGACCAAATCTCAGTATAGGCGCTCACATGAAACTTGTTATTGGGTAGGCGTGTTAACCCAATAGGTGGGGTTTACCCAACTTCTAAGAAAGTGGGCGAGTCAAGACGTAGGCGGTGCTACCTTGCTATTGGTTGAGACACATTGTACAAGACTGGTCAAGTTTTAAGACAGGCATTTGTGTAGGTATTTTATTGTGTAGAGACACAAATGAAAGGGGTCTATACCCTACTGGGGCCAGGAGTTATACGGAGAAAAAGCTGGGTCCCGGTGCGAAGGGCAGGAAGGGACAGGAGCGAGTTTTTAGTCAATAAAAGTCTGTCACTATCTCCCGCTCCACTCAAGAGCGGGGGATGTCATTGGATGATTTTCTCCCCACGAAAAAAATTGGCTCTAAAAAAAATCTACCCTATTCGCGTTGATTAGAAATTTAACCTTTTGAATACCGTAAAGAGATACAATAGAAAGACAATAAAGGTATGATTCCGAACTCGGCAACAAGCAGCAGCGTTGTTGCCGCAGTGCTGCCACACATTGCCACACTGCCTACATTGCTGCCTAGCTCGGAATGTAATCTCATATAAGCTTATATAAATTGTATGGGGACCAGTAGTGTCGCGGCAGCACTGCTGCGTGCAGCGTGGTTCATCGCTTAGGGTTTAATGAATTAAAGAGACCATTTTTACTGTCTGTTCCACCGATTTTAACTTCTATTTCTTAGGAACAAGGAAGGCATTAAAAGCAAAAAAGTAGTTACAATACCAACTATTTACTGCAGCCGCCATTTGTCATGCCACCAACGTAATAAAAGTCAAAATCGGTTGAACGGACAGTAATAAAAGGTTTTCATAAAATGTCTAATGTTATTTTGAACAGAGTATAAGTCTTTATGAAATTAAGACTACCCTCTGTCTTCCAATATAATACGAGTAGAAGATCTAGTGATTATGTCAAGAGACTGTCATATCCTAATTTATGTATCTAAAAAAACGGTAAAGTGCGAGTCGTAATCACGCACCGAGGGTTCCGTACAAACATACTTAGTTTTTGTAAATAGTTTGATCATAGATATAATATTCTACATATAAATACAATATAATAATATTCCACAACTATCACACAACGCCGTCTAGTCCCAAGCTAAGCGGACCTTGTGTTACGGGTACTAGACAACTGATAAACTTACTTAAATATTTGTAAATACATACATTTTATAGATAAATTACACCCGGATACAGAACAAATTATCATGCTCATCACATAAACATTCGTCCTGGGTGGGAATCGAACCCACGACATCCGGCATAGTCATAGGTCTAGTGGTTACTGGCCCTGACCGCTATGCAAGAAGTTGTGGGTTCGATTCCTACCCAGGAAAAATGTTTGTGTGATGAGCTTGATCCTTTGTTCTGTGTCTGGGTGTATTTAGAAATATGTAAGTATGTTTTCACACCACCTGCTCGAAAATGTCAAATTATATGTTAAGCAACCTTAACCTAAAGTGAGTCATTAGTGGCCCACAGTCAGTGGGGCACAGCCGGTCAATACTGTTTTCATTATGACCCGCTGGTCAATAATGTGACTATTATTTTCTGACAGTAGGTGTAAAAAGTAGAGTATTCTCCTCTGGGCTAAAGGTGTCTTTGCCTTGGGCTAGCTTGAATCCCTCGCTGCATTCAAGATTCTTGTATTAACTCCCTCGCTTTGCTCGTGAGTTAAATCCCGAATCCTTCATTGCGCTCGAGATTCAATATGACGCCCGTGACATAAGACACAACTTTAGCCCCTCGGTGCATAATCTACTATTATCATTTGTTTAGTACTCGTAACACAAGCTCTGCTTAGCTTGAGACTGGAAGGCGTTGTGTGATACTTCGTTGTGGAATATTGTTATTAAATATATTACTTACTGCTTCAAAGAGAGCAGACGGGAGTATTAAATATTTATTTCATTTTAATACCTCAACGCGTTCCTGAGACAAAGGCTCTTGACAGACGGACCACATAGTGATCTTACAATTTCGTTTTTATCAACTGCGGTAAAGAACCCTAAAGAGGAACAAAAAATATCGATTAAAACAATTAGCCTTCACGAAAATTGTAGTACTAGTAGCAATAGTTAATTGTAGAACCTATCGATAAACTCACTTCCATGAATGAAGTGAGTGGTTTATACAGGTTAAAAAGGAGAGAGATTCAAAATGAGATTTTGAAGAATATTTAGTAGAAAAGAGTATTTCAACAATGTAAATATTTATGTAAAGTCACTATGACTTTTGCTTAGTAAGTACATTCCAAAATACACTGTTACTAACATCGCTGAATAACTACACATTTCTACATTTCTGCCGATGCCCCAATTCCAAGACGCATCACCCCACCTCTTCAGGGCGTATGGTACCAAGGCGGCATAAGATACGAGGCGTGGGTGCGCAAGGAGCTACGCGGGGGTGAGCGCGGGGCGGGGGGCGTGCGCAAGACGTTAGGAGGCGGGGCCTAAGTTTACACTAACTTCAACTTTGATCTTAGAAATTCTGACGAATGAGGCTAAAGTGTCTACGGCGTAGGCATATCTCGTAGCAGGTGCTACGAAGGTGCTACGAAGATTTGTTTTACGGAGCTGGCTTTTTCTGTATGTTTATACTTTTTTTATGATTTTTTTGGGCTTGATTGAGACCGATTAACTATAAGCTTATAAACCTTTTCCACAAGGTGGACTAACGACCTAATTACGGTCGCACGAATCCGATGGATGCGAGACGCATAGGTGGTCTTTGTGGCAACCCTTGGGGAAGGTTTATTTTCAACAGTGGACGTCTGTCTGATATAAAATTTAGTTAAAATAAGCGACTCTTTATCCGATTTTTATATGAATGTAGATATACCTACCATGTTTTCTGTATTTATGAACTTAAAGATGTATTTTCTTTATTTCAGACTTCTTCAACATCTTTAAGCAAAACTTCCAACTCCTGTGGGTGACATCTTTAACGGCATAATTTAGGTATGTAAGTAATTTGTAGTTAATATGTAATTTAAATTTTGAAGATAAATCTATACCTATCACAAATTCATATAAAAATATATTCGATACCTATAAGGAAAATGCAATTTTTAAACGTTTTTTTTTATCTGTCTGTCTGTTTTTACAAACTTATCTCTAAAACAACTAGACCAAGTTTAACGAGACTTTAAATGGCGGATAGTTAATATTGCCTACAAGGAGTAACTAAGGCTACTTTTCATTTTCTCATGGCAATAGGGGACGGGTGGGATCTACAACATGTAAAATATTTTTTTTACGTTTGCCCCAACCACGCGTTCAAATGCACGGGTAACAGCTAGTAGAAATTACTGACTGAATAAAATAGGTCTTGTATTCAGTCACCAAAGGACGAATTTTTTTCGACCATATTTTTGTCCCGGGTCAGTTTTTTGTCTAAACTAAACAAATGGTTCCAAGAAAACAACAGCCTAACAAATCTAACTCACCTCACTCAGGAAAAACAAAACGAAAGTAATTTTCTCTAACAAAATACCTGCACTAACAAAATTAAAACGCCACATGTAGAATCATTACTTAGAACGACATCTTTTAAACGTCATCCAGAAAGGCTGAATAGGCGCGACCCTTGACGCTTAAAAAAAAAGAAAACTCACGCATCACGTTCCATTGTACGCAGACATGGAGGTGGATCTCATTAGAGAAACATTCCCGATCTGATGGCGCGAATCTTGGAATCATTACGAGGAACGGAGCGTTGTGAGGCGGACATGTTTTTTTTTATTTTATAAATATTTGTCGCGTGATTTTTTTTTCTTTTTGTTATGTGGGTCATGTTTTGTTGGTTGTAAAGAAAGTTATTTTGATTTTACAACTACAAAGTATCGTGCTTATGTTAATAGAATGGATAAATAACAAAAAAAAAATCGATAATTTATCGATATAGCCTTCTAACTGTGATATTGTTTATCTAAATTGGTAAAAAAAGCAAATAAGATATGCTAATTTTAAACGAGCCAAGCCGCCGCCCTTTTCTGTGGTAAAACTTAACATCAAAATCCATATCACATAGGTTTGAGGCATTATAACATAGTTGTTGTTAAAGATATTTAAAAAAATCTTTCATAATTTTTTACTGCAGATAATAATAGTTTAACTTAACAAATAAAAAATATAACACTTCTTGCAATCGAGTAAAAAATTAATATAATATAATATTCCACAACCATCACACCACGCCGCCTTCTAGTCTCAAGCTAAGCAGAGCTTGTGTTATAAGTACTAGACAACTGATAAACATACTTATATATTTACCTAAATACAAACAGATAAATTACACCCAGACAAATGATCATGCTCATCGCATAAACATTTGTCCTGGGTGGGAATCGAGCCCACGACCAACGGCATAGCAGTCAGGGAAACTAATTACTAAACCAACAGGCCAGTCAAAAATTACGCATATATTATGTTTTTTTCTGAGGAGTTTTTATTTGTTTCCACTAAAATCCTCACTTAAAACACCTTTTCCAAATAATCAATCCAAAACCAAACTAAAAAAAAAGCCTCTACTTCCCAATTACAATACTATTAAGCCAGCAAAAAGACAAAGTCGGGCGCATCGTTGAAAACCCGTACCAAAGAGGTTCTCCATTAAGTCCGGAGAGAAAAACCGTACTTAAGATAGCGCTGAAGTGTTATGGTGTTGCCGCAGTCGGCTAAAGGAGGTATTACGCTGTTGAGGATTCTTCATTAACGTCTGTTAGAACCGTAAAAGATATCGCGAGAACTAGTGGCGTTAAGAGTCGGTGGGAAACTTAACTGGAGAATAATTTTCTTTATTTATTTCTTACTTATTTAACTTCACGTACAGCTGTGGAGGCGGACTTACTCTCTACCAGTTAACCGTTGGGTTTAAAAGACATTACTGTGGTAGGTTTGCATAATAAACAAATAACAGATACTTCAAATAGAGAAAAATAAAATAAGTAGGTAAAAAAAAACAGATATTTCATAGTACAACAAATATGCTATCAATAGAAACTTTCTCCTTAACATGACTTAAAAATCATATTTTCTTCAGATTAACAAAACACAACTCCGTTGTCTCAATCAAAACGCAAAAAAAAATCTACATGTTTATGATATTCAATGTAAGGGCTTGTTCGCACATGAGGTTGCGTTTCTGCGACAAAAGACGCCGCGACACCACAATGAGGTAAGTTGGCGCAAGTCGCAAATTGCTCGCGAGACGTGTCGCAAATTGAATGCCGAGGTGTGATGACGGAAACATACGGGGGTGAGATTAGGAACGGGGACGGTCTTGTATTTTTATTAAGAAAAGAGTTTTATGTTATGTTTTTGAAAATTCTGGGGTTTTTTTTTAAATAACTCCTCCCTCCTCTCGCCCTAGAGATGAAGCGAGAGGACGTGTCACACTTTTACTGACTACAACTCGCGTTGCGTTTGCGTTCCAGAGCCATTAACACACTGTCTATATTCTATCTAAGACTAATTTTAGATAGACAGATAACTTTTATTTGAGAAATAAATACGGTGTTTTTCACGCACATATTTATACCTATATGTAGGTATATTTTTCAGACAAAAGTATTCTCTGATAGTTTGTCATCTCCCTAGCGTTTTCCCAACTAGCTTGGAGTCGGCTTCTAGTCTAACAATCTAACTGAATGCTGCTATATACTTGTGTTTTATATGGAGTGACTGCCTATCACAAATTCACCTTCATATCTCTGAAAAATTATTAAATCAAAATATACCGTATTTCAATTTACTTTTAAAAAGAAAGACACAAAAACAAATGCACAAGGGTTTTAAAATATGGATTGCTTATTGGATGGCACGCATAAACTAAAAAAACGATAGCATTGGTTATAAACTTTTGACTGCCTCAATGGCACAATAGAGAACGATTTAAATGTGAAAGTTAAGTAGACAGACCGTGTCGACCAACGAATGAGGTATTGCTTCACTATATCCGAAACGATTTGGCATTTTCTTTGACCAATATTGACGTTTTTTTATTATTATAGATAGGCTCGCGTTTGACCATTATCTCACCTGATAGACAGCGACACATTTGATTGACGATGGATCACGCTTGCCTAGAAGTAACACATTGCTCTTGACTTAACCCTTCAGATACCGTCAATTAGAGACAAAATAGTAAGACAATAGATGCGCGGCCACCGGTGGTCGCTTGGGGATTCATGAATTAAAGACAATTAGGTTGTAGCTATCAGGAAACACAGACTCCGGCAGGGAATTCCACTCCTTAGCTGTACGCACAACGAATGTGTTTCCAGAATGTTTTGTGCGTTGGTAACAACTCACCAAGAAAAACTTGATCGTTTCTTCCTTCTATTTCTCTTCAAAAAATCGCCCAAATCCTTTTTCTGACTTTCGACAACATGTTCATCAAAGAACTGGACAATTTGCCTGCTACGGTCTTCCCGTTCGATTATAATTTAGATCTACAAGGCTAGAGTAAACAGGATCTTAATAAACTAGTGAGCCTCACTATCAACGATTGCATCACGGCTTACAACCAGATGGGATCGCAGTCAAGCACTAATATATACAAGTTATAAAAAAAGCTACTTACCTAACTACTTTTTTTTTGTTATTTCCACGGCCCCGTCTCAATTCTAACCTCGTGTGTATGCCATAAGTGTAAGCACACATTTACACGGCAGCTTAGGTGCCAACGAGTTACGCGCCAACACCCGCGCATGGTGGCTCAAGAATTTTAAAGTTTTCGCATTAAGCCAAACCACGAGAAAAAGTAATTAAACCGTCTTTGAAAGTCTGATGAATGGCTGTTTGATAGTTGGAAGTTTACACTATTGTGTAGAGTATAATGAGATGCGGAGAAGATGATTTTGAAGAAATATAGCTGGTAATCCTACTAATATTATAAAAGCGAAAGTGAGTTTGTTTGTTTGTTACGTCTTTAAGCCTAAATGGCAAGACCGATTTTAATGAATTTTGGTACAGAGATAGTTGGGATCCTGGAGACGGACATAAGCTATTTTTTTTTAATTGAGAAAAAGGGGAGAAAGAGTAAAATATATTAATAAACGCGGGTGGAGCTGCGAGTAAAAGCTAGTTTTATCGATAAACGAACTCTTGTGACTTTAAACTGAAAAGGATACGAACTTGAAATTAAAACATCTGGTTGTGTCAAGCTTATCAGAATCGAGACGCTGACAAGTGGGTATCTTAGATCTTTGGCTATCAGAATACAATAGAGACTATCAATCAGTTCCACTTTTTTTTTAAATATAGGTTGGTCCCTAACTACGATCTTGTCCGTTGGTAAGCAGTGATACAATCGTTAATGGTGAAGCATATTAGTCGTATTCTTATTAAGAGCCTATACAGTCTAGCCTTGCTGAGATCTAAATTATTAGGAGTAACTGCCTATCTGACTTTTACAATCCAGAAACTGTTAATACTGAGATTTAAGAAAATCATCCAAATAAGATAGTGTTCATATGTATTGCTCGTGCTACATCGTTTACGATCAGATAAGATAGTGGTCAAGCGTAACTTATCAGTAATCCTTACTAATATTATAAAATCGAAAATGAGTTTATTTGTTTGTTTGTTACGTCTTCACGCCTAAACGGCAAAACCGATTTTGATGAAACTTAGTACACGGATAAACCATGTCCTGAAATAGGACATAGGATACTTTTTATCCCGGAACTATGTTCCCTTGGGATACAATTTATGCTATCACGCGGGTGAAGCCGCTGCCTGGGAACACCTAGTATCCAATATAACAAAGGAGGTGTTTTTTTTTTGTTTGTAGAGGGTAATCTCAGAAAGCACTGATCCGATTGCTAACTTTTTTCACCAATGGAAAGCTGCTTTATTTCTAAATGACAATATAGTAAGATATTTTGTGTACACGGGTGAAGCCGCAAGCAAAAGCTAGTCAGTAACAAAAAAGGAACCGCCCCATTCTTTGAACACCGGAACCAAACAATCTGATAACATCAGAAATCCTGATCTACATCTTCAATAAAACGAAGTACTATTCACCTCCTCATTTCATTGGCGCGCGCGCATACCATGACGGACCGCCATTGGCTAAACGCACTTCCGTTTCCTGAACTCACGCCAATTACTCTTGAAAGGTTGGTGCACCTGTACATAAGGATGTATGAATTGAATTAACATAATTGAGTGTAATTACGTGCTGTGTGGGAATGGGCAGTACAGACAAGTATTAATGAATATGGCATGTAGATGAGTATTATTTTACACACCTATGTTCAACCACATATAATAATAATATGATAATATTCCACAACTGTCACACAACGCCGTCTAGTCCCAAGCTAAGCAGAGCTTATATATTTCTAAATACATACATATTATAAATAAATTACACCCAGACATAGAACAAATGATCATGCTCATCACATAAACATTTGTGGGTGCGAATCGAACCCAAGACCTCCGGCATAGCAGTCAGGGCCACTAACCACTAGACCAATAGGCCAGGTATGTAGATGAGTATTATTTTATACACCTATGTTCAACCACATATTTTTTGGGCTAGTCCGTATCTACCTCCATCTTTTATATAGCTGTCTCCAGCGTTTCACCCGCATCTTCTGGTTCCTGCTCCACTCAACTAGTCGAAAAGCATGTAGCCTATATATTTCCTCAATATATGGTCTATCCAACACTAAAATATTTTTTCGAACCAGTATACCTGAGATTCGCGAGTTCAAACCAACAAAATCTTCAGCTTTATAAAATCGGTATCGATTTTATAAAGTTTTAGTGTATTTAGCTTTATATTGTTCCCACTGATAATAGGCTGTAATCTACCACGCGGGCCCAGTGCGGGTTGATAGATGTCATAGACCGTATGTCTCCGAATTTTTAGTTCTAAGACATGCCGGTTTCTTCACGGTGTTTACTTTCACCGTTTAGAGAGCAGTAGTAATGAAATAAATTACACAAACTACGCGCACTTTGCGCATGCCTAGTTTTAAAGGGCTACCACTAGACTAGAATTGCTTAAGCAGTTCACGCCGCCGGGATTCCGATCCCGATTATCGGCCGCTGTAGGCACGGGCTTGCGGACGGCAAGCAATGGTTAGCTCGCTGTCCGACCGTCCGGTAACTGTCTGGACCGAGCCTTAATTAATTTCTCGTACAAAATCGAAAACAGTAAAGACGCGTTTTCTTCTAGAGCTTAATGTATGGCACACAAGTGAAATCAAATGCACAGTATAACGTTACTAGGACTAAAATCTGGTAAAAAAATTGCTTTATTAAAACACCACTGAACGTCAACGCCCTGTCACAATCTCATCCAACAAAAATGGGATCATCGTAACATTCACAATTATTCTAGACCCCGTGTCCACTTACATACATTACTATTATTTTTCTTGACTAAATAGCTACCATTTCCCCTAACTACTTGGACAGTGGGGTCCACAGAATGCATCGAGTTGACCAGGTGCTACTGACAGATGTGACGAAGCAACCCGCGCGCGAAGCTTAGCTTGAGCATTGAGCATGCAAATAAGGATGCAGCACTCGAAAAATTATGATGATTTTATACAACAAGTGGGTTATTAAAAAGTAGTTTTGTAATATGAATAGATAAACGCGTGGCAGTGTCTTGATTTTTCTCTATTTTATTAAACAAATATGACTACAGTGGGGTCCGAGTGCTCACAAATTATTTAAAGAACTTTCCAAACGCCTCGTGGACACTTCGCGTGACCCAAAGGCTGGCTTTTACTTCGGTCAAAGGATAAGCATTGCCATTCAGCGTGGCAATGCCGCCAGCCTTTTGGGTACATTACCAGTCGACAGAGATGCGGAGGAATTTTTCGACGCCTTACATTAAATTGCCATTTTTATTTATTTTTTTATTTTAGTTCTCTAGGGTTTTATTTTAATTTTTTAAGTTAGTTTTAATTAATTTAAGTTTATATCTAGAAATAATTATTTTATGGTTTGAAATAAATGAATACCTATCACAATATGAGTACGTATTTTAAATTGCTTCTTTTAAAATTTTATTTGTCTGTACTAGTAATAAATCAATAAGTACTAATAGTATGTATACGAATACAGATATACTAATTTCTTTTCTATATTTATTTGTATTGTATAAACTCAAAAAGTACTGGATCGATCTTAAAAAATATTTTTCCTTTCTCGAATTATAAAGTAGAATACTGATTGTAATAAGTAAATGTTTGTATTTTTGTTTGAAATTAATAAAAATCAAAAACTACTGTACCGATTTTAAAAACTCTTTAACTAGTAGAATGCTATTTTATACTTTAACGTAAGCAGTACCTAGTTTAAAATATTCGTATCTGTTTGAAATAAAACTCATTTCTGAATCAAACTTAAAGACATACAGTATGTGTCTACAAACAAACGCAACAAGAAATTAATAAATTAGCAACTAATAAACTCATAAAACAAAAAGATGTTTGAAAAACTCTGTCCATTTTCTCAAGCCGCATAAGATAATTTGCTGCACCAAGCTAATCTAAGCAAAGACGCCTACGGAAGAAAAAAAAAGAAAAACGAAAAACTCGTTCATTATCCTATTTCTAAATGAAAGAAATTATCTTTTTCTGTTACAAACACCCAAGTCCCAACACATCTTTTAAAAGGGGCGAAAAAAAATTCAACATTTTCGAGTTTCGAGGGGGATCGCTCACCAGGTGTACTGCGTGCCCCTCTGTCGCGATATAATAATACTTATTATCACAACTCCTTATTATTTCTTGTTTTAATTGTCCTCGACTTGGCTTTTGCTTCTTTTGTTCGCGTTTAATGGCGTATTGTTTGTTCGCTCTTTTTTAAACGCGTGCGCGTGCCATAAGATTACGTCCCATTGGTTGTTTTGTTTTTTCACTGGTTCTTTTTTTCTATAACGAATTAAATAATTTTGCTAGGAGACTTAATTTGGATGTGGATTTAAGATTTTTAAGTTAATCTGTTTTTGGTTATCAAAATTTTGCTTACAGATATAACAGATTATATCTGTAAACAAAATGATGATTGCTTCGAGTATTTAAACCTATATCTTTATTTCAAACCATAAAATAATTATTTCTAGATATAAACTTAAATTAATTAAAACTAACTTAAAAAATTAAAATAAAACTCTAGAGAACTAAAATAAAAAAAATAAATAAAAATGGCAATTTAATGTAAGGCGTCGAAAAATGCCTCCGCATTGCTGTCGACTGGTAATGTACTCAAAAGGCTGGCGGCATTGCCACGCTGAATGGCAATGCTTATCCTTTGACCTATATAGGACTCTATCTCTCTTATATTTCAGAATAATATAATATTCCACAATATCCTGCAACTATCACACAACGTTTTCAGCTAGTTTGTTTTCCAACCTTTATCATAAGACTATTTTTTTTTATACTTTTATATCTAGCTAAGCTAGGTTCGAACAGCTTAATAACGATTGTAGCAGTATAAAATTTTAAAATCATCATGTCATCCCAAATGATTCAACATGACAAGCTTCTGTCAACGGTTTCACCTGCGTGGTAGAAAACTATCCTAAAAACATACTCCTGCGATAAAAGTACCCTATATACCTCCTACAGGATATAATCTAACCATGTGTCAATTTTCATCAAATCCATTCGGTCATTTTCTAAATTCTTTATCTTTCTTTTTTCTGTTGTTAAATTTTATTTTATTAAACTTCACTACATAGTATAAAACAAATTCGCTTTTTCTGTCCGTATATCCCTATGACGCTTAAATCTTTAAAACTACGCAACGGATTTTGATGCAGTTTTTTTTAATAGATAGAGTGATTCAAGAGGAAGGTTTATATGTTTGATATTGCACCCGAGCGAAGCCGAGGCTGTCCCAGTGAGTCGGAGTAGTGCTGCTGGCTCCAGTGAGTCGGAGCGGTGCTTGTGCGACGTAGGGCTTGATTGCTGGCGTCGACCAGGAGAGGTTCTTCACGGCTCTTCATATAACTGGCCGAAGGTGCGGTTTTTGCTAAGCCAAGGTCGCTGATGCGGCTGAGGTGATGACCAGGTATGACCAGGTAGGCATACTAGTGGTCAGGAGACCCCTAGCCGTGGGTGCTGGCTGTATGGCTCGTTGCTCGAAAGCTTGAGGAAGTGATGATGACGTCACGAAGTAGTAGCTGCACGAAGGCTGCGCTGACGTTCTTTGTCGAGGGTCACCAGTTTGGATGTATGTGGAACAGAGAGTAAAGTCCCACAAACCTCCGTTGAAAAGGGAGGATCCTCCGACCAGACAGGGTGTTATAGTCTGGTGGGCGACTGCCCGATAGTTGATGTCGGGCTGTCGTATATATTCAAATCGCGCGGAGAACTCTGATTGCGCGATGCAGGATTTCGTGTTTTCTTCGTAGTTCTTATGTGGCGTCATAGATGTCGCTACAGCTAGTTATGTATATTTCTTTGCGGTTGTTTAGCAGAATTCATGTTACCTGCCAATAAACTTGTGTGAGTTTAACTAACTGGGGCCTGGTTACCTGTAGCACAGGTTTCTCCGAAATCTGCAACAGGCGCCAGCTCTCACAATGCTTTTATATATGTATAGTTCTAAACTGTTTGCAACATAACCATTGTGAGAGAAATGACATTATTATACTATATTATTTGAACGTAAAAAAGAACCAAACGTTGTCGAAGCCCACCGGGGTCGGGGTTATCCGAAGGAAACTAGAGCCCCGGTATGAAGGCTAGAAGGAACGGCGCGGGGTTTTTAGTCAGTAAGACTCTGACACTGTCTTTCGCTCCACCCAAGAGCGGGTTTCGTCAATGATGATTTTCCCCGTCGACAGAAAAAAAAAAACAAAAAAAAAACGTAAACACACAAACTAAAATTGTCACCATGTCGTGTAGAACTTTATAGGTCCTTTGGAATGCACAGCTTCCAATTTACTTGAGTAAAAGACGCCCAATCCAACCCACTATTAATTACCACACATGGTGGAAGTTCCAAGATCTCTCCAAGTTTAATTGCAGGGATGCCAGGCTCACCGCCGATCACGCAAGATTGGGAACCCACACATATTTGGAAACAACTTCTAATTGATTTTGAGAAAAACTTTCAGTTCGATTAGTGTTCTTCTGAACTCTTTAGTGAGATGGTCTTTAGAGCTTTGTATGAGGTTGGTTGGTATGGTTATGACTTTGTCAATCGATACATATAACAAATCAGTCGAATTTTTTAGCTGTGTCACGTAAAATCTACGAAATTGGCGTAGATATTTTTTATATATTACAATAAATTGTGTGTAACTTGATATATTACTTAGGCTTATTTTATCATAATCGGTTAACTATATTGAAAGACTGACATCATCACCATCAACATCATCAGTCATTGTTCATCGACTGGTTAGGTGGTACGAAGTTTGCTGGATCAGCTAGTAATGCATAATAATAACATTAGCATAGCATAGAATAGCATAAGAGCCTTTTAATCAACCCACTGCTGTGACTCAGGCCACTTTTCTAGGAGAGGAAATGAGATAACATTAAATACAGATAAAAAAAGTTGATAGACCAACTAATAATGCCAAATAATTAAAAATAAACTGGGCCACAAGAAATCACCCGAAATCTGAACTTAAATTTGTGGCCATGAGAGCTAGAGTGGCCTCTTTTTTCAAATAAATTTATTTGAAAAACTTAGTTTTGCTTTACTCTCTCCTAGGGATTAATCTGGCTCTCGTGGCTTCATTTTAAAGTCTTATATTAAAACTAAACCTTTCTGCCATATCCTATTCCTGGTAACGTCTACCACAGAAGTGTGAGCGTGGACGGATGTCTACCCAAGGGACATACAGACATACTGTGGACGTACTTAACACTGACGTCGGGCCACGTCTATACGTACTTGCAGACGAGTGCAAATGTTTGAGTTGTCTCAGTAGTGTACGACAGATGGTAGGGTACGAGTGTCTTCTCCTCATATGGATCTAATTACTAATAGAAGCAGCTGAGGGACAGTTGGCGTTTATTTGATTTTGATTTGCTTTTAGTGGTTTACATTTATTTTTTTAAGTTTTTTTTTTTGGTTTGCTGCTTTTTGCATATCGAGTGGTTTTTATTTCGTAGTAGGTCATACTTTGTTTTAGACACTGCAGTTTTGAAATTAGATAGGATTATTTTATTGCATCACTGCTTACCATCAGGTGGGATCGCAGTCAAGCACCAGTTAATACGAATTTTAAAAAAATGAGACTCTGACTCCTGTGTTACGTGGGAGTAACGGTGTTACAGAAACCCGTATCTTTTCCCAAAAATTATAATATAAATATATTTACACTATAAATCTAAATAGTAGTAATATTGGATGTAAAAACCAAAAAAATAATTTATTTATTATTGAAAAAAATATAACTAAACGGTGCCATTTTCATTTCACTTTCAAGAGTAGAAATTACTTATAAATATAAACCACATTTCATGGGATCTATTTTTAGTAGATATATGTTAAATTACGAAGACTGTCTTAAATGTGTGACCAACACAAAAGCATTATTAGAAAGCTCGGGTTTTGTCATAAATTTTGGCAAAAGTAAATCTTTTAAATATGAAAAATACAAAACTCGACAACATCTGCAACAGGTAACGAAACGATTATTTTTTTCGTCCTTCCGTAAAAATAGTAACATTCATGTGTATTTTCACTTTCTAAATGATTGATTGGGCCTTCGTTGCCTTTCGTACGAAGGCCGAATCTTCCTTTCTGAAGCAGATCCTTGGCCCCAGTAGGCTTCGACCCTGCTTGGCCTTACGGTTGCTGACAACTCCTTGAGGCGTGTGTGGAACAAGAAGTCAGTAACAGTCTGACATGAGTAACAGTCTCATGCACACAACGAGAGGGCTCAATCCACTCAGAGTTCAAGTCATTGAATGATTTCAATCATTTAAACTCTTCACCAAAAAGTGTCCTTGACACATTTGATTGACAAAAAAATATAACCAAGAAAATTTATCACCATCTTTATCTCAAGTAGAAGCAATAGCTTACAAAGTTCACATCTATAAAAGAGCAATAAAATAAGAGTGTGAACATCCGAACTCCTCAGAGGGACTTAAGAGTGCCCTCTGTGGAGCTGTGAGATGTGTGGCCTGTCTTAGGGCTGCCATGGAAGAAAATGTTATTTAACAAAAATCTGAGGGGTAGAAATGGTCAGCCCTTATCGAAAGAAATCGTGATGATCATCCTACCATCTACATCTGGGCTTGCCTGCGTATGTATTAATAAAAAATTAGACAGCCCAGATAAATCATAGATGGACATTGAATATACAGGCAAACAAACAGAAAAGACAGGTCAAACAAAATCACAAAGTTGTTGCAAAAACATAATATTTACAGGCACAATACACACTGTAAAAACCAACAAATGTCTCCTCAGAAAATTTTCCCATTGTTCATTATTTCGAAGAAAACGAAAACACATTTCTCAAAATCAACCCTCTACTAATAACATAACCAATAAACCGTAAACGGAACAAATACCGCAAATTAACAGGTAATGGATGAAACCCTACGTTTACATTGCATGTTCGTAACATTTACGATGTTGTTACGAGACACCCCTAGCTCTTTCTTAACCCTCCGTCTCAAGACGATGTAAACACCGTTTTGTTAAACATACTAAGGTGTGGTGTCAGTGCAAGCGATCGACGCGACGTAGTATTCTGACGGGACCTTATATGACGTGCTATAATTTCAAACGTGTGAGCGAGAAAGAGGTGTGGAGCTATACGCTCTATATATCTTTTAACAGTTCAGTTTAGGTCATCCAATCAAGCTCGTACTAAGGTCTCCGGTTTTCAATGAAAAACGTTTGTTTATATTATTTCATAACAAGGTTGTACCGCATGGTGTAGTTTTCATCAAAACCAGACCAAGACCAGAAAAAGGTTAAACACGATGTGGATTTTCTTGCGTTCAAGTACTTCCTATAGCCATCACTACCTAACTTCATCTTAGTTCACTTGTTCTTAGGAATACCATAGTCTAGTTCAATCGGTTAGGGGCTGTAGATCTGTTTCAAAATCTATTTAGATAAGTTGCCCTAAATAAACATACATAGAATAGAATAAACTTTATTGTACACCAAAATAGTAACAATTTCACAGAAACTACACACAAAGATACACGCCCATGCAAAGATTGCACGTTAAAGAAAACATTCTAAAAACGCTATAACCCACTCGTGTAAGAGCGATTCCTTGATACAAAAAGTCAGTTTAAAAATAGCGATTGACACAACAAGACCTTGAACCATGACACGAATAAATGCGGTTAATAAAAACGATTAATATTAAATAAAACAACAACCAACGATAACTGATATTAACAGAATTCGATTAAAAAGAAAAATGAATGATGAAAAATGATGCCACCCAATTATTGTGGACGGTATTTTAATAACGCGTAAAGTATTTAAAAGAGTTGTTTAAAAACGTGTGTGGACTTTTAAAATATTTACTTTTTCACCGTCGGTATATTATTTGCATCGGGTAGAGTAAATTTTATTTTACTGGCCGAAAGGAAGCTTATTTGTGGTGTGTACCTATGCGAATAAATTCCTGGACTATGTCAAATTGAGATAGGTTTTTATTTTTTTCTTAAACTCAATGTAATTCTTCAAAATTGTCATTTTTTTTCTTTTATATTCGAATAAAATTTCAAGATTGTGTAATGTATGTAAAATTGAGATAATTTGTGATAGTGCCAAGTTTTTAAATTCCTTACTTGATAAGCAACTTATAATTTAGAAACAAAAGTCTTTCTCGTGTTTGATTAGAAAATTAAAGATGAAGATAGATCGATATATTCTTTATTGTACACCAAAAATAAAAATTAATACATAAGGAAATTAAAAGTTGTCACAATGGGCAGTCTAAAGAAAAAAAAACGATATAATCCCAAGACGTTTCGTTTCTTACAACCCGCTAGCACTGGCACCTTACCTCAACACTTAAATGGGTGTTTTCTGCTTGGGGGAGCGCGGCGTATGCTCCTTATACTTAAGTCGATCGCCGTGGGAGGGTTAACTACGGTGTTGTATCTGATTTATGAATTACCTCCATTTATTTTTACCACTTGTTTCGGAAATGCGTGTTGTTTAGTATGACTTACTAATGTGTTAATAGAGTTTTGATAAAAATGATTTATTAATTGAGCAGCGGTGACCCAATGGTATCGGCCCCGACTTACGAGTTATAGATCATGGGTTCAAACCCAACCGGGTGAATCGCTCCTCCCAAGGGCGAAGGATGTCATTTGAAAGAAAAGAGCGAGAGAAAAACGTTTACTTGTACCTCACACATACATTTAAATTTAAAACAGTTGAATTAGGATACATTAAAAATACTTATAATTTCGTATGAAAAAATAAAAAGATAACTTTAAAATCTGTGTAAGGTAATCTGAATGTTTTTTATTCACCGAAAAAAAAACTAGGTGTATTTTTATGTGATTTATTTCATCACTATTGCTCTCCTGAATAAAATAAAGTAACGTAACTATTTAAATACTATTTATTTAATATGTTTTTATACAAAAAAATCTCTACACGTCGTTACGTTAACACGTGACGCAAACATAGACAACTTTTTTTTTTAGTTCCGGAGCAACTTTTTTCCAAACATCGCTCTTGTATCACGTCTAGAGAAAAATCTAAATATTAGCACAAAGCACAAATAATCGGAAGTTAAAGGGTTATCTAAAAAAATGGATTTATTAACTACAAAAAAATCAATGGCAAAAAAAACGGCAACAAACGTGTAGATAGCTCCGACCACACCTTGAGTAGACTCATCAATTTTTTGTGCAAATGTTTGGTTAAACATTGGCCACGCGACGCAAACATATGTTCAGCGCGTGCGCATAAAATTGAACACCTTTACCGACATTTGTGGCGATATATTGCTTGTAAATTTCTTTGTAATGGCGCTGACTGTTACAGATTGCTTTTTTTCCAAGCATATGTTGGTCACACAAGAGAATTCTTGTCTTTGTTAAAAATATGTTTTCTTATCTAAAAACAATGGGAAAAAAGATGATAAATCTGAAAAGAAGTACGAAGGAACAGCCCAGTACCACTTAAGTTTGGCGATGATCTTCTAAATCTAATCAATACCTAAGCGAAAACCTCTCGCACCGGGCCTTGGTTCAGGCCATGGTTCGGAGCGAGGAGGAGTGGCAGGGGCTCGCCTCCTTTTGCGAAGCAGTAATGCTAGCAAAGGAGGAGGCCGACCGCATCAGGCAACGGCGCTCTCGCTGCCACCGCTGGGATTCCGATCACGATTTCTGGCCACTGCAGGCGTGGGCTTGCGGACGGCATGCCATTGTTTAGCTCGCTATCCAATCGTCCGGTAACTGTCCGGACCGAGCCCAAGTCGTCGACGGCGCGCACTGTTCCCGCGCGCCTCAAGGAGTTGTCAGCAACAGCAGGGGTTGGGTCGCAGCCTACTGAGGCTATGGGTGATGCGAATGAGATCCCCGGGGCCCAGGAACGATGGTAAAGAAGAAACAGGAGTGGTTTTTTAGTCAGTAAAATTCTGACACTATCTCCCGCTCCGCCCAGAGCGGGAGATGTCATTTACATAACTTCTAGACCTAAAAAAAAAAATTTGCGAGCGGTAATACATTACCAAGAGTTAAATGTTTGCCAAATATACTCCCCGAAATGGCCAACAGAATTCTAACACCGAGTCAGTCAACCAATCACATTCCTGTATCGTCAGGTACACAGTCGAGCGAAATAACATAAACAAGCAGTGCTACAGTGTAACTAAAAGTCGAAAACTATACAATAAACGTAAAAGTCTGACAGTGGCCGTTGGAAAGTAATATCTGTTGACATGACAAACAGGAAACCGGTGTTTCACTTCAGGCCGATGAACTTCGCGTTTTTTACTTTTAATAAACATTTCGAGTTGTGCTACTGTTTGTGGTAGACTGTGGTCGTGGTTAAGTGTATGCTGGTAGGCTGTGGTTAGCTTATGTTTCCAAATCTTTTTTTTTTTAAGGTGGTAAAATCATCCAATGACATACCCCGCTCTTGACTAAAAACTCACCCCGTTCCTTCGTGCCTTCATACTGGGGCTGAACTATCTCTCGAAACCAACCCTGGCCGCTTTGACCCTGCTGTTGCAGACAACTCCTTGAGGCGCATGGGAACAGTGCGCGCCATCGACGACTTGGGCTCGGTCCGGACAGTTTTATGGATTGGCTCGTGTTTGATCACTATCTCACCTGATGGTAAGCGATGATGTGGCTGATGATGGAACACGCTTGCCTAGAAGCAATCTATTTACTCTTGACTTAAAGTCCCCTCGATAGCTATCAGGAAGCACAGACTCCGGCAGGAAATTCCACTCCTTAGCCGAAATCTATTTCTCTTTATTATTATTTTTTAACACTTTTTTATGAGAAAATTTAATCAATTTCATTTCTTATTCAAGGTTTTTATAGAAAATCTGTCTATGCGTAATGGTTATCCAAAAGCAGCACTTTATTACTATTCGTTTATTTATTTATTTAACCCTTCAGATACCGTCAATTAGAGACACAATAGTAAGACAATAGATGCGCGGCCACCGGTGGTCGCTTGGGGATTCATGAATTAATGTAGTGGTAAGTACATAGGCAGACTTATAATATTCCACAACTATCACACAACACCATCTAGTCCCAAAGCTAAGCAGAGCTTGTGTTATGGGTACTAGACAACTGATAAACATGCATTTATATTTCTAAATACATGCATATTATAGGTAAATTACACCCAAACACAACAAATGATCATGCTCATCACATAAACAACCGAACCCACGACCTCCGGCATAGCAGTCAGGGCCACTAAACACTAGACCAACAGGTCAGGCTAGTCAATTTGGTTAGAACAGTAATAACAGTTCTCTTATTTTAGGAATGGTTTTAAGTAACAACTTAAAATAGGAGTACAAATCGTCCGATCTAAACCACTACAAATAATATCCCGTTGAAACTAAATTCCAACAAACAATACTTAGTAATTTACAGAGCTTCTATTTCCCTCCTAATTCAGTTTCCATTTATACGAACAAAAGTACGCTAACAAACGAAAGCCACCACAGACTATACAAATTGTCTTAAAATACACCGGAACCGAGATAACAATGTATTAATAGAAATAAGATTCACTTCCGGTGAAAGTCCTTATCGATCTAACTCGGAGGGGAGTAATGCATCCTCCAACTTTCTCTGCAGCCCTCTGAGAAAAGCCCTCTCTATCAACTTCTGTGCTGCATCATTACTAAATGATTTTTATCGCGTAATTTATTATATTACAAGAGAAAGGAGTATACCGTGTAAATATCAGTTTATTACTTTTCTCATGAGATAGCATAATCTACCATATTTAACGTGAAAATCTAACAGGGATCAGGTCATCCGTTTTTTATATACAGTCTAGAAGTCTTATGTCAAGAGTGAATAGATTACTTCTAGGTAAGCTTACTCCATCGTCGACCACATCATCGCTTACCATCAGGTGAGATATTGGTCAAACTCAAGTCTATCAATAATAAGAAAGCTTTACCCCTTTTGCAACATTTATTTTTAAATTATAAATGATATCTATTTTGTAAGTACATAGGTGTAAAAAAACACTTTTACACGTCAATTTTTTTTTTCGTCAGTTATACGTGATGAGGCCGGTGTTTCCTATCTGACTACCCTGAGAAGAAACACCGAAACAAACTCAACTCAAACTTAATTTTTATTTTTTCTATAATAATAATAATATGTACAATATCACCAAAACATCAAACACAGCCAATACCCTACCTAGCAACAAAATATCACATTTAAAAACACCTACACGAAAAAAAAAACACAAACGTCCACAATCGAAACAAAAAACAAAAAACGGCCGCTCAAACAGAACAAAATACAAAAACAAAAAACGGCACATGAGCTAAAACAAAACGCTCGCTAAACTTTCTAGCACGCATCTACACAAGATGGGCTTTTAATATCCCAGGGAAGTGGCGACAATCCTCTTAATCATGGAACAGACAATGTGTGAAATGGGGCCACGCATGTACCAGCCTGATTAGCTGCTGCTTTGTACCGTCCACTTTTGTAAAAACTTTGGCGAGAATCGTGCCGTTATGATTATCTGTTCGCTAGTAATATTTTTTTGCTGCACACACGTTTTATTCGAGTAATGTTTGTCTTTTTGTGATTGTAAAGTGTTGGTACAAGTATGGTTACTAATATCTGTATGTTGGTAGAAACTAACTACTGTTGCAGTTGGTTAACTTACAATGGTCAAACCAAATGGCAAGAGCATTGATTTAACACCCAAAAAGAAATGGAAAGTTGGACAGAAAAGGCTGTCAGTTTTCTTATCAGCTACAAGTAAAGAAGAATAGTTACAACAAGACGAAAGCTGCTGTTACACCTTTAGTGGGCTACGGGATTGTGTGAAAGAGTTACCGCGACCCTAGAACTCAAAGGGCAAACTGTTGCCCTTGGGATTGTTACACTAGTAACGCTTCTTCTTGCTCCACCTTAAGCTGGAGAAATTATTTGATGATTTCACTCATCGAAATATGTATTCGAAAATAAGGCAATGACCAAAATCCGACATGGAACGCTGTAGGATAAAAACAATTTTTCCTTTTCAAACTTTTTCTGCAACAAAACACCAAACAACGCATAAAGAAACATATACAAATCCAAATCACATTCGCGGCTCCAAACCCCGGAGCAGTGCATCTTACTCATAATCCACACAACTCCGTACGACCGTAATTAAAAAATAAATCGCTTAAAAGACAAAGGTAGTGTACCGACGCGAGATTTCGTTTTATTACAGGCTGTGGGTAGGAAAAAAATCATTTCGTTACATAGGAAAGAAAGAGTCGAGCAAAAAACACAATAAAGATACAATGTAAACAGGTTAGGGTGTACTTGAGTAGCTCATTACGGCGCAGATGCGCTGGGATTAGCCGCTTGGCTCGTTTGAGCCCGCCAGAGCAGGCCCACGGCTCGCTTGCTCCACGACTACGCTGCCTTTGTTTAACCTATTTCGGTTTAGATTACGCTTTTACTGCAATGAGAGACTTAATTAATTAAAGATGTTTATTGCAATTATTGTGCTTTTTTTTATTTTATATTTCCGTTTTTTTTTTATGCTCAGTTGGCTCAAAAACCTTCATATTGTAAGTCATTTAAGTGGAACTCATTTTAACTGATATTTTTATTTTTATTAAAATTACTATCTTGACAAACAACTAAAAGAAAAATTTCTTCCTGATCCAAACAAAAAATTCCTGGAGCATATCTTCCTGAACCAAACAAAAACTTCCTGAAGAGTTTTTTTGTAAACAAAACAAAGTCCTTCAATCCGATACGTACAGCTAATCATCTCCCGGCTCCGCTCAATAAGCTTTTGTTTTTAAAATTCTACTATTTTTAAACGCAAGATCGTTTATTTTTTCCGTAGCTCTTGTTCGATAGACTGATTTTTTTTAGTCATCGAACATCGTTGACGCTGTGTTCTGTCTGAGTGGTCATGTAACCATTATTCTCGATAAGTGGTCGGAGGAAGGGATGTCGACGAATTTTCGGAAAAAAGGAATCGGATTTTTCCGAAAAAGAATCAAAAAGAATTCATTGTGTAAAAAAGTAAAATTGAGAGAATCAAAAATCGCAGTTGGTTACAAAAACTACCCGTTTATTTTGTTCTTCTATAAAGGAATTTGTTGAGGATCCTCTGGCTAAAAGAATAACAGACGCAGGGTGATGGGAATCCAATTTTTTTTTTTACTTGCCATACAAACATATAAACTCACATACACAAGGCAGCCAGACCTGGAATACCTATTTGTCATCATCATCAGACTATTTTTTAATGTTCCCACTGCTGGGACTCAGGACTCCGCTCTAAGAGAGATTATGGGCTGTAATCCACCACGCAGGCCCAGTGCGGGGTGATAACACCTATTTGTAAAACATACAAATATTTCTTTCATGGGGAATCGATCCCGTGACCTACAGCGCAACAACCGCAAGCCAATTGCTTCTCAAACATTGCGCCAACCTTACAGTCAATCGATTAAGCATTACTTGTCGAGGATAGTTTGTGGAGGGATCTTAAGATACCACAACAACACAGCTTAGTGTGCTTTCAGAGGAATCTCGGTAATACCAAGTATTGGCAGTCATTTGTCGATCTTTATCAGTCGTCACAGATAGAAGCCAGGTTATCTGACTCCAGTCTTACCATTTCGTGAGCCAATTTTTGTGTTAATGAGGTAGATAGGCCACCCGGTTCCTAGTAACAAAATAATATTTAGATGCAACCGGTGAGACTGGACTGAAGCTTACTCCAATGTAGTAGGGGAAGGCTAGATACATTGATTGTAGACCTTTTGTTCATTTGTCCTAGTCTGTATCGATTGTTCTGTGAGGATTTGACGAGACTTCGTGACCGTTGCAAGCACATAGTGGAATAGGCTTTACAAGTATGAACAGTAGATACTAACCTACCTCCGAGTAGTAACTAGAAGACTTGCTATATGCTAGTTACAAAACGGTTTACACAAAATTCGCATAAACCAATTGTGATCCTAATCTTCAGGCACTGCTCTCGAAACGGTGAAGGAAAACATTGTGAAGTAACTGGCATTTCCATGAACCAAAAATTCTGAGGCAACTGGCATTTCCATGAACCAATTCTCAGACAACTGGCATTTCCATGAACCAAAAATTCTGAGCCAACTGATATTTCCATGAACCAAAAATCCTGACTCAACTGACATTTCCATAACCCAAAAATTCGAAAAAATTTACATCCACCAAGTCGCATTGGACTCGCGTGGTGGATTACGGCCTGTTCCCTTACCTAAAGAGGAGGCCTGAGTCCCAGCAGTGGGAACACTAGATATAAAGACTGATTATGCTTATGCTTGCTTATACATTTTGGGTGGACATTTTGTATTAAAACTATGCATGCATGGTGTGATGGATGGATGGTATTCACCAGTTTTAACATCCTATATCCCATTTTGATCTAATTTTGATGTTAAATTAATCTAGCACTATTTCTAAAGACTATGGTGATGTACATGAAAATATTTTTGTAGAGAAATAAGTTGCTATATTGTAAATTATATTAAAATCAATATTGTTCTGTAAAATAAGCTATTAAAATATAAACATTAAAAATCTATCTAGAGTAAGTGCGCCTCACCATCAACGATTGCATCACTGCTTACCATCAAGTGGGATCGCAGTCAAGCACTAGTTCATATCAGAAAAAAAAATCTGCCCTTGAAAATATTTTTCAAAAACTACCCTCAATTATTTATTTTCTTTTCAACCCGATAAACAACGGGCTAATAAATCGTTCTACCCTCCTGGTGACGATCTTACTAACAAGATGGAGATAGCGCAAGCGATGCGCGGGAGCGGATACTCGGAAGCATAAAGCACGGAAGCTACGTCACAATAGCGGCGCCCGCTTCCGGCCGGAGTCACGCACGGCCGCTGGTACTGACCAAGACAAAGTTTAGCTTATATTTTGTGATTATTTTTATTAGTGATCTAGACCTAATATTATAAAGCGGTAAAGTTTGTTTTTTGTGTAGGAGGTAATCTCTAAAAGTACTGGTCCGATCGCAATTTTTTCACTGATAGAAAGCTGCTTTAATCCTGAGTGATATAGGCTATATTTTATGTATGCAGGCGAAGCCGTGGGCAAAAGCTAGTAGTTTATATTTGATCAGTATAAAATTAAAGAAAACACAGTCATAAAAAATGTTTTTTTTTCTTGATGTGCTAAATCATGAAATAACTTCAGTTGGTGAGTGACAAATTTTGACTAATACGTTATTTTAATTGCATTTTGCGTTCTAGAGACACGGTAACTCTTATGAACATTCCCGCAGCCGTAATGTTGATAAATCTGTGTTCTTTTAAAGTTTTTACCAAATTTTAAAATTAATAAAAAGTAAAAATTGACAAAACTATAATAAAAAACACGAAAATTTACAGAGGCAACTGTGTTTTTATTCAATTAAACAATTTCTTTACTTTCCACACAGTCAACACCCATTTTTAATTAACATCTCAAAGAAGAATCATCTAACCAACAAGAGTAAACTCGACATAAAAAAAAAATAGAAAATACTTTACAATGTATTTTCTATCGCTACAATCAGGTGTAATAATTACATTACAGTATGACAAAGGGGAAGTGACCTGTGGGAAAGCACGGAACTACTCACAATATACTTTTATATCGAAATTCTTTCACATAATGTGTTGAATGCAGCTGGTATAGAACAATGTGGAGTCAATTACCCATTGTTTAGTGTTTCCTTCTTTCGTGTGTTTTTAGGGTTTAGATTGATAGGGCATGAAATATACGTTACTAGGTTCTGTTAGCGACTTTGCCCGTGTTGGATTTTTGTATCAATAGGTATGGATGCGAGACGCGCAGGATCGATCATTGTGGCGACACTTGGGGGAGGCCTATGTCCAACAGTGGACGTCTGTCGGCTGAAATGATGATGATGATGATGATCAATAGGCTCACGTTTAATAACTATCTTAATGGTAATGATATGGCCGACGATGGAGCACGCCTGCCTAGAAGTAACGTATCACTCTTGCCAGAGTGGTCATGGTTATCACGTACTTAGTTAATTAATTATTCACTAAATACTATATTTAATTTCAAGAGAACTACTGAGTTAAATAAATAAAAAAATATTATCCAGGACACAATCTACCGGAGTACCTACCCAGATTGCCGAATTCGATCAGCCCTCAACAAATAACTTTTTTGCTAACGTTCCCACCAAACGCTTAGTATAAATGTATGACAATGACATTACCGATCACACCACTTGACACATGACTTTTCCTCGAAAAATCTAAAATTAATTTCCAAAAACACTGCGGATCGCCTGTTATCAAATGATTCACAAATATATATTTCCCCCTCACTAATTTTACAACTTCCGCAGGAAGGTAAAATGTTGGACCTAGTCTTTCCCCCATTTTCACGTTTGGTAAATCAAGTATTTACATTTTTGGTGTTAATTAAAACAAAAACCTGTATTTAGACACTTCCCTGACCCTATGTTAAATTATCATTGTCCTGCAATGGTTATTAAACAGCTGATGTTTTTGTTGTTCATACTGATCGAAATTACTCATACTCTCGTACACTATTAGCACCTCAAAATATCTACGTCCCAAACAAATCTATAAAGCTCAATTATCTCTAAAAACCTGCTCATAAATCAGGTCAATCACCCATCTATTCAAATTTCAACGCACGCAAAACGTCAAACCACAGATTAAAAAACGCGCCAAACGTATAGACGTCATATGATAGCGTATAATTTTAAAACGTGTGCTCTATTCAGGCAAAGGAAGCGACAAGTGAGCCACTTGCCGCCATTTTCTTGCTATCTGTTCCGTTATGCGATATCGTAATTATATGTTCTCTTTTGTGGAGACTGTGTGTGCTCTGCGCTTCCTGTCTTGTGTGAGCGTCGCGTCAACAGCGGTGCAAGTTATAAGAGGTATAACCCTGGATTTCTGATTTAAGCATTTGAATTTAAATGTTTCTCAAATTCTACTTTAGTCTGAAAGCTATCGTTTGCCATTTAAGTTCAGTTTGAGATATTTTTATCTCAATTTAAGTAAAAAAAGTTTTTGGTCACCTTTCAGTTTTGAGTGTTAAATCATTTTAGTCTGTTTCCTTATGCAAAATAATAATGTTTAATACATCCGGCTGCATCAAATAAATAGATACTTTATTTTCGCATTCACAGGGTATTATTATTATTTTTCAAACAAAAAAATCTCATGAGCTGTGAAACTTTTTGACAGTCCAATTAGATTTTGCATATCAACTAAAACTGCTCAAAAGTATGATATTTGTCTACTTTCACGATTAATCGGACCGTTAATGAAATAACATCTAAAAGCAATTACAGCCTGATTGGAGTTCAATAGAAAAAAAACTTCATAAAGCTTCATTACTCTTACTTTCCTCTTGTGAGTTAAATAGGCGAATGAAAATCGCTCACCGCTTATGAAGTGCACCACGCTATAATGGATGTATGCACTTTAATTGAAAGGGGCGATGTGATTTAAATAATTTTATTGATGTTAACTTCTCATTTCCATGACTTTTATATGCTCATTTCTTTCATGAGCTTTTTGAATATTTTTTTTAGTTTTTTAAACTTTATGTAGGTTTAGACTGAGATAAAACTATCTTCTACATTTTTAAGTATTTAAGAGAAATAAACTCAGTCTATTTAAAAAAAAAAACCTCTAGTTGTTACAGGTATATTATAATTACGTAGAGTATATTTATAAGGACTATATTTACAGTGGATACAGTTATTCAAATAAAATTTAAAAAAAAGATGTCTTTTTGGAACCAATTAAATTGCTATCGCTTACTATTTTTCTTTTGCGTTATAATTAATTACACTAGATGACGTTGTGTGATAGTTTTGGAATATTATTGTTCCATTTATTTATTTTATTCACATACTTTTTAATTTTTTAAATATTTCTTAAAGAAAAACTCGGGAACAGGGCCCAAGCTACGGGTGGTCAGGGTTAAGAGAGGAACCTCCTAAAATTACGTGCCGAGTCCAGGAGTACAGCCTTCTGAATATTATTACTTTTATTAATAGCTCAAATATTAGTAATCTCCTGAACGAATAAATAAATTGTGACTCTAAGCAACCAGAGGGTGTAAACAAACCGGATTTGAATTAAAAAACCTTTAAATAACATTTAACCAAATGTCACGGTTATCCCGTTGAAGAACTAACAAACAGATGTCGTATTGAAACACAGACAGGGGAAACCACCAACTTAACATGGCCTTGAATACCATCCCTGCTCCCAACAAAAGTCACATCTGTAGAAACTTTTGAAAGATCAATCAATATTGGTTATAGTAAGCAGCATGTTTTTTACAATGGAATTTGGATTTTATTGTTAATTTGATAAGGTGGGATTTTGCATGGGGTTGTTCGGTGGTGTTTGTATGGGGTGTTGTGTGCTAAACGCTATTGATTACAGCAGATTGTGGCACACTAACATAGATAATTGCTGTGACCTCGGCTAGTGTAGTAAATCATTTGAATTGTTCATGAATTTTGATTTGAATTGCTTTGGTTTTATTTGTTTATAAGCATTTAATTATTTGGGGCGTTAGTGTATTAAAGTGCAGTTAGAATAATTAAAAACAATTACATATATTTTTTGTTAATAGGTACTCTAGTTAGAAAACTTTTTTGTTTGAGGTGAAAAATAATCAAATAATTTCTCCCGCTCTGGATGGAGCGAGAGGTAGTGTCAAACTTTTACTGAATAAAACCGACTTGTGTATTTCCCTGCCTTTTGCATTCCAATGTATTTCCCAGCCCTTGAAGGCATCGGCCCTAATCTAGTAAGCACTACCCTGACTCCCGAAAATAGAAATATAGCTCAAGCCCCGGTACGAAAGGCAACGAAGGAACATAAGTGGGTTTTTAGTTAGTAAAAGTCTGACACTATCTCCCGCTCCGCCCAAAAGCGGGGATGTCATTGGATGATTTTCCCGCTAGATTTATGAAACCAATACTGCTGCCTGTGAGAAAGTAGGAAACTATCCCAAGAAAATATACTCTCGGGATAAAAAGCATGTAGGTACATACCAATATTTCATGAAATCCATTAAGTCTTTTATGCGTGAAGAAATTACGAACATATACACATCCATACCATTACATATACTCACAAACTTTAGCCTTTATAATATTAGTGAGACTAGCTCCTGCCACCGGCTTCGCCCGCTAGATAGTAGCTAATTATCCTATGGGAACTTAATCGAGGAATAAAAGTATCTTATGTGGTATTCCAGGATATGGTCTGTATTCCAAGTTTTATCATAAGGTTTTATATAAAGCTTTTTACAAATGTCTAATCTTATTTTGAACAGAGTATAGTAAAATTTCACAGGTAAGTTAGGTTAGGTTAGTAAAATGTTACAGGTAAGTTAGGTTAGGTTAGTAAAATGTTACAGGTAAGTTAGGTAACTGACATAATGTATAAATATCTTTCTATTTCTATGTAGTTATTTAACGAACCACGTAAGTTTATAATAACACCATTAGGATTTACCCAACAATAATTTTGAGCTTTTATAGCACAGTTTTACCTACCTGTAAAACACCAAGTACTGATAAATTATTTATATACTTAGTGTTTTAGGTATTTATTTTATGTTATTAAAAGCTAACCACAGAGCATTGGTTTGTACAGCAAATGTAATGTATTTTTTTCCTTAATTTAAAACATATTTATATAAATATTTGTTAGGTACTGTAAGGATCGGAGATAACAAAAAGTTTACGGTATATTCCTATTAATATATTACTAGCTTTTATCACCGACTTCACTTGAGTTTAAGTTGGTTTCTCCATACAAATTTCGGACATCCATTTCATCACTTTAGGGGTGAATTGAAGAGATTCTTCTCTTAGTACTAGGCTACATCATGAAAGAAAGCCTTGTTCAAAATTTCACACCACGAGTCTTAGTAGTCAATCAGTTTGTCCTCTTTCATACATGTAAAAACTTGCTTATAATGAAAAAATTTTTTTTCAAAGCAAGCTTTTATAGCTCGGTATACCTATATAATTAATACTAGCCAAGACGAATCATACGAGCCCATCAAACTCGATGGGTTGTGTCGTTTAACTACCAAGTCCTCACCAAGTCCCTATATCGAAACTACCTTCCGGTTCCAGCATCAGATCAGCTCCTTGTCATAATAATTTTGCATTGTCATCTGATTTACACATGCATGCAAAATTTCAGCTCCATCGGTAACCGGGAAGTGGGTCAAATTTAATGTCATCTAAACATATTTAAAAAAAAACTGGTATTAGTGTTTATTTCTTTAATGTGCTAGTAACTAAACACTCCAAAGAGGTACCTCTTTGGAGTGTTGTAGTACTACAACACAACGCGCTATCGACGACATTGGCTCGATCCGGATTGCCGGAACGCTTACGTTAACGGGAAAAATATCGGCACGTGTATAGATACCTATTAATTTAAAATGAGAACTTTTTCTATATGCGTATTAAATAGACCATGTGCCGATTTCTTACAAACCACGTGCAGAGGTAAAGCCTAAAGAAATGACATGCAGCAAAAAAATTGTATTAATAAGATGACCTACTTCAAAATTTGCACCTTTCGCCGAAAGAGTTCCTTTTGATAGAACACCTTGCTGCCATATGGCAAACCCGCATGTCTTGTCCGATTTTTTTCCTAAATACAAGATCGGATTTTGATGAGAAATAGAGCAACGGATTATTATAAAGCTTTTTTTTTTATCTACACTAATAAAGTAAAGTTTTTTTTTTGTTTATAGGAGGTGATCTCTGAAACTACTGATCCGATTGCTAAAATGTTTATACCAATGGAAAGCTGCCTTATTCCTGAGTGACATAGGCTGTATTTTATGTAAGTACGCGGGCGAAGCTGCGGGCAAAAGCTAGTTTAATATAAACCAGTGCCTGACTGCGGTCCTACCTGATGGTAAGCAGTAATGCAATCACGTGGTGGATTAAGGCCCATTCCTTCTCCTAGAGAGGAGGCCTGAGTCCCAGCAGTGGGAACGTTAAAAAGGCTGATGATGAGAAAATTACAATAATATTTGACACAAATACCTTACTTTAAATGTCAATATAACAAATATATCCCCAAAACAATTATCACCTAGCAACAACAACAAATTAAACTAACAAAACGTGAAATAAAAATAAAAACTGCGCAAAAACTAATTCCTCCTTCCATTCACGTCCACATATTGTCTTTGGTCGTCGTTCTGCCCGTCCACAGGTAATCAAAGGTGGACAACAAAACCCATCTCTGCTTTTTGAATACGTCCTTTGCTTCGTCGGCCTCTCGTTTCATTCATATCTCCGTAATTGGCTTTTGATTTATATTGACGTAGTTTACAAAAAAAATATTGCTATCTGTTTTTTTTTTAGTGGCCTGAAGATTTGGTTGATCTGATAGTGCTCTATGATTCGAATTAACATTCAAAATTATTCAGATTATTTATTTTACATTAACTTATCCTCAATTTTTGAAACAATTAAATGTCAAAATATTATATGTAGTTAGATTGATTGCACCCAAGAAACTTTCTAATGTAGTTGCAATGAGATATTAGATGGCATCCTAGTTCAGGCTAAGACTAAAGTATTATATCATCAATACTTCAGCTGAAAGATACCCACTGCTGGACAAAGACCTTTTCCTAATTTTGCCTGACTAAATGTTGCCAATCAAATGTATCAAAGTTGTAACTGTTAAATGGTCAAAAGCCCATTTAATACATTCATTCATTCATTCGTTTGTGTTTCTAATTACGGTATTGGATAAGTTAACTGTAAGAATTATTCAAAATCAAACTTGACAAGTAAAAAACTTTTTTTAAATTACTAACATTTACTCATAAACCTGTACGTTTAGTAGGCTTATTGGTATCAATTTTAATACTTTTTTAAGGTTTTAAGTTAACTAAGCCATTTTGGTATTATTAAGATAATAAAGCAAACCTGACTAATTAAGTATTGACTGCAATAAGATCCTGATTATGGTGTAACATACTAAAGAAGGAACTGTCCAAAAAAAAATAAACTAGCACCTACACTATCTTAAGTCTGGCTGGAAAAAAAAAATGGCGTACCACTGTAATTTCCTGGACTAGTTTTATAGGAAATGACAACGGGGCGCTCGTAGGTAAGCCTAGGAATACGATAATCTGTGATAGAGTTCTATTTTTGAATCCGACGACTCCGATGTCGCTACGTATCGTCATTGGTCAAGTAATTTAGATCGATGTCTGAAGTGTGATGTGTCGGTGACGTCTTTAGACCGACTGAACGAACGTGAAGTGCAAAAAGAGGTATTGTTTTTTTTTTTCAAAACTAGAAACATTGAGAACCTACATTCTTAAAAATGTATTGGTACGTCAGTAGTTGGTATCTCATAATAAGTGACTTGATTCAAAGTAATAAAAATAAAATTTATCTACAAATGTTAGACGAACATACAGAATAAGTTAATAATATACAAATAATTGGATGGAAAAGGATAAAGTTATTTTCACAATAAAATTTGCAATAAATTTACAATTTTTTTTTTATGCAAGTCTACAGTTAAGAATGTTAAAAATGGTTTGGTTTGTCTTTAGACTGATTTGTTTCAATATTGATTCAGAATCGATTTAAGTAATATGGTTTGCGGTTAGTTCTATAGTGCACTAAATATTCATTTAATTACTTTATTATTAAAAGAAACCACTATGTAAAATCCATTCTTATAACTTGTGAATGGCTAAATACCATGATTTTCATATCAAAACAAACTCACAAGCATATCAAATCAAAAACCTTTCAAACATAACAAAATATAAGTACGACGCGAACGTAAGTACAGAAGACAAGTCAAAAATTTGAATTTAACCGTCGCGCGCACGCGTCACAACGCTCAGCCAACCCCCACGAAAGGTGCGCGCGCGCACACCGAGGGGACTGCCCCTATTATCTTTAACATTTCCAAGTCTACAAGATAAAGCACAAGGGGAGCAGGGGGTGATTTTCTTTATTCTTTTATTCTTCACCCGATTTTATTATTATTTTTTTAGTTATTATTACTGTGATTGTCGAGCCACGCGGCGCGTGCGCACATGTCCCGCCACCCCTGTTGGTATTAAAGCTCTTACTTGTTGAGTATTGTTCGAGGATTATAAGGATACATTAGTGGTTGATAAGTTTTATATTATTATTACGTTATTGATATTAAAGTTTTACTGAAAAACAATAAGCAACTGATCAAAGTATATAACCCAAAAACATTCAATGAGCTGAATAGAACTAAATACTGTAAAGTTGGGGTCGTATCAAGGGTGAAAAGAATTTGCAATAATTGATATTATAAAGATTAAACTGCACCTTGTAGATCTATTGAAAACAAACCATGCGCACACGCACAAAAAACTAAGATGCGTCATCCGGTATTGACAAGTAGACCACCTTCTGGCGAAAATATTTCGAGTACACCTCTGAAACTATTGTAAGACTCTTATACTTAAAGAAACAGAGACCAAAATGGCAAAATTCTTAACAATTGAAAAGTAAAGTCTTATTTGTCAGTCCCAAGATTGACAATTCTGCCATCAAACGAAACAAAACCTTATTTCGCTACACCAAAGTTGAATTTCATAAGGCAGTTTCTTCTAAAAAAAAAACGTCTTTACAAGACCGACCAGCTGATTTTACGCCCGCACCTTACGATAAATATTTGGAGTAAAATCTTTACAATCAATTCTCAACTTCATACTTAACAGAATAAGGTTTCAAACTGCTTGAAAAGGCAGGAACCTTGTAAGGTGGTTCGTGTCTTCTTCTTAGAACTTGCTTCAGTGGAATTTCAACCCTAAGCTGTTAATATAAGGTTAGTTTTGGTTTAGTATTTTATAAAAGGCACGTGTTTAAAGATAGCATCAATGCACATGCTTGATCCGGCACTTAAATGTGTTTTGTGGGCGTATCAAATGTCTTCACGGTTACCGACCAGCACGATGGCGCTTAAAACAATCTGATTGACCAGGTGGGGGTCCTGATGACGTTTTTAAGTTCCCTGTTTGATTTAAAAGCAAAAATGATTCAATCTGATTCTGTCATGTAGATCATATTTCAGTTTTGAGCTTGATAGTCTGGTTGAGAGACGCTTCATCATTTTTTTGAAAAAGTCCAGATCTTTGAAAAAGTCCAGATCTTTGAAAAAGTCCAGATCTTTGAAAAAGTCCAGATCTTTGAAAAAGTATCTACTCTTGTTTGAACACACAAGTTCAAGAAACTTGCAAAATATTCCTCAAAGCACTAGGTGAAATTCCAGACAGACTAATCTAAAACCAGTATATTGTGCGTATAGCTTAGGAGTAGAATGCCCTGCCGAAGTCTGTGTGTGAAGCTACAGGCCAGGGTTTCTTTAGATCACGACTGAATAGACAAACGTGATCCGCCGTCGCTCACATCACTTATGTACCATCAGGTGAGATAGTGGTCAAACGCGAGCATATATACAGTAGAAGGTAATCTCTGAAAATACTGGTCCAATTGCCAAAATTTTTTCACCTATAGAAAGCTGCTTTATTTCTAAGTGTCATAGGCTACATTTTATTTACGCGAGCGAAGCTACAGGCTAAAGCCTAAAGCTAGTCCATATTAAAATATATACGTACATAAGTCTTATACATACGTAAGTCGATTCACAATATGGCGGTATCGGTAATCCTACAGACAGCGTACTCAGCGCCCACTATACTACAATAGCTGCTTACCCCTCGCACCTTTGACCCGGCGCCGGCGCAGCTGCCGGGAGCCCAAGATGGCGAGGGGTGGCATCGCGATCGATAAAGTTTTGATGGCGAATCTAAACTTGGGTAGCTGGCTTTTGAGTAATTTTTCAGTTGGTAAGTAATTCCTTTTTTGGGTAGTTATGACGTTTTTAGAATATATGTCTTGAATTACAGAAAGAAAATCTTGTAAATAAGCAATAGATTATATAAATTATAATCTATTTGATTAATTATTTTTGTTAGAAATAAAGCTACTTCTAGCTTACAGCTAAAGGCTTTACCGCAGCCCTAGAACGCAAGTTAAGCCAGAGAAAGTCTGACACTCCCTCTCGCTCCTCCCTAAAGCAAAAGAAGTAATATCAATAAGCCTATCTCAAAAAAAAACTTCTATTCAAGCGTTGAAAAAAACTTCTATTCAACTTGAATTGACGCCATAAACAACATTTACCATCATCTGAGATATTGGTCAAAAGCGAGCCTCTCTAATAAAGAAAAAAAACAGATGAATTAGGTTAAAAACAGCAGAAACCCGTCGAATAAGTTAACAAAAAAGTCTCTTAAAAAAAGTCTTCAAAACATTCGCCCATCAAATCTACAAAAAAAGAAAACAAACTAAATAGCCTCTTCGATTTTTTCTCTTCGAACGCGATCACTAGATTGCAATCTTATCAAAAGATCATTAATTACCTATTCGATTATTTCTTCCATACAATGGCTACCGGCTTCCAAAACAATCGTATCCCGAAACTCGATATGATTTTGCTCACACAATAGGAAGACATCCATCCATCATCCATACATCATCCGCAAAACATCTTTCGCAACGCACGCGCCCTACAGATGCGTAAGCGCATGTGCCGTTTATATTGCAATATCAATAAAATAAAGAAATCCTTCAAAATTGTGCGCACGCCCCTCTATTAAAGATACTTCAACAATAATGCAAATTCTCTGTAATGATCCGACATCTGTTGCTAAATTTAAATCTATATCGATGATATTGATAAATAGAGTAGTTATGCTTCTACATTCATACATCTTTAATTGGTTACACGAACATTTGTAAACAAACTCCGAAAGTGGGAATTTTAAGTTGAAAGATTTAAAACATTTTATTTCAATTATACCATTTACAGGTACTTTTGAAATGTCAAGAAGTCAGTCAGTCAAAACAAAATAATGCTAATTGAACATTCCAAAGCGTGGATCTCTATGTAGAAGAATGTGCAAGAAAAATCATCAAATGAGTTTTGCTCCATTGAGTGGCAGACTCAATGGAGCAAGAGATGTCAGATTTTTACTGTCTAAAATTTTATTTTCCTTTCGAAAATACTTTCATGGGTTAACCTAGGGTTGGATTTAGGTTTTTTTTTTATTACTCTCTTTAGGCAACTCTATACCAATTTTCTATCAATTTTTTTAAAAGAGCTATAGGTACTTATTTATCTTGCAAATCTTAGTTTCTGCATTATCTGTCATCCTTCTCTTTTTGGTACATCATTCAACGTTGTTGTTGTTGTTTTATGTTTAATTTAAGTCTTTAATATTTGTTTGTTCATCGTTTGCCAAAAAGGTTTTCTTTCTTTCTTTCTTCGCATAGAAAGTTTGCAAATATCTAATAGGTACAGTTAAGCCACAAGGTGTAAAGACGCACATTTGTTCCGCGGGATGACTAGTATCATACGCTCACGCACCGGGCACGTGACATTACCGGCGGAGCTAAAGGTGCAGTCGACCCCTTTCTCCTTTCCTCTATTATTACTCGTCACAATCGATCTATCGACCCTAGAAACTGTGTATGAGGGTCTTAACAATCGATCGACCATAACAATTGACGGTGTCCCTAACTTTGAGGCTGCAATCTTTTATAATATTAACTTTAGATGGCTAGGCTTGTCTTGTTTGGAAATTAGAACTGTGGTTTAATATTGATGAAGATTTTTTTGAGTGAAGTTTAATAGTTTTATAATTATAATAATCTACACTATCTACAATAATATAATCAAGAGGTAAAGTTAGATTTTTTGTTTGTAGGAGGTAATCTCTGAAAGTACTGGTCCGATTGCTAAATTTTTATTCACCGTTAGAAAGCTATTTTTGAGCTATTGCTGAGTAACATAAGCTATATTGTATGTAAGTACTTACGTGGGTAAAAGCTAGTATAATAATAATAATACCGCTGTCCTAAATGGAGATATAGAAGAAGTTTTCATGGAACAGTCCTTTGGTTTCTCAGAAAAATAGAAGGAAAACCAGGTTTGCTTGCTGAAAAAGCAAAGGAAAACAAGGTTTGTTTGCTGAAAAAAGCTCTATATGGCCTTAAACAGGCACCAGGAGCTTGGAACAAAAAGTTAAACGAAATGCTTTTTTAAAAATAGGTTTCATAGGAATTCCTTCCGAGTCTTGCTTATGGCAGTAACTTATTTTCTATTATTTATTTACAAATCCTTTATATTTATGAACTTTATTCTTAGACGTTATCAGCATGCAAATGAAACATATTTTCTTAGTGAAGCTAGACGCATGAGGTCACGAAGGTCAATAATGACTATTTTACAAGAGAGCAAAATAAAAATTATAAATTATGATAAGCAACATTAGAACTTCCATTTCTGGAAGAAATGTGTGTTGTGCCGACATGGTCCATGTGCACTTTTTTAACTATTCTATGTAACACATGTGATATAGCAATAAAGAATTGAATTGAAGTATTGCTTAGATTTTAGCTTTAATTTATTGAAAATTTGTTCTTAGCCAATTGGCATCTTTTTCCAAATCTTGACACCCTATATTATATATATGTTTAGCTGTATAGCTTCACAGCACCTAAAGTTACTTATACGCAGTGTTAGTACTTCACTGACGATGATTTACACTTATACACATTATCACCATTATGCGACGTAAAGAGTCAATGACTATAACTTCCGTAAAACAAAATAATTACGAGCGCAGCGGTCACCGTTACTTCCGCCACCTAGCCGGCGCCATTTTAGAAATCATTTGAATTTTCCTTCTTACAATATGGCTTGTGTATTTTGGCGCAAATTAATGCCACAAATCATGTTTTATTTTAAATATTATTTGAATTTGGTGCAAATATTTTTATTATTTTAATTATGAATTTATTTCAGTTTTATTTGACTGTAGTAGAATTTATGTTATATATCTCTTGGCCAGATCTCAGAATTGATTTTCTAAAACTTCATGATACCAACTAAAACTGTCCAGATCGTTTAAACGTTAACATTTGATGATATTTAAATCCTCGTTTGGCAATTGATGTGGGATGTCTATGACCACGTTTAAAAACGATCTGGCCAGTTTCACTTGGCCATATCATGAAGTAATTAATTTCTGAGATCTTGCCACGACATATACATAAAGGTACCAACTATCTAAAGCATTTAGCCGACTCGAAAAGAACGATCAAATTTAAATTGTGATTTTTAACCAAAAGACAAAAAACTAAGACAATATTTCCAATCAGAAAAATATAAGATTCTCTTTCCCACTGTTCCAATTGCCAATCATTCGTCTCTTAATTAAATCCCAAAGAAAATGACGCCATCCAAAATATTTTAAGCCTAATAAAATAAAAACATAAGCAATTTTCATATACTCATCTCGTTATTTATTCTTTGCAGCGCATTGAAAATTTTCTTTTTGCGCCCATTAGCTGAAGTGAGCTGAAGGTACACTGTCCATTGAGTCGTGATAAAAAATGTGCTTACGGTGAAAAAGTGGCTTTACTTTGATGATACGTCCAGGCTTTTTTACATACGGGCACTATAGCTTATACATACGCTGAAATACATAACATATGTAAAGAGTGTGAGGAGAAAATGTCGCTTTAAGCTTAAAAAAAGGTTGTCAATTTGTGATTTTGACATTACTATGATAAAAACTAGCTGCAGCCAGCGGCTTTGCTCGTGAAAGTAGATTTCTCCATACAAACTTTGGACCCCCATTTCATCTCCATAGAGGGTAAATTTTAATTATGAAAAAAATCTTGTACAAAATTTCGCGCAACCATTCTCCTGGATACAAAAGCAAACTATTTCAGGCTATGTGTATTTTTTTGACTACATTATCGATAGATCTATCAATATTTAATACTCTCTAATCAAAGTTAAAATTGTGTTATCTTGTTGTAATAGAAGTATTTTCTGTGTTTTTGAGATCATTAGGATCTCAAAAACACAGAAAATAATTCACAGATTTCAGAAAATAATCCATTCTGAATCTTACAACAACGCATTCAAGTGAATTCCGCACAACATTCCCTATAATTAATTCCATCAAAAGGTACTCAATACATTCCGACTCACGTAAACCGCCGCAGTCTTTTACCCGGAACTCCCGAAAACCTAAGAACTACTAGTAAAGTATTAATGCGGCAAAGCACTCGAAAAACCGCACAGTCGATCTCCTGGCCATTAATTAGTGGCTCCGGTATCGGAGTCTTAATCAAGCATAAAATTAAAACTTGGCACACGCCGGGCCCACAGAAGTAAGGGTGCGTCCACACGTACCTTATGGCTCGGCAATTTGTTCAAGACATCTGGCGTCACACCTGCCCAAGCGCCCGGCTTCACCCCTCGTACACTCCATACCGATACTGCAGCTACAAACATAATTTTTACCACCCTGTTCTTATGTGATCACATTATTTAAACTGCAATAGAGTCTAAATTAACTTATTTGACAGTATAAACAAGTTTGTTCGTGTATTATGGTTTTGGCACAAGGTCCAATGCCCCCGTCATTCATCGTAACATACACTATTAAAATTCGGAAATGACGGAACAGTTTTTCGACTCGTATCGTCGCAATTCAAGTGTGAATTTATGATGGAAAACTGCTATGTTTGCTCATTAGAAAGTTTTTTTGAAACTGTTTGTGTCAATCTGGGATAACGGACGTATTTCAATTAGTCGGTTCGAGTATGTTTGTCCACGTTAGTCGGCCGTCAATCTCCATAGCCGGGCTGTCTACAATCTCAGCGTAAACACGCCGTACGTTCATTCACGCACACATGGCTCTAAGACGTTCGTGTATAGGCGTGCATGTGTGGGTTCCCATTCAAGAACACATCCTTACGTCGCATCCGCTGACGTCACAAGTCTTACAAATGCCCGTGTGAACACACCCCATCATGGAATGTGTTTTGACAATTCCGTTGACGAGATAAGTGAAGGGTTATGTAACATGTAATTTTGGTTTGACTTTCTTGGGTTTGTAGTTTGATTCGGCTGACTTCGCGTCCGGTCGGGTGGCGTTTTATTACTATGGTGATTTTTTAACATAATAATTCGCAGTCGGTTGTCAATCAAAAATCAACCCTAACATTCCGCCTCCGGGTATCGCATTACATTTCCATTCTTGCGCCAATTAGCCGCATTACAAACTGTATCTTTTGATACGTCTCTTACACAATCTTTTGACCAAAAAAAGCGTTATTTATGACCTTGAACAGTATAATAACGATTTAACTTCCTGCGTCAACTCTTGCAAAAAACCATTAAAATTAAATTTGTCTCCACAGGGGTCTAAGGATGCGGGACGATACTGGTAATTTGGTGTAAGTAGACCAATATTGGCTTTGTGGGAATGTGGGCCAAGTAAGCCAATTCGTGGGCCATTGTGTGAGGGGCCAAGAATGATTCCTTGAGTGTGGACCCGCATCCCGCGAATAAATATTAATGGTGAAGAGTCCTTGTCCTTGTGGGACGTTTGGACTTCTTTTTTGGGCCTTAATTCAATTGTTTGTGATCTTGTAACCGATTTAGATGTAGCATAATAGTTGGATTGTTTGCGCAATTACAGTTTTGATAAGGGTCATAATTTTTTAAATAACAAGTTGATAGTAGTCATGATATCATCAGTTCGGGTCTGAGTAAAATGCCTTATTTAATACTAGCTGCCTGCAACTTTACTCGCGTGAAAATATAAATTACATAGTTTACATACTCCCGAAAGCAAAAATATCCTAATAGTGTATTCCAAGACATGGTCTACCTAAATGCCAAATTTTTTCGTATATTTCAGTATATAAAGAAAAAAAGAGTAACCAGTATAGGTACAGACACATATCCTTACTAATATTATAAAAGCGAAAGTGAGTTTGTTTGTTTGTTTGTTACGTCTTCACGCCTAAATGGCAAAATCGATTTTGATGAATTTTGGTACAGAGATACTTGGGACCCTGGAGACGGACACAGGCTAATTTTTTTTTTAAGTGAGGAAAGGTGGAAAAAGAGGGTAGAAAAGGGGAGATGAATTAAAGTATGTTAATAAACGCCTTCACCCGCGTTAAAAGCTAGTAATATATAACCTACAAACTTTCCCCTTTATGATAATGTCAGGACTGTATGTGGTAATGCCCTAGTGAGTCGAGGTAGTGCTGTACCAGTGGTAGTATAATATTGCGATATAGGTAACATATTCAGAACTTCAGGAGATACTTAATCTTAGTCTAAATCAAATTAAAATTAAAATTTCCCCAAAAAAAAACTTGCAGATAGAATACAGGCATATAAACCTCATAAATCCCACTAATATGTCTTATAGAAATCGAAACTGATACAAAAACCGCCTTTTCAGAAAACCAGAAGTCAACTCAAAAACATCTGCGAGTTTTTGCACAATTTGTGCAAAATATTGATCCTTTATAGAACTAATTTGACACGTATACCACCTTTGTAGCACTGAAGTGTCGTAAATAAGTAATAGGAGAGACGGTGTTGATACGATTAATAGAAACAGATGTTTTTAGAGATTTATTGTCGTCTTTTAAATTTGCACATTTGGAACTTGAAAGTTGGCAATGAGTTTAAAGAGGAACATCTTTTTCTAAACAGTGACAAAAAAAAAATCCAAAATATAAAATTCTTAGTGTTTATTACCGAGCTCCTCAAAAATGGCTTGACCGATTTTTATAATTTTTTTTGTGTATATTTACTAGGTCTGAGATTAGGGCGTATTTTTCACCCTCCTACCTTATTTTTAACCGCGATATTTCATTGACAATATTATTATATTATACAAATTTTACCCGGCCAGCTAAATAATATTAATTAAAATTTGATGATTACCGTCCGTCTTTATCTATTTATTTTAACTTAGACATTGTAGTATATTTTTTAATAAATAATTTATTAAAGACCTTTAGAGACTTACTACATTGGAAGGCAAAAAAAATGGTTGGAAAACTTATGGACAAATATTTGATAGGTATAGGTATAGATATCGCAGCATATACTGAGTTAGGTGCCTTTTTGACCTTACACAAATTTTAAAGTTATCTTTTATTTTCATACTAAATTGTATGGTATTTTCTGTATTGTATCGTATTCTACTGCTTTTTAATTTAAATGTATGTGTGAGGTTCGAATAAACGTTTTTCTTTCTTTGTAAATACCATTTTTACCATCCGCTCTAAATAAAACAATATCAGAAACAATTCATGACATAAATTAACAAATAAACCAACATCGATCTCACGACATAATTTTGCAAGACCACAAGTACAGTCATCAACAAAAATAAATCACCCACACCTCTTCAAAATGATACTGTACTATACAAATCACTTCCTGTACTACAGAACTTCCTTTACCTGACAAATAGGCTCTTGAACTGTACCGAGCCCCTAATAGGCCATAAAACGATCAATGGGGTACTAGAGCACCCCATGACACCTGGTTCCAAGAAAGAAACATCTTTCGGCGCTGTTAAGCGTGAGTTATGATATATTGTAACGATTAAGATGTCAGTTTTAGAAAGAAATTATATAAGAAATATCAGCTGTGGAAATACAACCTACAATGAAATTGTGAAATTATTTAGGTGGTGGGTTTGACTCCCACTCACGACAAATGTTTGTGTGATAAGCATGATCATTTAAAAAGAAAGAAAATACGTTTATTCCACCTAAAGAGACGCACAAATCTTTACAAAAATACAAAAACAAATTTCTCTGTCAGGCCATCTGTGTATCGGGCATAGCTGTATTGCGCCTTATAACCATAGACCACGGAGTTGACTAGGTTATTTTGACCACTCTGTAATCTGTGACTTTGACGCCAGCCTCAACAGAGACCAACGAAGACAAACATAAACAAAAGCTAACCTATAAATAACCAAAAATAAAAGAAAAAACATAATTGTTCATTTGTTCTGTATCTGGGTGTAATTTATCTATAATATGTAATATAATATCTATAATATGTATGAGTTTTTTTAAGAAATTGCAGCTTTATATTTACTTGACTTTAGGTAAGTATAATTTTTTTGAATAGCCCCTAAATCGTCAAACGTTTAAACATTGATATAATTTGATAAATTGTAATCTTTTGATAGGGGTAATTCACAAAAAGATTGCCTTTGCCATTTATCGGAAGAAACAAAAAACCCCATAGATTTCCTACGGCAGTGCGCACGCGCTCGCGCCGGGTGGGCGCGCACGTGGCCACCCCTATCTGATCGATATCGATAAGTAGTGTTGTACTTTCTTATCGATTCTCGGTAGACGGATGGAAAAAAGTAATGTGTTAAATTGGTTTTGACGAAGCTTCTGAGCAGTGTTATCTGATCTCATGGTCATTATTTGAATGTTATGGTAGTGGTAATGAATTCTTTGACTGGCCTATTGTTCTAGTGGTTAGTGGCCCTGACTGCTATACCGGAGGTCGTGGGTTCGATTCCCACCCAGGACAAATGTTTGTGTGATGAGCATGATCATTTGTTCTGTGTTTGGTTGTAATTTATCTATAGTATGTATTTAGAAATATATAAGTATGTTTATTAATTGTCTTGTACTTATAACACAAGCTCTGCTTAGCTTGAAACTAGATGGAGTTGTGTGATAGTTGTAGAATATATATATTAAAAACTCACATACACAACACACCCAGACCTGGAACACCTATCTCTAGGCTATAGAAATATTTGTTCCTTGCGGAGATCGAACTCGCGATCCGTAGCGCAGCAGCCAATCGCTCAAACACTGTGCTAAACGTGCCGTCAGTTGCTGTCGGAAACATAGAAATAACGAAAAGTTTTCTTGTCTTTCCAGATCAACCGCAGGCTACGGGCAAATTTCGCAGCGGATAAGATCTCAAAATCATATTAATGGTAAGATTATTGAAATAGCAACCGACACCAACATATTACCTGTCCAATTATAACTAGCAACTTTCCAAAATTAACTTTCCAACCAGACTTACTAAGTTAATTTTCAAAACTAAAACAAAATAATCTTTTCACCAATGATTTCGTATTTTAAGCTTAGAAAATACTTCATACAACTCAATAACCTAATCAAATTACCTCAGCCACCACGAAGCGAAATAAAGTACAGTCGTACAATAAAATCCAATTTCAATTCTGACTTGACCGGCCTTTTATAATTCCTTTGTAACGTGCATACGCAGTTTTAGGCGGTATGAACCGGCTAGCACCGGTTTTCGACGGCCGAACGCCGGAATAAAACCGGGTGAATTTCGTACGTATACCCGTATTTTGTCTGCGGCCTGACAGGGGTGGACAGGGCATGAATTTTCGAATAATCAGACGGGCATATGTGCCTGGATACTTGCCGCCATAGACTTATGTGACACGGAGTTGTCGGCTGTCATAAAATTGAATTTGTTCCTTGGTACCGACTTGTTAAATATTCCTTTTTACATAATTGAAACGCTTATTAAAAACTTGCTGTATTACCGCATACCTACTCATTTTAACTATAAATAATAATGATTAAACATTTATCAAAGTCGATTTTATCATTTAGATTGTTATTCCTTGTTTAACAGAATAAATAGTGATGAACGTTACAAGGATATTTATTGAAGTTAATTAATGTTAAATGTTTCGTTTCTTTTTGTTGTTTTTTCCCGTACATTGTCCTTGAGTCTAAAAACCTAGTGTTAAAAGCAATATAAATAAAACACATGCTGTTTTTTCCAAAGTAAAATATCTAATTTTATTCACTATTCACGTTGTTGGAGGTAAAAATAATCGCATTATCATGCACATTAGTTACTTACTAGACGAGGTGGACACGGCCGACAATTTTTTCATCCCTACCCCCTTTTCCGTTCGGGAAAAGTTGTGAATATTTGAAGGGAGCGAATTTTCATTGCTGACTGTACCTATCTCTGTTGACTTGTTACTACAGTCGCGGTTATAATGTTACATCGTTTTGCTGACGGTCCGGACGGATCTGTATGTACTTTTTGGTTGTATAGTTTTAAAAGCTTGTCTAGTGATGGATAGTTTAGACTTTTTCGGTTTTATGAAGTCTGTTACTGTATTTGGTTTGTGACGTGTGTTGCGAAATGAAATTAGAGAGGTTTTCCCATTGTCGAATGAAATGTAGTCAGTGTTTTTGAATTCTAATTAGGCAGTTTACTTTTTTGTTGTATTAACGAAGAGCGACAATGAGTAACCACGGTCTTGGAACGCAAAATGTAACTGAAAGAAAAGTCTGAATCTCCCTCTTGGTCTTCCCAGAGCGGAAAAGATTATTTGATGATTTCCCATCTCCAAAAAAATGACACTCCATTTATTTTATCACCCATGCCACATGTCCACCCACATTAAAAAAAACAACATACAAATAACGATTTCCAAGATATCTAACAGGTAAACAGTCGATATATGTTCCTCAAAAAGCCATAATTAACAGTTGAAACCGATAAACCGCGCATTAATCAGCGATACAGTTTTGAGCATCGAAAACCCACGTTTTAAGCTATCGGCGGCGTATCAGTGTGCAGCCATCGCGGATTCGAGGCGAGCGGGCCGGGCTAGGAAGATAGCGGGAAAGATTTTTCGAATACCGATTAGGTTGAAAGAAAGAAAGAAGGAAAATACGAAGGAAAGAAGAAACGATTGCTTCACATAATCGTATTATAGGTACCTACTCGTAAAAGGTTGAAAAACTAAAGGAACATAAATACTCCCTCTCGCTCCATTGAGAGCTGGAGGAGTCATTTGATAAAAAAAACTTTGAAAAATTGACAAATTGAGCAAGAGGCGTGCATAAAAATGGTCCATGACCGTTGTACAGAAACATTTAAACACCAAATATACGCGTAGGCATAAAATTATTGTGCATTAATTTTAAATTTTCCTCTTTGAAATTAGCTGAAAATCCAACTATGATAAGACATTCATTTAAGTAATAAATCGTGTACCAAAAGCCCATAGGTTAAGTTATTCCAAAAATAGTGTTTGTTTTTATCATTATCATTTCAGCCGACACACTCACTGTTGGATATCGGCCTCCCCTAAGTGTCAGTGTCCGGTGCGTTTCGCATGCAGCGGATGGTCATAAGCTTCACCAGGTCATCGGTCTACCTTGCGGGAGGCCTTCAAACGCTGAGTCTTCTGGTACGCGATCGCAACTCTAAAACCTTTGGGCTTCATTGACCATCTGTTCTGCGTGTATTGTGTTCTTCCTAAATACATATTTGATTCCATGCAGCATTTTTTTTATTGGAAAACTAGCTTTCACCCGCGGCTTTACCCGCGTTTTTTAATATACTTTACTCTTTCTCCCCCTTTTCTCACTTTTTTTTTAAATTAGCCTATGTCCGTCTCCAGGGTCCCAATTATCTCTGTACCAAAATTCATCAAAATTGGTTTAGCCATTTAGGCGTGAAGACGTAACAAACAAAAAAAATAAACAAACAAATTCACTTTCGCTTTTATAACATTAGTAAGGATTATCAAATGACTTTACCCACTCTTTTTGAATACAACAAACTATGTCAAAGTGTCCGTAACAGTCACGATAATGACGTGATGCCTAGCCCATAATAAGCAATATACGTCTCTCATATCCGCCTAAATACCCAACTAATTGTGTCAAAGGACAACGCCCATTAAAGTTCCCCACACGGCGGGAATAATTGAAATCCTCAGTTGGCTTTCGACCTGAATTATTTGACATTTGCACGCGTATTGTCAAAGATCGGTATTTGATAAGTTCCTGTCGACCTATAAACTCGTTAAAAAATAAAAGGCCCGTTTAAAATAATAAAAATAAAATGATAATTAGGTGTCCGGTGTAGTAGTAGCTATTTTAATAATAGCTACACTACACGGACAAACCGCTAGGTAATCAAAATACAAATGTCAAAATGGGCATGTTATTTTTTGAAAAAAACGCCGCTTCAAGCTTTTTTTGAGGCGGCCTTTTTTCCGGCTCGTGTGTGGCGTGTACGCCACAAAAAAAACGCTTAAAGCCGCTTCAAGCTTGTCCGGCCACAAGATGTCGCGCGCTTTAGCTTTTTTTTTGCGGTGGCTACTAGCTTTTATTGTGGCCGCTTTAAGCGTTTTTATGTAGCGGTTTTTTTTCGAGGCCCGTGTTAGGGGACTGTAACGTAAAGTTCAAAGCGACATCTGTATAGTTGATGATAAGAAATTTTAAATATAATATTACGGCCACACATATCCTTGAAAGTTCTTTTTTGTTCGACATTTTTCGTCCACAAAACGACAGCGCAAAAAGTTACAAAAATCAAGTAAAAGTGATCAAAAACTTAATCTCAGTGACAAAAGAAATAAAATACATTCTAACTCAATTCTCGTTTTTAAACAATCGCTCAATAAGTTTACAGCTTTGTCCAGGATCATAGCTAACAAAAACAACACGAGAATCAGCCACAACAGCTTTTCCTGTACCGAAACGCGTTCGGAAGCGGGTGACGCCAAACTACGGCGCCCAAACGCTTTCCGCGCACTCTATGTCCCAACTTTTCGCCATAGATAAGACATGACGTGTCCGTTATGAGTTTCTGATCAGAACCTTGCGTTTGGAAACGCCCATAGACTACACAAGCTTTCGATTCGTTTCGAAAAGAGAATTGGAAATTTGAATTTTGAATATTAGTTTGTTCTTTTTTTTATTAATGATCGTTTCGAGCTATTTGTCTTTTGAGATTTTGTAAAGAGGTTGTTACTGTTAATCGTTGAGTAATTAAAACTATATCTGCGCCACTACTGTGGCATATACCTATTGGTAGTTGACATAAAATTTCGTTTAAATTTATACCTACATAACTACTAATGATAATGCGAACAAAACTTACTGAGTGCAGATTAAAACAACAGTGATAAGGCATTTGCAACAATAACGGGGAAAAAACATTTTATATAGGTACCTAATTAATATACATCTCTCTCTAGTTCAACATATCAAAAAGGTGAAACGTAAAATTTACTAACTTAACGTGATTGAAAACACAAGAGCGAAAGAAATCAACAGCTTTTCGCTGGAAAATGTTTGGCTCCAAATAAAAAGCTGCGCTTATCATGCTCACATACACGATACCATGCTGGAGGCCTAATCAATATAAGTAGGCACTACTCATTCAGACGCCATAATTCCGTTAATAAAAATACAGAGAGGAAGGCTTAAGGGGGGTGGGGCCGGAAGCGCAATGGGCTTCGGAAAATTCACCCGGTGAATGGGAAAGCGCGGCGATAGACAAACAACCGAGCTGACCCCCACCCGCCACCCTAAGCCCCCCCCACCTAACCGTACATTTTGAAATAATGCTCCCAACGGCTCTGTTACCTACCCCACCACCATTTTCCAATTTTATCGTTCGACAAATATCGAATTTCAAACGTAATTCCAAAAGTATCGACCCTAGTTTTACTAATAAAGCCTTGCCACGTCAGATACACGCATCTTACTAAAGTTAGCAACGCACAGAGAGGTTATAAATCTCGTGGACACGAAATGGCTGACCAGTGGCGTCCCCCCCCCCCACAGATCTATGTAGCTATAGCTGCGAGGATGCAAAAGTGTGCACCATAAATTTTATACAAGCACCAGTGTGCGGTAAAACTGAAATAGGTGGTTGTGTGTGTGCGAAAATTCGTGTTCGGCCCGTAAGAGGAGTGGACACTGTCCACTATTGCTTTGTGTACGCGTCGTGTACCTACGGAAATGGCACCGAGCCTACCAGAGACACGGAATGTTACGGATTAATCAAAATAAATTTTATAGTAGAAATACCGCGGCTCATTGACGTGAGGTTAGTTAAACGTCCTTATAATGAAATAGATTCCGGCCTGACCGCATGCTGTGGTCGCTCGTTCTACAAATACATTTTGTTCTTTATTATCTGTGACTTTTGTCTATGAATTATTGATACGTGCTTTTCACGATTTCGCATTCCATATTCAATATTTGGGGGGAACAATGGCATTGTTATTATTTAAATTTAGAATCGTTACATAGTATTTTTTTTGTAATGATGAATTTTGACCTTATTGTGGTATAATGAGGAATTTTGATACTAACTCCTTTGAGATATGTGTCTACGTAAAATATACTACGCATGTCATATAGATTCTTCGCATTAAGAGTTTTTTATTTATTATTATAAAGTGGAAGAAAGTTTATTGGGATTTTCATTTAGTCCTGTAAGCGGCGAGATTCTACACTGACATGTTATTGTAGGTCGTAACATTTTAGCAGGAATGACATGAGAAATTTAATAACGGCAAGCACGTGTCAGAGGCTTACATCGTGCAGTTTTGACAACAAATAGAGGAGCATGGGCTGGCGAAGAACACGCTCGCACGGCGACAGGCTCGAGGCGTCTCCCAAGTTACCTAACATAACAGACCGACACCCGAATTGCCGTCCGCTGATCATTTTTCGAGCTTGTTTTTCTCTTTTTCTTAGTAACAGGCCTTTCATGTACTTTCCATTCGGCCGCTTCGGAGCGCTGAAAGAAGTGTGAACCGGGCCGTGAGCATCGCCAGTCAGGTGTGGTTAACTCCCAGAGGACGGACTTCCCCCGGGTCGAAGCCACTTAGTCTGCTTCTGTCACTAAAAATAACAACTCGTTTATTTTAAAAAGCCTACCGATCTGGCTGGCCGTGCGCCACAGGGCCGCGCCAGTCGCCACCAAATCTGCAAACCTTTTAACTGGTACTAGCAAACACATACACTGTTTGTAAGTTGTTCCGCGCGCGCTGAATAAATGATTTTTGGCTTTAGAATTAGATTTACAGCATTTATCGCTCGCCCTGCTCCTAAAAGGACATGGATAATAGATGTAGTATGATAGAACACTCTGAAAGATTAAGCAGATTGGCCCGGCAGAGCATGTGGTCGAATACAGCTCTATTTACAACTCCAAATTACGTGCTGTTGGGAATAAACTTGCTTTTGTTTACTATGTATTTGAAACCTCTGATTTATTGTTGTAATAGTTCCCGGAATGACTTAAAAGGCTCGTGAGATTAGTGAAAGCGAATTACTACTCCCACAAAATGTTTTACATAATAGTCCCAAACAGACAGTTAAACAGCGAGGCTGACAGCCCTATTGTGAAGAAAGTCTAGATGTCGTGTACACAGACAGGTATAATTGAGTCCAAAAGCGGGGAACTCACACTGACGTAGCCTGTATTAAGGACGTTATCGGCTACGCACTTATATTTACTCATAAACGTAGCTAAAGCGGAGAGTACTGCACAAAAACGCATCTTCCATCCCCCGGCGCCCCACCCCACCAGCCGGCGGGCGAACGAATACATTCGACTAGCCCATTTGCAATATCGCATTGTGTGAGTGAGTGTACGCGGGCGGTGCGTGGCTGTGTGTGCACGGTACACTCACACACACTCGGGCTAGTTTGCTTAGCCTGTGCGTAGTTTTACCGTACATACGTGAACACACAGTATTGGTTTTCTGTACAACCGTTGGGCTTTAACAAATTTCAAATTCACAAAATCGTGATTGGTTGGTATTTTGTTTGTATAAGCGGACGCACTGTGCAGTGTGCAGACCTGGCTTAAAATTTGCTACCAGATAATTCGTTTAGGTATAAAATGATGAGTTTTATCGAATTTTGTTTACGTCCGTGATTGTGACGCATTGATGGCCGATGACGATTGATATTGTTTGTTCCGTTGGTTATTTATTAGTATTAGGAAATGGATGAATGACTTTCAATCATCAGTAGAGCATAACACCTCAAAGATATTGAAAAAAAAAGCTATATTGATCCCGTATTATGGGTACAAATGAAGCAATTAAGTGGCACGCGCCCTTCTATACGACCGGAAGACAGGCGGTCTAATGACGTTCTAAGATTCCAAATATCAATTTCTAATAAACCGTTGGAGCGCATCGTTGGATCGACGTCATTTCCACAATTCGTGACAAGGCGGAAGTGCGCTGTGTGCTCCACAAAAACTAACTAATCAAGCCAAGACTTCCGAATTGTAAATTGAAACTTGTCCACTCATGGTTCCTTCACCGCCTGCCGGGACCAATTTAGAACTTAAGACACGTTCCAATAGTTATTTGTTAATTTTTTACGTCTTCCTGTGCAATAAAAAGTAGAAGGAACAGTTTGTTTTTTTTATAACCAAACAACATTGTTAAGTGTGGAAACTTTAATGAGGTCCCCTCAACGTAGCCTAATTAGTGAATATTTAAATAACAGTAATGTTGACTTTTCAAGCAAACTTTTATTCTTTGAAACCCTACCATATTATGGCATAAAAAGATTGACTGAATTGCATTTTCAAAGATCTGGTGAAACAGAAGTTTTTTATGTTATCATCTATGTAGCAAAACCTTAGGGGCTGAAGTCTACTGAGGCTATTGGTCCGCTTCTGAAAGGAAAAGCCGGAGCCCGGGAACTCAAGGCGAAAAAGGAACATAGGAGTAGGAAAACCCAATTTTACTGAGTAAAATTCTATTATTCTATTTCTATTCTTCTTGCTGCGCCCTAGGGCGGGGGAAGTCATTGGATATTTTCTCATCTAAAAAAGACTTATGTATTGGACCCACAAAAAGTTCTTAATCAATAGTACACAGACCATTGACTCAAAAAAATAATATAAAAAAGCAGTTAAAATGTTATATAACTGTATTTTTAACAACGTATCTAAGAAATGACTTGAACAATGAATCAAAAAGCAAAGCTAAACGCAAGTAACTTCACACTGATATCTTAAAACAATCTAGCACTGCTGTTCTTTCAAAGAGTCACCATAACCCTGGAATGCAAAGGGCAACTAAAGGGGTATCCCGTCAGTTCTTAAGGGTTGGTTTTAGTCAGTAAAAGTCTGACAATCCCTAATGTTCACCAAGAGTGAGAGAAGTTATTTGAAGACTTTTCTACACTCAAAAAAATGAAATAAATAAATTGTGCAGTTTTTTTTTATTTTTAAGCTATCAAATATTTTCTATACAAAAAACACTCCAAAAGAAAACCAAAAATAAAATCCACTAAATAAAAGTAATCTAAACTATAATGCCGAAATCCTCCATATAGCTGTCAACTGGCAATGTACCCAAAAAACTGGCGGCATTGCCACGCTGTATGGCAATACCGCCTTATTGACACAAAAACCCATTCTTAACACACATAAGTACATAAATTTCTTAGAACTTTTGTTCTCTGCAGTCTTACCCTTCTCTTGATCCCTCAAGACAAAGATCTTCATTCCGCATCATTGTTCACCCGTAAAGGGCGTAAAATTAAAACTAATCAACCGTTAAACACACCAAACAATCCATTCTAAACCTTACTACATTGTCATAGAGTTCATCGTGAGTGTATTTATAAAGTTGTATGGACTTTTGGTGGTTTCTTGCAAGTCACTAAGGGCGAACGTAAAGCGCATATGTTACGTTTTGAAATACTAGATTAATTGGAGAATACATTTCTTTAATCAACAAGTAACCCCAAGTTTGAACGTTCAGTTAAATTGTGTTTTGAACGAATGAAATGCGTGATGATGACGATTGATATTTGACCCCTTTTTGATTTCATGTACGTTAGACTATTTTTTTTTTTAATCCAGAAACGAAGAGGAAATACCTGTGAAGTTTACTGCATTACTTTGTAAGTTAAGATCGAAGGTGAACCGAAAAAAACATGCTTCAAATCACTACGCGCCGTCAACTATCTTACCTACTGGTAGTAATTGCTCTAATCTACGCTACTTGAGCAGTGGTGGCCGAGTGGTAATGGCCCCGACTTACGAGTTGTAGGTCACGGGTTCAATCCCAGCCAGGCGCATTACTTTGTGTAATTTATTTCATCACCACTGATCTCAAAACGGTGAAGGAAAACATCGTGAGGAAACCGGCATGTCCTAGAACCAAAAAAAAAAAGATATGTGACATCCACCAACCCGCACTGGGCCCGCGTGGTGGATTACGGCCCATTCCCTTTCCTAGAGAGGAGACCTGAGTCCCAGCAGGGGATACATTATAAGGCCGACTATGCTATGCTACGCTACTACTACGACCTTCGTAGCAATGCGTAACATCTTCGTACCGAGCTACGAATTGCTACGAAGGTGCTACGAGTTGCTACGTTTTCTTAGACATACCTACTATTCTCCGCAACTATCGATGTTTCTAAATATTTTATTGAATTAAGTGACTCATTGCTCAATTTTCATCTAATTAAAGCAATCTTATGATAAGCGAGCTTCTGACGGCGACTTTGCCTGCATGAATGTAAAAAATACTTGTCTTATATAGCCTATGTCACTTGGTGATAAAGTAGCATTCTACTGATGAAAGAAGTCAGAAGTCATTTTATGTTTATTCTTTCCATCAAAAATTTTTTTTCCTCTTTATAATACTAGTTATAGATTTCTAACAAGCATAAACTAGACAGTACTAATTAAGAACCAAAAAAAAAAAGTTCAAATAAAAACAAGTAACCATCCACTCCCATAAAAAGAACCAGTAAAACGCCAATACAAAATTCTTTTGTTTTTACAATTTTAATAATAATGTTCGGTGTCATAAGGCTGCGTCCAGACGCGCGACAGATGCGCCGCGACCGGTACGCCACGCGACAGCTTGTCGGGCCGTTGTAGACGTAATTATGCGCTAAAAATTGAGGCGGACAGTTCCGGGTGGGAATGATCGTTCGTGTGTGGAACTGTGAGACGTTTTATTTGTTAATGAGGTTGTAATAATGGAGGAGTGTGTTGTACGAGTTTTAGTTTCGTGGAAATATTAGCGGTTTTTTTTTGATAGTCAAACGCAAATCTTTTAAGTTATGACTACCATTTTACCTGATAGTAAGCAATAATGTATTAGTTTGTCATTTTAGGCAAATCTAGTTTGTTTTTATGTCTTGATATGTTGCTTTTCTCTGATTTGCACTGTCCATTTTAAATTGAAAATTAAGCAAAATATATTATGAAATATCACTGCTATGTAATTTTTAACCGACTTAAAAAAGGAGCAAATTCTATGTTCAGCTGATGTATTTTGTAGCATCTTACCATTAAAAATATTAAAAAAAAAATGGTTTCCTTTTATCGTATTAAAAATATTAACTTTTGCAAAAAGAATCGATTAAAAAATTAATACTACTAAAATATTATCATCATCATCATTTCAGCCGAAAGACGTCCACCGCTGAATATAGATCTCCCTTAAGAAGGGTCCTGGTTTGCCATAATTGCCACGGTTAGCGAGCGGGTTGGCTATCGCAGCGTGCTTTTTCTAATGCACAGAGAATGCTGCTGCCCATTCTCTGGTGTGTTCCTTAGTTGCCTCTTACAACACCCACGGGAAGAAATGGGATGCTGCTATTCATTACGTCTGTACGATATACAGTGCTTCAAACGGCTTTTTAAATATACGTGTTAATAATTAAGTTAACCTAACAAAATTTTAAATAGTCTCAATCAACTAAACTAAATCAATTACACCCATAATCTACCTGATATATTATCTAACCATCTACTCAAACCACGCGTATTCTTCACAACATAATATCCATTCATCGCCCAGTTTGCCACCCTCAAGAAACGGCATTGTATACGATCCACACAATATGACAGTGTGGACGCACCCTAATGACACTCCCGCACGCGATGATCATAATCTTGAGACGGTTCCGTATGTCATTATTATGAAATTAAATTTCTGGTATGCTTTGAGTAAGATTAGGTTTAAAGTGATTAAAATAATGATAATTATAGCTAGCTCATTTTAGGACACTATTTCAATAGGAAAAAAGCAAAAACCGGTCAAGTATGATTTTGACTTGCGCACGCAAGGTTCCATACTATTCGTAGCAAAAAGATGGAAAAATCACGTTTGTTATATAGGAGTCTCACTGAAATATCTATTATATTTGGTTTTTAATATTTGTTGTTACAGCAGCAATAGAAATACATCATCTGTGAAAATTTCAGCGATCCAGCTATCACAGTTCATGAGATACGGCCTGGTGACAGATAGACGGACAGTGAAGTCTTAACAATAGGGTCCCGTTTTTATCCTTTGGATACGGAACCCTTAAACTACCTTGGAATATTCCCAACGGGTTATTCAATTCTAAATTTTATACATATTTTATTTTATTTTTTGTACGTTGCAAAAGTAACTTTTGCAATAGTAAAAGCACGCCCAAAAAATATATCTCTGCTGGTTTTGAAATGAAATCGAATTACAAAAAAAAATATAGATAGGTACAGAATTTATTTATCTCCTGTAAATCGACAGATTTACTGTCCCCGCACGCGGGCCTCAAAAAAACGCCGCCACAAAAAAACGCTAGAAGCGGCCACAAAAAAGCTAGAAACCGCCGCAAAAAACAGCTGAAGCGCGCGACACCTCTTGTGCCTGGCGAAGCTTGAAGCCGCTTCAAGCGTTTTTTTTGTGCTAGCACCGCCGCATACGAGCCACAAAAAAGGCCGCCTCAGAATGAAGCTTAAAGCGGCGTTTTTTTGAAGCCTGCATGCGGGGACAGTTAGGAATGACCAAAAATTTTATATAAACTTTATCTCTGTAACCTTAAAAAATTTCAAAAATATTTATTGCACTTATGAAACGTCACAAGCAAGCGCGGTTACAAATGGTGGTTTCCTATGGAGAAGAACCGACTAGAAACTCCATGGTTACTCAAAAAAAATCTTATTAAAAAAAAAACATATAACTATATTAATACATATGGAATAACAAAGCAGACTAGTCAATCCTACTTGTGCCCTAAAAAACAATAAAAAGTTTTCAATCTGAATACTTTTCTCGTAGCAAGCTTTTATAGTACGGTATATACCTACCATCAATACCATTCCAAAAAGCTCAATAACGATAGTGTTACCGGAGATCCTATGGCCATCTTCCAATTCCATCATCAGATCAGCTCTATGTCATAATAATTTTGCATCTGATTTACACATGCATGCAAAATATCAGCTCAAACGATAACCGAGAAGTGAACTAAAAATTTGCGAGATTTTATTACAGACCAACATCGCGACAGGAGAAACTAAATAAAAGATTGTAAAATAGTGAACTATGAGTCCTCAGCAAACACATCACTACAAGATCTTCAATATCACTTCATCCAACCCTCCACTCCCATGGGAATATTAGCCTACTTAAACAATGTAACCGACCTGACCCGTTTGCCTGAGACGGGGGCCCGTGAGACCGGCCCGGTGAAACAAAGGCCTCCTTAACCGCGGCGACAAAAGGGTTAACTGCCAAGAAATAAGACGGATCCGAATGCCGCTGTGAAAAGGAATTCCGAAGGAGATTCTCTTGGTTAAAATGTTTTAAGAATTTATTCTTTATATAGTTAAGACTGGTTTTTTCGTCTTTTGAGAACTGGAATAAATTAATAATAATAAAACGGGAACTACATTATACCGACGCACACGTGGGCCACACGGGGCAGTGGAGACCGAGTGGTAATGGCCCCGACTTACGAGTTGTAAGGCCTGGGTTCGAACCCAGCCAGGCGCATTACTTTGTGTAATACATTTCGTCACCACTGCTCTCAAACGGTGAAGGAAAACATGTCCTAGAACAAAAAATTCGAAGACATGTGACATTCATCATCCAGCACTGGGCCCCCGTGGTGGATTACGGCCCAAACCCTCTCCTAAAAAGGAGGCCTGGGTCCCAGCAGTGGGAACATTAAAAAAAAGGCTGATGATGATGACCGGGGCCACGCCTGATTAGTACGTATAGTCTATGTAGCTCTACAAGTCTAGTTGCCATATAAAGTGTATGGAAACCGACGCACGTGTGCCCAATGTAGTTCTGCCTTAATACTTTATTGACACAAATTATTACAACATGCTTTATGGTAGATAAGGTTACAATAATAATAAAAAAATACACTAGAAATTCCTGTCTTAGGAATCAGAGTTCTATTTCCACTTAGAGAGAGCTGATATTGTACTAAAGAATATATTGTTAATTAGTAAAAAAAATAACAAACTAAAAATAAAATATTGAATTAAAAGTAAAATTAAATTAAAAATTAAATTACGGTGTGGTTGAGTCTCGTTTTAGTTCAATTCATAACCGTTTTCATTGCAACAATATATTCTGCAAATAAAAAAAACAACATCATTCTTATTTCCCTATAAAGACTTCTAATCATCCCCCAATTAAACTCACGAAAAAGTCCTCTAACAGACACCTTCACCACAAAAAAAAACCACTTCATCCTCTATGCATCATTATGAGCTAATCATCCAATAAGTGCATCTTCAAGTCAGAGAGTACACCGCAGATTCCCGCGCAAATCACTTCCTTCCTAAGTATAAGTAGGCGGATACTCCTAGTATCCGGCTACTTATACTGGGAGTATCCGTATCACACTTAGGTTCACACAATCAAAAAAAGATTTGTCACTTACGCCGAACGGAAGGCGCGGTTCCCAGGCGATGGGGCGATGGGGCAGCTAACTATTATCACCCTTAACCACTGGATGACCCTTAAGGGCTATGATCGAGTGTAAGGCGTATATTAAATTGATGGGATTTTTTGATCATTTTCTTAACGAAAATTTGATTAAAAATTTGAAACCTACTGTCAAAAATTGGACAAATACTTGTAACATTGAACGGATATCTAGGAATACATATAGATCAAAACTGTTACAAGCTTTTATTTAGTTTCACCTGTCCCAATGTTTGTCTGTCATCAAATCTTGTAAATTAAATTTGACCTCTCGGTTACCGAATGAGCTGAAAATTTTGCATGCATGTGTGAGTCAGATGACAATGCAAAATTATTATGACATGAAGCTGATCTGATGATGGAACTGGAATGTGGCTATAGGGACTTGGTAGGTAAACGACACAATCCCATAGAGTTTGGGCTCGTATGATTCGTCTTGACGAGTATTAATTATGTAAGTATACCGAGTTATAAAAGCTTACTATGAAAGAATGATTTTCATTAAAAGCTTGTTTTTCAAACGAAATCTAAATACTTAGTAGACTACAGATCTTGTAAATAACCGAATAATTCAGAAGAAAATTCTTATAAATAAATGTAAACTAAATGAAAATCAATCAATCATTCTTGGAAAGATTTTCTTAAACAGACGGCTTTTAATATTCAAATAACTTCAAACCCAATCTTGCAGTTACTAAATAACATTAAATCACAGTGAAACCCATACCCCATAATTACCAAAATATAAACAAAATTATCATAATTTCCTACTGGCCAACCCTACAACACTCAATGCTCAGTAGTCACACAGGAAGGAAGCGTAAGGCGATCGCGTGAGAAATGCGCCGGCGCCGTGTGAGTCGCCGGGGGGAGAGAGAAACGAAGCTATACAGTTCGAATAACGCTATCTCTTTCTCATGATGGAATCGTGATAGTATTGAGTACTAGTATAGCGCACAGGTGACCGCTGTGGTCTGAGGTGGAGGACTCTATTGATATTTATTTGTGGTTTTGTTACAAGGACAATGATCTTAGTAGGACTTGCTTGAGGAGTGCTGCGGTTTTTTAGTTCTTTGATGTATGGAAGTTCTATTTTTGTATCTAAATAGGTCTTAGTCAAATTACTAGAATAGAAGAGTGTTGAGAGACAGTATCTTCACTTTGAAAGCTTTTTTGGAGTTGGAAAATAATTAATCTATCTCCGCTCTAGGTGGAACGAGAGGGAGGATTAGATTTTTTATTGACTAAGACCCATCTGTGTTCCTTCAGTTGCCCTTTGTGTACCAGAGCCTTGATAACTCTTTCAAACAATTAAGGTTTCAGATTCTTAACTTCATTATCGCACTTGACCACTATCTTATCTGACGGTAACTGATGGTATCATGACAATAGACAATGGAGCACCATTACCTAAAAATAACCAACCCAAACCCTCCCTCTCTCTCTCTCCCACCCCAAATACGCATAAAGCATTTGGAACACATTTATAGTGCGTACAGCAGAGGAGTGAAATTCCCTTCCGGAGTCTATGTTTCCTAATAGCTACAACTTAGAGGTTTTTAAGTAAAGAGTGAATAGGTTACTTCTAGGTAAGCGTGCTCCATTGTCGACTACATCATCGCTTACTAACAGGTGAGATGGTGATTACACGCGACCCTATCAAATTATAAAAATGACTTAAAGATTTAATTTAACCCTTCAGATACCGTCAATTAGAGACACAATAGTAAGACAATAGATGCGCGGCCACCGGTGGTCGCTTGGGGATTCATGAATTAATCGATCTTGGTACAAACAGAAAATCTTTTGATCTAAATGTTTCACAAATTTTACTTTACTCAACGAATACTAAGATCAAGTAAACAGGAAAAACAGCGTAACATCTCGATGGGTTTTATGAAAAAAAAAAACTTAACGCACTAATAAACTCCATGTTACAAAGAACACAACAAAAGATTCCAACCCACAAATCGCCTCACTTACAAACTGGTCCACTTTGCGAACTCCACACGTACATATATCAATTGCGAAGAGGTCACCTCGTGCTTACATCCCGACATACACATGAGTCACTCTTGTCTGTCAGTACATGACAAGTAATAAAAAAAAGATCACAGTCAATCGTTCCGTACTAAAGATCGGAGCGACGACCTTACGTATGGGGTAAGGGATAAGCTGAAGCGAGTTAGGAACATGTGGATAGCGTTTTAATACCTTCATACTTTTTATGTAGATGGGTCATTCTTCCTTTTTATCAAAATCCAACCGGCCGGCCAAAAATAGGTGTCTGGCTAGAAGACGCCTTTACCCAAAGAGAGGTCCGTAATTAAAGAAAATGAAATATTAGATGTTCAGTTAAACGACCAACGCTAAATTGAAATTAAGGAATAAACAGCTTTTCTTATTTACTTAATAATCTTCTCCAAAAATAACGTTAATCAGAAATAATCACCGCTTACCATATATTTTGCTCATACTGTATTTTACTGATCGGATGTCAATAAAAATGAAAGTCACGGATATTATTTTCTTATTATTACTTATTTTTATACTGTGTTGAATAAAACGATGGTCCATACAAATTGCAGACCGTACCTTTACATAAATATTTTACCTGTTGGACACATGTATCTTTATTTATAAGTTGCAATAAAGAAATCAGCAACCGCACACAAAGTTTAGCTAAATATAGAATGTTGACAACTCCATATAGGAGTTATAATTTGTTATAATATGATTAGAATTAAAATATTGTATTAAAAAAAAAAAAACATCTTGATATATCGCACTGAAAAGATTAATTTAAAAATGTGTAATTTATTTTTAAAAACAAACATCTAAGTAAATCAAACTTAAACCCACACCATACAAAAACATCTTCACCAAAGAAAACCACAACGAAAATCAAAAACATATATACCTTCAAAACTCCTTTCTCTCATGCCTGAACCATCACCGGCAAAGAGACCCATTGGGTCCACCGGAAGGAATCAGGGGCTGGGGCCACAATCTCGACGTCCGCCGGTACTTCCGGCCGAGCAAGGCGTGACGCGCAGGGCCCGTGTCCTGCGCGCGCGCCGCTTTTGTTGCTAATTAGATACGTGCACTGATTTTACAGACAAGTTGAAAAAATACGCTTTCCGGTACAATTACGGGGAGGTGTTCTGACCAACGAGATGGATCGGTGAATTTGAGTTATTGTCGTTCAAATTAGATGGTAGTGACATCTCGCTACGAGTTTTTTTTTTTCAAGTAATTATTCATTAGAAAGCCAATATTTCAATAGTCAAATTGTTTGTACCTGACAAATATAGGTTACAGGTTTCCCGGAAAAGATCACGGAATGCGGTAAGGGCGACCATTGTATCACACAACTATCACACAACGCCGTCTAGTCCCAAGCTAAGCAGAGCTTGTGTTATGGGTACTAGACAACTGATAAACATACTTATATATTTCTAAATACATACATATTATAGATAAATTACACCCAGACACAGAACAAATGATTATGCTCATCACACAAACATTTGTCCTGGGTGGGAATCGAACCCACGACCTCCGGTATAGCAGTCAGGGCCACTAACCACTAGAACAATAGGCCAGTCAAAGAATTCATTACCACTACCATAACATTCAATGTTTTACCTAGTTTCCTTTTTGTACTTCCATATAATGGGGTATAAAATTTATTTCTTTCTTTCCATATTTATTTTTATGCATTGTTTTAAGTTACAAAATATTTGAGTATAGAAAAATCAGCCCTTAAATATATTTTTTTAATTGTTGAAAGAATTACAATTAACTTTATTTAAAACAAAATTAAAAATAAAAGTGAAGCTAATACTTACGTTTGGTTCAATCTTGAACATAATATTGTTGCAGGATCTCTTCTGGAGTTTCAACACAAATACGATCAAATAATAATATAAATACAAAAAAAAAAGATAAAGTAACTGCAATTAATTGACACTGTAAATATCCCCGTTAACCCTATGACTGCGCAGAGAACAAAAAAAAATGTTATTAAAAAAAAAAAAAACTTTCTTCAATCTGGTTTCAACGAAGTCTTAAGAAAAAGTGAAGTCCACTTCATCTTAAAGTCCTTTATAAATCAAAAGTCCTGTTTATTTCTGTTGCGTCACCCGCCACGATCCTTTTCTGTTAGTCGCGGGAGTTTTTAGCTTTTAAATAGACGCAAACAAAGGTAAACGCATTGTTCAGCCTATCTATTTCTGTAACCAGGAGAGTTCTTTGTTTGATTGTTAGCTCGCTTTATATTTAGATTGTGAATAAAAGGATTATGGAATAAAGATAATATACTAAGATTATTGTTATTGTTTATTTTTGTGTGTGACATCGAAACTAAGGTAATAGATTCGTTTATGTACTTATATCAAAAGCTGATCAAAATAATTTGACAGATGTCAAGTGACATTAAGTGTCAAAAATAGTTTATTTCCTTAGATAATATTTAAATATTTTATAACCTTTTAAATAACTCACGAATTAATTTAAAACATTTGATGTGATCACACAAAATTATTTTTTCCGAACAAAAAAATCTTATTACGAAATAATTTGACAGATGTCAAAATTGACGTCAAGTGTCAGATATGGTTTTTTTCTTTAGATAGTTATTTCGGTACTTATAACCTTTCATCTCAATCATAAAATATTTCTATGCATTTGATTTGATATTTATACAACATTTTTTTTGTTCATAGCAAAAAAACAATATTTCATCAACAAAGTAACTGAAGCCTTGAAGTATTTTCTTTAAAGCATGTAGTAACAGCAACGACAACATTAATCTACCCAGACATGTTCGCGTGTATGCATAGTTTTTTCCCTAAACTATGTGCAAATCATGAGGAACAAACAGGGTGGCTGGCATAATTGCTTTCCTTACGTAATTATAATTGGCGAGAACAGTGTGCACATTAATTATTCATTAAACCTGCTCACCCTCATTTGGTGTCGGCTTGAGAAACGCCAGTTAAACATGTGAGAGCCCCACTATTTTTCTAATGGGAGCTTATTTTTTAATTGCGATTTATTTTTAAATTATCGGTATTTTTTGGTGTTGATTTATTAGTTAGTTATCTATTGATATATTAAGTATGAATAAGGCGATAAATTACTCAAAGATCACAACAGCTTTTTCTTGGTTAATGTTTTTTTTCTTGGATATTAAGTCTTTTAAGTCTTCGTATCAATAGTTAATTTGTTTACTATAAGAATAAGGATGTACACATTCTAATGTTTTTTTTTTTTTGTAGTATTTGGCAGCAAATGTATCAAATTTACCTTTTTGGCAAACTTCGCTGAGGTAATCAACACTACAATAAAATTCTCAGCTCCATTTTTCCGAGATCTTGCCGGTTACAATTATTCCACATAAGTATTGTCCAGTTGTGTGGACTTGAGATACAAAACTACCAATTTTACTTCACAGAATCCCTCCACCTCCACAATACCCATAATGTGTGGCAACTTTACGGCATATTAAAAAAAAACGAATCATAAACCATACACACACTACCTACACACTGTTTTAAATTCCAGTTCCATTTATGAAAAATAACATAAACAAACATTGCAATCATAAAAACAAACTAAGTAACAAAAAAGTAAAAAATAAATAAACAGAAAGTATCGTTAACTATCTCGGAGTTAAAACGGGACTATATTAAAATCGCGATGTTGTTCTTGAGGCGATGAAGGGTTGCTGGGGTGGTCAAGTGCACCCCCGTCTTCCACCCTGCGTACCGGAGAATGCTAAATTATGAGGAAAATGTGATAGCGATGCGACGGGTTAAGAAATATTGACTGTTTCATTTTTTTTTAATTTACAATTTTTCATTTTATACATTTTTTTTTTCTTGTTTTAATGAGTGTAGTGCGTGTACTTACCTTCTTACATCATGAGGAAACCGGCATGTCCTACAATCTAAAATTTGATGACATCTGACATCCAAGAATCCACACTGGGCTACATAGATTACGGTCCATTCCATAATAAGAGATCATTCATTTCATTTTTTTTTCACGATTTTAGTCTTAGGGGTGAGCGGGGCAACATCGGTAAGCGGACGCTGGGCGCTATGAGCAGCGTCTCATTGCGTGCTTCAAACGTTTTCATACTTTTATTTTTACCGCTCGCCGCCCCGAGTTTAGCTATCGCTCACTGCGGCAAGGTCGTGAACGAGCAGTTAGAATGGAGGCCTGAATCCTAACACTGGGAACATTAAAAGGAAGTCTGAATCCCAGCAGTGGGAACATTAAAAGGAAGCTTGAATCCCAGCCGTGGGAACATTAAAAGACGGATTATGCTTAGTGCGTGTTACTTATAAATAAATCAATTTTACAACTGATAAAAACAAGCTAAGTATTTCCATTTATCTTTTTAGCTTTTGTATCTAAATGATTGATGACTTACACATATACTTAGCATCGCCTTGTGTCAATGTATCGTTAGTTCGACTTATTACTTCCATTAAAGAACAATTTATAACTCCTCTAATATTTACTTAAATATACACTCAACTTTATATTATTTTCATATTTTTTATAATATGATCATTACATGTTTCCTGTGTGGACTTTAAGAGATTGACCTCTGAGTTTGTTTCGGTGTTTCTTCTCAGGATTAAGAAACCCCGGCCATATAGTTTAAACTGATTAAACAAATGTACAAGTAAAAGTGTTTTTTAAACCTATTTGAAAAAATTATAATTTCGCACCTTTAAAACAAAAGTGGCAACTATACCAAATTGAATTTGTGTTTTTTATCGCCATTTTTGCAGAAATCCGAAACGTTTATTTCAAATAGACTAATTATAGGCACTTTTAAATTGCCAGAATGTCGGTCAGTAAAAAAAGTGATTTTTGGTAAACCTTCAACTTTTCAATTTAACACAACACATTGTAATCTGATTGTCAAAGTCTTCTTCTTATGGAGTAAATTACACATTGAAAAATTACTGCGGAAAAATGACCCTTTTGGTATAGTTCTATTTTTGTTTGAAAGGTGCGATTTATCATTTAATTCTTACAAAATAAATATTCAAGCTGAAACACTTAAGCGTTTCAGTAGAGAAACATTTCTGAGACCGTCTAATGATGTGGTTTTCATTGAAAGAAAGGATCGCGTGAAAGTTTTCTTTAATACTTAAAAAGCGTCGTCTCAAAGGGCCGTTAGCATTTGAGGGTTGGTTTGTTCTGCCAATATTGTTCTTTTGAAGTTTATGTCCAAATAAAAGTTACGATAAAATTTTGTCATTTAAAGTTTTGTTGCCAAGAGGCTTACTTTTTAATACTATTATTTATTTTTACAAAAATAAATCTCACAAAAAAATTCAAGTGTCATAATTTTTTTTTCTGTTTCAAAGGTAAAGAAAATTGCTAATGTTATTACCGATTTTCTTCTTCTTCCATATGAATACATATAGTTAAGTTCAAATTACGTTGACAAGGAAAATTAAAGATGCATATTATTTTTAAACTAGGTATGGAATGAAAATATCAAACCAAAAATACCAATAAGGACGAAAATATGTCTGAAATATTGTATTTTTACTTGTTTCTAGAATATAATAAAAAAATATTATTAATACTCCAGTGTAGTAAAACACTGACAATGAAGTCATTGTTCTTCCTAAATAATATATACTTTAAGAATGCCATAAATTAATAAATTACCTACGTGAAAATATGAGTGAGCAGGGTAGATTAATTACCTATCCTTTTCTATAAATCTTCGAATAGTGCTGTTACCTTAGTGTGACAAATTCTACAAATACAAACAATTTTACGCTGCAACAGTGATTATTATTATGTATGTCCATATTGTATGAATAAATACAATATTTTCATGTCTTCCATTAGAGAATTTTTACACTTTATCTTCTTGGGTTTTCCTTAAGTTTATAAATACTATAATTAAACTAATTCGTATTTTTCCCACTGGCATTCTTGACATATTTTACTTTGGTTATACATAGGTACTAATGTATGTTTCTTTGTGCCAATATACTATTATATTAATATTATTTCAATATTCTTAGTTTTCCCAATGAAATAAAATTATTTAGTTGCGGTTGGGTTGTAGCCATGTTGTAGCCATAAATTAAACAAATGGATATTACCTATTTATTGGTTAATTTGCCTGTTATTAGGTATTATAAAACATTACGTTACTTGTTCTATTTTCACAACGAATTATCGTGTAAATTAAAGTAAATAGTATTAGTAATCATAATAGGTATAATGATAAATATTCTAAAATTAATATTATTTAAAAATACCCTGGAATTTCTTGCCGGTATTTTCCCATAGGTTACGACCAGTTGAAACCGTGCACTGGCTTTTGACGTTTTATAAGTGTCCCTGTAGACTTGTGAGAAATAGAATTAAGTAATCCTTTATAGGATGTATTCATCTACATCCCCTGACATCTAGACACAAACACCTTATCCAAATAAGATCTTATTGCACAATCTAATTCCGCCAAATCCGTTACATCATCGAATCACTTGACGTACGGCGTTGCGCCACCGGTACATGGTAGACATCCCACCCATGCGCACAAAGCGTTTTGAGAACACATTTATTGTGCGCACAGCTAAAGAGTGAAATTCCCTGTTGGAGTATGTTTCCTGACAGTGACAACTTAGGGGTGTTTAATTCATGAATCCCCAAGCGACCACCGGTGGCCGCGCATCTATTGTCTTACTATTGTGTCTCTAATTGTATCTGAAGGGTTAAGTCAAGAGTGAATAGTTTACTTCTAGGCAAGTGTGCTCCATCGTCGACCACATCATCGTTTACCATCAGGTGAGATGGTGGTCAAACGCGAGCCTATCAATAATCACATAACATAGAAAGAAATATACTGAGTTTATAACACGTTGACAATATAATAATATTAATAATAATTCTTTATTATCAGGCAACTAAGGCCCATAGATAAAATACACAAATAATCTTACAAAATAATAAACTAATACATAAAAAAGATATTATACCTAATTATTATTAAAACTATAAACTATTGCACACGAAGTGACGGCGTCGTGTTCCGCTGCGAGGTCGGTATCCTTCCACGAAATCGTCGATACACGACACCCTTCTAGAACCTATCCTTCCTTCAAGAGCCTATCCAGGTAGGTAAATAAGACCAAGTAGAAATAAGCCCTAGGTAGGTAAATAAGACTCAGTCTAATTTAGTCCACGGAATAGTCGTCAGACAACTAAGTACTGAAAAGGTGTAAGCAAGAAAGCTAGACAAAAGGTGGGACGGTGCCAGAGTGCGTGAAAAGGGCAGACAATGTCATGTATCAAGTTCACGGGATTGCGGCCGCTGGTACAGTCAGGCGGATCAGAATAGTTCTGGGAAAAGAAAGAAAATGTTTAGGACCAGAGAAAAGATAAAGACAGAGGACTGTAGAATTGAAATTGGTAAACAAAACTTTGGGTTAGACAAACGAGCTCATATAAATGAAAAAAGTAATTCTCAAAGTGTTCGCTTTTTAAATAATGCATAACATATGCGTAATCAGCCCTATAATTTTCCCATTGCTGGGACTCAGGCCTACTCTCTAAGAGAGGGAATGGATTGTAATGAATGAATGTTGTGGTGTATGATGGACATCACATGCCTTCCATGTTTAGGTTTTAGGACATTCTGATTTTTCTCACGATGTTTTCCTTCGCCGTTTTGAGAGTGATGAAACAAATTACACAAAGTAATAAACCTGACTAAGTTCGACCTGAGACCTACAACTCGTAAGCCGAGGCTTATTTGCCCATATTTGATGCTGGCTGACTGGCTGGCATCCGATGAATGCGAGACGCACAAGACTGTTCGTTGTAGCGACACATGGAGGAGGCGTATGTCCAGCAGTGGACGTCTATCGCCTGATTTCTGACTGGCACAATGTCAAACGAATGCCATTATTAAGAAAATATTTCTATTGCTATCTTATTTCACATTTTTAAGGTTTAAAATGGTTCACCTATTAACATAAGTAATCTTGCACTAAAACTTTAACAATGACTTAACTTTGCTAGACCGTGTTAGTATTTCAATAAGCAGATTTATAATCTAAAAGGGTATTTAAATGCTTGGAATTTAACAATGAGATAAAGTTATTTGGAAAGTAATTTAACCAGGTATCTTATTGATTACATCTATTTTACAGACTCATATGCTACTTAAGAAATTCGTCATTTTTGTCGTTGGTAAATTGCATATGTTACTATTATAAGCAGCCAGTAACCATTTGTTTCTCAATTTTAACAAAAAAAAATTGATTACTTCATTGTCCAAAAAATACCAACTAATTATACATATTTCAGTCCCCGACTGTACTTTGAAATTGATTCCTTGCCGTATAAGATTCAGAAACGGCACAGTGTGGCAAAGGACAATGCTAGGGTAACACAATATCACAGCTCTGTGGGACAATTAGAGCGTCGCGGCTTTCTCAGACTATTTGAGAACATTTTGAGACAATGAACCTTTTGTCAACGATTTATGGACACAGTTTTAATGTGAGGTCACTTTTTTTTTAACAATAGGTCTGTTAGTTTTTTTGTTTAAAGGTAAAGTTGCTGTGGTAAAATAATTTGGCAATGGAAAAGAGACGGATTTCTTAAGAAAAAAAAAACTAGAGGTGTTAAACCATATGTTATTGAGCTACCAGATTTAATTAATTGAAAATATTAAAATAACAAAACCGTATATTTCAATAAGATTTGATCAGTAAGGTAAGGCAAGTGAGGTATCATTTTTTTGACCCTTGAGTGTGTTTCGGTGTTTCTTCTCAGGGTAGTCAGCTAGGAAACACCGGCCATGTAGTTTAAACTGATGAAACAAATGTACAAGTAAAAATGTTTTCTAATATACAAAATAAACAATCATATCGCACTTTAAAAAAAAAAAGTGGCACTATACTGAATATTACTTTCTACTTTCTAAAAAAATAGCGATAAAAACACTTACATGCATGCAAAAATTAGTTTTTTACGGTTCTCTGTGCAATTTTCTCAATTTTCGCTGAAGCTTTAAACAAAAAATATAGAAAAACTTAACCCAAATAGTTAGCTTAGTAATTAGCTATAAATTTCTATTTATTCTTTAAGTCCCTCAAGAAACTGTTCCCTTAATCAACTTCACGAAATTATAATTTCCCTTTTAAAAGTATCTTGTAGAAACAAAAACATTGACAACATTAAACTCACTCGAAAACTCAGTGAAACTAAAAATATGCGATGACGAAATTAAACCGGCCGACCGTCGAAGTCACCCCGGCGCGCATTATTTTTTCTTGCTCTAAAGTCTGCCTAGACTTGGGGGGCCTGTCTTACCCCTTTTGGGGGGTACTTCAGACCCTTATCTGTTGTAAGTTTGTACAGCGTAGTGGATCGTAGGGGACCCCCTTTGGTGATGTATCTTGAGTCTCGTGTAGCGGGGCAAGTCAAGATTTGAGTGGACGTTTTGAGAATTAATGTGGCATATAGATTTCGTAAACTTTCTGTGTTCTGAAAATAAGTCAGTTTTTCTTTAAAACTTTTTTGGAATTTAGATTTTTATCAACTTACTTGAATGTATGCCGTCCATGAAGAAAAAAAATCATTTGTTTTTTGTTTACTTACAAGTAATTTTCAAATGGTATAATTTTTCGTCACTTTTATTACATATTTCCTAAAAAAAAATTAAACGCTACGTTTTTCCTCTTTAATTTATTCTCGATAGTTAGTTCCTCTTTAATTTACTTGTTACACAAATATTATAAAGGCAAAAGTTTGTGAGTGTATGTTTATTACGCGAAATATTAAACATAATTTCCTTCAAATGTAGCAGGAACCATTCCAAAACGGAGCCCTCTCCATCATTTCCCCAAAACGTCTAGCCAAATATTTTTCGCACTTGCACCGCAACGTCCGCCTACTTATGCGTGCGTTGAGTATTTTTTTTATTTCCTTCTCCCCTTGGCTTGTCTGGTCTTCCATTACGCTGAGACTTCAAACAGCCTCCACAATACCTCTGATTAGTGCCCAGACAGCAACTTATAGTCTTTTTGGATTTTCACTTTCACTTCGAAAAAATGACCGATGATTGTCTTTGTCTATGGTGCGTAGACGAAGGAATTTTTTGCAGAGATTTATGGTGTGTTTTACTCGTTTTGTGAAGAGTTTTTGAGTGTTTCTTCAAATACATTTTTGGAAGTATAAAATGTATTTGAAGAAAAAGTATACAGCAAAAACAATAAAATAAATCTACATTAATAGATCACATTAATCAATTTTAAAAAAGCATTTCAAAGAAGTCTCGTTTGAACACATTTTCCACGCCACTACACGCATTACGCACCAAACGAGCCACAGGCAATATGCTCCGAACAAAAAACACAAAAACTCCTCCCTAACTTCACGACGAACGAAATTCACTCTTTAAAAACTATTCCAAAGCCCATCCAACTCGTAATCCCGCTCGAATCATCGATTCTCAGAAAATCTAGTCGAGTCCTATTAAAATCTCGATAGTGAAATAAAAAAATGTAGGTTCAGTACTGAACCCTGTAATACGAAGGCTTCCCGCCTTGTAGTTAAGATTGACAGACGGAAGGGTTGAGAAGGGGGTGGGGGGCGATAGGGGGTGAATTGAAAGAGAGTGGAAAAAATTATACGTGGCAACCGACGCATCTTAACTTCCGAGGCTGCCTTCCGTGGTCCGTTTGTAGCGGCCAGTACACTTGTCACTGGCACTATCTTGGTGTAGTGCTTTTGAGTGGTTTTTTTTTCTGTCGACGGGGAAAATCATCATTGACGAAACCCGCTCTTGGGTGGAGCGGGAGACAGTGTCAGAGTCTTACTGACTAAAAACCCCGCGCCGTTCCTTCTAGCCTTCATACCGGGGCTCTAGTTTCCTTTCGGATAACCCCGACCCCGGTAGGTAACCCCGACCCCGGTAGGGCTTACTTGTCACTTATAAATGTTAGTATGACTATGCGTGTTTTGTTATTCAATAAAATGTAAATGTAAATACCTACTTGGACTTGTAACCATCTGCTAAACATATATTGATTGACTTTATGCAGATTAGTTTTGTAAAGTTAAACCAGAAACATTGTATCAACAGAGTATCCAAGGAACCAACAGAGACTCCGATTACTCCGATTTCTGATTTAATTCCAGACCCCATGCGAACGCGCACCCATTGTCTTTCTATTGTATCTCTAATTATCACGATTGAAGAGTTAAACATTAAAGTATTTCTAAATCTTACTTAAGCCTGAAAACCTGCCAAAATTTAGCATTCGAGTATGATTCTAACTCGCAATACTCTAAAACTCTTACAAAACTCACAATACTCAATTGAGAAACCCGCCATCTGTCTTATTTACGTTCCTAAACCATAATTTCCAACAATAGTATTAGTGACGTGTGCAATTCTGTTCATTTTTATTTCTTAAGAGAGTGCAAGACAAACGAGCACTGGTGCCCAGTAAGTAATCAATTGTGTACAAGTACTTGAATACTTTCTGCAGACAGTTGTTCTACTCATTTAAATGGTGCATAAGATATTTTAATTTGGCATGTCATTAGAGACGACCGAGGTAAAACTTTTTTAATTATGAGGTAAGTTTACAAGCGATGACTTTTGCTGACATCATTTTTATTTAGTTGAAGAAGGTATGCATAAAATTAAAGTAAAGAAATAACAAAAAAAAAACAAACAGCTTACGTGAATTTTCCAACGATACGAGCAAGTTTGGGAAATGAAAACATAAAAAAAAACTTCTAAAATTCCCTACCAGCCTCACGCATAAGAGAGAAGTCGAACAAAAAATGACGAAAAAAGAAAAAAAAATTAATCCACCGAAAGCAAAACCTAACCTCATTGGCGACGCTATCGTAATTAAAACGAAAAAAAATAAAAGTCCATGTCAACTCCTTGCACTTTCCTAAGTATGAATTATGCCGCTCGGTGTATTCGTTAAGGGGCGGATCCATTCATTCTTTTTGTCCGCTGCCAGCAGTTAAGGAGGTCCGGAGAAAGGGTAGGCGCCCCCTCCCCCCCACCCTGAACTTGCGACTCGAGAATATTTTTTTTTCTACACTACTCGAGTCGACGTCGTTGGAAATCGACACACTTGGCGGTAGTTCGTTCCGCCTGCTACAGTGATGATAGTTCGAGTGACTTTCGGCTTTTGAGAACGCCGGGATAGTAATTTCGTTGATTATTTTTGCACAGACAAGTTGGTTTGTTGTTGGTATAAAGCTATTCTTATCTTATTCGGTTTGGCGTTGCGGATGTCATTTTGAGGTTTTTACAGTTTTAATGATATCATCGTCAAGTTTGTGAATAATACCTAATTCCGGTGATAATTTAGTGCTATCAGAACATGCAACGGAACTAGCTAATTTTAAGACATACCTACTACATTGTAATTATATGTATGAACACCATATGATTCATTTTCTGACCAATAATTTTAGTAGGTTTGCGAAAATACATTAAAGCGTTACTGTTTTAAATAAAAACTAATTTTCAATAACATTCACATCCATTAAAAAAACTCAATCATATTAAAACTTCAATAAAAAAAAACTGATTTCATCGATAAAATTAACAGCTTCAACTGTCCCCTCCCTACACGATGCAAGGAGCTTGTAAGACGGTAATGAACTAAATTCCTCCGCTCTTTGAGTCTGCCTCACGCCTCGCCTCGCCTTGCCTCATCTAGGCCTCTTGCCTTGCCTCGCCTCGTCAATTGACCTCACTTTCTTAAGATGCGCATGTTTATGAGTCTGTAAAGAGGTCATCTAGTTTACATGTGTCTGTAATTAAGGATTTGTGAGAAGAGAATCGTTAAACTGCAGTTTAGTTGGTCAAAGTTTATTTCTTTTACTTGCTTGGTTGTCGTATTCAGAGTTAAATCGTTTTTGAAAACCATATTAAGGATTGATAAGACAAAATAACATGGGTAGGGTATTACCTGACATGGTAAATTAAGGCACCAGATTCAGGCGAAAGAAACGCCCGTACCATTGCTCAAACCGCCCGGGGGACACAGTGAAGCAGCCTTCTAATGTTCCTACTGCTGAGACTCAAGCTTCCACTCTAGGATAGGGAATGGGCCGTAATCCACCACGCGGGCCCAGTGCGGGTTGGCGAATGTCACATGTCTTCGATTTTTTGGTGCTAGGACAAACCGGTTTTCTCACGAAGTTTTCCTACACCGTTTTGAGAGCAGTGGTGTTGAAATAAATTACACAAAGTAATCCGCCTGGTTTGGTTAGAACCCGCGACTTACAACTCGTAAATCAGGGTCGTTACCAGTCAGCCACCACTGCTCCCATGCATTAAGACTTCCGCAAAAATCTTCACAAAAGATTTCCTTTATTATTCCAGTCCAAAAACTTCTCAATTCACCTCTTTAATGAAGACTTCTATCACGAAGAAGTCGTTACCCAGGGCTATAAATAACCTGAAAAGCACTTGAACCTTCAGACCAGACTAAATTCGCGTGGCTCTTATCTTTCGCACTTAGTAAGTGTTGTTTTGATCACTGATAGCCACAAACTTTTGTTTTACATGCGTTTTAATGAACAAATGTAAGCAATTCCAAGTAGGACAAGTTGGGCTGTTTAGAAGTTTTGACTCTGTACTTTGAATTGCAAATCACGTTTCTAATCGTTTAATTTACGTTTTGGAGTAATCGTGTGTGTTTAGGAATTAAGAAAGTTTTGTATATAACTTATGTACTAAAATGTCAGACAGACACATTACTTTGTGTAATTTATTTCTTCACCACTGCTCTCAAAACGGTGAAGGAAAACATCGTGAGGAAACCGGCATGTCCTAGAACCAAAAAATTCAAAGATATGTGACATCCACCAACCCGCACTGGGCCCGCGTGGGGGATTACGGCCCATTCCCTCTCCTAGAGAGGAGGCCTGAGTCCCAACAGTGGGAACATTAAAAAGGCTGAGGATGAAACAATTCTTACTTAAACTTAACCAAACAAAACGTATTCCAAGACAACGATCTCCCGTCTTGATCTGTAAGTTAGCTTATTACAACTTGTCTCGGGGCAAGTTCAACCGTTTAACTGCGCTAAGTTACAGGTAAGTTCGAGTTAAGATAAGCCCCTATTGCGGCTTGTTGTGGTAGGCCATGGATTTGTAATGTCACGACAAAACTTGGGTAAGTTATCCATTAAGTTTTGAATCTAAAGGTAGCCATAACCGCTAGGGCTGGCCCTTTTATTCTTTCATGACACTCCTCACACAATTCAGCAGTACCTTTGTGCTCTTCTATCTATCTTTATTTAGCATAGTCGCTTATAATGTGCCCACTGTTGGGTCTCAGGCAATTTCTCTAGGAGAGGGAATGGGCCGTAATCCACCACGCGGGCCCAGTTGGTGAATGTCACATGTCTTCGAATTTTTGGTTCTAGGACATGCCGGTTTCCTCACGATGTTTTCCTATCTATATTTGTTCATGTCATTCTTAAGTTTTTGTGAATAAATAAATAAGTCCATCCAACTATTCTTTGGCCTCCCTCACCCTCTTTATCCTACATGTACACTCAAAACTCCAATTGCTCTAAAACAACAAGATGCATTTCCTAATGCATCCGCATGAACAAAGTCATCTACTCCGAAGTGTCCATTAGATGAGCTCTGTCCGTATAATCTTGCGGCTTAACCACTCATTAAGGATATATCCTTTTTACTAATTAATACGCGCGCTCAATTCACGCGAGTTAGTTTTGCGGATGCGTGTACAGATATAGACTACGGGACGGTCTTGTTTTAGACACAGAGTAACAATAGTGTTATTGTATGTGTTGGTGTACTGTGATGCCTGCTGGAAGAGATAACTAAAGGAACTCAGATGGGTTTTAGTCAACAAAAGTCTGCCATCACATATAGCGGAAGGATTTACTTAAGTTAAAGAAATAATTGCAAGGGCAAAAGTGGCTGTAGTGGTCATGAAAAACAGTAAACATTATCGAGTTTTTCTGATAAAACATGACACATTTTACCAATCATTACATTGAACTTTCGAAAAGCATCCCAATATATTTCTCGTTTTTTTAAACAAAAAAGGCACTCCTTTATTTACACACAACTTTCGACAACACAATGTAACCAGATCAACTCACGCCAATTACATCACTGTCTCAACTACTCTGTGGCATGCAAATTACAAACAACACGACATGCGTACGAGCACAGTCAATTAACACGCAGTATTTAAACAGGAAGCTTGCGAGGATGTGACGATATAGATTTAACCTCTGCCACATCCTATATCGTCTTGGTTTTGACGCAACGCCATCATTTGGGACAAGGATTAATTGTTGACTCACTGAGATGATTGTGCTGTGGCGCCGGCATTTCTTAAGAGCCCGTTGTAGCCACTGAGAATTTTGTATGAACTCCGCCCAGATCTATGTCTACTTCGCGGCCCCGGAACAGTGGTTTTATTTTAACAAAAAAAAACATATATTTAAGATATTCGTTTTTTTAAGGTCCTTTTAAAATCCAAGCTTTATTATTTTATGTAACTTTCAAATATTTCGAAATAACGTAATCTCGTAGACATACACGTTTGAAATCTAAGAAACTGACCCTCAGTTTTGCGTTTTTTTTTATCGAGCCAACTAATTTATATCATGTTTAATTTTTACCCGGCGGTGGGTCATATAGGTTCATCATCATCATCATTTCAGCCGATACACGTCCACTGTTGGACATAGGCCTCCCCAAAGCTTCGCCACAACGAACGTTCCTGTGCGTCTCGCATCCATCGGATCTGGTTATATAGTTAATATTAATAAAATATTTTTTCATGGTGTTTTCGTTTTTTTTTTACATTTGTGGATTTCCAGAGGTTTAAAAAAGTTCAAAATGAGTAGAACCTCGCCTTAAACAGGATTGCGTGACCCCATTTGATAAGGTCGGTATGGTGAATAGAAACCGTCTGGTGGTCGGTCTGTTTGTCTGTCTGTTTTGGCAGACGGCTTTGGACTTTGTACTAATCCGTTAAACAACAAGATAATCATTTTTAATACTTACTATGTTGTGATGACTAAGTGAATTGTGCTGCGCTGGATGTGGATGATACATCTTTCAGTCATCCTCCAAATATCGTATTAGTCATGTAAGTAATAAACAGACACACCACTTTTCTCACACATGAACCGAAAAAGGTTTGAGATTAAAATAAGCCCTGTTTTTGAGGTTTTTTTTTGTTTTTTTTTTTCTGTCGACGGGGAAAATCATCATTGATGAAACCCGCTCTTGGGTGGAGCGGGAGACAGTGTCAGAGTCTTACTGACTAAAAACCCCACGCCGTTCCTTCTAGCCTTCATACCGGGGCTCTAGTTTCCTTTCGGATAACCCCGACCCCGGTAGGCTTCGACCCAGATGGGAGAAATTATCTTATACATCATCCAGCTCTGACTGAGAGAGAGAAATGGTCAGACTTTTACTGACTAAATACCACCCGTGTTCTTTCAGTTACTCTTTACGTTTTATGGCTGCGGTAAAGTTTTCTTTCAGTTATAGAGTTGTGGTAATTGGACCCAGACATTCACAGACAGATCATAGGTTCAAACACAGCCAGGCGCATTACTTTGTGTAATTTATTTCGTTACCACTGATCTCAAAACGACGAAGAAAATCATCGGGAGGAAACTACAATAATCTAGAACAAAATAATATCCAAGCCCAAACAACCCCGCGTGGAGGTCGCGGGTTTTTTTTATATTTATGTAACACATAGTACGTAGTTCCTTTAACTCCAGAAACCAATAGTGGCATTCGAATAATGATATCATATGGCATATACATTATTTTGTGTGTATGTTTTATCAAAAATCGTATTTTTTTTGTTTAAGTTCTTATAGTCCATCCGAAGGTTGTCTGGAAGATATCGCTGTCAGCGATAAGACCGCAATTGTACCCATAGATTTTATAATTCTGTGAAATTATTACATACTATTTTGGTGTTAAGTTTATTCTTTTTTATTATTGATATAAACTAGTGCTTGACTGCGATCCCACCTGATGGTAAGCAGTGATACAATCGACGGTGAGGCACACTAGTTTATTCAGAGCCTATTCACTCTAGCCTTGAAGACACCCAAATTAGAATTGGATCGGAAGACCGATCTATTCTATTCCATTTTGTACCTGCATTCTTCTTCTTAGCGTATCGATGGCAAAACCAGTCAAATTCCTAGCCCAGCCTACAAAATTGAGACAAGTAAAATGATTTGATTTGTTTTTACGTACATTCATTCATTCATTCAGAAACACATTCATTGTGCGTGCAGCTAAGGAGTGGAATTCCTTGCCGGAGTCTGTGTTTCCTGATAGCTACAACCCGGGAATCTTTAAGTCGAGAGTGAATAGGTTTCTTCTAGGTAAGCGCGTTCCATCGTCGACCGCATAGTCGCTTGCCATCAGGTGAGATGGCGGTCAAGCGCACACCTATCAACAATAAAAAAAGCTATGTATACATTACGCACAAAACTTTAATAACCGATTGCAATGGCCTCAAACCGCCCATGTTACAGTAATAGGTTGGTAGACGTCCTAATTATTCGTACGTGTGCACCGTCCGCTTCCGTCGCTCAAATAGAATAGGTGTCGCCACACATGTTTTACAAGATGTGTCCAATTCAGCCACATTACGTCTAATTGTCCTAATTTAAACGTTTACATCAATTAGTTTCTTTTGTATTGCGGTTTTTTTTCGTCGGTTCGTCAGCTAAAATGAGCGATGGTGATGAAGGTCATGTTTTTATTAATAGATCTTTGAGTTTGAATAAATATCGCTGTTTTATTTTCTATGAAAGGACACGTGAACGATATTATTCTTCAGGGTTTTCAGTAGTTTTTTTTTTAAAGTGGGAAATCATCTTCTCAGGCTCTAGGGTGGACTTCTTTTCTCAGAGAAGAAAATTCCCAGAAGAAACCTCCCACTTCATTCTAGAGCCTGCTCTAGAATGAAGTGGGAGGGCTTGCCAGAAACTTGTTTATTTCATTCTAATAATAATAAGAACCATTTTATTTTCAGGCATCGGAGCCCCTTAGAAAAATTACATAAAATAATCTTAAATGATAATAAACTAATGCATATTACAAAAAAAAACTCAATCAACTATAAATATACCATCACGTAATGTAAAAATCCATCGTGTTGCGTTGCGTGGTTTCACGTAACCGTCCTCGGACACATCGATTAACGACACCTTTCGGCCTGAAGTCCTCTTTCAAGAAGGTCTGTAGCAGGCGTCCAAGACCACGAGTGTCCTTTTCAGAAAATGTCCGTGCCACGTGTAGTTCCATTTAAAGCCGGAGATATTTGATGGTATCTCTCTCAAAAAAAGGGTTTTCTGTAGCTGAGAAAACTTTTCTATATTCTTACTTTAAGTTGCTAGCAATGTTGACTGTGCAAACCGGTGAAAACCCTCTTTCAATACATGCAAGAATAGTGTTGAAATGACCGTTCATTTCAACACTAGTGGTATATATTTAAAGAGAACGAATGAGTGAATTGGCGAGTGATCTAGTTTTATAATAGATAGGTAGGTTTGTGGAGGTCAGATGGCTATAGTAATATGTAAATACATATGTACAATAAAACGCATTGTTAGTTATGTAGTAAGTAAAGTAAACTAAAGACCAGCGAAAAAGCGTAGCATAATCTTTAATCATTCTTATAATGATCCTTAAGCTGGAACTCAACTCCTCCTCTCTAGGAGAGGGAATGTTAATCTACTAATTCCAATGAGGATTGATGGAAGTAACATGTCTCAGAATTTTGTTGTTCTAGGACATGGAACAATGGTTTCCTCGCGATGTCTTACTTTGCCGTTTTAAGAGTAGTGGTGATGAAATAAATTTTACAAAGTAATGCGCCTAACTAGGTTTGAACCTGCAACCTACAAATAGTAGGTCGGGGTGATTACCACTGGGTCACCACTGCTCATTCGAAGACCCCTTTGAAAAGTGTGAAGAGAGGAACTGTAGCACTGAACCATCTGAGTTTAAAGATATTCACTCTTGACTTAAAGACCCCTAAAACGGGTTTGTACGTATGGGTGACATGTCCGCTATGTACTCTTCTATACGTGTGTTTGTCACCGAACTCTTCCTAAATGGCTTGACCGATTTGGAAGTAATAAATAATACTTCAGTCTAAAATTCCTAGCTACTTTGCCGCATTTTTTTTTTTGATGATAATGTTAATTCATCAAATAACTTCTCCTAGTCTAAGTGGAGCGAGAAAGTATCAGACTTTTACTGACTTAAAACCCTCCTGTATTCCTTCAGTTGTTTTTTTTTGTGTTCCTGGGATAAAATAACTCTTTCAAATAAACCCTGCAACTTAACTGAAGTCTTACACCAAACCTAAGAGCTTTTAGAAAATCCTCAAATAATTCCCGTATGAAACAGCCAGGGGCAGTCGCGCACAGCGGTTATTACACATATTACACTTACCAACAATCGCCATTAATGCTGGAAACTTGTCCCGGTACTGTTGCATACACAAGCGACTTGCCGGGTTATTCGTAACCCAAGTGTAAGTTAGTTATACGGACTTGCAGAACGACTGACAAGTTGGAATGAAGTGAACTTAGTTGTGAGTTGTGAGGCTGTCTTTGTTGAACTGATAATGAAGTGGAGATGGTAGATGCTATGTCCAACATGAAACTGAATAGTTTGAAAGAGTTAATACTGCTCTGGAACACCAAAGGTAAAAGGAACATGAGTGAGTTTTAATCTGTAAAAGCCTGACTATTCGCTCCATCCAAAACAAGAGAAGAAGAAAAAATAGATACTATATTCAGTGTTAGGGTTGGTAAAAATACAAAAAGACGATAAATGGACTGTGTGTATAAGAATAGAAAAGTATGAAGTTGTGTTGATGTCGTGACCAAATCTCAAAAATAGATCACTTCATGATATGGCGAAGCAAAACTGGCCAGATCGTTTTAAACGTAAGTTTGACGATACTTCAATCCTCGTTTGGCCTGTTTTCTTTAGACATTTTAGTATCAGGGAAATCCTACATACTACCTAATCCTACGGCTAAGCTAGGATTGACATATCATCAAATGTTTGCGTTTAAACAATCTGGCCAGTTATAGTTGGCCATATCATGAAGTGATCAATTCTAAGAACTTTAACATATATTTAACACTATAAATTAGATAAAATTTGGTTAGAATGATATAAATGAGATACAGATCACATTGATAACATAATAACTCAATCCCAAAAAGAGTCTTTTTTAAGTAGATACTTGTAATATAATTATGGCCCAAAACAACGTTTGCCAAACTAAACCCCCGTATGTCAGTCAGATATCTCTGTTCAGAATGCCCCAGTATACTTTGGAAGGTAGCCAGAAGTCTTTTTGGCCTCAAGATGTCGTTAGAACCAACTTTGGTAATGCCGCAAGAGAATGTGTGCTCAGTGAGCCGTAGCGCTATCAACTGCAGTGTACACCCGCCTTTATTTCTAGATATAATGCACTTGAGTCCCGGACTTTAGTCCTGAAGTTTTTGCATTTGCATATTATTGGGGAATTAGGACATACTTTGCTTTGGAGGAATTAGACGAGGGAAACTTATATGATTTTGTTGTTTTGTCAATTATACGGAGCTAGACTGTGGGTCCAGTTGACCTATTCAAAATGAGACGGGTCGAGTAATCCCGTGGGACCATTTCGAGTGGGACCAGTTGACCACAGACTTTTGAGCAATAGTTCTTAAAATAATACTATCTCATGCCATCGGCTTCGCTCACGTCATCAAAGAAGAAAACTATCCCAAGGTAATATGATACCGAGATAAAAACCCTATGTGCTATTTCCTGGACATGGTCTGCCTTTGTGCCAAATTTTATCCAAACCCGTTAAGCCGTTTGAGCATCAAGAAGTTACAAACATACACACTGTTTAACATTAGTGTAATAAAATTTATCAAACTTAAATTACCTTACATCACAGGTAAATAATTAAGTATAGGTAAAAAATAATTTAAAACATTCCGATAGATATAGTTACAAAACAGCAATTTATTTGTAACATGTCCCAGTCAATATTTGTAAAAAGTTTAATTCACAAAGTGCTTCTACACCGAATTTAATCCTACGGCACTATTGGTTGTTGAAAATATAACAATTGCCAATCCCATTTCTTTTTTTAGGTAGGAAAATCCATTCAATGACATCCACCGCTCTTGAGCGGAGCGGGAGATAATGTCAGACTTTTACAGACTAAAGCCCTACTCCTGTTCCTTTTTGGAGGTAGGCGGAACAGAGAGTAAAGTCCCGCAAACATCCTTTGAAAAGGGAGGATCCTCAGTCCAGACAGGTGTTATAGTCTGGTGGGCGACTGCCCAATAGTTGATGTCGGGCTGTCGTATATATTCAAATCGCGCGGAGAACTTTGATTGCTCGATGCAGGATTTCGTATTTTCTTCGTAGTTCTTATGTGGCGCCATAGATGTCGCTACACCTTCTTTGCCATTGATCCAGGGCCCCGGGGATCTCTTTCGCATCACCCAAGGCCCCAGTAGTCTTCGACCCTGCTGGGCCCCTACGTTTACTGACAACTCCTTAAGCGCGCGTGGAACTCTACGCGCCCGCGCCGTCAGCGACTTGCGCTCGGTCCGGATGGTTACCGTGCAGTTGGACGGTGAGCTACCCATTGCTCGCCTCGGCCGAAATGATCATGATGAACAAATAGACAGAGATACTTTCACATTTATAATATTACTAATATAATATGGTCAAGCTTTGCCAAAACTGAAATAATATGCATAGCCTTCATGTGACTTCAGGAGGTATTTTTAATACTGTGTGGGCTCATATACCGGACGATGATTAATCTCAATACGATTACAGATGTAAGTGGTATTATTAAATTAATTTAATGGCCGAATAAGCCATTGGCAAATCCCTGATAAAACCCACTTACGGACCATTTCAAATGTGGCTTAAAATGACTCAATTTTGTTTTTTTTTTATAAAGAGAAACTATTTTTTTACGCATCATTTGGACTGGTTTGGTAAACCAAGACTTTAACTCACTGTGCTTACGGTTTGTGAGTAAGAAATTATAGTATGTCCTCGGCATTATTTCATTTGCTAAATCAAATATTTTTTAGTTATAGGTATATAAATAAGTATGAAAAAGAAAATGTCTTCATCGATAACGAAGTTATAAAGCTTCAAAGCTGTTACTAAGAACAAGAAGTCCGACGTGGATTTTGACGTCAAAGTTCATCACGCCCGTACGATCACCATAGAAAACGGCTCTTTGACGAGAGAGACAGATATAATATATTAGGTTTAAAAAAAAAATCTACAAATTTTTATATTGTTTTTACTGTTTTTTTTTTTGTGTGTGTTTATTAAACTAGTTAGATAACAATTATTTTTACAAGCATATTCCTATTATGATCACAACCGACTCGACGGCGACTTAGCTATCAAGGTAACAAAACCAATATTTTCTTCCTCCAAGTAAACCCAGGGTTTTTACCGACTATTGTTATATAGCCTTCAGTTTCCTTAAAACAACTGTTTTGAGCACTAACGATTTATCCATAAATGATACAACTAATTGTATCATTTATGAACTCGGCACGGTTTTTTGACATATTTACACGTGATGTCAGAAAAAAATAATGTACTTGTGACAATAAACCTTTTTTGCTGTCAACGATTTGTTCCAGACGTGCCTTATTTTAAAATGTGACACAAATGAAAGGAACCATCTAACTTTATTTACATACGAATGCTTATATACGAATATTTGAGTCACTTTCTTTTATGTTGCGATGCATATTGACCATTTTTTTTTCAATGCCCTAAACTAGTACTTGACTATGATCCCAACAGAGTAAGCAGTGATGCAATGGTGAAGAGCACTAAGCCAGTTTATAAGCATATTCACTCTAGCCTTGAAGACGCCAAAATTATAATCGGGCGGGAAAACTGCAGCAGGAAAATTGTTTCACTGCTAATAAAGGTATTAACCACTCGCGCTTGGGAGGGGGGGTATACGTAAAATCACAAAAAAAACAAACAAAAAAGACATAGAAACTAAAATTTTCGCCCAAATAAATCGTACTTAAACGTGTGTACAAAACGACAAATAAGCGTTTTTCAAGGTCATTCAAGTTGTACAACTTATATAGTCGGCGCTCGAGGGGTGTAATAGTATAATTCTTATAAATCCGGGTATTTATATAAAAAAGGGCAGACAGTACAATTACATTACATGCAGTTCATCAAACGTTGAAAACTTAAATTCAATAATATTCGAAAGTATCTCAACAAACTACTTTTTCTAACCCAAGCAACGAATCAAATAATTTGAAATACGTACTTGAGAGCAATTGGACTATTAGAGTTGGGGTTCCGCGAACAAGGAACGGAACCTCCGTTCAATTGCGAGCTAACGAGGAAACAATCTTGCACGCGCTCCGCTTGTGACGGAACTCCAGTCAATCTCAGCTGCGCGTGAGTGATGCACAACGGATGAACAGATAGGGCTATGACTGTATAGAAAAAAAGGTTTATTTACTAAAGAAAGATGACGCAAAAAAAAATAGTTTTTAAAAAAGTATGTAAAATAACCTCCTTCTTTTTAAAGTCGGTTAATTACAGAATAAGATACAGAATAATAAAAAAAAATCAAATAAAGACAGACATTTGGATTTTATTGGCAAAAAAGGTAAAACACTTTTCTTTTAAGTACAATTTCATGAAGTGGTCAGCCATTTCACAGAATTCTTGACCACTTCATGAAATTGTCGTTCCAAACTTAACCTAATCTCGACTATATCATGAAATGGTCAATTCTACGATATGGCTACAGCAAATGCATTACGTTGGTACCAGCCCTATGGGAGGAAGAGACAATTCGCTGTGGAAGTAGGATCCTAAGTACAAGTGGTTATATAAGGTAATGGGTTGTGTTGTGACGGGCCGTCCGCGAGGCTAGGATGTCTCTATTAGAGTAATTGATAGAGCAGCCACTGTGTATACTCTGTGTCATAATATTTGTTGGAGCGTGTTTTGTATGGGATTGGCTGGTTAGATTTTGTGAGTGGATGTTTCTTTTGGTAAATTGTTAGAGATATCAGTGAGTTTTTGAGTCTGCTGTTTGGCAGCCACTTAACACTCGATTTTGCGAAAACTAATGTGGCGTTTGGTTAAATACTCTCTTATAGCGTAAAGTTATTATTAACATGAGGAGACTTGTCCAGTACATACAATCAATATCAGCAAATGACCACAAAACATTTATAGGCGTATAAATGTATTGACTCTCCAAAACCACTAAAAAAACCTATCTTATAGACTCTTCTTTAGGATAGGGTTTTTCACATTTATTCTGCATACAGCTAAGAAGTAGAATTTCCTGCCAGAGTCTGTATTCCCTGATAGTGGTAGCTATCAGGGAATAGAGATTAGAGGTCAAGTCAAGAGTAAATAGATTACTTTTAAGCAAACCAGCTCTGTCTTCGACCACCATCAAGAGAGATAGTGGTCAAACGCGAGCCTATTAACAAAAAAAAGAATGGTTATGTTCGCCATTGTCGCTTTTAAACATCGGTCAAATAACAGTCACTCATCGCCACATACCTCACGCTGTGTGACTGACATTTGACCACTAAATACCTTTAAAAAAAAATGTTTGGTTTTACCAAACACTCTCTATACCCAAGGGAAGATTTATCACCCATAAATCATCAGAAAATCTCTGTTTACCCAAGATATTTAAACTCCTAAACAAACTACTGTATCGCCATCCCAATATAAACATGTTTATTGTTTAATCCTTATTACGCCCCAAGAGACCGTAATAAAAACAACTCGAAAATAAATTAACTAACACTTTATCTGCAGGAAACTTAACAAAAAAACAGTACAAGGAACATAAAATACACCATCGTATGCCCCTCAATGTCAGTATAAAAACTTAAGTACGGATGTGTGGAATAATGGTGCCAGCGATAATATCCAATGTTTTCCTTCATAACATAATAACTGGTGTTTCTGCTTGATAAGAAACCACCAGATGTGGTACTCAGTTGCTGTCCAGTGTCGGGCACGTGAGTAGTTAAGGCATGGGCGACGGGCGAGTGGGCGACACCGCGGTTTTGACAACCGTAGAAAAAAATTTGCTCTGATTTTACTTAGATAATTTTTCGGTGGGTCATCATCATATTAATCACTGCCGCTCTGGGTGAAACGAAAGAGAGTGTCATATTTTTTCTAACTAAAACCCAGGAACACTGTTCCGGAGTCGCAATAACTCTTTTGAACAAATCCGCAGCTCTAGCAATTTGTCTTGCATCCGGTTATATTATAGTCTTATATCTCGGCGGATAACAGATATAAGTCAGTCCTATTCTTCATCATACTGATATCCACTTTGTTTATAGCATTCACCATACAAAATCCTTGTATCACTCAAGATACATAGTTGTCTTACACATGTATCACAAAAGATACGTACATAAATAAATTGTCAATTTTATTAGGTAATAAAACCTACCGCAATTACTTCAAAAACTTAACTCTTTAAGAGCACCACTCCGATTGGAAGTGAAGTGGGAAGATTATTTAAAGAATAATCTTGTCTTCTTAAAAATCCGTCTCAGCTCATAAATTAGACAGTATATTATTAAATTGTAACCAGATATGTTTTATCATTTTTCTGTGCAGGACAGACGGACAAAACGATAAGAAGTGTGAGTGAGGCATAGCATGTCGTGTTTCGCAATCTATTAATGTAACTGGCCACATTGGGCAGGCGTAACCCATATTTTCATGTGTTTCAAATTACAAGAGTTCGAAATACAAATGATAAAGCTGTATTTAAAAAAAGAACATGTATTGATTGATTTATCGATTTATAGATAAACTGGTGATTCTATTTTTTTTTCTTTTGCGTATTACATTTATAAAAGTATTGATTTGAAGAGTAGATTTTAATGAATTGCTTCGAGTGAGATATTTATACTCGTTGTTTTAGACTTAGATTATTCCATTTTATGTTTATAATTGGCCTAAGAAGTTATTAATGCGTTTTCTCTCCTTGCAGGCCTAGCCAAGTTACAATCGTTTCGTTTCGAATCTATTTCTACACTCAGTAACGTCTCCGATTCCTTTGTTCTGACCACGTGACGTAACGTTGAGGTGAAGTCATTTGAAGTATTCTACTAGCGTTAACGATTGTAGATTATCAACTTGGCTAAGCCCTCAAAGAGCTTACCTTCTAATAATAGAGCGTAATGCTCTTGGAACGCAAAGGGCAACTGAAGGACACAGGTAGGTTTAAGTAAGTAAGAGTCTGACAAACTCTCCCACTCTACCTTAGAGCGGGAGAGGATATTTGATGATTTCTCACCTCAAATAAAAGGAGTTATCTAGTTAAGGAGCAGTGGTGGCCGAGTGATAACAGCCCCGACTTACGAGTTGTAGGTTCGAACCCAGCCAGGCGCATTACTTTGTGTAATTTATTTCATCACTACTGCTCTAAAAACGGTGAAGGAAAACATCGTGCGGAAACCGGCATGTCCTAGAACCAATAATACAAAGACATGTGACATCCACCAACCCGCACAGGGCCCGCGTGGTGGATTACGGTCCATCTCCTCTCCTAGAGAGGAGACCTGCATCCCAGCGGTGGGAACATTATAAGGCCGACTTATTTATAACTTGAAAATTGGTACAAAATGCAGTTTTCCGTTTTCCCAACTTACAAATATGACTAGGTACTCAATTGTAGCGTTTTAAAATTAATTCATTTGAGGAAAAAGGTGCTATCCAATTGTATTCTTTTACATCAGTCGATTTAATATATATTAGGATCGCCGTAATCAAACGCGGAAGGAAAATATATCGATACCTAGCTTAAGTCACTCTGCTTATTAATTGGCCTTTCTATCACCTTTTTTTTATGACAACCCCCGCTCTTGGGTGGAGCGGGAGATAGTGTCAAATTCTTACTGACTAAAAACCCCACCCCGTTGCTTCTAGCCTTCATACCGGGATTCTTTTTCGGTGGGCTCGGTCCGGACAGTTACCGGACGTTCGGACAGCGAGCTACCCATGGCTCGCCGTCTGCGAGCCCGCGTCTGCAGTGGCCGGTAATTGGGATCGAAATTCCGGCGGCGGCGGCGAGAGCGCCGTTGCCTGATGCGGTCGGCCTCCTCCTTTGCTAACATTACTGCTTCGCAAAAGGAGGCCGCCTGGGCCTTTCTATCACCTCAGTTTCACGTAGTAACAGTTTTTATAATAAAGAGGTAAAGTTTGTTTTTTTGTTTGTATGAGGTAATCTCTGGAAGTACTGGTCCGATTGCTAAAGTTTTTTCACCAATAGGAAGCTGTTTTATTCTTGCGTGACATAGGTTATATTTTATATTCGCGGGCGAAGCTACGGGCAAAAGCAAGTTTGCTATACAACTTGTAACATTAAATGCGCAAAACCTCAGACACCCCAAATGATTTTTAATTCAATTGACCTAAATATGTGTGAAAAAAAATCATTATAAAACAAAATTAAAGGTTTTATGAGCAGATTTAGTTTGTTTAAAATTCATAATTATCTGCATTGAAATAAGACCTTTCATTATCCCGTGTATGAGAAAATTTGATTGGAATACAACTATTTGTGTTTGTTTACCTATAACAGCGGGTTTGCGCACGTGATGGCTCGACCTATTCGTAAATAAACAGGTCGAAATTTTTAATGAAGATGTTTTTTGAAAAATGTAACCTATATTAAAAAAGTGGTTTAATTGATTCTGCTCGTTATTCTGAACAAACTAATTTCAGGTTTTGCGCATTTAACGTTACACCTTGTATATCTTATTGCTCGTGACTGTACAATGTCATGACAATCGAAGATATACCAGGCAGTAAACCATGTTCTGCAGTACAAATAAGTAATTAAAGCATATTTTCATACACATCGAAGTAGCGTGGCTCTCTCGCATGACCCGCCGCTCGTGTCCGATATTAGCCATATGTCACAGGCGATACCGCCGTAGATAATGACGACTAATAAGTGCCTGTCTTCCAACACACCATGCTAGGGTGGGGAAATGTCGATAGCGATAATCTGGGTCGAGGTTTGCGAAATGGGAGTTTGATAAGTTGATTTTTGGCGTTTTATTGTTATGCTAACGGTCCCCACAGGCTGTGTCCATAGCTAGCTATTTATCAGAAAAAAAAAAAAAAACAATTATAACGCCACCTCCAACGGTTCGGTTGTAGTTTTTGACGAAAACCCAGTTTTTCAACAAAGACGTTGTCTTTCTGGACTGCTCTTAAGAACATATCTAGTGCTACAACTAAGAAGTGCAAAAAGGAACAGTCATAAAATCTGGAAATAGCGATGTGCTACGAGTACATGGTGGACATTCCACTTATACGTACAAAATGTTTTGGTAACACATTCATTGTATGTGTTCGTACTGCTAAGGATGAAATTCTTTGCCGGAATCTGTGTTACTTGATAGCTACAACTTAGGGGCCTGTAAGTTTAGAAGGAAATAGGTTACTTCTACTGATTTGGTCGATGATGGAGCACGTTTGCCTGAAGTTCTAGTCAAACGTGCTCCATTATCGACCAAATTATCGCTTACCACTAGGTGAGATAGTGCTCAAACGCTAGCCTACATATAAAAGGTGTGTTTGACATCGGCGTACAAACGAATACCAGGGATCCAGTACAATATGATTTTGAACCGTGGTGGAATTTTTCGACGGTTTTTTTTTATTATTATTTTTATACCAGAGAACACTAAGAGCGGATTTTCCAAAATAAACCCTCTAAAAGTATGAAATGGGGGTTCCAAAGTATGTATAAACTTACTTTCACCCGAGCGAAGCCGCTGGTAGAAGCTAGTCATTAAAAATAAAAAAATCTCAACATCATCTATATGCATAATTCTATCGATATATCCAAACAACCTACCCTTACCCGACGACCTTACTTATCGATAGCCACCACCTCGCCGCCCGACCGCCCTCGGCGCGATCTTATCGCTCGGTTTTTATTCTCGTGATAGCCAACGATAAGCTGGAATGTCCTTTTTCATAGAAGCATAGTAATGGGCTAGGAGGCACGCCATCCATGCTTATAACTTATGCATACTGATTGCTCTACTTCCACCCTTTACTGGACACGTTTTATCGTAGGTATTTTTTTGTCTTCCAATGTCGATATCTATCTTCACATCTCTAAATTGATTCGAATTTGTTCTAGAATTTTTTCGTTGCTCGATGCGATGGTAAAAGCAATTTTTAAATTTAATTTCTAGGATAGTATTCGATAGTATTTTAGTTTTAAGAAGGAAATCGACTAACTATGACGTAAGTAGGAATCATAAGGACAGAGAAATAAAATTCATTAATCTAAGAACTTCTATGACGAAAGGAAAAATACTTATTAATTTTATTTAAAACCAAGCATCATTTTCCTGCACTGCTGAATTGTTAGAAAGATTTACTGTGGCATTGTAATGTAAAATATTAAAAAAAGTTAGTATAATGACTAACAGTCTTCACGATCCACACAGAACGGGAGAAATCATTTGAAGATTTCTAAATCAAAAAACAAATGCATAATTTTCTTGCCAAGTAAAAAAAAAATGGTGGCAACTACAGGAAAAGTTGCCACAGGAAAAATTATAAGTTCGGATATCTTCAACACGTCAATAAAACAAAAAATGGCGTCCCAATTTTCGTTATCAGCCCATGAAATAAACAGATCACGTAGCTAAACAGACTGCCGGACATTATATATGTAATTATTAGTAAATACATATACAAATCACTGGAATCACGCGACACGACGACCTATTTCATATGCCGTGCATGTCTTGTCATTCGCAGCCTTCAAAACGTTTGCTACACCATAATGTAATTTTAAAATGTCGCCATAAGCTATTATGATCGAAAAGATAGAGGCACTTTTATTTTAATATTTTAAATCATCTAATGACTTCTCCTGCTGTGGGTAGAGCCGTTTTCCGTTTTACGTCCGTTGCGTCACAAGCACAGGTTCTGTTGAAAACCAGCGTCAGGCGCTAGTTGTATGGCATTCTTGCTGAACTGGACTCATTTTGGTGCAGTGAGGCACACTACGATATTTTTGTTTTGCTTTAATTTTTTATTCATGTTATCTAATTATGGTTTGTACCTTGTGCTGTACCATTTTTTTTTTTCTTTCTTTCTTAGAGCGAGAGGGAGTATCAGACTTTTACTGACTAATACCACACTACATAGGTGTCTTTTTTTTACGGTGGGCAAAAATCATCTTACGACAACCCCCGCTCTTGGGTGGAGCGGAAGATAGTGTCAGACTCTTACTGACTAAAAACGCACCCCGTTCCTTCTAGCCTCTTCATACCGGGGCTCGAGTTTCCTTTCGGATAACCCTGGCCCCAGTAGGCTTCCCAGCTGTGCCTCTCTTGCTGCTAACAACTCCATGTGGCGCGCGGGAACAGTGCGCGCCGTCGAAGTCTTGGACTCGGTCCATTACCGGACGATCGGACAGCGAGCTACCCATGGCTTGCCGTCCGCGAGCCCGCGTCTACGGTGGCCGGAAATCGGGATCGGGAGTCTTCAGTTGCTCTCTGCATTCCAGGACCTCAGGTTTCCCTTTCAGAAGTCAACCCATGGCCCCAGTAGGCTTCGGCCCTGCTGGCTCCTATGGTTTTGCTTTTGCTGATATCTCATCTCTTTAAGGCGCGCGTCGTCGACAACGCGCGCTTGGTTATCAGACGGCTGGACGGTGAGCTACTTATTGCTTGTCGTCCACGCCTACGGTGACTGGAAAGATATTTTTTTTATTTTTAAAATAATCTGTAATGCCAAGTTTGTCCTGTACCTAGTACATAACATTCGTGTCACAGTTATATCGAGTGAATTATACCAACCTACACTTATTTTTTCCATAAGTTATTATTAGGTTTAATGAAATCATTCTAGAAATTACTGGTGGCTTGTAACTATTTATGTAGTAACTCGATATAAAAATGTAATTTACCTGTTTATATATAAAACGATGAAGATGAAACAATGAAAAAAATATTAACGCCTATCTTGTAAACTACAGAAAAATTTAAAAGTGTTAACGTCCGAACGTCCGATAATTGGTGGCCGATTTTTGTAGGAGAAAAATAGAACACGCTGGTAGCAATAGTGCAACGCACACGTCCTACAAAAAGTCGGTCAGAAATACAGAACAATGTCACAAATATACAAAATGGGCCCGATTATCTGTTCTACAAAAAGTCTGACGTGCACGAGCAGCGTAAAGGTTTTAGTTAGTAACAGTCTGACTCGCTCTCTTGCTCCACCCTAATGCGGGAGGGGGATTTAAAGAAAAAAATCACTTAAAAAAATCACTCAGTAGTCATGAAAAAAACTAACAGACCAATATCATACTAATATTAGAAAGACAAGGCGTGTGTTTCCTAATAGCCACAACCAAGAGGTCTTTAAGTCAAGAGTGAATAGGTTACTTCTGGGCAAGCGTGCTCCATCGTCGACCACATCATTGTAGGTTACTGTCTTCTAGGCAAGCGTGCTTCATCATCTCCGCGTCATCATCGCTTACCAACAGGTATTTTTTTTTGGTCCTGCTTAAGCTGCTGTATTGTATTTATCCTGATTGACAGAGCCTATATCTTATGTACGCGGGTGAAGCTGCGGGCAAAAGCTAGTCAAGCATAATGATACCGCGCACAGAAATATCAAAACCACTCCGCAAAAAAAAATATCTTAAATATTTAAGAATCGAATCGGGAATCCGATGGATGCGTGACGCAAATGACCGGTCGTTGTGGTGACGCTTGGGGGAGGCCTATGTCCAGCAGTGGACGTTTTTCGGCTGATATGATGATGATAATGAAATATTTTTCAAGAAGAGGTTTCATCTTACAATACCGAATATAAAACAGATAGAACGTCGAACAAAATGCCGTTAAATTCAAAACAAACCTTGAACCATATGCATTTAATATTACCAACATTATCTTCAAGTTGACGATTACAATTTCCTTGTTCGACCACCATAGCGTGACCGCCACCATATGGTCAAATGACCATAAGTCACCGTTGGAATAAGGCGAACAAAGACACATAGATAATTATTATTGCAAAGGGTGGTTTGTTCCCACACATTCCCATACACCACCCCATAGCCATGGCCATATGGCACATGATCTTATCAAAATTGTTTTAATACTTACATTATTTAGTGCGCAGTTCATATGAATTAAGGAAAATATATTGTTTCTTGCTTCTGATAACAACGAGGTAGGTACTGCAGAATAAGTAGAAGTTGTTTTTGATGTTGAAGCCGTTAATTACAATATTGTTACCTATTTTAGATTTAAATTAATCGAAAACTTGGATGTAGGCAGTTAAGAAATACGATAATCGTGTTGCCCGTTATTGAATTAGCGAATTAGGTACACAAAAGCACTTTTAGGTTCAGTGCAAAAGAGGTGGTTGTATAGTCATTGGTTCAGTGTCACTGGATTTCAATATCTTAGACACTTAACTACATATATTATAAATGTTGTTTTGAAAATATACTAACGCAATTATAACCTTCCATAATTTCAGCTCTTGAATCGTTCTTCTCTTTTTAGTATCATCAGTAAAAATGTTAAGGCATACATATTTTTTTTAGCTTTGACAGTTATGAAGTAATTTTATATGCAACAAATATCTTCACTAGCTGCTCCTAGCGGCTTCGCCCGCGTGATAGCAGAAAATTATCCCAAGGGAACATATTTCCGGGATAAAAAGTATCCTTTGTCCTATTCCAGGACATGGTCTATCCGTGTACCAAATTTCATCAAAATCGGTTTTGCCATTTAGGCGTGAAGGCGTAACAAACTCACTTTCGCTTTTATAATATTAGTAAGGATATTTAAGTTAAGTGTTTTACATACTCTGTTTCTTGATAGCTACAGTATGGGATTCTAAGTGATGAAAGAATAGGTTAGGTTATAGGTACCTAAAGCTAGACAAACGTGCTCCATCGTCGACCCCATTATCGCGTATCATCATGTGAGATAGTGGTCTAGGAGAGGTATAAACCACTACGCGTTGGTTGAAGTCACTGTCTTCGAATTTTTAGTTCTAGGACATTCCGGTTTCCTCACGATATTTTCCTTCACCGTTTTTGAAAGCAGTGTTGATGAAATAAATTACTCTACGCATTTACTGCCAGTAATATTCCATCATCTTCCAACTTACCTATCCAGGCACAGCCTAATACTACTTTGTACATCAAAAATGTCATACAAAATCCTGCTAACTTCTGTCAAGAGCTCGCTACGGGTCGGTTTCTGCCAGTGTGGCTGGGAAAAGAAATGTTTCCGTAAAAATTAGACGACGTCAGGTCACGCCAAATTAAGCACGCCCGGGTTGAGGCACTAGTGTTGGGAAACTATCGACGCTTGCGAGAGGGGAGGGTTACTTTCGTAGTGAGCAAGTTGTGATAAGGAAGTGTGGTGTGTAAAATGTTAAGGACGTAAAGAGTAGGATAATAGAATCTTTACAAAAAAATCTGAGCTTTCATCGAGCTATATTGTGCTTGTAAGTTGTTTTTCCTGGCTGCGGGTTGCTCTGAAGAGTTAAGGTGTCCCTCACTAAGGGCAACTGAAGAAACAATGCGGATTTTAGTCAGTAAAAGTCTGACACACCCGTCTAGCCGGAGTAGGAAAACTCATTTTATGAATTCCCACGTAAAAAGAAAAAGTTGATTTCCCACAACAAATCTGTAGTCGAGAAATGTCTTATTACTTCCTACAAAACATCGGGGGAATTTTTTTCGTCATGGAATAACTTTGCCATGTTTTTCAAATTTTCAAAGGTTAGTTATCAGTTTTCAACGATACCTTTATCAGCCAGTGGGATAGTTACATGCAAATTCAATTACTATTATAATCAGTATTCTTCAATCAAATAAAATACCCACACACTTTTTCCCACCCTCTCTAAAATCCATCAGAACAACCTAAATCCTAATGCAAATTTCCCGCGCATTCCAAAAATTCCTTGCTCAACACATCGACTGTCGACATTATCGACATTCCACCTGCCCGGGCCTACGCACCCCTGTCATGACTGAAATCAACAGGTCCCCGTCGACACGCCTGTCTCGTTCATATGCCACGACTAAGAAACACTGGCTTTACGAAGACGAAAGGATATTGTGCTGTAGGGTTCGTTTATGATGTACTGGAACAAATTTTTGTAGCACCGTAAGAGTGAGATGGTTTTCTGAAGACGTTACTTTTTTTATAAGCTACTGCATAGAATACAATAGAATAAACATTATTATACACCAAAAAAGTAACATAGCTTTTTTTTTTTTTTGTCGACGGGGAAAATCATCTTTGACGAAACCCGCTCTTGGGTGGAGCGGGAGACAGTGTCAGACTCTTACTGACTAAAAACCCCGCGCCGTTCCTTCTAGCCTTCATACCGGGGCACGAGCTCCCTTTCGGACAACCCTGTCCCCAGTAGGCTTCGACCCAGCTGGGCCCCTCCTGCTGCTGACAACTCCTTGAGGCGCGCGGGAACAGTGCGCGCCGTCGACGTCTTGGACTCGGTCCATTACCGGACGATCGGACAGCGAGCTACCCATGGCTCGCCGTCCGCGAGCCCACGTCTACGGTGGCCGGAAATCAAAGTAACATAGCTTATACATCAACTTAAATCTACAGGTAAAATGGTCGTATTATCGCTAACAGCGATGTCTACCAGACAACTAGGATGGATTGAACCAAGTAAAATATCCTGTATATTTAGTTGTTGTTTGATTAAGTCTAACAATTTAATCAAACATGCGTGCATGAATATGTCACCGGATAATTGCAAACGCCGTTAGATTGTAAAATATCGCGTGAAATTGTAAAGTATTTTACAAGCTTTCATTTAGTTTCACCTGTCCCGATGTTTGCCTGTAATCAAATCTTGTAAATTAAATTTGACCCACTTCCCGGTTACCGATTGAGCTGAAATTTTGCATGTAGGTATGTGTAAATCAGATGACAATTCAAAATTATTATGACAAGGAGCTGATCTGATGATGGAACCGGAAGGTGGCTATAGGAACTTAGTAGTTAAAGGACACAAAACCCATCGAGTTTGGGCTCGTATGATTCGTCTGGGCGAGTATTAATTATATAGGTTTACTGAGCTGTACAAGGTTGCTATGAAAATAATATTTTCATTAAAAACTGGTTTTTCTAGTAAAGAAGACGCGGGTGTGTTAGAAAAAAATAAATTTAGATGGTTTATCGTATATTAGATTCCAGGTCAAACGAAAATTGAAATATCATCAAACGTGATCGTTTAAAACGATCTGGCCTGTTTTATTTCGCCATTTCATGAAGTGATCAATTTGAAGATCCGGCCACGACATATTCATAATATACTTCTTACATATTTCTATTCAATAATTCCATCGTCGTAGGTTAATTTGCTTTATCAAGACAAAATAAGTTGGCTTATGTTAGTTACGTATGTTGCTTTTAGTTTAAAAAAATATATATTTCTTTTCCTCTACCTAAAATAGGTACCTATCAAAGTGATGTGTTTTTTCCTTATTTTTTTTTTAATATTTTCTATCTAGGTATATCATGTTAGCCAGCCAGGCGCATTACTTTGTGTAATTTATTTCATCACCACTGCTCTCAAAACTGTGAAGGAAAACATCGTGAGGAAACCGGCATGTCCGAGAACCAAAAATTCGAAGACATGTGACATTCACCAACCCGCACTGGGCCTGCGTGGTGGATTATGGCCCATTCCCTCTCCTAGAGAGGAGGCCTGAGTCCCAGCAGTGGGAACATTAAAAGGCTGATGATGATGATGATGATGATATCATGTTAGGAGCTCATGTTGTTATAAGGACGACATAAGCTTAAAGAAAAATATTACGATCCATTTTTAGTAAACAAAAAAAGATAAATATACATATTAATTCTTCAGGATAAATGTTAGATAGATACTGTAATCAAAACAGATAAAAATAATCACAAAGATGCCTTTAAAAAAGTACTGTCTGTTTTTTGTTTTATAATGTGAATGTGAGAACACTGTATACTCCATGAACTCTTAGATTACTTCCTATTATGAATTACTTTTTTTATTTTGATTTTTTTTTTCGTTTTTTTGTTCAGTATTGGTCTACACTGTTCTTACATAATATCTATAAATATTGTAGCATCAACCACTTTTTTTAAAAGGAAGAAGTTTCTTGCTGGTTCTTCTCCATATGAAACGATGTGCACTAAGTAGCAGTATCAGAAATAAAATATTTCCTTCTTTGCCTTGCCTTGGACGCCCCAGGTTTTCCTTTCAGAAGGGAACCCCATGGCCCTAATAGATTTCAGCCCATGAGCCCTTACGGTTTCACTGACATCTCCTTGAGGCGCGCTTAGAACACTACGCTCCGTTGATGATTCGGCCTCAGTCCGCAGGGTTACCGGACGGCAAGCTACCCATTGCTCGCCGTTCACAAGCCCACGATTACGGTCGCTGGAAGTTGAGATCAGGCATATCGCTATCTCATCCCCATCTTATCTAAAGGATCGCAAACCAAACAGTAATTGCCCCCAACATAGGCACCCTTACTGGGTATAAGCACCATCGTTCCTAATAACCAATGGGTCGCAATCGGTAAGCGTAACCGATCGTATTTGACAGCACATTGCTTATTCATGAGGTTAATTACCGAAATTGTTTTATTACAGCGTGGAAACGTTGGAATGTAGGGTAGTTGTCGATAGGGTTTTGAGAGCTTAAAGGTTCTTGAAAATAGGGACTTTTATTGTAAGTCTAAGAAGTTTTTTAAACTATAGTTCTTTGCGAAAAAGTTTGAGCAAAAAATATTATGGAAGGTGGACTTGAAGGCTTGTAGCATCGTACTTAGCTATTTTTTTTAATGGTGTAAACGGATCAGATGTCTTTCTTAGGAATTGGTAAGATTTGGCTCAGAGCAGGGAACAGTGAAAGGAATAGAGAGAGGCCTTTGCCCGGCATTGGGACAGTATAGGCTAGATATAACAATAATTAAAACTAATGTTTAACCGCAATCCCACTGATAGTAAGCAGTTATGCAATTTTTTTATTAAGAGCCTATTCATCCTAGCCTTGAAGGTGGTGTGTTACATAGTAAAAAAAAATATATTATTTCACAGTAGGTACCTACATCTTCTTTTTCAAATACTGAAAATTCAGAAACTCAGCAGGCAGACGTTCAAAATAGAAATTTCTCACGATATGTATGAAAGAACAGCATAATAAACCAGTCGACATTTTCCACAGCGCACTAGTCCGTAGCAACAAAAAAAAAACCCTAACAAAAGAAAAATATTTTCACATTTTTTCGCTAAACAAAACCCGGTCATTTTATCTTCCCATAAAGTCTATCGACCTCCTATAAACCATACAATGTAAAACAATTATAAAGAGCAGGAAGTACCGGAACAATTTCGAGATGGTCCAGCGAACCACCGTTTACACCTTACCACATATTATAGCCAACACTTCAAAGGAAACTCACCTTTATATCAAACTAAAACAAAGTTGAAAATTCTATCTAGTCGTTTGTAGCTGGACTTGGGTGGTTGCCTGTACGCATCTCGCAATCTCTTGTATGGAAATCGTACAAAAATGGCCGCAAATTACGGTGCACAATGACCAAAAGAGTTCGTAATGATATGCGCAGGCGACTCGATCTAATGCAGATGAGGCAGGTAACACACATACATACGCACCATAATGAGTTTTAAGTTACTGGAAAAATCCACGAAAAAACATCAACAAAAAACCTTTACAATAATGTAAAGCAATCACACTAATATGAGTATTAAAGATGAAAGATTATATTTATATGTTTATGTTTGTTACTTCTCTAAATGCTAAACTCTTTTCCTCTCTTCTCTTTTCGCTAAACGGCTGAACGGATTTAGATTTTTAGCACACGGTTTGACCATGTCCATAGGACATACTGGACATAGGATATTTTTTTATTCTGAGATAATGTGTTCTTGAGATAATTTTCTAAATTTACGTGGGAAACCACTGGCTGCAGTTACTTGAAATGTGTGATAAACAATAAAGTAATTAGGCTGTATGATGATGTACTGTAAGAAGCAGTTTTTAAAGATAATTTATTTATTTTCTTTATTTAAAAAGTACTTTTCTAATTAAAACTAACTAAAAATAAACTTATTTTGCACACAAAGCCGCGGGGAAAACTAGTTTTAAATAAGGTCAATAGTCAGAATAAGCATATCAAACCGAATAAAATTCCTACGAAACCTCAAAGGTGAGCCTTTCAGTAATAAAAAAAAACCTACAGTAATAATTTTCCCACTGTACATGATATTTTTTCAAGTTCGTAAACAATTTTAGCTTGGTACCGTCAACAAAGACCGCTGGCTCGCAAGTAGGTACTTTGTTTCATTATGTGGAACACAATACACGCTCTACATAAGGTCTAATTGGAAATGTTCTGTAACAGAATAGACAACACATGAAAAATATCTGTGTGTGCAGATGTTGAGATGTGGCTGTGTCGCAGGTGATACATGGACAAATTGGGAGACTGGAAAATAACTGGATGGAACATATGTGAAGGATCTTCGGAAATCTGTCTTTCAAAGACAGATTTCCGAAGTCGAAGAGTCTGGAATTTGATATAGTTTAGGAAATTAATCAGCCTATGTGTGGGTCACGATGTTTTTGCGAGCGGATAACAACCCAAGTAGTACAACAAGCTGTATATCAACTGCATAAAGCTTTAGCTGTACAGGAAGCGGTAGAAAGCCTGTATAAGCCCTTAAGAGTAACTGATTTAGATACTGTAGGAAGTATAACTAATACTAATGACCCACCCCAGCTATCCAAGGGTGTTACAAATCTTTAAACATTCTCGGCTTATCTCTACTATATATATATCTAAATCTTCCAATTAATCACTCTGTATTAGCGAAAATCATTAAGTAGTTTTCAATCATTTTTTCGCATACAAATATACAAGCAAACAACGCGAGGTGCTTTGTATTATAATATGTTAGGTTGATCTATTTCTAATATCGATGAAGTAATTTACAAAAGTGTTCTTGAGCATGTGAAAATCTTTGAACATAAATAACTTTACATAATAGCAAAACGACTTAAGAAAAACGTAATAAACTAAAGATTTAAGAAATTTGATTAGGCTACATTGATGTGTGAACAACAAATAAATTATCTCAGTTACACAATCACAACACAATTGTATATCTCTATTATACAATCAGGAAAACTACGAATATTTCCTGATAAAATATCTAATCCAAATAATATCACAATCAATATTGGTGATAAGGAAAGAGCTACGATGCCGACAGCGGAAAACTTTAATTAAAAGGCTTTTTCATCGTCAGCATCATCGTCAGTTCAGCCAAAAGACGTCCGCTGTTGGACATAGGCCTCCCCCAAGTGTCACCACAACGACCTGTCCTGTGCGACTCTTTATAAACTAGTACGATTCACCATCAACGATTACATTGCTTACCATCAGGTGGGATCTCAGTCAAGCACTGGCTTATGTTAAAAAACAAATTCATATACGCCATCTCTAGTAGTCAGCTCTTGAGGAAACCGGCATGTCCTAGAACCAAAAATTCGAACACATATGACATCCACCAACCCGTACTGCCCCTTGTGGTGGATTACGGCCCATTCTCTCTACTAGAGAAGAGGCCTGAGTCCCAGCAGTGGGAACGTTAAAGGCTGGCTATGAATCTCTAGTAATATTCTCCATATCCTGGCGGTGCAGTTTGCCAGCGGCACAAGCAGCCCGCCAGCCGTGACGCCGGTCGCAAGTGGTCGGTCACGCCAGCATCGGAAGTCATCCGCCATTGATACCATCTCATTGTGGGGCAAATTGCTGCCGGATGTCCGAGACAACCTGTTCCATACTCGCTTATTTTCTGTACAGTGGATAAGGAAAAAAATGTATGTAAATAGTATAGTTAAAAAAATATGCTTCCAAAAGTCACTTTCATTCAGTATCTGGAGATGACAAAAGATGATGATGATAAAAGATAAACAGTTGGACAAATTGATGATGGTGATCAAACGTGAGCCTAAGAAATAATTAAAGAAAAATATTCTTTAAATTTTTCAAGTTCAATTTGAGTCTCTCAATCTATAAGATATAAGAGAGACTCAAATTGAAGCTTGAAAAATTGATGATGGTGGTCAAATGCGAACCTATCAAATAATAAAAAAATATATATTCTTGAAATGTTTTAAGTTCTTTTAGTTTGAAAAACTCAAATTGAGAAAAGAAATAAATTAAGCATCTTCTAAGATGTTATTTTTCTAATTGGGAATGGTAAGAATTTTTTCTCTCATTCAATTTAAATCTTATAAGAATGGTTCTATTTTTTTTCCATTATACCTTGTCATCATTCTCACTAATAATAGAGAACTATATATTTTTTCTAAAAACTCGTATCGTATAGACAATGGATTCACACAAAAACATGTGTCTCTCAGAATTATCCCTGATATTTTTAGCTTCATTGTCATCTGCACACGAAGTCACGCTCCAGAAGAAATAAATGGCATTAATGGATGCCCAGTGTTTGTCATCACAAATACATAGGTGCTGTTAGAACTTGTATACTGACTCGATTAGGTATATTTATACAGGTTTACAAATAGATCCTTAAGAGGGAGAGTCTTTAAGAAACACTTAGAAAGGCAGTTACAGATTTCAAAATTTCTAAAAATACACCACAATGAATTAACACAAAAAAAAATTAAGACTCCAAGTAGATGTGCCAACATTTTCACCGCGAGATATTTGCAAATATATCCTTATTTTCGAGAAAAAAAAATTGTTCATTGAATATCTCTCAAAAACAGCTGAATCGACCTTCTATTTGTAGGTTTTGCAAATATCTTGCGAAACTGTTGGCACATTTATTTATGTTCTTAATTATTTTTTTCGTGTAATTCAGTACGATGTATATTTAGACATTTTGAAAACTTTAAGTGCCTTTTTAGGTGTCTCTTAAGTGATGACTATCTACACAATCTATAATGACGATGCGATGGATACTTTCCAACAAAAGTTTGTTCGATTTCTCTAGTTGGATTTTTTCTATCATTATTTTCAATTGCTCACAAAAATTGATACCAATTACGAGTGCTAGTAAATATCGTGGCTTTTTTTATCTGCAACTCCATCGCACTTTCCTTACACTTTCCTATAACATGTGATTTTGTTTTACGACCAGTCATTACGAGAAATTATTCAGATGTTCACATGATAGCTACAAACTTTTTTTAGTTCAGTATCCATGTCTAGCAGTGACGGCTAATAGGCGATCGATTCATTGATAACAATCTACCTACGTATCTAAATACAAAACGAGAATTAAGTCTGGTTGGCTTGAAAAGTATAGCGTACTGACAACGCATGTAGACTTATCAGATAAACTTTTTACTACAAAATAATTGTTGTAAAATTACTTTACTAGTAAAAATATTTGGAAAGTTGCTAGTCTAAGTAGGTTAAGTTCAATTTCATTCTTGTTTTTAATGTTCACGTCTCACAATGCATCGCTCACAAGGCAATGCATTCTGAGGCGCACGCGCCGCCACAGCGCGCACAGGCAGGTGTGCTCTGATCGCTCCCCTCCTATTGCAGTGCGGGCGATGCGGCGCGCGTAGAGCGGTGGGGTGCTACCCGCCGCCCAGTCGGCCAATCGTGGCCCGTCTTGCCGATGATGTCATCGGAGGAGGAGGAATCGTACGCGGATCAACTGCTTAGGAAACAGAAGCGCGCCAGACAGCGCGTGGACGCCGGTGAGCCGCGCAATTCTTACTCGACTCTCACGACGAACGGACTCGCGCCCGCGCGCGCCGCACACATGAGCGGAGGACTTTACGGCGCCATCTTCGAGGGCCGCCAACACTTCGGCCTGTTCGGCCCGGGCTACCCTCCGGCCGAAATGATCAACGAACTACTCTCGCGCACTCCCAAGCAGGAGGACGCCGGTGACGAAACCACCGGCGGCGACATCGCGCACAGGGTGCTGCGCGACATCCTGCAGAGCCGCAAGAAGGAGCTCATGCGCCTCTCCCCGGACAATAACAATGTGCTCGCCAACAACAACAACGACGAGCCTAAACTCAAGATGTCTCCGGAGCGGCCACAGTCCCGGGACTCTCGGCCCGATCTCGACGACGCTCTGCTGGCGCTCGACAGCGCCGGCGACTCGCGCACGTCGCCGCCGCCCGCGCATCCTTCGCAGGGCTCCGACGCCCTGCTCGCACCCAAGTCTGAACCCGAGGATCGTGATAGTGACGCTCAACGGTCTTCGCCGCGACCGCTAGATGTGAAACGTGCCCGTGTTGAGAACATAGTGTCGACAATGCGTTCTAGTCCCGCGCCGCAGCCGCCACAAGTGAACGGTTGTAAGAAACGGAAACTGTACCATCCGCAGCAGCACGACGGAGCACACGAGCGCTACGGCACCAGCCACGGCAGCAGCGCGCAGACAGTGTCGGACGACTCGGACGACGACGCAGACAGACCACCGCCCATCGAAAGAAAGTTAGTAGAAAAGAATGCACTTAAATCACAACTTAGAACTATGCAAGAACAACTCGCAGAAATGCAAGAAAAATATATGCAATTGTGTAACCGTATGGGTCAAGAATCAGAGACGAATGACAATGATGGTGCTTCTAGTGACGTAGAACAGAACGACGACCCTGTGCCCAAGTCTGAACCTGCGTCACCGGTCAAGGAGGTGCCCCCGCCAATACCTAACAGTGTCGCGCCTAACATGCTCTCCCAAGTGATGAGCAAGATGATGTCGGCGAAGATGCACGCACATGCCGTGGGACACCCGCACCTACCGCCCGGCTTCAACGGCGTCCTGCCCATGATGCCGCACCTGCCGCCCGAGCACATGCACGCGCCACACCCGCACCAGCACCTCAACAATGCGGCCATGTACCTGAACGTTAGTCAAAAGTTGTTTTTAGAGCAAGAGGCGCGCATGAAGGAGGCCGCCGAGCAGCAGCAACAGCAGCAGCAACAACAACAAAACAAACAACAACACAGGCCGCAGTCCAACCAGCACTCGCCGCAGCAGCGACAACATGGACCCACGCCGAAGCCGCCGTTATCCTCAGAGCTAGCCGAGCGGTTAGATGCGCTCCGCAGCAACGCGGGCTCCGTGGGCCCGGTCACTGGCGCAGACCTAGAAGGACTAGCCGAAGTGCTAAAAAGTGAAATCACGGCGTCACTCGCAAGTCTCATCGACTCCATTGTGACGCGATTCATGCATCAGCGACGTGTCATGGGCAAGCAGTCGGAGGCGGCAGCAGCGGCCGCCGAGCAGCTCAACAAAGACATCATGATAGCAACGCAGATGCTAGAGAGAAAGTCGCCGCCGTCGAAGCCGCCGCAAAGGCCATCGGGGCAAATGTCAGGTAACCAACCCGTCCATCACCCGGGCGCGCCCAATGGTGTCCCGTCGTTTCTGACACATAACCCAATGATGATGAGCCAGATGAACGGCCCCCGCGCGCCGAGCGGTGCAACGTTCTCGATGCACACGGAGGCGAGCGGGCCCGGCCACGGTGCTCATATCCGGCCACCCACAGGCATGTTCCAGACGCCGCCCAAACCGCTCGGCCAGCTCTACATGAACGGACACTTCGACCGGGAGCCCAACCCCGAGCAGAACGAGGCCCTGAGTCTAGTCGTCACACCGAAGAAAAAGCGGCATAAGGTAACGGATACGAGAATTACGCCAAGAACTGTTAGTCGGATTTTGGGGGAAGGAGTAGGGCAGTCGCCAGAGAGCAAGTTCCCGGAGTCGCCGTCGCCGCGGCCGTACCCGGGAGGCATGGCAGGGCTGCCGACGCCAGTAGCCATCCCCAACCCGGCGCTGCACGAGAGCCAGGTGTTCTCGCCATACTCGCCGTTCTTCGGCGCTGGCGGCGGGCTGGCGCGCTCGCCGCCCACGGCGCCGGAGCGGGAGTCGCCCCCGCTGCCGCACGCGCCGGCGCTGTTGCACCCCGCGTTGCTGCACCACGCCTCTCCCGACTACCTGCGCCACCACCACGCCAGTGTGGCGCACCACCAGCCGCCGCACCACCCGCTCATGGACGCGCAGGACCCGCACTCCGACTGCAACTCCACCGACCTGCCCTACGACGGAGTCCAGCCTACTATATCCTTTTCAATAGAATTACAAACATTGCCTTCCAGCTCTAGCTATCGAGGTCAACTTGCGGCGTCTACGATGAAGTCAGGTCAACGGTGAAACCCGCCAGGGCACGCACCCCGCGCGCCCACTCATATCTTATTTCTGTAGTGTTTAACCTTACGACTGCCGCCGCCTACTTCCTACTTACTGGTTACCTATTACGACTGATGAAACCTCACAAATGCTGCGGTTTCTACGTTTTCCACGATCCCAGGCCTATCGGGTACTTATGGGTTGTAGAATAATGTATATAAACATTCCGTTTTCCTTGCTTGAACTATTGAAATGCATAGCAAAGAGATGACTAATCCATAATCTTACAAAAACCAAAAGTAGATGAAATACCTCCATTATGAATCTCTCTAAAATAAATCTTAAACCCTCTTAAATAAAAGAATTTAATCTTAGCGCCATTTTAAATACTAAGAAGTAAATAAACAAACATAAAACAACATAATCCGCTACACAGCTCGCATAGTAGACGGCTAAGGCACATTATAAGATTAGAAAATGCAAACGGATTTAGTATTTGTGGTGCTTCGTAGCGCGCCCACGACAAGCTGAGATCTAATCAGATTTTATATATCTTTGAGGGACAATCCTGGGAGACACACTTGTTTAGAAATTGCAGAATAGACAGCTTAGTCTATTTACTATCATTATTTATTACATATTTTCTTAAGGAAATACTGTGATGATTGCACCATTAGTAGACAATATTGTAAACAATAATATAATAACTACTTAGGTAAGTACATAGTACAGTCTATAAAACCCATAAATAGTGAGGAAGCAGTCGTAAGATTCTAATAATAATGTTTCAGTAATAAATACTTCAGTATGTGTTGCAAGTTGATCTCAATTTTCAATGACTACGCCATTTTTTTAACATGCATGTTAATAGTAAAAATAAAATTTGAATTTAGAACAGTCTATAAAAAATATAATCAACCATACCACAAACAACATCAATTCGATTTTTAAATATTTAAAAATAGCCGCAAAGTTTTTTCTTTTTTAAATATTCCTTTCTAGCCAGTAACGTGCATTGTACTTTTAAATTCAACTGTATTTTTTTATACCATCTTTTGAAACAATAAGCCTTTAACTCCTGTGAACTCCTCAACGCTGACGCCGATGCACCTACGCAAGGCCAAGCTGATGTTCTTCTGGGTGCGGTACCCAAGTTCCGCAGTCCTGAAGATGTATTTCCCCGATATCAAGTTTAACAAGAACAACACGGCGCAACTTGTCAAGTGGTTCTCTAATTTCCGGTGAGTCATAGTTTTTTTTTTTTTTATATATATTTTTTCAGCCATCTCACGCTACACAATGGATGGATGGATTGATTGAACAACAATCTTAAATTTTGTATTTTTACTACTTTTTTAAAATTATGAATCATTACCCTATAGTGCAAGAGTATTTATAATGCTCTGAAAGCATGTATGAGACAGAATTTGATGAAGTCATTAAAAAAACTAGCTCTTATTTGGATTATAAAATAAATGTTTACAACGTTTAGAGTAGATTAGCACGACAATTTTATTAAATCTTATCCTCAAAAATACAATTTTATTCTCTAGTTCGTATTTAAAATACGTACATATTTGTATAGAAATACAAGGTCAAAAATATATATCTTAATTAGGCATAAATGTTGTTTTATATAATATTATTCAACATCATCCTTTTAGATTATTTTATGTTTCCTATTTTAATCTTGCGGTTAATCCATTTTAGATATTCAAGTCCAGTTTATGGTGAAAAACATTCCTGCATACTCATTATCTATGGTTTTAATAGAACTAATAGGTACAGTTTTCCTAATTATGTAACAGGTTTTGTTATCATTTATCCTTGTGATCTTGTTTTTAGAAGCAATGACTAATGCCTATCTAATTCGTAATACTTTGAAATCATCCTATTTAATCCTATTTTTAGCTCTGACAACATTCTAAAGTAAAAGAACCGTTTAGTTACTTCATCGACATAGGGTAAATCAATTGATTAATACCAATTCTGCCATCTTCCTTTACAGTAAAGGGTTTTGAATTCACTATTTCCTAATTATCAAATTCTCGGAAGGGGCGAGTCCCCCTAACTAAAATTTAAACGGGTTAGAGTAAACAAATGGGGAATTTAGTGGCATTTACTTTGACGGCTTAATACGGATTCGGAAACGATTTCCCGCCACACCACTACAAAAAAAAAACTATATTATCTAGTAAACCATAAACAAACTAACAATAATAATAGACCACACTTTTCCCCAAGACCTAACAGAATATAAAATGAAGAAACCACAATAAATTACACAAGAAATACTCGGTTTGTTGGATTACAAAGAAAAATGAACCCTGCCCTTTAATTTAATTAATAAATGACAGCTGTTGTTTACAATTTTTCTATAAAATTATCTCAATGTCATGTGCTAGGGGAAGTTAACTCTACGTTGTTAAACAGCCATAACATTTGCAAATAAGGGGACTTATTCCGAAAATTGATCAATTTGGCAAACGTGCTACATCGTTGACCACATCGTCGCTTTCCATCACGTGAGATAGCGCAAGCAAATAATAAAAAAAAAAAGAGATTTTAATTTACTTTTTATTTTTCTTTGTCTTTATAACAACAAAATATATTCCACAATACCCAACATAGAAATAAAAAAATAAAAGTTTAAAGAAAAATAATGAACATTTTAATGCGATAACACAAAACATATTGGAGCATGTTATAAGTTATGGAAAAATCCGCCCCAGTATTGATTTCTACTCGACTAATTTTTTGCCTTATCTAAGTCCCGCGATAAGGGGCGTCCTATGATAAACACCTTCCCCCTTCTTTTACACTATCTGATTATTCTGATTCACTCGAGTTCGCATCGATTTTAACGCTTTCGCACTTACCTGAGCCGTGCTGAAGAATTGTTAGCTTTAGATTTACAGTTTTCTTTTTTCTTTGTATTCTTTTTTAATATTATAACATTTCTTTAGTTTTCAATCTTGAATTATTTTGCAGCTTCAATTAAACTAAAAAGTTAATACAACTATAAATTAATTGATATTTGAATCTCATAAGACATTACGACAAATTGCTTAAATTTTATAAATCTTAAACTTCTCAATCCAGCTACAATAGGTTCTAATAGGTCAAGATTCTCATTTTCAATTAACAGTTCAATTCCACCCCTCCATGTTAATACCGTTTCAATATCGCAATAGTATAGCCATAATATAGATCGACAGAATATGCACACTGTCGCGGTGTGTGCTAAACACTTGACGTTGTTGATATATCGACTTTCATATTATTAAAGCTTTCTGATGCTATCTCAAGCTTGTATTATCATATCTAAGTTAGATACGCGATACTGTGAGTGAAAGCTTTGATAACGAACGTTTGTATAACATAGTTTTTTACGTAGTAATATAATTTGTTATATGTTGGTTGAAACGTTAGAAAAATATCTAGTTTTAAAACTTTTTTTATTACAGTTTATTTAGAACATATTTCAATTCAAACAGTCTTGAAACAGTATCCTACAATTATTTTCTTAAAAATTCATCCTTATTTCAAGCAAATAAACTAGGTACTCAATCAAAATCTTACCTCATAAACACACAAATGACGAGTCAAACATGACTCAACTCAAAAGACCAATTCACAAATAACTGTAAAAAAAATAAAAATCAAAATGGCGGCACTGCGCAGGAAAATCTTCCTTACACGACTTGGACAACTTAGTCCATTAGCATTGTCCCCTTAATGGTCGCATTGTGGACATCGGAAAACGACCATTTCCTTCGCGATATACATCTCTGAAAGGGCTAAAGGGGTGAGGGTAGTTCTATAATCGCACGAAAGGCAATTACTAAGGTGTCCGACGAATAGCTTTTTTTTTCATCATCGATTAGGCTAAGTTTAAACTACTCTATGGTCAGTGAACGTTTGAATATCGAACGTATTTGTAGCATGGAACACTATTAGAGCCAGATATTTTTTAAACTTAGAAAAAATTCTCTTGAAATTCTAAAATCAATTTTTATTGTAATGATGTCCGAATCATAGGCTCCTACCGCAGGATAAAGGACTGTTGGTTGTGGCCTATGTTCAATAGAGGACGTCTTGCGGCTAAATTTATAATGATAATTTTATTTCCTACATCGACTTTGGTACACGTGTCAGTTTAGAAGTAGTAGGCACGTTAGGTACCTCATTAGTATTATAATAAGTAGGTACTCCATTGTAACCATACGTAGTTGATTCATAATATTTAATTTTAATTAGAACCAAAAAGTATTTAAAAAAAACTAACCTTCACACTCCTAGATAAAAATAATGGGCAAGTGTGAAGATAAAAACGACGATTTTAGAACTTTCTTCCTCGTTTTTTTATAATAATTTTCTGATAACTTTCATTAATCGATCATTAAAGCTTTGTTTTTATTATTATCGAATTCACATCATTATACTTATCTAAGGCTATCGTTAACTTTGACTTCACACTGATTAGAGTACCTACTTTTTTTTTAATTAGACCTAATCAGTGTTACGGTAAGCGATTTGTTTTGTTTTAATAGGATTTAACAAAACGGGGCTAAAAGTCAACGATAAATTTTGCGATAACATTTTAATAAACCGAACATAAATCGAAAAGATTTTTTTTACATTTTGCAACAATATTTTTAGAAACTCATAGACAATGGATATTTCATTTGTATTCCAAATTCCCGCTATCTTTGAAATGAAATACATAATTAAATGAACTGTCAATATCTCCTAGCATTCGAAATTCGAAGACGTAAGCCCCCGTTCACACGACCGGCCACTTGTTGACGTGTAGGACACCTCGAGGGCTCTAGTCGCCGAGAGCTCTCCTTGTGTCTTTTAGACGCTTGCTCGTGTAAGCCGCCTTTATATTTGTTTTCTTTAATGTTTAGCCTGCAAACAAGCTTTTTGGGCTGAAGTTGCTAAGTCTATGAGAGATATTTTGTGCCTAAAATAGGTAGAAGTTACAGGCATAAACACACAAATTTCGTTATCCTAAAATCTTAGGCTTTATCTACATTTTAACCAAGTTGTCAGTTTGGAAGATAAGCGGTTTGGCAGAAAGGACCAGGTAGAAAATTAATTTCCAGTCGTGTCGCAAAATATATTTCTACCCACTATAATAAAGCAGCTGTTTATTTATTGTACAAATATTTAATTTCCCTGAATAAAAATAAAAAGCAGAAAATATTTTTCAAAACAATTACAATGCACCTTTTCTAAACGAGTCCACTGGCGCTGTTTACGTCTTCAGCTCATTTAAAAGCAACGCCGCAAAAGTTCAAACAAACACAAAAGTCTTCACAGAAACTCTCCCGGGGGCCAAAACAAACATCCTTTACTCAAAGTCGATGCAAAGACAAATTCTTTTGGCGCGCGAACTCAAAGAAATGCGCGGGCTTGCAAACAAAGAGTCACTCGTAGAATTAGCCGGCGCGACGATAGCACTAATTAGCAACGGTGACTCGTTTAAGTTATTTCGCTTAATTAAGTTGCGCAGAAGTGGTCTGCGGCCGGCCCGCCCCGAGAAGGCGTCGTAAATTGTTAGAAACACGGGCAACACTCCAATTAATCTTTTTACACATCCAACTAGTCGCATGAGGGTGTGCACTTAGACCAACCGAGGTAAAAACCTTTTAAGCGTTTACACACGACCGTGTGCGGTCGCGGCTACAAAATGTACACACATCAAGTGTGTGCCTGCCCTACAGTCATACGCTTATTAAATTATATCAATACAAAATTGCATTCTCTTTTCAAATTTATTAAAGCAATTGACAGATTATAAAATATAATAAATGCTACAAAAACGTTTAAAGTATCAAATAAAGAACTGAAGTTTTAAAATTCATAACAGAAAAAACACAGAACCAACGACCGAAACATTTTATAACGATTATCGGTAGCGAATATTTTAAACTGAGATTTAAATCTCTCATCTGTAAGGACTCTTACAGTCGGATACGAAAATGTTGCCAACCTTACGTCGCAATTTCCACATGCCTTTTTAACTTACCGTGTTAACAGCCAGAGGCTGTACATATTTAGTTCAATATTTAATGTTGTAATTAAAAAAACTTAAGTGTACAATTTTATCGGTTTGCTATTTAACGTAAACACGCTTTGACATACTTGAAAAGTTATCAAAGTGTGAAGGAAAAAGAATTAAAGTAAACTCTAACGCATAACTAGGCGGGTGAAGTCTGCGCATAAGGGATGTATAGACGAGTCTAGTTAGTGTCACTAATGCATCCCCCACCTTGCAGCCTCCTCGCGCCTCATTGTATACAGAAACTGTAAAATTTAATTGGTTGGCTAATACACTGCACCCGTGTGGAGTCTAATTTACGTGTTAACATTTTTAATAAGGCCCGGCGAGCTAGGGCGCCAAGTGGCCGGCCATTTATATCGCGCCACGCTCATGCGAGCACCTCAGTAATTAATACGACCCTTTCGAGGAAGCTTATGAGTAGTTTTCCTTCAAAAAACCTGCTAATTACACGTCAGAAGTTTTCTCTTCTGTGGAAAATGTCGCTAGGAGCGCCGGCCACTCAACGCCAATCCCATTAGCGGGCGAGTTTATTTAGCATAAGAATTCGTCTAAAGCCCCATACGTGGGCCAAAAAGAACGTCACGCCTTAGTACTAAATTCTCGCTAACGTGTCTTTACTTCCGAATTAAAGTTCACACGCACGCAACGACGTACGTAATAGGTGAAGAGGGCGCGGCATTATATTTACATATCATTGCGATACGCTAGCCATTATAAAATATTAGCCTTTCGCCGGCCATCGTCGTTAATAATATAATTAAAACACGCGAAGGCGCGGTCTTACTTATCGCTGCGATCAAGGAGTGAGACGTGTGGAAGGGGGTTTATGTTACATCCGAATGGCCGTGTCCTACTTTATCTCATTTTTAAATATCGAATGTATCTCTTTTCTAAATTCAAAATGGTGAAACAATAGAAAGTGTGTTCGTTTTCCTTACTTGTATCTCAATAGGATCAATCAGGGTAATTTACGTTGCGTCTATAGAAAAATCGGCCTTGCAATTGGCTCACAAGCCACGCCGCACGGCAACCACAAACACAAGCAAACGGCCGATGTAACACACGCGATGTAACATTCATCAGCTAATGAGTGAGTAATTAGAGAAGTGGCGGTTTCTTCCGACGGCCGACCTTATCTTGTCTTCGATGCGGCATTAAGTTTTTTAATTACTCCACCCTTCGCCAAGCCTATGCGTCGTATGGACAAAGAGTGTTGGGATTTTACTGTTACGCTTTAAAAATCGTGATTAGCTAATGCATAATGAAGTGAAAATTAATAAAAATGGATTTGTAAAAAGGTTAATTAGGAAGCGTATAAGTTGAACTAATAAATAGGTACATAAAATAACATTGATTATGCGTTTTATTAGTCACGTATTCCTAAGTTTGGCATCGCTAAAGTTGAGGAAATAACTCAGTTCAAGTAATAAATAAACTCAGGAATGTTTACATGAATTTTTCATGTTATCCAAGCATATTTTGAGCTCATATGTTGTCATGCGAGGTCGGGCACGCCTTGTATCGGTCTCGAAGGAGCGGGTGCGTTCTTTTCATTAGCCTGTACCTTACAACACCTTAGTCTGACAGTGACAGTTCGTTTTGGGCGGGAACGTAAACGTCACGCGACATTTTTTTTATGAGGACATAATATGCGACACACGAACTTAAAAATATTGTTTATGGTTCTAAAGTGAGAGATTTAGTTTATTTTTTTATTTTATTAGGCTATAATAGTTAGTAGTAGTAGCAGTAGATGTATTTTTTCATGTAAATATATGACTGTTTATCAAGACCTAACCTAAACCTAATTAAAAATTTAACAACCGTTCGACTCGAGTTCCAATAATTACGTTATCATAAACCTAACAATTTCAACATCAATAAAATAATTAAGTAAAATAAACTTGTTACTTCGAAACGAATATTTCTTAGAATTTAAATATCTGTAATATTGTTTTGTCCTTATTCTATCCTTACTGTAATGGCCACTATCGGTGCTAACGGAAGTTGACCACTGTTCTTATCTGGCACGGCACTTGGCTGTGAGGAACGATTGTTTCAACAAATGTTTTGAAATTGAATGCAAATGCATCCATATTTCAAAGCTAAGAAAAAAAAAATACGTTCTAAATATGAATTTCAAAGATGGCGGCTGAGAAAACGTTCAGTAATTCGTGACTTATACATGGTGCTCGATATTAAGTATAAAAAACAACAAAAAATCTTTTTTAATTTTATTGTTTTTCTTATTAATCATTATTTCTGTAATAAACCGCTAGTAAACAATATTTATCGATAAGGACACAATATCGACACTTTCCACTGTTACAAGTAATATTTACGTGGAACTCTATCACCCAGTTACTGGAGACCTCTAACGCTTTATTTTTCAGATACCATTCGATTGTTTTGTTTAGTATCGAGAGGCCTTCATATTTTGGATTGCATTGCAGTGTATAAAATTATTATTGATATCTTAAAGTACCATAATTATTGCTCACATTAATTAGTCCTTTTAACTTATAATCAAACTTTAAAATTTAAGTTTTCTAAGAACAGGAAAATCTTAGCATACCTACGGAATAATACCTAGTAACATAACTAGTTAGCTACCAAATAATCTACGTTTAGAAATCCCGAAATAAACATCATTTCTATTCAAAATAATATATTTGGTAGTCTATATGAAAACATTATCTCATACATTACCTACTTACAATTTTAACAGTAACAAATATATCAAATTGAATTCCGTAAACTGATTGCAAAGCCTCCGTTTTATAATTAATGATTACATACGTCATTTATTTGACATTTATACATAGTTAATTAAACGTTTGGTCACCAGGAAATGCCCTTGCTAAATTCGACAAGAAAATCATTAAAATTTGCCTCATTTATTAATATTATATCCGTATCGATTGGTTTTGACATGATATATCTACTAAAACGCCAAATAAATTTTGATATAACTCATTTCTTAATTATTACTTCTAATACCGATAAATTAGGAACTACAAGTTTAAAGCGTCTCTTACAAATATCGCCACAAAGCTAGCGATTTAATAATATTATTATTATAATAATAAACAATAAAAGGCAATGACTTAACCTATGTAAACAAGAATATCGATGTCGCTAATTAAGAACAAAAATAAATCCTTGAGCATTTACATCATGCAAGTCTGTCTCAAGGATAATTAATATTATTATAAAATACCTACTGTAACCGTCACAGATATTGTTAAAACGCATAAAATTGATTGGATCTTTTTTTTTTTATCTGATATAAACTAGTAGTGGTGACTGCAATCCCACCTGATGGTAAGCGGTGATGCAATCGTTGATGGTGAGGCGCACTAGTTTATTAAGAGCCTATTCACTCTAGCCTTGAAGACGCTCAGATTGTAATCGGACGGGAAGACCGCAGCAGGCAAATTGTTCCAGTCCTTCGATGTACGCGGTATAAATGACGAAGCGAAACGCTTAGCCCGGACCGTGGAGGTTTCAACAACGAAAGGGTGGATACTCGCCGTACGTCGGTTTGTCCGGTGGTAGAAATGGGATGGCGGAATCAAGTCATGCAATTCCTGCGCGCACTCTCCAAAATACAACATCTTAAACAAGAGACATAAAAAAAATCGTAGCAATGTAAATTATTTATCTACGTATAAAAAATACAAAACGTCACCAATCAGGTCTGTGTCTAAATATTTATGACTACATAAAATATAGCCACTCAGGAATAAAGCAGCTTTCTATTGGTGAAAAAAATTTTAGAGAGATAGATCACCACCCACAAACAAAAAAAAAACAAACTTTAGCTCTTTGTTATATTAGCGTAGATCAATATTTAAAACATCCTATACGAACCAGTTTCAGTTCTTGCCATTTTCGAACGAATTTCTATTTCCGTAATTCCTCATTTCTTAATGTAAGTTTTGATAACAAAAACTTATCGTTCGTAAGGAATCATGTACGGTGAAGGCAAAAAAGGTGTGGTAGGCTGTATCCACAAGGGAAATTAGGAAAGTGCCACAAGTCGTAGTCGCGCCCTAAGACATAATTAATTAATATGTATAACTACCCTCACATTTATGAGAATGTTATACTTTTTTTTTAATTGTAGTGTCGGATGTCGTGCTTGCTTACCTGCCTATTATTTTCATTTTAGGTTGCCTGTTGTGGTATTTTTTTTTAAATAAAATGTTACATTTTCAAGTTATTTCGTAACGCTTCCAATATTTATAGCTAGATTGAAAACATCCTTGAAAATTTAAAAAAGGATACAGAGTGAATGTAAGGCAAGTACCAAGATTTTTGAAAATTTTTGAAACAATGGCGATTTTTTATTTTTTTCGCAGTTTCAAAATTTCGTTTTCAGTTTTTTTTTTTCTTAAGTTGCTTCAGTGAACACGTAACCAGAATTTATTCACATCAGCTGCACCTAACTAAATATCTAAAATACCAAGACTTCTTTTGACAGATACAAAATAACTGGTAATAGTAAAATCTTAACGAGTAGCAATGATCAGAGCTCTAGGGAAATAAACTTAAGTAGAGACAGCAAGCAAGCTTATATCTAGTCACATTAAAGTAATTATCGTTAGACACACCCTGTATATTAATACAGGGTGATGCGTAACTTATGAAAATACCTTTTTTTTTCAGAGTTCTGTAGGAACGTGCGGAAAAGTGATTGAGATCGATGGTTCCATCAGTTTAGTGACAGTGACATTTATGAATCTATTTTTAGATGTTGCAAAAAGGTTTTATGCGTTGTGACGATGAAAGGTTTTCTTGTGGCTTTTGTTTTGTGGTTAGGAAACCCACCGCAAAGTACGTGTAAAGGGAAACCGGAAAAGAAAGAAATTTCCTGTTCTTCTCCATAGGAAACGACCAATTAGAGCCGTGCACTAGGTTCTGACATTTTATAAGTGCCCATGTAGGTCTATGTGAAATAAAAGAATTGGGAATAAAGGTTTCCTTAATTTTCAGTTATAAAGCATAAATAATAATGTTCCCACTGCTGGGACTCAGGCCCACGGGTTGGTGAATGTAACATATCTACGGATTAGGTAGGACATGCCGGTTTACTCATGAAGTTTTCCTTCACCGTTTTGAGAGCAATGGTGATGAAATAACTTACACAAAGTAATGTGTCTAGCTAGGTCTGAACCCACGACCGACCACTCGTAAGTTAGGGCCTTAACCACTATAGTAACTTTAAGTTAGTTAGTTAAATCAATTTCTCTCAACTACCTCAACGGTCAACGGCCAAACCAAAATCATCAAGCCCATTAAAATAAAACGTCCATACAAGGATAAGTAAAAAAACCGCATCCATACCACCAACGACAACTAAAGACTACCATAGGTACTCATAAAGCAGGACATTCACAAACGGAAATATCATAATAAAGCGACACTCGAAAAACTGTTTTGAAACTGTCTCCCGACATTAATTAACAAACTAATTCAACGATCAAGCAGCCGTGAATGGTCAGCTTTATGTGGCCCTTAAAAGGCTACGCGTACGTTTAACCCTTTTTTCGAAAAAAAAAAAATTAATACCGAAGCGAGTAGTAGTTGGGGTAATAAAATCTCGGCAGCCACTCAAATGAGCTGAACTTTTGAAGCCTGGGGTACAAGACAGACGGGTCAGCGAGGAGGGAGACGATTGACAGGGATGGACTTAGGACGTGTATTATGTAAGGCAACTGCTTAAGACCTTTTTTCTTTAAAAAAAAAGAAGATTTCATCTCTCAATATACACAGTACACAATAAACTTAAAAAAAAATGTATGTGACTGAAAAGAAGATTTCATCGCTCAATATACACAGTACCTACACAATAAACTTAAAAAACAAAATGTGACTGTGAGTGTACAGTGACAGCTCGTGTCGTGTTGACTTTAGCCAGAAATGGTTAAATAAGCATATATATTGTGGTGGTAGTAAACACTACAAATAACATCACGCTAGTATACTTTGAAGGATGAGTGAGAAAGAAAGATACTAAACCACTCAAAAAAAACTTCACCAGAAAAATGTGCAGTTATATAGTATCACCTCCATATTTTTCCAGTTATATTTGAGTCTAAAACGACTTTAAAAAAAAAAATTTAATGAGTAATTGAAATAAATTATCTTTTAAATTTTGAACTAAAAAAACATATTAAAATTTAAAAAACTCCCCACTCCTCTTCTATACCTTTAATTCAAATATATTAACTAAACAAAGAGATTAGATAACAACATTTAAAATATCCTTATTAGGTAATCGTGACAAACAAGATAATAATAAACGTTATCGGTCAGTTTAACGCTAATTAAAGCATTACAAATGAAAATTCTGATCAAAATAAAGTACACTGACATTTTTCCTTGCTTTGTACAATCGATTGTATTTGTAACTTCATACCTACTTATTGGTCGACAACAGTTTTACCCGAAGTTTTTCCATGATGATATATTTTGCGAGAAAGTTGCCCATACACAGACTGTAACCATAGATATCTACCCGCATGTAATGTGACTATTTTTAAAAGTCACAGTACATGCACTTTCACGTAAGTAAAAGTAGTAAAAATAGCAATAAAAGCAGTCAAGTGTAATTTACACTTTATTTTAATAATCACTGTATGACCACTTATTTTAAGTACCTACATATTTTCTGAACATGGTAGAACTAGGAAATAAATAAAATTTAAGGAAAATACCACATTTTTGGTCCGAAGTTTGTAAATTCCTTTTAGTTTGTATTACGTACATTTAACTTTTTCCTTATCATTCCATGTCAAATTAAAATAGGTAATAAGTATTTCTCGCGGAAGAATCACGCTGAAAGCTATTTCAGCTGAATATCTAACATTAAACAAGTGTCAAACTCAACGATACAACATCAAAGACAAAAATACAATCATGACAACGGACATTAAAAACAAAAAACAATTTATATTGTGAAACGCCGCAACACGACAACATTCTCATTATATCATAATTTGCACATTTTCCAACGTCTGATTACGGCCCTGCGTCGGACGGCGTAGTCTGAAAAAAAGTTTTTTCACTAACTGAAGCATTAATCCGGCCTGGTATTAGTTTACTCGCTTTTGCCTGTCTGTGTGTGCGTTATGAGCATGTGTGCGCTCCGCCGGCCAACTTTTTTGCATAGAGCACGCAAAATGCAGATGCCTCGTTTTTATTCAAGCTTTGACTTATTTAAGAAGGCTCTTTAGATGAAGAAGTTGTTGAGATTCGGTTTTTGAATTTTAGAAATCATGTGAAGAATTCCAAAGAAGAAGTATTAGCCAAGTATCTTGATATTCCATTTTGTTAACTATCGTGGATACAATATACACTAAATTTTAGTTCCCAAGCAAAACCTCGAATTATTTAGGTTCCTTACCTAAAATAAACGCATGATGTTAAACCGCAATAATCGATAAGCAAAGCAAAAAAAAATGACGTCATTGAAAGCAGCACCGCCATAATTTTCGTAACAAAAAAGAAAAATACGCCGTCTCTGTTTAATCGCGGTGCTCTGTAAAATGCAGTCTGTCGGCTCATTCTCCCGTGCTCCTCGAAACCTGGACGCGGTCCACTCACACACACACAGACACGCCCACATGTACATAAGTTACCTATGTATGCACAGTAATACCTGGCCTTTAGGTACGACTATCTCGTTTAATAACTATTGTATTTGGGAGCGATTGAAATGAGTATGTTTGGCTCCGAAGTCCGGCGTGAAAAACGTCTCGAAACTATTTTTTTCGCAAATTTTGTGCGTACAACGGAATTTTATGAGTTTTTTGGCAGCTGTTGAAGTTTGTTTTGCACCGGGCCTGCGGTGTTTTGAGGAGATAGATATAACTATACCTGTGGCGATCCAATTATGTGAATGTTGTTTGTTAATGGTTCGACTTTTTATGTGATTGATTTTATGTTTCACTGGTTAATTGGGTGTTAGGTATTAGTTTGAACCCGCGACTTACAACTCGTAAGTGGGAACCATTAACACTCGGCTACCACTGCTCTCTGCCAGGCGCATTACTTTGAGTAATTTACGTATTTCATTACAACTTTTGTTTGTTTGTAGGAGGTAATCTCTGAAAGTACTGATCTGATTGCTAAATTTTTTTTATCTGGTTTATTCTTGAGTGATATAGGTTATATTTTATGAACGAGAGTGAAGCTGCGGACAAAAGCTAGTTTGAAATAAATGCTTCGAATCTATGGTAATGTCGTAAATTTAAAAATATTTAAAACCTACTCTTCTTTTATATTCTAAGCCATTGTCTAGTTCCATACCTATATAAAACAATGACAGTTTCAGTATTTCCCCAATACCTAGGTATACAAGTAAATACAAAGGAGCTACATTCCTAATTAACTCAATAATCTTGCACAGTATCATTTTAAGGAAAAACACAGCAATTGAAATATTAAAGCGCACATAGTATAACTATACATATATATTTTAATAATATATAATATTATTATCACAAGGTCTTACAAGTTGGTAAATGGCATAAAGGAAGCTTGTATCGGGTCTTAAAATATGCGTCATTTAGAATAAGTCTTTTGTTTTGGGTTTTATATTAAGTGTAAGAAGAATATTTTACCCTTGTCCCTAGGGAATCATTAAATAACTTCTCCCACTTTTATTGACTAAAGCCACCTGAGTTCCTTCAGTTGTCCTTTGGAACCGTCCAGGACGACGCAGTGACTCGTTCGAAAAATCTGAAGACACTTGTGTCTTCAATTTTTGACACCGATTTTTTTTTTTGGCAAATTATTTGTCGTAGGAATAAATCATAAGTTGATAATGTCGTACATGAATTTATAATACACATATATTTTTTCAAACCTATAAACCTCGTTGTTACCGAGGAGTAGGCTTCAGAAAGTCTCCGTTTTATGGCACTGCTTGGGAGTCCTTAAGAGGGTCCTCGCCTGTCGTAAACATCGAAAATGGTTTTAAAGCTTGTTAGTTCATCTAATGCAATCCAACGCGATGTTTTACGAAAAGGCAAAAAAGAGAGATAACGCCTGAAAACTCTGTTAGTATTCGGTAATTCCGAGATTTACTCAAATATTTCACAAAACTGGTTTCAGAAAATAGCTGTTTTTTTAAACCCTTAAAAGATTTTGAAAAAAGTTGTCGTCATTTAGAATCTTAATAAAATTTGTAAAGCTTCTATAGTTTTACTTTTTTTACTTTTTTAATTTTTAGGCAAATTATGATGTGTCAAAGTTCATACAAAATAGGAGATTTTCAGAGGTCTTTACTGGATTAGTTTTACACAAATTTAGAAATTGATTTCAATAGAAGCCTAGATAATATCCAAAAGATACTGTTTCCAAAATATCTAATAAAAAATGTGTAATAACATCATAATCAGTTATGAGCGGTAGTATGAAAAACAGTGAAAATGTGTGTCGTGATGCACCACCTTATTGGAAACCCTCAAGTGTAGAGGTTCTTACCCCGCGTTATCGCCTAGCGGTATGCGCGTACGCCCGCATCCACAAACACCGTAAGCTATGGAAATAAAGATGGGCGATCGACTCTCTGCCCTACATAATTGTGTTGCTAATCAACTACAGTTCGACACTTTAATTTTCTTTAATTACACTATGGATTATTTTTTTGACAGAACAATAATTAACAAAGTACCGTTCTATTGTGTATCGATACACAATGGAATGGTTTTGTACTACAAAAAAAAAACTTTTACTATTCTTCATCTGTAATTTCATTTTTGAAACTGCAAAGTAAGTAATCGGGCTGTATCTACTGCAGTTTTACAACCTAAAGTGTCGTCCGAGTGCCTTCGCAAAGTTCTACAATACTTCGGTCACATTGCAAGGCAGCACGGTGGCAACCTCGAAAGGCTCATGGTGACCGGCAAAGTGGAGGGAAAAAGGCCCCGCGGGCGCAGCCCTGTACGTTGGTCCGACCAGATCCGCACCGCTCTTGACTCTACGATGTACAATGCCCTTCACATCGCCAGAGACAGAAACAGATGGAAAGACAACATAAGCGTTAAAGAGATGAAGCAGGGAGGTCACGACCCTCAGCATTGAGAAATACGACGCAAGGAGGAGACAATCTAAAGTAGATACAGCCAAATTTTAATAAATAATACTACTAAGGCTAACGGACGATTCCAATATCACAAATACTTTTAAATCTGTATATCGAAGGTTCGAAGTTAAAAGTCGATACAAACGCAAACCAACAATACGAAGGGATAGAAAGAAACCAGAAAAAAAAAACAATGTGTGACCCCCAAGCAACGTCTTAGCTCCTTGGACATAGAGTATAAAAGTAAGAGACAGGGCAACTTCTTACAAAGGAAATACTCCTTTGTGACTTATGCTAGTCACCGTGTGAAACCCTGCTACTAATAATAACTTAGAAACTAAAAATAGTTACGGTGTATAACCACACAACTTCGCGTAATTACACCATATACCTACTCGTATTGAGGATTTTGGGTTTACCTCTGTATAAGTTTTGAGTTAATAAATTAAGGAAAATTGCGTATTAATACAATGAAGAAATAAGTACCTCCCTAACTTGGCAGTGAGAGGAAAATAATCTTGGGTGTACCTACTTCAATAATACCTCCTTACTGAATATAAAATAAATTATATAAGTTATTTTTTTAATATGAAGATATCTTGATATTTTGTGTCGTAAAAAAATATTTGTTATCAAATCAATGCGTCAATAAATATACATACAATATAGAATATTAACAGTGCAAACAATATGAAAATTGATAGAAAAATAAACGAGATATAGCAATTGTAAATAAATATATCAGTCTCTGGGTGTAATGAACTTTGACGACCAAGACGGCTTCGAAGCTTTATAATTTCTTTGCTAATGAAGATATTTTAAAAATTCTTTCATATTCGTTAATAGCTAGAAATTATTTAATTTAGCAAAAAAAAATGACACATATACTCCTTATTCTAAAACTCTGACATCTCTGACACATTTTATAATCTGTGGTCCTGTGGAGTTTCACACGGGAATCAAATCACTTTCTTGAGGGGTTCCACCGCTCTGCCTAAGGAGTCCCGCAATATCACTGACTATGTTCATCCACCCTAATGGTGGTTTTAATGGTGTCAAAGCAAAATAAAATACAGATTTCAATGTCTTGATTTCATTGTGAATAAATTTTTTATACAATGTTTAAAAAAAATATACTTACACGCTACTAAAGTATGTCATTGTAGTTAGGTAAATACGATTTAAGAGCCATACATAAGCATAGGTCCATTTAGATACCGTCAGTTAGACACACAATAGTAAGACAATAGATGCGCGAACAATTAAAAAAGCGGGATTCATGAAATTAGCCGCAAATTGATTTTATCAAGCCCTATGTAGACACATTCATGGTAGGCCCGTTTAACCTACCACTGCGTATAGACACAGCGACACCGATGCTGTGGTTTAAGTAAAAGAATTGTGAAAAGGTTTTGAGTAAAGCAAGCTTTGTTTCAATCTTCATAGAATACAGAATTTCAGACAGATATTTATAGAATCAACGTGTATTATATTAATTTTCTTCATCTCCTTAAATTTCAAAACATTTTTTCTAATGACATCCGGTTCCTTCTACTTTTGTTTCATTCCGAATTCAACACTGCCTTGATCAGAATAAAATATTAAAAGAGAAACTTCGATAGGAAACAAAATCATTCTTTCGAAGACATCTTCCAACTTTCGATTCCAGTTCAATTGATGAAAAGGAACTTCTGCAAAAAATCTATCAAACAATAAGCCAAGACGTTGGGGTCCAGGTAGGCAAGATGCGAATCCTTAAGAAAACAACAATAGCAAACACAACCAAAACAAAATCAACTTAATCCCTTACAAGTTAAAGTTCAAATTCTTTTACAAAATTACACTACCCGTTTTAAATTTTTGCTTTTGTCATAGCAAGATGTTCAAGGAATATTGTACTTTAGTATCCAAGAATTAGACTTGATATTTCTTTGTAAGTTTCTTCGCGAAAATATTCTTACAGGGGTAGTTTTGTGTGAACAATACAACAGCTGATTCCCACAGTTAACGGTTTTATTTAAAATACTAGTTTTGTTACCAGTTCCCACTTAAAATTTATTTTGTATTTAGCTAAGAAAGTGAATGGAAACAATATTCACAAATTATGGATTTAAATGAGAACAAAATGAAAAAATTTAAACAAATTAATAAATTCTTAAAAAAAATATTACTTACTAAAATAAAAACTGGCGGTCTCATCACTACTTGACAGTTTCTTTCTCAAAATCTATTTAAAAAAAAAAAGTTGCGCAGTGCACAATGGGCGGAATAGAGTTCAAACCTAGAAAAAAATATATTACAACTCTTTTTTTACATGTACTGTTATTCTTAAAACTAGGTTTATTAGTTAATACTATCTTGTTTACGTAGAGGCAAAACTTTTTCTTTTTGCAATCGCTAGCCCGCATGCAATTAGCATAACCTAAGCGTTTAGTACGTTCACCGCTTACTAATACGTCACATTTACGTCGATCGCTATCAAATACGTTGATAAAAGTTGACCTACAACCAGTAAAGTAGGAATTGAGGAATTTCCAATTTTGATGGCTTTTGATCCAACCGAAAAGTCTGGTTGTATTTGGTTTCCGGTGATTTTGTAGGCCTTGCGATCATCATGTTACTTTCGATACCGCTGAAATTATTTAAAATTTTCCATTCTCCTCACAAAACCGTTTAGGTGGCTGGGTTTATTTTGTTTTGATTTTAAAACCCGTTGCTTTAAAATCTGAATCTAAATGAATAATTTTTTATTTAACAAATGTTCAGTAGACATAAAATGATTCACTAGCACTTTCTCTCAACAAGATTCAAAGTCCAAATAACGCCTGTACATCTATTAAAAGATATTAATTACTATCATGAATATATCACCCACTTATAAACCATATGATGACACCACATGTCTCTAATGGCCGCCAACGAAGATATCAAAATGTGTCTCACATTCAAACTTATCAATATTTTTAATATCGAATATGAGTAACTAATGAGTTACAGATATGAGTAATAAGTCTGTTGGCAACTGTAGAACTATATCCAGTAAAGGTTTCATTAGAAATAAGAGTAGGTACCTGAAAATTTATAATTGAAATAAGAGGATAACTTTACTTCGAGGTAATTTTAAGGTCGATAACATCACAAGGGGTTTATCCCATAACGCATGCGTTACCACACGTACACGTACGTAATAAGTACCAAATGAAGTGATAAAAAATCCGTCAATTTTTTCCTCCAAACCAAATTTTACAACACGGAAAATTTAATAAAAGAAATATCAACAACTAATTACACGCAGTAGTCGCCAAAAAGACATCTAATTATTTAGACACTTCATTTACTTATTCAATTAGTAAGGCTGCGATATCGCGTGGAGTGCCAATTAAAAAATAATAGAAGCCCCCGGAGTGCGAGCGAGAGGAGTGTCACAAGAGGTTTAGAGATGATCCGTGCTCATTGACACATGAGTGTCGCGTTATTCGCTAATTTTGCTTGACGCGTACGTACTTAAAAGAGATTAAAAATAAGAAAAACCAAATTTGAAAAAAAACTTACGTAATACCTACTTTGTTATTTATTTTACTGCCTAAATACGTCTCATTTCTTCGTCATTGAGTCATGTAATTGAATTAAAATGAAAATTGTATCATCTGCAGGATTTGATATCAAAGAGTTTGTTAGGCCGTTTCCGTAATTAAACCCAACTTTTTACCAAACGTAACCCTAAAAAAGCTCATAAAATTACCCCCAGCAACTAGCTCGTCACTTGCAGGAACGTGAAAAACCGAATTAGCTTGTCTGAATGCGAACTCGTAAGTAATTAGCCTCGCGAGACTCTCGATTCGCTCAACTCGCTCTCGTAAGCGAACCGGAGCGAAGATAGCGGAGCGATGCGACGCCGAGAGAGCGAAAATGGCTAATCAAATCCTTTCCCGCTCTCGACGGTATTCGAGGGCTTTTTATTTTCATTGTGCCGTGAAGTGTCACGGTGTAGATACGTATAAAGTTTGTTATACATATAACTCGTTAGCCAAGCTTCATCAACATTTTATTTGAGGACTGATATGTGCGTTCTTCCTGTTTGTACGTTTGTCTAACGTGTGCCCTTTCTTCTTTACAGAGAGTTCTACTATATCCAGATGGAGAAGTATGCCCGACAGGCCATCAGTGAAGGTCTGAAGACAGCGGAGGACCTGCATGTAGCTGGTGACTCCGAACTGTACAGGGTGCTCAACCTACACTACAACCGAAACAACCACATTGAGGTGAGCATGCAGCAGGTGATAAACATTTATATATTTTTCACCACGTTCTAACACCCCGAAAGTTTTCTTTTTGATTGAATTTAAATGGGGTTAACTCAGCACTTTTTGATAAATCAGAGCATGTTACGTAATCCAAAAACAGTCCCTCCCCAAACAATGATGCTTGAGCAAGTCGAAGTGGTTTCTAAGTAAGAATATCGTCCGATTCCAGGTGCCACCAAACTTCAGATATGTGGTTGAACAGACACTACGAGAGTTCTTCCGCGCCATACAGGGCGGTAAGGACGCGGAGCAGAGCTGGAAGAAGTCCATCTACAAGGTGATCTCGCGGCTGGACGATCCAGTGCCCGAGTACTTCAAGTCGCCGAACTTTCTCGAGCAGTTGGAGTAAGCGCCAAATCGACGCGACGCACATTGTTTCGGCAAAAAAACTAAATTATATTTAAAAAAAAAAAACAAATCATTGGACGATTGTTTCGCACACCAAAATTTTACGACACTCGCATTTAGGCCTTCAGATTCAAAATTATTGATAAAAAAGTTAAATTAAATTATTAAAAGAAATTTTGGATTTGTACGTTGGACGTCGAGTGACGCGGTATCGCCGCGCCACGCACTGCGCTCTACTAGGAAATTCATTAGGTTATATGAGTAAGAGAAAATTTAAGTCACCTAGAATTTTATTTCTGCACATAATATATTTCGCTATATATAATTATTATTATATTATTATTAAGTATTATCTTAAAATGGTTTTATAGTTGTGTATATCTTAAATCATTTATTGATTTATTCTTTAAGGAAAAAAACGATTAATATATTAACTGCTTAAGTTTTGAACTTTTTGTTGTTTTTATTTTTGGTTCGTCCTTTGTTTCCTTGTCCTTTGGAGCATGCTGAGTTGGTTTCTCCCTGTAGTGTTTACTTTGAGGCTCGCCATGCGCGGCCGGGAATTGTCAACCTTTACCTCCTCACACTTATTTTAGGAATAATTAATTAAAGTTAACCATAGTCATTAGTACAATAGAGCAGGGTTATTTTTCGATCCACAAACAAAGAATTTAAAGATTATTTTTATACTGATAGCCGGTTTTATGTTCATGCAGAGGAATTATCAATAGAATAACTATAATGAAGACATAAAATTCGAAAAAATTACACATCTTAAGTAAAGATTAATGTAAACATCCTGATTTGTATTTACAATATTTCGGCAATGTTCGGGTCGCAAGTTCAGTTAGTCCGGAGGACCGCTCCGGATTAGGGTTAAGTTTATTTTTTAGATAATACTACTTTCTGAAACAGTGCGCGGGCATCACCGACAGACACCACGCGAGTACAGGCCGTCACTCCTTACACGTTAATCAAGGCATTCTTTTATATAATATTACCCATACTCATACACAATACACACCATATACCCGATAATGATAAGGCAAACTACTGTAACATTCTTCATATTACTTTAACAATAACAATTAATTTTGACTACGACTTAGTTGTTTTACCCCTCAGTGACGGCCGTACTCGGCAGGCGAGCGCTTCGCGGCGGCTATCAAGCACATAGACATTTGACCCACATCCAAACAGCAGCAATAGTTGAAGGCAACACAATACAATAGATCGAAATCCTTAAAAAAAACCCAATTCTCAAAATTACAGCTACATTATTTGGCATCCTACAGATAAACCCTTTCGCACTGGGCCACCTCGTCCGAACAGAAGTGCCTTCAAAAAGATATTGATTTTTTAAGAAAAAAAAAAATAAGAAATTAAATACAAAAAGGGCCCTCAATAGACCTAACCGCCCAACCAGGGCCGCTGCGGAGCGCCCGCGACCCGCCGCCTGCGCACATACAGTTCGCCGTATCGAACGATCAGTATACATACACACACTTACTATTATACTATAGAAAAATAATTAGTTTGATTCGTAGATATATGTAGCGCGGTATGCTGGACTCTTGTTTCTTGACTAATGGCAGGCCAGTATGACAAGACTGGAGAAGTGAAGACAGTTGAACGAAGCAAGGCAGGTCAGGAAGCAAGTTCTAGCGGGTCCGCAATCTCGATGTATTTGTTATATCATGTAGTTGCCGGCCGCCAGCCCGCCACGCGGGAACACTTTCAGTTCACATCCTCAGTTTCCAGAACAAACAGATATAATAATTATTTCGCTTCTCAAATAGATTATAACACGATAAGATAGATATTTGTACAGAAATGTATAGCCATTTGTACATATAACGATAGTTTTAATACAGATGAGATAATATCGAGTAACTATCTTAGCGTTAATGGTATTTAATTAAGAGACAATAGACAAACGGGAAATATCTATTGTTTTGCAGAATGTACAAAATGTTTAAACCATCCTAATTTGTATTACGTAACCGCGCGAGAGGGCGGCCGGCCCTAGCTAAGCAAGTAAGCATACTTAATTTGATATTACACGTTTGTTATCGTTTCATTTGTAACCATTTTAAACTATTACGATAATATAAGAGTACCTCAGTTTAGGATGGACCAGGCGTCGACTGGTGTGCTTAGTAGCTCAGGTTAGGAGAGTTAGAGATACTAAAGTTTTTGAGACATCGACACATAGATTAACACGCAGCCTCCCCCTTTCGGAAAACCGGTTTTTATTTCTAAATTGTCCCCCGACGTGGCCGACCAGGCTGTACCAGGCTGGTCGGCTGGTCCCCACACACCCACCACTCCTCAGACAATAGCCCGGGTTCAGTTTCCACGATTCGCGCCAGTAAAGTACGTCAGTACTCAGTCGTCGCTGGGCTTATTCGAGATCGAGCAACGTTCCATGTTACGTTTACGATTGTATTTTGTTACAAGTTGTTTGTTTCTCCGTAACATAGGCACTGGCGTTTTAGAGCTGAGAAGTGTATGATATCTGAATTGAGTAACGGAATTGATGAGTAGTATTCCTAAGCACTAGATTGGTTAAGATCACTAGCGGTACGGTAGCATTGTTTTATTGTCACAGCCAACTTGTTAGCTCTAAACTGACATTTACCAATTAATTCCTTGTATAGTAAGTAATGAATTCGTTATTCCGATCTCTCCATAGATTTCTTCTTATCTAATAGAACTGTTACGCAGGCTACACAACACATATTACAATAGAAATGTATTGGTTTCCCATCAACACTTATCAACCGACATGCCGTAATTTGCAGATACTTGGAGCCGTATTAAAATGTTTTACTACGATATAGTTTCAAGGTCAAAACTCAGAATATGTACTTATAAATTTTTGTAATTTAATACAGTTTTTGTCCGGATTTTATACTTGAGTGACTCACTGTGCAATATTACAAGACCACAATGGATATAACATGCGATCGAGCCGATTTTTTAAATTTATTCGATGTTCAATTATTTGTAAGTTATCGGTTGACAATTTTTCTAAATTTAATGAAAAAAAATTTAAGACTCAAGTTTGAAACATCGAAATATTTAGTCCACAGTGATCATGGGGGCTAATCCCACTGAAAAAAGTACAAAATTCGGTGTTGACTTTAAATCTCATGTTTGTATCTATTTATAATATAATATGTATGTAGATTTATTGAAATTGCCCGTTTCGGCGTCATTTCTCATTGTTTTCATATGCTTTACCTAGATCATAGTTTATTTATGTTTCACGGAAATGTACTTATCAAAAGTTTTTGCTTTACATTTAGTATTTTGGAATCCGTCTACGAAAATGTTTGGATTATCAATGTAAAATGAAATAAATATTGTAATTATTTTCAAAATTAATTATAAATAAAAAAAAAAACAATATATGTAGAAAGTATTCGGTTTCACGTTTGGGTATTATGGTTCCTAAATTTTCGAAATTGTAATAGACTCTATTGTATGTAGCGTTTCATTTTTTGGAGGTTAGGTCATTTAGATGTACCAAATAGCTGTATCAACTTTTCTATACGTGAAAAATCAATAAGGGAAATTGCTGAAGTTTAGGTAGTTATGGAAATAAGTATCATTCTTAATAATATATATATATTATCTCATAAAAAATGACAAAAATTGAGCACGGATATACTATTAGGATGTCTTGAAACAAAATACTGCCGACGCTTATCAATAAAATTTAGTGAGATAAGCTCGAACGCCCAATTGTATAAGTATGTGAAGTTGTGACGAAGCCAGCCCCACAACACGGGACTAAGCGTTCATCATTTTATATTCGAGGTTAACCATACTGTAGTGGGTTTCAAACAATATTTTAAATATCCTTGTGGTCTTCATTGGTAACAGCGATACACGTTCAGTTCTGTATTGTGTGTTCGTATGTAATGTGTTAATTTAGTTACGTTGGTGAGCCACAGTCCATAATGTGGCGACATTTTTATAATATATTTGTAAACTATAGCGAGCGGACGCGGACGCCAGTGATAAAATTAGAGACAAAATTTAAAAAAATACAAAATTATTTTTGATAGTGCCGCAATATGTTTTGTTCTCGTCACGACCCATTTCGGCCCACGGTGTCGTGCTTTGGACAAAAGGTGATGCGCCATTAATAAAATTGAAAAATTTTGACTAGTGTTTAGGCGTCATTTCGGTATCCTCGCATTTCGGCTAAGTGTTAAGTGCCCGCGTCCGCTTGTTTTGATATATTTAGTACAAATTTCATGATGTTAAGGTTACGAGGCTCAAAGCTTTTCTTTTGAGGCGGCCGCACACCCGCCCCCGGCACGCGCCTACGATATAATGAGTCGTGTATAAAATTTTATTCAAAAAGAGTATTTTTGTATTGAATATTTCTAAAGTTGGTGTAAAGGTCAAAATTCATAAATTATAGCGGTGACAAAATGGGACATTAGGTAAATTTAGAATGTCATGCGTTTTTTGTATTTAATTTTAAGAATAGCGTCGGATATAAAACGTTTAGGAGCATTACCATTTGTAAATAAAAAGTTGAGCGTCGCGGCTGAGGGGCGGCGGCGTGGCCGGCCTTTATATAGGTAAAAAAATATATAAATAACTCAAAGATGTTTATATGGTTCTGGATGTAAAAAAGATAAATTTAAAAGCAATTTTAAGGTGAAAAAAAATGTGGAAAAAAATTGTAAACGATTCTTCGGTATTTGTGTTAGAATGGCTGATAGCGGGTCACTATTGTAATCTGTGGGCCTCAGACAAGTAATACCTAATGTCAGGAAACTAACCTAACCTAACTACGCATTAATTATTACGGTTCTTAATACTACAACAATACTTATACATTAATATAATATCACATTGTCATAATGCTTATAATTTACGAGCGTGTGTCTTTGTCCGTCAATGTTTTAGGATCTAACTACTGTTCGGTGTAGTAGACATGAAGTGGAATTATTGTGAAGAAAGTAAAATTGTGTCTAAATTGAGAGGTCGGCCGTGTGGCCGGTCCTCGTTGCAAATTGCGTTCATTTATTGGCAAACACATTGGCGGTTACGAAAGTCTGTTGATCAAAATTTATCAAAATTATTGGATGGAAGGAAGTTCGGTGAAACATAAGTCGTATCTCTACTAGCAATGTCAGCATGGAGACTTGTTGATACCAGTGAGGGATGTTTCTTCGTGAATATAACGAGTAATAAAGCTAAGCTTTTATTTGAATCTTGTCTTTTATTTCTGAATTACCTTTCACCACTCACACAAACATTATCAACTATTGACTTTGACTTGAGTCAGTAAGAGTCTGACACTATCTCCCGCTCCACCCAAGAGCGGGGGTGGTCAGTAAATGAATTAAGCCTACTGTAAAAAAAAAACTATTGACTTTTTTGTGTGATTAATACTTTTTTCTAAAAAAGTATTTAGCAAATTCGCAACTTTTCCCTACTCCTTCAAAACCGCTTGGATCTTTAGAAATATTTTTACACCTAATTAAAATTGGTGGTTACATATTCTTCAAAGTGAACTAAGATTATGTAAATCAATCAATATTTTGCAACAAAAATGTATTTAAAGGTCAGAGGGTGTCTCTACGGGCGTACCTTGCCGCAATTAAATGCACAGATACTCGTACTGCCGCCTAGTATACGAGTGTTGTGTCCATTTAATTCCGGCCAGATGTTTAAGAGACTATAAGCCTTAAGAAGTTAGACAGTAAAATTGACGGGGCCACTATGGCGGCTGTCAGCCGGTGTTGCGGGATTGTTTGAGAGAGTCACTATTTCTCTGAAACGCAAAGGGCACCTGAACGAACACAGGTGGGAGTTAGTTAGGAATAGTCCTACACTCCCTGTCACTCCATCCAGAGTGGGACAGGTAATTGGAGGATGTCCCACCGAAAGAAAAAAAAATATAGACCGTTGTATGGGAGTGCCGCGCTGGTGTCATAACACCGCACTCAAGATTTTATCAAAACAGGAATTTTGTTATTTTAAAATAACTTCATAATTTTCAAATAAAAATTAATCGTTTTGTCTAAACAACCTGGCTTTCCTAAAAATAGCTGAAATTTTGACATACTACTTTCAGGATATTACAATTAAAAAAAAAACAATACATTTTCAAGTAAAAATATATTTATTTTATAGATGTAACTTTTTCCAACAAAAAATCAACTCGACACACTAGGCGATGCCCAATAATTATGATACAATTTAAAAACATTTAATTGTGATCAAAAAATGTTAAGAATATCTGAGACGATTGTAGAGCAATTTATTTAATAAAACTTAATGCAACAGAAAGGTACTTACATGATAAATGATCTTTATTTTTGTAAAGAGGTTTTCAAAAAAAAAACCAACAAAGGTACAAAGGCGGACTCTCTACCAGTCAACCAAGCGTACCTAGTGACGAGAAAACATGGCAGGCGAATAAAAAAAAGAAAAATATTTGATTAGTGATATTCGCCAACGACTAAATCGATCTTGGATTTTAAGTACTGAGAAAGATTTTCTAAAGCATCAATTGTGACAATAACTTAAATTACAGTGCAGTCGCGATGTAAATAGTTTTCAAAATTTCTTATAAAAAAATGTTTAAATCTGCGATTTTGCTTAAAAAATCTAAAAACCTTACTAACTCAATAAAACTACTGATTGTCGATAGAATGTTTATTGTTCCAAAAAGGTAAATACAGAAAATTTAACAAATCACTGGACTCCACACTAGGATTCCCTGCGTCATGGAGACCATTCTCTTCTGTCTTATAAAATAAAAATAAAATATAACAGAAAACTACTTTTAAAACAAAAGACATTTACAAAGTAAATATAAAAGAATTAATTAACACATGTTACATGAATTGTTGTGAGAGTTAATTATTACATTTTAGTCCTGCCATGACGTCCTGCAAGGATTACATCGAGTTACCAGTAATAAGGAATACTCTATAATAAGTAGATACCTATTGATTTTCAAATTAAAATAAATTATTATTTATTTCTTTTATTTCCATGTGTTCTAAACCATCTAAAGAAAGGAGTTGTCAGCAATAGCAATGGCCCAGCCGGGTCGAAGCCTACTGGGGCCAGGGTTATCCGAAAGGGAGCTCGAGCCCCGGTATGAAGGCTAGAAGGAACGGCGTGGGTTTTTAGTCAGTAAGAGTCTGACACTATCTCCTGTTCCGCCCACGAGCGGGGGTTGTCATTGGATGATTTTCCCCACCACAAAAAAATATCATCTAAAGAATTCCTGATGAAAGACTCTCTTTAGAAGATATCATCATCAACGCGGTACGGAATTTCTCAAGAGGCGCAAATCTCAACACAGAATGTTCCTGTTGGGTTTCGTAAATTTAACAATTCCAAATGGAGGGTAGAAATACGTGCTTGCGAACGAAAACGCATTCCCTACCTATGTTCCATCCTACTCCCACGCGCGCGCTGACTGATGCTATTGCTCTGTCACACTCCAGTCGGTCGCGAACGTTCTATGAAGACACACCTCACTCTTCAAAATTCCTCCACGCGAAGTGTCACGCTATCAATTAGTGCCAAATTTTTTCTTATAGTTTCAATTTGCGAACTGTTACAAAAGTGTTGTAGCCTGCCTAGTGTTAAAGAACATTGAAGGGGAGTGCGTGCCGTGTACGTGTAGTGGTTCCAGACTGAACGAGCCTCGCTTCGACGGACAAAGTCAGGTTAGTGCACGTTCCTAGTACCCATTTTTTCTAGATAAGTCCAACCTACTTTCGTCGTCCAAGAGCTGCGTTCGCAAGGTCACTTATGGCTACGCCTTCTCACACCTCATCAAGATACAGTCCACTTCCGTCCAATTTTCATTTCGAACCAGGCTACCCAGCGCCAGGGTATCCGCACTTAAGAGGGTCCTTTTCCACTCGCCTATCGTAAACATCGAAAATAGTTTAAAAGCTTGTTACTTCATTTAATGTAATGCAACGCGATGTTTGACGAAAAGGCAACGCAAAAAAAGAGAGATAACGCCTGAAAACTCTGTTAGTATTCGGTAATTCCGAGATTTACTCGAAAATTTCACAAAACTTGCTCCAGGAAATAGCTGTTTTTTTTAAACCCTTAAAAGTTTTTGGAAAAAGTTGTCGTCATTTAGAATCATAATAAACATTTGTAAGGTTCCTATAGTTTTACTTTTTTTACTTTTTTAATTTTTAGGCAAATTATGAAGTGTCAAAGTTCATTCAAAATAGGAGATTTTCAGAGGTTTTTACTGGATTAGTTTTACACAAATTTAGAAATTGCTGTGTTTTCAAAATATCTAATGAAAAATGTGTAATAACGTCATAATCAGTTATGAACGGTTGTATGAAAAATAGTGAAAATGTGAGTCATGATTCGATATCTGTGAACATTTTTATTTATATTCCCGCCAAAGTAACTCCTAGCCTCTATTACCCACAAGCCAAGTTGCTAATCTGCAATAGTTAACGCTAGTAGAAGGCTTCAAATATACGGGAATGACGTCATTTCAACGCTCAGTCACGTGGTCAGAACAAAAGAATTGGCGGCAAGGTCAACTCGAAGCGTTCGACGCAAACGAAACGGTTGTAACTAGACTAGGGGGGCTGTTCCTCTCTAGATTTGTACAACTCCGTTATTTTTATTCCGTTATCTATTACTAGCTGCTCCCAGCGGCTTCCCCTCCCAGCTCATAGCAGAAAATTATCCCAAGGGAACATACTTCCGGGATCAAAAGTATCCTATGTCCTATTCCAGGACATGGTCTATCCGTGTAAAGAGTTTCATCAAAATCGGTTTTGCCATTTAGGCGTGAAGACGTAACAAACAAACTCAACTTTCGCTTTTATAATATTAGTAAGGATTTATTTTGGTTTATATTAAAGTTTATTCTATACTATTTTACTTTTAATAACAAATCAATCTATCAAACTTTCGAAGATGCTGAACAAAGTTACAGCTCTTCCTGGGCCAATTTATAGTAGGGGTGTTCAGATGGGAATTTTGCGACTTTTTTTCAATCGTGATAATCAGAGATACAATAGAAAGACAATGGGTGCGCGAGCGCCGGCGTTCGCTCGGGTTTTAATGAATTAATAACCTAATCTTTACAATCCAATCATCATCATCATCATTTCAGCCGATAGACGTCCACTGTTGGACATAGACCTCCCCTAAGTGTCGCCACAATGAACGATCCTGTGCCTCCTGCATCCATCGGATACCCGCAACCTTCACCAGGGCATCGGCCTTCCGCCGCTGCATCTTCCTGTACGCGGTCGCCACTCCAGAAGCTTTAAGCCCCAACGGCCATCTGTTCTGCGAGCAATATGTCCTGCCCATTGCCACTTAAGTTTGGCGATTCTTCGTGCTATATCAGCAACCTTGGTTCTCCTGCCGATATCTTCATTACAATCCAATGGCTCCCCAAATCTCTTTACTAATTGCAAGCATTCGGGCCTCCCCTACTATTAGAGAACTGCCAAAGCTATCAATTACTTTGGTGCGAAAAAGAGATGGAGCTTTTATAATAACGCCATTTCATCATCATCATCACTTTAGCCGAAAGACGTCCACAGCTGGACATAAGCCACCCCCAAGTGTGACCACAATGAAGAGTTCTTAATAACGCCATCTATCTTCAACTAATTATACTAGCACTGGCCCTATCCTGCACTGTATTGTGTGCCAGAATCGGGACCGAGAGTAGACATTGTTATTTTAGTACTAAACATTGCCGTTAGATGTCACTGTGGAGTTCAGGTTAGTGGACGAAGTTTTTTTTCTCTTTATTTTGAATTAGCTTTTACCCGCGGCTTCGCCCGGGTTTATTAATATACTTTAATTCCTCTCCCTATTTCTTCCCTCTTTTCTCCTTTTCTCACTTTTTTTTTTAAATTAGCCTATGTCCGTCTCTAGGGTTCCAACTAACTCTGTACCAAAATTCATCAATATCAGTTTTGCCATTTAGGCGTGAAGACGTAACAAACAAACAAACAAACTCACTTTCGCTTTTATAATATGAAGTAAGGATTAGGGACCTTTTATTCAAATGTACATGCCAGTCCCATCGGACCTTAGTAGACGAGACGAGGTTGTCTTGGTGTAAAAACACTCCGATGTTTTTCAACACAAAAGATGTTAGGTATTACATCATCATCATCTTCCTGCCCTTATCCCGTTTTATTTGGTTTTAAAGATGTTATTACATAATAACAATATTTTTATGAATTATTGTGACTTGCTGGTGTGTGAATAAGTAAGACTAGTATGTGATTTGTAATATTTTTTTATTAGCCTTGATGAGCTTACTTGGGGCTTTTCGACGACCACAAAGGACTGCCTGTACCAGTGGCGTAGCTAGTCCTAATGGGGCCCCATATCGAATACTTTTGAAAGGATCATTCAGAAGGTAACCTACCTACTAAAAATCCTACTAAAATAGGATGAGTTTTTATTGTCCCCTTATATGTTATTCTAAAATGCTAAAAACTCTTTACAGAGTAGGTATCATAATTATAGTCATTATTCATTCACTCCTAGCTTTTTATCAATATGAGAATTTAAGATTGTGTATAACATGTTACGAATTTAGGCATATGTCGGGGCTCCTGTATCTCCATGAGTGCGTTTTAAAACCAAATGACACCTACAGATACTCACGAGTAAACGACATTTTTCAACACTATCAAAATATAGCCTTACCACAAAATTCTTACTCTAAAATCATATCCAATGCTAATTTTATTCAAGTAGTTTCCATCTAAATGGATAATAAGCAACCCCTACCATCTTCAGACTATAAATTATTCAAATTAACCCTAATTTGTCGCTAACCGCTTAGGGCAGCGGGTTTTGAGCTGATTACAAGCATTTAAAACCTTAGTAATAAGTTTGGAGAGGCTCTTGACTTTGATTAGACTTTTAGTGAGTAGTTCTTAGGGGCTACTTACTTATAATTAAAACTCTTCACTCTTTTCTGGACTTCAAATAGAAAGATGGGGTTAGATTGTATTTTTTGGGTTCCGTGATGTTCGTCGTCGTTCGTCGGGAATCGCAGGACAATCCCAGGCACCCGTAGGCGCGGGCTTGCAATCAACTAGCAATAGGTAGATCGCCTTCCGGCCGTCCAGTAAGAACTAAAGCCGTAGTGCTACACTCACGCGCACGTCAGAGATATCAACAAAACCGTAAGGGCTGATACCTGCTAGAGTGACGGGGAATTTCTTACCCTTGCCAAGATTTGATACCTTAGACTTACCTCCAGCGCCACGTCACTTTAGGTATAAGTTGGAACAGTGTTGGGAATACTTAATATCGATGTATTAATTCTTTATTTATTAACAAAATTAAAAGCCGGAAATAAAATTAACGTTTTATTTACTTAATTAATAATCTAACATAGTTCAGTCTTCAATCAATTAACTACGTAAACGTACTTGTGTAGTTACTAAATCAGTACTCGGGAGATGGGCACGTTGTTCGTTCTTCTGTTGGTGACGATTCTCCACGAGCATGTCGTATTAAATTTAATATTTTCATGTAAACTTCTGAGCGGATTTCCGGCCGTAGGTACAGGTTCCAGCTCAAAAGCTACTAAAGACGCGAAGTATTCATTTCGTGGATCACTTGGTCTCTGATCAAAAAAAAATTGCGTCTGGCAGGTTTACAAAAGCAGTCACATCACCATCTTCTAACTGAGCATAATGGACATAATTTGCGATTAGAGTACTACACAATAACACGAAAAAGGTCTACAACACTAGTTGCACTGAGCGAGAAAGCTTTCTCGTGATTCACGGTGACGGCGCTGAGGCAACTGACAATATAGCGCGATTTAACCTTGAATCTCCTTGGCCGCACGTAATATTACGGTGCTGGCGACCGGCGACAGTCTGCACTAGTGAGGTTCCGCGTTATGAGATTTATATATTTTGTAGTATTTTTTTTTTTATATTTTAAACTTAAATACATTTTATTGTGTAGGTACAGATACTTGTATCAGAGTAACACCATGGTTATTTTGTAACGAAAGTACACACTTTTATTGCAAATAGTGACATTAATTTCTTTAGTGTCTTGTCTTGTTTATTCATAGACAACCCATTAAGTATTTTCCGAATTCGCCCCATCCCTAGTACTCGTAAAATTACGTGATTGGCGATACAGGTAAGGAGACGGTGATGACAATGTATTTGAACATCAAAATTCACAGTATTTATCATTCAAAACATTGAAAAATGTCAATAACAATAAAGATTATACCCACCATCTTAAAATTGACCCATTTTATATGGAGTTTGTGCACTATGAAAACTTTTTCAATAAAATAACGTAAATATACGTGTGTGGCGATTCGGGCACTATTTTCAGAGCTCGTAATATTACGGTGTCGGCGCTTAAAGGAGGAAGTCGTGGTCTTGCAACACAAAGGGCAACTGAAGGACACAGGTGTGGTTTTAGTCAGAAAAACTCTGGTGCCGCTCCACCCTTGAATGAGTGAAGTTGTAGGATGATTACCCAAAATCCCACCTCAAAAATAACCCTAAAACCGCACTGAAGTGCCGCCGTGCTGAAACCGTTCAGGTTTCAGTGACTGTGTCTTCGTCTTTCCCAGTCTCCAGGCTTTCTCCAAACACGATACGAGATTATCTGGATATGTATTGATCCGAAATCCTTACTTAATATTATAAAAGCGAAAGTGAGTTTGTTTGTTACGTCTTCACGCCTAAATAGCAAAACCGATTTTGATGAATTTTGGTACAGAGATAGTTGGGACCCTGTAGACGGACATAGGCAAATGTTTTTTAACTGAAAAAAGTGGGAGAAAGAGGGAAGAAAAGGGGAGATGAATTAAAGTATATTAGTAAACACGGGCGAAGCCGCGGGTAAAAGCTAGTAATAATAATATTTGTAGAAATAACAAATTAAAAACTTGGGTAGGTACAAAAAAATACTTTATTTTAAAGTTTAACTTGCAGTTTTTCCAAAATATTTTGTCTTTTTACATATACATGAGAACTCCGATATAGATCTATAAATTGAATAACAACTACTAGCCACTCTAAAACACTACATAAAGAGAAAAAGTACAATAAATAAATAAAAACAGCTCAGCAGAATGGTGATCTTAATTTTTACACAATATTTTCAGTAGTCACTGACATAATTAATGACAAAAAAACAAATGAATGAAAATAACTAAATGTATTTAGTGCTAAATTATTTTTTTTATTTTGTTCTGTTCATTATTTAAAAATCACAGAATATGTAGAATGCTTTAAATTTGTTTAGTGTATAGATTCAAGGTACAAAATAAACGGGTATCCATTATTCATTTTAACCAATAGTATCATTTACTGTTGGAGACACCACAAATTGAACAAAATCACTTAATTTTATTTTATTCTTGAATCAAACATAACTGGCAAAAATCGGTGCACTCTGCCTATTCAGGAGAGGAGATACATTTGTATGAATAACATAACTTATTTAGAAAAAAATCCCTACTAATATTACTTTCACGCAAAAACTACTGAACGGATTTAGATCAAATTTGGTAGGTAGGTAGAAGAGACACTGGAATAACACATAGGCTACCTATAATTCCACTGCTGAGCATGGGTCTCTGCCCGCGCGATATAAACTGTAGTCCACGCGGGCAAAGCCGTGGGCGGAAAGCTAGTACTCTATATATTTTTCAAAAATTATTGCTTACATTCAATACTTATTTAAATAGTGGTTTTGAAAGTTTCAACAAATATCTTACATAGTTATTACTTATACTAAGGTAAATCAGGCATACATGCCCCAATCGGTGACATTGGCAGTCAGCAATATTTACATAACTGCTTGCAATAATATAATATTCCACAACGCTGTCTAGTCCCAAGCTAATCAGAGCTTGTGTTATGGGTACTAGCCAACTGATAAATATACTTATATATTTCTAAATACATACACATTATAGATAAATTACACCCAGACACAGAACAAATGATCATGCTCATCACATAAACATTTTTCTTGGGTGGGAATCGAACCCACAACCCCCAGCATAGCAGTCAGGGCTACTTACCACTAGATCAAAAGGCCAGACAATCAAATACACTTTAGTTGTGTAATTCAATAGTTGCAGACACTGGCCTGAAATGCAATACAATACATTACTGTCATACTTATAAACTAACCATATCTGCTCAAACAAGGCCGAAATTTTATACGTGTCTTAGTTTTACAAGTGGGGCATGTTACCGACTGGGGCATGTAAGCTTGGTTTAAAAAATAGACAAAAATTTGATTAACAATCTACTCTGGCACATAAAAAAAAAAACAGCCCATAAACAACAATCAGCTTCCCTTCATAGCTTTATCTTGTAACTCTCCAATACAAAACAACATCAGTTTAATATGAGCTTTAGTTTCCGATGCCTTATTCTGTAGTTCTACTGCTTTTTCCTCAAAAGCCTTTATCCTTACATCCAAATACTTATAAGCTTCATCTATTGTGAATTCTAAGTGATGATTTAAACCCACGTTCATCAGCAATGTAGATGTATCGGGAACTGTTGCTTCCATGAAGAAATTACAGCCAAGGTTTAACTGAGTCTTGAAGCCATCAGGGTGAATTTTTTTGTTCGTAATAACTTTTAAAGTGTGTTTTTGTTGCACCAAGTCGGTAACCTCCGCATTAACTTGTTCAAGTCGCAATTCCAGTTTGCGCAAGTCTTCTTTGAGGACATCGTTGATTAAATTCTCGTATTTTAGAATAGTTTCGTCAATCTTAGGGTCCGCCATCGCACTTACTTCGAGTTTGTAAGTTATTCACTGAAATAATCGGGCGCAGTATCACATACTTAACCTAAAATTGTATTTTAAAATTTTTCACAATAATGTGGTAAATAGTTATGTTAATCTTTAAAAACTACTATCACAGTGTATAAACGTAGTAAATTAACAATAAGTTCCAATCAGCTTAGATGATACAAAAAAAAACAAAAGATATCTTTGGCTTTGCTAAGTTTTGACAGCAAATAATACTTCAAATACTTGTGTAATAGTGATGCGAGCCGAGTTATTTTAACCGAGTCGAATAACAAACGAGTTATTTCGAGTTGACTCTGTCGGTTACTTGATAGTGGTTCAGCAGACGAAACCAGAGGTGTATGAAAGCACGATGCCGACGGACGCGACTCAACTATGAAACGGCAAACAGGGGGCAAAGCCCCGATCTCGCCTGCCGCGTCCCCCTAGGGGGTCGTAGCGACTGCTCCACTCCGAATCGGTCGATAACTCGGTAATGGCAGTAGACATTAAAAGCAAGACGACGTGAGTCACGACGCCAAATGATTTAGGTAAGTTTTTATAAAATTATCTTATTAGGATTGTTTTATAAAAACTTATTTTTGTACTAGATGGGTAGGAATGATAGAAAACAGCAATTTCACTTGGTAGTCTTAAGAATAAAAAAGGTAGGTACATATACATAATGTTCCATCGAAACACAATTTATTGTTCTGACTCAAGTGTTCGATCGACGCTCATTAACTGTTATTCCGACCGTTGGCTCAGTAATTAGGAGACTCAGTGAACTGTCAACTCGGTTCGGCGCACCGAGTTGGAGCCACCTTTCCAACTCGAGTAATCGGAATTGACGAAAATGTGAGTTCATCGCATCGCTATTTATTAGAAGTCTATCAATGCGCGCGTTTGTAAAAACGGATCGAAAAAAGAGGGAAGTTTCTTAAATAGGTATCTCTATATTTTTGATATTGTGTTTACGGTATTCAACAAGTTAATTAATAAAGTTTATATTGGACGACTTACAATTTAAAGCAGCGCCATCTACGAGTATATTGTTGTATCTTTATCATACATCGTACCCTGCCATCTAGCGATAAATTTTCGAACTATGTAATAAATTGGCGCTACTGTTGTTGTCCCACCGTCACTCATTACACAAGCAATTTCACAGAACACCGGAAGATGGCGCTTTCATTACTTACAATTCATGCTCTGCTTGATGGGATAAGCAAAGATTTTGATTTTGAACGATAATATTACTGGGAAGCAAATGGGAACATGCGCCATGGTAACGTTACTTATGTACTCGTCATCATTTCCTATTTTTTTTTATTGTAATAAACTAGTGCTTGACTGCGGCCCCACCTCATGGTAAGCAGTGATGCAATCTCTGATGGTGAGGCTATTGATACCCTAATCTCTAGCTTTTTTTCGTTTTTTAATGGTGACACCCAGACGTTTATTCCACACGAATCCAGTGCAGGAATCTCCCGAATTTACCATGTCCGGTGAGGACCTGCATCAAGCGGAAGATGAGAACGCCATGACGTCTTTCCAGCCACTCCTCAAAAAGACTTATCGCCATAATTTTGGCGTGCTTATCACTAGTTTGTGACTGTCGCTGTAGCCATTCCACCATGAGATCCCACCGGAACTTTGTCCACCATGACGCCACTTGGCGCGGCAGTGGAGTTTCGCCTCGGCGTTGCATCTCATGCATGCGTGCGTTGACTATTGCCCCCAAATCCCATGGTGGCAGGCCAGCAAGGAGGCTCGCCACTTCATGGGAAACCCCGCACCATCTGGATGACCATTACCCTCTGAAATGCATTCAGCTTGGCCGCCCCGGTCGTTTTCGCAGTGACTGCACCCATATCGGCGCACCGTAAAGGGCCATGGACGAAATGACAAATTCAAAGCGATACCCGCGTCGCCTCCAGCAGGAGGCGTTTGGATCCCTAGGTTGGGCATAAGCCGCTTGAAGGACAATCCCAGTTCGATGCAAGGGATCCAGAAAGTGCTCCTCGAAATTTTACCGGCTGTCGAGGACGAGTCCCAGGTACTTCGTCATCGACACGTCGGCGCGGATATGAACAAACCCCTCACGGAAGCAAGCAAGTTTTGCGTTGGCAAGCTTTGCTTAACCTTGGAGATCACCCCGTGCAGCCATGAGCTCCTTTCTACTTCTTTATGCGAAAAGGCGGGTATGGCTTTATTGTTCTTAAAATATTATCATTTTCTTCAAACTCGCTCTGGGTTTCTTTTAGCATGGTCTGTAGCGACACCTATGTTGCCACATAGGAACTAAAAATAAAAAATTCTGCGGCGCCGATCAGACGCTATGTGATTTGAACAAATACAACACCCCGAAATTATCTATCGGGCAACTGTCCGGGCCGGACAATACACCGGTCTGGTCAAAAGATCCTCTCTTTTCAACGAAGGTTTACGGACTTTACATCCAGTTCTGCATACCTCTAAAAACCAAGGAAACAATTTAGGGCAGGAAAATTCTCTAAAAAACAGGGATTAGGTGCAACAAAAATCAAACAATACAAAAACGATCATCGAAATCGTTTATTTGACAAGAAATAGTTTAAATATCACTTTTCACATTAGAAAACCAGCAAACTTGCAGAAATATTTTATATTTCTAATTATGTATTTGATATTTATTTTTAAACATAAGATGACACGATACATAAGGGGCTCGCAGTCCGAAATACTCAAGAGACCAAATTATAATGGAGATGGGTACAATAATCAAGTAAATCACCTTTTAGCCACCAACGTCGGAAATATCCGACAAATACTCTCGAGTTTATGCCACCAGGGTCGCAGATCCACGACCAAACACTCCATCTCGTCAGCTCTTCTGTCACCTATATGGGGATTGAAGAGCCAAACGAGATAAAGTACCCAGCCGCAAACACATGACCCTGGCGTAAACACGAAAACACTCGTCGGACTAATCCGACGCAAGGGTGACTGCCACATAGACAAATAGTCTGTTCACAAAACGACAGACTCTATTTGTCTATGTGGCAGTTTTATTAGTTTTAACTTTAACTTTAGTGGAGTATCAATTGACTGGAATTTGCTGTCAAAACTACTATCTACCCACCTAAATAACTAATTTTCCTTATATTCATATCTATTGACTCATAAACATCAGTTAGATAGTAATAATTGATCAGAGAGATTTAAATATATTTCACAAAAATCTCATCAACTATTTAAAAAAATCTGGTCCTAATTCAAAAAAATCTGGTCCTTTGAGCATTTTCCGACTGAGAGACTTAAAAAATTATAATACGATAAAGATGTTTTCAGCCAACAACTTAATAAATAATTAAATATTGTACAAAAATGGGTTTTTCAATCGTGTTCACATGCGCAGTTATTGTTATTTATACAATCTGTTATTTATAAACTTCTTACTGGATAAGTAAACTACACTGATCAAAAAAATATACTTAGTACCCCTTTGTACGTTATCAGGATTAGTTCCTTAAGTCATGCCCAAAGACGTCTATAATTACTTTAGATACCAAACAAGCACTTTTTCCCGAAGAACTGTGAGAGGACCCCCCATCCGCAGATTAAATAATGGACCAATAAAAATATTTCTCCTATTTTTGAAGTGTCAAATAATCGTTTTAACCGATTCCAAAAAGGTGGAGGTTGTAATCTTACACACTATCCCAGTGTCTCTTAGTCTCTTTTGAATAATTTTGAATTATATGTGCCAGTCCCATTTAAAGGCAGTTACAGAAAACTCCTGTAACCTTATCCTTATCACCCTTTGCCTAGCCTCAACCCATATTCTGAGACCGGCTGTTCTCACCTTTCGAACCTGTGTTGTTCAACTATTCTGCCTCTGGTTAGGGGACGAGGATGAGACAGTTCTTCCACAGTTTTTCGGGAACAAAGTGCTTGCTAAGGACTTGTCTGGTATCTAAAGTAATTCGGGACGTCTTTAGGCATGACTTAAGGAACTGTCCCTGTTAGAATACAAAAAGGTACTAAGTATATTTTTTTTATCAGTGTAAGTACTTTATTTATTTCAGTAAGTTTGTGTCCAGGTTTAAAATGAAACTGACAGTATCTAAGGGAAGTCCTAAGTTTCTAACTGTACTGTATGTTTGTAACACAATTTAATATGTTAATAAGGTAAGTAAAAACTGCTAATGTGAACTGGTTTTACAAATCAGCCGTTCAATTGAGAAAACAGGTTGATACTTAAATATATAAGTATAATCTGACATCAAAATATTTAGCCTGTAGCCTTTCATATCTCACGCCTATTCTCAAGTAAAGGATGATCGAAAAATAATGAAAAAATAAAATATTAACAAAACTTTTCCACAACAGATGTCGCCACTACCGTTACGACCCAAAACCACATCTTTCTTACTTCAATGTCCTTAAAACTAACTTAAATATTTAAATCGTTAATTTAATTTTGTTAGCTACTCTAGTGTGATGGACTGTCGCTTAATATAAGTGCTGTTACTGACTCCTTACTGCTATACAAAAGAGAAAAAACTGTATATCGTAATTTTAGGAAGATTGTGACTGAAGCACCAGACATACGGACGATTGGGGTACTTCACAAATATCTCTTTAACAAAAGCAGCTAGACATTTAACTTTGGCTTTTATTTTAAATATGTTTGCGTATGCGTAAAGTTAAAAAATCTACTTTAATTTGTCACTACTTAAAACCTTAGTGGACTCACGAATTGGACAAGAATTACAAAGAAGTTTTTTTTTTCCTACATTAAATTTTTATTTTGAATATCACAAAAACTGTGATGCCTCGATTCGATGGGCGGAAGTTTAACATTCAAATGTTAATTTAAACATTACAACAATAATCATAAATAAGTAATGTCAACGTTAGCTCTAGACTTATTAATTACAAGATCTTAAAAATTACTAGGATCCATTCACTATTTATATCTACAATTAGAATAGGGTACAATTATTTCAGTTCTTACAGTGCTATTAACAAAAACTTCACATTTTTTACTAATTAAACGAATATTCAGAGAATTTTATAACAGTTTAGGTAACCGCTCCGTGTTCGGAGATTTCTGTACCTAATTAAAACTAAATAATATCCCGACGATAATCGATAGTATATTTACAAAATATTTACATAGTGTAATGACGTAGGTGCGATATATGTAGTCAGATTCTTGAATATATTCAAGTTTTCCTACATAGAAATATACAATATTTGTGTAGTTGAAAACATACTATTCAAAGTATGCGACAACCACATCTAAGTAAGTATTTATAGACGGTTGTTGTTAAAAGGACGAAGTATGGTACGGCTGAATATAAATTTCTATGGACGTTCTAAGTTTATAATTTTATTTCATCGAGTAGAGCATGTTTTTAAAAAAAAATATGACCCAAATAATGGGTAAAATGCGATTTTTATTACAAAGCCTACAACTCGTTTTTCGGAAACCAAATAAAAAATTTACATTAAACTAGGCAGTCAATTTTTAAAGTAGTTTTTAAACGCCGTCTAAAAATTTTGGTGTTTTTTTTTAAACTAAATTTGGTTTTCTAATAACTTTAAAAATATTCGAAAAGAAAAGGTTTTTATTTTAATCTGTTCTCGTCTTGACTAGCAACCATTTATAATATCAAAATATAAAATACAACATCAAGTATCAACTTTTGTTTTAATTAATGATAATTAATCCGCAGAAAAACTACTTAAATGTACCTCTCTTTAGGTTAGAACCTACTAAAGCGACCAAAAGCAAAAAATTACACACAAAGGTACCGTCTACAATTCGTTTTAAAATACCTACAGTTTTTATTGTTCAAAAAAAAATTTGGCCACCATCCATTCATTTAAAAAAAATCTAATTTAAAAAAAATATTATAAAAAAATATCAGTTAATGAATTTGAGATCATAAACCAATTTAATAATTTAGTAAATATCACATTTGACAAACCTACGCGAATACAAGTGATACAGGATGGAATGAATAGATTTAAAATTAGTACATTTACAGATAGGAATATAAATAAATACATGACAAAGTACAGAAAATATAATAAAATTATGAATATTACAATATTTTGGGAACAATGCGTATGTATACATTATTGAATTTAAAAAAAAAACACAAGTTTCTGCCTCACAAAAATATTTTAAAGTGAATTTATCACTGATTTTTCCAACTTGACTGCACATAATTTCATCATCACCATAATAGTTGCAATTTGTAGGTAAGTACATTTTAGTCTGAGGAAGAGAGTTTTATTACATTTATAATTTTAATACCGTCATTGCTTAAAACTTTGCTGTTTGGAAATTAATGTGAACATATGGATATGTCGTTGCCTAGTCGCAGAAATGCTCATTTCATGAAGCGGTCAGCCATTTCATGAAGTGGTCAGCCATTTCATGAAGTGGTCAACCTTTTCATGAAGTGTTCAAACATTTCATAAAGTAGTCAGACATTCCATGAAGTGATTTCATGATTTAAATTTCATGAAACCTCCAACCAAACAGAACCCAGCCAATAACTTCTGCTTCATCATACGCCAGTTCTATGATACAGTTACGAAAGATAAACTTTGTCAAAGATACGGCAACTACTGAGATGAGAATAATAAAACAAAGTATGGAAGATGATGTGTTGCAGCGACTTATTTAGGGTTAATGATGATAAGGACCAGGGGTTGATGATGATTACATAATACTAGGGATGAGGCCAACTATAGAATGAACGGTAATCACCGCTCACTCACTCGCTTTCACACATTCATTACCGTTCGTTCACCTTCGTTCAATCATTCTGTACTCGGTAGAAGGTGAGCGTGTTGCGTTTCTCTCGGAGAAGTCCATTCTTTGGCGTTTCTTGGCTCTTTAATGGTGCGTTTACACGTGGGCCCAGCCCAGCCTTGGCCAAAAACCGACACTAGCCCAGTTCAGCGCCAGCTTACGCCATTCATGTCTCATGACCAAGACCCCGTTTACACATTTTCTAGGGATGGCTGTTGGCCGAGGCTGGGCCCACGTGTAAACGCACCATAACATAGTCTATTGGCGTAACTAAAGGAACACAAAATTGGTCTATCTGTCCATTTTATGATGTAACAGCCAGGGGCGGTGCTACATATGCCCCGCCCGGCGACGCCTGCGTACTTACATCCCTAGCTGTGTTTAGCACATTAATATTTGTTACGACTTAGGTCCAAGGCCAATTTAAAGCTAGAACTACATAAACGACGCACACGTGTAACACGATTGATTTGTACGTAGAACGACGCCGCAAGGCGTGGATCAAGTAGCTCTACAAGTCTAGTTTCCATTTAAAATTTCATGCCCAGACGTGTATGGCACACGTGTACGCAGTGTAGTTCTAGCTTCATACTAGCCAACTGCTGTTTAAAATAATGCATCCCACTCAATCTGACCACATCATGTGAAAAGTAAGAGTCCGAGATACCTTGAGTGAGCATTAAGATTAGCGAAAACCAAAATTGTACCAAGCGGATAGGAGGACCAGAAAGACCAGAAAAAAAAGCATAAGCAGCGAAAAACGTAACTCAATGAAATGACAATATTCAAAATCATAAATAAAATTAATCTAAAGAATTATGATCGTTTCAAAGATTGAATGCATCCCACTCAATCTGATGACAGTTATTTAAAAAAAACGTGTAACAATATCGAAATAATGACGTTAATTAATTTCGATGCTCGATTTGGACAAGACGATTATCCTCGTTCATCAAATACTTACATTGGAAGAACGAATATTTTCGGCTTTTATATTCGGTAAACTGTGAATGAATATTTTTATTTTTCAAACCCAGACTAATTTATTTTCCAAACTATATTTAGTTCTTACAAATTGCAACCTTATACAATAAACAATAGGTTAGTTTCCAGGGTCAAAAAAACTACATTTTATTTAGTCCGTATTTTAGATTATAAAAAAATATTGGACTCGTATTTTTTCTTTTTTCGATTAAACAAAAAATAACAAAGATATTGCCCATTAAAGTTACGGGTGACGGTGTGACGTCACCCCGTGCGAAAAAATGCAGCACGGCGTGACGTTCCATCTTTGTCATTTTTTGTTTAATTTACAAATTAAAAAAAAAATGTCCGTTATTTTTTAATAATCTAAATTACGGACTAACTAAAATGTAATTATTTTGACCCTAATTACATTTTTTACGGCAACTAGCCTATTGCTTCCATACAAAAGGACACTGTCTGATTTCTGAGAATCAAAAGACCTAGTTAATCTTTCTTGCTCCCTTTTGTTGTGGTGGGGAATCATCCATGAAGTAACTTCTTCCGCTCTAGAACCGAGAGAGACTTTTACTAACTGTACTCACTGAAGCCCACCTGTGGGCCTTAAGTTCCCTTTGTGTTCCGGACCACGGTAACTATTTAAAAAAAATCTTACACTTTTTTTTATTTGAGGTTGCCCCTCTTCATTCTTAAGCGCCAGGATGCTCTATGATAGAGCAATACAACACTGTTGACCACTCAGATAACCTAGGATAGAGGCTCTATCCTAGGTTATCTAAGTGGTCAACTGTGTTCATTCCAAACCTTTGGTTACGATGGTCCAGGAATCTCTCTGTGTCCTTTTTATTTTCTGGGATAGCAGCTACATACATGCTTTTTACAACATATTGCAACCATAGACCATTGCTTCCATACAAAATAACAATATCTGATTTCGAATAATTAAAGGTTAAGTGATAAAAATATTAGTGCAATACAAAGTAAGGCTCACATAGTATAATGACGGGACAGACAATATTGATAACATCGTATGACTGTTAATTACAAGGTGTCGTAAAAAAATAAACATTTCTCTATGGATTGTGATCGTCAACGCACCGAATGTGAATACGGCCTTATCTTACTTCATTATTGAAAAAAAAATTGTCTATGGTGCAACAACCATAGACAATTTTTTTTTTATAGTCTGTTAAAGTGATTTGTAATGTTGTATGATGTCATAATGCTTGGAGATTTTTGTCGCTATGGAGGTTTTCAAGTTATCCGAATTTGAAATAATGACGTGACATTGATACAAGCTGATAGTGGATCTTCGAATTCTGCCAAATCACGATGTTGTTATGGTATAAATAAATAAATAATATTCCACAACTATCACACAACGCCGTCTAGTCCCAAGCTAAGCAAGGTAAGGTATGAATCATTGGCAGAATTGTTGGGTTTGTTGGACTTTTGGAGGGATGTGGAACAGAGAGTAAAGTCCCGCAAACCTCCTTTGAAAAGGGAGGATCCTCCGGCCAGACAGGTGTGGTATAGTCTGGTGGGCGACTGCCCGATACTTGATGTCGGGCTGTCGTATATGTTCAAATCGCGCGGAGAACTTTGATTGCGCGATGCAGGATTTCGTATTTTCTTCGTAGTTCTTATGTGGCGTCATAGATGTCGCTACAGACTAAAGGTAGCCATATACGCTAGGGTATATTTGACAGATTTGCCTGTCAGGTAAGCTTGTGTGGAAACCTGCACAGTTGTGCAAAATTCACGCTCCGGTTTACCTGTAAACCTTAACTGTACAGGTAAACCTGTCAGGTATAGGTACACTAGTACCTTTATAGGAAATGTAACTTCATAAGTTCCCAACGTTTTACTACGTCATTTTTTTTTTAACCTCGATATTTTCGCGCCAAATCTCCAAACCACAAACAAAGACAAGGCCACACCACATGTCAGTGCGTAAAAAAATACAAGTCTTACAACAACATAACATAAGGTACATTTTCGTGTGGGCGTAACTTAACAGATCTAGCACTAGGTGTCCTGGAAATATACACAGAGTCCCAACTTTGGTGCTAGCTCCCTATGAGGTGCTGGCACCGTCGCCAGCCGCTGACGTCGACGTCGACGTTGACGTCGAAGCGGGGGCCGTGGGCTCCTGCGCCGCCTGGAAAAAGAAAAAGGAAAATGTGAGTATCAGGTAATTTAGTTCCCTCTTCAAGAGAGGAGAACTGAGTCCCAACAGTGGGAACATTAAAAAGATTGAGGATAATAGGATGAAAAACTTGGTTTTTAATTTTAGTTGTTGTTAAATAAAAGATGGATGGATTGTGTGAGAAGTGATATGAAAGAAAAGGGGGTTAGTGATAGCGTGACGGGTGATAGGACAGAATGGAAGAAAAAAACGTGTTGAGACGACCCCAAATAAAACGGGACAAGGGCAGAAAGATGATGATGATGATGATGATGATAATGATGATGATGATGTTACTAAGTATCAATTAAGGGAAGGAGCGAAACGACCCCAACACGCGTTCTATTAACCCTTCAGATACCGTCAATTAGAAACACAATAGTAAGACAATAGATGCGCGGCCACCGGTGGTCGCTTGGGGATTCATGAATTAATATCTTAATGGGGCTTTTTCATTCACATTTGTAATGTAACCGTTTGAGACCTAATAAATAATTTTATTTATTTTAAAACAAAATAAAATGAAAGTAATCTTTTCACTGAAATTATTATTGACTGAAAGTCCCCCAGATTATAGCTATCGTAATTCGTAACACAGATTGCGGTAATGAATTTAAGAATTCCACTCGTATGTAGGTACGTTAAGACACATTTATTTTCAAGTTACAAGACTCATTTTAAGCACATAGGTACTATCGCACGGTATCACAAATGAATTAAATTGCACAAATTGAAAAAAAAAATCAAATTGCATTAAATTATAATAATAATAAGTCAGTCAGAAATTGCATAAAATGAAAATTCATCATTACAATAAATGGTTACTAGTAGTGTTTTTTTTTGCTATTCGAAAAATATTCAAAGGTCGATTCGGAAATCAACCTATTTACATAGGTAGGTAAAATAAGAAACCCTTGGTATGCAAGTCCGACTCGCACTTCACCGATTTTTTTATATTTATACCACAAAACAACAACACCATTTAAACCAAAAAAAAAAACCAATCACGAAAATACCGCGAAAATATGCGGGTTCGCGATTTTGATGCGGGATTGGATTGCCTAGTCCGAACCGTAGAGGTTTCAACAACGTATAGGTGGAAAAAATTTACGGACGTTTATAACCAAACGAATAAAAATAGATGTACTACCTAAGTTATTAATTAATTATAAAACTTGCGACAGCAATGTAAGCAGCCATCTTGTAGTAAGATTTATAGTCAATTTACTAGATAACTAGTAAGTAATTAGCTTGATTTATTATCAAGCTGAGTGATGTGTCAACTGATTTACATCAGTCTGTGCTTCCATAGTACCTAATATTGGTTGACCCGGCAAACGTAGTTCATTTAATTATCAAAGAAAAAAATGGATGGTGGGGGTAGGAGGGTAAAAAATAGCCAACTACCTTTTCACGCCTCCTGAGGTCAGGGTTATCCGAAAGGGAGCTCGAGCCCCGGTATGAAGGCACGAAGGAACGGGGTGGGTTTTTAGTCAGTAAGAGTTTGACACTATCTCCCGCTATGCCCAAGAGGGGGGTTGTCGTTGGATGATTTTCCCCACCATAAAAAAATACTTATTAGACCTAACAAAAATACATAAAAAAGTCGCTCAAGCCATTTCAAAGGATTTCGATATCAAACACGCATTTTTATATAAAGTTGAAGAGTTTGTTTATACGCGCTAATCTCCGAAACGACTGGTTCCAATTGAAAATTAATTTCAGTGTCGGATAGCCCATTTATTGAGGAAGACCATAAGCTGTATAACCCCTATACCAGGCATTCTAACGATGATCCACGCGTTTTTTTTATTTATTTGCTGATGAGAAAGTTTGCGATTCTGTGAGAAGACAGAGTGAAAGGATTAACGTAAGACCATTCTGCTGTACTAAATAAATAAATACATAAACATCAGGCTACGACATCCCACAGGAGCAAAGCAGCATTCAAAGATGTGGCTGAAACCGCGAATAACGCTAGTAATAAATTAAATATCATTACCCATTACAAAAACTTTCTCATTTCTTTCTATAATTTAAACTGACAATGAACACAATCTAAGATCTCATATTCATACCTAATTCATTACCCCGTTGCACTTGAAGTTGCTCCAACGTTAATTAGTACGTTATTTATTGCTAATTAACATAATATATTCAATATTGCCACCCTCCCTGTGCTGGATATGGACGGGAAAGAAAGAAAAAGAAAGAAAAAAGTGCCTATGAAAGGCTTCAATGCGTTTGCCATCGACCAATGAGACTCCATTTTTATGTTTGTAGGACTTGTGGATTTTAACTAATATAAGTAGGTCATACGGGAAAAGTTATGTCACCCAATTGTGTAGTATGCAATAAAGTTGAAGACATACTCCACTTGTTGATGGATTGTGTTAGAAAGAAATCATTAATTAAGGAGTTTAAACTGAATTTCCTAGATGTTGGCTTGGTACACACAATTTTGGCAAGTCCTAAATCACTGTTGGCAAAAAGACTCGAGTAGTTAAGCAAGAATAACCAATTGATGATTTTCTCTCACCCAAAGTAATTATTTAGTTAGTGTAACTACTAACTAGATCTAAGAGGGTACGATGGGGTTGACGTATCCATGTGGATAAAAACACCAAATTCAATAAATAGGAAAAAAAACTAATAAAGGTTTGTAGTGACATCTATGGCGATGGCGCTACACAAGAATTACGAAGAAAGAAATCCTGCTTCGTGCAAATTCTCCGCGCGATTTAAATTACGGCAGCCCGAAATCAACTATCGGGCAGATGTCCACCATACCCGTCTGGCCGGAAGATCCTCCCTTTTCAATTAGAGAGAACATAAATCATACATAAATAGATTCATAAAGGTGGATTGGTCATGCAATCCATCGTCGTGAAAACGAGTATCTACATATAAGAAGTAACGCATGTTGAAAAGCTTGTCTTTTATGTGTTCTACATAATTCAATTTCGCAAAAAAAAAAATCGTAGAGCGTGCATAAAAAAATCCACATAGCGAAGATATAGACGATAAGACTAACTTATTCTAACGTCCTTTATGGAAGCGCGCCTCAGGGAGCTGTCAGCAGCAACAGGGACCCAGCTGGGTCGAAGCCTACTGGGGTCAGGGTTAGTCCGAAAGGTGGCTCAGCCCCCGGTACGAAGGGCAACGAAGGAACAGGAGTGAGTTTTTAGTCAGTAAAAGTCTGACACTAGAGCGGGGGACGTTATTAGATGATTTTCCCACCGCGAAAACACAAAAAAGTCCTTTATGGAAGTTTTTTTAAAAAAAAACAGGCTGCAAATAAATAATCAAAAAAAGAAACAAAAACAGAAACAATGCTGTCAGTTCGAAATTCAAATCGCGATAATGGCGTATGTCTTCGTATAGACCTCACATGCGCACCATGTCAAGTCGCCAACAGTGCGTGAACATAGTGATTATTTATAATACTCTTTGAAAGTGTCTAGATGTGTTAAAGTTAGTCCGACGTTTAACTACTAACTGTCATTTGAAAATAAAGGATTGGACTAATTAGCAGACTATGGATGTATATGATGCTAGATATGCCAGTTAAGTTAGAACTACATTAGACCGACGCACACGTGTACAAATCGCTCCAAATGAGAATAGGATCGATGGCCATGTTGTGACGTCACGATTTACCGTCAAATCGGAAAATAAATTTTTAAACTTTATATAATGTACTAAAAATTTAATTTATTTACTTATTTTGAACGAAAAAAGTTTAATCAGAATCCAGTTCTTCAATTTTACTCATCTCCGAGTTCTTCAATTTTGACAAAATTTCTTCGATTTGACAGTACGACGTCACGTCACAACATCGCAATCGATCCTATTCTCATTTGGAACGCATAGTAACACGCCTGCCCCCCTAGCCAAGTTACAACCGTTTCGCTTGCGTCGAACGCTTCGAGTGGACCTTGCCGCTAATTCTTTTGTTCTGACGCCTCAACGCTCAGTCACGTGGACTGAGCGTTGAGGCGACGTCGTTCCCGTAAATTTGAAGCTTTTTACTAGAGTTAACTGATTTGTACGTAGATTGACGTCGCGTGGCGTGGATCAAGTGTAGCTCTACAAGTCTAGTTTCCATATAAAATGTATGGAGACCGACGCTCCCACTTGTGTGATTGGCTGTTGCGCTTCGTGTCGCGGGTTCGGTTCCCACACGAAACTAACATTTTTGTGGCTTACAGATAGTTGTTCCGGGTCTGGGTGTATATGAAAAACATTTTTAATTAATTGTGTTGATTCTTAAGTTGTTTTTGAAAACTTATTTTAGGGGCTGACATGCTCTTTGTGATTAAAGTCCCTAAAAAAAAGAAAAAAAAATAGAACGCACCGACGGTTTTTTTTTTGGTAGGAATCTGGGGGCGAGAGGGCGTGTCAGACTTTTACTAACTGAAGCCCATTCCTATGTTCCTTCTGATCCTGGCTTCCCAGGACGATAGGATCAGAAGGAACATAGGGTTCCCTTTCGGACGACCAATGAAACACAACCATGATAGGTACATCTTATATGTTGTGTCATTTCTAGTATGGACCAACGTTTTAAGAAACGCTTTTTTTACTATTTATCAAGAAACCCGGTATTTGCATTACAGAGGGACAATCCAAGGTCAGTTTTTTCGCAATTTTACTCTCACTTTTGTTTCAAATTGAGATACTTTTTTTAAACCCAGTTATTTGGTAAATAAATAAATCAGTTAAATGTTGTTATGTGTTAATCTTTCACTTAATCCGTTCACGCAGGTGAACCAATTTTAACCGAAAAAAAAACATTTTTTAACACATTCCAGTGACAATACTTGTCACTAATTTCAAAAAAGGAACAGTAATCAAATATTATTAAGTATATTTTTTCTTTCCCTTATCTACAAGATCGGATCTCTGACCTTTCTTTACGGCCAGTAGCTATCACACACACATACGTAAAAACAAACACACACATCTTCGATACATGTTTCCTTGGTTGCATCAACTAAACATACTAGTCCCGCTACGGATTGGCCTAATTTTCATTATTTATTATTTGTAATTAATTGAATATTAAACAGGTGATATTTTGTCCTATCGTAATCACTGTTTGAAATCGTTGAAGTAATTAAATCTGCTATTTTATTTGCTGTGTGTTGCGTAGACTTGATTAAGTAGAAATTAGAAAATCAATTGCTGATAAGTCTTTTAAATTAATGGTATTCAGAAAATCCTTTGGTAATGTTTGATGAAATATCCACAGATGAGAAAGATCAAACTAACTAAATATTACAGGTATATATTTTTTTAATTTGGTAAAAAGAAATTATCAACAGCTTCGCTCGCTTTGGGTGAAGCTTGTGGAAGTGTCAGACTTCTATTGACTAAAACTCACTTGTATTCCTTTAATTGACCTCTGCGTTTCAGGGGCCTAACCATGACATATTAAATGTCAGGCGAGCGAGCGAGAAAGAGTCCTTTAACTGTTTAGTTCCGCAAACGGATAGCGTTAAATGTTCGTGCTTGGGCCTCAGGGCCACAATAACTCTTTCAAATAATTTCTTTTTGCGTGGGCAAATGACTAAAATCCACCTGTGTCAAAAATGACTAAAATCCACCTGTGTCAAATGACTAAAATCCACCTGTGTCAAATGACTAAAATACACCTGTGTCAAATGACTAAAATCCACCTGTGTCAAATGACTAAAATCCACCTGTGTCAAATGACTAAAATCCACCTGTGTCAAATGACTAAAATCCACCTGTGTCAAATGACTAAAATCCACCGGTGTCAAATGACTAAAATCCACCTGTTTCAAATGACTAAAATCCACCTGTGTCAAATGACTAAAATCCACCTGTGTCAAATGACTAAAATCCAACCGTCCAAATGATTAAAATCCACCTGTGTCAAATGACTAAAATCCAACTGTCCAAATGATTAAAATCCACCTGTGTCAAATGACTAAAATCCACCTGTGTCCTAAAATCCACCTGTGTCAAATGACTAAAATCCACCTATGTCAAATGACTAAGATCCACCTGTGTCAAATGACTAAAATCCACCTGTGTCAAGGTCACGGTCACTTTCAAACTTCTACAACCATGGAAGGTCTTCAATGAAACTTCTATTCTAGTCTCACAGGCCTACAATGTCTTCAAACTTTATCAGCGTAAACATGACAAAGGCATGTACTACATTTGTAGAGCATAGATAACTTTAACACTATTCATAGACTATCCATCAGTTCGCTTATCCGCGAAGGTCTGAATAAATATTCATGGACTGGCTTTGCATTTCAACTGTCTTACCTACTCATAAAAACCAGGTGAACCGATGACCTGGTCAAGGTCGCGGGAAACCGATGAATGTGAGACCGATCGTTGTGGCAACACTTGGGACAGGGCTGTCCAATAGCTGGACGTCTTTCGGCTGAAATGATAATGTTGATGATGACTCATGAAAAAGGTATAGCTTCGAACTGGCTCTTGGCTGATTGACTTGGTCTGGCTCATAATGCAAGGTGTAAGGGACAGCCCTCCGAAAACTTTAGGGGCTTTTTCAGTTTGGTCTACTGAACAAGCCCTTAAAGTTTGCGGAGGGCTGTTTAATTAATAAAAATATTTTTTTATGTTATAGCTTCTTTGGCTAAAGTAGTCATGGTATGTCCATACCAAATTCTAATTTTAATAACCAACATAAATTTGGCTTTAGTTTTGATAAGTTTCACCTCCAATAAATTTGTATCTACTATTTAAATAACCAGTATATCTAACTATGTTAATCTACATAAAAGAAAAACCATTTAATCGCTCAAATGATTTTAATGCTCCCCGTTAGAGATATCATTATGCTTTCACATTCGATTTCTACACTCCCAGTTTATTGCTACGTAATAGTAGAAAATTTATATCAGTAGATAAAATTATGTATTTGATACACTCATTAAATACACGATTAAGTTACAATTTATTATTGATAGGTTCGTGCTTGACCACTATCTCGCCTGGGCACGCCACGATTATGGCGGTAAGTCCCCTCTTTGAGGCGTGGCTGGAAAGACCTCACGGCGTCCTTACCTTCCGCATGACGCAGGTCCTCACCGAACATGGCAAGTTCGGGCTCGTGCCCCGGTATGAAGGCTAGAAGGAACGGCGCGGGGTTTTTAGTCAGTAAGAGTCTGACACTATCTCCCGCTCCACCCAAGAGCGGGTTATGCCATAAGATGATTTTCCCCGTCGACACCACAACCACTATCTCGCCTGATAGTAAACGATGATGTGGTCCACACTTGTCTAGAAGTAACCTATTCACTCTTGAAGTCTTGACTTAAAGTTTTATTACTTGATTGGATCATTTTTAGTTCTTGGCTAGTGTTTTTTTGTTAATTAATGTGGCCATCATTTCTTCTATTATTATTTCAATAGGAAAGTAAATTGCAACATCCTTGGAGCCAGAGTCAAATAATGTTTTTTCTTTTCCAAATATTTATTTTTTGACTGGACCGTATGTTTAATATCCATGTTTGGTATAGAAGTAATTTATCTGATTTCTGATATGCACAATTAAAACACTACTTTTGCTGAAAATAAACATTATTGTACAGCAAAACTATTTAAACTAACAATAAATCCTTACTCACTATTTTATCAACATTTTAGTCCCAAAAAAAGACACATTCTGAAAACGATATGTGTCAGTAGGCCAACGTCCTGCGCGCGTACAATAAGGCCCGGCGCGCGAGTTGTTCGGATAAAAAAGCAATAAAACAATTGCGTGTGCCGCCGCAACAAAGTTGCAAACCTGTCCCCGCACTGGGCCGGACTAGGGACGCGGTAATTGTCCAATAAAGCGTTAAAATATCGTAAAATTACTATTTTTGTTTAACTTAACTGGCTATTTGTTTTTAACAGGAATCGCTAATAGTTCTATGGTTAATATAATATGTTGAGAAAAATATGTAGTTATTTTTTTTTAACCCTTCAGATACCGTCAATTAGAAACACAATAGTAAGACAATAGACGCGCGGCTACCGGTGGTCGCTTGGGGATTCATGAATTAAAGTGAAGTCAATGTGTGGAATTGTTTTTGTGGCTCAAGTATAAACCGTGTTGTCTAACAAAAGTAAGTGGTGTTTTTGAAGGAATTTAAAATATTTGATGTCGTGATACAGGACAGGTGTCGACAAATACGATAATTTGTTCTATGTTTGGGTGCAGTTTATCTACTATATTTATGTATTTAAAAATATACAAGAATATTTATCAGCTGTCTAGGATTCACAGCACAAGCTCTGCTTAGTTTAGGACTAGATGGCGTTGTGATAGTTATGAAATATTATTATTATTAAAACAAACAAACTAATTACACAGCGCACACATAAGAACTAAAGTACCTACCCTAACTATTAAAATAAACACACTAACAATAATGTGTGCGGAAGTCTACAAAAACTGATTTACACATCCACTTCAAAAATAAACGATCGTTTGGTTTCAATTAACGTTAAATCCGACAAATCGCGACATAGTAAATATATCCGACACAGACCAACACTCTCGGCGTCTCGCGTACACTACTTATGAGTCATTTGTCGGAATCAGAACACACTGGTTTTAATTTATTGTATTGTTAGTTAGAAGCGTCGAAGTCGGTCGATAGTTACCTGCTGCAATCTATAAAACATTCATCGGACACGGCCGCCTGTCAGACAGAAGCGTAATCCTGTGTTCTGTTGCCAAATCTAAGGGTTTTCATGCGTTGCCGCCTTAGACAGACATATATGTCTGTTTTTTTTTTCTTTTCTGTAGTTCTTATTACAATGTATTTAGGTTTAGTGGACAGTATTATCGCTGTACCTATATATAACCTATCACACCACTGCCAGAGACAAGAATAGATGAAGGGTCATCATAAAAATTAAAGTGATAAAGCATGGTCACGACGCAAAGATTATCGCATAATTAATGTTTGAAACGACTTGCTTAAAATACTGCTTTTATTCTTCACTGAGTACAGTTAGCAATACACAAAATAATCAATATGCCCTAGTAGGGAAGAGTGCGGCCAATAGACAAATCTACTACTAGTACTTGTATTTTATTTTTTTTTCAAACTTTCTGCACCATCAGTACCATAAGTATCATATTTTAATTTGTCAGTTTTTTTTCAACATGACTGCAGTAAGATTGTGTTACTATGTTGTGGAAATGTGGAGACCAGATAGGGCCAAAATATTTCGCTCACGGTGTGATAGAGCGTACGTTTCGCTGACGGTGTGACAGAGCGAACAATTTCTTCGAACAGAAAACTACAAGTGGGAGTGCGACACGTGTTCCCTTATCGATTCTGTGGAAGGGCACTGAAAATAAATTTATATTTTCATTTTATTGCTTACTGAGAAATTGACAAATGTCCACGAGGCAGCCCATTCCGTTTAAGACGTCATTCTTGATAGCTATTTCGTATTGCTTAGAATATTGCAGAGCATGTTGCTGAAGCAAATGCCGTATAAAAAAAAACGGAGCAAGTGCTAGTCGAACTCGCGCACTGAGGGTTTCGTACAAACTTATCAAAATGGTAAGCGATGGAACACGCTTGCTTAGAAGTGACTTATTCACTCTTGACTTAAACTAATATTTATGACACTCGGAACCCCTCTCCCAGAGAGGAGGCCTAATTTCCAGTAGTGGAAACATTATAATGCAGAATAGGCTATGATATAAATGTATTTTTATCTACAGACCAACATTTTTCCCGTATAAATCCAAGTTAACAACAGAGCTTTTATAGGATCGTTCTAAATTCGTCTCTGAAATAAACTTAACTGTTAAAACGAGTCTTTTTTCTATTTACTCTATATGTCAAACTGCAACAAGGCACCCATTTTAGAACTATCATTATTACTTAGGTGACACATGACATTAATATGTTAAAGAAAAACTAACTGGACATTTTTCTTAACCCTTCAGATACCGTCAATTAGAGACACAATAGTAAGACAATAGATGCGCGGCCACCGGGTGTCGCTTGGGGATTCATGAATTAAATAATTGTTATGTGTTAATGTAGGTACCGTATTGGCCCTGCTGGGTCTAACTGGGGCTAGGGTCTGTTTCCGAAAGAGAGGCTCGGCCCTGGTATGAAAAGTAAGAAGGAACGGAGTGGGTTTTTTTGTCAGTAAGAGTCGGACACTATCTCCCGCTCCGCCCAAGGAGGGGGATGTTACTTGAATGGTTTTTACCCACCGAAAAAAAATGTGTTAATGTTGTTACTTATTCTATACCTATACGACAAAACTACCTGAACTATTAATGTATAGGTCTGAGAATGTTATTAAATTACCAAAATACAACCACTAATAAAAAGTTACATTATTAGTACGAGCCCGTTGTGTCCCACTGCAGGGCAAAAGCCTCCCTTCCTTTATTCCACTATTTTCTGTCCTTAGCCACTTCTGGCCAATCCTTAAGGTAGGAGTCCAAATCGTCACGCCATCTCCTTCTGGGGCTACCGCGTCGCGGGCTCCTGTTGGTACATTAGATACCCTTTTATTTTTATTTTGAAAACGGGAATCACTTAAAATAAGTCAACCTTCACGTGTTTCAGTTGCTATTTTCTTATTCCTACTAAGACGCACGTTTTAATAATAATTATTTTTATTGTGATTTTGTGTACAATACTGACTGAATAGACTGTTCTTACATAATATATATTAATACTGTACAATAAGAGTAACCATAGAGTTTCTTACCGGTTCTTCTCCATAGGAAGCGTCCAATTTGGAACTATGCGATAGCTTTTGACATTTTATAAAAATATTGAATTTGAACAATCTCATAGCCTGAATCTCCTAGAACCAAAAAATTCGAAGACATGTGACGTCCACCAACCCACACTGGGCCCGCGTGTTAGATTACGGCCCATTCCCTCTCCTAGAGACTCCTCTCTGTTGGAACTCAGATCTCCACCTGAGTCCCAACAGTGGGAACATTATAAGGCTGACTATGCTATGCACAGCCCTGGGGCAAGTCACACCAGTCCTCTTACACCAAAAGCTACCTATTGTCAATTCGAAGTAACTATTTACTATAATATTTTAATTGCGATGCAAATCAAGCTTTTGAATTCCGTCAGTGTTTTTCATACAAGTCAAACACTTATTTTCTAAGAAATAATTAACATATGAATGTCTTTGTAAATTACGATACTTGTCCATAAAGGGAAGTAAGTAATAAATAGCTAATGCTTGGCCTCTGTATCTGCTTGTGTTTAAACGATTAAATAATATTGAGTAATTAACCTGCTTAGGACACTATAAAACTAGTTACCTATACCATAATAATATAATAAGGTCACCTTTGTTTTAAATTATATTTCTTTCTTTTTTTTTACTATGTTTAATAAACATCTGTTTACCTTAATGACTTAAATATTAAATAACCACGAATATTTATGACGTAGCTACGTACTTAGCTATAGTGTGTCTAAAAAGTCAAACGACTTGGGTAATTATTAGATAAAATATAATCTGATGTAATCAACTCTGGTTCAATAATCAAGGTTGATTAAGAGATCTTGGTCATTGTTTACTAATAGAAGAACCTTATAAAAAGTATCGAATAAAAGTATTTTTTAAATGATTAACCCTTCAGATACCGTCAATTAGAGACACAATAGTAAGACAATAGATGCGCGGCCACCGGTGGTCGCTTGGGGATTCATGAATTAAATATTATACAGAATTTCCAAGTCGTTTAACTTTTTAGACAGACTTTACCGAAGTACTCCTCTATCTCCTCGCTGTCTTGTGAGTACGTTAATTGCCGCGTTGAATAGTAATGCTAATGCTAATTAAGTTTGATTTTATTAGTCGACAGACGTTCTGTCGGCTACCAACTGTCAAACGCTGGAACTGTCAAAAGCGCAAATGTCATAGTTTTCCGAAATTTTCGTAAGTACTATCTATAAAATATTAGAAAAAGTACCATATATATTTTTTCGAAAGAACCGTTTATTATGTAATAGAGAAAAATGAATAAATGATGAAATTGGCTGTTGAAAACAGTTTCTTCCATAAATTTTATGAAACATTTTGTCATTGAAACGAAATCGAAGATTTAGACCCTAAATCTAGTACTTCTTATAATTCTTCAATCGTAACGTTCCAAATGTGTAGATATCCCACAAAAAAAAAAAACAAGTCAACAAAAATTGTATCCACAATTATTTTGGCACGTTCAAATCCGGTCCTGCTTCAAAACCATATTCGGGCACGTCAAAAATGCTCAAAATCGGCAACACTATACGGCGGCGGTATCTCACACCGACTCACGCTTGACCGGCTCGGGATAAAAATTATTGACAACATGCATCTTGTGATGTAAGAAAACGCCATTTAATGAAGGTTTTACACATTGAAAGCCATAAAAGAACTCCGATATAAAAGTTTTTTTATGTAATCGACGGATTTGATTATAACAATAATAATATTCCACAACTATCACACAACGCCGTCTAGTCCCAAGCTAAGCAGAGCTTGTGTTATGGGTACTAGACAACTAATAAACATACTTATATATTTCTAAATACATACATATTATAGATAAATTACACCCAGACACAGATCAAATGATTATGCTCATCATATAAACATTTGTCCTGGATGAGAATCGAACCCACGACCTCCGGCATAGCAGTGTGGGTCACTAACCACTAGACCAACAGGCCTGTCAAATTATGATCATCATCCCTAGGCCTTTTAGCCTTTTTTCTTAGGTGAGAAAATCATTCAATGATATCTTCCGCTCTTGGGCGGAGCGCAAGGGTGTGTCAGACTTTTACTGACTAAAAACCCACTCCTGTTCCTTCGTTGCTTTTCATACCGGGGCCGAATCTTCCTTTCAAAAATAAAACCTTGTCCCCAGGAACGTTAAATCATTATGAAGTATACACGAAGGTGTATACAGTGTGTAAAGTTAAATGTGCAAAACCTGAAATTATTTTGATTCGAATAATGAGCAGAATCAATTAAACTACTTTTTAATATAGGTTACATCTTTCAAAAAAATCTTCATTAAAAACTTCGACCTGTCTATTTATGAATAGGTCGACCCATCACTTGCGCAAACCCGCTAAAATATGAAAACAAACACAAATAGTTGTAATCCAATCAAATTTTCTCGTACACGGGATAATAAAAGTTCTTATTTCAATGCAGACATGAATTTTAAACAAACTAAAACTACTCATAAAACCTTAAATATTTTTTTAATTCATGAATCCCCAAGCGACACCCGGTGGCCGCGCATCTATTGTCTTACTATTGTGTCTCTAATTGACGGTATCTGAAGGGTTAAATGTTTTTTTTTTCTCGCCGACCTAATTATGGTCGATCGAATTAAAAATCATTTGGGGTGTCTGTGGTTTTGCGCATTTAACGTTACACGTTGTAGATTAAGATTTATATGGTTGTTTGCCATCCGAAATAAAATTATTATTATTATTAAATTGACAAAATCGTCCTTTTCTGAAGTCGGTAAAAAAATTACGACCTCCATTATACCCTGTAGGTACAGGAATATAAATATAATTAATTATAGAAACACTACGTCATTTTATCAGACTCCACTTTTTACTTCTGTACGTTCAACAATAAATATAATAACCTCGTTACTGGTGTATTGTCTTGTCATAGATATCTTGATCGAGTGGCTGCGTTATGCTGATCCTTATTTTATTTATAGACGTGAAGATACTATTAATGTGTGTTGCCTATTTAAAAAATCCATTATTGAAATAATTGAGACTTTTTTTTTTTCTTTTGGGTCGAAAAATCATCCAATGACATCGGCTCTTGGGCGGAACGGGAGATAGTGTAAGACTTTTATTGACTAAATACCCACTCATGTTCCTTCGTTGCTTTTTGTACCGGGGTCTCACTTTCAGAAACAAATCCTTGACCTTAGGCTTCGACCCTGCTGGGCCCCGACGGTTTGCTGATAACTCCTTGAGGCGCGCATAGAACAATACGCGCCGTCGAAGTCTTAGGCTCGGTTTGGACAGTTACCAGTTAGTGCTTGACTGCGATACCACCTGATGGTAAGCAGTGATGCATTGTTGATGGTGAAGCGCACTAGTTTATGAAAAGCCTATTCAATCTAGCCTTTCAAAACACCTGAACTATATTCGGACGGGTAGATTGCGACAAGCAAATTGTTCCAGTCCTTCGATGTACGCGAGATAAATGACGAGGCGAAATGCTTAGTCCGGACCGTAGAGGTGCCAACAATGTAAAGGTGAACACTTCCACAATCTAAGCCTTACGTCGGGTTATCCGATGATAGAAAGGTGATGGCGATATCAAGTCATGTAGTTTCCAAAAAGGCTATAGCAGAATCAAAAATAATACTCTTCCTTTTTCATTTAATTATTTTTGTCACTTCCGCTCTCTTTCTCGCTTAAACAAATGACGGTTCTATGTGACAGAAAAGGACAGCCAATTCGGTGCAGCCAAGTGTAACTATACCCTTAGTCATATTTTACATGCTTTTATTTAGTTTCACCTGTCCCGATGTTTGTCTGTAATCAAATCTTGCAAATTAAATTTGACCCACTTCCCTGTTACCGATTGAACTGAAATTTTGCATGCATGTGTAAATCAGATGACAATGCAAAATTATTATGACAAGCTGCTGATCTGATGATAGAATTGGAAGATGGCAATAGAAACTTGGTAATTAAACGACACAACCCCATCGAATTTGGGCTCGTATGATTCGTCTTGACGAGTATTAATTATATAGGTATACCGAGCTATATGAGCTTGCGGTGAAAAAAATATTTTCATTAAAAGCTTGTTTTAAAAACAAGAAAACGAAAACCCCTTTCTTACTCAAGAGACTGTGTTAATCGCTTAACATAACTGTAACACATACATACATACATAATCAGCCTTATAATGTTCCATCTGCTGGGACGCAGCCCTCTCTAGGAGAGGGAATGGGCTGTAATCCACCACGCGGGCCCAGTGCGGGTTGGTGGATGTCACATAACTTTGAATTTTTATTTCTTGTACATGCCGGTTTCCTCACCATGTTTTCTTTCACCTTTTTGAGAGCGGTATTGATGAAATAAATTACACTAAGTAATGCGCCTGGCTGGGTTTGAACCGTGACCTACAACTCGTAAGTTGCAAGGCTCGCAACTCGTAATGGGAAATCCACAGAACAGATAAAAAATGTTAGAATGGCCTTGTGGCGTGTCACAAAGTAGGGCAATACTCATAGTTCAACTACCAATAGCAAACTTACGATCGTAGTGTGCGTGGTCTGTTAGTTGCGTAATGCGCGTTGGTATTGGTTTATTGCCTGTAGTCTTGTTAAAGGTGGTGAGACAACCGGCGACACTCGTTGTAGTACAAATCGGAAAGTATTTCCTTTCTAACCTCTTTCATATTTTCTGTAGGGCTACCACTGTTCATCATCATAACTGTATCACCTATTATTTCCCCTATAGATATTAACGCGTTGTAATTATTCTAGTTAATAATGTTTAGACCTTTATACATGTTTTTTTAAACTAAACGTTTAGCGTCTTCATTCTCATTTATAACCAGTTTTTCATTCTAATACGAGTTAGAATTGTTTTGAAGGCGCCTCCTTCTAGTTATTAATGTCATCACCTGTCTATCATTTTGCTATGGAGGTCGGTTGTAGTGTAACTGGTCATGGAAGACTAAGCAGATTATCACACTGCCACGCATCACGCTGCATGTTGCGTTTCAACGCATCTACGCGCGTACTTGCGGGAGTGCAGATCTGCATCATCGTGCGGGTTTTTTACGCACTCATGCGCGTACGTGCGTTTTATAAATTCACGCAGGCACGCACTCTTTTCATACAAAACCACACACAGCACTACGAGACTCAGTGTGCCATACCTTGCGTGTCGCCCCGCACCCACGAGCGTGAGTGCATGTTTCTCAGCTTGAAGACGCGTGATCTGCATGAACGCGCGTGGATGCATTTTCGGTGTGTTGGACTGTGCGTGTTTTCTATACAAACGGAGATATTTAAAAGCAACGTTAAGACTTCACGCGCTACGCTGCGTGGTGAGTGACGTGATAACCGCCTTAGGACATTATTTAAATGAGAGTTTGCTGAAATGGTGTGGTTCACCAGGTGGCAACACTGAAGTGCCAGGACCAGGCACCTGGGACCAGGTTGTTTCGTAAGAGTCACCGTAGCCTTGGAACGCAAAGGGCATCTAAAGGAACACAGTTTTATGATATATTCGATGATATCAATATATCAATATATCAAATGGCCGTTGGGGCCGAAAGGTTCTGGAGTGGCGACCTCGTACTGAAAGACACAGCGTCGGAAGGCCTCCTGCAAGGTGGACCGATGACCTGGTGAAGGTTGCGGGAAACCGATGGATGCGAGACGCGCAGGATCGATCATTGTGTCGCTTAGGGGAGGCCTATGTCCAACAGTGGACGTCTGTCGGCTGAAATGATGATGATGATGATGATGATTAATATATCATTGAAGTTCATTTTTAGGGTTTCGTACCTTAAAAGGGAAAAGCGGAACCCTTATACTCTTTTTTCCGTCTTACTATCGGACTGACAGACAAGACCCTTTATTTCGGGAACGTGTGTAGCTATCGAGTTGAAATTAAACCCATATATACTCAGGCCCACGGTCCGATAAAGTTGTGAAATAATCAATTCATACGGTACTTCCCGTGGACCAAGAATCCTGAAATTTGACATAAACACGGTGTTATAAAACAGGCATAGGAATAAATCTAAAAACTGTAAATTTGTTGTCAGGTAACAATTTTTTTTTTTGCGATTCGAAGGAGTTTTCGAGACTCCATTCCGGAATTGAACCATTTACATAGGTAAGTTAGTACAGAACCCTCAGAGCGCGAGTCCGGGTCGCACTTGCCCAGTTTTTTTACCCTATTATTAATTTCAGAATTATTCAATCTACGTTCTAATTATTAGGTAATGCAGGGTACGGAACCATTCGTGGGTGCACCCCAGCTCGTAAGTATTAAACAATAATTAGCTGATATTTTAAAATGCGCCTACTTTTTGCGGAAATTGTACCCTATGATGTATCATTTTATTATCAATAGTTTGAATACTAAACACGCTAGATCACCGTTGTCGTACCTATGTGTTGTGTGGGAAAAAATCTTTATAGGTACATTTAGTATTTTTTTTTGCAGACTATAATGTCGTATTCCAATATTTAGTAAGGCTCTGGATAGATAAATAAAACAAATCTGTAAAATTTTTAGTTATGCGCGCATCAAGTAAAATGTACGAAATCAACGTTCATAACTTTTATACTGCGTTATTATTCAAAGTTTTATACATTAAAATTGTGTGCAACTTGATATGTAACTTGGGCGTTGTTTCATCACAATCGGTTTTTTCTTTTTTCGCGGTGGGAAAATCATCTAATGACATTACCCGCTCTTAGGCGGAGCGGGAGATAATGTCAGACTTTTACTGACTAAAAACCCACTCCTGTTCCTTCGATGCCTTTCGTACCGGGGGCTAAGCTACCTTTCGGACTTACCCTGGCCTCAGTAGGCTTCGACCCAGCTGGGTCCCTGCCGTAGCTGATAACTTTTTGAGGCGTGCGGGAACAGCGCGCGCCGTCGACAACTTGAGCTCGGTTTGGACAGTTACCGGACGGTCGGACAGCGAGCTACCCATTGCTCGCCGTCCGCAAGCCTACGGTGGCTGGAAATCGGGATCGGAATCCCGGTGGCGGTTGGGGCGCTATGAGCGCCCCGTTGCCTCATGCGGTCGGCCTCCTCTTTTGCTAGCATTACTGCTTCGCAAAAGGACGTGTCCACCTGCTACTCCTCCTCGCTCCGGACCATGGCCTGTACCAAGGCCCGGCGCGAGAGATCACCGCCGCCGATCGCCCCCACGATCGGTGGATCGGATGCACGATCACTATCGGTTGACTTTAAGAAGTAACAAATCGAAATCACTCACAAACTGTCGCCTTTACAGAAGTGTGATAGTAAGTAAATAGGATATTGAAGGTATAGGCGGAACAGAGAGTAAAGTCCCGCAAACCTTCATTGAAAAGGGAGGATCATCCGGCCAGACAGGTGTTATAGTCTGGTGGGCTACTGCACGATAGTTGATGTCGGGCTGTCGTATATGTTCAAATCGCGCGGAGAACTTTGATTGCGCGATGCAGGATTTCGTATTTTCTTCGTAGTTCTTATGTGGCGTCATAGATGTCGCTACAATATCACCTGTCCAGTCTACTAAAACCGTGCTACTTTCCTTAGTTGATCCCAGTAACTCCCATACCTAAAATTACCTAAAATTGCTCAGTAATTCCAGCCCCTAAAATAATGCCAGTGTCTGAAGACTTCACGTGTAGACAGAAGAGAAATTCTCGAAATTCTCTTATAGCTTGCATAATAAGATCAGCGTTCGCAGCCACCTACATGCTGAATTACAGAAGTGAACCATAACCCAGCATTAGTTATAATTTACGACTGTCGCCTCCAACACGGACGTTCGAGTAAGTGCGCAAGTTTTAACGCCATTTTCTTTACGAGCACAGATCCGCCATTACTGGTATTCAATGAAATACATTATGAAGATATTGGCTACTTTGCCAGTCATTTTCTTGATATCTACACTAATGTTATAAAGAGGTAAGTTTGTAATTTTGTTTATAGGAAGTAATCTCTGGAACTACTGAACCGATTTTGAAATTTTTTTCACTACTGTAGCGACATCTCGTCATCATCATCAGCTTTTTTAATGTTCCCACTGCTGGGACTCAGGCCTCCTCTCTAGGAGAGGTGTAATCCACCACGCGGGCCCAGTGCGTGTTGGTGGATGTCACATATCTTCGAATGTTTGGTTCTAGGACATGCCGGTTTCGTCACGATATTTTCCTTCACCGTTTTGAAAGCAGTGGTGATGAAATCAATAACACAAAGTAATGCGCCTGTCCAGGTTCGAACCTGCGGCCTACAACTCGTAAGTTGGGGCCATTACCACTCGGCCACCACTGCCGGCCAACATCGTAGCGACATCTATGGCGCCACATATAAACTAAACTTCAAAATTCTGCATCGCCCTTTAAAATATTTTTTTTTTTTTTTATTATTATTGATAGGCTCGCGTTTGACCACCATCTCACCTGATGGTAAGCGATGATGTGGCCGACGATGGAGCACGCTTGCCTAGAAGTAACCTATTAATGAGCTTCAACATTCCGCAGGCTTGAGTATATGGTTTTATTTTCAACTCGATACCTCCACATGTTCCCGAGATAAAGGATCTTGACAGACAGACAGACTGGCAAAAAGTGATCCTATAAGGATTCTGTTTATTCCTTTTGAGGTACTGAACCCTAAAAACACTTAGGTCCGTTTCCACACACAACATAATCTAAAGACTAACCCGCCGTAATAACATATCCATAACACCAACCAGAAACCCGAGTAGTTCACAAGATTCCATTGTTTTACAATGTGCATTATAATTTTACAATAACAAGTTACGGACGGACGTGTTTCCACCGTTTTCTCCAACTGTCCTAAGTTATTAGACGATGTTTCAAGTATAACACCATTGTTTAATAATATTAGTGGCTTCAGATCAACGATTTACATTAAACTTCGTTAACGTTTGATGGTAACAGTAAACATACTAGAGAATTATAACCGAATGTTTATAACTTTGAGTGATCTTGTTCTCCTACAAAATGGTGAGGTTTCTTGTGATTATGTAACTGATCTGTTTGTTTAAAATAACTTGCAGTCATCTGTGAGAACGTTGGATAAAATGTTTCTGTGATATGAGTATTCTTGTTTTTTATCGTCAATTAGTTTATAGGTAGTTGGTTACTACGCTGAAAAATGAAAATCACTTTGTTTATGCGTTGGGAAAACGGGAAATTTGCGTATTTAGCGGAACCGTTATGGATCACTTTGTTGTCCGTCCATCTGTCTGTCTGTCTGTCTGTCAAGACCATTTATCTCGGGAACGCGTTGACGTATCGAATTGAAATTAAAATCGTATACTCAGGTCTGTGGATCCTTTAAGCTGTGAAAAAATCAAACTTGTAAGTTAACGAAAAAAAAATGAATCTAAATTCATAGGCTAATTTCTGTAAAAAAACAACTTTTACAGTTCATAAAAATCTTCGAACTCGATTCGTCTGTTTTCATAGGTATGTTTGTGTGGAACCTTCAGTGCGCGAGTCCGATTTGCACTTGCCCAATCTTCTTTTTAGGCGTGTAGTCGCTCAGTTTTTAGTGCAATTATAGGACTTGTCTGGAGGCTTTAATTTATTAGGGCAGCCACAGGCAAGTCATATCTGCAAATGACCAATAACAAAAAAAAAAACTAGACATTTTTAATGCATGTATACAGTATTCCCTTTCTAATGAGATAATGAAACTGGTCTTGGACATCAGTTGGATAGTTTTAAGTCTCTTAACGGATATATTTTTTGTGTTTCATTTGTACAGGGTTATTTGTAAAACACTGGCAACCTCTCAGGACTATGTTACTAACATCTTAAACAACAACAATTTGCACCTTTACAAAAGTTCAGTATAGTGCCTTTTTACGAAAGTGGCAAAATAGTGCAATTTTTTGACACTTTTTTTTCGCTCAATCATACGTTCAGTATACTGAACTTGTGTTTTTAATTACCATTTTTTGGTAAACCTTTAACTTTTCAATCTGATTATCACAACCCAATCTCTGATTGTCAAGTCTTTGTTCTAATTGTTAATGTTTCTCAGCAATTGATTCGCAACTTCTTATCGAGTAAATAAGTAAAAAAAAACATATTTTAGTTTCAGATTTTTATACAAAAATAAAAATTATTTATATTGAACGTTCTAAATTTTACGATAGACTTCGTTATTGTACCTCCGAAGCATAGTACAATAGCGGAGGACAGTGGGGATCGATCGGCGGGGTGCTTGATGCGCTTGCGTTGCGTCATACAGACGTAGATGGTATAGAAAAATACAGAGTTGAAATGTGTTAGACAGAACAACGAAATCCTGAAGGTTTGTTTTTGGTAAATGAATTATGTTTTGTAAAAGATCATAAAACAAAAGTTGTTGTTTATGATGTTAGTAATACAGCCCAGTAAGGTTGTTAGTGTTCTACAAATAACCCTGTATAGAATGATCAGTGTAGGAAGCATCTGTAAAATGATACTTTTCAGCCTAATTTTATAATAACTTCATTAAAGTTGAACAATCTTCAAATCCATTTCGCCACTTTACTGAAACCCTATTTTTATATATAAAGTCGCCAATTTTTTTGTTCCCTTTTATATTTTTTCTATATTGGTATTTTTTTATATACATGCAAAATTATACGTATTACAAGTAGTGATTTTCTTTTTTTTAACGCTACAAAAATCTTCCTTAAAAGGCAAGTAAATACGATATTTATAATGTTTATCGAGGGGACAAGGAGTCGTCGGTAAAGAACGTGGCACAATTTTTATCTTTTGTGTTTTAGAAATGACAGCTTGCCCGCAAATGCAACTTCAGAACTTAAGAAGATGGGTATGAGGTAGCTTGCTTCTCATTATAAAAAGTTTGTCTCGTTTTAATTAGCATCTAAGTAGATAAAAAATACATACTGGCTTCTGCCAGCGGCTTCGCCCGCGTGAATATAGAAAATTATTCTAATGTTACATATTCCCGGATCCTATTCTCTAAGAAAACAGCCTTGAGTGCAGCGCTAGTTTCAGCGATGAAATCCAAATAGGTAGGTACATAGGATTAACAATCCAATGGACCTATCTACACTATAATACTATAATAAAGAGGTAAAGTTTATTTTTTTGTTTGTATCTCTGAAAGTACTGGTCCGATTGCTAAAATTTTTTCACCGTTAGAAAGCTGCTTTATTCCTGAGTGACAGGTTATATTTTATGTAGGTACGCGAGCAAAGCCGCGGGTATAAGTTAGTACGTAATATATACAGTGCTGTGCCAAGAGATGGGATTTTATTGAAAGCCACGGCACGTTCAGCCACGTGAAAAGGAACAATTCATAATTTTTTTTTTTTTTACGTTAATGCCCTTTCAAAGATGGGAATGTAAGTACCTTCACCTACCTACTAATTTAACTGAAGCAAAACCGCCGGTGTTACCTAGTTTCGTACAAAAAATAAGTTGTCGCATCATTGTCGCACCTGTCAGCAATATCCTTAAAACCAAGAACCATATCGCGTTATCGAAATAATCCGATGAGCATAAATGAGCAGTTCAAAATAAATATAAACATTAAATAAAACTAATTTAAATATAAAACGGAGGCCGCAAGCCATCAATGTAACATTCTTGGAATCATTATACATTGAATGTCATTTAAGAAATATAAGTTTTACGACTTGAAATGACCTAAATTATGATTTTGAAGGCACTTAACGACCTACCAGCGTGTATTATCTCAGATTATGACGTTTTTAAAACATTCGGAACCCTGTTTGGTCTTTGTATTGTTATTTTTAAGGTCTTCGTGATAAATGGAAAATGGTTTCAGTTTTACGAACCAATTTCGGAGTATTTTTTTGTCAGGGAGCCAAAAATCTGTCGTAATTCGCAAGATTATGTGTGTAATTTAGATTATTGATGGTTTTATAGTTTAGACTGCTTTTATTGTTTAGCTTCAAGGTTAACTTTATCTCCAAGAAGAAAGGCTTTTTTTACGGGCAATAATCATCCAATGACAACCCCCGCTCCTCTGTCCGACCGTCCGGTAACTGTCTGGACCAAGCCCGTCATCCCGCAGGAGTAACCCCTCAAAAAAACTGCGTTTACGGGATTGGATACCCTAGTACTCAACTTAACAAGACCATTTACAATAACGAATTTGCAACCAAACCAATTAGTGAGCTACCCCCACAACAATTATCACCAGCCCGTTTGTCATCAGAATCAAGCTAGACCCGTGAACACCGACACGCAATTGTACCTCTATCATTACCCTTGGCCATCAAAACATAATTTAATTATAATCAAACTAAGATCAACTTTTTCAATGATAAAACTTCACATCGTTAACCATGCAAGTGCCAATCACAACACTATAAGTCGTAAAGCGAGGATATAAACGTTGTATAAACGTTGTATAAACGAATATAAAGCACTTTAAATTAATACAAGACGTGTATAAATAACTAGTTCACTAAGGAGGATCACCAGATTCAGCTGAAATTTAATTTAGTAAGATTATAAAAGGCATAGTTTAATCATGGTAACGTTGGGTATTGCCAAGTTATACGAAGTCCCATAAAACGGGCTATAAACGCTGCATCCACTTACTTTTATTACCAGCTACCAGTGTTGCCAGGAATAGGTTTTGCAGAAGTGCTGCTGATTTTTCGGTACGCCATCTGGTTTCTAGAAAGGTTTTTAATTTGGAGTAGGGGAAAATTAATTGAAATTGTCGTTGAATTACTTTCATGACAGGTACCGCTAAGAAATTAACTTGTTGGATTAAATTAACAAGAGTTGTTTGCTTTGCACCGCCATTAAAATTATCGTATCTTATTAATTTGTGCAATCTCCCTCTATTATTCAATTAATTCAATGTACTTTTAAAGTATTTCAGTCCATAAAATATTAAAGTAATATTTAAAATAAAGAACGCGTTTTATGCTCACTCGTTTTTATTCAACATTCGCGGTTAATAATAATTATTTTCTAACCTGGCAACACTGAATGGGCCTCGGGCATTTCTCCGAAAAGCCCGGCTATTATAACTCAATATGCAGAAATTTTATCGTTAACGTTTATTGCTGTATTCCAAATAACTTTGCAATGTTTACTAATAAACATTTGTTTAACACAAACTTTCCTAATACGAACTATTTGCTTTGAGAACTTTTTGTATCTGAATATTGAAAGTACATTTTTATGATCCTATTTGAAGTTGAAGAAGCAAGTTGAAGTCGTAATAATAAATGGCCAATATAGTTAGAACTTAAAGTAAACACAAGCAAATTCATGAGGTAACTAATTTATGAAAATAGGGTGGGTTGTTGCATTTCCGTAACATGCCTATCTTCTAGGAGCATAATAATAAACTTTCTAAGCAGTATTGTATGAGTATCGAATTCATTTTTACTGTTTTGGCAAAGAAATGCGCCTAAATCTTACAATGAAAGTCTACAGTAGATATGAAAAAAATGTCTACATTGATTGTGTGCATAAGAAAAACAAGTAATTCTAGAACTCGCAGACTTGATTTCTGAAGAAAAGAATTAAAAAAAGAAAGGAAATGGTTCATTAGTACCTAGTAATATTGTTATCAAAACCACTAATTTGTATCATATTTTTATTTTTGCCCAGCGATCGGTCATATAGTGTACATTAAAAAAAAACTATTTTTTTCTTTCTCTCTCTTTTACATTTTTCGTTCTCTTTTACATTTGTAAATTTCGGTATAAATAAGTTCTAAATGAGTAGAACCTGGCCTTAACCAAAGGACAAGATAATTAAACGAAATTAAATGATTTATTGACTAGCGTATCATACAGTATGAAGTGAGTTCCGCGCGACTAATTCCACAATTTACGATCATCGGTGGACAGTTTCTAAATTAATATCTAACTGAAGTTTTACGAGCGATGACTAGTACGAACATAAATTGTTAACACTACATGTTGCAAGTTGTTTAGGATGTGGTGACAATGGTTGGTGTGAAAAACTGTGCCTTTCAATTACTGTATTATCTTCATTTCAGCTGCAAAATGTCTAATGGTTAACATACCGTCGTTGAAGTGCTATTTTTCCTTCTATTTTTTGGAGATATTATCAAATTACTTCTGGTCTGGGTGGAGCAAGTTATTGAATAAAAAAAACTTGTTTTGAAAAATTCAATAACAAAGTTGGTTCAACAATACTGAGATTTACCTCTCCTTTTATGTGTAAAAACACCTATGCCAGGAGAGGCCGCTCTCTCTTAACTTTATTATTTTGTATTTTTATTTTCTTTTAATTTTCACTCAAAAACTACGCGCCCACAATACAGGTATAATTTCTAGTTACACCTGTTCGCGTTCACAAACATGTAAACTTAATTATTTCTATTTGACCAAAAAAAAATTGTTTGGCGGTGTCCAACTAGCCATTATTACTTCCTGAATAAATTTAAAAATAGAATAGTATTCCTATGAAATTATCAGCCAAGTAAATTAACGGAAAATTAATCATTTATGGTAAAACAGGCCCTTAACGATAGGAAAATTAATTTTAAATTGTGGGAACTTTAAAAACATGCAGTCATTGCATTTTTTACTACCTGTGTTACTTATTAGGCTAGCAATTAAGCTTACAAATATGTAAATCTATTTTTTTATGTTTTTTTTTTATTACCCCTTTGAAAGGCTACGGTAGCAGGATTATAGCAGATTAAATGCAGCAAGTAATTTATTTATTTACTTTTCTACTTACTGAAAGATTTAACGAGCTCTTAATTAGCATGCTAGTGTAAATAAAACAGCTACCAATTAGTAACTAGAAATGTATAGATACCGTAACCCATAAATTAGAAAATATAGTTTTTTTTTATTATTTCTTGATTTATTGAAATTATTGGACGTTTGTGGGGCGTGAACGATGAAATCTAAGATTTGGACCCCACGGGGTTCCGCATCAAGGCTTCATGTAAATGCAGTGTGTCTAAAAGATGTTTATCTAACGCTGAGAAGTGCTTTCTGCCTAGCTTATAACTCAACTAGGGAAAAGATTTTTTTCTAAGTAGATAATTTACTGTTTGTAGTCAAGTCGACACGGTTAATTTCTGAAACATGTACTTACACGCATAGTTTTTACTGTATTCGTTTTGCTACCTTATTATTTTAATGTTAATTTATATGATAAATATACTCATTAAATAATTGAGTATATACAATTACAAATTGCTTGTGTTATCCCACAGCAGAGTAAAGGAAATGTTTCTCTAATCTCTCCATTTCTCTCCGAACTAAAAGCTCAAGAACCAAGAACTGGTTCTTAGCCTTAGAGGCTACTAGGGCCCCGGGGATCTCTTTGGCATCACTCATGCCCCCAGCAGGCTTCGACCCTGCTGAGCCCCTACGGTTGCTGACAACTCCTTGAGGTCGACGGACGGTGAGCGAAATTGTCGGTTACGATATTCTTGTCGAAAGGGTCCAAATGTCAATAAGTCGGTGAGTTTCCTTGAATTAGAAAGAAGACTTGTCCTTATCCCACACGCATCATTGTCACCCTATCCACCGTTAACCTAATTTTATTTTATGCATTTCTGTCAGTGCAGTGCCAACCAGTGTTACTAGCGTTTATAAATAAAGACATTGTAATCCCAACGGCTGATTGAGAGCAGTTGACACCTAGTAGCACAATTGTCACACAATACAGTATATCAACATGGCAGAATAACCTTTAATACTTATAATTTAAAGGCTATAACTGCGTAGTGGAAATGTTATTGTGTACGAATATTATGGGACGTCAAATTGGTTGAAGATGATTTTTAAATTTTTGTTTTACAATTAAAACTTGGAGTTTTGGCCCTTTTTTGGATGTCTTCGAAAGGAAACTTAAAGAGTAATTTTTTTCATTATTGACATAATAATAGTATGTATAATTATATATTGAACTGGAATAATTATGTAGGTTTATATTGTGCACTGGACCCCATTGTCGAATATTTTCTCTTTCTATAACTCAAATGTTTGCCGAGAGAAAACTAATTGCTGAATTAGTTCGCCTTTGCATGAACTGTCTGTATCTACGTGTACTATGTTATGTTTTTGTGAACAGAAAAAAAATAATCTGTAAATATCGAATTAAGAGGGTCCTTCTCCACTCGCTTATCGTAAACATCGAAAATGGTATAAAAGCTTGTTGTTGTTGTTGTTGTTGTGCTTGTTGTTGTTGTACTTCATTTATTGCAATCCAACGCGATGTTTGACGAAAAGGCAACGCAAAAAAAGAGAGATAACGCCTGGAAACTCTGTTAGTATTCGGCAATTCCGAGATTTACTCGAAAATTTCACAAAACTTGCTCCAGGAAATAGCTGCTTTTTTTAAACCTTTAAAAGTTTTTGGAAAAAGTTGTCATCATTTAGAATCTTAATAAAATTTGCAAGGTCTCTAGAGGATTACTTTTTTGACTTTTTTAATTTTTAGGCAAATTATGAAGTGTCAAAGTTCATACAAAATAGGACATTTTCAGAGGTTTTTACTGGATTAGTTTTACACAAATTTAGAAATTGGTTTCTTTAGAAACCTAGATAATATCCACAAGATACTGTGTTTCCAAAATATCTAATGAAAAGTGTGCAATAACGGCATAATCAGTTATGAGCGGTTGTATGAAAAACAGTGAAAAGTGAGTCGTGATGCACCACCTTAAGGGCGTTTTCAATTCAGACGTTTCATGTCGGACTGCTGCCGCAAGTCTGCGCCGCAGCCGGCCGGAAGCAGTACGTTAGCAGTCCGACAACAAGCGCCTAAATTGAAAACGTGTCTGGCTACCGTGCATTTGTATGCCAGTGATGCACTATTCAACACCGACCGTGTGGTGCTTGTGACTTTGCCGTCCTGCTGTCGACCGTTTGCCGCACGGTTGCCGCACGGCGCGCTTCGCATGAAAGGTACGATCGTCCGTACGCAGTACGACTGCCCTAACGCACTGCAGACGGCCGTCAAAAAAACGCATAAATTGAAAGCGCCCTAATATTTTTCAGAACACGCAAACACCAGACAACTACAAGGGTAACTACAGACGCTCACAATCTTTATTTGCGCAAATTTTACACCCTTGCCATAAAAAAGTTTACACTCTAAATCTATGAATGGAAAACATAAAACATATTTGTCTACGCGTAGGAATTACGTGTAGACGCAGACTGTAGACGAAAATCGTCTGAAAGGGATATCTGATTATAAGAATTTCACATTTTGTTGATTTCATCAAAGATTTGTGGTCATTATGACTAGGACCAGGACGTGAGCCCAAGTCTTCGATGGCGCGCACTGTTCCCGCGCGCCTCAAGGAGTTGTCAGCAACAGTATGGGCCCAGCCGAGTTAAGTCTACTGGGGCCAGGGTTTTTCGAAAGGGAAGCTCGGCCCCGGTACGAAAGGCAAGAAGGAACTGTGTGGGTTTTTTAGTCAGTAAGAGTGACACTATCTCCCGCTCCACCCAAGAGGCGGGGCTTGTCATTGGATGATTTTTGCCCACCGTAAAAAAAAACATGTTTTATAATATTTTGATTGTTGAAATTAGAGTAGTGATCAGTGAGTGAGCAGTGAGGTTTAGTTCATCATCACTGCTCTCAAAACGGTGAAGGAAAGCATAGTGAGGAAACTAACATGTAATAGAACCGAAAAAATTAGAAGACATGTGACATCTACCAATCTACACTAGGACCGCGTGGTGGATTACGGCCCATTACCTCTCCTAGGAGGATCTTTGAAAATCAGCTGTTTTGCGTGAACTTTGGCGCTTCGTAATGGACTCTTAAAATTAAAAAAAAAAAATCCTTACTAATATTATAAAAGCGAAAGTGAGTTTGTTTGTTTGTTTGTCTTCGCGCCTAAATGGCAAAACCGATTTTGATGAAACTTGGTACACGGATGGACCATGTTCTGGAATAGGACATAGGATACTTTTTATCCCGGAAGTATGTTCCCTTGGGATAAATTTCTGCTATAACGCGGGCGAAGCCGCTGAGAGCAGCTAGTATACGTATAAAGATAATTAAAAATCTTGCACTTTAATCGAGATTTTAAATCCCGATAATATAAACAAAATATGTTCCAAAACTTTTAAGGTTTAAAAATAAAACGCTAATTCCTTGGAACAAGTTTTGTTAATTAGTTTCGGTTAATAAAAAATATAAATATATCCGAGTGAGTGACGGAAGTTACCGATTTCCAACCGAGCATTCCGGCGTAATGTAAATTTTTTCACTTTGCCTTTTTATCGAACATCAAGTTAGATTGAGTTGGATGAAACAACATCATGTTGACAATAGAGAGTCGGGTAAGCAGTGGCGTAGCTAGGCGTGGGCGAAACGGGGCCTTGCACATGCGAGGGCTCTTTGAGAACGAGGATTTTTGATAGGCTCGCGTTTGACCACTATTTTACCTGATGGTAAGCGGCGAGGTTGTGGTCGCAAACTGGGTTGCGAAAGCCAGTCTCGTTTTCAAATTTATGAAAGAAAAAAGCCTCGCTGATGTGCCTTCACCCATGTCTAAATTAGTCCACGCTACGCCTCTGCGGACTTAGTAAAGACTTAGAGTCGCCGCACATATTATAAACTATATGAAACCTAAGTGTACCCGTAAAGAGGGGCCTCAAAAAAACGCCGCTTCAAGATTCTTTTTGAGGCGGCTTTTTTTGTGGCTCGTGTGCGGCGAGGACGCCACAAAAAACGCATAAAGCCACTTCAAGCTTCTCCGGCCACAAGCTGTCTCGTGCTTCAGCTGTTTTTTGCTGTGACTTCTAGCTTTTTATGTGGCCGCTTCTAGCGTTTTTGTGGCGGCGTGTGGAAGGAAATATGGCGTTGGCTGCGTTTTGTGGTTGTGGCCGGAGGCCCGTGTGCATCAACCCTTACCTGCTCCAATAGCCACTGCTCCTCCAAACATTTACTCAGCTTCCTTTAATGCCCAAATCAACACGAAATGAAAGGCCCTCCCCGTTAATTAAACTTTACAATTGCTCTTGGCATCTTACCAACAGATGTAATAAATTCATTCTATTTTTATTTGTTGCTAACTGCAGTCAAATACTTGTGATATTATCTTTAGAGCCGTCATCGAATTGGCTATCGAGGAAAATTATTGTACTGACTGTGAACAACAATTTATAGCGACAGGCGTTGTTGAGTTTAGCGTTAATAGAAAATAGAGAGTCCTGCAAAAATAGACAAAATGTTACGAAGGGACCGATTCTGATTTCGGTTCCGATTTTAATTGACAGTAATTAACTCAAAGGTTTGCTGGAAGAAAACGTATGGTGGGGAAAATCACCCAATAACATCCCCCGCTCTTGGGCGGAGTGGGAGATAGAGTCAGACTCTTACTGACTAAAAACCCCACGCCGTTCCTTCTAGCCTTCATACCGGGGCACGAGCTCCCTTTCGGACAACCCTGTCCCCAGTAGGCTTCGACCCAGCTGGGCCCCCCTCCTCCTGCTGACAACTCCTTGAGGCGCGCGGGAACAGTGCGCGCCGTCGACGTCTTGGACTCGGTCCATTACCGGACGATCGGACAGCGAGCTATCCATGGCTCGCCGTCCGCGAGCCCGCGTCTACGGTGGCCGGAAATTGGGATCGGAATCCCGGCGAAAGCGGCGAGGGCGCCGTAGCCTGATGCGGTCGGCCTCCTCTTTTACAAGCGTTCCTGCTTCGCAGAAGGAGGCGACCGCCTGCCATTCCTCCTCGCTCCGGACCATGGCCTCGACCAGGGCCCGGCGCGAGAGGTTTCCGCCGCCGTTCGCCCCCACGAGGGCACGGCGATGCTCCGCCCAGGCAGGGCACACCTCGACGGTGTGCTCCAGCGTGTCCTCCGGGCGTTGCGCACAGTGGCGACACCCGGGCGTCTCTTCCGACTTTATCTGAAACAAGTACCTCCCGAACGTGCCATGTCCGGTGAGGACCTGCGTCATGCGGTAGGTAAGGACGCCGTGAGGTCTTTCCTTAAAGAGGGGATTTACCGCCATAATCGTGGCGTGCCCATTAATTTCTATATTTAGAATTGATTTTTGACTTTATTTACATTGTTCTCACATAACAGTAGCAACAAGAATTATGTAATCGAGATATTTGTAATAAATAAAATGATTTAATAGCGTCCATGGAGTTTTTTGAGATCTACGCTTTACAAAGTGTAATTAGCATCATTTTTCTGACGACTTCTTGACTGTTTTTACTTCTTATCTTTAACTTACTATAAAGCTAAGTCTCCCAGCCCCCTACCGCTTCTGTCTGTCGGTCTATCTGTTCGCGATGAAATCGAAAATTAATGAACAGATTTTTATGCTGTTTTCAACAATAGACAGAGTAATTAATACGGAAGGTTTAAGTGTACATATATTACATGCATGTTGGTGGCCGAGTGGTTAGTCGTTCGGACTTACGTGTTGTAGGTCGCGGGTTCGAACCCAGCCAGACGCATTACTTTGTGTAATATATTTCATCACCACTGCTCTCAAAACGGTGAAGGAAAACACCGTGAGGTAATGTCCTAGAACCAAAAATTCGAAGACACGTGGCATTCACCAACCCGCACTGGGCCCGCGTGTTGAATAACGTCCCATTCCCTCTCCTAGAGAGGAGGTCTGAGTCCCAGCAGTGGGAACATTGAAAAGGCTGATGATGATGATGATATAAAATAATGACAAAGATACGAAACACCACCGGTGGGAAATTAAGATGAAGATACCCTGAATGGGTTGCTAGTAAATAAAATGAAAGTACCTACTGGCAACAACAAGGCTCTCAGTGTTACCATGTTTAAAGCCAATAATTCGTTACACACGGCAAGTACTACCGTACTTTCTATACTTCTACTAAGACCAGTTAAGAGCGACCACCCCGAGATATATTTTCGCACAACAGCACCTTTCGATCCTTTATGGTTATGACGTTATTACACAGCTTTCTCTAGATATTTTGTAAACACTGATATCTTATGGTCAATCTGAGTTTCTATTTAAATCCAATTATGAGTTTGTGTTAAACTAAACGAGAACTCTGAGGATTTGCTATTTTGCGTGAATTTTGGCCCTTCATAAAAAATACTTTTAAATTAAAAAAAGGAAATAAAATGTTTTGTAACTATATTTTTTGTATATTCAAAATTTTTAATGACAAACTTTTTTTAAAAGCAGGTATTTTCTGGAACTAGTTTGTGAAATAGGTATTCATTATCTCTCTTTTTTCGCGTTGCCCGGTAATAGAACCAAGGATTGCAATTGATGAAACAACAAGCTTTTAAATCATGTTCTCATTGACGACAGACGGCTCGGGAAGGGCACTCTTAAGTGTCCAGCAGGGTCATAAGGCTAGCAAACTATGTGCTTACAGCTTTTAGTAGCGATTCCTAGTTTATTACGTAGTATAGAGAAACTGTTTGGCTCTTTGGCCTTTTTAAAGGGTACTTATTGAGCTGAAATGCCAGATGGGCTAAGGGTATTGGACAAAGTGAGTAGCGTGAACTGAATGTGTGATACAAAGTAAAATTCTTCTATGATAATGTTAGGTAAGAGGGCGGATTATTCGAAAGAGTACAGCAGCCATCGCAAAGGGCAACTGCCAACATTGCGTGTTTTAGTCAGCAAAAGTTCGATATTTCCTCTCGCTACACTCGGGAGTCATCGTGATAACTCATCAAATGACTCCCGAGTCGAGAAATCGTACACAATTTTTTTTTAAGATATTGTATGATTTCTGTACATTTCAAGGTATTTTATTGAGTAACTAATCATTTAGAATTATGTGGAGGTTCTGAATTGTTAGATATACTTTTTTTTCGACTCATTTGGGCAGGCTAAGGTCTTAAACCATATCGCCTTGTCATCAGTAATAAATAATTATCTTTTTTGTTTGTTTGTTATTACATTAGAATCCGGGTAAAACACATACTAATGTTTTTGCAGTAATTGGCTGCAAATGTATCGAGACAGGCGTCTCGGCAAGCTTCACTGTGGTAGTCAATACTACAATTAAATTCTCAGCTCCATTTTACCGAGATCGCGTCTGTTTCAATGAGTCCACATTTTGTCCAGTTACGCAGACACTTGAGATACAAAACTACAACAATTTTACATCAGAATATGTACTAGGAATCAATTTGCGAATCATTAAAACGGTTAATGAACTTCACTCGAAGAAATCAAGCCAAAAACTCCTGAATCGTTAGGAAGATAGAATTTTAATCTATTTGTACTGTCAAAGCCGAAACTGTCTGCCTGAGGACTTAAAAAAAATCGCTTGAATCCTGCAGCGCGGCGCCAAACCAAGCTCTTTGAAGTTTTCGTTTCGAGTGCAAGCAAAATTGAACTTAGTGGTGGTCAGGCGGAAGTGTTTTCGATGGTACTTAATCAACGTTTTTTGGAATATTTATCAGAAACAACTTGGTGTCGGGCACACGGGCCTCAAAAAAACGCCGCTTCAAGCTTCTTTTTGAGGCGGCATTTTTTGTGGCTCGTGTGCGGCGATGCCACCACAAAAAACGCTTGAAGCCGCTTCAAGCTTCTCCGGCCACAAGCTGTCGCGTTTCAGTTGTTTTTTGTGGCGGGTTCTAGCTTTTTTGTGGCGGCGTTTTTATAAGGCCCGTGTGACAAACATCGAGGCCCGTTTTATCCCTATATCTGTTTCGAGACAGAAGATTTCTAGCAATTACCGCGTCTCAGCACAAACTGTCGACACCTAACCTTATTTATACTCAGTGGCCAATAAAATTTCAGTGCACAGTCTTCATATAAATTAGCAATAAACATTAGACTACATAAACTTCGTATAATTATCAGTATCAGAATATATATTTTGTAATAATACGACAGTAATATAATAACCATGATTTTGCTTAGTGCTAATAAATCAGTTTTGGTATGCAATGCCGTGGACGAAATGTTGGTTTCTGTTCATGGTAGTCTGTTTTGTGGCTTTTTCTGTTTGTTTGTTTATTACGAGGCACTCTTAATTAGAAGACAGTCTATTTATAATAAACTAGCTGCTCCCGGCGGCTTCGCCCGCGTGATAGCAGAAAATTCAGAAAATTATCCCAAGGGAACATACTTCTGGGATAAAAAGTATCCTATGTCCTATTCCAGGACACGGTCTATCCGTGTACCAAGTTTCATCAAAATTGGTTTTGCCATTTAGGTGTGAAGACGTAACAAACAAACAAAAATAAAACACTTTCGCTTTTATAATATTAGTAAGGATAATATAGGTAATAATACCAAAACTTTCACACAGCATCATCTAGTCCCCAACTAAGCAGAGCTTCTGCTATTCATAGCAGTCATTACTTAGTACTAGACAACTGATAAACATACTAACATATTTCTAAATATCAATACAATACATGTTATACAATTCGTTCCAAATGAGAATAGGATCAACGGCCATGTTGTGACGTCACGATTTACTGTGAAATCGAGGAAAGAAATTTTTAAACTAAAATTAATTTACGAAAAATTTAATTAATTTACGAAAATTTTTAAATTAGAATCAAGTTCTTCAATTTTAATTATCTCCGAGTTCTTCTGTTTTGACAAAATTTCTTCGATTTGACAGTACGACGTCACGTCAAAACATCGCAATCAATCCTATTCTTATTTGGAACGCATAGTAGATAAATTAAATCTAGGCACAGAACAAATGATCGCGCTCATCACACAAACATTTATCTTGGGTGGTAATCGAACCCACGACAGGCCCACTAAACACTAGACCAACAGGCTAGTCAATTTATCCTTACTAATATTATAAAAGCTAAAGTGAGTTTGTTGGTTTGTTACATCTACACGCCTAAATTTATGGCAAAACTGATTTTGAAGAATTTTGGTACAGAGATAGTTGGGACCCTGGAGACGGGCATAGGCTAACTTTTATTTTTTAAAGGGAGAAAACGGGGAGAAACAGTAAAGTATATTAATAAACGTTAACGTTGTGTGATAGTTGTGGAATATTATTATTATTATTATTATTAAACGCGGGCAAAGCCACGGGTAAAAGCTAGTATGAAAATATCCACAATTATCTTCATGTAGGAAGTCAAACTTATACATTCTCACGAAATATATTTAATACGGAAAACTTACAACTAAGTATAAAAATAAACTCATTAAAATTAAATATAATTCTCACATTCCAAAAATGCAATAAACTTATAATATAATTACAACTTATAAACGACAATCGATAAAAAACGAAAAATAAAAACCATCGATAAAAATAATCGCACGCGCATACCATCTGTTTAAAACGCGCAATAAGAAGGCGTATAATCTTGCGGTGTATGACAAATAATTCGTTCTGTTGCTAAGGCGGGTGCACACAGACTCGCGGGCGCTTACACCACTTTGTTTACGTTAAAATCACGCGCGCGTGACCGGACCATGGCGTTTATTTCCAAAACAATCATATGGAGCGTACCGGGACTCGGCTTTCGACCAAAGTTGTGCACAGGACACATTATTAGCACCGAAAATTGTGTTTGACGAATGGGCTTTTTAAACTTTTCGACGTTAAAGAATATTCTTTTTTATTTATTTTCTAACTGATTTTATGAAGACGTAAAAAAATATGTTTGTTAGTTTTAGGAGGTAATTTCTGGTTCTGATTGAAAATTGATATACAGATAAAAAAAGATACTATTACTCAACGTCATTGGTTACTTTTGTCTCGAAAAAATGCAATTCCTCTGGGTTTAAGCCCATGGCAGTGTAACAGAAAAAGTAACTATTTAATCAGTTTATCGTTTCTTGTGTTTCAGATTTTAATAATGCATTATTGATCAAAACATGCAGTTACAAGTAATTTAAAATATTAGCGTAATTATTTTTGTTTACATCTAACCTTGTTAAAAGCTTGACAACAGAAAAACGTGAAAATTAAAGCGAGATTATAATTATATTCAAGCTCTACTTTTTCAGGAGCAAGTTTAATATTTTTTTGCCTGTCATAAAACCAACAATTTCCGCATCAAACAAAAAAAAATTACTTAGGTCATAAAAAGGTAATGTACAAATCGTGTACACAAACCCTAACGTGAGTCCTAAGTCGTTTTCCGTTGATTTAAAGTGGTGTTTGTTGGCTAACATCCGGAGCGGAGCGAGCGATCTCGAGCGTATTTACGACGCTTGCATTGTAGCACTAGCTTTATTAATACCTTTCGAAGGGGTCAAAATGGGCGGTAGTATCGTAATCGTTTTCATGTTATTGGTGTCTCTGTTAACAGTTTCATAGGTCTATGTTGCTACTGTATTTTGAATTTCGAACATAAACAAAACAGATAAACGTTGGATTCGTTTTAGTACGAACTAACATTCATTGTTTTATTTTTAACTAGCGAACTAGTAACGAAGGCCCCGGAATGCAAAGGGCCTCTGAAAGGCACAGCAAGTCCTAGAAACAAAAATTCGAAGACATGTGAAATTCGCCAACCCGCACTGGGCCCGCGTGGTGGATTAAGGCCCATTGCCTCGCCTAGAGAGGAGACCTGAGTCCCAACAGCGGGAACATTATAAGGCCGACTATGTTATGCTATGCTAAGTAAAAGTCTGCCATTGAGATGGATGTGTGGTGTGACGAGAATGGATAGGATGTGTGGTGTGACGAGAATGGATAAAGTGAGAAATGAGTATATTAGAGGAAGTTTGAAAGTGGCACCAGTGACAGAAAAGTTAAAAGACAATCGTTTGTCTTCGTATGGTCATGTGAACAAAGAAGATGAAACGCATGTTACCAAAAAAAAACTGAGTATACATGTAGATAGATGGAGAGGGAGAGGGAGGCCAAAGAAAAGATGGATGGATTGTGTGAGGCTGTGAGGAGTGATATGAAAGAGAAGGGAGTTAGAAGTGATAGTACGCCGGGTGACAAGACAGAATGGAAAAAAAAGTGTAGCGCCGACCCCAAGTAATATGGGATAAGTGCAGAAAGAAGAAGAAGACACAAAGTCTTTGATATTTGACAAGGAACAAAAAATTTGCCAAATGCCGATTTTTTCTAAGATTAAGGGGTCTCGCACATAAAACTGCGATGCGAATCAATTGCAAGTTCTTGCGATATGTCGCAGATTCGGTTTCGGCTCTAACCGAAGGCCTGGCTAGGCTGTTACCTCAATACAGACCCCTTTAAATCAGCAATTATAACAATCAACATTAACTATGAATTGTTTTCCCACTAAATCGCTAGCAGTTATTATCTTGAAGAATATTTGGCATCGCGCGAAGACAGTGTAGTCCGAGAGCAAGCGACATATTGATGAGATCGTATAAGTCTCGGCGTAAAATTAGATAACATACATATGCTGCGGATATATGTGTATCAGAAAGAGCATAAAACGACTTAGGATTATTTAAAGGGTACTTGAATAAATAAGTAGATAGGACTGTTTATTGTAAACTATCAATTTGTTTAGTCTTTTCCGAAATACATATTTTACTTTTCATTTATTCACATACTAAAAATGTCCTAATTTAATTCCTTAGTATATTTTAAGTTTTTAATGCAATTTTAGTTCGTTAATATAGACTAATTAATAATTAGCTGCTCTCAGCGGCTTCGCCCGCGTGATAGCAGAAAATTATCCCAAGGGAACATACTTCCGGGATAAAAGGTATCCTATGTTTCCATGGCATGGTCTATACGTGTACCAAGTTTCATCAAAATCGGTTTGGCCATTTAGGCGTGAAGACGTATCAAACAAACTCATTTTCGCTTTTATAATATTAGTAAGGATTAAATTTTTAATATCTTTTAATATTGTTTTAAATCGGTACCTACCTAAAATCTTCCTTAATGCATTATAATTTCACAATGTAATTTCTTAATGTAAGTGATTTAATTTTAAATGTATTTTTACAAGCTTCTATTTAGTTTCACCTGTCCCGATGTTTGTCTGTAATCAAATCTTTCAAATTAAATTTGATCCACTTCCCGGTTACCGATTGAGTTGAAATTTTGCATGCACATGTAAATTAGATGACAATGCAAAATTATGATGGAACCGAAAGGAACCATCCAACCCCATCGAGTTTGGGCTCGCATGATTCATTTTGACGAATATTATAGGTATACCCAGCTATAAAAGCTTGCTATGAAAAAATGATTTTCATTAAAAGCTTGTTATTTTGTTTTAAATCGGTACCTATAATCTGGGGTAATTTGATACCTTATGGTTGTTATTATTGTTTATAAATGGTGCATAGATTTAAGAAAAAATACTTATTAATATCTGAAATACAGATTTTATCAATACACAGATATTCTTCACTAGCTCCTAATTTAAGTTTAGTTCATTCAATCATAAAACCCCAAGCGAACTGCTGCTATTGTTTTACTATGGTATCTCTAATTGACGGTATTTGAAAAACCACAAAATATATAGGTACTTACAGAAGCCAATCTACATACAAAGCGCGCTTGAGCAACGCACACATAGACACCGCTCACGGACACGATATCTCGGAGCGCCGAGGCCCACTCATCGAACAGTTCCGGCTCAAACGCTCATTAGGGTGCGTCCACCGAGCGTAGGTATAAAAAGTAAAGTACATACATGAGATTGTCTTCTGTACCTATTTTGTGGTTAAACCTTGGGGTCAAGGGTCGTTCTCTCATTGCCTTTCTACCGTGTCTCTAATTACCATATTCAACAATGTCGACAATAATTTTTAATGTATGGTTTTTTGAAATAATAAATAATTTATTAGGTATGTTGAAGAAGGACTTCCAGTCAAACTGGGTGCAGTAGGATATCAATATCTGGCATGGAGCGGCTGCCCATTCACACACACATTCTTGACCTTCACTAACTTGGTAAGTGGTAACATTATATTCCCTTGAAAAAACTAGTCAGGTTTTCTGTATTCTCAATGGTACTCGTAACAATTATCAACGAAGATCTATAAGTGACAGCCGGAGCAAACCGCTTAATTTGGTTTTTAGGGTTTCGTACTCAACTGGTAAAACAGGACCTTATTACTAAGACTCCACTGCCTGAAAGCCTGGTGACACCAGGCTGTATCCCATGAACCGAGGTACTAGATAGTTGAAATTTTCACAGATTATATATTTCGGTTGCTATAACAAAAAACACTAAAATTAAAAAAAAAGCTTATGATTATCTATGATTGTCTATTGTTGTCTAGATAATAGTATCTAAGAGAATCCTTCGTTCCCGAATCCGATTCACACTTGGCCAGTTTTTTTTATTGAAAACGCGTCTATTTTCACTATATCTAACAGCGATATCTATAAAATATACGCATTGCTACTCTCAAAACTGTGAAGGAAAAATTCGTGAGGAAACCGGCATGACCTAGAACCAAACATTCGAAGATATGTGACATTCACCAACCCGCACCGGGCCCGCGTAGTGAATTACGGTCCATGCCCTCTCCTAGAGAGGAGACCTGAGTCCCAGCAGTGGGAACATTAAAAAGGCTGATGATGATAATGATACGAGTACGCATTTACTAATCTGATGGCCGTAAACCACTAATCAACCGCTAGCAAAACAAAGGATGATAAATAAAACTAAATGATTCGATGACAATGCCAAATTAGTGCGCGCAATAAAATAATTATTACAAATTGACCAGCTGACTTTACTGGCACTATTTACACCCTGCTCTCTGTACAATTCTGTAAAGAGGCCATAGACCTTTTATTCCGGTGGGAAAATCATCCAATGACACCATGGAGCAGGAGATAATGTCAGACTTTTACTGACTAAAAACCCACTCCTCCATTCTTCGTTGGCTTTCGTACCCGTGCTAAGCTATTTTTCGAACTAACCCTAGCCCCAGTAGGCTGCGACCCAGCTGGGCTGCTGTTGCTGACAGCTCCTTGAGAGCTGAGGCGCGCGGGAACAATCGCACCGTCGACGTCTTGGGCTCGGTCGAGACAGTTACCATTTAGTTTTAATGTGAACAGGCTACCCAATTGATGCAGCTGTCTGTACCAGTAATTGTCCCACTGCAGGGCAAAGGCTCGGCTCACACGGGAGACCAAATGAGCATCAATCGACACGCTTGCTCTGCGTGTTGGCGCCTTGAAATAAAGTTTTGACAGCTGTAATTATGAATATAAGCTGTCACTTTGACATTCCACCTTTAAATTCCACCAATGCGAGCAAACCTTCAGAATTCCACTTTTTAGGGTTCTGTAACCAAAGGATAAAACGGGACCCTATTATTAAGACCCCGTTGTCCGTCCGTCAGTCTGCCTATCTGTCCATATGTCACCAGGCTGTATCTCATGAACCGTGATAGTAAGACAGTTAACATTTTCACAGATGATGTATTTCTGTTGGCACTATAACAACAAATACTAAAAAGCAGAATACAAGAAATATGTAAGGAGGCTCCCATACAACAAACGTGTTTTTTTTTTCCGTTTTTTTGCAACGGACAGTACGGAGCCTTTCGTCTTGACCAGTTTGTTACGTACCTATATAATTTTGATAACAATAGACATGTCACACTGTAAAAGTTTCAGATGACAGCTTGATTGAGGGTGGAGAAACCTTGGGGCTACCACGACTACATATTTATTTATTTATTTATTTATTTAAATCTTTATGCACAAAGTTGTACAAAGGCGGACTTAATGCCCACACAAACAGTTCATTGTGTCGGGTCCTACATACCCAAACCTGGTGAACAACACATACCCAGATGTTCGTGAGTAACAGTTTTGTACCAGTTAACGGGCCCATGGCACATGAGAAATTTTGAATTGTGCACTAAAATTCTCTTCCGAGACAATAGGATATTTTATTTTGTATGAGAAAAGTTTAAAAGCATAAAATTGCAAAGCAGTCGGTAATGTTCATTTGAGTTCATAAAATTAATTTCAAATTTTTCTCTTTTCTAATATAATCAGTATTAATAAGCGATTATATTATTACGTCATAGAGTCAAGTGAGGTCTCTATAAATGCCTACTGGGGCCAGGGTTATCTGAAAGGATCTCGAGCCCCGGTATGAAGGCTAGAAGAAAGGGGTGGGGTTTTTAGTCAGTAAGAGTCTGACACTATCTCCCGCTCCACCCAAAAGCGGGGGTTGTCATAAGATGATTTTTACCACCGAAAAAAAAAAAGGATCCGGCACCCTATAAAGGAGTAAGTCTCTTACAATCCATATAATATTATAATATTTGTTTTTTTAATCCTTTTTTTTTTTCTTAGTCAACTTTTATTTTAATTTTAATTTTTTTTTGAACCTACCACGTTTTTCTCTTTACCACCCTAGGTAGACTGGCAGAAAATGCCTAAGGCATTAAGTCCGCCTTTGTACTTTTATGTTGCATGAAGTTTTAATAAATAAATAAATAATAGTAACGATCAAAACATATGATTTATGTAATCTTACAAGTGGCTAATTTAGCTAGGCTGCAAAATATCTTGACGTCAGCAAGCCAGACATGTCTGCGTATCTTTGCAACAATGAAGCAGTGAGTGATACACAACACTCGATGCGAGGGTCGAGGCGAGACAGTCCGGCGGCGGAGTAACAAAGTAACGTGCTAATGATAAATGAACTGTTTTGTTTTGTACCACTTACCCAGTGATCATTGTAGACAGGCTAACCTCTACTGAGAGTGAATCTTGATGTTTAAGTTGACACACCCCAGTAGGCTTCGACCCAGCTGGGCCCCTCCTGTTGCTGACAACTCCTTGAGGCGCGTGGTAACAGTGCGCGCCATCGACGTCTTGGGCTCGGTCCGGACAGTTACCGGACGGTCGGACAGCAAACTAGCGCGGCGTCCGCGAGCCCGCGTCTATGGTGGCCGGAAATCGGGATCGGAATCCCGGCGGCGGCGAGGGCGCCGTTGCCTGATGCGGTCGGCTTCCTTATTTGCTAGCTTATACGGAATCCTCGAGGATTCCCCACGGTACGCGAGATAGACTTGCTCTTCTTTAATCCATCTTTTTCTAGGTCAAGCGACCACACTTATATGACCAATATGTTGATTCGATATAACACATACAAAGTATCGCGGTAATCACGTGAGGAAATCAATTCATACAATACATTTTCACCTGATATTCATTTCCGTGCAGATAATTACTTCATTTCATAGCAATTACATAGTTCATAATGCTTAAAGAGGCTGTTATTATCTATTCAATTTGTTCATTGGTTTCCCCTCGTCATAAGCACGTCAGTGCGAACATCATTATAGTGGTTGCTAGACCAACCCGCACTGGGCCTGTTCTAGTAAATCATGACAGGAGGTTGTTTAGTTTCGTCTGCTGAGCAAGCCCTTAAAGTTTGCAGAGACCTGTCCATCCTGTATGAATGTCAGAAGTTCAAAATAGTAAAAATAGTAATAAAAGGCACTTAACGACTTGCCAAACGGCCTCGCGGATTCTAAAGGGCCACGCAAAGGTTTTTTTTTTATAATTGATAGGCTCGCGTTTGACCACTATTTCACCTGATTGTAAGCGACGATGTGGTTGAACACTGCACCCCTAGCCAAGTTACTAATCTGCAATAGTTAACGCTAGTAGAAATGATGTGTATGTGTTTCTCGCTCACTCCTATTGTAGCTCCGTATAGTGTGACGGTGTGATCCAAAATCGTCAGTATTAAACTAGCGTTCATAATAAGCACCCGACTTCTTATTTCTGCACCTCCTACCCGAAAACTTATCAAGAAAGCTTCAAATGTACGGGAACGACGTCATCTCAATGTTTAGTCACGGGTCAGTCTTCTCGGTAAGCTTTGCTGTGGTTGTACTGAATCTTACTGATAATAAACAAGCTTTTAATGAAAATCATTTTTTCATAGCAAGATTTTAGAACGCGGATGTAATAGATTCTAATGTGTGTGCAATATTTGGCAGCAAAAACGGGTCAACCTTCTCGGAAAGCTTCGCTGTGGTAGCACTGGATCTGATACTAAAAATAAGACAAAAACCAACAACAACAGACCTCATAAATAACCTAACCCAACACAGTCCTTTCCAACCAGTTAGCTCTAATTAAACCGGATCGTCCAACCGATCTCGTATCGACAGCGTTGCGCATACGTAGCCGCCATGCGCTTAAGCACTAATTAATTTTCGCGTCAACGTGTACCACAAAATATATAGGTACAGAAGTCAATCTACATACAAAGCGCGCTCGAGCAACGCACACATAGACACCGCTCACGGACACGATATCTTGGAGCACCTCAGCCCGCTCGTTGAACAGTTCCGGCTCAAACACTCATTAGTGTGCGTCCACCGAACGTAGGTATAAAAAGTACGTACATGAGATTGTCTTCTGCACATGCGTGTACTGAAACATATGCAAGCTAATTTATCAATCAGTCAAGCTTTCAAAGATAATTTACTTTGATTGATAAGGAGTTAGTAATCGATTTGTTTGAGGTAGATTTGATAAAATAATACAAGATGTTTGGATAGTCAAATTGGTTGGACAGTGCTTGCGGAAGGCGTGTAATTTAGTTTTGCTCGCACAATTAAAATAAATAATTACGTAACACAATTAAAATGTTGTGCACACAGCATAGTCGGCCTTTTAATGTTCCCACTGTTGGGACTCAGGCCTCCACTCTAGGAGAAGCAATGGGTCGTATTCCGTTTATGGTGAACAAATCTGATGAAGCGAAAGATTATATTTATTAACTTTGTTCGAACTACCCAAGGTCGTTTGACTGTTCAGACAGACTATCATTATCAACATCATCAGCCTTTTTAATGTTCCCACTGCTGGGATTCAGGCTTCCTCTCTAGGAGAGAGAATGGGCTGGAATCCACGCGAGCCCAGTGCAAGTTGGCGAATGAAACATATTATATGTCTTCGAATTATTGGTTCTTGTACATGCCGGTTTCCTCACGATGTATTCCTTCACCGTTTTGAGCGAACCTCAAAGAGATTTCAGTAAAACCGCCGGTGCCCGCTAAGGTCACCAGGAATTTCTGAAAAGGAAACCAGGCGGTCCCAGAACGCAAAGGGCAACTGAGGGACAGATAAAAGTAGGGTTCCGCATCCGTGACCAAATACTCCTCGTCAGCTCTTCTGTCACTTATGGGGATTGAAAATCTAAATGAGATGGAGCACCCAGTCGCAAACACACGACCCTGGCGAATAGGACACTAATAACTAAGTCACTATACCTAATATCTATAAACTGCTACGGGGGAAAAAAATAAGTTTTTTGTATTGAAATTGATTGCACTACATATTCCATAGTGAATCATAGTTGAACTGCAGTGATTCGCAATGTTTAAAAACATAAATTTGAGCTCTTCACCATCAATGATTAGGTCACTGCTAACCATCAGGTGGGATCGCAGTCAAGCACTAGTTTACTTATATTTAATTAAAAAAAAAAACAACGGAGTAAATAACAAAAACAAAACACTCAAAAGTCTTGCGGTCAAAAACAATTTCATTAGAACATAAAAATCTCAGCACACACAACCTAATCTCTACCTTAAGCTATACAAAATAAAGTTTACAATCGATTATACTAGTACAGACCACAAAGATAGATCTCGGAATTAAGTCACGAGACTGAATATTAATTTGTCTCGACGGAGAAATAACTTATTTAACTAATACCTTTTTACTGCGAATGGGTTTCGCTCTAATTTCAATGTATGTCGAACTATTCGAGGTATTACATTTTCGATGTTTTGCACTAGGGTACTTTTATGAATCCCCAAGCGACCACCGGTGGCCGCGCATCTATTGTCTTACTATTGTGTCTCTAATTGACGGTATCTGAAGGGTTAAAGTGATTGGAATATCGGAACAGTTTAAAGTAACAGTTGAATTTTGTGGAACAAGTAATATTCGACACTGCGGAACTGTTATAAATAACTTTTATTGACTCCATGGGTTTTTTTTTTTGTTTGTCGACGGGTAAAATCATCTTATGACAAAACCCGCTCTTGGGTGGAGCGGGAGATAGTGTCAGACTCTTACTGACTAAAAACCCCGCACCGTTCCTTCTAGCCTTCATACCGGGGCTCTAGTTTCCTTTCGGATAACCCCGACCCGAGCTTTACTGAATAAGTATATATAGCATAGTCGGCCTTATAATGTTCCCACTGTTGGGATTCAGGCCTCCTCTCTAGGAGAGGGAATAGGCCGCAATCCACCACGCGGGCCCAGTGCGAGTAGGTAGATAAATTAATATACAATTAGAATTAGTATGTACTTAATTAGAATTAGAAATCCGATATTGGAGTTAATTACTAACAACGTATTTAAATCTAGACTTTAAAGAAACGCCCCGGGCTTTGATAGTCTCAGGGCGGTTCTCAGTCAGCGCATCAGCAGGCTTGCGGACGGCGAGCAATGGGTAGCTCATCGTTCCATAAAGACCGGGCCCTAATTGTGTTTCATGCGCGCCTCAAATATTTGTTAGCATACTCGTAAATTGACGCCGCGGCGGTGGCCACTATGCCTCTGCCAGAGCTGAGAATTTTGGAGAGGCGACTAGGTTGTGACCCAATGACCTGGTGAGGGTTGCGAGAATCCGTTGGATACAAAACCCACAGGACCGGTCGTTGTGGCGATAGGTAGTTAGCATAATCCTATGTTCAACAGTGGACGTAGGTCGGCCGAAATGATGAACATAAAATTAGCGAAAACACCGTCATTATTAGTCCATCGTAAGTAAACGACTTTTGGAGAGTATGCGCAGGAATTACATGTCTTGATTCTGCCATCTCAATTCTACCATCGGACAACCCAACGTACGGCGAATATCCACCCTAACGTTGTTGAAACCTCTACGGTCCGGACTAAGCGTTTCGCCTCGTCATTTATACCGCGTACGTCGAAGGACTGGAACAATCTGCCTGCTGCGGTCTTCCCGTCCGATTATAATTTGGGTGTCTTCAAGGCTAGAGTGAATAGGCTCCTAATAAACTAGCGCGCCTAACCATCACAGATTGCATCACTGCTTACCACCAGGTGGGATCGCAGTCAAGCACTAGTTTATATTAAAAAAGCCGTCATTATTAGTCCACTGTAAGTAAACTAGTAACTTTTATTTTTCAATTTTTATTAGTATGCGTATGTGGTCCCATAACAAAGACCCGAAGGTGACTCGCTCGTAAAAATTACGGCCGTTAACTTTTACGAGTGAACTACCAAAAGGGTGACTTCAGACATATTTAAGTAGAAAATAATTCACTAAATGCACGACAAAAGTACGTGTTTAAATTATATTCTGCACTTATTTGAAAGAAAGAAAGAAAAAACGTTTATTTCTACCTCACACATACATTTGAATACAGTCTTGAATGGGCAGTTTCAAGTTTTTAAGTAATAAAATAAATGTTTCCATTTGTTTGTTTGGGTGCTCAATTACTCGGAAAATACTGGAGCTATTTCGACGAAGGTGAATGTAAATCATAAATGCATAAAGAACTTATACTGGCGTTTGTCCTTTTACTAAGTTATTAAATTGGACCAGACAGTTCTGTTTCAAACACTGACTGGCCTGTTGGTCTAGTGGTTAGTGGCCCTGAATACAAAGCCAGAGATGAAGGGTTCAATTCCCAACCAAGATAAATGTTCTGAGTCTGGGTGTAATTTATTTGTAATATGTATGTATTTAATTTAGAAATATACATATATGTATGTTTATCAGTTATCTAGAACTCATAGCACAAGTTCTGCTTAGTTTGAGACTAGATGTTGTGGTGGTGTGATTGTATGACAGTTGTGGATTATTATTATCATCTATTAAATAATGTTACTTTATTCTCAAGGAACGTTCCTTCATGTATTAATTCATGAATCCCCAAGCGACCACCGGTGGCCGCGCATCTATTGTCTTACTATTGTGTCTCTAATTGACGGTATCTGAAGGGTTAAGTTTTCTTTCTATTTTATACACCCCTATTTTTTAATTAGTACACAAAAAAATGGGGCTTAATCCTTACCCACTACTAATCATATTTGTGTAAACAAAAGTAAAAAAAAACAAAATTCCAAAATTGGCCACAAAATGTTTCATAATTGATAAATTCATAACTTGATCATTTATTCATAACTATTACTACTAGGAAATACAACGCGCAATGATTTTCTATTGTTTTTCATTGTACAATATTTCCATAAATTGAGTGACATTTTGGGATACAAACAAACTCCAATAACTTAGCTGTTTATGAATATTATTGATTAAAACTTTACCTAAATAATAACGAGACCTATTCTAATAAGCCCTTTAAGTATTTGTACTAATTAAAAATTAGTGGTGTATATCACAAGCTCTTAAATACTATATAAGTTAACCAAATAATAATGTCTATTATAAAACAGACAGCTTAAACTCAAGCAAAAGCTTGTTAAATACGTTCCTCATTCCGACACCATCCAATCCAAGCGATTAAAAGCGCACTTTACTCAAATAGTCACCATTTTACCGAACGCGGGGTCTCTTGGACCCCTAGCCTTGTGTCAGCAATAACATTTGCATGGCTAACTTTAATAAGTATTTTATAATAACGCCAGCGAATGTCGAAGGTTCCAGGCAACTAATTAATTCGCGCGATTGTAAGTCGATATGATCTTTGGGTCCCCGAGACCCCACCCGCGGTGCGTGCTAACAAAAAAGTAATTCGTTCCTCATCTTTATTATATTTGCTGCATGTTTGACATCCTTTCGAGTGGTATCGGGTGAAATGTGCGTAAAGAATTCGTCCCCTGTGCTATAAATCATGTCGATTGTGTTAGTAACTTAATTACGAGTGGTTTTGAGAATAGGAACAAGTTTTTGAATGGAGTTAGTATTTTATAGACTTCTTATTTCCATACACTCGACATGATCTTACTTACCCCTTGGTCATAAAAAAATTACGTTAAAAAAACAAAGCCCTCGAGAACCCAGCGCTTGTTTCTTTTCCTTAACCATGATGCATCTATACAATCATTATGATATTAAATACGAAAAGAAAACTCACTACAAACCTACTTATCAGCCATCACCATTAGAGAACACAATTATCATAGACTCAATGTTAAACGATATTTTTCCGATATATTATTTGTGGGCGCTCCCACCGAATTGTGGCCGCAACAGCGGGGTTCCGCAGGTGTAGTCATTGTAATGTCCGTCATTATATATTCATATTTTCCATATTCTACAGCCTTCGTCACCAGATATGGTGTAACTGATACTAATGAGTATTTCAACGACAGTTTGCGTATCACAGCCGCGCATCCCTACATTAAAGTTCGGTTCTAATATAACTTCACACAAAATGGAAGATTTTGACATTATTATTGTATAGTTTCAAGTGTTTTGCTTTATATTAATGTTATGGCTACTTGTATATGGAAACTTAATATTGCTTATATATTCTATTCATATAACAGGGTAACTTGAATCGATGTAGAAGGAATTGTAATTGAATTTTATATCTTGTTTTAAATGTTAAATGGTTGATTGTTATTACTTAATTGAGACTAATTCTTATTCAAGAAGGTTGTATAAGAGTATTATAACTAAATCGCCCTTCATTGTCGTCTCGTTTTACTGAAGATGATATTATATAATTATATTATCGATGGAAAACCTTGGAAACCTTTCAAAACTCGTTAGAGAAGTAAGCATGTTTTATGCTTTGACGAAACATGACGTTTATATGAAATTTTGATTTTTTGAATAGCATGATCAGATGAAGAGGGAGAGGGAGGCCAAAGAAAAGATAGATGGATTGTGTGAGAATTTGAGAAGTGATATGTAAGAATAAGGAGTTAGTGATAGTCTGACGGGTAACAGTACAGCATGGAAGAAAAAAGTGTGTTACGCCGTCCCTGAATAAAACGGAACTAAGGCACGAAGGTGATGAATAGCGTGATCTGCTTTATAATGTTTACACAGCTGCCACTCGGGTCTCGTGGTGGTAATCTCTAGGAGAGGGACTGGACCGTAATCGGCCCATTCTTTCTCTTAGAGTTTATCACCACACGGGTCAATGTTTGGTATTTTGTGTTTACATTACATTACCTACAGTTTTGTCAATATAGTTAGATTAATTGATGATGATTTAGATGTGTATGCGGGGGTTTGCGGAACAGAGTTTTATGTCCCACATAACAAGATAAAATCTGATACCATAATTCAGGATAGTTCCTATGTGGTGCTTCAGATATCCTTACGGTGTGTTTCCACACAATCCATTCTGAACTTCTAACTGGTAAGTACGTCCAAACAAAAACCTCACTAAAAACGAGACAACCATTCAGCAAACGACGCAATAAAGTAACAAGCACCTAAACACGTATTTATTAACTCGCATTGTGTCAGAAGCGATACGTAACGGATTGCCGCCTATAAAACACATCCAGCCATCCATCAACACTGACGGACAGACGGCTCTCAAAAGAAACATTGTACATTTTATAGCAATATTTAATACACAAATAACAAGCGTAGCGATTGAGAACTCCATCCGCGTTAAAAATATATTAAAAGTAACATTTTAACTGCATAAGAATATGGCGAGACGTCATAAACAGCTACAGTTGGGCCCTTCAGGAATTAGTCTTGAATAGGGTCACCATCTCTAAGATCTGGCAACCAGGAATCCAGGACAAGAAGGGTAAAAACCCTGGATTTTGGAGCTCAGAATCCTATCACATCACCACTTTTTTACAAACTTACTCAGTACAACAACAAAAAAATAGTTAAAATTGTCATAAATATTTTTTTTGAGTATTGACAAACAAAAATCGAAATATAACATCTCTCGCAATTTAATCTCTATCGAGATTAAAAAAAAAACATAATTTGTTCAATTCTTAAAATAAAACACAAAATGGTAATATTCTGTTATAAAAACTATAACTTGTAGAAAAACCACATGACCCGACACGCTTTAGCCATAGAAGAGAAGAAGAGGGAGAAGTCGGCCACCGACTACCTTGAGGCGAACTATTCAGACGGACCTGCTGACAATAGGCCCAACGCCAGAAATTACGCAAAATCACCTAAACAAAACAAATCAAGAGAGAGTATATAGTATCAAGAGGGCTGACCCCAAATGACAAGCCAGGGGATTGATTAATAAAACAATACCTTGTAAAAATATGTCTAGCGAGTCGTTTAATCGCGATATTCGCAACACAGCACATCACTGATACCCGGTGGGTGCGTCCAATGGTTTGGAAATTTTATTCCCAGACCCGAAGACTCCGCCCGGACGCTCTCAGGACGCAATTCAAAATAGGACAAATCCTGGGAGACCCGAACGAATGGCAACCCTAGTCTTGAGTGACAACTGCGCTTGAGCAGGAAATAGTTACTAGTTCTCGTAAAATCATGAGAATAGTCCCATTTAACTATGGTGGTCTGTATTGAGAAGTAACCATTATATGATTTGTAGTGTTAACAGTTCCAGTTCTGATTTGAATTGATGGTCTGTTAGTGAAGACATAAAAATTGCTATAAAGTTCAGGTGTTAGATACTTGTGTCAAAGTTTGACTATGTGAATGGTTTGTGTAAGACCATTTTTACTATTATGAGTTCCTCGACGACGAACAGATAATGTGAATTACGTATTTGTAAGTCATAATAAACTTGCCTTTGCCCGCGGCGTCGTCCACGTGATAATAGGTTTCTTCATATAAGTTTGGACCCCCGTTTCATACAAACTCCAAATTTTGAACAACCCTTTCTTAGTGCTCGTCTACGTAACAAAACGATATCGTGCCAAAAACTTTACTGTCAGTCCTAGTAGTTATGTCTGTATGTTGCTATGTTAGTCAGTCAGTTTTTCCTTTTATATAGAATAATGAATTTTGTGGTTTTTCGTTAGGATTTACAAAACGCTAAAAGACAGTGTTGTTTGGGTAATCTTTTTTTAGGTTAGGAAATCATCACACGGATCCTCCCGCTCTAGTTGGAGCGAGATGGAATGTCAGACTTTTACTGACAAATATCTACCCGTGTACGTTGCTTCGATTCGATTCTTGCTCTCGCCGTAGTTCTTTCGAACAATCCCACATACCTAGTGGAAACACTGTTTTTTTTTATAAATTAGTGCTTGATTGTAATCGCACCTGATGCAATCGTTGATGGTGAGGCGCACTAGTCTAGCCTATTCACTCTAGCCTTGAAGACACCTAAATTATAATCAGACGGGAAAATCGCAACTGGCAAATTGTTCCAGTCCCTCGATGTAGGCGGTATAAACGAGGCGATACACTTGGTCCGGACCGTAGAGGTTCTAACAATGTAAGGGTGGATACCCGCCGTTGGGTTTTCCTATGGTAGTATGGAGGTATGCGGAACAGAGAGTAAAGTCCCACATACCTCCATTGAAAAGGGAGGATCCTCCGACCAGACAGGTGTTATAGTCTGGTGGGCGACTGCCCGATAGTTGATGTCGGGCTGTCGTATATGTTCATATCGCGCGGAGAACTTTGATTGCGCGATGCAGGATTTCGTATTTTCTTCGTAGTTCTTATGTGGCGTCATAGATGTCGCTACAGTAGAAATGAGATGATGGAATCAAGTCATGCAATTCCCGCGCACACTCACCAAAATGCATCTTGTGATATAAATAAATCAATTTCCTTTCTCCAATTTCCCAAAGCCGGATCAGAATGTTCCTAATAACACTTAATACATCATGATCCTCAGAAATTAGCAGAGATGACGAGTGTGAGCCGACGGGCAGGTTCTGAGAACTTCGCATAAATCACAACCGCGGCTCTGTAAATCTTTGTATTAAACTAGATTGAAATACTTAGCTGTGAACGTGATTTATGACAGACTCACGATCTCCATTAAATGTTATATATTTTAGGAGAATTTGTAGATTGGTCAAGAGATGAAGTTAAGTTTATTTGTGTAGCTACTATGTATTTCATCTTCATCATTACATAATAGTAATAATATTCCACAACTATCACACAACGCCGTCTAGTCCTAAGCTAAGCAGAGCCTTTGTTATGAGTACTAGAAAACTGATAAACAAACTTATATATTTCTAAATACATACATATTAATATGTACGTGATAAATACACCGAGACAAAGAAATAATGGTCATGCTCATCACATAAATATTATTCCTGGGTGGGATTCAATCCCACGACCTCCGGCATAGCAATCAGGACCAATAATCACTAGACCAACAAGCCAGTCAATATAGCAAAGCATAATCAGCCTTTTAATGTTCCCACTGCTGGGACTCAAGCCTCTCTAGGAGATGGAATGGGCCGTAATCCACCGCGTGTGTCCAGTGTGGGTTGGTGAATGTCACATGTCCTCGAATTATTGGATCTAGGATATGCAGGTTTCCTCACGATGTTTTCCTTCACCGTTTTGACAGCAGTGGTGATGGAATAAATTACAGAAAGTAATGCACCTGGCTGGGTTTGAAACCGCGACTGAAAGCTCGTAAGTCGGGGCCGTTATCACTTGGCCACAACTGCTTACTTCATCATTATTTCAGCTGAAAGACGTCCAGGCCTTTTCCAAGTGTAGCCACTGTTACTGGTCCTGTGGGTCTCGTAACCATCGGATAACGTGCCTAACCTGTTTAGAGTTTTCCAGGTTGGCCATGGGCGCCATGGGGCACATAATTAGGGTTTATTATAATTAGGGAGGGGTATCGGCTTATTTTTTTCTTACAAGGGGGTGGGAGGGTGTTTTTACATCATCATCATCATCATCTTCCTGCCCTTGTCCCGTTTTTACATAAGATTCGAAAAAGCGCAGGCAACCGCGCGAATGGAATTTGGCGTTTACGTCTCTCGGATGACTCGCCAAAATATACAGTTTTAGAACAGCGAAAATAGAGTCAATTAATTTAATACATAGACGATAGTCGTGTTAGGTACACTATTTATAACTCGAGAACGGCTCAACTGATTTGGCTGAAAATTGGTGGGGAGGTAGCTTAGAACCAGGACGGACATAGGATAGGATACTTTTTAATAAAGAGGTAGTGTTTTTTTTTTTGTTTGTAAAGTACCGGTCCGGTTGCTGAAATCATTTCACCGATAGAATGCTGCATTTCTGTGTCACATAGGCTGTATTATGGCGAAACCGCGGGCAGAAACTAGATTAGCAAAGAGAAAAGATTGTTGATTTATTAATTTTAGCACTCCGATTCACCTTCGAAAGGTCAGAAATCAGAGAGACGCACAAAGCGTAGCGTAGCGTACAGCTAAGGAGAGAAATTCCCTGCCGGAATCTGTGTTTCCTGATAGCTAAGCATAACCTAGGGGTCTTTAAGTCAAGAGTGAATTTGGCGATTGCTTCTAGGCAAGCGTATTCTATCGTCGGCCTCATCAGGTGAGATAGTGGTCAAACGTGAGCCTATCCATTATACAAAAAAAAACGCAAACGCCAATTTCCATAGTTTCCTTAATTCAGTGAATCGTTGATGGAGTAAAGAGCGGACGTTGATCCGATCTATGAATGAATCAACCGTGAGCTCACACCTGTTGGTAATAACGCAACATTCGGACCTGATGCAGGAGCTGGTGCAAGCTACGAGCTTTGGTAACGTTGATTCTATTACGATAAATTCATTTTCAATAATACACTTACTCGAAAACCTGCTTTTATCCCACCGCTTTTAGGCACGCAATAGACTGTTTTCCGCACTAGTTTAGAAAAATGCGCGTACTCTCCACTGCCACAATTTTCTTACATTTATCGTATCAGGCAGGGCCCACGTCATCCCCGTTTATTAATTTCTTCGTAAGTGTATTAAAAAGTCGTTTGGTACACGTGCAAAGTCATTGCAGTCCTTGGCTTCATAACACACAATGACATACTATCTGCACTTGTATCAAAATGTACTATTTTTCGACAGGCTGTTACATTCCTAAGCCCATTCCTTTCCTGTGCTTACTTATCGCCTTTGTGTGAGTGAAAGGACCTAACTGCCCGCGTATTCGAATATGGAATGACGTTTAATATGTGTAGTGTAAACCGTTGACCGATCTGTGGGCTATGTCCTGAAAACCGTGACATCGTGTATGATAAGCTGGGCTGAGGACTACCAGGGCTTGTGCAAACTTTCCTTTAGTGGATGAGTCGTTCGGGTTCGGACCTCGGAGCCATTTTTCGAGCATGAAGAAGCCACAAACATATAAACTTTCAGCTTTATAATGTTGCTGTGATTGACTGTTTGAAAATCTCATCTCCCGGCAATGTAACAACGCAAAGAAACTTTACAAATTATCAAAGTGACACTCATATGCATTCCGAAATAATCTCTGATTAATTGAGGCCATTGATCTGATCCATGAATGAACCGGCTGTAAACATACACCTGTTGATTATAAGTTGAGTGACATTCAGACTATTGCTTATTATGTCGATTTAGGGCACAAGGTATGAGCTTTTTGGCAGCAGTGTTTCATCGTCGACCACATCATCGCTTACCAGCAAGTGGTTAAACGCAAGCCTATCAATTAAAAAAAAAGCTAGATGGTTCAAGAGTTTCTGGGTGATTCGTTGAAACCGAGAGAATGTCTCATTCATCTGGCCTAGTTTTTGAATGAATAAAATTTTATTTTGTTGCATCAAATAAAATTTTATTTTGTTGCATCAAATAAAATTTTATTCATTCATTCGTTGAAACCGAGAGAATGTCTCATTCATCTGGCCTAGTTTTTTCTTTACAGTTTGATATTTTTATTTGCATTCGTTTTCCTCGATCACTAAATATAAGGCACTTATTTACGCTCAATGGCTTACACAAAATAGGTAGGAAAACTAGGCCAGATGAATGAGACATTCTCTCGGTTTCAAAGAATTCCCTTCCTTCCACGGTCCTGCAGATTTACACAAATGAGTTTTCTGTTAGCGTTTCCGCCAAAAGCGTCGTACAAAATGCATGACAATGACAATATATACCGCATGCTAACAGAAAATATAGTCTACATCTTCATATTGATAAATCAATCGTGAAAGTTGTGAAGCGTATGCTAATTTGTTTAGTATGAAAAAATAATTGAAAATAATTTTCTCAGTCAGTGATTCTTAATCAGTGCGAGGCCCAACAATGACGATGAACTCGGAAGTTTTGATGCACACGTAAAGGTTAGATTGGGCCCACGTGGGTCACTTACGCCGTTCTGGGCGTGTCTCCAGATGACTACTAGAATTGTTGAGCTACATAAGACCCACGCCACGCTACGTACAACTCAAGCGTCGCCCACGTGTACATCGGACTAATGTAGTTCCCGGTTAAACCGCTACCCGCTCATGACTTGGCCTTGTTTACTAGCAACAATGTTGCAGCGACTCGCGCCCGAATACGGCGCGGAATGCCACCCGAGTACGAACGCGATTATATTTAATCGCTATTATTCGGTTTATCGGACGCAGCACCGGCTCGGACAAGACGCCGGAGATGCGATCTTGTCTTTTTATTTTGGTGTAGTTGTGACGTATGTTTTCCTATGAGGAACGGTTCAGAAGGTTAATTTTGTACCAAATAAATTCGATTTAACTCGAAATCGATGAAACGACTGATGTATTTTGATTCTAAAATTAAAAAAAAAACGTACGTTCTTCAAATTCAAAAACTGTCCATCAGAAGGCGCCACGATAAGGCAAAGTAAAGATTTAAAAAATTAGTGGATATCTACAATGAACATTTTAATTTTTTTGGATCTCTTATAAGACTGAGTAAACTATTCGTTGACACTTTCTAAAATCAGATTTACAAAAAAAAAATCTCACTTGTTGAAAGAGATTGTTCTAATTTCTTTCACCAAGTTTTACTTGGTGTAAACTTCTGTCTTTATTCATATTTGGTAAAAGTACATCCTACGTAAACATGGTCACTCACAATAGGCCTCATCAGAAGGCCTAAAGTCGCCCAAAGGGCAATGGAATTGGTAAGGGCTAAGCTTAGGTTTCATTGCGTGTTTGAATAAGTAATACAGACATCCGCAGGACAACTAAAGATTACCGACTTCACCCGAAGAATCGCCCAACTTAATTGGTGATGAGATATTGCTCGCAGAACAGATGTTTGATGAGGCCGAAAGGTTCTGGAGTCGCTCGTCTAAAAAACCCAGCGTTCGGAAGGCCACAAGATGGTCCGATGACCTGATGAGGGTCGCGGTAAAAATTATGTAGGTTTTTACCTCTCATCACCTGGTGAACCTGACTGAACAATTGCGAGATGAGTTAACATGGGAAGGTACCGCACGAGACCTAACTTATGTAAGTTAGGTTACCTAACCTACCCATGCGTATAAATCGCTACAGAATTGTATAAATAGGTACCCAAAACTACCGTCGCGCACTGTTCCCGCGCGCCTCAAGGAGTTGTCAACAACAGGAGGCGCCCAGCTGGGTCAAAGCCTACTGGGGCCAGGGTTATCCGAAAGGAACTCGAGCCCTGGTTTGAAGGCTAGAAGGAATGGGGTGGGTTTTTAGTCAGTAAGATTTTGACACTATCTCCCGTTCCACCCAAGAGCGGGGTTGATATAGGATGATTTTTGCCCTACGAAAAAAAAAGGTACACAAAACTACCTGAGAACCAGGAATACACCGATTACTCCAAAATGAATACATTTTGGTGTAATCGGCCACATTCCTAAGAGGAATACCTCTTAAGTCTTAACACATAATACCTACCTTTTAAACAAATTAAGGCTGCGTTCTGACTGTTTTATTTTAATGTTACGTTAAAGTTAGCCCCCAGCGACGCGATTCAGTCGTAATGTGAGGAGTTCTTTAAACGGTGCATTTGATGAAACACGAAAGGAAATGGCTTAAAGTTTATCGGCCTCTTTTCGGTAGCGTGTCTATAAATAGCCCGAAATTATGCAAAAATGTGATGCAGAAGCTATTTGAAAAGCGTAGGGATGACGACCAGCAATAATGATGTGATAAAATATAAATTATATCAATCTACAGGATTATTTGTAAAACACTAATAACCTTGCAGAACTATATTACTAACATCATAAACAACAACTTTTGTTCTATGACTCAACACAAAACATTTACCAAAAACAAACCTTTAAGATTTTGTTGTTCTATCTAACACATTTTAACTCTGTATTTTGCTATACCTACCTGTCTGCATGATGGGGCGCAAGCGCATCAATCACCCCAACCGACCAATCGCCGCCTCCTCCGAAATTGTACTATCGCTTGCTTCGCAATAAAATATAGTAAATTTGTAAAAATCATAGAACTAAAGTTGGTGTTTATGATGTTAATAACCTAGTTCCGAGAGGTTGCTAGTGTTTTACAAATAACCCTGTGGCCTGTATATTATGTAATCGTCATCGTCATCATATCAGTAGAAAATCCACAGCTGAACGTAGGCTTCCCTAATGAGGGTTATCTAAAATAACGTTTACCAGATGGCAGTAATGAGTCATCAGGTCCAGGCACCTGTCAAAACGCTTATGTTTATGTCATTAGTTAAATTGACGTCAACGTCGTACGTTTTCAAAAGTAGAACACCTCTCGGTTAAGTAGCGCCAACTAGTGGTGTGAATTTTCCTGCAAATCCTTCATTGTCACCACATTGACCGCAAACATGGTAATTAAAGGCCTTATTTGTAAAAAAAAAAAAACGGTAACTATCATCATCATCATTATCAGCTTTTCTAATGTTCCCACTGCTGGGACTCAGGCCTCCTCTCTAGGAGAGGGAATGGGCCGTAATCCACCACGCGGGCCCAGGGCGGAATGGTGAATGTCACATGTCTTCGAATTTTTGGTTCTAAGACATGCCAAAGTTTGGCGTTTCATCAGTCACGTGGCCAGTTAAGTCGTCATCATTATTTCAGCCGATATACGTCCACTGTTGGACTTAGGCTCCCCCAAGTGTCGCTACAATGAACGATACTGTGCGTCCGGCATCCATCGTATTCCCGCAGTTAAGTAGGACTAAATTAATGTGATTATTATTTAATTTTATAATTACTAGAAAAAATTCTTTTACAAGTATTTATTAGTCAATGTCCTCTCTCTAAGGTCGTAAACACACTTATCGACTAGTCGTTTTCTCTTGCGATTTTTTTTGACATCGTTTAATAATTTATGCAAAAGTGATTATTAATAATTTTTGCATAATTTCGAAATAAGCTTTAAACCGATACTTTTACCGCCCGTTGGGAAGCCATGCTTCATTCCTAGCAGCGAATTCGATAAATATTGAGTTTCATCATTAAAAATAATGTGTTTTTTAAGAAAAATTGTAAAGGACGAAGGAGTGCATATACCTAAGTAGCTATTTTTAGTTGTTGTAACAACCTATCTTTCAATAATTAAAACGTTCAAAATATGTAACAAAAAACATTATGTTTTTGGATAAACTAAGAACGTAATCTTTTCGTTAATAAAGATCGAAGTTTTGGGAAATACTTTCTGTAAAAATACATTTTATAAATGAATCATAAAATTACTCCACAGATAACCCTTATTTTATTATTGACAGGCCCGCGCTTGACCACTATCTCCCCTGATGGTAAGCGATAATGTGGTCGACTTTGGAGCACGCTTGCCTAGAAATAACCTATTGTCTCATGACTTAAGCCCATCAGGTTGAAGAAAACACTTTTTCACAAACATTATTTTCGTAAAAAAAATAAATACATGGAAACATCTTGACGCGTTGTCGTACGTTTAGTAGCCTTCAATAAGGCTACTAAATCGCATCATCCATTTTCTTTTTAATACAATATAACTTTTTGTACATAATATTTATCATAATCGAATAACAGATGAGGGAAGACATTTTTTCTACTCGTACTATAGAGCGCTGTAACTAGGGTTGCCAGGTCCTGAAACTGAAAAGCCGGACAATTAATCCTATTTAGCCGGACATTTAGTCAAAAAGGCCGATATTTTTTTAAGTCTAATAAAATTCATAAATTTTTTTTGAATTCAAAAAAAAAAACAATAAAGTTAAGTGATATTATTGCTAGACTATTGCATGTCCGCTCTACTTGTGCTAGCGATACAAGGTAGGGCAAAACTCTAATGACAATTCTAAATAAAATGGTCTTTAAAATGCTCAAATTTGGCCGGCCACGCAACTAAAAAGCCTGACTATGTCCGGCTTTATCCGGACGCCTGGCAACGCTAGCTGCATCGTGCACCACAGTAACAAAAACTTTACAAATTAATTTGTAGAGCTAATAAAAACGTTATATTTTCTTACGATCCACGATCGATATTCTGCTCAATGAGCCGGAATCGATTCTAATCGATATCTCGCACGCTTTGCTGCGGCCACACATCGATACTTCTACTCATGTCGTTAGGAATTAGGGCAACATAAATAAATTCAGAGCGTGCTATCTTTTTGGAGATAACTTCCAAGAATATAGAAGAATAATTCGTTGAGTTGCAAAAGGTCAACTAGAACGAATTAAATTAATAACCGGAATATATTTTTATTATGTCTAGGGATTTGTCAGGCTTGTTGATCTAGTGGTTAGTGGCCCTGACTGCTGTGCCGCGGATCGTGGGTACGATTCCCAACCAGGACAACGGTTTATGTGATGAGCATGATCATATGTTCTGTGTCTGGGTGTAATTTATCTATAATGTGTATGTATTTAGAAATATATGAGTATGTTTATCAGTTGTCTAGACCTACTCATAACACAAGCTCTGCTCAGCTTGGTACTAGACGGCGTTGTGTGATAGTTGTGGAATATTATATATACTTTATCATCATCATCCTGCCCTTATCCCTTTTTATTTGGGGTCGGCGCAACACGTTTTTTTCTTCCATTCTGTCCTGTCGCTCGTCACGCTATCACTAACTGCCTTTTCATTCATATCTCTTCTCACACAATCCATCCATCTTTTCTTTGGCCTCCCTCTCCCTCTCCATCCATCCACATGTAAATTCATAACTCTTTTAGCAATATATACTTATATTATATTAAATATGTTTTAAACCATATTTTTCTCTTGAAAATGGCCGTAAATTATTTTGAATCCTACAGTGGAGGGTACTTATCGTCACCATTTAATTTTAGCCTCGATGTTTCAACACTGTTGTCAATCGCTAAAGTTTATTAGGCTTTTTTCCATTGCGTAATTATCGAAAGGGAGTGTCAGACTTATCTACATTATTATTATAAAAATATAGTTTGGTTTTTTAAATGTTTTTTTGATTGTAGGAGATAATCTCTGGAAGTACTAGTCCGATTCCTAAAATTTTTTCACCGATAGATAGCTGTTTTATCCCTGAGTGATATAGACTATATTTTACTCGTAGTACGCAGGCGAAGCTGCGGGAAAAAGCTACTAAAGAAGAAAAACCTGTGTTCCTTTAGTTGCTCTTCAGTCTAAGGCCACGGTAACTTTCGAACTATCCCCAAAAAGCCTTAAGTAGTCCAATCTTCATTTTAATAGGTAGGTAAAGAAAATCAAAGATAAATTTCAAACAGAACACAACAAGCCACACAAAACATTATTAGAAGCTCATTGTATCTCATCCACATATTGTCTCTTTCATCGCAGATGTCTTGAGAGAAGCAAAACTCATCCGGCGCGGTTAATGGGCGATTAAAGTACCAGTTCGGCAACTGCGCCGAGATGTCCTCGTAAAAAGATGACAAATGTGCTGCGGATAAGCTGGGTTTACATGCCGAGCTTAGCACGTGGCTTGTTCTTACTAATACAAGTATACTACTCACACTAATAAAGACTGTCAGCAACAGGAGGGGCCCAGCTGGGTCGAAGCCTACTGGGGCCAAGGTTATCTGAAAGGAAACTCGAGCCCCGGTATGAAGGCTAGAAGGAACGGGGTGGGTTTTTAGTCGGTAAAAGTCTGACACTATCTCCCGCTCCACCCAAGAGCGAGGTTTGTCATTAGATGATTTTTGCCCACCGTAAAAGAAACCCCGCGCCGTTCCTTCTAGCCTTCATACAGGCCGGCATACCGGGGCACGAGCTCCCTATCGGACAACTCTGTCCCCAGTAGGCTTCGACCCAGCCCAGTAGGCCCCTCCTGCTGCTGACAACTCCTTGAGGCGCGCAGGAACAGTGCGCGCCGTCGACGTCTTGGACTCGGTCCATTACCGGACGATCGGACAGCGAGCTACCCATGGTTCGCCGTCCGCGAGCCCGCGTCTACGGTGGCCGGAAATCGGGATCGGAATCCAGGCGACGGCGAGGGCGCCGTTGCCTGATGCGGTCGGCCTCCTTCTTTGCAAGCATTACTGCTTCGCAGAAGGAGGCGACCGCCTGCCATTCCTCCTCGCTCCGGACCATGGCCTCGACCAGGGCCCGGCGCGAGAGGTCTCCGCCGCCAATCGCCCCCACGAGGGCACGTCGATGCTCCGCCCAGGCAGGGCACACCTCGACGGTGTGCTCCACCGTGTCCTCCGGGCGTTGCGCACAGTGGCGACACCCGGGCGTCTCTTCCGCTTGAATCCGATGCAGGAACCTCCCGAACTTGCCATGTCCGGTGAGGACCTGCGTCATGCGGAAGGTAAGGACGCCGTGAGGTCTTTCCAGCCACGCCTCAAAGAGGGGAACCTACTTCAGGTTGGATAGTGGAAATATTTAAGTATTTTATTTAACTGAATTATTTTCTGTTTCTTTGTATGTAAAGGGCAAAGAAAATTATCTTTGCCCGAACCGGCTAAATAGCTAGATCGGGACCCGAAGGGCATAAGACTGTTTATCATAGTAGTATGTTCCCTTGGGATAATGAGGGACACGCAGGCGAACCCGCTAGTAAAGTTAATAGGAGTAAAGTAATGACCAACCAACAGAACGCATTGATCATATTTGATGCGTTCATAAATTGTATTGTGTTGTTTATGGATTTCATTTGCAGTCAGTTCCGTCAAATTAAAGTATGTTTATCAGTTATATAGTACTCATAACACAAGCTCTGCTTAGGTTGTGACTAGACGGCGTTGTGGAATGTTGTTATTTATGTATCAGTATATTTCGAAACCTTGAGGTCCCGGACCTTCGGAAGGCGTACAAGGAGCCGAAACCAACTCGCAGAGGCTCTTTAGTTGCTTTTAATGGAATGATTCTATTAATATTATTCAATCCTTCGGACGTGAGAGCAGTGGTGGCCGAGTGGCTCCGACTTAAGAGTTGTAGGGCGCGGGTTCAAACTCTGCGAGACGCATTACTTTGTATAATTTTTTTCATCACCACTGCTCTCAAAACGGTGAAGGAAAACATCGTGAGGAAACCGGCATATCTTAGAATCAACGATTCGAAGACATGTGACATTCACCAACCCGCACTGGGCCCGCGTGGTGGATTACGGTCTATTCCCTCTCCTAGAGAGGAGGCCTAAGTCCCAGCAGTGGGAGCATTAAAAAGGCTGATGATGATGAATCCTTCGGATTACTATGAAAACTGTATATACTTGATTTATATAAAGAAGAACCCCGAAGTATTTTTTTCTCACTATCTTCAATTTCAACCCTCACAAAACCGGTGTGTTCTCGTAGTCGAGTTCAGTACGCTATAAACTTTGTACAAAATGTCTCCTACAAGTGATAGCCGTGCGTCCAGCAGTAAACCTGTGTACGGAGCCATTCGACTTGTTTTACTAGGGTTCCGCAGGTTAAGCGCTAGAACCTTATCAGAATTGGTCCGTTTCCTCAATTTTATGCTAAGAAGGATAAATAAACTGGCTTGTGGGTGTTTTGTTATAGGCTCCATTTGATAGCTTTGGAAAATCTGTACCTATACAATCCGTTACTTGAAGTGCAAGTAATACACATATCTTTTAAGCAATATTTACTAAAGTATTTCAAAAACCTATTACTGTGACAGCGTAATACTAGCATCTTTAAAGCCATATGATTTACTTAAGTTTTACAAAAAATTTATGACACCTCTACGGTTCGGACTAAGCGTTTTCGCTTCGTCGTTTATAATGCATACATCGAAGAAAGAATTTTCCTGCTGCGATTTTCCAGTCCTACAATATTTTAGGTGTTTTTGGCCACATTTCATTCATCGATTGCATCATTGCTTACCATCAGGTGGCATTGCAGTCAAGTACTAGTTAATATCATAAAAACAACAATTATATAATAATTGGCTTAGTTTATTTTATGGCTTGTTGCTACTAAGGATCATTAACAGCTAAGCCTAAGCTAGTTTAGGAGTCAGCGTTTTTAAAACTGACCAAATTATTTTAAAACCTTTTGCGTTACGAATTTTATAAAAGAAGGCTTATGATAAAATAAATTACTATTAATTGCTTTTAAAAAAGGAAATGTGGCTGCTACACTAGCTCTAAGGCAAATAAAACGTGTGTAGGCATTAAAAATTACATATAACTTCCTTCCTGAACTGACTTATTAAAAAAAAAAAAACAATATCTGTATGAGTTGGGCTTGTTGCATTTAAGCCTACATATTTCTTTACTATGACATGCAAGTAGGGTTGCCAGATCTCAAAACAGAAAAGCCGGACAGACCAGCCAGTTTAGACGGACCTTTGGGTAAAAAGGCCAACTTTTTTTTAAGTACTGAAAGGCTTCTTTTACCACTAATAACATTGTCTGATATAATTGCTAGTTCCCTCCGCTTGCGCTAACGATACAAGGTAAGACAGACCACAATGACAAATAAAAAAAAATGTTCAAAATTTAAACTAGTGCTTGACAGCGATCTCACCTGATGGTAAGCAGTGATGCAATCGTTGATGGTGAGGCGCACTAGTTTATTAAGAGCCTATTCACTCTAGCCTTGAAGACGCCTAAATTATAATCGGACGGGAAAACCGCAGCAGGCAAATTGTTCTAATCTTTCGATGTATGCGGTATATTTTAACATTAACCCTTCAGATACCGTCAATTAGAGACACAATAGTAAGACAATAGATGCGCGGCCACCGGGTGTCGCTTGGGGATTCATGAATTAAACGTTAATTGCGCGTTAAATGCGCAAAACCTCAGACACCCCAAATGATTTTTAATTCAATTGACCTAATTATTAAAGGTTTTATGAGCAGTTTTAATTTGTTTAAAATTCTTATCTGCATTGAAATAAGAACTTTTATTATCCCGTGTACGAGAAAATTTGATTGGACTACAACGATTTGTGTTTGTTTACCTATTTAGGCGAGTTTGCGCACGTGATGGCTTGACCTATTCATAAATAGACAGGTCGAAGTTTTTAATGAAGATTTTTTTGAAAAAATTAACCTATATTAAAAAGTGGTTTAATTGATTCTGCTCGTTATTCTGATCAAACTAGTTTCAGGTTTTGCGCATTTAACTTTACACGTTGTATATCTAATCCACAATTAAAATTGCTAAGGCTACTATTATTAATGAAGAAATAAATTAAATGTCCTCGTCACCACGGTATACGTATACAACCGCAATCCAACTCATTACGTGGACGATGCGACTAGCATTTTTATAAACTGCAGAACTTGTTATGTGACTTTTCAAAAATGCATTAATTATTGTAAGGAAGAAAAAGTCGCTAAACTTGTTCATGAGAAATTTTAATCTACAGGGTAATTTGTAAAACGTTGTGTTTTTACAAATAATCCTGTAGATTAAATATCTTGCAGGATTGTATTATTAACATCATAAACAAAACGCGAAAAAACAAAACGTCACTCTTTTTTTTCTATCGATTTTTTATTTTATTTGTTTCCAAATTTCTTATTTTACATATACATTTCTTTCTTACATACAAACTAGTGCTTGACTGCGATCCAACCTGATGGTAATTAATAATGCAATCGTTGATGGTGAGGCACACTAGATTATTAAGAGCCTATTCCCTCTGGCCTTGAAAACACCTAAATTATATGACCGCAGCAGGCAAATTGTTCCACTTCCTCGATGTAATTCGTTTCCACAAGCTACGCTACGACCAAGTAACCAAAAACGCGGGTGACACCCGGTCTGCCGCCAAATTAATTATGTTACTCAAATAAAAATTCATGGAAACTTTACCAACAATCACGACTTATCATCATCATATCAGCCCATAGACATCCACTGTTGGACATAGGCCTCCCCCAAGTGTCGCCACAACGAACGTTCCTACGCGTCCCGCCTCAACCTTCACCAGGTCATCGGTCCACCTTGTAAGAAGTCTTCCAACGCTGCGCCGTCCGGTACGAAATCGCCACTCCAAAATCATTCAGCCGCAACGGCTAATTCGGCTATCACGACTGCTAATAACAAATTAAACGTTTAATTGGCAAAAACCGAAAAACTGAGGCAAACATCGAAAGCCCATTATTACCGTAAACTCATAAAAATCGTCGGCGGAATAGGGTTGTGTCGGAACTAATTGAAATAATGATACGATAGCTTTAAAAGTCTGGCTTTTGAAAAAGTATTTCCGTTGCATATCAAGAGTTTTTTTTTTAGGAATTTGTAGCTAAGTAATAATACGGGTTGATTTTCTAAGTTAAGTAACGCTTGCCAGGGTCAGTCTTAGGATGGGTGACCGTTCATTACATATCGAGATTTAACTAAACTTCATTTGCGTTAAGATTAAACATTTTAACGAACCTTTTATTCTGACCATTCAAACGATTTAGACTTCTATTTCGTAAGCATAAGGATGGCATTAAATGCACAAAAGTGGTTGCAATACCAACTATTCACTGCAGCTGTTTAAATGACATGAACATCAAGCCACTAACGAAATAAAAGTCAAAACAGACAGTAAAAAAAGTATGTTATAATGTCTAATGGTAAGGATGGGTGACTGTTCATTAGATACCGAGATTTATTTATTTATTTATTAAGTATATTCTTTATTGTACACCACATAAAAAAAGAAAAATACAGGACAAACATTATTCAAAATAAGTGTACAATGGGCGATCTTATCGCACAGGGCGATCTCTTACAGACAACCTTTGGATGGACTGAAAGAAAGGAGAAAGATTTATCTATTACTTCATTTGCGTTAAGATTAGACATTTAAACAAACCTTCTATACTGACCATTCAAACGATTTTGACTTCTATTCAGAAATCAATACAACAGCCGTTTCTATCAAAACAATAATTCCCGTTCAATCAAACAAAACAAAACAAGAAACGTCACTCAACATTCACAAACAAAGCTTTCATTCCATTTCCTTAATTTTATAACCATCACAGTGTGCCAATATCCTAACAATTCGCCCACGAGACGTTCCAATTTAACCTAGAGCACACTATAGATAAATTTAAATACTCAGACAATATTTTATGGCTTATTTTAGGTACGGTTTACGACGGAAGACGGGACTCGGGACCCCGGATGAATGTCTGGGTAGATTTTATGGTAGCTACATACAAGAACGTTCTAGAATCTAGACCCGTCTAGATAATGCTGTTGAGAATATTTGTTCAAGTATTTGACGAGTGTTTTATTGTGGTTGTGTTCGCCAATTCACGTTGTGTGTAATGGAACGCAGAATCTATCAAAGTTTGTGCTGTGTAATATGTACGCGCCCTTACTAGAGTCTGTCTAATGAAAGCGTAACCTGGAGTTTTTTTTTTTAAATTAAAGTGGCAACATTATTTTGCCGCCAAAATCACGTCTAAGTCTATGACTGCAATTGTCAGTTTTTTGAAACAGATATTTATTTATCAACAATAACTGCTTTATCATGGGTAAAACAATATAAAGTTATGTGCGAAAGCTGCTACACACTATCGTCAGTGAGTTTAAACAAAAACAAGAAGAGAAAGAAGTTGTTTTCTAAGAAAAACAACAATGTTTATACATGATCTTGGATTTTTAAGTTAGTGTGACACTTTAATCTTGATCATTGTTGACTGACCACTAGATATTTTTACGGTATGAATGATGATGACTATTTTAATTGACTATCGCAGTTTTGTGCTCTTGGTATTCTTGTCGGAAGGCCAAAATGCCAAATTGTAAATAAAGAATATTATATACGGCATTTGAGAGAACAGATAAAATAAATTTGGAATAATATCTAACATTTTGTGTATTATTTACCTTTACCATACATCTACCAATAAATAAATCTACACAATTTTAAGTTCTTATACAACTATTGTACAATCGTCATATATAAAAAAATACTCAAGTACCAAAACTTTTTTCTCCTACTATTTCAATAATACCATATTCAAATTTTTGGGTTTCAACCTCCTTTTCTCAGGTCACGCTTTCAGTAGACGGACTCTATTTTTTAAATTTGGAATTTTAATTGCTTCAATTAAGACTATTTTTGGCTTCGCACGGTTTGTGCATTTACCGCCAGTGTCACGTTTAGAATGTATTCTAATTATAAAGTACCTACATATTATTATTTATATCAATTAAAAAAAAAAACAAGTTTTTATTAAAATGCGAATGTAACATGCTAATGTTTTTGCAGTGTTTGTCAGCAAGTCGAGTCAGCCTTCGCTATGGTCAATACAACAATATTTCTCAGCTCTATTTTACCGAAATCGCGCCTGTTTCAATGGTTCCACATATTGTCCAGCTGTGTAGACACTTGAGATATGAAAATCTACACCAATTTTACATCACAATATCCACTAGGAATCAATTTACGAATAATTGAAACAGCCGCTGAACTTTACTCGAAAAAATCCCGCCAAAAAAACTTTTTACAAAAAAAATTAAACCGACTTCAAAAAGTACAAAATAACTTTAATTTCGGAAGTCGGTGTTTCAATAGATACCTAATCTTGTCTCTTCGTTATTTAACACCGACTTCCGAAATTAAAGTTATTTTGTACTTTTTGAAGTCGGTTTAATTTTTTTTGTAAAAAGTTTTTTATTTTTCACTTTTTAGTTATGGTAGCACCACTAAAAAGTACCTACCCTTCAGCTAAACATAAATTACCTTATAGCCAGAGTGCAACTCATAACGATTCTTATAATCCCAAATACGGTTATATTACATTAATTTACCCCCTCCCCCTTTTCTTTCAGTCAGTCATCGACTACACGTATAAACAAAGCAATTTTACTTGTAACGACAATTCTGCTATGATTCTATGAGTTCTGTTCCATATCTTCGAAGTTCATGATCAGATCATAACAATATTTCTATGGGACCAACTTGGAAGCATAACCTTTCAATAAAAAAAAAATTTCAAAATCGGTCCACAATTGAACGAAATATCGGTGAACATACACACAAAAAAAAAACATTCAGCCGAACATAGAACCTCCTCCTTTTCGAAGTCGGTTAAAAACCTCGCTTAAATACTTTTTAACCCAATCCGCCCCTAAGACGACCCACTGACCTATGTTTTTCTTACTAGCCGTGTGTCCGATAAGGTTTTCCAAATAAAAAATGACAAACTTCTAATGACAACTCTCTTACAGAATTAATATTAAAAATTCTTCCGTACTCTTCACTTTATCTACGTATGGAACTCAACTCCCAAGTAGGTACTACAAGCTTCAATTTTTACACAAGAGTAACACACAGAAAAACAATGAAGTGTAGCGGGTTTAGGCCGTCCGTCGTATAAAAACCAGTTTAAATGATCCATCTTTGACTCATCCAATTAAATAACACGATAAAAACTACAAATATCGAAAATCTATAAAATAATTTTTTATTTGTGGCCAATTTCAAAACATCAAAACAAGTCCACAAACAATATTTTTTATTCGTCTGCAAGGTCGTTGACCCCGCACCAGAAACACGCATATTAAAATTTTAGGAACAATATACCGGTTAGCAGTAAATCAATATGGTTACTAGACGGTCGCGGCACAAAGGGGCGCTGCGAAGCGCTGCATCTGCTAGCCAATGTCAACGGTGACGTTTACGCGCGAAAAGTTTTACGATCCGCAGACGACGACGCGTCAAACGAACAGTGATGTTATTAGCCTATGTGACAATATGTCGACGTTTTTGTCGACTTGTATTGTTGAGGTACATTTTTTTATGACGTTGTTATGATTTTTTCTATACGGATTTTGGATCGGAAAACTGGAAAATCTAAGAAAAAGATGCTTAATTCGGAAGGCGGAGGCCGAGAACACCAACAAACTGCTATGCAATTTGGCAGACCTTTTGTTGAGAATACTATTATGTAACAAAATGTGATTAATAAAAAAAAGATAAATCTTACTGCCGCACTCAGAGACGTCACTTAACTTTAATGTCAATTAAAGCAAATCCTAAGGTACTTAACGTCATAAAGATATAGACTATTATTCAATGACAAAATTAGTAAATCAGAGATTAGCGTTAATGGGCGTCTCTGAGTGCGGCAGTTAGACGCCGAACTAAATACAGTCGCTTGTATACAACTACGGCCGGGTAGGATATAAATAAAGTTACATAAGATTGTATGAATATTTTAACAATTACCGACACAAAATGGACCAATGAAGACGGAGATTCATTTTGAAACTTGATTACAAGACCTACACTAACTCGCTGTTTCTGAAACCTTACTGAACATTATAATCATGTATTTGTAACGTTATCCAGCGACACATGATATCTCCCTCTTCGTTTGATTCAAACCGCTAACAAATTAGCAAGTTGAGCACATATTTATGGTAATAAGTATCAATAAAATGCGGAACGGATTACCCTTAAACTGTACGCATTTGTGTTTCTCGGGAATATGCATCTATTTTTTCATAGTAATAATTGTATAACACAGTAACATTTTCAAACCAAGTACAGGAGAAATGAAATGAGAATTGAACAAAATGTAATTGCATACATCCATATAAGGGGAAAATTGTTAAATATTGATCAGAAATGAAGTTCATTTGCTTTTCATCGATACGGTGTATTGCAATTGTAGCACGTCACTCAAGACGATCATTTTACGACCGTCTCGTTCCAGTGTTCCATTTTTAAATGGGTCTGCTTGTGGTAGGTCATTGGATAAATAATAATAATTAATACGACTTGGTTTGGCGGTTTTGTTTTTAATTTAAACGTTATTTACATTTTTAAGATAAATTGATGTTTAAGCCTCCATTTCGGTTTTTGACTTAAAATTGCAGTTTAAAATCGTTGCAGTTTTTTAAAATTTCCCCAACCCAACGTTAAGACTGCGTAATTTACGAGTGGCCGGTAATAAAAGTTTTTGTTGCGAAAAGCGACGGGTGCTATAAAAGTTTGCTGTCCCTTTCCACTGTGAGTTTACGAGCGTGAAAACGCGAGATAGGTATACCGTACCGGTAGTTTTATTACCGGGTATGCGAGCGATGTGAACTTATGTAGGTACTAGCGGTAGCTAGGAAGCTTGAGGGCAAAACACAATATGTCAAAACTGACGTTATTTTTCGAACAGGTTTCAATTAAATTTCGAACCCGTTCAATATTTTGAAACTGACTATGTGTACAGTCTTAAGATATGGCAATATTTTGACTATCAAGAAATTTAAGTGACCAACTTAGCAAGAGAATCACCATCTTGCATAAATGTCCATGCTCATTGCGTATGCTTTGTGCGTGTAATTGCATCGTAGTGAGTCAGTTGAAAAACAAAAAGAAATGAGTCTGTAAATCATTATGCAAAAGACCCATAACTAATTACGCATAATTACATGAAAATTATACCGAATGATCGAAAGAAAAGAAATAACATCCAAGCGATACAAATCGAACACTTATTTATGAGAGTATAAATTGAAATGTTAATCACAGCTCCATTATTGCGGTGACATATCGATAACTTGCGGTGACCAAAGGGCGTAAGGGGCATCCCTTTAAACGTCATTTACGTTCTTTGACGTTTCGAATGTTTTCTTTTTAAAACAGAGTGAAGGAAATGAGGTCTTTTAAGCCCTTTTAGTTTTACTAAAGGTATTGACTATTTGTTTTCGAAGTATTGCATTTTTGCCGACATGATTCGATGCATAAATATGGAAATAATTATCGAAATTGGTTTGAAAAAGGGACGTGTAAGGGTTATGTGACCATAATGTATGGTAACTAGTGATCGGTTTCTGTCCCTTAGGGTAATGAGAATTAATTGGATGTTAATTATTGTTGTAGTGATTGCACAGACCTTTTGGTGTTTGTTTACATTTTTTTGTGTAGAGCGATAGTAAGTTGAACTTGGTTAAGAATAAGGAAAATAGCACGTTCAACATTTAACTTGTAGTTTATTAATTACCATTTATTTTTATTAGGTATGGTTTTGAGTTAAATTTTGTTAATTTGAACCAGGTTTTTTTTTTTACTTTTTGCATACTAGGAATTACTCCTGTTTTGTGGAACGTACCCACAAACATGAAAAATCACATACACAAGACACTCACACCCGACACATCTATTTGTACAACATATCAACCATTCGGTTGAAGATAGACGTCCTACCACAAGTTCTTAACGCAATCCATTTGACGACCCAAACTGAACTGTTAAAGGGATGAAGCTATATAGGGCATACTGCTCCATTCCTATTTCCCGCTCAAACGTCTAACATATCAACACGTCGTGGTAAGGCCTCTGATCGCGATATTTTTGACGTCACCAATAAGAAATGGTGGCGTGGCACGTGTATCGATTTTATATAATGAGGATCTTGCTCACGCGTTGCAAATCGTCGGTGCCCCCCTCGCACTCATTTAAAAAAAGGAAGATCAATTTTAGTTTGTTTAACTTTTTATCAAATAAGTAAGCAAGCTGTTTTGAGACTTCAAAAAATCCATCTGCAAACCTGTAAGACTACCGGGATCGGGGTTATCTACCGGGATCGAGGTTATCCGAAAGGAAACTAGAGCCCCGGTATGAAGGCTAGAAGGAACGGCGTGGGGTTTTTAGCCAGTAAGAGTCTGACACTATCCTCCCGCTCCACCCAAGAGCGGGTTTTGTCATAAGATGATTTTCCCCGTCGACAAAAAAAAAAACCTGTAAAAGAGGACAAATCCTGAGATATGGTAACCCTGGAAAGACGACTCGTTTCATTATCTGAACCGTTTAGTCAGCGTTGCTAAGAAATTAGTCAAAGATTCATTAGCAAGAAAAAAAACCGTAAAAGAAACCCATCAAGGAAACGGGTCATTCACTGTTTTATGAGTGAAAGGTTTCATGACTTGGGTCCTAGAATTCAGGCTATGTTTGCTGAACGTGACCCCCGTACACTTAGTTGGCTGTTCAGTTTTACACTGGCGTTAACTATTTTATGACCAGCTTGGCCGAAGCTTTTGACAAGTTTTTCGTCAACATTTTAGGTAACACGGTTTACATTATCGGGATCTGTTCTGGATCATCATCATCATCATATCAGCCGAAAGACGTCCACAGTTGGACATAGGCCTTCCTCAAGCGTTGCCACAACGACCGGTCCTGTGCGTCACGTATTCTGTTCTCGAGAGTAAAAAAAAAAAAAATAGACAGAGGACCATATTTTTCTCCGAAACCAAAAGTTCCCCGGTGTGTTTAGAGGAGTAAGTATTTTTTAAAGTGGGACATTATCTAATCTTCTCCTGCTCTATGGCAAAGCGAGAGGACATGCCAGACTTTTACAGACTAAGTCCACACCGTTGTTCCTTCAGTTGCCCTTGGTGTCCCAGGATCACGAGTATCCCTTTATCTGTTCGACTCGAGTCTCCAGGAGGGTTCAGTTGCTGGGTCCCTGCCTCTACTGAAATCTCTTTGAGGCGCGTGTAATAACTTCGCGCCGTCGACGGCTCGGACCGAACGCCCCACACTTACGGTGGCATTCGGGGTTGGGGTCTCGCGACTGGGGCGTCTGGATATCCGTTCCCACTTCTTTACTGCTATTTACAAAGCTTTTTTTTAATTTAAAGTCAATAGCATAAAAATGTTTTAAATAAAAGCGCGTGTTGCTTGATTTGTAAGATGGTATGGAAAACAGAAAACAGTTAAATTATATATATTATTATGTAGATAAATATATATGTATGTGTATTTTAACTATATGTATTCTTTTTACTCTTGTTTCCTAAACAAAATTCTCTTTTGTGCGCCTACCATATTATCTCTTCACCTCCCTAGGTTGACTGGTAGAGAATGCCTCAGACATTAAGTCCGCCTTTGTACTTTTTGTTGCATGAAGATTAAATAAATAAATAAATAAATTATATACACCTTTGTGTATACTTCATAATGATTTTATAATAGAGAAAATCCTTACTAATATTATAAAAGCGAAAGTGAGTTTGTTTGTTTGTTACGTCTTCACGCCTAAATGGCACAACCGATTTTGATGAAACTTGGTACACGGATAGACTATGTCCTGGAATAGGACATAGGATGCTTTTTGTCCCGGAAGTATGTTCCCTTGGGATAATTTTCTGCTATCACGCGGGCGAAGCCGCTGGGAGCAGCTAGTTAAATATAAATAAAGAAAAAAGTGACGAACAAAAGAAAATATGGTGGTAGCAAGATGGTATAACGGGTATAACACACCTTTTTCGTTATAATGAACTATCGCACATTTCCACAATTGATTACATTTCACGCCTAGCAAATGATAAATAGTCCTACCGTTACGTGAGACAGCTATTCGGGACGGTAGAGTGAGCAAAGCCGTATGTCAAACTATGTTATGGATACCTCATTATGTTTTGATGAGGAAATACGAGTAGCTGATAATGTTATATAACGTAACTAGCGACCAGCCCCGGCTTCGCTCGGGTGCAATATTTATTATACATATAAACCTCCTCTTGAATCACTATTTATTAAAAAAAAAACGCATCAAAATCCGTTGCGTAGTTTTAAAGATTTAAGCATATATAGGGATATAGGGACAGAAAAAGCGACTTTGTTTTATACTATGTAGTGATTATTAGAATGGTTTATAGTAGGATCCTTTTTTTTTAGGTAGGATCATTGACCACATCATCGCTTACCATCAGGTGAGATGGTGGTCAATCGCGAGCCTATCAATAATAAAAAAGAAGGAAATCATCTAATGACATCTCCCGCCCTTGGGCGTTGCGAGAGGAGTTTAGTCAGACTTTTACTGACTAAAACCTACTCCTGTTCCTTCTTTGTTTTCGTTCCAGGGCCCCGGGGTTAACTTACGCACAACACATGGTCCCAGCAGGCTTCGACCTTGCTGGACCTCTACGGGTTGCTGACATCTCCTTGAGGCGCGCGTGGCGACGACTTAGGCTCGATCCGGGCTGCTACCGGACGGTCGGAAGGCGAGCTACACATTCAAAGTCAAAGTCAAAATATTTTATTTCACATAGGCCTACATGGGCACTTATAAAACGTCAGAAGCTAGTGCACGGTTCCAAATTGGTCGTTTCCTATGGAGAAGAACCGGCAAGAAACTCCATGGTTACTCTTTTTAAAAAAAGTGGTAGGTGTTACAATATGATAGTATGTAAGAACAGTGTATATCAATACTGTACACAAAAGCAAAAAATTAAAAAAGTAATTCAAATAAAAAAGTAATTTAAATAGGAAGTAATCTAAAGGTTTGTAAGGTATACAGTGTTCTCACATTCACATTACAAAACGAAAAAGAGGCTATATAAAAAAAAAGCAATAGAAATATAGATAATTGCAACTATCAATAAATTGTTAACAAAATAAATTATCAACGAGTTTAAGGTAGTTGAAGTCTCAAAAATTAAAAAAAAAAAAGTACTTATTGCAAAAGCAATGTCCAATAGAAAAAAAAATACAAATAAAAAATGTATATATATTAAAACAGAGGTGGAGCAGTTAACAGACACAATATTGGTGAGTTACCAGGGAGCCACATGTGCAGAGGTAGTCATTGCCAAACAAGCGTGTCTTCGACATAGTCTTTAACCTTGTAATTTGCTTTTTTGGTTAAAAAATTTTAATTGCTCGCCGTCCGCAAGCCCGCGTTTATAGTAGACCTGTGTTGTATTTGTTTGTTACTCTTTTACGTTTAACGGTCAAACGGATTAAGATCGAATTTGGCACACGGATAAACCATATTCTGGAAAACTACATAGGATCATCATCTCCCTAGCCTTTTCCCAACTAGCTTAGGGGGTCGGCTTCCAGCCTAACTGAATAACGCTGAATACCCGTGTACTCAAGTACATAGCCGTACGTTTTTTGCATTTGTATCTTGTTTACATTAGATGCTTTTTATCTTCATAGTACAAGTAAATACTCTAACACACTATTGAAGAGGTCGAAACCGCGAGCCAGGGCTGGTGTTTCAATTCATCTCATCATCATCATCAGCCTGTTTAATGTTCCCACTGCTGGGACTCAGGCCTCCTCTCTAGGAGAGGAAATGGGCTGTAATCCACCACGCGGGCCCAGTGCGTGTTGGTGAATGTCACATGGTTTCGAATTTTTGGTTCTAGGACATGCCGGTTTTCTCACGATGTTTCCTTCACCGTTTTGAGAGCAGTAGTGATGAAATAAATTATGCAAAGTAATGCGCCTGGCTGGGTTCGAACCTGCGACCTACAGCTCGTAAGTCGGGGCCATTACCACTCAGCCAACTCGGCATTACCAATTCGTCTCACAATTTCATAATTCAATGACATGAGGTGCTTTTATCCGGCATTCCTGACGTCATAGAAAGTAATGAAGTAATTAAATTATGAGAGGTGTGCTGTGCCAAGCATTTGACGGAAAATTCATGGACAGTTGAAATGTAGAAGTCATTATAATGTCAACGGAGCAATGCATTAGCTACTATGTAAGTGCTGAGCAAATCACGGCACACTAGTATCATAAGGGTAAAGGTTTGTGTGTGCTTGTATGTTTGTTACTTCTTCACGAACGGCTGAACAGATTCGGATGAAATTTGGTAGATCATGTCTTGGAATAGCACAAAAGATATGATAGGAAACACTTTGTTATATGTGCTATTTTAGGTATGTGTTCCCTTCGTATAATTTTCTACTTTCACGCGGAGAAGTTACTGGTTCAATCATAATAACAGCCGATTGTATTCACAATTGGCTCTTATTATGATTATACAGTATTTTGTAGGGGTTTTGCCCGAGTCTATGTCGATTTCGCGGCTCCATAACAACGATTTTATTTTTGTAAAAAAAAAACATAGAAAGTAACTATTGAAGATTTTTGTTTTAGTCAGATCCTTTTTAAAAAAATGTTTTATTATTTTATGTAACTTTTAAGTATTTCCGTGATGTGATCTCGTAATATACACGTTTAAAATCGTAAGTTAGAGTCTGATCCATGATTTTTTTTTATCAAGCCAACTAATTTATATCATGGTTTGAAGTTTGCCCAGCGGTTGGTCATAAATATTTAGTCAATTTTAATAAAAATATTTTGCTTGATGATTTCTTTTATTTTTATGGATGTGCAGAGGTTCAAAATAATACAAAATTAGTATAAGCTGACCATAATGTAGCATCTACTTGTCAAACATTACTTTAATAAAATCTCCCAAGTCCATATCCAAATGCAGATCGATTTTGAACCCTATTTTCCGTAGCTTTCACAGAAAATAGGGTTCAAAATCGATCTGCATTATCTACTACGAGAATACTACTAATTACTACACCTATGTGTAGATGAGCAGGTTTAAATTCATTAGCATACGGTCCCTGATACCTGCATGGCCCATAGTGGGGGGGACATGGTAATGGCCGCTACTCGAGAGCCGTGGTTGGTCCATGTGCCTAGGCCGTAGTGCGACTCCGCGGGGCGCGTTTTATGGCTAGCGGTAATGGCTATGTCTTGTCTATTATACGGGTTTGCTTGTAAATAGACACGTAGAGTCATGTGGAGGCGTAGATAAATGGTTGTTTTTTACCTGAGTGTGCTAGAAAGAGGGTTATGTTTTTCTAGTGTATGTTCCTGTTTGTATGCATGTATGTATCAGAGATGTTACGGGGGTGCAATTTCGAAAGATCGGAATTCCTTATTGATTTCGTACCATCGATTACGATACATTTTAATCGGAACTTTATCGGATGTATATACAAACAGTGTATGTTTGTCGCGGGAGAATAATCGATTCGATTACTCTAACACTTTTTTTTTGTTTGGTATTTGGAATGTTGTGAATTTGATCTTGATTAATATACCTATCCAAGTTTTATTAGTGTCTCATTTGATGCTTTTCGACTCCGTCGATTTCAGTTTCGGTTCCGATTCCGACAAAATTTAAAAACTCCGGTTCCATAATCCCCTCGCCTGCAGTTCGGGCGAATTCCGCCTCTGTAGCAAAAACAAACTTTCTCCATTTGTATCAAAATGTACTATTTGCTTAACCGAGAAGGGTATCTTAAAGCTATTTGATATCTTCTCGGCAAACAACTGTAATTACACCATAACTCTCCATGTTTCTTACGCAGTTTTTCCTTCAACACACATTTTCCCAACAACGTCCAAGTATGACTGCCCGATGACGTCATCCCTCATATTTTTAGTGCAACCAACGGGCATTGTTTGTCTTTTATTGCTAATAACAGTGTCCCGGACAACATGCTTTATTTTACCGTTTGACACACCATTTAACAACCCATTCATGGGGTTTTTGAAGCCAGTGATGGGTAGTAAACGTGGTCACAGTGGGCTATGAGCTATGGCGATGGGCTATTTATGACTAAAATATGGCTAGTAGTTCATTTAACACGTCCTAATGGGTGTTGTTTTAGAAATATGAGTGCGAGACGTAAAATTGTTAGTAGATAGGTAACACGAAGAGTTATTTATGAGCGCCGTGCAAGTGAAGAAAGCGTATTGAGTTAGTTTAATTGTTCTTGTCTATTAACGTCTTTCAGTACTGACAAATAGAACACCTATTTTTTTTTTTTACTAGAAACCCCACTTTTCCCCCAGCTTAGCTTTGGTTTTTCTCAACTATATTATGCATTAAAACCCCCGTTTTTTTTTTAATGGGGAATCTATACAGTAAGTTCACCCACTCTAGAAGAAACACACCTCATGGACACCCACCCCCACTTCATGTATTATACAATTTTTTCTATTTTGGGTAAAATCATACAATGACAACCCCCGCTCTTGGGCGGAGCGGGAGATAGTGTCAGACTCTTACTGACTAAAAGCCCACCCCGTTCCTTCTAGCCTTCATACCGGGGTTCGAGCCTTCATACCGAAGTTTTTTCGGATAACCCTGACCCCAGTAGGCTTCAACCCGTCTAAGCCCCTGCTGTTGCTGACAAGTTGACATTACCTTGACGCGCGCGGGAACAGTGCGCGCCGTCGACGACTTGGGCTCGACCCATAGCTCGCCGTCCGCAAGCCCGCGTCTACGGTAGACGGAAATCGGGATCGGAATCCCGGCGGCGGCGAGAGCGCCATGTATTATACACCTACATTTTCATCATGAATCAGTCTGTCTATTATTAGTGTAAACTAGTTTTTGAATTTATAGCAAACAGACTGACAGATAAATACGTAGAGGGTTTTGGTTTATAATATCTAAGGAGCCGCAACTTTCTTTTATTTTCTTTACCACAGAATAATAACTACAATATACTTAAGAAAAAATAAACTTATAAATATCTCAACTAACATAAGTATCTAGACCCAAAGAATTGCCACCGTAGAAGTGGGCTTGCGGACGGCGAGCCATGGGCAGCTCGTAGCTCGCTGTCCGGACCGAGCCCAAGACGTCGACGGCGCGCACTGTTCCCGCGCGCCTCAAGACAGTTGTCAGCAACAGCAGGGGCCCAGCTGGGTCGAAGCCTACTGGGCCAGGGTTATCCGAAAGAGAGCTCGAGCCCCGGTCTAAAGGCTAGAAGAAACGGAGTGGGTTTTTAGTCAGTAAGAGTCTGACATTATCACACGCTCCGCCCAAGAGCGAGGTTGTCATTGGATAATTTTCCCCACCATAAAAAAAGACCCAAAGAATTAGCATGGTCATTAAACGTGGCAACACTGCCAGCCTTCTGTGCATGACTATGATATGGAAGAACACTTTGCCTAAAGGCTCTGGATCAGTTACAAAACAAAATAAAAAGATAAACGCTTATCTATGGTTTTTTTTTTGTGACAGAATTAATTATGGAATGAAATACAAAATTACAAACACAATAAAAAACTGGCAAGTAATAAAAGCCGCATTTACCACGCCAGTGTGGTCTAATCTTTTAATTAATTATTAGCCTCTGAAAACACTAATTATATTATCGACCAAGCTTCACTGCCCTTCATTACAACAACGAATTAATTTTGAACGACGACAAGGCTGAGAACTAAAAAAAATGTATTGAATTTGACAGTAACCCCTTACAACTGGCGCTAATGTGTAGTTTCAAGATAAACTGGTCGTCTAACTCGACTGACATCTGTTCTAGTAGAGTAATAAAAATAGATCTGATGAATAAAAATGTCTGAGGAACGTTAAAAGGTGATGAAGTACGGACTATCATCATAAATAACCGTTAATTGGTTAATATCAATTAGAAGTAAGTAATAGATTAGTGTCCGACTGAAACTTGTATTCACGGCCGAAACCGGAACCTAATTTTGGCTTCGGTCTAAATTTCGGCCGAAAGCGAACGGTCTATATAAAGTAATATTTTCGTGGGAGACAACAGTTAGTTAATTTTAATCAATCTCTTTTAATTATAAAATTTTATATGTTAAAAAATCGAAAAAGAAAAAATCGAGAAAGTCGATAAGAAACACTGTGACATGAGATTTTTAAAGATAAGATTATATTAAACATTCAGTCTCTGATATTTGAAGTACTAAACGAAATTACCTTTTACCTTTATTATATACTAGCGGACCCGTCCCGGCTTCGCACGGGCAATAAATATTATTATATGTTACTTCGGATGAATGCAGCTTTCCAGTGGTGAAAGAATTTTTGAATTCGGCACAGTAGTTTTTCAGTTTATTCGTTACAAACATACATAAACATGCATAAAACATACAGGAAAATGTATTTTCCTGTTTATAATATTAGTGTAGATAAGGTAATGTATTAAGTGCAAATTAACATGTCCGATCGCAACAAGAAACCTCTCTAATTCATTTGCGGTTTCGGCCGTAGTTCCAGCTAGATTTCGGCCAAAACCAAAAGAAAGCTGAAATCGTTTTTTTTTTTTAGTTTACGAAATATACTTTTAAAACTATGCATAATTTTGTAAAAACAAGTCTCATTGATATTACAAACAGACTCTTAATTTTATTTATATATAGAGATGTCTAAATGAAGTAGTCTTAATAATTTTGTAAAATACAGAAAATATAAGGCTGTCGGAGTATTGATCGAGTCTGAAGTGGGTCGTAAATCCTGGCGTATTTTATGGCTATGCGGCTCTAGTTCAAATGGGATTTTTATGAGATTTTAAGAGGAAATTGACAGGTCTTGTTGTAATTTATTTTAAAAAATATGTATAAACTAACATTTTATTACTTTCTTGGCGTACCGTTTTTAAATTGGTGAAGTATAATCTACTAAGACTAAGATCATCTTCAAGTCCTTTTTAAAAGGTGGGAAATTATCAAAAAACTCCTCCTGGTCTAGGTAGAAAGAGACAGAGTGTCGGACTTTTAAATCTTCTTTATTCTTTATTGTATACACAATTTTAACATACAGTTAAAATAGGTTGGTGTAAACATAGGCGAGCTTAACCTACAACCGGGTTTTCTTACAACAAACCATATAAATTAAAATGATTGCATTGCATGCTTGTTATATTGAAATACTAGCTGCTGCCAACGACTTCGCCTGCGTGATAATAGAAAATTATCCCAAGAGAACATACTCCCGAGATAAAATGTACTCTATGTGCTATTCCAAGACATGGTCTACCTGAGTACTAAGTTTCATCAAAATTCATTCAGTAGTTTTTGCGTGAAAGAGTAACAAACATCCACACATACAAACATTTACGTTTATAATATTAGTAGGAAGTAAGATTCTCGTGATGTATCCAGGAGTACATTCCTCAGGCATAATTACCAGCTTTCAAACGGGCAAAGACGCTGACCAAAGCTAGTTAATGATACAAATAACGGTGGCTTCATACAGAACAAACAGTAGACAGTAATTACACAAACACATTCAAATTACGTGTAACAAAGTAATAATTAACTTGACGTTAAAGCTGTATTAATGATGTTTCAATAGACCCCTGTGGTTAAGGTTGCCAACTGTTTTTAAGAAAATAACTTATTTTTTAGAACGAAAAATAAATATTTGACTGGCCTGTTGGTCTAGTCAGTGGCCCTGACTGCTATGCCGAAGGTCGCGGGTTCGATTCCCACCCAGGACAAATTTTTATGTGATGAGCATGATCATTTGTTCTGTGTCTGGGTGTAATCTATACTACTACTAATATTATAAAGAGGTAAAATTTGTAAGTTTGTAAGTTTGTAAGTTTGTAAGTTTGTATGTAGGGGGTAATCTCTGGAACTAATAATCCAATTCTAAAATTTTTTTACTGGCAGAAAGCTACATTATTCCTGAGTGCTATAGGCTATAAATTGTTTCTATAGCATGTATATTAACCGAGCTATCACAACTTTTGTCTAGCAAGTCGGAAAAAAATACCTCATAAAATAGAATTATTTGCGTGCGCTGCCTAAACAGTTGCTTAAAATTAAAAACAATGTATGGCTACCTGGTTCGTCTTAATTATTTCTACAAAAAAGTCCGCGGTACCATATCTCTATCTTTTATATTTCATCTTTTATACTTCTTTTATTGCATTAAAAATATTTTTTTTCGGCATACTTACGTTTGGTTGATTATTTGAGCAACAAAATATTAATTCTTATGACAATAAATTATTTCAGTATCACAAGAACATTATACAGATAAGATTTGCCATTTACAGCATAGCAATTGGTCATACAGTTTCGAAGATAATATAAAATTACTAAAACGCAAAATGCCCCTAGCGTAACTTTCATTGTGCAGACGTTTTACCTATTTTTTTTTTATGGTGGGCAAAAATCATCTTATGACAACCCCCGCCCTTGGGTGGAGCGAGAGATAGTGTCAGACTCTTACTGACTAAAAACCCACCCCGTTCCTTCTAGCCTTCAAACCAGGGCACGAGTTCCCTTTCGGATAACCCTGGACCCGGTAGGCTTCGACCCAGCTGGGCCTCTGCTGTTGCTGACAACTTCTTGAGGCGCGCGGGAACAGTGCGCGCCGTTGACGTCTTGGGCTCGGTCCATTACCGGACGATCGGACAGCAAGCTACCCATAGCTCGCCGTCCGCGAGCCCGCGTCTACGGTGGCCGGAAATCGGGATCGGAATCCCGGCGGCGGCGGCGGGGGCGCCGTTGCCTGATGCGGTCTGCCTCCGCCTTTGCTAGCATTACTGCTTCGCAGAAGGAGGCGACCGCCTGCCATTCCTCCTCGCTAAGGACCATGGCCTCAACCAGAGCCCGCCGCGAGAGGTGTCCGCCGCCGATCGCCCCCACGAGGGCACGGCGATGCTCTGCCCAGGCAGGGCACACCTCCACCGTGTCCTCCGGGCGTTCCGCACAGTGGCGACACTCGGGCGTCTCTTTCGCTTTAATTCGGTGCAGGAACCTCCCGAACTTGCCATGTTTTCTGAATCGCGGTGTTAAGACTTTCTGTGGATTGATGACCCCTTCGAATTATTATGCCCACGTTGTCGTTAGTTGGAGTTCTTCTGTCAGTTGCTTATTGGTTTCGGTTGTTTCGTTCGTATGGTTGTTGTTGTTGATAGATACCTCATAATCGAAAATATCGTAATTTCGTTGTACGTTTTTGTATGTTCGTAGTTTCGTACTTCGTTCTATCGTAATAATCGATACGAGTTATTCGATATTACGATTGTTTTGTTTTGTAAAGGCGGACGGTGTTCGAGTCGCTCTCCTTTTGTTCATAATTGTTTTCAAGTCTGTGCGTAGTTTGTTGAGAGCATGTCTAAAAGGAAATCTCAACTGTCCCGGCAGACACCACAGACAAGAGCCGCTCGAGTACGCCGTACGGAAGAATCTGCCCCTGAAAATGAGCAGCGCCTCTCGAGAAATAGAGAATATATTTCGCAAGCACGCGCTAGAGAATCTAGCTCCGAGCGCTCACAGCGCCTCGCTAGCCAAAATGTGAGGACATCGCGGGCCCGTGCTCGAGGAACTAGCGCTGAACGTGCGCACCGTCTATCTGAGTTAAGGCAGCATGTCTCTAAGACAAGGGATAGGGAGACTAGCGCTAAACGCTCGCGGCGGCTTGGTAGGCAAAATGTCATAACATCGCAGGCCCGTGCTCGGGAATCTAGCGCTGAACGTGCGCAGCGTCTATCTCATTTAAGGCAGCATGTCTCTGAGACAAGGGATAGGGAGACTAGCGCTGAGCGCTCGCAGCGGCTCGCTAGGCAAAATGCCATAACATCACAGGCCCGTGCTCAGGAATCTAGCGCTGAACGTACGCATCGTCTAATCGAGTGTAATCTTATTTTAAAACAAGAAATTTTCCGCGGACGAAGTCGCGGGCAGAAGCTAGTTTACCTATAATATGTATATGTGTGTTTAGAAATACACAGGGTGTAAGGACAGCCCTCCGCTAACTTTAAGAGCTTGCTTTAACAACACTGATCAACCTTCCACAAGATTTTTTTCAGGAAGCAAAAAATAAATTGAACTCTCCATACAAACTGTCCAATCAAGTTTATAATTTTGTACGGTGAGGCTGATTTTTTTTTTGTTTCCTGAAAAAAGTCTTGTAAAATGTTAATCAGTTTCTGCTGTCCCTTACACCCTGTAGAAGTAGATTTATCAGCTGTCAAGTACTCATACCAGTTTATTTTGGGATTAGTTGGCATTTTGTGCAAATAATGGAATAAAAAATTAAAACATTTTTATTAGGAAAAAAATATTTGAAACCGAAATAAACCGTATTGAGACAACAAGTCTTCTCTTGCTTCTTGAAGACATATTGTATTTGCCACAAATTAACAGTTTTTCACTATCCTTAAATTTTTGTAAGCTATTTTTATACTCTCAATTTAAATTTTAATAAACAAGAAACTCATTTCCAACGCAACTTTCATCATCTTCATCATTTCAGACGTAAGACGTCCACTGTTGGACTAAGGCCGCCCCCAAGCGTCGCCACAACGAACGGTCATATGCCAACGCTACTTTACTTGTTTTCAAACAGCACGTACCTATTCGTGTTTCCACGTAGGAGTATCGATAACTAGCTTTTACTCGCGGATTCGCCCACATTTATTAATATACTTTACTCTTTCTCCTCTTTTTCTCACTTAAAAAAAAATAGCCTATGTCCGTCTCCAGGGTCCCAACTATCTCTGTACCAAAATTCATCAAAATTGGTTTTTCAATTTAGGCGTGAAGACGTAACAAACAAACAAATAAATAAATAAACTCATTTACGCTTTTATAATATTAGTAGGAATTATTCGCCAAAAATAAAGTAAGATACGTTATTCTAAAGTATGGTTGACAGCCCTACTTGTGTTACCAGTTGATCATATAGCGGGGGTATCCATTTGTCAGTAATTACATACAAGGTGTTTTTTAATTACACACAGGTAAAGTAACCTTCGTGACATGAATTCTAGTAAAGCGTAATGAGATTTACGCATTCTAGAAGTTTCAATAAATCTTGATTAACTCTTCAATCGTGATAATTAGACGCAAAATAGAAAGACCATGGCTGCGCGAGCGCCGGCGTTAGCTTGGGGTTTAATGAATTAAATCCGAAGCTTACTGGGGCATTGGGTTGACTTCCGAAAGAAAAACCCTGGAACGCTAGGCAAAGAAGAAACAGGTGTGGATTTAGTCAGTAAAAGTCTGACTCGTTCTCCAGAGCGGGAGAAAGTCAATGGATGATTATCTCACCTAAAAAAAAAAACCAGTTAAGTTGGAAAATCTTTCGAAGCTCGTCCTACGTGAACGGCCATATAGCGAAATTATTATATCTATAGGTACTAATATTATAAGGAAGTAAAGTTTGTTTTTTTCTTGTTTGTAAGAGGTAATCTCTGGAAATACTGGTCCAATTGCAAGTTTTTAATTGGATTTTTAAAATTTCACTGATTGAAAACTGCTTTATTCCTGAGTGATATACGCTATATTTTATGTACGCGGACGAAGTCGCAGGAAAAAACTAGTCTGATATAAATTACCTAGTGCTTGACTGCGATCCCACCTGATAGTAAGCAGTGATGCAATCGTTGATGGTGAGGCGCACTTCTTTATTAAGAGTCTATTCACTCTAGCCTTGAAGACACACAAATTATAATAGATGATGACGGATGGATGATTTTCCACCTAAAAAAACCGGTAAGATGGAAAATCTTTCGGAGCTCGTCGCAGCATTCGCAATATCGCAGTGAATTTCCTAAAGATTTCCTCATACTTGCAAAGTAGATGGCCGCAACCGTAAGGGAACGGCCATCCTCACGCCCCCTGGACGTCGAGAGTTGCAGGACAATCCCTGGCCACAGAAAGCTTGGGCTTGCGGACGGTGAGCAATGGGTAGCCGTCTGGCCAACTGGTAAAGACCGAGCCTGAGTCCTCAACGGCTTCATAGATATGTCAAAGACAATATAGGGGCCCATACCTGCTAGGACCATGGGGAATTTTTGGAAAGGGATACCGTGGTTCTGGAACGCAAAGAACAACATAACATAAATGGGTTTTAGTCGGTAAAAATCTGACACACCTCACGGTGCACCCTAGAGCGGCTAAAGCCATTGGATAACGTCCAACTTAAAAAAAAGTCGGGTAATGACTTGAGATTAAAATAAATGAAGGTAGAAATAAATGAGCTTACAAAGCACATGTTTTTGTTTTACTAAATGAAGAAATCATAAGATTATTAAAGATCAGATTACAAGTTGGACGACCATCATTGTGACAATGGTATTAAAATATATTCTGCATAATTACTCTCCTATGGCTTAATTAACTTAATAATTATGTACAAAACTTTATTTAACTTTAGTATCAAGTTACAGAAGACATTGCTTGTACTTTTTGCTCGTAGCAATGATATTATTTTCTCATTCTTATTTGATTCCATTTTAATATACACATATAATATTATAAAAAGGTTCAGTTTGTTTTTTTGTTGTAGGAGGTAATCTCTGGGAGTACTGGGTTTTTTTTAGAGGTGGAAAAAACAGCCATGACATCCCCGCTCTTGGACGGAGCGGGAGATAGTGTCAGACTTTTACTGACTACTCCTGTTCCTTCGTTGCCTTTCATATCGGGGCTTGAGCTATCTTTCGAATGAACCCTGACCCCAGTAGGCTTGGACCCAGCTGGGCTCTGGGACTACTGGTCCGATTGCTAAAATTATTCACCAGTAGAAAGATGCCTTATTCCTCAGTGACATAGGCTATAAGACTATATTTTATGGGCAAAGCTACGGGCGAAAGCTAATTGTATAAAAAAGACTGACGGTTTTTATTTTTTTCTTCCGGGTCATTTATGTTCTAAAACTTCCCAATCTTCGATGTTCAAGTGATCTAAATAATAACCAATATTTTGACGATTGCGAAATTAGCTAGCTATTAAATTAGCGTAGCATAGTCGGCCTATAGGTAATGATCCCACAGCTGGGACTCAGGCCTCCTCTAGGAGAGGGAATGGGCCGTAATCCACCACGCGGGCCCAGTGCGGGTTGGTGGATGTCAAATGTCTTCGAATTTTAGGTTCTAGGACTTGCCGGTTTCCCCCACAAAAAATAAAAATAAATTCGCATAAGTTTTATTCAGGTTTTTCATCCGTATTTTTCGATGCCGTAGTTGCATAGTACGCTCCGAACTTCGAACAGTTGGCTGCGCAGTAATTTTTTTTAAAAAAACCTATGGTGAATGCTTATTGAGTATTTTTTTTTTGTAAGTATGCTATTTGTAATTGTAAGTATTGATTGTTCAATCGGAACGCCAATTTCAGAGTCGTCTACATTTTTTGAACGTACTGTGCCTGTTAGAGTAAACTTTTTATACGAGTAGGTATTGTATTTAGCTGTTTAGTAGTAAGCTAATGCTTCCGCAGTACCGACAGGATCCATATGATCTAATTACAAGTTCACCACCTAAAAACACATACATGTGGAATGTTCACATCATAAAGCTCTTACCTGAAGCGGCGCATGTTCGCATCGCTACAAGTGCGCGGGCGGCGGCGAGGGGCGCTGCGTGGTGAGCGGCAGCGGCAGCAGGTGCGGCGCGTACTCCGGCGCCAGCACGTACCGCGGCGAGCAGCACATGGAGTACGAGCCCTTGCGCGCCTGCAGCTCCAGCAGCGAGCACAGCGAGCGCTCGTACAGCCGCCATTGGTGCACCACCCAGTGGGCTGCAAGACGGGGGAAAACTTTAGTTGGATGTAGTTGGAGATGTTGTAAGCAGAGGCAGCTTTCGGGCAGTCGCTATTGGCGCACCAGCCAGAGGACTGAATAAGGAATAAGAGTTGGAGTTGGATGTGGTTGAAGTTATAGCAAGCAGAGGTAGCACTCGGATAATCCCTATTATCTCACTACCCAGAGAGCTGGATAAGGAAAAGAGTTACGAGTTAGATGTGGTTGGAGTTGTAGCGAGCAGAGGTAGCGCTCGGACAGTCCCCATTGTCTCACTACCCAGAGGGCTAGATAAGGAAAAAGAGTTAGTGTTGGATGTGGTTGGGGTTGCAGCGAGCAAAGGGAGCGCTTGGACAGTCGCTATTGGCGCTGTAAGAGGAAAAAGCTAGAATCGGATTCGATTGAGCTTTTTTCACAACCCCAACGTTTGCATCGGGCTGTAAAAACGCTCTTGATAGACCACTCAGTTGGTTGCAAGAGAGAGGAAGGTGGAGTTCGATGTAAAAATTCCAGCAGTGGCCACAGGGAGCGCCTGTAAAGCCGCTTTTGCTGGAACCCCCGGTGGGCTGTAAGGATTAGGTAAGGTAGGGTTTGGAGGTGAATAGGGTTGTAGCTAGCTGTGGGGCTATACCTTGATAAACATAAAGACTAAACCCTACATGTTTCGCATGATACCCTTGGACCACAGAGAGAGAAATCGCTTCACTAGCATTAAGTAAAGACGACTTTACTAAGAAAGTTCATGCTTGCGTAAAGTGAGCAGAACATACGTATCAACTGTCATAGCCATAGTCATAATTGGCGCTGGCCATCAACATGCAGTCAATGTTGACACTCTGATGCTTGATTTGGCATATTTTGATGTCGAAACAGAAGAAACTAAGTAATAATGATAAAGATTTCAAAAAGAAATCTATGAAGATTATGGAAGAGTATTCGCTTTAAATATTCTCTATAGATTACGAGATAGAAGCGGTTACGTTACGTCTCAACTAAGTTCTGGTTTCTGAAAAGCGAATTAGTTACTCTGAAGTCAAATCTCATAATAGCTAGGTTTGATAATTATAATATCAACAGCCATGAATTTACTTGATTGCTGAATTTACAGAACATTAAATAGACTTTTAAAAGCCGGTGACATTGAAAATTTAATAATAGATAAACTCAAAACTAATAATTATGTCTGGTCCAGTGACAATAAAGTAAACAACCAAGGTATAGCCCCACGGTAAATCCATGATAGCAAAAGCTTTGCCGCCAGCACAACCTATAAAATATACCATAGTAACTAGGAACAACAAAACAGTTCATGCAAGCGATGCAACCGGAGGAATATACGACCGAGGACTTACCGCAAAAAAAATATGTTCACTATAGATTCATAAAAACATCAACTATTGATTTTTTTCCTTAGATTAATATTACTTTATTACTTTTATCTAAAAAAAATATTTAGCAATTTCGCGGTTTTCCCTACTCCTTCGAACAGCTTGGATCTTTAGCAACATTTATAAACAGAAAATTTGGTGGTTAAAAATAAAAATTCTTCAAAGTGTACTAGAATATGTAAATCAATCAATGTTTCGTAAATAAAACTGATTTAAAGGTCAGCGAGGCTCTATCCGGACGCTGCTAGCCGGAATTAAATGCACAAATAGTACTGCACAAAAGTACTGCCTTAGCAGGTACGAGTATGTATCCATTTAAATCCGGTCAGATGTTCACGGGCCTTAACTCAAAAAGGCCAAAGTGTCCCTACACCTGCATTTTGGAGAACCTAAATACGCCACTAACGCAACTACAAACGTGGCAACCTACTGGGCCGAAAGCTTCGAGAGAATGGAAAACCATTGATTCGAGAGAAGAAGAAGAGAAAGAAGCCTTAACTAACTCATCATCATCTTCCTGCCCTTATCCCGTTTTATTTGGGGTCGGCGCAACACGTTTTACTAATATTATAAAAGCGAAAGTGAGTTTGTTTGTTTGTTACGCCTTCACGTCTAAATGGCAAAACCGATTTTGATAAAACTTGGTATAGACCATGTCCTGGAATAGGTCATAGGATACTTTTTATCCCGGAAGTATGTTCCTTTAGGATAATTTTCTGTTACCACGCGGGCGAAGCCGCTGGGAGGAGCTGGTATCCCATATTTCTTCAGTGGCCCTTCGCATTCTAGCTGCGATGACTCTTTCGAACCATCCATAACCCTAGAACCTGGCAGGTTCAATCATTGCGCCGACTACAAGTTTAGTAAGAACAATTGTGTAAGTTTATTTTTGTGTTCCCCTAAGAACTTTAAACACTTAACAGAATTACTAAATAAGGACCAAAGATGAAACAAGACTTGTAAACTAAGGTCAGTAGTTAATACTAATATGTTAAATCAATATTAATGAGTCTCTGACCGCAAAACTTTATTTGCTTGCAATGTTGTTGTGTGGTCTTAAGACTATAGGTTTTTTAAATTAATTTCCATTTAAGAAAAACTTTTCGTCGCCCTCCCCGCTAACTGTCCTATCTCTCAAACTGGTGTATCTGCACTGATTTATTACCTACGTGTTCATAACATTGACTGGCCGGTTGGTCTAGTAGTCCTGACAGCTGACTTCTATGACAGAGGTCGTGGGTTCGATACCCACTCAGGACAAATGTTTGTGTGATGAGCATGATCATTTGTTCTGTGTCTGTGTGTTATTTATCTATAATGTGTATGTATTTACAAATATATAAGTATGTTTATCAGTTGTCTAGTACCCATAACACAAGTTCTGCTTAGCTTGGGACTAGACGGCGTTGTGTGATAGTTGTGGAATATTATATTATTATAATATATTATAACTGTCCCACAAACTGGCGTATCACTGATATTACCTACGTGTTCATAACATTATTTCGAATAAGTTCTCTCTAATCGTCGTATCTGTGCCGTTTTGAAGATAATCACGTATTTTATTTCGCGTAAGTGCAAAAGGAGGGAAAAATATCCTCACTACCTTTGTACGTTAGGGCTTTAGGGCCACTACTAACTTAGAGAATAAGCCAAGAACAATGTAAAAAACTTATTAATTCATTGATAAAGCTACAGCTAACGCAACTACAAACATGATTGTAACGCCTAAACGAAAAACGGTTGCCCTGGAAAAATATCAATTGCTAGTTAGGACAGTTAGCAGGAGGGTGACGTTTTCGCACCTTTGGTAGAACAAGGGCACAATTGCAGTTTTTGCAATTTTACAGGAGAGTCATTTTAAGATATTTTTTGTACTTAATGTGGTCTAGCTCTGTTAATAATGTTCTAAGGTTGTTCTGCTTTGTATGACATAAACTATATACTATATTCTTTTAGGTGTATCGTTTACAAATATTAAAAACTATTAATACACAATTACAATTATGCCCTTGTTCTACCAAAGGTGCGTTTTGTTTACAGTCGCTTTTACAGTCAAAAACAACATCATAAAATACGACAACATCTCATGTTTTTCTAAAAAGAATCTGCCACAAAAAGCAAATCACACGATGTTTCGTTTCTACGACAAAAAAATTAAGCCTCGAAGCCATCGCAGTCAATCGCATGCGCATTTTTATTGACATGTCAAAACGTCTTTATTTTGTCATGACAAAACAAGGTGACATGTCTCCGTGTCAGGCTGTTTTCGCCACAATTTATGATGGCAGGTTTTTTTACATTTAACGGCGTTTGTAAGAGCGCCTTGTAAATTTTTGAAGTGTGATTTACATATTTTTTTTAGTTTCTTGTTGTGGTCAGTCGAGGATTTGAGACGATATACACAGAGGCGGCTTTAACCGATAATATATCTACTGTCTACACTAATATTATAAAGAAGTAAAGTTTGTTTTATTTTTATTTATTTGTTTGTACGAGGTAATCTCTGAAAGTACTGGTCCGATTGCAAAAAATTTTTCACCGATAGAAAGCTGCTTTATTCCTGAGTGATATAGGCTATGTTTTATGTAAGGGGGCGAAGCCGCGGGTAAAAGCTAGTAAATAATTAAAAAAACTTGTGGTTTAACAAAAAACAGGTCCTTGCCTAAACAACACTGCTGACGGATTGTTTAAAAGAATTACCGTGGCTCTGGAAAGCGAAAGGCAATTGAAGGAATACAGGTTGGTTTTAGACTGTAAAAGTCTGACACTCCTCAGTCTTCCCAGAGCGGGAGAAATTATACGATGATTTCATCCTCAAAAAAGGGTCTTAGTAACGCGATATTTTATCAGCAAGAACAAAAATATTTTTTGTAGTTTTACAAAGTGCAACTGACGTTTAATTCTTAAGAACGATAAAGCGATTCGGCGGATGTAAAGTGAAAAAGTTATCTGTTACTTTGCGATAATTAGTAATAATAAGTGAATAATAAGCAGTTATTTAGTAATTTTATCTTTTCAAGAGTATTATCTACTGGTAAAATAACTATTATTCCTGTATTTTAACACTAGAAAGAAGTTTTGCCATATCCTAGAATATGAATTTTTAATAAGCTTAATACTACTTTTTTATGGTGGGGAAAATAATCCTTGACAACCCCCACTCTTGGGCGGAGCGGGAGATAGTGTCAGACCCTTACTGACTAAAAATCCACCCCGTTCCTTCTAGCCTTCATACAGCTCGAACCCCCTTTCGGATTACCCTGTAGCAATATCTATGACGCCACATTAGAACTACAAAGAAAATACGAAATCTCATCAAAGTTCTCTGCGCGATATGAACGTACACGACAGCCCGACATCAACTATCGGGCAGTCGCCCACCAGACAATAACGTCCTGTCTGGTCGGAGGATCCTCCCTTTTCCAAGGAAGTTTGTGGGACTTTACTCTCTGTTCCGCCTACCTCCAAAACGCCTAATTAATATACTCCTAATTATTATCAGAAAATCGCAAAATTGCAGATAACTGTTTTAACTTTAAACCTGTCGTCGAATTACACTTAGGTTAAATAAACGCAATCTTTCAACGAGTACAATACACCGTTCAGATTAATTTAATTCCCCTCGATCATGTCTCGCACCATTTAGCGTGCGCACACGCATCATAAATCACCAGCATCGTTTACTGTGGCGGCGCTAATCTGATACGTATCGTTATTCAAACTCCTTTGATGTGCACTTGTTAAATTGTTATTATTTTAACAGAAACTGGGGCATGTTTGCTGGTTGCTCATATTTGGAGGTCTAAATAATAATAATAATGTCAGGATTTGTCGTATTGTTAGGAGTTTCCTTTCTGTGGAGCCCTGACCGCGTAGCTTGGACAGTGTTCCCGATACCGGTGGGATACTGTTTTTTATACTTTTTATGTTTTATTTTTATTTTTGGAATATTTAAAAATGTTATAGAATCTTGGGGATCTTGATCAAAGAGAGCAGTGGTGGCCAAGTGGTAATGGCCCCGGCTTACGAGTTGTAGGTCGCCCAGTAACCCAGCCAGGCGCATTACTTTGTGTAATTTATTTCATCCCCACTGCTTTCAAAACAGTGAAGGAAAATATCGTGAGGAAACCGGCACGTCCTAGAACTAAATATTTGAAGACATGTGACATTGTCCGCACTGGGCCCGCGTGGTAGATTACGGCCCATACTCTCTGAGAGGAGGCCTGAGTCCCAGCAGTGGGAGCTGATGATGAATCCTTCGGATTATTATGAAAATTGTCAAAGACAGCCGGAGTTAATTTCAAGGAAAACAGTTTCCTTAATTTATTTTTATAGATTCTTCCAACGTTTTTTGAAATTACAGTTTAAAGGAAGCTTAAAACTTGTATCAGTAATAAAAGTCTGTAGTAAAAGTTAATTTATATTCACTACGCAGTTTATAACCAATAAATCTCAATTCCATACATACATACAGCCCCTGACAAAATGCCAAGGCTAGTCATATTTTTCGATTGTCCATTATTTTTCGAAATATCTATAAACGGTAAAATATGGACACATTATCATATTACAGATCTTATCGCCGTCTTTGGATATCTTCGTAGCGTTTCCGGGAACCAAAATGAGTTTATCTCCAATGTTTTGAAGACAAGAGATAGAAAAAAAAATAGTTATCATAAGAGGGCCTATAATAGAACCTTGTGGAACACCTCCTATTTTATTAAAAATTATCCCTTCTGGTCATGTGTCATGCCACGTTAGCACTCCAAAACCATGAGCACTTCACTGCTGATTGGCTGCAAAACAGATTTGTACTACTTTAGACGATCTTCCTTAATTAAAACTTTCACTACTCCTAGTTTATCTTCAACTTTTTGGAAACAAAAGAAAAGGTATCACAAGAGGGCTATAATAGAACCTTGTGAAATACCTCCTTTTTTACTCAAATTTATCTAATTTTGACGCATGCATGCATTCATGTGTCATGCGTTATTTAAGCTAGCATTTTTTAAACCTGACCGACCATTTCACTGCTGATTGCCTGCAGAAATGGTTTGTATTTCCTCAGGTGACATTCTTCTACAAAAACCTCCACTACGACTAGTTTAATTATTATTCTGGAATTCAGGCTCAAGTCGTCGGTTTAGCTCAAGGTTGTCAATTAATTTTCAATAATATAACCAACCAGTTCGACATATAATGGTACTGATATAGAAATAACAATAACCACTACATATTCATTGACCACAGAACTATAACAGTATGAAAGTACCGCTGTCTGTCATTGCAGATACTTAATTTTATTGCTAGTTGTGGTTTCATGTCTGGTTAAGATTCCAATGACATTGTTATCATTATCAGAATCCAATTTTTTTTTTTTTTTTATTATTTTTTTTTTTTTTTATTAGAATTATCGCAATTATCTTCTTCGCACTTTGTTAGTAGATCAAGGATTATTTTGATACACAGAAAAAGTTCACTAATAATGAAAAATCCTTAGGTGGCCAGGTATACAATTTCTTAGTTGCCTTTCAAATTCATGTTATGGGCATTTATAAACACAGCAGAAGCTAGTGCATAGTCGTTGATCGTTTTTTTATATAGAAAGGAACTGGTGATAAACTTCACAATGAACCCTTCGTAGATGAAATTAGTGACATCTCATTAAATAGACTAGATAGTTTAAAGACAAAAAGTTGTTGCTACACTATAATAATATTTCACAACTATCACACAACGCCGTCTAGTCTCAAGCTAAGCAGAGCTTGTGTTATGAATACAGACAACTGATAAACATATTTATATAATTCTAAATACATACATATTATAGATAAATTACACCCAGACACAGAACATATGACCGTGCTCAACACACAAACATTGGTCCTGGGTGGGAATCGAACCCACGAACCTCCGGCATAGCAGTCAGGGCCACTAACCATTAGACCAACAGGCCAGTCACAGTCACACTTGCAAGAAATACAAACAAAATTCAAACGTTCAACAAGGAAATACGATATAAGATGAAAACTATACGATACGAACCCAGCCCTTTCTATTAGCACTCCACGCCCTTTGAAAGTAATTTCATCTATTTATAATGTATCCAGTTTCTTCAGCCACTCGTCAAATAGAAATAAAAGATATTTAGGAACGCAAAAAGATTGTGGTTTTGTTTCATCTCTATTGGATTGACGACAGATGTGAGCTATCCATCCTAACTAATTTTACAGATACATAAAAAATTATTGGTAGTTAGAGAGGTAATCTCTGAATATATCGGAAATCAGAATCTTCTCTAACACAACTTGGGGAAAGGCCAGGTAGATAAAATTTATAGTTTTAATTAGAGTCATATAAAAATTATTTATTTTGAGTAAGTTGTCCAGTAAGTGGACACGCTAATTACATTATAACAGTAAATGCTAACGATTAACTCCCAAAAAGTGTAGGTGTACCAATAAGCCCTTTATCAGCGATAGTAGTTTGATCTTATCATTTTAAATCAAGCGTGAAAAGAGAGAAAGAAAACAGAGTTACTAAGGAGGAAAAAAATACACATATTCTTGTGTCTGACCTTGATCCGATCACCATAAACACGAGGCATGCTTACATAATAATAATGCTAACAACGTATAATAACATGGATACAAAGACCTACATTGTCAAGAGATTGTAATATAAAACAAATACAACTTATCAGACAGACGCAGAAATCAACCGAACTTATTAGCAACCATATGCGAATCCAAATCGAAAATAACTTCGAAACGTTATTAACAAAATAAGGAAGCTAAACACCATAAAATGACCGACCGAATAGCAACAAGTACGCAACATTGTCGCTTCACGATGCAAATTTAAATCTCCTACGTAATGCCACTATCAAACTATATCTATTTTTATTACTGCACCCACACACCTCAAAACTATTTCACATCACTCAAGTCTAAACTCTATCTCTTGTCGAATAAAATGCACTTTGACTTGCAACAAAGTGGTGCTAACACCGTTCTGTTTCATGAAGTGTTCAAGTGTGCATGTGGTCGTGTCAGTGGTACAACTGCCAACTCATAAGTAGTTAGTGCCTACCTACCACGTGCCATAGTATTTATACATGTAGACATGATGCAAAAGTACATTCCAGTATAATCTGAACCATTAGATTAAGATCTGTAACAGTTTATACTCCTCGTGATGTACTGAGACAAGGGGGGAGGGAAGGTCATAGCCGCTGGACAGTTTCCGACATAGAAAATGTTGCATGTGTCCGATACGCTTTTATTGTTCAAAGATTAATTGCATAGTGATATTTAACATCCGTCTGTAGAATAAAGTCGTTAAATTGTAATTATTGTGACAATTTCCTGTTTAAATGTATATCATGTGTAATATTGTTTAATCAGGGCCTGCTATAGTTAGAAATTGACGTTAAGAGAACTAAATTGAGAGTTTGTGACGTGAAAAGATAAATTTGTCTTTTTATTGTATTGTTTTGCTTCGATGTTATGATTAATTCAAGTCGATGTTTCCAGTAGACAATTAGACAGACATTGAACAGCTCATTTAAATTCTGCATGCGATACTGTATCTTCAAGGTGTAATTGAAAACCTCTTGAGAAGTCTTTGCACTCTTCAACTATCTTTCTCATTCCTAACAGCTGCTCAGTGCATTTTTTAGCAGTCTATCTATTGAAGTATGGTTTCCGCACTTAGTATATTTTATCTCAGTACAAGTTGTTCAGAGTGATTAGCACAAGGTCGATACAAACAGAAACGAGGTGTAGATAGAAAATTTCTTGTATAAGTGGGGTTACTTCAGCCCTGAGACTTTGGCTTTTGCAGAACACAGTAAACACAATCCCGTATTCCTTCCTATCGGTTAATAAGCTTGAGACAAAGTTACCCAGGGTTAAAATACAGTAGTGATTTGGTTAGAATGTGCACATTCAACAGCAGTTTTAAAAACAGAACAGTATAAGACTTATTAATTTAATATATTTACACAACACTCATATAACATTCCTTCCTCTCTCCTAACATTTATAATGTTGCTGTGCCCAACAGGGTCCATAATTGTTTAAATTTTAAAGTATTTATGACCTCACATGTACATTATGGATTGCAATAAAATTTTGAGTTTGAGTTTGAACATTGATCCATCTCACTTCCCCATACCACAAAATAGATACGTACAGAAGACAATCTCAATCGTTTGTTCTTCACTTTTTATACCTACCCTCGGTGGACGTGCACTAATGAGCTCCACAAGACACCGTGGTACTATTAGCATAGCATAGCATAATAATGTTTCCACTGCTGGGACTCAGGCCTCCTTTCCTCTCTAGGAGACGGGATGGGTCGTAATCCACCACGAGGGCCCAATGCGGGTTGGTGGATGTCACATGTCTTCGAAATTTTGGTTCTAGGACATGCCGGTTTCCTCACGATGTTTTCCTTCACCGTTTAAAGAGCAGTGGTGATGAAAATAAACGCCTGGCTGGTTTTGAACCCGCGACCTACAACTCGTAGGTCAGGGCCGTTACCACTCGGCCACCACTGCACTGCTCTGTGGCACTATTATTCGATCTCGATTCATTCCACGTTTCATCTATATTTTGTTCGGCTTCCCTTTCTCAAGTGGGTGAACCACTTCTAATCCGATAAAACTATTTTGCCACAAAACAACACATGACTAATAATGTGTTTATATATATTAATAACAAAACGCGAATACAATTAAAATTCTTTACACGTATCAATTGTTAATTACAAATAATGATCATTCATAAATATATACATATTGCCTTGGCTATGTAATAAATGACAAACAAACAAAAGTTATTATCTTAATAAACTTTAAAGAAGATCATCTATTCTAATTTCCGCATCAGGCAACGGCGCCCTCGCCGCCGCCGCCGGGATTCCGATCCCGATTTCCGGCCACCGTAGACGCGGGCTCGCGGACGGCGAGCCATGGGTAGCTCGCTGTCCGACCGTCCGGTAACTGTCCGGACCGAACCCAAGACGTCGACGGTGCGCACTGTGCCCGCGCGCCTCAAGGAGTTGTCAGCAACAAGAGGGGCCCAGCTGGGTCGAAGCCTACTGGGGCCAGGGTTATCCGAAAGGAAGCTCGAGCCCCGGTATGAAGAGGCTAGAAGGAACGGGGTGGGTTTTTGGTCAATAAGAGTGTGACACTATCTCCCGCTCCACCCAAGAGCTGTCATTGGATGATTTTTGCCAACCATTGAAAAAAATCTATTCTAATTTCTTAGTAGTATCCGGGTCGAAGGACCATGTAGAAAGTGATGTCTGATGTTATAGTAACCTAACATACTTTGATCATATTGATAGGATATAGAATTTAACATAACATAGCAGAGCCGGCCTTGTAGTGTTCTTCTGGGACTCAGGCCTCCTCTCTAGGAGAGTGAATGGGCCGTAATCCACCACGTGGGCCCAGTTCGGTTGGGTGAATGTCACATGTGTTCGAATTTTTGGTTCTAGTACATTCCGGTTTCCTCACGCTGTTTTCCTTCAACGTTTTCAGAACAGTGGTGATGACAAAAATTACACAATGTAATGCGTCTGGCTGGGTCTGGTCTGAACCTGAGACCTACAATTCTTAAATCGGGGTCATTATCGATCACCACTGCTCTCAATCTATTTGATTTTAGTAGCAGTTAAGGTCTTGACTTGATGCCAGATTGAAGTTAACCGAATTGAGAGAAAAGATAAAGTTATGTACCTTATTTTTAACTTAGTAAAATAACCGTCATTGATGGTTTAAACTACTCAAGTAGATGCTTATTGGAGAGTTTACATTTAATGATTACTCATATCCCATCTCTGTTCCATTAATTTTATAGTGTCAATTTATAATAGTTTTAAATAAAATTCAATAAATTATTAAGATTAAACATAGTAAACGTCACAAGGATATCCAGAAGCATTAATCGTTTTGAGAACACATTAATTGTGCAGAAAGGAGTGGCATTACAAGCCAGGCTCTATGTTTCCTGATAGCTACAACCTTGGGGTCTTTAAGTCAAGTGAATAGGTTACTTCTAGGCAAGAGTGCTCCATCTTCAACCACCGTTCGATTATGGCCGTTTCCCCCTCCTAGAGAGGAGGCCTGAGTTCCAGCAGTGGGAACATTAAAAAGGCTGATGATGATGATGATGAAAGTCATCGCTAATTTCGTTGCTGACCGTACACAATAAAAATACCTTGCTATTTATCTTTGCTCCTTTTACCTTGCTGTTAACCATAAATTTACTAAAGGAATATGCTTACTTTGAGCACAGGTCAAATTCTATAACCCTAAGAATAATTAACTTGAAAATTTATGGCTAAACCAGAAACCGCTAATGCTAATTTGACCCGGCTAAAACTAGCTGACTGGCTAACGTTGACCTGCCATATCAATAGGTACATACATATTATAAGATAAAGTCCCCCGCCGCGTCTGTCTGTTCGCAATAAACTCAAAAACTACTGCAGCGATTTTCAAGCGGTTTTCACCACTCGATAGCGTGATTCTCGAGGAAGGTTTTAGTATATAATTTGTTAAGTTTTTGTATTTATTGCTAGAAAACTTATATAACGAAAAAACTGTACAAGCGCGAGTCGGACTCGCGCACTGAAGGGTTCCGTACAAACTTATTACGAAAAATAGTTCAATTCCCGAATGGAGTTTCGATGACTTTTCCGAATAGCATTTCTATGCCAAATTCCCCTGTTTATCTCTATGCAAAACTGTTTTTTGAGCCATAAAATACCATATCTTTTTTCGTTAAAGAAATTTGATTTTTTCATATCTTCAAGGGCACAGGCCTAAGTATATGGTTTTAATGGACTCGATTCCTACACGCGTTCCCAGGATAAAAGTTCTTGACACAGACAGCCGGACAACAAAGTGATCCTATCAAGGTTCCGTTTTTTTTCCTTTTGAGGGACGGTACCCTAAAATTCCTATTTAGGTAAGAAATAGTCTTAAGAACTATTGTTTTTTATATTAGTGATATATTGTTTTTTTTAAAGAACTAATTTTAAAATGTATTTCAAAAGTTAGAATGATTAATAAACGAATGAATAAATTTTCCTAAAACGATCGATTTATTAACATACCTCACAATGTACTCAGTCAGTAATCATTCGTTTCTTGTTACATTTTATGGCGGCGCCGGCTGACTGGTAATGAGAGGCGGGTCGCGGACGCTGGGTCACAGGTTCAAGTGCATATCTCTATGTGTTTGTTTGTTTACATCTGTTTCACTTGACGTGTATCAGTATTTATTCGTTTGTAGACAACTAGACAGGTTTATTAACTGAATTATTAAAATGTTAGGTCGAAATGCTCTCTCAATTAATAATAATAATAAATAATAATATATTTATTTATTTTCTCCCATACGTAAGATTTGTACAATTTACAAGAAACAATTTACAGACGGGAGACAGGAGCCCATACTAGGTGAAACCTGTGCTATGGGTCTCCTGGTCTCCTAATCTTAAAAACATTATAAAAAGCAAAGTTGGTGTATTCATTACAGTAATAGGAAGTTCAGATTACAACTCGTACAGAGAAGAATTAAATTAAAATAAAATTATTATGATATTAGATTCAAATTATTATTATTAATTAAGGGGGACCCATCAATATTCCAAGGTGAAATACTTATCTTTAGTTTTTTTGTTTTGTTAGCTGCTGCGCTATTTTACATTCCCAAGATACCAGGGAAAACACAAAACATCAAACATGTTTGGAAAATCTGTAAGATATCAAACTAGTCTGACAAAAATGAAATGCCCGAAGAAATCCGATCTCCTGAGGGTCTACACAAAATGTCATTCTATCATCAAAATGCAATTTGGGCACGTTGCAATAAAGTTAGCTACGGTCCGGACTAAGGAAAACCAATCCAGGCAGTTATTCCCAAATTGACGGCACGGTTGGCGCAGTGGATCAGCGATAGAGTGCTGCACAGTGTAGGATCGCGGGTTGGATTCCCGCACAGAACAAATATTTGCATTTGTTGCAAACTCGCGAATTCACAATAGAATAAGATTAAAAATAAGAAGAGATTCAAAGTAAGAAATTCCGGACGTGTTTTTGAGAGAACAAGAAAACAGAACTAATCAATAATATCTATTATGTCGTAGCGCATGTCGATCCCATACGTTTTGTGTGATCTCATACAAAAATGTATAGGATCGACTTGCTCCATACATTTTTGTAATTATGATCCCATACAAAAATGTATGGAATGTAACTTTTTCAAGGATCTCTCCCAGCCAACCGGTAAATGTAAACAAAATCTTCCTTTCAGATACGTAAAAAGTGTGCATATCAACACGAATAAATTATATAAGTTACCTACAAACTAACACCACGAGGATCATTACATTAATTGCGAATCAAAGTTCAGCGCTGAACAGTAATCATGGAAGTACACCGAAACATTGTTTGTTTATATTGATATTATCTCTTAGAATGTTTACTGTAAAAGTATGGTAAATGGTAAACATGAAGGGCAATGGAAAGGGCTATGCTCGGAGTTTTTTGCGTGATCGAGAACCAAGGTTACCAATATAGCTCAAAGAATCGCCAAACTTAAGCGGCAATGGGCAGGGCACAATGCTCGCAGAACAGATGGCCGTTGGGGCCGACAGGTTTTAGCGTGGCGATCTCGTACCAGAACACGCAGCGTTGGAAAGCCTCCTACAAAGTGGTGGTTGCGGGAATGCTATGATTGCGAGACCGTACATTATGGCGATACTTGGGGGAGGCCTATTTCCAACTGTGGATATCTTTCGGCTGAAATAATGATGATGGTGATATTTGCCGGCAAAACTTAAGATTTACCAAGTTTTACTGGAGTATAGTTACTCGTAATTTTCTGTTCGTTGTTTAACTGTTTAAAAAGCTATACAACGTGTGACGTTAAATGCGCACAACCTCAGACACCCCAAAATTCTAAGAAAAAAAAAATCATTAAAAAAAAATTAAAGGTTTAAATTAATAATAATAATAATACCGTTTATTTCGGACAATGTCCATATTTAATTAGTAGTTTTACTTTGTTTAAAATTAATATCTGCACTGAAATAAGAACTTTTATTATCCCGTGTATGAGAAAATTTGATTGGACTACAATCATTTGTGTTCGTTTACCTACGTAAACCCGCCGAAGGTTTGCGCACGTGATGGCTTGACCTATTCATAAATAGACAGGGCGACATTTTTAATGAAAATTTTTTTGAAAACCAAACAAACTATTTTCAGGTTTTGCGCATTTAACGTTACATGTTGTATAGATAATATCTTACAAAATTATTATACAAACCTACGCATTAAAAATGCAACATTAATTTAAATAAAGTGTGTGTGCAGCATACACTTTATGTATGGTATGTACATCATAGCCGGACTTGGGTGCTCTAGTTAGTCATTCTTCCATACAAATTAAGTACCTAAATGCCATACTAGGCAATCATTTCATTTTTCAACATTGTAATTTCAAAACAAAAATTACATAGAAGCAAAACAGTAAAAAAATATAAGTTGGTCTTAATAAATATAACTTACTAGCTTTTGCCCGCGCGGCTTCGCTCCCGCTCTTCCCTACTATATCCTACTCTACCCTAGTCTACCCTACTCTGCCCAACCAAACTTCACATAAACCATCTACTAAATAGTCCGTACAAAGCCTAAAAATTTGGTTTGGATAGGTGAGCCCGTTCTTGAGTTATAAAATAACAACAAAAATTGGCATTGATTTTTATTTAAATAGATGGAGTATTTTGGCAAAATGGTTTCCATACAAGTTTATTTTTTAATTTAATAAAAAAATTACCTATCTTTTATAAATCTTGATTGCGAAACGTTACAAGAGTTGAAGAGTGTTGGTATGCCTAGATACTAATACTGATGCGCTACCAATGTAGTGAGGTGTATCATCAGCATCATCAGCCTTTTTAATGTTCCCACAGCTGGGACTCAGTGGGACTCAGTCCGTAATCCACCACGCGGGCCCTGTGCGGGTTGGTAAATGTCACGTGAGGTGTATATCCTTACTAATATTATAAAAGCGAAAGTGAGTTGGTTTGTTACGCCTTCACGCCTAAATGGCAAAACAGATTTTGATGAAACTTAGTACACGGATAGACCATGTCCTGGAATAGGACATAGGATAGTTTTTCTCCCGGAAGTAGTTTCCCTTGGGATAATTTTCTGCTATCACGCGGGCGAAGCCGCTGGGAGCTAGCTACTCCCAGTTTGTCCATAAATTAGGATAACTAATTTCTTAAAAAAACACTACCACTAATGATGATTTATCAGCATTTCAGCCGAAAGACCTCCCTTGACATAGGCCTTCCCAAAGTGTCGCCATAATGGCCGGTCCTGTGCGTCTCGCATGCATTGGATTCCCAGGACCCTCACCACGTCAGGTTCTGGAATGGCGACCACGTACCGGAAGACGCAGCATTGAAAGGCGTCTCACAAAATGGACTACCTAATTACATTTAAGTAAATTTCAGTGCTTCAATTACTATTGTAACTTAATTTTCTAATTGGGGGTGTATAAAGGCATTATACCAGTTACTATGCTCCAATAAATCCAATCATACCTAATAATTTCATTAAAACTCCAGTTGCATTAAAGCAAAAGGTATAATTAGACATTTGTAACTTTGTAAGTAATGTTTACACATCACATCGTGATACTTTAAGGGGTGACCAAATGGAGGCAAACTAGTGTACCAACTAGAGATGTGCCGTTGCCGGCAATATTGCCGAGAAGTGGGCATTTTGGTGGATTTTGCCCGAAATATGAATATTGGTGGCAATTCAGCCCAAAGTATAAATATTGGTGGCAATTTTGCCAGCAAAGTTCCCGCTTCGGGCAATACTCGTATTGCCGGCAACGGCACATCTCTAGTTCCAACCAGGGTTACCTTGGCTTGTGTGTTTGGTTTTGTGTTGCGGCTACATGGATTTAAACCACACGCCAACACGTTCGGTGGTTAGGAAAACCCGCCTCCCAACCAAGTGCGTTGCAGGTCATGGAATACAACTGCTGTCTACATGGTTTGAAACTAGCAAGGTCACTCCTTAATTTAGACCAAGAGCGGGGGATGTCATTAGATGGTTTTCTCATAAAAAAAAAAAAACAAATCCTTAATTTGGACTACTCATTCGGAACTTTGATGAACGGCTTGCTTCTTAACTCAAAAGTTCAAGCACAAACGCAACGTGTACAAGACACACTAAAAGCAAAATTAACGACTCTCGACCCTAAACTTTATAAGTATATAAGATATGTTATTGAGGATTTTCCAAATAAACCACAAATTGTTTCTCTGAAAATCAAAGTTTTGTTTATTTAATACGTCTTTACTATATTACAACGTTTAACTATGACCATTACACCTATAACTTACCTGAAAATCAAAGAAACGACATTTAAAGTTTACTAATATCGCCTCCTCAATTATATCCCTTTATTTTATCTCTTTACAATAGAATTTTTAACAATAAAATATGCAAAATAATCTAAACATCATCTGCCATTCAATCACACGTCACCCCGTTCCACAGAACATAAATTCCATTGACAACTTCAACGCGCGAAGCGCGGCAAATTTGAATTAATGAAATGTCATTTCATTACAAGTATATTTTTTTACATAGCATACAATAAAAAAAATTATGTTATTAGTATTATTTCTGCTACTTCTTCTTTTCGACTCTTTCTCCTTTCATTCAGTCCATCCAAAGGTTGTCTGTACGAAATGCCCTGTGCGGTAAGACCGCCCATTGTACACTTTTTTTAATAATGTTTGTCCTGTGTTTTTTGTTTATATGGCGTGCAATAAAGAATATAATAAACAAATAAACTAATTCCAAAGCAAATCTGCGCGTTCAGTCTATTTTAGAAGTGTATTTAAACGTATCTAGAAAAAAATGTCCGGATTCTATTCCGAGGCGGACACAGACAGTGACGGACGGACGGACAGTCCGCCGAGGGTTATCCCGTAGCCCACAAGACTAATTGATAGCCGATAACTTATTAACTGGCTAGACAGACGAGTCCATCAGCACACGACTAGGATTCAGCCTAAATTTTTCAATTAGGTCTAAATTGTATGTATATTTTAGGGATACGCTTTAGGAGTTGGATTGCAATTATTTATTTAGTTTATGACCAGTATTGATTTCCAAAGTGTTTGAGAATCAAGTAGATAATCAATAAAAATATAGCAATATTAATATTCCACAACTATCACACAACGCCGTCTAGTCTCAAGCTAAGCAAAGCTTGTGTTATGAATACTAAACAACTGAAAAAACATACTTTTCTAAAAACATACATATTAAGTATAAATTACACCCAGACAGAATGATCGTGCTCATCACACAAACATTTATCCTGGGTGGGGATCGAACCTGCGACCTCCGGCATAGCAGTCAGACAGCAGTGTCCTGGAAGTACTTAAAAATATTTCAAATTCAAGTCAAAATTGCGTTACAAAGATAGTTTGAGACATTTACAAGAAGATTCTTTTTTCTTGAAGACAACAAAACATGAGCCCATGTCATAACTGTGATATAAAGTAGCATTATACTAGTCAACTTTTTTTATTAAATCGAACCAGTAATTTTTGAATTTATTGAACCCAAAAACAAAAATACTTTCACTTTCACACTTTATTTATTATATATGTATAAGAAGCAACAAGAAATATGTAACCAAACATTATATGTAACAATAATATGATTTAAAAGAATGTCCATGGAGTTTCTTGCACGTTCTTCTCCATAGAGATCTACGCTTTTGAACGTGCAATTTAGCTTCACTTATCTTGGACTGACCGACATTTGACTATTCAAAAGTGCCTGCATTTGTTCTATTTGGAATAAATGATTTTGAATTTTGTCACGGGCAAATCCACTGGCTGAAGCTAGTGTTACGTTGATAAACAAATCTACAAACTAAATACAACTAAAACTTATGAACCAGCAACTAACTAACCAGTAGCGAAGATATGCAAGAACAGATAGAATTTATCAGAGAGCTGGGCTATATCCCACCGACCATAAGTTCTGATCTACGGAAGATAACAAGATCCCAGGTTCACTACCCGATCCGTATCCGCGATTATTATCGTGATTGACTTAATTAGATGTTATGTCTAAATTATCACATCATCATCATTAGCCTTTTTAATGTTCCCACTGCTGGGACTCAGGCCTTCTCTCAAGGAGAGGGAATGGGTAATCCACCACGCGGGCCCAGAGGGATGGATGTCATGTCACATGTCGTCGAATATTTGGTTCTAGGACATAGGTCCGGTTTCCTCACGATGTTTTCCTTCACCGGAATTTATGTGTTTGTTGCTCCTTCACAATCAAACGGCTGAACGGATTTCGATGAAATTTATCCCGGTAGTATGATCTCTTATTTTTTATTTTCTTTCAAATTTATTACTAAGCGTCACATAAACAATCCTAGGTCACGACAGTGAAAACGTGAAAACGTACGTCATAAAATATGCAAGTATCGCAGGGAGAGTCACTACGGTCGATCTTGGTGAATATTAATTAGTTACTACAGCTGGATCACAAGCTTGCATTAGATACTTATGGCAAACATATCATCAGCAAAATAGGGCATCAGTGCGATCGGTAAAAAGATACTGAAGAAACACAAGTGGGTCTTAAGACAGTAAAAGTCTATAACTCCCTCTTACTTTTCTCACCAAATAAAAAGAAATGCCTCACACAAGGTGGACCGACGACCTTGTGAGAATCAAGGGAATGCGGTGGATGCGAGACGCACAGGATCGGTCGTTGTGGCGACGCTTGGGGGATGATGATGAAAAAAGGAATTTAAAAAAAATCGCCGATGCACAAGACGCCCAGACAGATTCGAACCCGCGACATACAGCGCAGCAGGAACTCGCTCAACCATTGCGCCAACTGTGCCGTCAAAAACTGCTTTCCCTAGTTAGTCTATTGCTACAGACAAAATCTAGAAAAGTCAACCAAGTTGTAGTCTCAGATCTTTATTTCCATTGTTGGAAACCGGTGCCCATTCACACAATGTAATTACGTGCTCTAGCTAGTGAGATAATTATATCAATCAGCAATTTTTATAAAATGTACCTCTCAATCATGGCACCGCGTGCACGTCAGGACAATTATATATATATATTTGAATTGTGAGTGAACTTAGTTCTTGTGACGTCAGATACACGTGTTTCATGTTAGGAATGTTGAAATAATCTCACTTTATTATGTTATGGTTTTTTAGTTTTTAAGCTAGAACTACACTGCTAACACGCACACGTGTAACGCGCCTGATTTGCACGTAGAACGACGTCGCGTGGCGTGTTACAAGTGTAGCTCTACAAGTCTAGTTTCCATATAAAATGTATGGAGACCAGCGCGCCCAGATCGGCGTGGCGTGGCACACGTGTTAGCAGTGTAGTTTTACCTTTAAGCTGGCTTTTGACAGCGGAACATACTACCGGAATAACGAGTTACGAATACAATGAAAGTAGAACTACACTGCTAACACGTGTGCCACACACGCCGATCTGGCCTATGACTGTTGGGTTAGTATCAAATAGACAGACAGATAGATTAACAGATTAATAATTTATTGAACACCATAAATAAAACAATAGGAACATAAAATTAATAAGGTGTCATAATAGGCGGTCTTATCGCTGCAAAGCGAGTTTTTACAGACAACCAAAGGCAGCGGTCCGACCGCCACCGTGAAAACGACTAACTATCGCTATTCTTGTCTCTCTCAAGAAACGCACTAAATATGTACATTACGTGTAAACGAAAGAGAGGTATATATAAATTAAAAGTTGCTCTCTGACTGTTCACACTGCCGGCGACGACTCGCTCGCTTTACTAGTTTTGTCGCTGAGCGACGAAAAACAAAAATAAACTCGCTCAGCGATAATCGTTCAGCGATGCTCGCTCCCTTGATCATTTCTTGTTTATATAACCCATAACTTGCACACTCGCTTATAGCCCGGCGGCAAAACTATCGAAACTACACACTCGCTTCCCACTGATCGCCAACTCGTTTTTCTAGTTCTACTCGTTTCTCGTTCATCGTTGCCAGTCGGACCACTGCCTTAGGGACCTCCTACTTACATTATCTATAAAGATAGAAGCTGAAACTGATCCAAACCTAATTATAATAATTTCTAGAAGATCGCAAATCGACAACATTGTATAAAACACTGCTGATTTACAAGCACCTCATCAAGCTACCATCAAGACATTTTTATCAGAGAATTATTTCTTTATGTCCCTCTGAAAGAACAAGGGATCGCTGTTTCTTATCACTAATGTCACTAAACTGTTAACTTGTATGGAAACAATTGAATCTTTGTTTGTTGATAACGAATGAATTAGTTGCTTATTAAAAATGTGCTACATTGTTGAAAAGGACACCGAAAGTCGGTGTGTTGGTACTTACTTGAAATTGTATGAGAGGAGCTTTCATAGGTTAGAAAAGAGTGTATTGTATTGTATGATATTGAATGGGCTTTTCTTTGTATTTAGTATCTAATTTTTATGAGAAATCTCACTAATGGGTAGTTGACTCATTTCTTTTATTATTTGTATTAAAAAGGGTTTTTTGATCCTTTCAAAGCCGAGTAAGTTATGATATAAACTTTTCCAAAACTGTCAAGCAAAATAATAAGAATGCAGATACTGAAATGTGACGTCACCACCATTAGATTACGTTTTTACAAAAGAGATAGCAAGATGTCCCCACCACTCTTCCTCATACCATACACATTTACTATCAAATTTCTATTTATTTTTAGTATAAAATATAATTGTATAGTGAGTTCCTTATAGTCCATCCTAAGGTGTGCTAGTAGATTTCGCTGTCAGATATAAGACCTGGCGGTGTTCTTCAAAAGGTTCTTGAGACACTTAAATCTATGGGTACAATAGCTTGTACACAATGATTTAAGTGTTTCTATAAAATTGTTACTATTTTGGTGTACAATAAAGTTTATTATATTCTATGAACACAGAAAAATACACAACTGCAATGGTTCAATCATTATTATGATTAAATTACTTAATACTCGTATTAGAATAGAACCTGTATTTTACAAGCTTTTATTTAGTTTCACCTGTCCCGATGTTTGTCTGTAATTAAATCTTGCAAATTAAATTTGACCCACTTCCCAGATACCGATTGCATGCATGTGTAAATCAGATGACAATGCAAAATTATTATGACAAGGAGCTCATCCGATGATGGAACCGGAAGGTGGTTATAGGAACTTGATAGTTAAACGACACAACCCCATCGAATTTGGGCTCGTATGATACGTCTTGACGAGTATTAATTATATAGGTATACCGAGCTATAAAAGCTTGCTATTAAAAAAAAAATATTTTCATTAAAAGCTTGTTTTATTTTCAGCTTGTTCTGTCCCATTACAGAGCAATAGCCTCTAAACTTAATTCTAGCCTTCCCAGTTTTGGCCAAGTGTGGACCGATTCTGTCGATAGGCGTCAATCGCGTCACCATTTTCCCCAGGGCCTGCCGCAATTGCGCCTGACATTTTCTGCAGCAAATTGTGGTTAATTTAGTCCATTTAATTGGTCGACATGTAGACGAGTTGGCTCAGTCCCATTTTAGCTTGGCTACTTTTTTGGTAATATCGGAATTTTGAATAATTTACCAGAAATTCAACTATATTTTTGGTGAAGTAAGAAATCATCAAAAGAATTCTTCTGGTTTGGGTGGAGCGCGAGGGGACGGCAGACTTTTACTGACTAAAACACGTGATCCTTTTACGTTTCCTCAGTGACTCTTTTAAAGCATCCTGCAATCCGAAATTTAACTGCCTGTCTTGACTGTCTAGGCACAAAATATAAAGGTACAGAAATTAATCTACATACAAAGGGCGCTCAAGCAACGCACACATAGACACCGCTCACGGACACGATATCTCGGAGCGCCTCGGCCCGCTCGTCGAACAGTTCCGGCTTAAACGCTCATTTGTGTGCGTCCACCGAGTGTAGGTATAAAAAGTGAAGTACATACATGAGATTGTCTTCTGTACCTATCTATTTTGTGGGTCAAGGAACTATTTAATTCTATTTTTAAATCTCGATAGAATACCTCGTCTACGCAATGACTAATCAGCTCCAACAATGTTGTTACTCCGACTAAACATTGACCGAGAGAAACGTATAACATAATTTTTTTTATAAATTGCTGGCTGGCATAGGGCTTTTTTCAGGTTTCTTAATGGAAAAAAAGAAATGTATGACTAAGAGAAAAGTATGGTCGAGTTGTGTTCCTATGTGGTACTGGGGATACCGCAAGGTCGTGGTAGAGACTTGTGGTTTTGAAGAATGCGCGGTTTTAGGGCTATATTACAACTGTAAGGTAAAAATATTGCAATATAAGAGAATGATAGCGTAGAGATAGGGATATTTTAGCATAGCATAGCATAGTTGGCCTTATAATGTTCCCACTGTTGGTACTCAGGCCTCCTCGCTAGAAAAGGGAATGGGCTGTAATCCACCACGCAGGCCCAGTGCGTCTTGGTGGATGTCACATGTCTTCGAATTGTCGGTTCTAGGACATGCCGGTTTCCTCACGATGTTTTCCTTCACCGTTTTGAAAGCAGTGGTGATGAAATAAATTACACAAAGTAATGCGCTTGACTGGGTTTGACCCCTGACCTAGTCTCGTATATCGGGGCCGTTACCACTCGGCCGCCACTGCTCTCAGGGATATTTGACTCACTTTTTACAAACTTATTTAAATTGTGACAGCGGCTGTCAGTAGGACATTGTTTTAAGAAAACTTCAGAATAAAAAATACAAGTTTCTTCTAGGTATCAAAACGTTCGTAGGTTTCGCCATAGCAAAGATAATTTCTCGACTTGACAAATGGATAAAAAATAAAATACAGCAAACCAGCTTATGCACATTTCAACACAAGTGCTCATAGATTGAACTATCACATTGCCTGCATCAGGATATAACTGTAAATCACCGTTAATCTTGGAATTAATAAAAAATAGAAACATTAGTTTTTGCCAATATTTAAAATAAACTGAAGTCTTATAGCTTAGGCATAAATCAGCCTCTTTTATGTTCCCACTGTTGAGACTTAGGCCTCTTTTCTAGGAGAGGAAACAGGTCACAATCCACCACGCGGGCCCAGTGGGTTGGTGGAGGTCACATGTCTTCGAATTTGTAGTTTTTGGATTCTTTAGTCATTTTTTTATTGAAATTAAGTTTAAAAAAGCGATAAGTGCACTCTTATCACTTTTTCGACAGAAATCAGAACTTCATCAAGGCAAAGTTAAAGATACAGAATAGTAATCGGATAAGGTCGTACGACTCGAGCCGACTTTACCCGAATGAGCGTTACAAAGCCGAGCGTGACGGCTCAGTCACACACCCAAAGCACTTAAGCACCCAATAACCGTGCCCAAGTGTTCAGTACACCTAAAAAATTTTCAATTTAAAAAATGGAAATGTTCAATCGAGGTGTCAACCCAAGATAACCAATTTTCAATCATTTATCATCATTACTAAAAAACAACAAGACACACAACCACCTGTTTTCATTAAAGCCCAGCTGTTCTAGACAAAGTACCGTACTATCTACGCACCAAAATACAAATAGTTGCATGCAACAAATCATTCTACTGTACGTATTATGGTATGTACGCATCGGATCAAGAACCCGCAACATTGTAACGCCGCCTTGACACGGTAAACTTGAGTTCATTATAAACGTTACATAATTGTCGCATCTGCTCGTGCCTGCTCTCTGAGTCTGCAGTATACCATAAACAAAAATGTTTATGCTGACCACCTTTTATTGACACGACGTGAATGGCGTCTTTACGCGTTAAAAAAAAATGGCGGATGAATGGTTTAATCTGTTGACAGAGAATGGACTGAGCTATCTATCTAGGCATGTAGTGAAAGGAATACGCACAGTGTGTGGGAGAGATAGAGCGATTGCGAGCTTGTTGTTGTCTTTTGCAAGTTTTTATTTCGGTTCTCCTGTTCCGATGTTGGTTTGTAAACAAATTTTGCAAATTCCGTTACTGATTGAGCTGAAGTTTTTCATGCGTGTGTAAATGAGATGACTCTGCAAAATTATTATGAGATGGAGCTATGAAAAAAATATTTTTATTGAAAATTTGTTTATAGTTACTCAACTTGCCTTGTTTACGAAATTGCGAATATGTATGGGTCATATCTCGCTGCTGAATTTTAAAACCCTTATCCCCAACCGATTTAGCAAAAATTTTGCATACACGTTAGGTTTGTATGACAATGCACGGTTAACTAAGTGACATCATTTTAAATCCAATATGACTGATCAATATCTTTTTATGCACCTCGATGACATGAATACAAAATGAAAGGATTTTTTTAGAGAAATATTGAAAAGCATTTTATTTTATACCTAAATATATTTTTTTTTAATTTTGATTGAGCTATGGGACCAAGAGATACGCTACGCTAGGGTATTTTGACCGTACAGTACAGCTGCTTTGTTTCTTTCCGTAGAAAGGTATTTTTTTTAAGGTGCTCAGTCCATTCTCTCTGTCTAGGTATCGTTAAGGCCGGTTGGTCTAATTGCGATCAACGATTAAAGTGTAATTGCATCCAGGTAGCATAATCATTATTTACGATGCGATTACCATATTTCTTTGTGTGGAAATTGGCATGATGGAGAAATATTAACTAACAATAAGTGAACCATAAACTGACGGAAAAGGTTTCGATGATTAATTAAATTCCTACGATTAATTCATGAATCCCCAAGCGATCACCGGTGGCCGCGCATCTATTGTCTTACTATTGTGTCTCTAATTGACGGTATCTGAAGGGTTAAGATATTTTAGATAATGAACTGAAGGTTTATTCCAGAAATCCCCACCGACAAATCCCCATCAGTGGGCTAGTGGGGATTTCTGGAAAAAAAAGTAACAATCCCCACTGGTGGGGACAGTGGAGATTTCTGGAATGAACCGAACTGAATAATAGATAAATCATTTATACACAGGTATCTTCTCTGTGCTGTTTCTTCTCGTCTAACATACCACAGTGTCTCCAGACGGAAGTTTATGACCAGCCCCCCTAGCCAAGTTACAACCGTTTCGCTTGCGCCGAACGCTTCGAGTCGACCTTGCCGCCAATTCTTTTGTTCTGACCACGTGACTGAGCGTTGAGGCGACGTCGTTCCCGTACATTTGAAGATTTCTACAAGCGTTAACTATTGCAGATTAGCAACTTGGCTAGGGGTACAGTTCGTGTTGCAGTGATGACCTATGGGCTATGGCTCTGAAACGTGGTCGCTCGCAATGGGCCTCATCAGAAGGCACACAGCATAGTAAGGAAGCAGTAAACAAACAAGTAAAGCGCAAGGGCATTTCGAGTTTCCTTGCATGATCGCATAGAAATTAAAATAACATTCTGCAGGAGAGCCAAGGTTACCGATATAGCCCGACGAATCGCCAAACTAAGTGGCCGTAGGCAGGGGATATTGCTCTCAGAACAGAAGCTCGATGGAGCCAAAAGGTTACCGCGTACCAGAAGACGCAGCATTACAAGGCCTCCCACAAGGAGGGCCGATACGCTGGTCGCGGGAATCTGTTGGATGTTACAGGCACAGGAAAGGTTGATATGGCGACACTTGGAGAATCTCTTTCTGCGATGCATTCATGCTAGCAAAGGAGGAGGCCGACCGCATCAGGCAACGGCGCTCTCGCCGCCGACGGGATTCCGATCCCGATTTCCGGCCACCGTAGGCGCGGGCTTGCAGACGCCCAGTAATGGGTAGCTCGCTGTCCGACCGTCCGGTAACTGTCCGGACCGAGCCCAAGTCGTCGATGGCGCGCAAAAAAACAGGGTGGGTTTTTAGTCAGTAAAAGTCTGACACTATCTCTCGCTCCGCCTAAGAGCGGGGGTTGTCATTGGATGATTTACCCACCATTAAAAAAACATTAATGGATACAAAATTACATGGTTTTCTCTTCTATGTATAATAAAAACGTGAAGTAAAAAGACAGAATTCAGTTTATTCACGACTTTGAACCTCAACAGAACAAAACGGCATAACTTAAACATTCCAGTACAAATCGATTTATTACAGCCTACTAGCATAGTGTTAACATAAGCCAGCTACTGGCGCTAGTACTGGCGTAACTACTCGATTGTATTCAAAGTGAGTAGCGTATCTATATCGCGGGTCAGGATGGCATCGAACGAATATATTACCTAGATTGTTAACATGCGTTTAGAATGCCGTTTATTGAAAATCTTTTCAACTTGATCTGGTGTAAAATATATTGTGTTTTCTAATATGAGTGGTTGTTTATATTGCCTGGCCTGTTGGACTCATGATCAGCCTACTAAGCCCAATATGGTGGGTTCGATTACCACCCAGGATAACTGTTTGTGTGATGAACACGATCATTTGTTCTGAGTCTGAATGTAATTTATCTATGACTAGCTGCTCCCAGCGGTTCGCCCACGGGATAGCAGAAAATTATCCCAAGAGAACATACTTCCGTTATAAAAAATATCCTATGTCCTATTCCAGGACATGGTCTATCCGTGTACCAAGTTTCATCAAAATCGGTTTAGCCATTTAGGCATGAAGACGTAACAACGTACAAAGAAACTCACTTTCGCTTTTATAATATTAGTAAGGATATGTATGTATGTATTTAAAAATAATTATAGAAGTATGTTTACCAGTTGTCTAGTATTTATTTCACAAGCTCTGTTTAGTTTGGGACTAGATGATGTTGTGTGAAAATTGTGGAATATCATCAGCAATCAGGACAGACACAGACACAAAAAATATGGCTGGAGCAAATTAACTTGAATATCTGTAATTAGCAATAATCTAAAGAAAGCCCAAATGAATGAAACGACGACCAAGAACCGAATGGTGGCGAAAAACTACGAAGATAGCCGACTCTAATCGAATGGGATAATATTAGGCACACAACACACAATGTAGGAATAAGTATGCAGTATCGTAAAAAAAAAACATAATGTGCCTCACAGCTGCGCTAAATAGGTCCTGTTCAGCAAAATGCCAGACAATTACGTTGCAGTTCGCTCTGGTTTTCAATCAAAACAGTTTCATTCAAATTGAGAACAGATTTGAGGACCAGAAACTAGATCATTACCAGAGATAGATTGTTAGAGTTTATGGAAGTACAGTCTAAAATGGCAGCCAACATCATTATTCCATGTTTTGACCTAGATGCATATCTACACTTACATTATAAAGATGTGAAGTTTGTTTCTATGTTTGTAGGAGGTAATCTCTGAAAGTAGGTACTGATCCGATTGCAAAAAAAAAACACTGATAGAAAGCTGCTTTATTCCTGAGTGACATGGGCTATATTTTATGAACGCAGGCAAAAGCTAGCATAATTTAATAATTAAAATATACGATTAGTAATGACTCTTTTTTTAAATCCTCACAAGAAAAGAAACGAGCCTTTTCGAAATTCAAATTTCGAAAACACAGATGTTAAACACATACGTCTGCGCAGATAAGCATCAAACAACATTCCATATTTAAAATTAAACTGGTGACCAATGACCATGGGTTCGCGGACCAAGGATCATCTGACAGATACAAGCTGCCAAACGTGCCGAAAAACACAGGTATTGATTGGGGTGTAACTTGGAATTGTACTAATAAAAAATATATTTACGCATGTTAATTTTACCCAAAAAAAATAAGATAAAAACATACATAAAGTTTGTCCAAAAAGTCAAACGACTTGGGAATTTTGTATAATATTTAATCATTTAAAAATAATTATATTCGATACTTTTTGTAAGGTTCTTCTATTAGTAAACAATGAACAAGATCTCTTAATCAACCTTGATTATTGAACCAGTGTTGACTACATCAGATTTAATTTTGCCTGTCATTGATTTTGCCCTAATAGCTACCCAAGTCATTTGGACTTTTTAGACAGACTCTACCTAAGGTGTTGCATTTATAATACATACAGCTAACGAGTAGAATTTCCATGAAACAACAGCTACAACTTACCCTTAAGTTGTAGTGTCTTTACGTCAAGAGTGCTACTATTTCTAAGAAAAGTAAGCGTGCTCCATCGTAGACCATATTATCAATTACCATCATTAGGTGAGATTGATGTGTAAGTGGTCAAACGCGAACTTATCCTTAATAAATAAAAAATTAAAATTAAAACAATATTCAACCTTTCAAGTTCAATCAAGATTTTCAAATAATTTTTGATAGTGAACCTACTGAACCTTTGAACTTTGAGTTCTAATTTCAATTATCTTAATTTGGAAATTCTAATAAATCATGAAGGGTAGAACAACTATTATCAGATAAGAAATAAAGAAGACTTGCATCAACGTAACTACAGCTGCTAAAGCAGTTACTAGGTAATACGTCGTTAGAAAATCCCTTTGACTGTTTCATTATACTTCTCCCACTCTACACTATTTAATTTAAATAGATAGGTACATAATTTATTAATAATGATGACAAAAATAAATTAAAATATCTTTATTTTATTAACCTTCATTCTCTCTCCTAACTTTGTTGTGCCCGACCGGGTCCATATTGATCTTGACTATATTTTTATTCCATTTACGTACATTCCATATAATGCAATAAAGTATTGTGTGGACCGAAAGGGATTGTCATGACTATTGCTGACTAAGGGCGAGGGTAACTTTTTCAAATGATCCCGCAGCATTGTTTTATCCTTATAAGAAACAGAATCGGATAGTTAATAGGTTAGTTGCCGTAAAAAAAATAATTAATCCGTCTTTTAGATTATTCAAAAATAAAGGACAAGTATTTTTTAATTTGTAAATTAAACTAAAAATGACAAACATATGGCCTATTAAAGTTACGTGTAATGTCACGCGGTGCTACACTTTTTCGCACGGGGTGACGTTACACGTAACTTTAATGGGCTATATCTTTGTTATTTTTTGTTTAATCGAAAAAAGAAAAAATACGTGTCCAATATTTTTTTATAATCTAAATTAAAAAGTAGTTATTTTGACCCTGGAAACTACCCTATTCATCGCGTTACGTAAGCTAATTAAGTTCACAACGGATGGCTATCAGGCATAATCCCCACACCAGTTATCCTCGACCCCAGACACAACTCACACCGTCTGAATCGAAAGTCGTCCAACAACAAACACACCGTCTCAATGAGTGTTACATCAACATGGCAACATTGTCGGCTTCGACCTTGACCGTGAATCAGCAACGACATTGTGGCTACACGCGACTTAATTTGAAGAATTTGCAACTAATGAAAACAAACAGGTTGACGGCGTCGTTTACACGGTGCGAGGAGGACGCGCGACGGTAACGTGATGAGCTTTGGAATAGCTTCTGTTTGTCGCGAAATTGGATGGTGACAAATAAATAATAATAATACACAAAAGCGTGTATTGTGTAGTACTTTACTGTGCATGTACATTTGTAGAAACCTCTACGGTCCGGACTAAGCGTTTCGCCTCGTTGTTTATACCGCGTACGTCGAAGGACTGGAATAATTTGCCCGCTGCGGTCTTCCTGTCCGATTATTATTTGGGTGTCTTCAAGGATAGAGTGAATAGGCTCTTAATAAACTAGTGCGTCTCACCATTAAAGATTGCATCACTGCTTACCATCAGGTGGGATTGCATTCAAGCACAAGTTTATATCAATAAAAAAAATAATTACCTTCTCAAAAATAACAAAATTAAAACCAACTAAAAAGATGCGAAAAAAAAAAACAGATGTAAATTTTCACCGTCATACCCAATTTTTTCTGTTGAGTAAATAGTTAATTATTTATTGTCGAAAAACGTCGTATGATACACGTCAGTATTGGTGATTACCATCCTTGCCTTCGGCTCAGGTGTAAATACCACCTCAGCGGTAACTACCAACATTACGCACTAGTGTAATAATGTACTATTATTTATTAGGATTGGTTACACTGGCTTATTGATGTGCGTAAAGATATGTTTTCCCTCACACTCAAATTCTAATGTAACGGCAACTCAACACAACCGAGGTCAGGTATCACACCAGCATTTCTGAAGGGGAACCCCGTAGTCCTAGAACGTAATAAGGTCATAGGTGTGGTTTTAGTCACTAAAAGTCTGACACGCCGTCACGCTCCGCCCAAGGACGGGAGATGTCATTGGATGATTTCCACACGTAAAAAAAAAACTACCAACATCCAACATAACTCGTAATAAATAGTACATATAGATGTATAAACATATTATACAGTTTATAGCTATTATATTAATTATATTGTTTTAAGACACAAAGTCGTGTGGCTTCTTTGTCTTATATTTTTTTAATACATACGTTAAAAAGTCATAACACCTGATAATGTAATAATATAACAGCAAATGCAACTTTTAATAATTTAATTTACTTGTTCAACACTCTTTAGTTTGTAGCCTCTCATCAATTCATCATAAATAATAGAATCACTTAGTAAAGACAACTTAATAAGATAACAGATGCACCGACCAGTTAACTCGTAAATGTCATGTGAGATAACATTTATCAATTGCTGGTATTTCAACAAGATTGGTGCAAGATATGCAAGAACGATGACATGGGAAGATTCTTTCTGAAAGTATGTGAGATTGTGGCTTCAGGAAAGCATTCCTGGAAATCACGAGAATGGTCTAAAACGTGCAAGAGAAGTGTCAGATAGCGACCTATCGAAACTTATGACGTCAAAAAAAAATTATATAGTGTGTACAGGGCTAATCGTAATTTTGTACCACTTTCCATATAAAATATCCAAGGGGCGTCTGCGAGTTGGTTTCGGCCCCGTTCGTTCATCTTCTTAATGTCCAAGACCCTAGAGCCCACAGATGCCCAATGAAAAGTGTCTAAGCCTTGCTTCGGCTCCTCGTATGCCTTCTCAAGGACAAGGAGCCCAGGGTTCTGAGATATACTAACACCAATGACAATATAATCTATCTCCTACGTTCAGTTCATCCTAAGGTTTCCTATAAGAGATTGCGTTGTGCGATAAGACCGCCCATTGTACCCTTACTTTTTGCAAATCATGTCCACATTATGAGTACAATAAAAGTACATTATTATATAAGTGTGTAATGTTAATGATTACCGTTGACGCGGTATTTAGACCCGAGCCGTGGCGAGGGTCTTAAGAGAGCTGAGAACGGTAATAAAATTAACGGTAATTTTCGACTAAATCATGCACGGTAATTATACGATAAAATTATGATGTAATAAAATTATGGCGGGGGAGCGGTTGAACAATAAGGTTTTAACCACATTATAGCACTAGTGCACAATGGTAATCAAAATGACACAGTTTGGTAACGAGTGCCATTATATACATAAGTGCAGTGCAATAAGAGTCACTTTATGAGCAAGTGTATTGACAAGTATAATATATTATTTTAGTGTGAATTTCAATTCCGTTCTCATTTTCGGGATTCCAAAAACCACGAAAACGGTTGTCACTATACTTGCAACTTTTACATCATAAGGAAAAATCATTTATATTGTTTAAAGTCGTATGTTGTAAACGGGCTTGTCAAGATGATCTCGCGGGGCAACGGACTGCAACAATGTAGGGACACCTTGAAACTGATACTTGCATTGCGAATGCCTTTACTTTTCCACACTAACTAAGCTAGTTTACGACCTATATTCCTAGGCAGTATTTTATCTAGATCGTTTGAATTCTAGATTTAATCAATATGAAATTTTATGTACAAGAAGTAATTGAGTTTTTAAGATTACCTACTGTGAATTTGTTTTGTAGCTTGTTTATGTTTGTCTGTTTATTTGAGTGTGTTTTTCCGCTGTTTATATCTAATAAGATAAAGAGATAGGTAAAGACTACAAGATCCAAAGGATCCAAGATCCTCGTGGATCTTGAAGTCCTGAAGTTATGTCTTTTTATACAGTCTCTTTGTGAACGAATTCTGAGACATTACCTATCTACTTTACTAATATTTTATAGAGGTAAAGTTTGTTTTTATGCTTATAAGAGTTAATCTTTAAAAGTACTGTTCCGATTACTAAATTTATTTCACCGATGGACTGATTTATTTCTGAGTGACTGACATAGGCTTTATTTTAAGTACGCGCGCGAAGCCACGGATAAAAGCTAGTTAAAACTGAAGTTGCGCCACACTAGCATCTAGCCGTTTCAAATCCTAAAATGTAAGGGGGTTTTTTGAGGTGGGAAATCATCAAATCTTCTCCCGCCGCGCTCTAAGTGGAGCTAGAGGGAGTGTCAGACCGTTATTGACTGAAATCTACCGTGTTCCTTTACTTGGGATTTATATTCCAGGACCACGATGACATTTTCAAGATCTCGCGCCCTAGTGGTCCCTGCCACTCAAGGTGCCATCTCTATCGGCCTGATCTTAGAGACTCGCGGCGCGGCGAGCAGAGCGACATTGGTAAGTCGAGCGTTTTCGCTATGAAAGGCGTCTCGTGGCGTGCTTCAAACATTTTCATACTTTTGATCTTAACGCTCGCCGCCTCGGGCTTAGCTACCGCTCACGCATGGTCGTGAACGAGCCGTTAGAAGCGCGCGTGGAACGCAACGCGCTGAGTTCACACCGACCCTGAACTCGCTAACTACGTATACTTCCTGAATGCATGTACTGCACGCAAGTGACACAAATATTATGCATGCAGTACATTTAAAATTGAGTACATAGGTGTATGCGATATGTAGGTAGTCTCTTTCAAGGTGGGTCATAGATCAGGTTATTACATACTCTAAGTACCTACGTAAACTAAACGCATGCATTATGCATTCACTGCATTTGTAAAGAACTGTGTCTTGAACTGGAAGATTACAGTTTAGTTATTAAGGATTTTCAACAAAAGATTTACACAATACATACTCGTATAATGTCCTACTAGCTTTTGCTCGCGGCTTCACACGCGTACATAAAATATAGCGTATGTCACTCAGGAATAAAGCAGCTTTCTATCGGAGAAAAAATTTTGGCAATCGGACCAGTACTTTCAGAGATTTCCTACAAACAAAAAAATCAAAAAAAAACCTTGTTAGCTGGTGGGCCCTACATAATTAAAAAAAATTCGCTTGAATCTTGAGACGCGGCGCCAAACCAAACCCTTTGAAAGTTTTCGTTTCGAGTGCAAGCAAAAATGAACTTAACGGTGGTCAGGCGGGAGTGTCTTTGATGGTTACATGCGGTCACGGATATTGAAGGCGGTTGTTCACATAACAGTGCATCGCTACTCAAAAGAGCGATAATCGCGACAGCATCCTGCCTGCGTGCTGCTGTGTAGCGGGGCTCCAATTGTATTTCTTGCACAAAGGGTAATTGGTAACACTAACAGAAGATTATAAGTTACTAACACTGTACGGATCTTTTTGTGTCCAAAATAAAATAATTTATTTTCTTTATAATTTTATTTTTCTTCTTTTACATATAGTTGTGTGTGTGTAAGTTGTCTGGTAGATATCGCTGTCAGCGATAAGACCGCCATTGTACCCATAGATTTTAGTTTTGGTGAAATTGTTACTATTTTGGTGTACAATAAAGTTTATTGCATTCTATTCTATACTCATCACGACCCCGATTTCGGTAATTATTTGTACCTGTATACTTGTTGGGTAGATATTTGGTCGGCATATGGGTAGGACTGTGACATCGCGAACTGTCACTTATGAATTAAGATAAAATCACACTGCGCACACGTGTGACATACACGCCGGTCTGAGCACGTCAGTCTCCATACATTTTATATGGAAACTAGACTTGTAGAGCCACACTAGGTCCACGCCACGCGACGCCGTTCTATGTACAAATCAGGCGTGTTACACGTGTGCGTGTTAGCAGTGTTCTAGCTTTAGACCGACGTTACAAATGTAGCTCTACAAGTCTAGTTTCCATATAAAATGTATGGAGACCGACACGCCCAGATCGGCGTGGCGTGGCACACGTGTTAGCAGTGTAGTTCTACCTTTAAGTAGTTCTAGTTTTATCTTCATAACAATGAGATGAAGATGATCCATCATGTACCACCCACAGCTTAGCCAGTCCTTCCAATCTCGCTCGATACGAGTAAAATCGTGACTTCAGGCTTTCGATTAGAACCGACGTTTTGCGAAGAAACAATGTCTCCGGAAGCCAGTTTTCATGTTGTTTTTATTTTTTGACCTTCGTGGTAACTTAGGTCAAGTGATCTCTAAGTGATCTGTTAAACCATAGTACAAAGGGACATGGACAAACGTGAGATAATTTTTTTCGTAATTTTTTTTGTATTTTTTTTAGCATGCTATTGTCAAGTTGTATGTTTCATTAAAACATGATAGGCGTAGTCATTAAAATCATTAATACTACCATGTCAATGCGTCAAACTCTATTTATTAACTTTTTATTAATTTATTAACTAGTGCATGACTAGGGTATGAAGGCAACGAAGGAACGGATGGGCTTTTAATCAATAAAAGTCTGACACTATCTCCTGCTCCGCCCAAGGGAGTCAGCGGAGATGTCATTCGGATGAGTTTTACACACCGAAAAAACTAAATCCCACCTGATGTTAAGCCGTGATGCAATCGTTGATGGTGAGGTGCACTAGTCTATTAAGAGTCTATTCACTCTAGCCTTGAAAACACCTAAATTATAATCGGACTAGAAGATCTCAGTGTTAATTTAAGTTCTGCGAGCTACATTTTGCGCAGTGAAATAACTGTTCGATTCTCTCCCTTCTGAGTTGGTACACTCTTGCCAGAGTGGTCGTGGTCATCACTGTGAATCACGATGAGTGATCATCTTTGTAATGCGGCGCCATTCATCGCGGACTGCAGCTTTCTGGGTACATTCATAAACCTAGCACCTAGTTGCGGCCTTGATCTGGACTGTTCGAAAAGGTACATATTTGATAATAGTGATTTATATCGGTTTGGCTCACGGGTAAATTGTATATACAGAGTTTTTCGTTCTTTCTATTATTGAAAATTGTATGAAAATCCGTTGTGTAGTTTAGGAGGAGTTAGGAGACAAACAGAAAGACAGACTTTCTGTTGTGTACTATGTAAATTCCCCAATGCCGAATATTGTAAACTTATTTCTTTTAAATGTTTGTCTTACAATAAAGAATATAATAAATAAATAAATATTGTGTTTAAAACTGAATCTGCAATATCAAATACAATAAAAACGAAATAAAGGCACTATCTCTTAAACAAAACACACAAAATTAAAGTTTTATACGACAAAAGGACGACCACGATTTCTCGAATAAATAGGATAAGTCCAATTTTAACGTCTTTCGCAGTAAAATCGTAAAAGCGGTAAGATGACCTAGGTTTAAAAAACTCATATAATTATATTTATATCTTCTACAATGTTGCGCGCAGGCCTATGTAAGTAAATTGCAATTTTTATGGTATAATTTAAATATGGTTATTTTCTTGTCTGTATGCGGTGTTGTTTTCAGTTAAACATGGATTTTAATTATGTTTGTTAGGACTTTATTTAAATAGCAAACTTTAATGAAGTTATGGAGATAGCCTGAAGAGTTGACAAAATTAAGTGCAGAAGGCACATTGTTCGTGGAACAGATGGTCGATGGGGCCGAAAGTTTCGGGAGTAGCGACCATGTACCGGAAGGCCTTGTGTAAGTACTTTGTTGGAGGTAACGACGCAGCGTTGGAAGGCCTCCCACAAGGTAGACCGACGACCTGGAGAGGATGATTCGATGGAAACGAGATGCACAGTACCGGTCGCTGTGACGACACTTTAAGTCTATGTCTCGAAATAATAAATGATGATGACAAGATCCTCAGTTCTTCTAATATATCCATACCATCCATACCATCTAAGGCGGTTCTCATTAAGTTTTTCAGTGATTAGCGCGATTGTAATGTATCACGTAAATAACTTGTTTACGAAGAATTTTAGTCGGTTAGCTGCAGCAGAAAAAATCTTGTAATTCCAATAAAAAAAAAACAAATTCCTATAGAATTTTATATGAGCTTACATTGAGTTACAAGAATATATCATTGACAACATTCAACGAAAACTTAAGCTTTTATTCTTGCATTCAAACTGCGCGTAACTACAGATGTTAGCATATCGTAAGAAAACACGATTTTTAAAATCTCAGTTAGTATAGTGTAAGGTTCCACGCCGACAAGGTTCACCGTTTGGTCACGAACTAACCGCGGTTACTGCACTAACAAACGCAAGGCCAGGTCCTTTAAAATAAATAAAATATGGACATACAATTGAATTTTAAAAGTTGAGTTGAAAATTGAGGAGCATTAAAAGAATTTGTTCTGAAACCATAAAATACAATATAAATCATATTTATATTGATTTTCAGAAACAAAGGACTAAGTGTGAATTTGAGCTTTTGGATATTTCAAAAAAATTAAACGGGTTACTCTGTATACGAATTTGCAGTGTTGTTGTTACAATAATAGTGTGTCCACACGGTGCAGACTTAGGTAGACTAAGTTTTTTTTTTTTGAGGTGAAAAAGAAATTAGAAAATAAGAGGATGCAGTTATCAGGAATGCAGGTAAAAAATCTCATATTGTTTCGGTTTGAGTTAGATTCATGATAGCACAAGTTTAAAAACTTAGTGGTTTTTAGTTGCTATTTAAGTTAGACAATTCTGTATTATTTTCTTAATGTGATAAATAAAAAAATAAAAAATCTAACTAGAAGACGGAAAAGAGGATGCAGTTAAACTTAACTAGATGACGCTGAATACCTGTGTTTTACATGGAGCGACTGTTTATCAAACCTCCATAACCCAATTACTGAGCAACCCGTTACTCCATAGATAGACTGATGGTTTATTGCGTATCGTTTTTTTTTTTTTTTAAATGGATATAAACTAGTGTTTGTCTGCGATCCCTAATGGTAAGCAGTGATGCAATCGTTGACAGTGAGGCGCATTAGTTCCGTAGGTAGAAGTACTTAGAACATAATTAAATTACTAGTACGCTTGTAAATAAAACAGAATGTCAGTTTAGTTCAGCGGCCATCATTGTTAGTAACATTTATTAACATAACAAGTCCTATTCATTGTAAATCATTTGTTACTTCCGCTACAAAAGAATGCTGTAATATATTTTAGTGGTATGCGGAAACGAGGGTAATGTCTAAGTCAAACATTTGTTGAAAAGCGAGGATCCTTCGACCAAGTGTCTGGTCTGGGCGACTGCCCGATAGTTTATTTCAGACTGTTGTATACTTTCTACTAGTGCAGAGAACTCTGATACCGTGACGCAGGGTAGTTCTATGTGGCTACATAGATGTCGCTAAAATATTATACTAGAGAAACCATAATTTTAAAATATAAAAAAAAACTTTTATCGCTTTTATTGTTCCGTGTGTTTTTGTTGAGGTTTTTACATTTAACTGGCTTTTTTCTAGCGACTTCATTTACGAGAATGTTTTCTTAAAAATCTTTCAACACCCCTAAAACCGTGTTTTGAGGGTAAATTAAAAAAAAAACAAATAATACGTAATTCCCCATTTTCACCCCCTTATAGGTTGAATATTGAAAACTCCCTCCTTAACTTGCTACACCTACGTCATAAAAGGAAGCCTTGTGCAATTTCATGTTCCCAATAGCTTCAATTTAGCTGTGTATAATTGATATGTCAGTCAGTCAGTCAGTTTTTCCTTTTATAAACAGATTAAGAAATTATCGTAGTCCTCGTACAATTAAAGCCGAAAATATCTTTGACATGGTGGTCCGAGACTACACGTCAAAAAGGTCATCCTTTTCTTTATATAAAGATCAGTTGTTGATGAGCTGTAATATGGAACAATCATTTTTTATACGTTGTGAAGTTTTTAGGTTAGAAATTATCTAATGATATCTCTCCGTGTCAGACTTTTACTGACTCATCATCATCATCAGCCTATTTAATGTCCCTACTGTTGGGACTCAGGCCTCCCCTCTAGGAGAGGGAATGGGCCGTAATCCGCCACGCGGGTCCGGTGCGGGTTGATGAATGTCACATATCTTCTAATTTTTGGTTCTAGGACATGCCGGTTTCCTCACGATGTTTTCTTTCACCGTTTTGAGAGCAGTAGTGATGAAATAAATTACACAAAGTAATGCGCCTGGCTGGGTTTGAACCTGCGACCTACAACTCGTAAGTCGGGGGTTTTTACTGACTAAAACTGCTAAAACCCACTCGTTTGTTCCTTCTTTGCCTTTCGATCCAGGACTCTGGAGTTTATTTTCACTCAACTCATGACCCCTGTAGGCGTCGACCCTGCCTCTACGATTTGCTACATCTCCATGAGGCGTGTGTGCTACATAATGAGATGATGTCTCAATTGATGCAGTAACAAAGTGACAAATCGACAGCTTAATCATCGTAATAGCAATAATTCGGAAAACATAAGTTGTAAGAATTTCACAACATGTACTCGTTAAGGAACTTTTTGATGATACTTGAAACCACAGGCAGCTCTATAATATCTATAATTATATAAAGATGATGCCAGACCTGTAAAAATTACCGCCCAAGAAGCCTGAGAGAATTTAATGACATAGTAAAGTACGGAGGTGTATCACTTACGCAACACTATTTAAAAAACCATTAAATCCTGAAAAGTTACTTTTAAGTAGGTGTCTACTTGGCAAAGCAATAAATTACTTATGATCAGCTGTTATGTTGTACAGCACAGACTTGGTATCTTCAAAAAATATAAAGTTACTACATATTTTGAAATATCCACCTTTTTTAGGATGAGCATTGTAAGTGACAGTCTGAGTTTTTGCAGGATAGTAATTATAACAACATCACTAGCTTTTGCTCGTGGCTTCGGTCCCGCTCTACCCTACTCCACCCTACTATACCTTACTCTACCCGACACTACCCTAATTTTCATTTTTTTTTTTTCATTAGAACCTTCTCCTCACAATAACAAACGCAACAAAAAAGAATTAGCGAAATCGGTTCAGCTGTTCTCGAGATGTGCGCTTAGCAACACATTTAGCGATTTATTTATATATTATAGAAGATTCTAAAAAGATATAACTTGTTAATTGTTTTCCTTTCCTTTCTTCGCTTTTCTTTTTCGGTTTGTATATTTAACTAGCTTTTGTCCGCGGCTTCACTCGCGTTAAATTTGTTAAATTCCCCCATTTAAGGGAAGCGAGGGGTTAAAAATCACGTCAATTCGTCGAGACCAGCTGCGTAAACACTGAAGACACCTAAAGATTTAAAACTACACAATTTTACAACATAATGCCCACTAGGTATCAATTTACGAATGAATAAAACCACTAGGTACTGACATTCACTACAAAAAATCCCGCCAAAACACAAATTAAATTGTAAATATTAAGGCTTTCTATACATATAATAGTATGGGCAAGTTTGTAAGCCATTTTCTGTTCAAAAAAACAGTCAAGCATACATTTTTATTACAATTTTATGATCGGAAACGCAATAAAATCAAGCTGCATCGGTATTGCGCCGACTGACCTTTTGAAACCAATAAAAGATTTGACATTTAATTAGTAAAATATTGTACTGCGATGTTCAAGATAAGGGACAAAGATTGTGGAAGTGGTAATCAAAGGCTCTAACCATGAGCTCTTAACGCGAACCATTTTACGACCTAAACTTAACTGTTAAAAAGATTGAGCTTATAGGGCCTATAGCTCCGTCGCTCTTTCTCGCTCGCACGTCTGATATATGTGCCATCGCAGTCATTTCTGCCTGATCACAAAAAAAAAACTTACAAACCCTTTGAATTTTCATTACGAGTGCAGGCAAAAATTAACTTAGCGGTGGTCAGGCGGAAGTGTATTTGATGGTACCGTCGGATTTTACGCAATAAAAGTTTGACACTCCCTCCCACTCTACCCAGACCGGCAGTAAGTATTTGATGACTTCCAACCTCAAAAAATAGTAAGTATAAATTTTTAAGTTACTAACATCGCTTGCAAACTAAATATGAAAAAAAATATGGTTTGTTAAAGTACCTATACAAGGTTAACGATGATGAAATAGTGTGGCCATAAGGGTCAATTTGATTGGATAAATTCTTTTTAGTTTAAGTTCGCCTTTGTGCAGTGTTTGCATTAAGTTTTAATAAATTAAATAAGTAAATATGTACATTGAAAGGTGAAATTAAATTAGTAGCTACGTGTAATTAATTTATGACTTTAATGACTATTTGACATTTGCATGTGTAAAACATTTGTTTGAATTGTAGCTATTGTATGACGCATTAATTAATGCATGTTTATTGTTGTAATTTATGGACTAGCGCTAAGGAAATTAATAGCGGTTTTAAATCTTATAAGAACGTGTATATACTGTTTTTTTTATGATGTTACTAGTTTCTCAAACACAAACTCAAATTAATTTTTTAACTGTTTTGGAAAGCTTATAGACTGTTTTTTTATGGTGGGGAAAATCATCCAATGACAACCCCACTCTTGGGCGGAGCAGGAGATAGTTTCAGACTATTACTGACTAAAAACCCACACGTTACTTCGTGCCTTCATACCAACATTATAATGAAAAAAATAAATAACTAAATTGGTAATTACAAGCTTCCATAAGTAATGACAAAATTATTGCTTCCTGTGTAGTATACTGTTACATTATTTGTTTATTTATATATAGGTATTTGATAGCACACCAAGATTATAAATTAACAAAAGGAAATCATATAATTAAAAAAAACACACACAAATGGCGGCCTCATCGCACCAGGTGATTTCTTTTAGGCAACCTAGAATGGACACTTGGACAGAGATTGTCTGGACACAAACTGTGGTTGCACTAAACAATAAAAGTAAACAAAATTTGATAGATGACATTGATGATGTTTTTCCGGATAAAAATGTTGTGCGCAGAAAGTAAGCAAGTACACTTTCTGCATCGATAATTGTAATCAGCAAGTAACTTTATTTCACGTAGGGGAAACTACGAAATTTTATAAGTGACTATCACTTATGAAACGTCAGAAGCTAATGCATGTTTCCAATTGCTCCATACGAAAGGAGAAGAACTGGCAAGAAACGTCATTATTACTCTAAAAAAATGATGTCACCAGCAGCTTCGGCCGCGTGGAAGTAGAAAATTATAAGAGAAAATATTCTCGAGATGTGCTTTCCAGAACATGTGTGTGCTTAATTCCATCCTAATTCGTTAAGACGTTTGGGCGCGAAAGAAGGAGTAACAAACAAACACATAAGTGCATAAAATATATTTTTTATAATATTAGTGTGATAAAAATTCTGTTTAGTGAAATTTATTCCATACTTAAATTAGCTTTTAAAAAACAGGTTATTAACGGCACTAATTAAAAAAGTCCGTAAAATGTTCAAACGCAAGGTCACACTACCGGCAAGCATATTGCATGTCTCCAATTATTTATTAGCCAATAAAAAAATAAGCACTTCCTAACTGTCTGGAGCATGCGACTTTTAACTAAGTGGTTTGAAAATAATATCTTATTATTATTATTACTAATATTTACACAGGGTCACCACCATTTTTTTATTAGTACAAAAAAATGGGGCTCTATCCGGACTTATTACTGTTCATTTTTTCTATTCAAAGGTAATAAAGAAATCCCAAAATTGTCCTCGAAAAAAATTAATAATAGAACTAATTATTCATAACAATTGCTACTATAAAATAAAGCGCGTATTGCTTTTTCATTTTAATCGTCATTTATTAATTCATATTCGGAGTCCGTGTCTTCTCTCTTATTTTTAAAGTAGATAGAAAAGATGGGGATGTCTTGCATGTTAACGAAAGTCTGGCAGTTCTTTCGAAATGGTTCGAAGCTAATAATCTCCTATTAAATGCCAATAAAACTAAATGTATAAAGTTTTCATTACCTAGTGTCCCCCAAGTTGGCGTCAGTCTAATTCTTGATGACAAAAAACTTGATGTTATTGCGGACACTGTGTTCTTGGGTATGACTATCGATTCTAAACTGCAGTGGGGCGCTCATATTAGAACTCTCTCGGGAAGATTAAGCTCAGCTGCATATGCAGTTAGAAAAATAAGGCAATTGACAGATGTAGCTACGGCTAGGTTGGTTTACTATGCTTATTTTCACAGTATTATGTCTTATGGCATTTTATTGTGGGGATCTGCAGCTGATGTGGACTCAATTTTCATATTGCAAAAGAGAGCTATCCGGGCTATTTATAGGATGGGTCCTCGCGAATCCCTCAGAAATAAATTCAAAGAAATCGATATTCTGACTCTGCCTTCTCTTTATATCTTGGAATGCATTTTGTATGTTCGTAAAAACTTAGGACTCTTTAAAATTAGAAGCGATTTCCACAACAAAAATACACGTAGTAAACACGAAATTGTATTACCCAAATGGAGATTAGCTAAGACCAGCAAGTCATTCCTAGTTAATAGCATACGTTTTTACAACAAGCTACCAAAGGCGGTAACTGAACTTAGTGAGGGAAAATTCAAAACGCATATTAAGCGTGTCTTAACCAAAAAAGCATATTACAAGGTTAAAGACTATGTCGAAGACACGCTTGTTTGGCAATGACTACCTCTGCACATGTGGCTCCCTGGTAACTCACCAATATTGTGTCTGTTAACTGCTCCACCTCTGTTTTAATATATATACATTTTTTATTTGTATTTTTTTTTTCACATGACATTGCTTTTGCAATAAGTATTTTTTTATTTTTTATTTTTGAGACTTCAACTACCTTAAACTCGTTGATAATTTATTTTGTTATCAATTTATTGATAGTTGCAATTATCTATATTTCTATTGCTTTTTTTTTATATAGCCTCTTTTTCGTTTTGTAATGTGAATGTGAGAACACTGTATACCTTACAAACCTTTAGATTACTTCCTATTTAAATTACTTTTTTATTTGAATTACTTTTTTTATTTTTTGCTTTTGTGTACAGTATTGATATGCACTGTTCTTACATACTATCATATTGTAACACCTACCACTTTTTTTAAAAGAGTAACCATGGAGTTTCTTGCCGGTTCTTCTCCATAGGAAACGACCAATTTGGAACCGTGCACTAGCTTCTGACGTTTTATAAGTGCCCATGTAGGCCTATGTGAAATAAAATATTTTGACTTTGACTTTGACTTTGACTTCACAGTAAGACAGTGGTCTGGGGTAGGGCTGTTCTAAGCCGCCTCAACTCTATGTGTAACTATATGTAACACATATGATTTAAAAGAGTGTCCATGGAGTTTCTTGCACGTTCTTCTCCATAGACTCTTTGGAACGTGCAATTTAGCTTCACTTGTTTGTTTGACTGACCGACATTTTGACAATTCAAAAGTGCCTGTAATTGGTCTATTTGAAATAAACGTTTTTAATTTTGATTTTGATTTGATTTGTGTTCAAACTATTGTGTAACTATTATTAGATTATACAATATATAGCCTCAGGTACAATATTTCCATAAATTGAGTGACATTTTGGGATATAAACAAACACTAATAACTTTGCTGTTTATGAATATTAATAATTGAGACTTAAATAATAACAAGACCTTTTCTAATAAGCACTTTAAGTATTTGTACTAAGTAATTATTTAAAATTAGTGGTGTGTAGGTATACACTATACATACAATAAATCTAATAAGCGTGGTATTTTAAGAAATTACACTATTTTAAAGACAAATTAAAAGAAAGTTTATGTGAGTCTGTTTGTTACTTCTTCATGCTCAAACGGCTAAACAGATTTCGATAAAACTTTACACACGGGTAGACCATGTTCTGGAATAGCACATAGAATACTTTTTATCCCAAGAGTATGTTCTGCTATCACGCGGGCGAAGTCACTGGCAGCAACTAGTAATACGTAATCAAAAAACAGTTTTATGTTTGTAAACAAATATATATTCGCATACAATGTATCGACTGTTTCCGTCAACATCCGACGTCTATTTCTGACTCATCCCCCGATCCATCGGTCAAGGTGCTACATTGTATGCGCGTGCGACGATCATGGCGCATCAAGAGACACAACATGCATGATACGGTAAATAAATTCTCTAGGTTAGTTTCTAGGCAATTCAACTGAGTTAAGGCGGATACAAGCGTTAACTGCCTCGAGCGAGGATAACGGTCCATCTTTGTGGTCCTCAAATCTGCGTGGTTCTTTCCTCAAAAGACCATCTCCAATAATCTTCAAGATTCACATACGATTTGACCATTACATGGACTTTAAAGAGAGACACCCTAACTAAATTTTTAATTTTGGCAGCTGTAAGCAGTTAGAAAAAAGTGGCCCCATCTAGTTTAAATTGACAAAAAAATTTACGTGTAAACGTGTTTTAAACCTATTTTCAAAATTAATATCTGTTTGTGAGGTAAAACACAGCGGTATCCGGTTAGGAGCGTCTCCCAATATTCTTAAGAAAAAATTGTTTAAATAGATGCACCGATTCACTCCCGCGCGATTCAAAGTTTAGTCAAAAAATCTGATTTTATATTTAATACAAAAAGAAAAATAATCTAAAATATACGCACCTAACTAAGTCGTCTTGAGATGTTGAAAATTTCATAAAAAATCGCGCAATGGTTTTGGTGTGATTTTTGTTCATTTCTACGACAATAACACATAACCAAGTTACAAATATACGATACAAATTATTTTAATATTCATTTTAATAAAATAAGTACTAAGCGAATTACCAAGCACTTATCTTTTTTTCCAAAAAATAAGACTGGTTGTTTAATTAATATTCAATTTTTATAATAAGTACTTACATAGTTTGCGTAAATTTTTCTGCCTTTAGCAAAATCATTCAAAGTAGCGTCTGCACCTTAATTGCGTTACACGTGTATCATTTTATTATTATGCACTTACATACTTTATACATACATTAAATGTACATAGTCATGTTTTATATACACTGGCGTCATTCGGATTCTACAGCAATAGAAACTGATAGAAATTGTACGGCTGCCAAATATGTGATATTACTTTCTGTTATTTAGGTGAATGGTTTATAATATTGTGTGGGGGTCAAGGTTACCTTTGAAAGCGTGTGAGAGATAATTTCTATCATTAGATAAATTATCTAATGACGGTGTAATTGCGAACACCGTCAATGTGTAAGTAATTTAGTCAGATATTATAAAAGATCATTACAAATGTCACAGTTATAATCCTTATTTATTGAAAACAAAAGATACGAGTACCGCAATTTTACGAGATGTGTCGATGTGTGTTGTTTGATGAGGTAGAGCTTGTTCTTTTGTTTCTAAGAGGTCTAATCTCTGGAAGTACTGGTCCGATTGCCAGAATTTTTTCACCGATAGAAAGCTGTGTTTCCTGAATGATATATGCTTTATTTTATGTTTACGTAATAATTTTCTTATTATTTACAACTAGGGATGTAACGGAATCGATGATAACGAAAGTCAATTCCAAACCGAAGTATCTCAATTTGGTTTATTGGAATGGAAACCGAAATCAGAATAGGAGGCAGAGACGTAAAATGAATATTACTAAAACCAACGAAAAACTCGGTTAAGTATAAATAAAGAGCGAATTTACAGCAGAAAGAACAGGGAGAGAGATGTTTCTTGCATGACAATTATAAACTGGTTTGTACCACCGATTTAATTACCGATTAAAGTTCATCAGAAGAAATTGAAAATCAATCGGAAGTTCCGACCTTTCGGAATCGAAACCGAAACTCCGTAACAAATATTATTTGTTACGTATCGCAGCATCTCAAGTCTTTTATTTTTATCTTTAAATATTGCTTTGTTTAATTTTAAGCTAAGTATTTATTTTGTTTGTCCTGTACGAGTCTCAAATTAATCTTTTTTTTTTCTTTCTTTCTTTATTACAACCGTCAACTTGTCTCACAAGCACAAGTCTCATATCAACAAACGCACGTCAACCCTAAAATGCGACGCAGTTGACGCGCCAACTTGGCTCGCGAGTGTAAACAGGCATTAACAAATCGGCCGCGAGATGCTTCAGAGCAACAATGTTTCAAAACAACTAACAACTGAGAATGGCCGACCTAGTTATGGACTTCCGGTGGGCTTGTTGTGTTCCTAGGAAACGGTTTTGATATTTATGTACTACTTGCATTTGCCAGCGGCTGCGCCCGCATAAAAGTAGGTTTTTTTTATACAAAACTTTGAATTTGAACCCCTGTTTCATCTATGGTGTATTTTGGAAAATCCTCTCTTAGTGCTAGCCTACGTCATAAGAAGAAACCTTGAGCTTAATTTCAGGTTCGTAGACTTTTTTTTTTCTCTCGACGGGGATAATCATCATTGACGAAACCCGCTCTTGGGTGGAGCGGGAGACAGTGTCAGTCTTACTGACTAAAAACCCCGCGCCGTTCCTTCTAGCCTTCATACCGGGGCTCTAGTTTCCTTTCGGATAACCCCGACCCCAGTAGGCTTCGACCCAGATGGGCCCCTCCTGTTGCTGACAACTCCTTGAGGCGCGCGAGAACAGTGCGCGCCGTCGACGCCTTGGCTCGGTCCGGACAGTTACCGGACGATCGGACAGCGAGCAACCCATGGACTACTGGTAGTTTTGGCTGTGCGTTGATATGTCAGTCAGTCAGTCAGTTTCTCCTATGTAGTATCTATACATTCAAACGTAGGCATAAACTTCTTTGTAATTTATTTTATCACCACTGATAGGTGCCTAAAACCAAAAATTATGTGTGATCTACCAACCCGAAACGAACTTCCATAATGGAATATGGCCTTATAGACGTACAGGAAAGCTTCCGGAATTTAAAGTAATATTGGCCGGTAAAGTGATAATGCTAAAATTGACGATAATTTTATTATAAATAACATAAAATATAAAATGATAATAAAAACGACCTATTTAGTTTAAAATCCTTATCCTTCTGTCAGTCAAACCGTGAACGACAACCTCAAAAATTATTGATCGGTTTTTTATGCGATTGTTACCAGTAGACAGTGATTCATGACGAAGGTTTGTGTGTATAATTATGCAAAATATATTAGAGAAAAGCCGAGAATTACAAAGATTTCTAACATCCATGCCGAAATTGGAGTGGGTCGTCACTTCATCAATAATACTTACATATTTTTTTACACGTGTCCATATTTAAACTAAACATCCCCAACTGCTCTTAATCACATAATTGTGCACAATTTGCGACACTTTACTTAACTGTTCACATTAAGTAGTTGCAGCTAACACCTGCTTCACTTGCTCGTAAACCAAGTCTTGAACAAAATTGTACGACGTTCAGTATCCTTCAAGTGAAACCCGGTATTAAAGGGTTAAGAGGCTGGCCTGCGGTTGTTCTCGATCAATCGATTAAGGTAAATTACAGCTTCTGAACGATTCAATAATGATGAGATAAATCTTGGAAACCAGATTTTGGTATATTAAATTATCGTTTTTTGGTGAATGTAACAATATCGCGCCTGCTTGCTGCCATTTAATGACGGCCATTTTATTTTTTGGGAAATTATTGGACAGCGGGACATTTATTGGAGAATTTGACACTAAATATAGAAACATATTTCTTAAATAAAATATTGATATATTATATAAATATGAATTGAATAGAATATTGAAAATATTGCGGTCATGACGTGCCGCTAAAAAATTTTAACTTAGTGATTTGATGGACAATAAATTAAAACAGATGATGTTAAACTATTAATTTGAAATCCATAATTCTAATCGTACTGTTTACAATGGGTTTCAAAACAGTTGAAAGAATAAGAAACTCCCCGCTGCGTTTGAAAATGAGGATCATAGACGTAGGAAGTAGAACTGCCAAGCTAAAATGGAATTGGGTGGATCCCGTCAGCCTGTTTACTGGATGGGCTCTACGGAAAGTCATAATGACTTCATTATATTAGTATACCAAACTTGTCAAAATCAACAATTATGAAAATCAATGCCCATTCTGATACTATTGTAATAGCAGACTTGAGGCCTAGTTCTCTTGTCCTTTTTTGTGTTTTTTTTTTTTATCAAACAATGCGAATAACAAAAACAAATCAAGGCTAATATTTAAAAATCTATGTCATAGCCCAAACCTTAACTTCGTAACTTTTCCAAAACTTGACCTATTTTTTTTTTGTGTGTTTGGTAGGTCTGAAAAAAGGTCGTAAGCATGTTTTTACCCTTCTACCCCCATTTTTCTTTTTGACATTTTATATGGCAGACCATCCATTGCTGGGTCAGTTAGCTAATAATTATGATTCAGTTGAAGAGGTTGCTTATTCTCAGGAATTAAAGGTTTGAATTGAAAAATTCTTTATTGCTGCATATTTCGCATACTTAGGCTAAACAACATCACGCTACAACCCACGGGAACGGAGCAGTAACGAAAGACGCGAGTGAAACCGCATGGAGACAGCTAGTTAATAAAACCGTTGTATTACAGGTAACACCGCCATGTACACTATATTACTTTAGTGAACTAATAAAACCAGCTGTTTAACTAGGATGGCAACTAAAGATCTTTACGAGCTAAGTTAAGCAACTTTGTACGATAAAAAATACTGGAGTGGCTGAGTTTTGCAATTACAGTTAAATGCAGTAGACCCATTCATCACGACATTAAGATTCATTAAGAAAATTTAAAAAAATAGGTCTAAAAATTTCTAAGGAAGTTGTCGACATGCATGACAGGGATGTCAAGAAGCTTCGTAACCTAGGTATAACCATCGGATACTTGACCGAAATAAAAAAATATCTGTAATAATAATTGTAACCGATACCGATATATAAAAGTTTCGGATAAAGGCGAAATCTAATACATTAATTGTATCTAGTCTAACTTTGTTTGATTTCTATTTGCTTGCAGTACACCGCAGACTACCCCCCTTTTTTTAGTTTAAGTTCTTATAGTCCATCCTAAGGTTGTCTGGTAGATATCGCTGTCAGCGATAAGATCGCCATTGTTCACGTATTTTGGTGTACAATAAAGTACTAAACTAAATAATAAGTTACGAGCGGTTTTTGTTTGTGTTGCCTAAACACAAATGATAATCTAGACTAGAAATAAAAATCTAATGATATACGATACGAGTATCACCGGTCCACTTGATAAGAACCACTCTTGTTAAACAATCTTCGCAAATAGAGCTGTGACCCAAACCTAAATAATATTTGAGAACAAGATACGCGCGTAAAACATAACCCTTTTTGCAGTCGAGTAAAAAGGCAAAGAGGTATATTTTAGAACCTACTTTTAGTTAGATACAGACGAAAGTTTGACAAATTATTTATGGACCTTCTGTCTTCATGTCTACAGTGTCTTTTAAGGCTGTACACGTATTGATTCGTAACGAAACAGGCCAGACGTCAATTCCATCGGTTTATGACCTTCACAGTCGAAGCAGACGGCTCCTGAGCCCCATACAATCCGTTTAAACACATATACTGCCTTTTTACTCCGTTCGCGTCGGTATTTCAACGGTTCATATGAAATATTGTGCTGCTACTGCAAAATTGGAAAGTTGGGGATATAGCAGACAATTGGGAAGTGAGGTAGCCTGATTGAAAGGGTTCTGGAAGGAAACCTGATGATTGACAAGAGTTTTGAAACATGGGGTTAGAGTTTGGCCATCGAAAGATGACACAACAAAAAGGAGGCCGAATATAAAAACTTTGTAACTGTTCACCCTGACTCTACGTAAATCAAAGATTTTATATATTCTACTAGAGTAGACTAGATTGACTACGAAGAAATATGACAGTCTTTAAAGTGTTCTTTATTCTCATTAGCATTAAGTTCATGTGTATCATTGACACGCAAAAGGGAAAAATGGCCTGGAGCCGGACACTAAGATAAATCCTCTCTGTCCCTTTCTCACATACTACCAGAAAAAAATAAGAAACAGATGGTAGTTTTTAGATTGTTCCAGTTATCGTTAAATAGTCCGTGTTCATGCATTTTGATAGGTTTATGCAACATACAATGAATTGCAACTAAATGTTTTATTTCAAATAATGCTTCTTGAAATTTTATACGCATTGTTCTTGTATTTAATGATGATTTCATTTAGATATAGCAGCTATTCGTAGTAATTTTAAAATTATGAAAGGCAACATTTAGGAGGTTTCAATTTGACAGAATTTGACATCAATAACCAATATGGCTGATGCTTCATAGGGCCAAAGTTGTATTTTTAATTGTTACAAGTTTTTATCTCAATATTTAGTAAAGTATAAAGTGTGCAAGATGTTCAAAACGTTGCTGTGTAAAGTTTCGCAATAGTGATGGGTATCCTGGTTGTGGAATTTAGTGTTTTTTGGTAAGTTTTCTGTTTTGTTTACAAAATATTTATGTAGGGTGACAACAAACATCGTTTTGAATTTCATGCGGGAATTAAAACATATTAACTGTCTGTAAAAATACACAGAGAAGGGGCATCATAAACGATTCAGAAGACGGACTGGGTGCTAAATTTTATAAAATTTTGTTGTCTACTGTTCAAGTTTTATATTATTATAAGCAAATTTCTAAATATCTGAGGAGGCTCAATATTTTTTTTTTTTTTAATAAATCAAGCGCGTACCAATTTTACTAATTTTATATTTTTTGTTGATCGGGCGCCTTTGGCCGCTCGGCAATCTTCGGCTGCTCTCGTGACACAACGAAAAGCGGCGAGCAGCGGCGGCCAGAGGTGCGGCATGCGGTACGTGTCTTCGGACCAATTCAGTATATAGTTATCTGTGACCAGTTCTTAAAACGACGAGCGTGCACTCCAAAATCTTCTCCACATCGATATAGTACATTCGAGAATTATATTCATTTTAAATCATAGTCTACTGTCTTTAAGTTTAGTCCTGAGGTAAGTCCCTAATAAATGCCGCACGCAATGCTGCACGTATGTGGCTTAACCCTTAACCACTAGTAATATATTATTTTTTATGTTTTGTTGTAGATTTCCAAGAAACGAGAACCATCGGCAACAATGGCTTTGAAGTTGTGCCATTAAATTTTTTTTTTCAGCAACAGTTTTATTATATTATCCCTTTCGGAAATTCCCTGTGGCGCTAACGGGCATCGGCAATAATTAGTAGTAGTAGTAGTTATTATAAATATATTTATAAACCAGTCGAGGATTATTTATTTAATGTATTATTTATTTGTTAGTTAATAAGTGCAATTTAACGTAATAAAAAAATGTCACGCAACAGTCTATTTTTAATTTAGTTTTATTATAAACTAACTAGTTTTTTCTTTCAGACAAACCTTATTCTGATAGGTGCAGCCGTTCAGAAGTGATCGTCTTACGTAGGTACACACACATTAGACATTTTTTTTATCAGTGTAGGTATTTCATACTCGCATAAGAGGATATTGCTATTATATATACTATACGGACATCAGCTATTTCCTAGTCATTACAGAGACAACTCACAGTTCCCTTTTGGTAGCTTATTATACATATTAATTGTTTTTGAACTTGCATGTCTATTTTAATGTATCAAAAATATCTTTAACTAACTTTTGAGCAAAATTGTCCCGTAGTATGTAGGTAGTGTATGGACACACTAGTAGAACGAGATGACAGGACTCTTTCTGACTTTCCTTATCAGGTACGCTTTTGAGGTTGTCGTAGTCAATCTAGTACTAGGATATATAAAATCTTTGACGTAAATACAAGATAAAAGAAGTTGAAGAAACGTCAACGACCATGTTTTTTTTTATTGCTGCAATAAATAATTCACTGTCATCTTTCGTTGGCCGGACTATAGTATTAGGTAGAGAGCTATCTTTTTTAGCCCCAGATTAAATTCTCTTTAGTCGCGTATGCCAGGTGCGACGATAATTTTACATTGGTAAATGACAAGTGAAGCAAGACAATATGATAATTTAATTACGCCATTAGCTTCGTTGAACCACGTTGATCACATCTTGTAAATATTTAATTAAACCTGCACGATCTGATCGCTCATACTGCATGATGTATGACCATTTTTAAGATTAATGAGATAAATATGATCTTTGAATGAGGTTCTTACAAAATATAAATGGTTTGGCTACCTTCACCAGGCGTTAAAGTATATGTCTTAAAAGAACTTGACAGTTGATGCATTGCGTGATGCAGTAGCTTATACTCATAGGTTCTCATGTTACTATGCGTAAGGGTCTGGCCACATTAACACGACTAAGGAATGCAATCTCGATTTTTTAGCGAGATTGATCTCGGACGAAAAAAAAGAGCGAGATCTCGCGAGTTTAACGTGATTGTACTAGAGCATAAAAGCGTCTTATTCGTCATACGTTGCTGAACCCAGCACCGTATGACGAGAGCAGCGCCTGAACCACACGGTGACGTCGTATTATACGCACGGCGGGCGCCGCGCCGCCGCCGTACCCGGCACTGTCTATCGTTGACGACACCGCAGTAATGTGGCCAGACCCTAACTAAACTACTTGATTTTAAAGCTTGTCTTCAGGCTCCACTTCCACTTAAAACAGGTACTTTTAAAAAGTAAATGGGGCTTAAACGGTGTGAGATTGTTTTTTTAGTAGGTCGGCATCCTGAGGAGCTAGGTTATAATCATATTATTAGCGTAGAAGCGCCCCTAATCATGGCTAAGTATAATATATGGGCAGTCTATTAGAAATAAAAACGTCTCGAGAATGAACTAGACGAACATACGAGTAACTTGTATTGTGGGAAAAAGTAGGGGTTGACCAAAACACGATTTGGAGCCGAAATCCGAAACCGAACGTTCGTCATTCGGCGATAACCGAATTATTACCGAACACAAGAAATAAAAATATTATATCGATGCAGTTACCTCTAACTATATTTCGATGTAGTGGTGCTTAATTTGAGAACTATAAAAAATATCGTTTAACACCTTGTATCCGGAGAAGCTTGATGCCACTTCAAGCGGTTTTTTGTGGCATCACCACTGCACACGAGCCACAAAAAAGGCCGAACCAAAAAGAAGCTTGAAGCGGCGTTTATTTTTTTTGCGGGGACAATTATAGAACTAAAACTTCGAAGACATGTGGCAACCACCAACCCGCATAGGGCTCTATAGCTAAATAGTGAGCTATTCCCTTACCTAATGAGAAAGCCTGAGTTCCAGCAGTAGAAACATTATAAGGCTGATTACACAATTAAGCTAAATAATACACTTCACACCTGTTTACCTTAACCCACTTATAAACGACAAGAAAATAAAGACATCAATTGACTTTTTATCCGCATAAGTGATTTTAAATCAGCACAAAACCTTATTTATAATGTGTTTTGATGTTTTCTCTTCCATTAATCATCGTAAGCTACGCGGCTGCGCGGGCGCAGAGCTTGCGTCGGATAAAAAAAAGAAATAACACCTGTTTGGACAGTAATTGAGACTGTTCAAAGGGGCTTTTGAAGTTACTGCGGTTATGAGATTTATTAGATACCGCTACTTGAATTGATTTTATTATTATACTAGCGACTCGCCCCGGCTTCGTACGGATTTTTTTTAATGTTATTAGTGCTTGACTGCGATCCTACCTGATGGTAAGCAGTGATGCAATCGATGATGGTGAATAGCACTAGTTTCTTAAAAGCCTATTCACTCTACCCTTGAAGACACCAAATTATAATCAATATAGCTTTTAATATTTTGTAGGAATTTTGTCGAGAAAAGAAAACTTTGTAATTTAACGAGATTTTTTGTTAACTAATGAATTCTGTTATTAATAATGCGGTAACATGAGCTTGTAGTGTTAATCAGAATAACTCGTTTAATCGCTGGCAACAAATCTAGATTCCCATATAAGGTTTAACTAATTGAAAGACAGTACAAACGACTCAAATGAGTGTAAATACTTGGAATACTTGAGCAGAATTAGTTGTGTTACAAACTTGTAATAGCTGTCATGTCGGTATAGTAACTTCTGGCTTTATCAACTTGCAAGATATTAATCGACTAGTCGACTCAATACTTTTTTTATAGAATTAAACAAGTTTTTAATGAAAATATTTTTTTCGTTATATAGCTGTATAATTAATAATACTCGTCAAGACGAATCATACGAGCCCAAACTCGATGGGGTTGTGTCGTTTAATCACCAAGCTCCTATAGCCTTCCGGTTCCATCATCAGATTAGCTCCTTGTCATAATAATTTAGATTGTCATCTGATTTACACACGCAAGCACAGCTCAATCGGTAACCGGGAAGTGGGTCAAATTTAATTTGTAAGATTTGATGGCGGACAAACATCGGGACAGGTGAAACTAAATAAAAGCTTGTAAAAATAGATACTTAACTTCGTCAAAGTGTGAGACACTACCAAAATCTCGAAAAACTATTTAAATGTAGAGTGAATTCACAACATTCCAAATACGAAACAAAACACTCTACTTACAGAGTATTCGACAGACGGCACGGGAGGGGAGGTTCCCCATCTGATACTAGTTTAAACCTCCGACATAAGTTCCGATTAAAATTATCGGAACCGAAATCAAAATCGGAACTCCGTAAAATATCTGGCCTATACATACGATTTATCTACAGAATCAACGCCCTATAACAAAGTAACGCCTACTAAGGAGGGTCGGGATACTCTGCTGATCCATAAAACTTAATGGCCACCTTCCCCGTACTCGGAATCATGGGAATTAGGGAGATTCCCACCATGGCTTTTTCTATACCCATGTAATGTAATACATTATGTTGGTAAGTTGCCTCCCTCCATATTTTATCCTGGCATATTTATTGTGATGATCATTTATGTTTCGTTTCGATAGGAAGTCCCGCATTGATTCGAATTTTCATAAAACGCAACATCGTCTTTTAGCGTTATATTTCTTGAAGCTAGTTCTTACCAATTTTATAGGTGTAAATGACTAGCCCTAGAATAATTAGTACAGATTTTATATACGTTTAAAAAAGTACGTGGACTTACGAGTTGATGATATTCGAACACAATATTTTCGGACACAGTGTCCGCATTGTCACAATTTATTTTTAATGTTTTCACTAACAATTCGGACACCACTAAAATTGAAGTTGTTTAGTACAGTCAGATAAAAAATGTTATAAAATCTACACAAATATTATAGAGATAAAATTTGTTTTTTGTTTGTAGGAAGTAATTATAATGTAATTATAGTGGCGCCAGAGACTGAAAAATTGAAAAGAAATCGTTTGTCTTTTTATGGTCATGTGAAGAGGAGGGATGAAACGCATGTTGCTAAAAGAGATGAGTTTACATGTGGATGGATGGAGAGCGAGAGGGAGGCCAAATAAAAGATGGGTAGATTGTGTGAAGAGTGATATGAAAGAAAAGGGAGTTAGTGATAGCGTAACGAGTGACAGGACAGAATGGAAGAAAAATCGTGTTGCACCGACCCCAAATATAACGGGACAAGGGCAGGAAGATGATGATGATGAATGTAATAATAGAATATGACATATCGTTTCATAACCTCACAGTTCTGTATACCTATTTTCCAAAGAATTTAAGACAGTAGAATACAATTGACAATAATACTTTGACTCTAATAAAAACTGTCCGCAGTTTTACAACACATATACGCTGAAATGGCACTTACTTTATACTTTAACATCAATTTACACTACAGTGCCAATACGAACTGTATAAAACATCTATTATGTGATGTACACTCGCTTGAGTCTGAGTAAAAACTGGAGGGAGGACCGGAGAAGATGTAAAAATGTGTAGCGACATACCTATAGCAGAACGCCACATAGAAACAAATTCAAAATACTGCACTTGGAACAGTCCGAAATCAATTATCGGGCAGTTGGCAAGGCCAGACACAAGGACAAAACGATCTTCTCTCTTTGAAACGAACTGTATGCGGACTTTTTCACCCTATTCCGCAAATCTCTAAAAATTATTTAATAGTAGTAGCATAATTAAAGTATACATGTATTTTATTGGTCCACAAACTTAAAACAAAGACACTTCCACCTGACCATCGCTAAGTTCATTTTTGCTTGCACTAGAAACTAAAACTTCAATGGGTTTCGTTTGACGTTGCGCCGCAGGATTCAAGCGAATTTTCACGATGGTACGATCCTTTCGAAAATAGTTTGCAATAATTTTACGACAAGGATCTACACTGGTTTTTATAGGTGAGAAATCAAAAAATTAAGGTAGGTAATCTCTCCTTCTATTGGTATTAAAAGAATAGCTACACAGTGTGGTACTTATTCTAGATATCAGTGTTACTTCATACCCCCCTTACCTAACCTAAACCCTCGTTCTCTACCACAGCCAACTACTCTTGAAGTCTGTATTTACTGGACTAATACAGAATAAGCATGGTTTTTTTTTTAACTCCTAAGTAACTAAATAAAATAGCTCTACTACTACAGCTAAAAACCTTCCTTATTTGGAAAAAAGGAATATTTTTTTTAAAGCGAGAGATTATGACTGATATATTTGTTAAGAGTAATTATTTTCGTTTACATGTTTAGCGAAATTGGTTAGGTAATAATGTTCCCATAAATCACTACATAGTATAAAACAAAGTCGCTTTTTCTGTCCCTATATCCCTATGTACGCTTAAATCTTTAAAACTACGCAACGGATTTTGATGCGGTTTTTTTTTAATAGATAGAGTGATTCAAGAGGAAGGTTTATATGTATATTAATCAAAAAATCCATTAAATAGTGGAGAAACACCCGAGCGAAGCTGGGGCGGGTCGCTAGTATTCGATAAAATTAAACCTCTATGCTGCTCTAATCAATCAAACGAACTCACTACCGAGAACCACATTTCGTTGAATTTTGCGAACTAATCGAAGTATGTTACTAAAAACGAATGCGCTTATAAACAGAGCTCTCTTCAATGCTATCGAATTCCGGAACGAGAATCATAATGACATAATTGAAGCAATTTTTAGTTCTTTAAGGCTTTTAATTTTATTTGGTATGTTAGTTTTAATTAGATGAAAGTATATGTAGTTTTAATTAGTTAAGTGTTTTTACTTTTCTCGTTCTAACAATATAAATATTTATTAAAAAAAAAAGAGCATATTTTGTCCTCATACCTAAGATATAATTCAAACACTTAAAAAAAAAATCTACAACAGTGATCTTTTTTTTTCTTATTTTTGTGTGAAAAAAATACCTAGCTCTTGCTAGGTAGCATATAATATGACTGTAGGTATGATCCTTATGGTCGGAATAGATTGTCAATTCTTACCCCCGTTCTATCAAGCCCCTCGCTCCCTACGCGCGCCAAATTTATGTAATTACACGTGAAGGCCTTATATAAGTGCACTCCAATAGAAATCTGTCTCTAAGCTCCTGGAAGCTTTACCCAATCAATCCTAAAGGTAAACGCCAACAGCACACAATCACCAGTACCGCGAACAGCAATTCGTTCAATTTCGCGAACTAATCAAAGTATGTTATTAGCTAAAAAGTCACGCGCGTACACAGCGCTCGTAAACCGAGCTCTCTTTACTGCCATCGAATTCCGAAACGAGGCTGGTTTTTAAAGGTTTTAAAAGGAAAACTTCTTTTATTACCCTAGTGCAGTAAATGCAAGTTTACGAGCCCGGGTGGCGAGGTAATTAATAAGTTTTAATTGTCAGTAAGATGGCGTTAGTTTGTTATGCTGTTCGATTTACGGCTGGTTTTTGTTACTCCCTGTGATGGTTCCTCGCCTGACAGGAGACGGTAGTGTTATGGTGTTCGCAATGGGCTCTTCAAGGAGCTAGTAAAACGATTGGTTTCTGGCTGTTAAAGTGTCGTTTGAACTTAGAGTGTGACTTCTGAAGTGGATGATTGATAAAAGTTTTGTATTTCAATTAATTAGGCGGTGAAATATGGCTCTTGAGTATAATGGACACACTGTTGAAGTTATTAGGTTAAAAATAGTTTTAATAAAATAATAAGTGTGGGACCCTAAATCTTGAAGTTGTACTTAAAATTTATGAAATGGTCAATTATATATTTAATCAGATATGCACTTAATAAAAAGCGATACTAACTGCCGCACTCAGAGACGCCCATTAACGCTAATCTCTGATTTACTAATTTTGTCATTGAATAATAGTCTATATCTTTATGACGCTAAGTACCTTAGGTTTTGCTTTAATTGACATTAAAGTTAAATGACGTCTCTGAGTGCGGCAGTATGTCTACTTTAAAATTCAGTCAACTTTTCTTTCACATCGAAAGAGCTTTGTACGATACTATCAGTTCACAAATTCGTTATCATATAGTTCACATAACACTAGTGTCAATGGTGTAAGGGGGCTGTAAATGTACTACCTGTCAATCGTGATAATTAGAGACACAATAGAAAAACAATGGGTGCGTTCGCTTGGGATTTAATGAATTAAAATCCCTACGAAATGAGCTGGGTCGAAGCCTACTGAGGTCTGCTTCTCAAAGGAAAGCTCGGCTTCGGTATGAAAGGGACGTAGTGGGTTTTTTAGTCAGTAAGAGTCTGACATTATCTCCCGCTCCGTCCAAGGGCAAGGAATGTCATTTGTATAATTCATACCCAATAAAAAAAAATCAGTACAACTGAATTAAGACGATGATGGACATATCGCTCAGCCACTCCTGGCTCCATAACCATTGTGCCAACCAACTACTTTATCCATCAATTGGAGAACTAGATCCTCCATATAACACTAATGAAACAAAAACAATGTGTCACAGTCAAACAACACATAAAACTATAGTTTAATTAGCTCCATACCACACTGAATTCACAAATAAGCCATCTGACGAGCATAAAAGACGTCACGAGCATAACCGGGTGCTTTACGAGCATCGAGCATTGCCTGACATGGCCTGTGCTTGCCTGTAGTGCTCGAGAAGTTATGTGCCGTTAAAATGTGAGCATGGCTGTGAAAAGCTCGTGGCATTTGAAGGGTTGTGAACGTATGAACGTTTTGGATGTGGCCTGTGGGTTTTGATGTCGATAGATGAATTTATCATTCATACACTTGATTAAAAAAATAGGCTTACTATCGTTTGGGACAAGTTATGTTCTTTGGACACAGTGTCCCAATTGACTCTTTTTAATTTTAATATTTTTTTTGGTGACTATTCGGACACCGATAAAAAAAATCTGTTTTGTACAGTCAGATGAAAAATTTTTGTTTGATAAATATTATTTTTTTCATCTGACTGTACAAAACAGTTTTTGTTATCGGTGTCCGAAACGTCACCAAAAAAAAATCAAAAGTGTCAATTGGGACGCAGTGTTCGAACAGTCATGACGTGTCACAAACGACAGTAAGCCAAAAAATAACCTAAGTCTAAACTTTTAGACTTAGGTTATTTTAGATTAAGCCTAGTTTGTTTTTTAGTTTGTGAGTGAGGAAGTGATTCTTTTTCAACTATTTTAGATCTAAAAACTTCAAAGCTCACGCGCGCATCAAAGAAATGTCATCAAGATTATCGGGGTCAGTTAGGGTCGAGGCCTGCCAGGTTACTTCGAAACAGGTGCTGTGGCCCTCGCAAAAGGTAACTGAAGGAATACTGTGAGTTTTAGACAGTAAAAGTCTAACACATAGGTACTATCGCTACACCCAGAGGGCGGAGCGGGAGACAGTGTCAGACTTACTGACTAAAAAACCCACCCCGTTCCTTCGTGCCTTCATACCGGGGCTGGGCTGCCTTTCGGAGCCCCAGTAGGCTTCGTCCCAGCTGAGTATCTGCTGTTGCTGACAACTCCTGAAGGCGCGCGGGAACAGTGCGCGCTTTCCGACAACTTGGGCTCGGTCTGGACAGTTACCGTACGGCGGACAGCGAGCTACCCACCCATTGCTCGCCGTTTGTAAGCCTGCGCCAATGGTTGGAAATGTACGTTTGAGTAATACCAAGAAAATTGTAATAAAGTTTCGGAGTATAAAAAATTAGGGGCTGAATATAAACCTGGACCGAACCAAAAAGGGCGTGATCAAATTGTTGTTGCAATCGATTCCTTTTTTCATTCAAGAGGCCTTCAAAACGACAATAAATGGCTTATTTAATATTATTTATTTCCTGTTTCAGTGTTTGGTGTGCTACCATTGAAGATCAATGGATAATAATTTTGCATTGTCATCTGATTTACATATGCAAGCATTTCAGCTCAATCGGCCACTGGGAAGTGGGTCAAATTAATTTACAAGATTTGATTACAGACAAACATCGGGACAGGTGAAACTAAATAAAAGCTTGTAAAAAACGGCTATCCGCCAATTTATTATTACACTTTCATCTCACAAAACTCTAGACATACTGACATGATCGATGGTCAAATACAGAAGAAATATATTTAAAAAAAAGTAACAAAACGATAAAAAAGTATAGGTACTCATTTAGTAGTAATTTATTTTTATTACCGAGTTACACCCCGACAAAAGTCAAAAGGACATAACCACAAATCAATATATTTCTTCAAACAAATAAACGTAATGAACGAATGAAATGAACGCCTCAATAGTTCCGTTCAAATAATTGCTTCGGTCGCTACAACTCGATAACTTCAATCACACGTTCATTGTTAGACTAACTTCGGTTACACTAAACTTTAGTTTAGAGCCAAGTCGCCACAAAACGCGAACTTTATTAGACACTATCTGAGATACTCGTAAACCTGTATTTATGACATATTCGCGTCAATGTGTACTTTAGTAATACTAATTGGTAACGACACAATACGTGTTTTATTTGAGAAAAACGAGAAAAAGGTGCCATGTCATAAAATGTTATTGCTATCTGCTTGATGGATATAGACAAAAATCTCTTTGGAGTATTCTCTTTCTTTATAGGATGAAACATTTATTTGTTTTTTCCGTTAATAAACTGTCGATCATGTTTAAACGTGCCTCCATCACATTTACGCGTTTTAACTTCTGTAGAGGTAACTTTACTGTTATGTTTAACGCATAAACTGAAAATGACATTTTTGAAGTAAACCATAATAACGTCATGTCATTCTCAAGCGTGGAGAAGACGTAAAACTGAGGTACGAGCGGCGGACGGTAGGAGAGACAAATGTAAAGTTTTCAATAGGCACATCTGTCAAGACAAGATAAATTGCGCATTTCATACATAAGAGTTAACGCTGCCGCAGACATAACTACACATTTACCATAAACTAGTGGCTCGTAAAATTGCACATATGTTTACCGGAGCGAGGTGCAGTACCTTAAAAGCATTGGTAATATAACAAAACGTCTGAACCGAAATTGCCCATAAAAGTCCGACGGCGTTTTCTAACTAAAGCTATGAAACTGAAACGTTGGTGGAATTTACAATGGCCGCCTTCGTCTACATTTAACGTTCATGACGTACACCTTAGTTTAATTAAATTGCTTCAACTTGAAACGCGGATCGTTTGCGAGAAAATATTTTGACTAAAAGCTGGCGTTCAGTTAGATGTTGGTTTGTGCAACACTACTGCACACAGAAGTCTTGCAGGAACTGTATAGTGTAAAATAATCTACTTTTTCAGAATTTAATTTATCGTACAATTACTGTCTCTGATGATATTTAATGATGTTGATAGCTGTGTGTTTTGTGAATCTAATCTACAATCGAAAATTATGAAAAAGTTAACAATTCAAATCCATGTTATTCCCACAAACGGAAGTTTTAACAAAACTTGTTTTGAATCTCTGTATCAATTAATCAACGCCTCATAAGTAGCAAAAAAGAAAATAAAATTGAAATAGTTATACCAATCTCTTAATCAGTTTACCCCTCTCATTTGGCTTTGTTCAGAAAGTCTGGAAAAACACACGGAACCAATATAATAGGTCCGTGTAAAGTTACGAGGTTCGTTGTAAAAACCTTATAACCGAATACTCCCATTTTTATAGCCCGGAATATATTTACGAGAATACGCTTTCAGGAATTGCACGTAAATTCAGCGACGGCAGCATTTTTCATTGCCCTGTACGTTAGCGATCTTAGATATTGTTCAATTTTAACTTTATAACTGAGGATTGTATAAACTTGAGGAGGAAGAGACTCAGCCATTTTAAATTAAGTTTAAACCGCCATTTCTGCTTCATTCTCAAATTTTGTTTATTATGTTGTCTGCTTAATCAAAGCAGTTTGATAGTTTAAAAGTTTAACAGAAGCATCTACAAAAATTCGAGAGACAGAAGCTAAAAGTTTCTCAAATTGACAGTAATAGCCGTAAGACTAAGCACAAAAATGCTAAGTAGTTCCAAGAGAAGGAATTTCAAATGTCCGTCTCAATCGAAACGGAAGTGTATTAAACCCCAAGTTATATCCAGGAACGGACGAACTAATCTATATACCGAAAGACCTAGATACCCAGGGAGCTTTTCAATCCACGAGACGCAATAAAAATATGCGATGCTTCACAAGAAGCATAAAACTTGCAACGACAATGAATTCCTGAAAAAGATAATACTGTGCTAGCGTCATCTCTTTTTAACTGCGTTAGTGCGAGAGGGACAAAGGACGGGGACAATAAAAGTTTTGATAGGAACCGTCGGAATCCGGCGTATCGGACTTACGCTGTTTTACTACCGGGCTGCCGGATAGCCTGTATCGTCTTAGTTTTATGGGTGCGTTTTAAAATTTTTAGAGATTTTTATTACATTACCCTTTTTATGGCGTAGGTCAGTTACGTCTGGCGATATTGCTACTAAATGCAAATATGGGCGCTTGTTAATTTTTTATTGTCGGAGGTTATGTTAACGAGGGAAGGTGCCTATGGCTGTGTAGTGTTGGTGGTGGAACTCGAAGTGATAAAGAGTGACATCAAACAAAGAACTGCCTTTTGTATGGACTTTAAAAGATACTTTGACCCCTGAGTTTGTTTCGGTGTTTCTTCTCAGGGTAGTCAGCTAGGAAACACCAGCCTCACCTAGCTTAAACAAACGAAAAAAAAAATACGAGTAAAAGTGTTTTCATTTCAGACTCATTAGATGCGCGAACGTTCGCTTGGGGATTCATGAATTAAAACCTATTTGAAAAATAAATATCGTATGAATAAAAATATGTATATGTGTGGTGGTCAAGTCTTCACGCTCCAACGATTGATTGAACGGATTTGAATGAAATGTGGCACATAGGTGGGATAGGACCAGATACATTTTATCCCTGGATAATATTCCTTTCATTTTCACGCGGTTGAAGCTGGTAGAAACTAGTTATTCTAATTCATAGTCAATAGTAGCTAATTTATTAGTATCTAAGGTTTTCTCACAAGTTAAAAGGACCATAACTTATGATATAGATTTTAGTAAAACCCCGCAAGACTCACAAATTCACAAAACAATAGTTTCCAAAATGTGACGCAACTCAATTATAACAAAACAGACGTAAGTAAGTACTAACAAGACACAAACTCCCGGAACAAACCGATCTGACCACAAACGAAAATGTCCACAATTAAACCACCATTGATTGTTTTCCAAACGCGGTCCATTTGTGGTGCTACCGTCCCTAACTTGCAACCACACCAAATTTTACCTTAAAACTTTCTCTGCAAACGATTTTAAACCTTATCTTCTAGCAACAAGATTGAAATTTCATTGTAGTGGTTTATATTTCCGAAAATTGCCGACAAGTTCCGAACAGAACCGAACGAAACCGCAACACAAACTTGTTCATAAACGATTGCAAACAACTGTTGCTGAAAGTTGTTAACAATTGAACCGTTTTCCATTTGGAGTTCAGTTTTGTGCACTAGTTCTAATAAAGACGGTGTGGAGGACAGTTTGTACTCTGTGTTTAAAGCGAAAACTACACTAGACCGACGCACAATTGGACCACGCCTGATATGTACGTAGCGGCTTGGATCTAATGTAGCTCTACAAGTCTAGTTGCCATATAAAATGTATGGAGACCGACGCGCCCAGGTGTGCGCAATGTAGTTCTACCTTAAGTCTAGACACAACGAATTCTAAAAAAAATAAAATAATAAAGTTTTTTTTTCACATTTTATTTGTCAGAAAGAGTTTTTCTAACAAAAAATACCTTACCAATATTATTTTCAAAGTATTTCCCAATAAAACAAACCCCTGAAATGATGATGACACATCATCATCATCATTTCAGCCGAAAGTCGTCCAATTATGGGTATATATCAGAGATTGCATCACTGCTTACTACACGTTTTAAACTAGTGCTTGACTAGTCAAGGACTAGTTTAAAACAATAAAAATTAAAAAAATAGGCCCAAAAGTGTCGCTACAACGAACGAGTCCAGTTGTACGTCTCGCATTCATTTCCAACAAACCTTTTCTAATTTCGCTTAATCCCCAATTATGGTCGGTTTTACTGTCTTCAGTAAAGAGAATAAGAAACATTTTTATCCGAGAACCCAATCACAACATTAATGGCGGCCGCAAACTTAACGACATCAATTAAAACCGAATGATCAATTTGTTGTTGACACACCGACACCCTTTTGTACACGACACATTGAACTAAAGTGGATGGAAGCGACCACCGCGTCCTTCAGGGTTGCTGATAGATCAGAAACCCTACTACGAACCACGAAACTTTTGTTTCTTTAATTCATGAATCCCCAAGCGACCACCGGTGGCCGCGCATCTATTGTCTTACTATTGTGTCTCTAATTGACGGTATCTGAAGGGTTAAGAAGATAGACTTATTATAGGTCAATAAGTAAATAACTATTTTCAGTATTTTCAGAGTCAACGGTAATTAATTTGCCATTTCTTTTCTTGAGTAAAGATAGTCTTCAGTCAAAAAAAATTGCAAGTAAAAAATTTAAATAAATTTACAATTTATTTCAATTTTTTACTTGCAATTTTTTTTCTCTTAGATATTTTGCGTGATACAGTTTGAAAAACTTTTTTATGTTTCCGATTTTCATTCTAAAAACTATCCAAATTCATTTATACAGAAAAAAAAGTACAGATATATATACACACAACACATTTGAAAATACAGATATATCTGTATTTCGAATACTGTTTTTTCATTCGAAATATTTTCTGTGATAACTCAAAAAACTGGCTCATAACCAGCGCCAAACTACCCAGACATCGACATCCTTCCAGTTGGTCTATCTACATCCATGTAGATACAATGCATCTGACACAAATGAACAAGTTAGGTCGGACTGTCGGACAGTTCGACACACGGAGTAAGTATGTCCGACACTCCGGACAGGAGGGACTTGTAAATGAGATGGTCACCGTTAATTGAACACTTTTAATTGTCCGGTTAACGCTGATCGGACACGTGATTGTTTTGTAATTACAATGTTGAAAACTAATTACTTGTGGTAAAGGTGGTAATTGGATTTTGAGTACGTAGTACCTAAGTACATTGCAAAAAAGGAGTTTTTATTTATTGATTTTTTTACTAGTGCTTGACTGCGATCCCACCTGATGGTAAGCCGTGATGCAATCGTTGATGGTGAGGGGAACTATTTTATTAAGAGCCTATTCACTCTTGCCTGAAGACATAAACAACGTGTAACGTTAAATGCGCAAAACCTGAAAATAGTTTGATCAGAATAAGGAGCAGAATCAATTGAACCACTTTTTAATACAGGTTACATTTTTTTTTTATTCTTCATTAAAAATGTCGCCCTGTCTATTTATGAATAGGTCAAGCCATCACGTGCGCGAACCCGCCGAAATAGGTAAACAAACACAAATGGTGGTAGTCCAATCAAATTTTCTCATACCCCGTGTATGAGAAAATTTGATTAATAATAATAAAATAATAATAAAAGTTCTTATTTCAATGCAGACATTAATTTTAAACAAACCAAATCTGCACTTAACATATTTTTAATGATTTTTTTTTTGTTGACACAATTAGGTCAATCAAATTAAAAATCATTTGGGGTGTCTGAGATTTTGCGCATTTAACGTTACACGTTGTAGTTACCACCTGATGAAGTAAACCTCGGCTAACATACACTAATAAATAGTGACTCACATACCAATCTCTGAAAAGTATCAAAACTGCGTGTTTTCTCCGACCTAGAAGTTTGTAAAGTGCCTAGTTATTGAATAACGTTAAAAACGTTTGCGTCAGACACCATAAAGAAGACTTTTGATGGTGTCCTCGTAAAATCGAATCATATAAAATTGTTTGTTTGTAAGAAGCACAATTTAATGTGCAAGAAGTCCTATTAATTTTGTAGATCATAACAATAACTTTTAGTTGATAGCAAAGGATAACTACGGAAGTCTTTTTAGCCCTTAAAAATCGATCAATAGAAACTGGGATAGCTACATCTCATTTCTACCATTGGACAATCCGACATACGACAAGAATCTTACTCATATGTTGATGCAACCTCTACCTACGGAACGGACTAAGCGTTTTGCCTCGTCGTATATACAGCGTATGTAAAAGGACTGGAACAATCTGCCTGCTGCAAGAGTGAATAGGCTCATAAACTAGTGCGCCTCACCACATTCACATTCTCTGAATTTGGCATCACGGCTTACCATCAGGTGGGATCGCAGTCAAGCACTAGTTTATATCAATTTAAAAAAAGCTAGGGCATGGAAATAGCTGGAGCACTCTATATTGGCGTATGCCAGAAGCTCCATCCATTTTGGGTGATCTGAGCGGCTACCCCGGCGCGTTCACCTTTGACTTTGAAGGAAGCTGTCGACAGTCACGCGTCCCTTTTTCTATGTAAAGACAGGAAAAATAATTGTTTACTTAGATAACCTATATTTCAAGAAGATCATCGACAATGACGCACACGTCGAGACTCGTTGAGTCTTTTTAACTTTTGCTGGACAATCGGTTTTCTATTGGTTACACTTCGGAAGCTGTACGTCGGAATTGCATTTTCGCTAAGCACCTTCCGTTCTCTATAAGTACGTCATCAGAACTCGAGAGAGTTACCGTTTCGAAGAATCGCCAAACTTAAGTGGCAGTGGCCAGGGTACATTATTCGTAGAACAGACGGTCGATGGAGCCAAAAAGTTCTGGTGTGGTGACCGTATACCGGAAGATCCAGCGTTAGAAGGCCTCCCACAAGGTGGACCGATGACCTGGATAGTCGCGAGAATGCGACGGATGCGGGACGCACAGGATCGTTCGCTGTGGCGACACTTGGAGGAGGCCTATGTCTAGCAATAGACCTCTTTCGGCTGAAATGATGACTTTTAAAACATTATAATAAGATGAACGAGCCAAATACGTCAGAATTAGCGCAGGAACCTTGGGAGGGCCTTGTCAGTCGGAGCCCGGATGGAATAAAGTAATAAAACCATGTTATTTGAAACATTGCCAATGACTCCTTCTTCCTTATGTTGTGTTCATTACATACATACATAATCAGCCTTTTAATGTTCACACGCACACACACAGGCCTCCACTCCAGGAGAGGGAAGGGGCCATGATCCACCACGTGGGCCCAGTGCGGGTTGGCGAATGTCACATGTTTTCGAATTTTTGGTTCTAGGACATGTCGGTTTCCTCACGATGTTTTCTTTCACCGTTTTGAGAGCAGTGGTGATGAAATAAATTACACAAAGTAATGCGCCTGGCCGGATTTGAACCCGCGACCTACAACTCGAAAATCGGTTACCGCTCGGCCACCACTGGTCTTGTGTGTTCATTATAATATTATTATTTTTTTGCATTCGAGGTCCACAGCGACGTTTGTCGATTCTCGACTTAAGGATTCCCGGGTTGTAGCCATCAGGAAACACCGACTCCGGGAAGGAATTCCACTCCTTAGCTGTACGCACAATGAATGTGTTCCCAAAACGTTTTGTGCGTGTTGGTGGGATGTCCACCATGCACACACACTCCCCGAAATGCAACATAGATAGGATATTCTATGTATGTAGGCGAAGCCGCGGGCAAAAGCTAGTAGTACCTAGTAACATAATAAATACAATAAACCCCTTAAAAAGACAAATTGTTGGGAAATTAAAGTAATAAAAGGCTATAATAAGGTAAGGTGCTGACCAGGGACGTGCGAGCAATACAAGCAAAAAAGCCCGGCTTGCGGTAAAATTTCATGACACCTAACATCTAAGTCATTGAACTTAATAAAATAATTATTTAAAATAAAATCTAAACTTTAAACTTCGCGCGTAATTGAAAATCCATTCATTAGTTACGCTAATACAAGTTCTATGCAACTTACCCAGCGTTCCAAATCGAGATAAAAGTGAATCGCGAATCCGACTAAATTAAATAGTCACAACATATAAGGACAATTGAATAATAATTGTGACGTTGCGCGTTGGTCGGGTTCGCGGTATGGTCACTTTTGTCCGCAATCCGAAACGCACGGGTGATGGAACGTAACAACGTTGCCATCTCCGGTCTCGCTCTAACGCATAGGGCATTTACCGGGCTTGCTTTTCCATTTCACTTTTCCCTATAAAAACACAAAAAATGTGAGTTTGTGTGAGTAAATATTATAATGTGTGAAAACACTCGTCGAACAGATTTAAGGTCAAAAATGCCAGGCTTCGGAAATTTTATCAATGAAATTTTTACGCATGTTACGAAAGCGAGGCGCCCTCTATGACGCGCGTACTATAATCAGTTCAAATTTGCTTTGAGCGGTTATCGGATTATGTTTTGATTGTTTTTTTTAGTTTTCTGTCATTTAAAGTGTTATAATTAGATATTGCTGTAACTTACTTGGTTTTGAAGTGATTAAAGTTAAAGTATCTTTGAAATGAATTCGGAAACACATGCAATTGTTCCTTGTGAAGTTGTGACGGATTAAAATGTGTGGAAAAAATACTTAGCCAGGTAAAACCTTTGAGTTTTAAAGATAAATATGATCTCGTAACTTCACCTAAACCTACCCCTGATTTGAATATTTCTCAGAAAACTAAATCACATAGTAGGCAATTTCATCGCTCAGTTTACAGTGGATTGTAGGTTGCTCGCATTTAAATAAATAATTATTCTGTTGGTGTTGCATATTTTTCTCAAACGAATACTTGGAATACTTCAGGTTATAATGACTTAAATAATTTCGCTGGTGCCATGAAAATACATCAGAATTCTCAAAAGCACTTGAATTCAATTATTTCGTTCTGCAGTTTTGGTAAAACGCGAATAGAAACTTCTATTTCTCGACAGTTAAAGGTACCTAATTTCTCTTTTTCGACAGTTAAGTGTTATGTGTGTGATAAAGAACGAAAAGCTAATAAATGCTGTTTCAATTGTGAGTATTTGCCAATAATATTACATATCGTAAACAATTATTTTTAATGATGATTTTTAATTAAAAACTACGTACGGATTAATACATTCTTTTGTGCTCCATCTAGTGGATTTTTCTGAAATCAACTAGAATGTTTTGAGCGAGTTGCCAAAAATATCAATAGATGGCTCTTTTTCTCTTTTTTTTAAGTACCAATATATATTTACTTAATTTCTAACAGTAAAAAATCAAATGTACCCATTAATTCATGAATCCACAAGCGACCACCGGTGGCCGCGCATCTATTGTCTTACTATTGTGTCTCTAATTGACGGTATCTGAAGGGTTAAAATCAGCATTACAGTAAGAAATTTTGTTTTTTCGGGATATTAGGTGTAGGTAGGTAGATGAGTCAAGATTCCTTGGCTTGCCCCCTCTAAAGGCACCTGGCACGCCACTGGTGCTGACATCATAATACCCATTATTCTATAACACACCTCTAGTACCAACAGTATAAATGATAAAGTAATAAATAAAATAGCTATATTGCTTTTAGCAGTTATAACGCGTTATTGGTAACCAGTTACTGTCACTAGATATGGCAAAACTAAGAATAGGGCGTAATAAAATAATAAAGGCATTTAAACACTTGAGGTCATAAGCACCTATAAAGTATAAGCTTAGCAAAATGTTGTTGTTTAGAGATTATGTTTTAATTATCCTAATAGTGCGTGATCACATCAGATATGAAGATATTCACAAGAGAACCAAGGTTACCGACATCGCTGAATCGAAGAATCGCCAAACTTAAGTTTGGCAATTCTTCAAGCTGTGTCGGTTCGGTCCACTTATGGCAGCGAGTAGGAGCACATTGCTTGCAGAACAAATGGTCGAATGTTAGACTCAGTGTTGGAAGGCCAGGTGGACCGAAAACCTGATGATGGTCACGGAAATCTGATGGATGCGAGACGCACAGAACCGGTCGATATGGCGGCACTAGGGAGTGGCCTATGTCCAACTGTGGACTTTTTTCGGCAAAAATTATGATGATAAGTTGATAGCTTAGCTTAGCTTAATCGGCCTTATAATGTTCCCACTGTTGGGACTCAGGCCTCCTCTCTTGGAGAGGAAATAGGCCGTAATTCACCACGCGGGCCCAATGCAGGTTGGCCAATGTCACACGTCTACGATTTTTTGGTTCTAGGACATGCCGGTTTCCTTATGATGTTTTCCTTTACCGTTTCGAGAGCAGTGTTGATGAAAATTATACAAAGTAATGCGCCTGGCTGGGTTTTAACCAGCGACCTACAAACTCGTTAGTCGGGGTCGTTACCACTCGGCCCTCGGCCACCACTAAGTAAGATAAGTCACTGATAAGCTGATAATAAACACTAATCGACAGGAAACCTCAATCAAGAGTTTTATAGCAGCAAAATGGCACCTTGATCAGCAAAATACGTTTGTTTACGAAAATATTCCCGTAATATAGTACTATAAAACATATAAAACTTCAATAGTAATATAGAATTCTCAGAATACCTATGTTCCTCGGCTGTTGGCATAAAATTAGTCACACAGCAAAATAAGCAATGAAAATTGTTTAAGCTCTGGGCTATACACGATCTAGTCGTAAAATTTTATCTCCGTCACTTTCGCGCTAAGGCGATAATTGTTATGAGGGAGCGAGAGGGCGATAGTGAGGCAACTTTGTTGCTGGATGTCGATACCGGAATAAGAGATGGAAATGTGCATTTTAATACGAATTATATGGTATAGTTAGGGTTGTCGGCGAATCATTAAAGCGAGTGAATTAAAGGGGAAAAAGGGTTTTGTGTTCTGTTGGTATAATTATTTTATGAAATTAAAAATAATGAAGACGATGTAGGGACATCTCTGTCGCCATATAGGAAAGAAAATTCAAAATTCTGCATCGTGGCATCAAAAACATAATATACAACAATACGAAATCAACTATTGAGTATCGGGTAGTTCCTGGACCAGATACAACGCCCGTCTGGTCGGCAGGTTGTCGTTTTTAGCGGATGTATTTTTTTACTTTTATTACTTTACTCATTTCCGCATACCATATATAAAGGATTATTATTAGCAAAAAATATTATATTAATGGTAAATATGATGTAACATCATATTTTAACAAACCAAAATTAGGCTCAAATATTAGTTAATCATCTCATGTCAGAAAGATGAAGTATTATAAGAAATCGCTCTAGCATGGAGCGAGAGGGCGTGTTCTGACACTGACTAAAACTACTCCTATGATCCTTCTTTGCCTTGCGTTCTAGGGCCACGGGTCTTCCTTTCGGAAGTCAGCCCATGGCTTCAAATTAAGCTATGTTGATACACGAATTCACATATAGATATACGAATAAGTGACATCCCCAGAACACAACAAACAAACAAGAATAAACAAGTATACAATAATAATATTTCCTACATAGATATTTCGCCATAAACTAAAGATAAATAGTACCGATAAAGATATCAGCCAGTCATTTATCTTTTATGTTGTTTACATTGAAGGTATTAAAACTAAAAACCTTTTTATAAAAAAACATTTACCGACTTCACAAAAAAAAACAATTCATTTTTTTGTGAAGTCGGTAAATGTTTTTTTATATTTTTTTTTTTTTTAATATTTATTCTTTTTTTGCTTGAGAAGTTTCCTTGGTATGGTCAAAATTTCATCATCAGATCCCAACTTGGTGACTATGGGACCATTAGGAAGTATAACCCTTTCCAACAAAAAAATATTTTTTCAAATCGGTTAGCAAGCGACGAAGTTATGCGCGAACAAACATAAAAAAAAATACAAACATCCGAATTGAGAACTTTCAGTCAGTAAAAAAGGTTGTAAAAGATTTGAAAGGCGAAAGATGGATAGATAGAGTAACAGATGTTCAGGAAGCAAAGAGCAAAATAAATGAAAAAACATTGAAATCGAGTAAATCCAAGAAGATTTTGGTAAGATTCCGGGTGGCATAAGCTACATAGCTTGAAGAAGCCGCAAATGTGTAGGACATATTGTTCGCAGAACAGATCTAAAAAGTAGCACAACGTACCAGAAGACGCCACGGAAGGCGTCCCACGTTGTGAAACGAAGACATGGTAAAGACAAGAAGATTTGCCGAATTCACAGGACCAGGCGATATGGCTACTCTTGGAAGGGCTTGACTTCCTGCAAAGCCGTAACTTGCTAGTAATGCCAGCGACATACGATAAGGAGTTAGGTTTAGGAGCGTGACGAGTGACAGGACAGATTGAAAGAAAAAAACGTGTTGTGCCGACCCCAAATAAAACGGGACAAGGGCAGGAAGATCATGATGATGATGATACGATCCAGTTGATAGTCAGTGCCGTGATAGTCAGACCTCTTAACGTGATGCATCTGACGACTTAAACTGAACTGTTAAAGGGATGGAGCTATATAGGGGAATAGCTCCATCTCTGTTTCTCGCTCGCACGCCTGACAATTTAACACGTAATGGTAAGACCCCAGGTTTGTAGCCAAGAAATGTCACAAGAATGAATACAGTGAGAAATTACTATATTAGAGGAAGTTTGAAAATGGCGCCAGTGACTGAAAAATTGAAAGGAAATTGTTTGTCTTGATAAGGTTATGTGAAGAGGCAACACCTGCTACTAAAAGAGTTATGAGTATTCATGTGAATGGATGGATGGGGGAGGTCATTGAAAAGATGGATGATTTGAGTGAGAATTGTTACGAAAGAAACGGGTTCAGGTTAAAGGGGACCTCATTAAACACGGGACAAGGGCATGAAGATAATGGTGACACACACTAGACTTTTTATGCATTCTGAGAGCTGCACACCGTCAAGTTTCCCGGACGCCGCTTCAAACGCGCTGCAAACTTGACGGTAAAGTGAACCGTGTGAGGCTTTTATAAGTTTCTTCAACAGAACATAAAGTAGAATAACTCCAAGGCGAGATGTCCTATACGACAGATAGACTAACTTTGTTCGTGAGACACTTTAGACTTGTTTAAACGATCTCTACTTCAAATTACCGCGTTTAGTACAAGAGGCGTTTATCTCCATTGACAGTATTCATCAACATTCTTCAAAGATTAGTGCTAAAAACGATAATTAAGTAATACAAGCCCTGAAGTGTTAAATGTGTTCATGGATGACTGGTTTACGTAATTATAAAGGCCTACGCTTAAGGAGCCGAGCATGAGCCGAGCCGCTCTACTCACGGTGTAAAGTGTGGACGTATGTACAACGAGCTAAGAACAATCAAGCTATAACTACATTAGACAGACGCACACGTAAACACGATTCGTACGTAGAGTGACGTTGCAGGATCAAATGTAGCTCTACAAGTCTAGTTACCATATAATTAAAATGAATGGAGGCCGACGCGTCCAGATCGGCGCGTGTGGCACACGTGTGTGCAGTGTCCTCAAACGCAGTTTTCCTCGATGCAAATCCCTTTGTGTTCGTCAAAAAGAGCAAAGTCGAGCACGAATTTAGGCTTGTAAGGTTTAAGCTAGAACTACACTGCGCACACGTGTGCCACACGTGGGCGCATCGCTCTCCATACATTTTATATAGAAACTAGACTTGTAGAGCTAGACTTGATACACGGCACGCGACGTCGTTCTACGTACAAATCAAGCGTGGTCCAGGTGTGCGTCGGTCTAATGTATGGATTAGATTTGTTTGCTGATGAATGTAAGACAATATTATTAGAAAGTTTGAGGTTTTGTGAGAAGACAGAGTGAAAGGATTAACGTATTTTAGTATTAATAGCTATTTAGCTGTACTAAATAAATAAATGTAGTTCTAGCTTCACACTACACGAATTCGTGCTCGGCTTGTTCTTCGCTCGGCTTGTGCTTCGCTCGGCTCCTCTAGTTTAGACCCACCTTTACATCTTGATGATATAAATCTAATGAGTCATAATGACCATTACACGAGTGAAAGAATAGATGCAAATAGGGTATTACCCTACTGACATATGGATGACAATATAATGAGAGGGATAGATGTGGCAAGTTGCCACTTGGCGCTGTGATTTTTTCAGAATCTTTCTTTTGTGATAATCATAGAGACTTAAATGCGAGCGCATATTTTTTTCTGTGCAAGCAAGTGAGAAGATTACTAAAAACGGACATCCTGTGCAACGGTTAGAACAAATTCCAGTCCTGTGTTTGTATTCAAAGCGTCTAGATTTTTCTCGGCATTGCAAGTCTTTATTTTTGTCTTTAAATATTGTCCAGTAGTATTTCTAACTTTTATTTTTACTAATTTATTATCATTGAAATTGTGTTGATATGAGAATATTATTAGAATTATTAATTTATTGTTTTTGTAATGGAATTGAATGTATTGTAATTTATATTTTTATCTTCAACTATCGCATTGGATTTCTGTAATGCTGGCATACAGCTGTATGTATGTGTGATAATAAATAAAAAAAATATTTAGAGTTCAAGTTGTAATTAATTTCTTCATTTAACACTCTCTCTCTCTCTCTTCTACGAGTACCATAAACCATAGCTAAAACACCGAATTAGTTACTCCTTAACAAACCCAGTATTTCTCTTACGAACGTTTCAATATTTCATGAAACTGCTAGCTTCCAGACCAAACAGTAACTATAAACTGACTGTGACGTGAGAATTTTCCATAATTGACAAAAAAAATAAAAACTAGAAAATATTTTTTTTTAATATATAGTCTCGATATGTTTGAATAACTAGACCATAATATTGGAAATATACTTCACTAATGTACAGAAAGTAAACTATGTAAAGCAGTTTATCTTAGGTCAGACAATAAAAACGTCAGATTATTAATATGTTATTAAGTGCATTGATAAGTTCGTATACACGTGTCGAGGGGGTCAGACTTAAATGTCAGAAGTCGCAGAAGTGTCCACTATCGAAATACGCATATAAATTGATATAGTTTACTCGATTGTGTACTGTATAATGTATTAAAGTCGTTGATATATGCGAATAATATTAAGTTAGCTGCATTTTGTAATGGTAATTATTGGCTTTTATTCCAATAACATTGAATGTAAGAGTTCATTTTGTATTGCATGACTCGCGTTTTGTATTGCATGGCCCGATGACGATTTTACAAATATGTTATATAAAACACTTTTATACGACAATTTTGTCGTTAATTTAAACTAAATGTGGCCGGTGTTTTCAAAAGAAACTCTGAAGTCAGTCTCTTTTAAAGTCCTTACAGTACACATGTACGTAATGGACAAATCATATGAGAACCATGCAGATTAGTGCCTGAGGAGATCTTTGTGAGGAAAGAACCACAAAGATTTGAGTGGATTTGGTCCAGTCAGTGCTGGTATTTGTCAGTATTCGTGAAGCTCAAATCAGGACTAGTAAGGAGCTCAACTATTTTTAATATTTGATATAGATAATTCTAACTATAGTATCAGCTATTCTTGAAGTTATCAATCATTTTGCCTAGACTTTTCCCAACTACGGAGTCTGCAGAATCTGCTGTGTGTTGTGACGGAAAACGGCATGATGAACTATGCCACCGCTCTTGATTTCCTTGTGTGTGAGCGCGAATACTAACACTTTCATAATATATATGTATGTGTCGCGCGTCCCGAGCAACATGCCCGTTTTAAAATTAATATTATTAATTCAGCATTATTTTAGTATTTTCTTATATTGAAAACATAGTTTTAGTTGAACACTGTTATGGTCACGCTGCTCCCGTGACGGGCAATGTTTTTTTTTTTTCTAAAACTACATTAAGTCTCATCAAGTTCTATCTGCCTAACCGGAGGCCTGCTGAGTGCCACTATTTTACATTAAGCTACTGCCTATCTACCGCCACAACCAGCAATTGGGCACCTTTGGTCCTTTTAGTCCAATTACCTGGCTTCCGAATTTCTGAACTGTCATAAACTTATGAAATGCTAATGCCAAAATTAAAACAACTTCTCATGGTGAAGTGAAGTCAGAGGAGTTCCCAATCAAAACACGGGGGTTAATTTAATAAACCTATTTAACCCTTCAGATACCGTCAATTAGAGACACAATAGTAAGACAATAGATGCGCGGCCACCGGTGGTCGCTTGGGGATTCATGAATTAAAGAATGATTCTATACAGAATCAATTTGATATCTGTTTCCCTAATATTTACAATTATACTACTTTTTTATCATTATTGATAGGCTCTTACTACCTTACCTGATGGTAAGCAATGATGAGGTCGACGATGGAGCACGCTTGCTTAGAAGTAATCTATTTTATGTGTGATCGTGCGTCACTGCGGGGTGCCAACTGAAAATCAGCGCTGGGTGTTTGACGCCCAGCAATTGCTGAGTTGGTGGCCCTTTCGGTTCAGGCACATTTAATGCAACTGTATTGTATTTCTGTACTCTTTCTTTTTTTTTTTTCTTGTTATTTTTATTCTTTTTTATGTTGTGGTATTTTGTGTTGCTTGCTCCGAATAAATGCTATTCTATTCTATTCTATTCTATCGAAGTAAAATACTTATTTGGTTACAATTATTTCAGACAAGATAGAATTCTGAGCAGGAATCCTATACTTTTTGGGTTGTGGGGATTTTTGGACCGGGACTGCGAGACCTATACAAATAATATTATTTTTAAGTAGTATTTTGGGACCACAAATAAAATATGTTTTATACAGTTTTTTTTTAGTAACTGTTTTTAATGCCCTTTTCGTTGTGGTTTGGGACCACAATGAAAACACTAATAAAAAAATAAAAAATTATAGTAGGAATTTAGGACCGCGGTCCCGGTCGTAACCAAGCCAGCCCCGAGTCTACGACCCCACTTTTCCACTTGGCGTCTGTCACAACCACAGTTTCCCAAACATTTTCACACGAAACATTTCCGGCGCAATTTTGTAACATAGACCTACCGCAGTCAACAAAAAAAGTATCAGTCATTTCTCTATACAATTTCTAACGCATAGGGGATACGGGTAATCTGTTCTGCGGTTAAAAAACCAACCAAGTGGAATTATAATCTGCTGCAAAGTTGCTACAACGTCTTCTATTGGTTGATTTGAAATTCGAAATATTTACGACCGGCGAAACGTAATTGAAAACGAACTTTCTTCATTTTTTATGTGTTTTTCGCGCTTTACTGGTTGGTTATTTTTTTTTTTGTGCAATAGTGTTAGGTATTAGTTAGTTGTTACATGTTATGAAAAAGTTAATGGAGTTTTTGTAAGTGTAAACTTATTTTATTTTCTGTTGTGATTGTTGCTTGGTTAGTAGTGTGTATCTCGATTGGCCACCCACATTTCTAAACTTAACTGTAAGCTATGTAAAAAACGGGAAACATTTCCGTGTTTCCCGTTTTTCGCGCGACTGTCTAACTCAGGCCTGAAAAACTAGCAAAGTTATCAAATCAAGTTCTTTTTTTTTGTCACAGGTGAAAATTCAGTTCTTACAATAACCTAGATATACTCGTATATCTATTATTATCATTAAAAATCAATCAGATATATAGAATTTGTGAAGTCAGGGTCGGTAGAGTTAGGCCGTGTAGATCCAGAAGCTTGGTTCTACATAAGATCTGATATCTTTTTCACAGGGCAAACCTTATGTGGTCGTCTTGGCAACATTTTACATGAAATGTTTTTGGTGGGATCTCTCATTCATAACATTGACCAACACAGTCAAATTAAAATTTCATAGACATACAAATAATTTACATCATTTTTCAGGAATGTACAGACATTTTCCACACTACTTTATTCAGATGGGAAACCAATTAAAACAAACATTTTACTTAGTCCTACCGCTACTGAATAAAATAATTAAAATATCGGTACCCCAGCCTGCCTGCCTTTTATTGGTGGCAACTAACCAAGCTAACTAGTACTGAACCACGGTCACTATAACATAATTGCAAAATTTTATTGCTGTTTCTCCGTATAGTGAAATAAATACAAATTTTGCTTACACGCAACTCATTACAGTCTTCGCCTCTTTTACAACATTCGCCATTAAGGAATTCCATTTTACATTTTTACAATCCGTAATTGTAGATTATAAAAGTGTAAAGCTGGCAACACAGGGTTAGTCTGCAATGGCTGACGGAAAAGTGATATTCGTTCCTAGGTTACCGCCATATTTCAAATGAATGACTGGATTTCTCAGAAAATATTGTCTGTACCGTCATTAAAATTGTTTAATGAACATCCATAATATCTTAATTTGTTTCACGATGGGTAATTATTTCTCGTCTACGTTATTTCTTACATAAATAGTTATTCAAGTTTGCTTTAGAAAATAATATTGATTAAAGTTTTTTTTTTCTATGCGCAGTAAAAAATAAAATGCGTATGTTTATGTGTTATGTCAAAAAAAAAGTTTAATAACATTTCTGATGTCTCAATTTGTTTGGACGGTTATCGCGTCCATCTTGAAATGGAACGGTGTATGTGGTGATTTATAGTGCACTAATTGTAGCTTATGTTTATAGCCATAGCGGTCTATTGATTCTTATTATAACTATCCACGGTAGGAATACGATTGGTGTAAAATTCAGTTAGGTTGTTAGAAAAAGTTCTTTTTACATCCTTTCTACCTTACTCAACATAAGTCTGAATTTTAAGTAATAATACCTCAACAACTGAACTTAATTGGAATGTAGAATATAGGCACACTTTGACCAGTATTTTATCCCGATAGAAGACTGGACAGAGTCATTGGTGCGGGTTTTTTTAACGTAAATTCAATCGAGCCGATTAGCGCGTTTCGCTCTCTGATTGGTTAGAGTTTGTAGTAAAACAAAGTCACACTAGGCACTCAGATTTTCATTTCTACGCGTGTAAAATCATTGAAAAAATTAAGTAGGTATGATGTGATTTTGTGCAAAGGTTTTAAATAGGTACTTACTTCGGCATTTGTGTTGGATTGTCTAAGAAATGAGTTTAACAATAGACATCTCTATTCAATATGTAGGAATTAAGGCAAAGGATGCAAAGATTTTGGATTTTTTTGATAAGTAATTATTTTTTAAGTGTTTTTTTTTTCGTATTATTACGTTCGATCCTATTTGACGGGAATGGCTTTTGTCCTATTGCTAATTTAGAATTTCTAAACTAATAAATACCCCTAAGAACACGGTAGTCACTGTGTTCTCAAAATTTATTCTTTAATAAATAGCTAATAATGATTATATCGCAATAAATTAGTGATGTACCTTCTGCGAGAAATAACACGGATTTAGTAGATAAAAGTGTAGAATGACGTAAATAAAAATTGAAAAAATAATATAAGTACGAGTAGTTGTTAAAGGTAGATAAAATTATGGAAACACGAATTAAGGTAAATATATTACCTTAGTAAATTAAGTTTCACCTGGTGTTAAAACTGAGACGACCTACCTGATGGTAGGTATAACTTAAAAGAATTTTTACTGTGTAGCACTTAAACTTTGTTCGTAGATACAATTTAAGCTTACAAGTTATTACGATTATAAAATATCGTCGTAGTAACGCGAAATAAAGGCGGTAAAACGCATACATTCCTCCGGTTCGTAAAACTAATAAAATACTACCATCGCGTCGCAAATTGTCTTATTTCATAAATAGCATTATATTTTATGTGTGAGTAGTAACATAAAATTCTACTTATGAATATGAGCAGTAAACAAGTTGCTGCTAACACATTGAAACATATAAACGCTTTCGAGTTGGTGCGTCAAAGAAAATATTTTGATGTAACAATATGGCTACTTCATCTCATAGTACAACAATCATTTGCAGACAATTCCAAAGCGTTTGTGTAGAATATAACTTTAATAAAGACACAAATCAATAGACATTTTAAAATAATTGACATTCCTGACTGTTTCAATGTCTATTGAATTGCGTATAATAATATAATAATCAACTCACCGAAACCCCGTAGGTAGCCACAGTAAAGTCCGTTGTCGTTCGCAACACAGCAGCGCACAGCAAGCGTCCACACAAAACACGGCACTTGTAAAACATAGTATCATTCGCAAAATAACTTCATCGACGACGATAGTACACCACTTATATTATTAATTTCCAGCATTTTCCTACGAAAAAAGAAAATAATTCTAAATAAAAATTGCATCGACACTCGACACTAACACAGCACTATGGATGGCCGTTAAATTCGAATTTTGAAATTGGAATGTCACAGGTTATATTTCGAATTTCGCCACCTTCGTCCGGTCACTGTAAAGTTGAAATCACGACTGGTTAGACCGTGTATTATACAGCTGATTCTGACTTAACCACTTTATCGTGTGCAACAATTTTGTCGCGTCACAAGTGTGTGTGGAACGTGTAATTTGTAAGTCGAAACCGAAGTTGCAAAGTAGTGTCTACAATGTATGGTGATAATATTGTGATGATAACATTTATTAGGTACGTTTACGAAATTGTAAATTAATTTAATAATAAAACACTTGGTTGCTGAATTACGCTTTCAATTCTACAGTATCACTTATCAAAAATAATTATTTCACTTTCACTAGGTTTTCCTCTATATTTTGCTAACTAAATAAATTATGAATGTAACCGCAAGAATTACCTTGTCGGTTAACGCTATTGTCAATTGTCGATAAATAACAGCCTATCAGACATCTCTATAGACACATCACTAAGAAGCGGAAACGAGAACGGAGATGGGTACAAAAGAAAAAGAAAAAATGGAACATAATTCGTTGGAAATTATCTGTTTGATAAGTTAATGGGAACTCAATTGTGAATGATGATGTCTAATGAAGGGCTGCAGGACTGTTGGAGGGAAAGGGTTACCACAGCCACACCCTGGGACACAAAGGGGCGGGATATTAGTCAATACAAGTCTGACAATTTCTTTCGCTCAACGAAAAAAAAAGTAAAAGAATGAATAATAAAATAATAATATTCCACAACTATCACACAACGCCGTCTAGTCCCAAGCTAAGCAGTGCTTGTTTCATGGGTACTAGACAACTGATAAACATACTTATATATATTTCTAAATACATTGATAAATTACACTTAGACACAACAAATGATTATGCTCATCACACAAACTTTTGTCCTGGGTGGGAATCGAATCCACGACCTCCGGCATAGCAGTCAGGGCCACTAACCACTTGACCAAGAGGCCAGTAAAATGAGTGAACGATACTATCTTAGCCACTAATTATCGCTTTCTAGGTGGTTATTGAAATAACTTCACACTCTCCGGGTGGAGCGAGAGTGAATACCAGAGTTTTACTAACCAAAAATCGTGTTCTTTCAGTTGCCCGTTGCTTTCCAGAGCTATAGTGACTTTTTTGAACAATGCCGCCGCTAAGGACGTTTTGTGGCCCCAAGTTAACAAAAAAGGACTTTAATCACCCAATTGAATAATTGAAAATGGCCTCCAGTATTAATTACAATATTATTCAATTAAAAACAATAGCGGAATTGTGAAGACTATTCAAAGTTTTTCATATTAATTTCTCTTATCGATTAATAATTGTTAATTGGTTGGTTTCTCAGTGTCATTATTAACTTTTTTTTTCGTAAATAATAACACTATTGTGTCACTTCTATCAATTATTATTTTCCATCTGTTATTTCAGTTGTCATGACAAATGAAGTAATTTCTTTTTGTTTTTTGCAAATGACGAATCGCCTAGAGGTGATCTATCTACAATACGATTAATAAAATTGTTTAAGTTTTAACGGTTTTTTTTTAAAGAATCAAAATTTTTTTGTCAATTAATTTTATGCGCAGAATGCTAGTTTTTTGACCACATAGCCTGAATTATTTTTAGCATTATTAAAACGAGGAGATGGTACTAAGTTGGTAGGACATTTTACTTTATTCAAATTAGTATTTTTTTCCTTAAAATCCACCTAATATATTACACAGGAGGGGCCCAGCAGGGTCGAAGCCTACTGGGGCCAAGGGTCAAGTTCCGAAAGGGAGGTTTGGTCGCGGTATGAAAAGCAACGAAGGAACGTGGTGGGTCTTTTAGTCAGTAAGAGTCTGACACTATCCCGGGATTTCATCTAGATGATTTTTACCCACCGAAAAAAAAAACCTAATTGTAAAAAGAGTAGTGCTTAATGCACTATATAATATAGTATTCCACAACTATGACACAACGCTGTCTAGTCTCAAGCTAAGCAGAGCTTGTGTTATGAGTACTAGACAACTGATAAAAATACTTATATATTTCTAAATACATACTCGTACCTACATATTATAGATAAATTACACCCATTGTATTGCACAAAATAAATACTATCCAGTTAGTCACACTCGAGCCCATTTCATATATCTGAATGTAACAGTGCTACTCAATCCTAACCAAGATTTAAAACCAACCAATATACTCGTACCCTCTCCATTTTTTATTATAAAAACACGAAACAATTCACATAACGTTTTTCTTTATAATGAAAGTGAAAAACCGAATGGGCAATTTGTGCACGTTGGCCAGCGTCCAATCACGATAAAGCCGTCAAAATGTAACAATAATTGTGCGCCGGCGCACCGCAATGCCTTTCCGAGAAGCTCAGTCGTAAAACTCTTGCGCATGTCGCCAGTATTAGCCTAGTATTAGAATGTACGCGGTATTGTGATTACTTATGTTTTTTCCAGTAATAAGTTTAAAAGTTATATGCGAGTTGTTCGTTAGCTTTCTAGAGTTAAGTACCCACATTACGTTCGACAGTAATTTAAATTTCAAAAATCGAATGACGTTTTTGTTCTGCATATTTTTTTTTAAGAAAAATATCTAAAATTTTAGTCACTCTACTAAACTTCGAGATCGATAAAACCTGTACTCGCCACATCACTAAACACTATTATTGCCATTATCTTCACTAATTTTTGTATTGTCATTCTACCCTGGATGTCAGTTTTTTACGGACATTTCTATGTATTTAGGTAGAATATTTGAAATATATGCTTTGAAATATGCAAACAGTTTATTTATTTATTTTCTGACTGACCGACCTCAACAATCCAAAAGTGCTAAACTGTTCTGTTTACTTGTCGATTGTCATTTAGTTAGTTTTTTTTTTTTTGTTTCCAACCAACAAATTTAATCATTCTAGTTTCTAGACACATCTTAAGCTGTTCCTAACCTTAGGGTACAATTCTATCTAAATTACTTTGTCAAGAAGATTGCGAGAGACATTAAAACAAACAAGATTGTACTAAATTCACTTAACTACAATCGATTTAATGCTAATTTGTACCACGTCACTACTCACTAGGGCTATGGGGAACTGCAGGGCTATGGAGAACGCAAAAGGCAGGAATATAGGTGGGTTTCAATTGAAAAAAAATCTAACATGCATCCCCCTCATTCCACTCTTGGGCGGGAAAAGTCATTAAATGAGAAGATTACGGCAGGAGCGGATTGGAGCGGAGCTCCTACCTTAGCTAGCATTTGTTTTTTTTTAAACCAACTATAAAGTGGTATCTAATGGCTGAGATGTTATCATTCAGTCAGGCACTCGTTAATTGTGACTGACTAAAGCTTTGGTTTCCTAGTATAGCGGTGCCGTCATATAGCGACCGTTTTCCGTAACAACGACTATTTTCCTCTTCTGATGATAGTTCATCTTCCAAGTAAATTACTAAAGCTAAATCAAGGTCGTCCATTTTCTATCTTGGATACTTTTCGTATGACGTTTGTGACGTTTGTTTTGAAAAAATGACTGACGATGTGTTAAAACGGCCGCTATATGACGGCACCGTTTTCCTAGGAAACCAAAGCTTAAGTCATTTAGAAGGCAATGTAGATTTTTAGAGGCAAATTTAATGCTATTAAAAAAAGAAGTCTGTTTAATTAGCATCCCATAATAACAGATATCTAATCAGACTTTGTGACAAATAAAGTGAGAAACCAAAGCTATAAACTATTTTAGTATTTATCTCCAGGTTATTTATTTTGTAATACAGCAACCATTCTTAATTAGGTCTATAAAGCAAGAATTTAGAAATTGCAAATACAGTTTCGTCCATAAAAGTGTTCCTACAGAAGTGTAATGTGATTCTGTTATATTTGGACTGTTTAACTTGTTCTCATATATTTTTTTAATTTGTGGATTTGTTGTTTGTTATTGTTCAGTATTAATATGTGTTGTTGACATGTTGAAAAAAAAAACTATCAGTGTAAAAATATAAATTAGTGCCCTACTGGACACACGGTTATTGATCCGGTTTCGGTCAGCAATTGGCCAAATATTTGTTTGTAGTTGTGGTAAAAACAGCGACCAGTAATGAGTTATTTGTTAGTTATCGACGGGTGGAGACCTAAAACTTATCAGTCTTGTTTTGACGTACACAATCATTCTAGTGCATAATCTTCGTTTAACAATTTTTTTTTGGGTTTATGAAAGGTTGGGAAACTTTTTCAATGGTCTAATAACATTTTCGAGTTTTTTTTTTGCAGTTTTCTTCGGAGTTTTAGTTTCGGGGTCAATTTCGGCGGAAACTGGAAGACAAGCCGAAATTCGGTAACGGTTTCGGCTTCAGCTAAAAATTGTATTCGGACAGATACTAATATGAACAAATAAACTAAACTAAGATTTCATGTGGATTGCTCGGAAAATCGTGTTTTACAAAAAAGAGGTTTTTAGACGTCAATAGTGTTGTTTCGTAATTTAAATACTTTGGTTTACGAATAATTTGTACCTATAGAGGTCTAGACCGCAAAAACCTATGTTAATGGTCCTAAACAACCAAATTGCTTCATGAGTAATTTCTAGGAATTCTTTAGAGACGAGGTTAATTGCTGTCAGCCACAAAAATATATTAGCGTCGAAAATAAAAAAAAATATTTAATAAAAAAAATGGCGTATGTAACTTATCTTCATAATTATAATTATTATTTATATTTTGATATTACCTTATTTATAACCAAAATAATAAAAAAAACTATATTTCATTCTCAAACCAAGTATTCGACGTCTAAACCAGACAGTTCCATTCCACCACTATCATGAATCTAAACATATGAAACGCATAAAGTCATATTTTAACTTACGACCTTATAGATCGGACGTCATAAGTTGACATTAGTTTCAAGATGGCGCCTTGTAAAATAGTTGAATTAGTGTAAATGTTGCGTCTATTTGTGTCATAAGTTATGTTTAGTAGCATGTGAATGTATTGAAACGACAATGATGATAAAACGGTGCTAACTAGATACAATAGTGTGGGGATTTGTTAGGTGTTGATTTTAGACCGCGTAATTCGCGCATAATTTATATTCATTTTTTTTTTGTTTTTGACTGACCGACATTTTAACAATTCAAAAGTGCCTGTAATTGGTCTATTTGAAATAAAAGTTTTTGATTTGATTTTGATTCAAATTTTCTTATTTTTTCTATTTTGCAGGTCAGAGAAAAGTTGTAAATTGATTAAAATATGATTGATTTCGGCTATATTTCTGATAGTGACATAAAAAAAATCTGCTCTTTAAAATTAATTTCGAGATTTGAGACATATTCTCTTTATTCTTTCGCTGTATGAAATCAGTGTTAATACATAAATAACTCTACCTTACTTCGACCTCTTGTCATTATTTACGGAATATAACCATCTCAGTTCGTTTTACCTAATCGAATGGTTATTTCATGAAAAAGTCATGAAATTAGGATGACCTGAAACGTTAGTAAGAAATTTTGAATTTCGCAGAATTTGTTAGGTAATATTAAAATGGAATGAGGTCAACTTATAATTAAATTATCTGGGTTTTTTATTGGCTTGCATACTCATTTGGGGATGCAAACAAGGGATAATAATAGGTCTAGGTAGGGAATTAAGTTCAGTCTTACGACTTTGAAAACAAAATTCATCTCTCCTCACATTCAGTGTTACCAGGAATTACTAAAGCTGTTAGTATTCTAATATAAACAAGCTAACTATTGTTAGATAGGAATGTGAGCTTAGCACATCAGCGTAAGTTGTAGTATTCAAGCGACAGACATTATAGGCGCTTGCGCATCTTTGTAGTCACACGGAAAGCCATTAGGCTAGTGAATTATTTGTTTTCAGATTGTTTGATGAAGTTTAGATCTGCCAAAGTTATAAGTTATACAAAAATATATTTATCTTAATTGACTTGATTGCCTCTTTAAATATTTTTGTTTTATTATTTATTTTTTTTAAAGTGTTGAAATGCAGACCTAAATTTAGGTCGTAATGTATATCACATTACAACCCAATGTACTAAAAATAGCCGGCAAGTAATTACGGCCCAGAACTTTTTTCTTTCTTCTAATTGCTTATGGCAAAAGAAAAATTAAAATGCTAAACCTAAACTTAACTACTTCATTCATGCAAAAAATATATGTTTAACGTAAATATTTTTGTTTAGATTGTTTAAACCAACAATAACTTTTATCGTGTCATAATTTTAGGTCACTGGGCTGTAACGTCCTAAATATTTTTGTCGTTAAATTAGGTCGTTAGGCTTTACGAGTTTTAAACAAATTTCGTTTCTTTAAATAATTCTTTTTTTGTGATCAATTTAAGATTTTATCGAACCCTATTACCGGGAACATATTTAAAAAAAAATTGCACTATTAAGGATATTTCTATAATATTGCCGGTTCTAAGAACATTGGTAAATGTGGTGTGTAGTGTGGTAGAAGTGTGCCTATTCTATGCTGTTGTTTAAGTCTGTGAGCTCTGTGACAGTTATTTGTACAACGTGAGTGACGATATTCGTTAGTTAGTGTAGTCAATGACAAACTTATTCTTGTTTATAACTCAAAAATAATTAGCGCAAATAATTTTGAGAGCGTTAACTGAAATGCTAGTTTGATATATCTGTATAAAATATTTTCATCTTAAAACATTTAATACAACAGAAATTTTAATAAATAATTAATTTATTATTATTATGATTTTTGCATTGGAAGAGAAATGATACCACTGGCTACTCGGGTATGAAAACTTAACCCTTAAGGCCAGTGTATACACTACACTTTATAAGCTAGTCGTTGTCGTACTTTTAAGATACGTGCGTCGACGACGCGCTTTTTCTTCTACAAAGGTCTACAGACAGCGTCTTAATCGCATCTGTATCGCTACAAACGCGCGTCAATGGCGCGTTAAAAAAACGTAGTATGCACAGGGCCTTAGAAATTAAATTTCTTAAAAGAGTTATGTACTTTATTTAGGCCATGTAAAAGCCACCCTGTAAAAATCGTGACTCAACTTCGTGTGAAAAACCTTTAGGTTTTTTTTTTTTTTTTGACAAAAACAACAAGAACCAAGTTTGTCAAGACCTCTAAACCTGCCAGTGTGTAGCACTGTTTCTGTGTTTTGGGTAAAAACTATTTATTACTATTAAAGTCCGTACTGGCGTGTCGAGTTCCTCAGCTCTAGTCCGTCGAAGATGTTCAGATTGTGCTTCCTCGCGTATTCGTTGATTATCATCTTCCCTGGGGACAAACAAAGCGAGCATTGGACAATCGCTTGGCGGTTTAGAGAGAGAAAAAAAAACTGCATAGAAGTAGACATTCCAAGTTTATATTTATTTTATTTTATAGAATACCAAAATACATTAGTTTCATAATTTTATATAAATAAAAAATATATAATGTCATCTAGTAGTAAACGACAACGTAGAACTATGCAGTTTTTTTAATATTATAATTAAGGAGGTGGAAATCCTTTGCTGTACATAAAAAAATATTTTAAATATGTTTTCTTGCTGAAATAACAATTATAATGACCACCAAAAGCTTGTGACCCTTCAAAAGCATAAAACATAGAAATAGAACAAGGTTTTAGGTTCTTTCAGTCTATTCAAAGGCATGTCTGCTCGTAAGTACATGAAGCTATCAGTGATAAGACCGCCATTGTAAAGTTGTTAAACTTTTTTTGGTGTTTAATACGAGTAAGGTTTATTCAACTATAATCTACACTAATATTGTAAAAAAGGGAAATTTGTATTTTTGTGTGTATGTTTGTAATTAATAAACTCAAAAACTACTGTGCCGATTTCATACAATTCTTTCACCATTAGAAAGCTAGATTCACCCTGAGTAACATCGGCTATATCTATTGCCCGTGCGAACGGGCCGCTAGGTACTGATAAATGATAATAACTGGCGACATATGGGTATTAGTGTACTATGCCCTTCCCTTTTTGGGAATACAAGCCTAGTGTTATGTTACAAATATGCAAAATCTGAACTGAGTGTGAGACTGGATTCTATTCAAGTTTAGAGTGATCGTTTTTTTATGAATTCAATATTAAATTCAGAATTCTATTTTGTAACTGTTATGTTGAATTGTGGGCATCACAATTTTATTCATATCGCAAAATAAAAAGCTAACAGCACCTCAAAAAACTTTTACCTATTTAAAAACATCGTTCTCTTCTCCCACATTTGTTTTTAGCCTCAAGAAAACATTAACAGAAAGAATCTCACAACTTAAGAGCGGCCAATAACAACATTTGCTATCTAAACAACAAGTACATATTTATATAATTTATCAATAAACAACAAAAGATTTCCACTGCTCAGTAAACTCGCATTGCAAGAACATAAAAGCAGTTAACTCAATAACAGGTGATTGTGAGTTACGACTCCCACGACACACGATATTATTGAGTTGCTCTTATGAATAAACATTACCAATCACGTCATTTACTACCGATCCCTTTTTATTGCTGACTGTACTGTTCTGTCATCACTATCACAGTAAACAAGTTTTTAATGAAAATTATTTTTTCATGGCAGGCTTTTATAGCTGGGTATATCTATATGATTAATACTCGTCAAGACGAATCGTACGAGCCCAAACTTGATGGGGTTGTGTCGTTTAACTACCAAGTTCCTATAGCTACCGCACGGTTCTATCATTAGATCAGCTCCATGTCACAATTATTTTGTCATCTGATTTACACGTGCATGCAAAATTTCAGCTCAATCAGTAGCCGGGAAGTGGGTCAAATTTTATTTGCAAGATTTGATTACAGACAAACATCGAGACAGGTGAATCTAAATAAAAGCTTGTAAAAAGAAAAATAAGAAACCGTATTTTAAGGTTAAGGGCCTATTACACTACGCGTTATTCAGCACACGATATTTAGACTCGTCTTAGTTTTTCATTCCGAGTAAGACAGTCTGGCCCTTATTATTACACTAAGCGACACGACGCAACTACGACTGTCTGAATACCAAATGGTGTAAGACCCGGCGAATTTCGAACGGTTAATTAATATAGTATAACTTTCGATATAATCAATTGATTGCGATGAAACAAAGCCTAAGTAATATGTTAAGTTACACACAATTTTAATGTATAAAACTTATCCACATCGATTTCGTACATTTTACGTGATGCGCACACAACTAAAAACTTCTACAGAATTGTTGTTGTTGTTGTTGTTGTTATTGTGTTGTTGTTGTTGTTTGTTGTTGTTCTTAGAGCACTAACACCTAAAGAGTTTTCCAGTAAATTCGTTTGTTCTTTTTTTAAATTTTCTACAAATAAGCGCGACATATAAATGCAACAGCAGTGTTGCCAACTTTTGAATAAAATGGTTATACGGTAATGTTTCATCCGTAGTAGAAATTATTTCTATTAAAACGCGTTATCACATTTCTTCTGTTAACGGGGAGATTTTTAACTTCTACTAGTTTAAAATTATCATCCTACTAATATTATAAATGCGAATCCTACTAATATTATAAATGCGAAAGTTTGTATGTATGGATGGATGTATGGATGTTTGTTACTCTTTCACGCAAAGACTACTGAACGGATCTCGATGAAACTTGGTACACGAGTAAACCATATCCCAGAATAACACATACTTAGGATACTTTTTATCCTGGGATTACGTACGAGTACGCGGGTGAAGCCGCGGGCAAAAGCTAGTGTAATGACCTGTGGCTTTGAGATTAACCAGAGAAAGCTCAATAATTAATTTAGGCTCAATCAGTTCCTTTATCTTCTGCTGTAACCATGGGGCCATAGACTCAACAACTAATCATAGGTACGTTAATTTTAATATTTAATTGATATCTCGAAAGTAAGAACAGTACTGAAGTGTACTTGTAGATAAATATTTGGTCTTGTATGGTTTGTTTTCACATACTTTTTATTTATGCTTAATAACAAAAACACAAATCTCAAGTAGTAAATAGACGTGGTAGGTTGAGATGTTTTGAGTTAGGGTGAATTTACTATATGTTTTCAATGCAAAACAATAGAGAACATTTTTTTTAAAATTCATTTTTGAATCTATGGAAAAACTTATCAAGTAAATTCGACCTTTTCTCTATCTATGGCTCTAATTACATGCTAGATATATATCTAGAATGAATCTATAAAAGAGGCGACTCCTTCCAGTAACCAATGTCTCAAAAATTCAGACCACAGCGATTAAAGTTCCAACCTTTTTAAAGGAGTAATCTAGAACAATTTTCTTATTTTACAATTATAAATGCAAAAGACTGCCTTGGTTAATGAAAAAGACACCTTTAATAAAAAAAAAGCAATAAAATCTTTATCACTCCGTCATTTTTCACGCTAGCTGTGTTTATTTATTTAAACAAACAATTATGGTAAACCTAATTGCAACCGACGCAAAATGGAGACGGATTCATAAAGGATAGCGACCAAAGTACAATCGAAACTTTAATTTTTTAGAAACTTTCTGATAACTTTTTTTTTTTCTTTAATTTAAAAAGTGAAAAGAAGGCCTAAACAAAGTTAAATTTTATCATTGACACGGACTTTTTAAAGTATAAAATAACATGTGCTTCCAAAATGTTACATTTCCAATTCCAAAAATGTTTGACAATCGTTATCGCTGATAGATTTTCCCTTGGTCTAGACCTCAAATTAAATGAGTACCTATGTTATGTGATACCAGTTCTTTACAAAGTTTCCAGAGTACCCTTCGGCTGTAGCTAAATGCTGTTTCACGCCAGACTGCAGGGAGCCCAAGTAAACTCGAGTACGAGCCACGTATGCAAATAACAACGACCATTCAACGTTACGCCACTTCCGTCGTTATTCGTCGGAAGGCATTCGGGCAACTTCGGCTCGCTACATTGTAGCACGAATTAGGTCTGAGTCCGTCTGACTCGCACGAGTGAGAAAAGCTTTTAAAAGAACAATGTCTGTTGTTAATAAAAGACTTAATTACCGCCATATTTTTTCGCTAATATTTTTTTTTAGATTTTATCTACCACGCACCCAGCGTTATATACACTACAGAACTTACAATAACGTGAAGATTAGCATAGATTTAACGAGCAAAGAAACCGTGACACAATTTCTCAAAAACTTTTCACACTTATGACTCGGACCTCAAAACAATCGCTTCGCAAAACAATATAAATTAAACAATTGCAATAGCAACTACAAATTCCAAGGCTTACCTTCGTCAATTTTCCGCGACGCCTCGTCCAGGTCGCTCCCCGCGTAATTGAGGATCACCAGGACAAGGGGCATCATCTCCCAGGAGTAGTGGAACTTCTCCAGCAGCTTGTGACAGTTCTCCACTAAGGTTTCTAAGGAAACCGCTGTGGAAGAAGAAAAAGGAGCATGTTAGGAAGTTGTTTCTGTTTTAAGTCTAGATGACTGACATAATAATGTACTTTATAGATATATATTATATATATTTATATATTAAATTATAAATGTATTTTTATTTTGTATAGGTACCTATATGGTTATTTTGTATTTATACATAATTTTGAGCCCTTTTTTTCTTAATAAACTTTTATTTTTACTTATTTTTTATGCACCTGCCATGTTTTTCTCTTTACCACCCTAGGTAGACTCTCGCACCGGGCCTTGGTTCAGACTATGGTCCGGAGCGAGGAGGAGTGGCAGGCGGTCGCCTCCTTCTGCGAAGCAGTAATGCTAGCAATGGAGGAGGCCGACCGCTCCAGGCGCCCTCGCCGCCGCGTCCGCCGGGGTTCCAGCCCCGATTTCCAGCCACCGTAGACGTGGGCTCGTCCGATCGTACGGTAACTGTCCGGACCGAGCCAAGGCGTCGACGGCGCGCACTGTTTCCGGGCGCCCCAAGGAGTTGTCAGCAACAGGAGAGGCCCATCTGGGTCGAAGCCTACCGGGGTCGGGGTTATCCGAAAGGAAACTAGAGCTAGAAGGAACGGCGCGGGGTTTTTAGTCAGTAAGAGTCTGACACTATCTCCCGCTCCACCCAAGAGCAGGTTTTGTCAATGATGATTTTCCCCGTCGAAAAAAAAAACCTTAGGCAGTTTCATTATGAAATCCTCAGTTCATAGATGACACAATTCCACTTGAGCCATGTCAATGCCAACTACTGCAGAGTTAACAAATAATCTCTTAATTAGTAACGTAACCAGTAGTTTTGTAGCTAATAATTAAGCGTGCAATAGGCTGACATGAGATACGGTCGTTGACGACTTGTCCTTACGACTTATGAGGCTGTTACTAATGAAATGTCATTTGTAACTAGTTAAATGTAATTTGTGATGAGTATGCGTATTATATATTATAAAATTTAAACGGCTTTGCGCGTAGCGAGTTTTAAACCGGGCAATCATCATCGAGCCCAAGACGTCGACGGCGCGCACTGTTCCCGCGCGCCTCAAGGAGTTGTCAGCAACAGCAGAGGCTCAGCTGGGTCGAAGCCTACCGGGGCCAGGGTTATCCGAAAGGGAGCTCGTGCTCTGGTTTAAAGGCTAGAAGGAACGGGGTGGGTTTTTAGTCAGTAAGAGTCTGAGACTATCTCCCGCTCCATCCAAGGGCGGAGGTTGTTATAAGATGATTTTTATCCACCGTAAAAAAAAAACAGTCGAAAGACGTCCACTCTTGGACATAGGTCTCCCCCAAGCGCCCAAAAGGCTCGGTAGATTATGTCTTTCTAAATCTTAGCACAAATATAACATAGTATCCCTTATAATGTTCCCACTGCTAGGACTCAAGCCACCTCTCTAGCCTACTGGGGCCAGGGTTATACGAAAGGAAACTCAAGCCCCGGTATGAAGAGGCTAGAAGGAACGGGGTGGGTTTTTAGCCAGTAAGAGTCTGACACTATCTCCCGGTCCACCCAAGAGCCCCCGCTCTTGCGCTGTTGTCATTAGATGATTTTTGCCAACCATAAAAAAAGGCCGCCTCTCTAGGCTCTCCTAGGAAGAAGGGAAAGAAGTGGTAATTGAAAACGCGAGTCCAGTGCGGATTGGTGGATGTAACATGCTTTCGAACTTTTTATTGTAGGACATGTCTTCCTCACGATGTTTTCCTATGTGGCAAATCAGAAAAATTCTTTCGAAAATTTTAATTCTTCTGCCACCCAGGAGCCTTCAAGGACCTTACATCTGTCGTCGCAATTAAATATGACGAACATAACACTTCTAAACAACTGCACCGTGAGACCCCGCTACCAACTGTTTTTTCTAAGTATTGACAAAGTAAACAAAACCGGCACTTTAGTGTCAAGTGACACTTTGTTTAAATGACAAATGACATGTCAACATAACATAAATAAACAGTGTAGACGATAGTGGATTGGAATACCGAAGAATTCGGAGAACGAATGACCTACGAGTGCTTAAGATTTTAGTATTAAACAAAAGATAGATCTCAACAATTGTTTCGTTGAAGTCTAAGTTTATCTTAGGCACATCAATGGCTTATGTGAGATTGACATTAAGCCTGAAATCGTCATCCCATCTTGAGCTTCCGCTCTCAGTTGTTACCACCGACTTTATCACGTAAATACAGTGGAAGTCCGTGCTGGGGTCTGTTTCCTGATAGCTACAACCTGAGGGTCTTTAGTTAATTAACCCTTCAGATACCGTCAATTAGAGACACAATAGTAAGACAATAGATGCGCGGCCACCGGTGGTCGCTTGGGGATTCATGAATTAATCCCCAAGCAAACGCGCTGTCATTGTCTTACTATTTTGTCTGTAATTGACGGTATCTGAAGAGTGTCAAAAGTGAAAAAGGTTATTTCTAGGCGAGTCGCTCCATTTTCGGCCACATCATCTTTACCCCTTACGATCAGTTGAAATCTATTTCACCTGATAGTAATTTGACTTCTGGGTCAAGTGATTACTGGCTCACCATCAAAAATTTAAAAAAAAAAACAATATTGATAGATTAAAATGGCTTCGAGTGTTATCGGACGGCGGGACTGATTTGCTATTTATCGTTTATTTTAGGCATTAACCCATACAAACATTATCAAAATAAATTATAATGTCACAGCATAAAAAATAAACGAATTAGTATAAACTAATTGATAAATAACTAAATTGATGTACCTAGACATCAATAAAATTATTAAAATTAACTAGTATTTAAGTATTGCTGTGTAAAAACCTGCACACAGCAATGAACTAGATCATAATTATGTCGATAATCTAATCTTTAATAAAGTAAAGCAATCGACCTTAAATTTATTGAAGCAACTATGTTTGGCATGGTGTAAATTTATTTAAATTAAAAAACAACATATAAATAAATAACTGAACAGCATTTTTAAAAGCAGAAAAATATAATTAAAAGTCATAATAAATCTAATAACCTCCTTTTATGAAACAATTACTTTTTAAATGTAAATCACGCCAAGACCAGAAGGTCGGATATATTATAAGAATTGGGTCAATGTAAATACTCTTTAGGTCCTATAAAATGTTCTGCCAAATCTTTTGCATAGTTTATGAGCCAACTGATGGGAAATGGCATTAATTTGGCATTTTATTCTGGGTCGTTACTAAACTAGAGTAATCAATATTAGAGTGGATTTAATAAGTTGATTTATTTTAGTTTTTAGGCACTTTGGAACTAGGTATTCTTTTACTGTTGAGAACTATTTGACGGTTGTCTTAATTACCTAAATCAATTTTAGTTAGTCGAAACGAAAAAAAATCGATCTCCCCATACAAAATTACTTGATTAGACAGTTTGTATGGAGAGGCCGGCTTTATCTTGTGGAAGGTTGTTCAGTTTCGTCTACTGAGCAAACCCTTAATATTTGCGGAGACCTTTCCCTTACGCCTTGTACCATTTAACATATCAGTTATCATAAAAAAACATTTTCAAATGCATTTAACATCAGCAAGTAAGATACAGAATAGTTCCACAACAACAACAACGTTTATCACCGAAACATATCTAACAAAATCGCCAATCGACATGAATGAGACAATCGACTAACCATAAACAAGGATTAAGAATAATCGCAGCGGCACGTCACTAGCGTCCATAAACTATATGTCAGAAGGTCGTGCATCATACAGACACTTCGTTTTTACGACTTCCCTTTGTGCTGACAGCTCCGTCGACTATAAAAAACCTATTCAAAGGTGGTGGAGATACTTGGACACACATCGTCAAGCTTTTAACCTCGTGGAATAGTGCTGTAACGTTCGTCGACGTGTCAAATAGTCGTATTGCTACTTACGACGTTATGGCCCGCATTGTTCCGATTGCTACTACGTTTCGCTATGGGTTTTAAATCGATTTGAAGGCTGTGGTGATTCATTTGGCATTGAGTGCTGTTTTGTTGTCTTTTTTGTATTGACTACTGTGAAATAAGTAATGTGGTAGCTTTTAACAAAATATTAACCATATAGCTCTGGTAGTGTTATGGTAAACTTTATTAGATTGTCTTTTTCTATATTTAAATATTCTTTCGCAATATTGTCACATAGTCAATTTATAGTTTTGGTGATGGAAATATTTGGTTGTAAATTACTGAAATCGTGTCGATCTAAAACACTTTACTAGGTACTACTTTATGGTTAAAGCTAGATATTATAACGTGCGTCATAGAAGTTGAAGGCAGCCACAAGATGCATGGTTGTAACAATATTTATTTATATACGATCAGTTCATAAAAGCCATAATCACTGTCGTAAATATGTTTACTTCTTTTATGGACCTCTATCTAAGTGCTGTTAAGATTACTATAGCACAGATCTTTTGCATCCCTAGATATTACAAATTCAATCAACCAAAGGTCTCATGTTATGGCAACTCAACAAATTTATGGAAATTAAACCATTTACACTTTACAGGTACCTACATTTAAACTATCAAAGAGCCAATAAACAAAACAAAGATGGCGCTTGTTCTATATTTCAAAGCGTTCTGTCGTTTGTCTATTTTCTACCAAGTTACTAAAAACGGTTTCCAGCATTCGGAGCATAAGATCCGAAAACCGTTTTATACGTCACAGTAAAACCTATGCACTAAACTTGGGATAGATACAATTGACGTAAGTTCGAGACAGCAGCGCCGCAGTGCGGCTCGGACTTTATGTCAACTTTACGATCCGCCATTACGAACTCAATGCAGTTTGCCGCCAAGAGCTGATAAGTAACTGTATTCGAATTTCGAATCTAGCTGAGTAAGCAGCTAACATGGAATTAGTAAGTATGTCCTATGTATTGCCAACTAGATTTGCAGTTTAATTGATCACGGTTCTAAACAGTTGTCATTTGGTGCTCGATAATTTCTGAGTTGTGTTTTTGGGGTTAAGGTCAAACCTACATTGATACCAAAGTTAGACAGAAATTTTCAAACAAAAAAAAACTTTTCGTGTGAAATTCAGTGGCTTTTTAAATTATTCGCTTTATTCTTAGTGGATAGTGTGATATAAAACTAGTGTAGTTTTGTGTCTCAACTCTCTACATACTGCAGCTGGATAATAATGTGGAATCATTGAAACAGCCGAATTTTATTGTACTATGCGTTCCAAATGAGAATAGAAAAGCCAATGAACTAGATCTGTCAAATTTTGATTGAAAAGTATAGTTTTCAAAAAAAGCTTACTTGCGTTTAAATGGTTTTGTTTTTGTTTAACTGAGCCTAATTAAGAAATAGATAACTAGAATTTTTTTGAAAACTATACTTTTCAATCAAAATTTGACAGATCGAGTTCATTGGCTTTCCTATTCTCATTTGGAATGCACAGTAATGTGTGTGACTACAGAGAAGTTTGCCAAGAAGGCTGGCACAATACATTTGCTGCCAAACGCCACAAAAACATTAGAATATGTTGTAAAAATTTTAGTTAAAAAATTGGGTGTAAATGTTTTGATTTCAATTTTCATGAGATCATAGCGTTTTAGTTACTCTGAGTCATATAGGTCAGAGTTTGTTTGTTTCAGTATTATTTACAGTTTTCGAATCTGTGAAATGAATGACACAAAAGCCTTTGTCTTTGATAAAGTTCAATGGTCGAATCGTGGAAAAAGAACAATATTAAACATTTAAAAAAGTTATGTCATTTCTTAAATCATTCGTAATTGGTTACATAAATAGTAACCAATTATGAATGTTTTTTTATTGTTAATTTAAGTATTTGTTTTTGTTAGACATAAATATTTTTGTGTAGATAGAGACAATAAAGAATAGCTATAATAATTAACCTTCCTATCCAAATCTTAGAGGAGGCCTGAGTCCCAGCAGTGGGAACATTAAAAATGCTGATGACGATGATGATGAACCAAATCTTACAATTTTCAGATGTAATGACATCATGACATTTATGACATTTTTAATTTCAAAAATGGAAATCACAGTAAAAAGTTTTTTAGTTATACGTTTGTTATTTCGTCATGCTCGAATTGTGGACTTATATGAATCTTAGTAAACGGGTAGATCATGTCGTGGAATGGCACACGAGATGTTTTAATCCAGGGAGTATGTTCCATTGGGATAATTTTCTAGGATCAAGCAGAAAAAGTCGCTGGCTAGGGTGGCAACCTTTAGAAGAATATAAAACAGTAGTTTAGAAAAATTAAAAGTATTATATTTGTTTAATGTTTTAAATTAATACATACTATTAGAGCCTCTCGCACAATTTATTAATTTAGTCTTTTTAAATATTTATACACCTCGCCAAATTAAAATAAATGAGGATTTCGATTCGATTCGTTCTGAAACTGTATTGTGTGTGTTAGATTTAGACGCTTGTCTAAGAAATTTCAGAGTCAGTAACTGAATGGATTTCAACAGTTTTTACACCATGTTATATTTTTTTCCAAAAATATTTAAAAACGTCACAAGTTAGACACCTCCAACTCTAAGTATAACACAGGCACGGCAGGTCATAGCCTACGGCGCCAACAAACAGTTGAGTGCAAGTGCAAAACAACCCCTCAGTCGCCTGGATGGCCCGGTGACTATGGATTTTTAAACAAGCTTATAATAACTTTGCGATTCTTACATAGATTCTTAACATAAAAATACTAGACACTAGTTTCAAGTTTTGCATATACTAAAACGAATGTTGTATCCAATAGATTCATCTGGTGTGTAGGTACCATACATACATACAAATAGAGAAATGTATGACAAGTAAAAGCGATGTAATAATATAGCCAAGTTAGCGTTGTTGATAACCATCGACGGCCTGTCATATAAAAGCAGGGGCTAGCCGGGGTCGGCTATGACATATTTATTGCTGATGTCAAAGGTACAGCCACTAACATAACCTTATGTTTTGCAGTTTATGACGCGACTAGCTGTCTCCCGCGGTTTCATCTAAGTCTTTGGATCCGTTTCCGTGAGTTGCAGCGCGATGATAACGTAGTTATAGTTATTAAAGAACCGATGAGAGAGGTTAGAATGGCCTTGTGGCTTTTATGGAGGTAATTGGGCAATATGGTACCATTTTTAATAAGGAAAAGAAACCTCATTTCTAAAAACGCTTACAATATTCTTACTGAAAAGGCTCGATGTCAATTTAAAAAAAAAACAAGCTTTTAACGAAAAAAATGTTTTCATAGGGAGCTTTTATAGCAGGATAGGTAATTAATACTCGTCAAGACAAATCATACGAGCCCAAACTCGATAGGGTTGTGTCATTTAACTACCGAGTTCCTATAGCCACCTTCCGGATCTATCATCAGATCAGCTCCATGTCATAATAATTTTGCATTGTCATCTGATTTACACGTGCATGCAAAATTTCAGCTCAATCGGTAATCGGGAAGTGGGTCAAAAATTAGTAAGATTTGATTATAGACAAACATCGGGACAGGTGAAACTAAATAAAAGCTTGTAAAAAAAAAGTTAGTTTTCTAGCCAAAACCTATCTATTATATAAGTTGACATGAAAATACACGCAAAAAACAGGTGACGACACTTTATACAAAATAATACATGTTGCAGTTAATTAGCTGTAAGTTAGCTTTTAATTTATGTAGCTATGAACCTAGTTTAGACTTAATTTATTAGCAGAAGTTATATTTTAGCACCTTCATTGCAGGGTAATATTGTAGCTTTCCTCATTTTCATTAGGTACTAAAAAGTTTTTATGTCAATCCTCAAAATAAACCATTTAAAAGTACCTACATTTTTATTAGAATTCTAAAACTGCAATTGAAAAAAGGAGACATTCAACAAAAAGAAACCGTATTAAAATCCACAGTACGCTATCGTGTCATATTAATAAACAAAAAAAAATGTCTGCCAATTTATAAAAATCGCTCAGTTATTTTGATGGCGACCAATATTTTTTTGATACGTCAATGTCAAAAAGCCGTATCTATAGTCAAATAAAAGTGTGGACACAGCGTGTCCCTCCACGGCCAAGCGTCCGCATCGCTAGAAGACCATCGACTAACGTCACTAACGTTATAATCGCGCGATCCATCAGTACTAGCTGCGCCCGCCTCGCCAGCGGCCAATCGCAAGCCGCCGCCACGCCTACCGGCCACGCGATTGGCCGAGCCACTAACTTTGAATATAGAACCGCTTTTTTTTTTCTCTAACGCCTTCGCAAGCCCGGACAACTTGGTATTTCGTTCACGTTGCATCAAACACAATAGTCGATTGCAATGCCATTTATTTTAATTTTTAGGTTAGGTATGGTAATGGCACTGAATTGTCTTCAATTGCCTCGTTTATAGGGTAAGCTGTGTTTGTGCTATTGTTAGTCATTCGGTATTTAAAATTAGACAAGACTAGAACAAATAATTATGAAAAAAAAAAACGTTTTAGAAGAAAAAAAAGTCTATTTTATTACGCAAGGCTGTTCACTTTTCAGATTTCAATTTCAATAACCTTTTAGATACTCTAAAAAACTTCGAACTACTGAAGAAAACATAATACGAGTTCTTATTACTGAGAAAAAAAATGTCGAATCAGACAGCTCTGAAAAGCTAACTATAAAGAGCGGATGATGATAATAAAGTGATTGCCGTAATTAGTCTTAATTAAATCACTTTATAGCACCTTGTATTGTCGGCACAATCCACATTGAATGAGGTATCCATGCCTTTCCCATGATCCCATCGTCGTAGTTTCACAACGTAATCTATGTATTTAATTTAATCGAGATGTCTATTATGTTGTTCATTAGGGAAGGTTATGAAACATTTTGGAATAATATTGTGTCAAAATATAGGTAGGTACCTATACAAGGTGTAACGTTAAATTTGTTCAGAATAACGAGCAGAATCAATTAAACCACTTTTTAATATAGGTTAAATTTTTCAAAAAAATCTTCATTAAAAGCTTCGACTTCTTATGAATAGGTCGAGCCATCACGTGCGCAAACCCGCTGAAATAGGTAAACAAACACAAATAGTTGTATTCCAATCAAATTTTCTCATACACGGGATAATATAAGGTCTTATTTCAATGCAGATATAAATTTTAAACAAACTAAATCTGCTCATAAAACCTTTGTTTTTGTGGTTTTTTCTCACATAATTAGGTCAATCGAATTAAAAATCATTTGGGGTGTCTGAGGTTTTGCGCATTTAAAACTTTACACGTTGTATACCTACAACATGTGGCTAGAATACCCTGCGTTTCAAATTACGATATCATCGCTATTAGGGCGTCAACAAATTGCATAGGACGCGATTACGGAAAATCGGAACGACTGTTGGCGCGCTAACATCGAAAAGAAGAATGACCACGTCAATATGGACCACGGTACAGAGTTGCGTCAATTCCAAAGTTGTTTTAGATGGTTTATAAATTAACCAAATAACCATCTACGATTGCCATTTTGGAATCAAAACCCGCATTTCCAAGATTTTTTAGAAAACGTAACTTAACCTCAAAATAGAAATATCCGTCGTGTATAGAGGTAAGTTTATAGGTCGTAGTTTGGAGAGCAGATTAATTAGCATATCTGATGGGATAGAGACTTAAATAAATCAGTACCTTGCCTTTATATTTTCTGTTAAAACAGTTACAAATACAAAAAAAGGAGAGATGTAAAAAAAAACAATAGAATTCAAAGAGATCTTTAATTTGTTCCAGTGACATTGGTAGCACTTTAAACATATAGGTAGGTATATAATCAATCACAGTATATCTAACCCTTACAGTAAGTAGGTAGGTACCTATACATATAGAAACAGCGAATGACGTCATTCATCATTTTCATTAAAAAAATCATCTAAATAAGATGCTGGAGCAGTGATATCATTGTATCGAGCCCAACTCAAAAACCACACCACTGTCATTATGTGAGCACAGCAGCCAACAGTTCGCTTACCAACAAGGCAGTTGCAACAATAACCTACTATGGCTTGTAATGTATTTGCTACAGCATCATCTCTGCTTATTAATAAATACGTGTAATATGTACGACTGTTCACATGCCTGGATTTAATCCTACCTCTTAACAAATAATTATTTAGGCCTAAAATCAGAGGAATATCCTCATCAATTTCAGTATTCACTTCCACTGAATATATTCCAGACTGACGAACATGTTCCCCAAAGTAAGATCTGGCCTGTTTTAATTGATATGTACCTAGAGCAAACCGCTTAAGGTCAGTAATTGTGAGTTGTGGGAATCTATCCAAATGAGGATGATTGCCATCAATTGTTTGGAAGCTAGCTCTCCTTCTGTTAAGATTTTCTTGCTCTACATATGTTGCCAGATGGTTTACTAGAAAAAGTCTACTTTTAGCTATTGTAACATATTCCAAAGCCTCCGGTGGGTCATCTATGGCAACATGAAACTTATTTAATAAGGCACAACAAATCCTAAAATCATCATTGAGGTGCATAGCAGCTCTATTATTGAATACATGACGGAATAGTCTATAGTCTCTTTTTATCCTACCATTGACTATTTCTACAACCCAGCGACACATGGTTACTAGACGAGACCGATTTGCCTGCTGGGTTGTTAATTGGTGTTCATTTTCGAAGAGAGACTCTGGCATGTGGGTGACAAAACCGTGTTCTTGGAGTTCATTTATAACATCTCGAAATCCTCTATCAAGAAGAAAAATATCACCTCTTCTAAAAAATGATCTTATACAAGATCCCTCATTATTTAAGTTTAAACTTGTGATTGTAGCATCATTAAGAGTGGCTTTGTATGGACCAAGACATTCCACAATGTGGCCATCGCAACACACAATCAAAAATGGTTTAACTAGGTTGTCTAGTTTTTGTAAACTGTAGGTTTGTTTCTGAAACAAATAATTTGAACTACTTTGCACAAAAACATAGGTAGCATCACATATAACTATTGCAGGTTTAACATCTGGTGGCAAATCGGGATTACTAAACAGTCCTTCTGGTATAATCTTATTTCGAGAAGCAACATCTTGTACAGTAAGATGATTAAATCCTAAGTGAAAGGGGACAAAATCACTCATTAAACAATTTCTTGCTTTTGACATCCACCGTTCTAAAGTGGTTCGAGGTTTATTAAAAAGAGTAGCCAACCTTTCATTGCTGTCACCAGTTCTTACCTTAACTAAATATATGCACAAGGCTATAGAAGCATTTGGTACCTGTTCTGCTAGATTTGGGATACTGTTAAGTAAATCATAAAACTGGTCAGCATTGAATCCAAGCCAATAATGACATAAATGTGGAGGCATCATCCTAATATTTGAAAAATCAAATCTGTTATTAGCTGCTCGCTGCATCATAGTCATAATATTATCAAATTGACTACCAGTAAAATCCCTCAACTGGGAGGTTAATTCATTCCAAGAACCGTGATCCAAGTGGTGACGACAAACACGTGCACCAGATGGTACATAGAATTTATAATGATACAATAATAAATCTTTTATAGCACATGGTACAAGTAGACGTTCATTTTCAAAACAATTAACGAATATGCAGTGGCCAGATGTGTTTGCAGCACGTCTATATAAAGATGATGTGATTTTTGGTGCCGCTAATTGAACTGTTACTGGCCTTGAAGATGGAAGAGGAGGTGGCTCAGGAATATTGAAATCATCACTTGACACAGCATGTGCTACAGTAGGACGATTTGAATCATGCTGCTGTTGCCTCTGTACTTCTCTTGTAGCTGATCTCCAACATGCAGCACATACACGTTCCATTCTGGAAACCTAAAAAAAATAAGGTGCTTAAATATTTTTTCTGTTACCCAAGTAGACAGATTCTGTATTAGACACTCCATATTCTCAATAAGATACTAATAAATATTTACCAAGTGCAGTGGAACTAGTCTCATTAAAATGTTTCTTTCTTGTCGATCATGTCGCACAGGGTATGTTCTTGGTGCTCGTAAAATAGAATTTCCACAAGGAAAGCAGATTCTTCTATGTCCAAGAGCAGGCAAAGGCATAGCACTTCCTTCGGACATTGTATTAACTCGATTTTGAAGCAGTCCAAAACACTCGGAACAAATTATACTTCCTGGAGACAGCTGCAATCAAAGAAATATAAATATAAAAAAGGTCATTAGAATATAGTATAATAGAATGAGCAAGGGAATGTCACAATCACCAACTTCAAGCCCAACTGAATGGGCCGCACAACATAATTATATTTTGTGCTTACAGCACGGAGTGCTTCCAATTTCAGCATTGTGACATTGATTTTATGCTATCATTTGTCTAGTTTTTAATATGTGATTTATAAAAAGCAAAAATTAAAATATAAAAACGAGAGAATGTCTGGATAGGTTTAAACTGTCTGAGAAATCAAGAAATAGACTGATAGGCATGAAAACGTCAATAGAATGTGCTTACCTGAGTAGGAGTTATCCATGACTGTAACACATTGATCATCTGAGGAGTAGCTTGTTCCAAAGCATACCTGCGTTGATTTCTTAGGATTGCAAAAAAACAATTGATACACCGGTTTCGCCGGTCGATTGTTCTTGTTGTCGGTACCTCACGCGAAGTGGTCGACATTTTCAGTAGTCACTAAGTAGTACAGTACAGTACAACAAAATACGAATCACACACAAACTTCAAACAAAGTGAAAACTTCCCGGCGTAAAAACGTCCTGGCGTAAGATTCACAATTTCACATTAAAGTTAGCGATAGTGATTGAAAACAAGACATAAACAAATAGTTACAATGAATATCACAATTACTGTGGAGAGTAGGACTCGATCAACACAAAAAAAAACTGTAATATTTAAATGGCAATGAACAAACGTAGCATGCACCACGCGCAATTGACATTGCACTTTTTGACAAGACAATGACAATTCAATTTGAGACACCAACACCAATGTTGCCACTTTAGATTTTAAATAAAAATTGATTACTCGAATAAATACACTCGACACATAATTATTTCGACTGATTTAGTTCTATAATCATTAATTTATTAAAAAGGTTCGATTTATATCAGACAGAAGCAAGATAATTAAAAAAAATCTATGCAATCATTCATATGTATCGTTTGCCAACAAAGTGAAATTGCTTTAAAAAGTTTTGAAAGCAAAATAATACGACTACTGTGTGTGAAATACTAATTATTTCACACTACAGTAGTATCATCTCGCTTTATTATTTATAAAAACCCCGCGATTTACCTTTCCAATGACTTTACATTTATATTAATTTGTAATCGTATACAAAAAAAATCGATTAGGAGTTGTCAATATATTTACTTATTTTGATTATGGCAACACTTTAACGTAAGAATAGCCGGCAATAGGTAATTCATTTTATCGAAACAATTTCAAAACTTATTAAGTTTATAAAATAAACCCCTATACAAAATTGGCATTCTAATTGCAGAATCACTTAAAAAATAAAGAAAATAATTGTAATATAATTTTTATCTTGATGCATGAGAAAAAGCAGTACCGTTGATGGTCATGATTCTTTCGTATTTCGGAACGCGGGGATAATGCATACTCTTGTAATTTAATGAGATTCTATAACTATAAAACCCATATTATCGTCTTGAGTCACAATAGTACATTATTACACTAGGGGTGAAAGTTACTTACTTCGTCCCGAGAAGGAGTTGGCGGCCGAGCGTAGCGAGGTCGCTAATTCGAGGGACTAAATAATAACTTTAACCCCGAGGTACCTAAGCATTGTGCTTTTCATTACGAATACAAGAAGATAGACCTAGTTTTTTTTTAAATAATTTGACAGCTGTTAGGTGAAAGTAAAACTCCCTAGGGATAAAAAGTGTGATACTTTTCAGCCCGCTCCTCAGGCAACTTCAGACCTACTTTCAGAGTATGAGTAATGAAAAACAGATTTTCTTTACTAAAAAAAAAAACATAATTTGATTGAAATATAGCACAAATTATTATACTCTGTTATGAAAGCAATAACTTAAGTTACCGCTTTCATAACAGAGTTTTTCGTCTACTGCACATTTCGCAAGCACGTTCCTACGAGAAAATCAGTGTTACGTAATTTATTGTTTTAAATATCGTAGCATATAAGTATATGCTGAGTAGGTGCCGTTTTGGACTCACATAATTTAGTTTTTTTTTTTCTTTTTTTACTTTGTTATAATATTGTAACTATAGCACGAAGAATTGCCAAACTTAAGCGGCCATGGGCAGGGCACATGCTCGCAGAACAGACGGCCGTTGGGGCTGAAAGGTTCTGGGGGTCTACTCGCTTTCTCTATTTTTCTATGACAGAGGATTGTTTGCAATATTAACGTCAAATGAATATCGTTCGTTTAAGAAAGTTTCGTTTCGGAGAAAGCGAGTAGACCCCCTCCCTGGAGTGGCGACCGCGTACCGAAAGACGCGTTGGAAGGCCTACAAGGTGGACCAATTGCTTGGTGAAGGTTGCGGGAAACGGATGGATGCGAGACGCACAGGAACGTTCGTTGTGGCGACGCTTGGGGGAGGCCTATGTCCAACAGTGGACGCATATCGGCTGAAATGATGATGATGATGATTGATGATTATAACTATTTATAATTTTGTTTTAATAAATTGTGTGTAGGGTACAAGTAAACGTTTTTTTTCTTTTAAAACTAGACAGATCCGCGAAACTCCGGACGGATGGCAACCCTAGGTTCATAGTACCAATTCACAAGCTACTAATCATAAAGATTATACACATATTTTCAGATTACAAACACAATAAAGTAAGCTTTTACAAGCTATTTAATATTCATTAAAAGCTTGCTGGATTAGGAACATTATAGAATATTGATTTTAAAGGCTAATAACTATTTATGTGTATTTAGGTAAGTATTAAACGCCTCATAAACTCAAAATGGTAGCAAAATTTTGATACAAGTGGAGAAACTTTGTCATTGCGACTGAGGCGGAATTCGCACGAGCTATATGCGAGGGTGTTATGGAGCCACAGTCGAATTTTCACGTGTATCAAACGACGTTTTTTAACACAATCAACGGAGGTTGATGCGTGATTCGTTGGGTCGTATAGCGCCCAGCCTGACACCCAGCGTGTTAAATTGTTGCAGGGGCGAGCGCGTGCACTTTTCCGCACTAGTGTGAAAAACAATTGCCTAAAAGCGGTAGGGATAATAGCGGGTATTCGAGTAGGTGTATTGAAAATGTCACTTCATACATAGCATACAATCACTTATGTACGCTTTTATTCCTACAGTGTTAATAGAGTAACTTATTCCAACAAGTGCTACATTTACAGATTATTTCTAGCTTTTATTGCTTATATGTTAAACCCAAGTAACATTAAGGAAGCTAAGAACATAGAAAACACATAAACATAAGAAATAACGCGTTTACGTTTGTACATTCTAATTTAAACATCACTAATTTAAAATCTAAGAGAGTAATCTTAGATTTTATTAATAACTAGCTTTCCGCCCGCAGCTTCGCCCGCGTGGACTACAGTTTATATCGCGCGGGCAGAGACCCGTGCCCAGCAGTGGAATTATAGGTAGCCTATGTGTTATTCCAGTATCTCTTCTACCCACCTACCAAATTTGATCTAAATCCGTTCAGTAGTTTTTTCGTGAAAGCGTAACAGACAGACAGTCAGACAAAGTTACTTTGGCATTTATAATAGTAGGGATAATAATATTCCACAACTATCACAGAACGCCGTCTAGTCCCAAGCTAAGCAGAGCTTGTGTTATGACAACTAGACAACTGATAAAAATACTTATATATATTTCTAAATAAATACATATTACAGATAAATCATCTAACGACCTGTTCTAGTTTCTTCAGCTAGAAATCAGAGCGAATTTCTAACACCACGAGTGTTAGAAATCTTAAAACATTTTTAGCTTTTCACTACTATAGTAGAGTCTGAGACTACTACTGTATAGTAGAGTCTGTCTGTCGGTCAAGGTTGGATATGCAAGTCACTTGAGGGCACATAACAGAGCAGCAGATCTGAGCTTTTTTTTACGGTGGGCAAAAATCATCTTTTGACAACCCCCGCTCTTGGGTGGAGCGGGCGATAGTGTCAGACTCTTACTAACTAAAAACCCACCCCGTTCCTTCTAGCCTCTTCATACCGGGGCTCGAGTTTCCTCTCGGATAACCCTGGCCCCAGTAGGCTTCGACCCAGCTGGGCCTCCTGTTGCTGACAACTCCTTGAGGCGCGCGGGAACAGTGCGCGCCGTCGACGTCTTGGGCTCGGTCCGGACAATTACCAGACGGTCGGACAGCGAGGTAATCATGGTTCGCCGTCCACGAGCCCGCATCTACGGTGGCCGGAAATCGGGATCGGAATCCCGGCGGCGGCAGCAGATCTGAGCTTACAACCACCATGAGGAGCTAAGGAATGCGGTCACTGTGGACGAAATCGGCTAGATGGCATCATCATCATCAGAGTTTGTCTAAAAAGTCAAACGACTTTGGTAATTATTAGGGTGATATGAAAACTGATGTAGTCAACACTGGTTCAAATAATCAAGGTTTATTAAGAGATCTTGTTCATTGTTTACTAATAGAAGAACCTTATGAAAAGTATCAAATATAAGTATTTTTTAAATGGTTAAATATTTTACAAAATTCCTAAGTCGGCTGACTTTTTAGACAGACTATACCTAGGCATATATTATGTACCTGAACCTTCCTCATGGATGTATGAAAATAGGCGTGGTCCACGTGTGCTTCAATCTAATGTAGGTCTAGCTTTATAGTGACAAAAAAAGATTGTGAACCCGATTGCAGCGCAGGCTTCAATTTTCAAACCATCCAGGGACCCATTAAATTATACACACAAAGTTTCATCCGAATCGGTCAAGCCGTTTAGGAGGAATTTAGTGACAAACACACGTACCTACAGAAGCACAGATTTGACAGTTCTAAACGTTCTTCTACACGACGTTCCGCCATTATCTAAATCTAATCTCATCGTTACAAACATGACCTTCCGTCCGCCATTAAACTATTTTCATGGCGCACATAACTCTAAGACATAATTACACAATACAATGTAAAGTTAGAGCCAACTGAACACGACTCGAGAAAGTCCCGCCGACCAATCAGAAGGCAGCTAGCGATTATCGCTGATTTCTAATTGGTCAATAAATATTTACTAGGAACGACTGTGAAATATATTTTGTTTTATGACCTGTTTTTAGTGTTTGAGTGTCGAGTTTAGAATAAGTAAGAAATTATAGTCTTTCAGTGCCTATAGCGAAGACAGAATGATTTACTAAACAAGTGTCTACTTACTGCATATCTATGAAAACATCATTCAAAACTATAAATTCCAAATCCCATTATGATAAATATCATCACCCTCATTATCAGCCTTTTTAATGTTTCCACTGCTGGGACTGAGGCCTCCTCTCTAGGAGAGGGAATGAGCCGTACCACACAGGCCCAGTGCGGATTAGTGAATGTCACATGTCTTCGATTTTTTGGTTCTAGGGCATGCCGGTTTCCTTACGATGTTTTCCTTCACTGTTTTGAGAGCAGTGGTGATGAAATAAATTACTCAAAGTAATCCGCCTAGCTGGGTTCGAACCCGCGAGCTACAACTCGTATGGGGCCTCATATGAGTTGTTATACCTAATAATTTTTCAATTGTCTATAAAATTCTGATTCTTTCTATCCTTTAGTTCATCATCATATAGTTTATTTTGCCTTGGATGAAGACCTAAAGCGAGTCCTTGCACACATGCACGATAAGCGCGTGGAGATGCAACGCCGGGGTGAAAGTCCACTACCGCGACAGGTCGAGGTATGGCGGACAGAGCTCCGGCGGGATCTCACGGTAAAATGGCGTCAGCGACTATCGCAACCCAGTGCTGGGCACGCCACAATTATGGCGGTAAGTCCCCTCTTTGAGGCGTGGCTGGAAAGACCTCACGGCGTCCTTACCTTCCGCATGACGCAGGTCCTCACCGGACATGGCAAGTTCGGGAGGTTCCTGCATCGGATTCGAGCGGAAGAGACGCCCGGGTGCCGCCACTGTGCGGAACGCCCGGAGGACACGGTGGAGCACACAGTAGAGGTGTGCCCTGCTTGGGCGGAGCAACGCCGTGCCCTCGTGGGGGCGATCGGCGGCGGAGACCTCTCGCGCCGGGCCTTGGTTCAGGCCATGGTCCGGAGCGAGGAGGAGTGGCAGGCGGTCGCCTCCTTCTGCGAAGCAGTAATGCTAGCAAAGGAGGAGGCAGACCGCATCAGGCAACGGCGCCCCCGCCGCCGCCGCCGGGATTCCGATCCCGATTTCCAGCCACCGTAGACGCGGGCTCGCGGACGGCGAGCCATGGGTAGCTCGCTGTCCGATCGTCCGGTAACTGTCCGGACCGAGCCAAGGCGTCGACGGCGCGCACTGTTCCCGCGCGCCTCAAGGAGTTGTCAGCAACAGGAGGGGCCCATCTGGGTCGAAGCCTACCGGGGTCGGGGTTATCCGAAAGGAAACTAGAGCCCCGGTATGAAGGCTAGAAGGAACGGCGCGGGGTTTTTAGTCAGTAAGACTCTGACACTGTCTCCCGCTCCACCCAAGAGCGGGTTTCGTCAATGATGATTTTCCCCGTCGACAAAAAAAAAAAAAAAAAAAAAAGACCTAAAGCGAGAATAACCATATGATGATTTCCCAGCTTCAAAAAAAAAAAGAATAGAATATTAACTCCTATTGGAACCTTTGTCGGAACTTTTTTTTACAATCATCAACCATCTGGAGGTCCAAAAGACCTAGACACCGATTTTCGGAGGTTGTGAGATTGACGACATTATATTTCGCTAGGGCATATCAATCTTAAATATTTCGGACTTACGACGTTTTTATGACTAATAAGATATAACCTTTCTAAAGCTATAGAATAAATTAAAGTTTATTGTTTATCCAAAATTTAAAGTAAACCATTTCTTGTACAAAAAAAGAGACATTTAATAAATGAAAGTGGATATTTTAAATGAGACTACTCGTCGTAGAAACTAGGAATTAATAATATAATTTAATATATCTGTGATTAGGCAGAATGGCGGTGTTATCGCTAACAGCGATACGTAGGTGTCCGAAACAAAGATTTTATATATCCTACGGTCCGAAACCAATAAATCACACATTCCATAAATATCTATAGACTAAAACCTCATTCCTCTGTCAAAAGTTTAAATTTAGAACCCTCTAACCAGCCAGCTACTACCACTAAGCCTTGTTTACACCTACACAGAGTGGCCACTAAGTGTGATATCGTTATCGGCCAGCGTCCACTTCCTGCGCAGTTCTGCCTTTGGTCACGTAGCCCGGGGCCATAAGGCACAATGTATACTGTGTACCCCGATTGTTTCGGCTGAATGGCCCGTTGTTTGGCCCGTCGTATCGCACCGGACGCGCGAAATGTCAGGCGATTAGTTTTATTGTTTCGTTTGCCGGGTGATGTTGGTAGATTAGATTTAGTTGGAATAGACTTGAGGATAATAATTGTCTACTGCGTAGAAGATACGCAGACGTTGTTATAGTCACTTTGATAATTGCCAATTGGCTTTAGTAGCATAACAAAAGGTAGTTACCCGCCCATATAGATAAATGCGATGTGATGAGCTTTACTGAGGTGCCAAAAATCTAATTAAGAAAAAATATGGCAGTCACACTGATATAGCATCGAATCGTCACTCCTATCTGTGGAAGCAATTTTTTAGATAAGTTGGTGAAGATTAGGTACATCAACGTGAACTGATGACCTAGTGAGGGTTACAGGAATCCGATGGATGCGAGACGCACAGAACCGGTCGCTTATGTCCAACATGGACGTCTTTCGGCTGAAATGATGATTATTATGATGATTATATCTCAGAATAAAGGTGAACCACTAGTGAAACCTCACTAGCGGTTCACCTTTATACAGTAATATGCTAGTTGCCGTAAAAAATGTAATTAGTCCGTCTATTAGATTATTCAAAAATAAGGGACACGTATTTTTTTATTTGTAAATTAAACCAAAAATGACGTCACGCCGTGCTGCATTTTTCCGCACGGGGTGACGTCACACGTAATTTTAATGGGCTATGTCTTTGTTATTTTTTGTTTAATCGAAAAAAGAAAAAAATGGTGTCCAATATTTTTTTATAATCTAAAATACGGAATAATAAAATATAGTTATTTTAACCCTGAAAACTACCCTATTCGATGGATGCGAGACGCGAAGGACCGCTCGCCTATGTCCAACATGGACGTCGACTGACGGATGGGTTATAAAGATTACATCTCAGAATATAATTATTATAAGTGATTTGATTACAATTTTAGACGATAAACACTTAGCTACATAAAATTCTGTACCAACTGCAAATAAAATTGAACTTAAATGTCAGTCTTAAATCATTTTCCTGTTGACTCATTTTCCTGTTCACTACAAGATGTTTTCTTACAAACTCAGCTTATATGATTATAATATGATTTATTGTTATTGCATCCATAAAACTTTGAAGGGTGGTGTAATAAAACGGATCGTTTAAAGTAAGCCTAAACTAAAAATGACATTAATTTCGAAAATACTGCTATAAAATTTTTCTTCGACGTGATAAATAAATATTTATACTCAACACATATTAATTAAGTACCTATATCTATTTATAATTCGCACATCATTATTTTTAGAATAGCCTTTTCAATGGTGACTGTCACAGATTTTTTTGTAGATTTACATTTTTTTTTTTCTTTGTAAGAAATTGATTGACAATGACATTTAAATATTAACTGACTGGCCTGTTGGTTTAGTGGTTAGTGGCCCTGACTGCTATGTCGGAGGTCGTGAGTTCGATTCCCACCCAGGACAAAATGTTTGTGTGATGAGCACGATAATTTTTTCTGTATCTTGGTGTTATTTACCTATAATAATATATGTATATAAAAATATTATAAGTATGTGTAGCAGTTGTCTTAAACTCATAACACAAGCTCTGCTTAGTTTAGGAATAGATGGTGCTGTGAAATATGTGAAAAAGAAGTGTTTTTTAACAAATTCAAGATTCTACATCTAGATGTCATAATGCCTAGCATTCGTGGGCTCAGTTATGAGCGACTTGTGTGTGTGAGTTTAAATTCACATACACAAGACACTCAAACACGATACAAACTATATATAGGCCATACAAATATTAGATCCGAGCGGGAAACGAACCCACGACACGCATTGCAGCAGCCAATAGCTCAACCACTGCGCCAATCAGATACCTGTAGTCATCAGATCTGCTCTTGATAGTTAAAAAAACGAATCTAACAAAAACGAAAACGGATAAAAAATGTTTTAATGAATGAAACGGGAAATTGGGCCTTTTTCCTTGTGTTAAAACCGCACTGAAGAAAGTTAGCAAAATATAAAAAATAAAGGCAGATGCGCCATTATGTCCTGATTCCGGCAATGTATATTACTCAACTCTGGAAAAATGTTAGATGCGTCTTTTTTACTAACGGAGGCAGAGATGCTCATTGAATAGCAAGAACATAAAGCGTAAGTTGAGACTGGTAGAGTATGCCTAAGGCATTAATAATAATAATAATAATAATGTTTATTTCAGACCACAATAAATCCATATAAAATTGTTAGTAAAACCTTAAAAATTAATGTTAGTGTCTTTTATTACATATACGAGGATTACTAATAAAATATTAATTGTTTGGAATCGAACCCCACACTATCCACGGAGTATATAGTACATACTCGTTGATGTATGAAGTCCGATCCAGTGACGCAGCATTGGGCAATCCCACCTACCGCACAACACGCTCAGGATACCGTGGGAGCTGGCACGCACCCGCTTCAGGAGGACTTTTATGTTGCATGAAGTTTTAATAAATAAATATATAAATAAGTTGAAGGATTACTTTATCGAGTTAATTGGACCTTGACAGATTATAGCGTGTTGACTAATTGTCAGGCTGTGGCACGCTGAGACAGACCCCAGGGGTGTAATTGTGTGTTTTTTTGTAAACCCAATGGAAACCTTTGTTTTATAAAATAATTAGCGATCCGCCCCGGCTTCGCTCGGGTGCAATATTATTCATATAAACCTTCCTCTTGAATCACTCTATTTATTAAAAAAACCGCATCAAAAACCTTTGCGTAGTTTTAAAGATTTAAGCGCACATAGGGATATACGGACAGAAAAAGCGACTTTGTTTTATACTATGCATGTAGTGATTTAAAAAAACCGTGTATTTCCTTCCTTTGTAGATAGGAACATTATTTTCTCTCACATAATAACTAACGATACGCCCAAGAGTCGATATTCTTTACATCGAATGACTAATGTTGTAGCCACTAAATCAGCGGGAGTCGGCCGTACGTCACCCAGGCCACGCCTCCGCACAGATTTATAGCGAGGGAATACTGATTTTATTTTTATAATGATGCTTTATTACTATGTATGTGCTATGTTCGGGGTTTGGTTCCATTTAACAAATAGGTACATAAAAGAGGTTTGTTTACGTGTATCCTGTGTCATCATTTCAGCCAATATACGTCCACTGTTGGACATAGACCTCCCCCAAGCGTCGCCACAACGAACGGTCTTGTGCGCCTCGCATCCATCGGTTGCTCGCAACCTTCACCAGGTCTTCAGTCCACCTTGTTGGAGGCCTTCCAACGCTCCGTCTACCGGTACGCGGTCGCCACACCAGAACCTTTCGGCCCCAACGGCCATCTGTTCTGCGAGCAATGTGCCCTGCCCATTACCACTTAAGTTTGGCGATTCTTTGTGCTACGAGTATGTCGGCAACTTTAGTTCTTCTGCGGATATCTGTATCAGTGTATTCTGTGTAGTAATTTTAAATTTTGTAATTCTTTAAAAATGATAATGTTTCACAACTATCACACAACGCCGTCTAGTCCCAAGCAAGCAGACCTTGTGTTATGGGTACTTGACAACTGATAAACATACTTATATATTTCCAAATACATACATAATATAGATAAATTACACCCAGACACAGAACAAATGATGCTGCTCATCACATTAGTCCTGTGTTGGAATCGAATCCACGATCTCCGGCAAAGCAGTCAGGGCCAATAACCACTAAACCAACAGGCCAGTCAAAACAGTTCTTGTTTGACAGTCGTTATCTACTGGTAGTCAGACGCCAGAAACTGTTACCCAAAGCTTTTCGGGGGGAGACGAGAGCTTGCGGACGTCGAGCAATGAGTAGCTCGCCGTCCAGCTGTCCGTTAATTAACCGGACCGAACCCAGTTGTCAACAGCGCTCCTCAAAGAGTTGTCAGCAAGCCGTAGGGCCCCAGCAGGACCGATGCCCACTAGCTAGGACCGCGGGGAATTTTGAAGGGGAAATCCGTAGTCCTACAACACAAAGATCATACAATCATTTCATTTTAATTTCAAAGTGCAATTGATGGACACAGGCGTGGTTTTAGTCAGTAAAATTCTGACACGCCATCTGGAGCTATACAGGGTGTATTCCATCCCTCTTTCTCGCTCGCACGGTTGACATTTTTAACATGTCATGTTAAAGCTTTAGACATGTTTATTATGTTTCTTCACCACGTTAGTCATCCAGAACATAATTCTCCTTATTTTATATCTTAACCAGTAGGCTTCTGATTCCAGGAATGTTTAATTTATTAATAATCAAGTATGTAGATACATCCTGCTGTGGGCGCGCATAAATTAACGTACACATCATATTTTATATAAATAATTAATAATTATACAAATAATTATTATATTGACATGTGGTTAAAGTGTGCGTGTCACAATATTTCTTACGGTAATTATATTGTGAGAATTTGTAATCGCTATGTAAATGTTATAAAAATTACTATTTTAATACTAGCTGTTTTCCTCGGTTTTGCATACTGTCGATCTTAAACTAAAGTGCTGTTTGTTTGCCGTATTTTCATTTTTTGATGCCACAAATATTACTAAGAGAATTCTGAGTATACGTGTAGATGGATGGAGAGGGAGAGGAAGGCTGAAGAAAAGATGGATGGATTGTGTGAGGAGTGATATGAATGAAAAGGGAGTTGGTGATCGTTTGACGGGTGACAGGACAGAATGGAAGAAAAAAACGTGTTGCGCCGACCCAAAGTAATATGGGATAAGGGCAGGAAGAAGAAGATGCCAAAAATAGGATCTGTCTGGTCTAAGCTAATAAATACTTCAGTGTTTTCTTACCAATAGACTGCCAATTAAATTACATAGCAATCATGGTATATTTACACACTATTAACCACATTTCTTTTATTCTCTCCTTTCGCAGGGCTTCTGCAATTCAGGGCAGATTCAGGCAGGGCATTCAGGGCAAGAAATTTATTTTTATGTAAGTAGTACCTTTGTACTAATATATTTATAATGAACTATACAAGGTGTAAGGGACAGCTCTCCGCAAACTTTAAGGGCTTTTTCTGATATTTGTGTATTGTGTGTACATAAATAATAAAATAAATCAACAAAATCGGTAGGATTATTTTAAGTTGTCCTAATTATTTTGTTACTTCCTACGATAAGGTCGTAAGGTAAGTAATAAAAAGGATTTCATCATCATCATCAGCATTTAATGTTCCCACTGCTGGGACTCAGGCCTCCTCTCTAGGAGAGGGAATGGGCCGTAATCCACCACGCGGGCACAGTGCGGGTTGGTGAATGTTACGTGTCTTCGAATTTTTGTTTCTAGGACATGCCGGTTTCCTCACGATGTTTTCCTTCACCGTTTTGATAGCAGTGGTGGAGTGGTGAAAAGGATGTATTACTAGCGAAAGAATGATTTAAAAAAAATTACAGTATTTTGTCAAAATGTTAATTGCTTCAATTAATAACGTTAGTTCCGGGAAGTGTCAGCCCAAAACGCTAATTAATCACGATCCGCCCCTGAAATATCATCACCACAGATAAAGAATTCGTTTAACAGCTGTAAAAAGAGGCGTGACGGCTGCTCCAAGATGGCGACCGTAATTAAAAAATAAAAATGGAATATTAATTTTCCGTCACGTTTATACGGCAATAAAAAAATCATAATGAGATTCTGAGCATAAATTACGGCTCCTTTTCTCCTTCTACGTGTCCAATTGTTTATCTGCAGTGTTAAATTAAACAGTTTCATCACGAAACCATAATGCCTTGGAATTACTTTTTTCTGTCACGCGGGGCAGAAATAAGAACGTTTTGTTTACATTTGTTCAGCTCTATTAGAGGTTCGCTAGGTTTTGGTTACACTTATACAGTTCTGCTTCTATCAGTCGCGTACATCATCGTCGTTTCAGCCGAAGGACATGCACAGTTGGACATAGGCCTCCCTCAAGTGCAGCCACAACATCATCTTCTTCTCCATAGAAGACGACTTATTTGGAACCATGCACTAGTTTTTGATGTTTTATAAGTGTCCAAGTAGACTGCCTGTGTGTAATATTTTTTTTAGAACGAACGGTCCTTTGCGTCTCGCGTCCATTACATTCTCGCGACTCTCACCAAGTCATCGGTCCACCTTGTGAAAAACCTGCGTATTCTGGTGCGCGGTCGTCACTCCAGGACCTTTCAGCCCAATCAACCATTCGTTCTACGAGCAATTAGCCCTGCTTACTGCCACTTTAGTTTGGCGATTCTGTCTGCGATTTTGGTTCTCCTGCGGATATCTTCATTCCTGACATAACCAGGCAAAGAAAACTCCGACCATAGATAGCCCTTTGGGTGACTTTAAGCCTTCACATGAGGCCTTGTAAGCTACTACGTTTCAGTGCCATGTCATCCCTGGCAACACGCACTGATCATAGACTTTCGTCTTGAGACTGTGGTATGTTGCGCGTACATCATAAGATTGCGAAAGGCCATCATAGCGTACACAGCGGAAAGGCACTGAACACTGACATTCTCATTAGCATTCGCAAGATAAAAACACATTTGTTCTCATTTCATGCCCGTTTACCACGAAAGCTGAATTCACGTGGAAAGCTGAACGGATGCGTAAGTACTCGCATCTCCATACATAACTGATATTTTCTATAGATAAATGCTGAATTGAGTTGAATATATGTTGTAAGTCTCCAAGACAGACTTCAAACTTGTTGGAAAAAGTTTAAAATCAATGTTTATGTTTTAACGTTGAGCTCCTTAGTAGTCCCGAGTTGAGCTACATGAATACTGACAAATGCTTGCACTGACTGGACAGGTCCACTCAGAACTGTGTGATTCATTCTTCAGAAGACCATCTCAGACTCCAATCTGCGTGGATCTCATTATGATTTGAAAAATTACATATTTGCCGTGTGGACTTAGAGACTTTGACCTTTGAGTTTGTTTCGGTGTTTCTTTTCAGGGTAGGTAGTCAGCTAGGAAACAACGGTCTCATCTAGTTTAAAGTGACGAAAAAAATTAAGTAACTATTAGTAAAAAAAATATCATTTAGATATCATTTAACGCTGCATTTAATAAATGCAAGCGAAAAAATATTACACTAATAATAAAAAGCTGAAAGTTTTCATTTATGTGTATGTGCGTATGTATGTTTGTACTTCTTCACGCTTAAACGGCTGAACGGATTTAGCAAGCGGGTAGACCAAGTCCTGGAATAGCACATAGGATACTTTTTATGTGAACGGAACAGTTATGATGAGATAAAAATCTGCGTTCATGCGGGCGAAGTCGCTGGCAAAAGCTAAGCCATACATAAATCTAAAAATCAATTAACTCAATTTCCATTACACACAAATGACCCACATGCATGAAAGAAAAACAATCGCTTGTGAAAACGAGAACTGATTATTTTATTTTTTCCCACAATCACAAATAAAAAAAAGTAAGTACAAAAAAATATCTAATTATTAAATAACAAATGGCAGTATGTAACCACAGCTAATGATCTACCTAACCATAAACAAAAGCTGGCATACAAAGGCTGAATAATATAATGCCTTTGCCATAGCTAGGAGTCATTAATACCTGTCATGTCGCCACGCTCCACCCGTTTGCGCAGTAACATTAGCACAACAAACTTAACTCAACCTTTCTGACATACAATTACCGACCTTATTGCAATGTACTACGGTCTATTGAACATAATAGAGTGATGTATTTTATATTTGTTGGTGGATTCCCTACATAATCGTCCATGATGGCGACACGCCTTCGCGTGAAGTATCTACTGATAAATGAATGTACAGTAATGTTTTATTTTCTACGATATTTATATAGCCCTATGTAGAGTGAGTACAACGAAGCAATATAGAGCTACTTAATTCTTTACTGTACATTAAAACAAGTGAAAAACAACAAATGATTTTTATTTAGAAAATAGGATTTCGTCAGTTAAAACTAGATGAGACGCACCCTGAGAAGAAACACCGAAACCAATTCGGGGGTCAAAGTCTCGTTTAAAGTAATGGTCAAATCATATGAGAAACATGCAGATTAGTGTCTGAGATGGTCTGTTGAGGAAAGAACCACACAGATTTAAATGGACCTGTCCTGTCAGTGCAAGCATTTGTCAGTAGCTCAACTCAAGACTACTAAGGAGCTCAATGACTTGACAAACAACGAGAGGACTGTTTTAAAGGTCTGCAGAAAATTCTGAAACCACTAGATGTACTTTAAAATTACTGAAAACAATCCACATGAGGAGGACTATGTCCTCACTGAGTCACTCCTTACTGAGTCATAATAGCGACTGGTGTACCGTGGAGTTAGGTACGAAGAAAAAGAGAAGTCGCAGTGTGACCTTCGGGATCAGGTACTCAAACCGTTCAGGAAGGTAATGATTAAGAATTAGGATTGCGCAGGATAATGTAGAGAAGACACATGCCGAAATGGCAGAAGCTTTAAAAGCTTTCCTATAGCTGGATAATGATTTGTAAAAGAGATAGCGATGATTCCCGAATAATAATGAATTAGTGGATACTATCCATCATCAATATCATCATCATCAGCCTTTTTAATGTTCCTGGGACTCAGTTGTAAGTAATCCACCACGCGGGCCCAGTGCGGGCTGGTGAATGTCACATACGTACTACTATGTTCATGTTTAAGTGGAATACACGTGTTTTCTTTCTATCTTTTCTTTTCTTTCTTTTAAACCTAAATACTAATTCCGCCGCTGCAGAATAAATTATCCACCCTCTATTGTTCCTACAAAATTCCTAAAAACGTTATTCAAAAAACATGCAATAATATAAGATCATTAAAAAAAATGGTGACTAAACTGAAGTATCGAAATCCTCCGCACTAATCACCTACAGCAAGAACACAGAAACACGATATACAATTAATCACAAAAACTAGTTCTCTCCAAGAACAATACTCCACTAAAAACGAAATTACAAATTGTACAAAAAACGCAACAATTGTTTTTAATTAATCATTTGACTGACTAATAACAACAAATAACTACTTGATTATGTCAGTTCTTGTAAAATTAACTTAAAATATGGTGTAAAGTACGCAACACAAGAAATAAAACAATGGATATTAATTGTACATTATTTATCTGCAATTATTACATATAATATACACCAGCTTTTTATTACTTACCGGTTTTTCGCAATTGTTTCTTCGAATTGGTTTCATATGCAAATATATTAGAAAAATAATAAAGTAAATAATAAATAGAACGATTGTTTCTATTTCAATGAATAACAGAATTAGTACAATTTCTAAACTGACTGTCTTTTTTTATTTAGTTTTGCGCAATATTGAATACTAGCTTTTGCCTGCAGCTTTGCTCGCGTACATAAAATATAGCATACGTCACTAAGGAATAAAGCAGTTTTCTATCGGTGAAATTTTAGTAAACGGACCAGTACTTCTAGTGAATACCTCCTATAAACAAAAAAAAACTTTACCTCTTTATTATATTAGTGTAAATTGACGCATTTTTTAACAATAACTCAGCGGTAGGTATTCTTAATTGAGTATTTAGATAAAACATGTCCAAACCCTACGATAATAAACAAAAAAACTAAAACTTAAACAGGTTTTCAGACTGGAGTTTGACAAAAACTGAACTTGAAAATTTTGTATTTAAAAATTTTCTAAGATTTTTTTTTAGGAGTAATCGTCATTTTTCGTCATTCAACTTGGGATCGGAGTCCAGTCTAAATCCGGATGCGGCAGAATTCCCGTGTTTTACATAGAAATACTGCCCACCAGACCTTCACAAGCCAGTTCCTGGGTAACACGATACTCCTTTCTTAGATAGACTGATGGTCAGACTTTCTGGTGTCTGACTACCTGTACCGGCTGTCAAAGATCTACGAACGACAATACTTCCTGTTGTAGTTACACAGTTCATTACAACAACTGCTATGAATTTAATGTAGAAACTTATGAAGAACTGTAGACAGTTGACGGTAGTCTAAATTAAGCTGGCTTCATAACAAGGAACTTTAGATAAGTCGTGTCTCCAAATCTGAGAATAGCGTAGTATAAGCTAGAATTGCAGATAATTTTGCGAAACAAAAATAAGCTCTATCGTAAATGGAACTCAAATGGTCGGAGACAACAAATTAATATTTATTTAATTAAACGGCCTATGTTTTATGAAAAGTGATCAGTGATCATTAATGAGGTGATCAAATAAAAATAATATAATTTTTATTGCCATTTTAACACAGTAATTTCCCACCAACTTCCATATAATTTACGATTTATTTAACTACATGTTGACGACACTACATGTCACGGATTAACATTTTCTCGCTTAACATTTCCTCGCTTTTACAACTTTTATTTAGTTTTCTTTTTTCGTCGAAATATGTGGATTTTGCAACACACCTGCATGGTTATACCGTTTGGCCATAAAACCGAGATAAACTAAAGTTTAAGTTAAACCTCCGTCGGAGTTGACTGGGGCCAATGAAAACTTTTTATTGCCGCTATGAAAGTGGCTTTGCAAGCAGCCCCTACTACTTATCGTAATTATTGGTGTCTCATTTATAAGGATTACTGAGTTTTAAATATAAATTTTTTTTTGTTGGTAATACTTGTATCCGGTAGTTTCGATTCCTGTATCTGTTTGTTCAGTTTTAAGTGTCGATAACATCTCATGCAGTTTTATTTGGTCTGAACTAGGTAATTTAGATGTTAATCTGCTTGTTAAAATACTGTAAATGTCATAATATTTGTATATACATAAAAATCAAGTAAGCTAAAAATAAATTGTAATGTATGCAATTCTCGGCGACATACATAAAAACTTAATGTCAAATTAAACCTAGAAAGACTAACCTTTAATAAACTCTAAGTAGCGTGCTTTTTTAAATTCTTTACTCCAAATTAATCCTAATCCCGCTTGAACTATAAACACTAAGAACACTACGACACTCAAAATTACCATCACCAAACAGTCCAATAAAGCGGCCATCTTTGTTTAATAACCGCCAATTTTCAAACTCTATTCCATTTTCGAAACAATTTCGAACGTTCGAGGACGGTTAGTAGCGGCTGCGACACGTACGATATTGTGGTTAACCGTATGCATAGAGAGGCCACAGATTGTGCCAGCTTCCTAGTAAACACAGCCACTGTGTCAGAACCGCAAGAAACAACTTATGGCTAGAACTTGGGAGAAAACTTTTGAGTACAACAAGAAAAACAAGCTTGCTTTGGCGAAAACGGTTTTTTTTTCTCTCTGAAGATCAAAGTTTCACAAAAGAACATAGGTATAGAATATCTAATGAAACAAAGAAAAAAACTAAGTAATGTTCTTAAATATTGCTATCAGCTGTAAATCAAATAGATCAGAACAACATAAAAGCGTCAACTAAAAGGAATAATAGTCCCAATATTAGTATTTATATGTTACAATGACGAAGAAGCTCCTTTAGACATATCTTTCAAGAACAAATTATTCGTCTGTCAACTGATTAAGTTAATGCTGAAAAAGATAATTTTCGCATGTATTCCATAGCTATTACTATCATTAAAAGACAATAAGCTAACGCCACCGAAATCGAAGCTCCATCAAGATTTTCATCAGTAACAAAATATTTAAGAGTGTTTTAGGCTCCAACTTCCTATCATGTACAGTTCGTTGTGTTCTACTAGCGCCTCAAAGATCAGCAATTGAATTGATTGGGCAAGTTGGGGCTGCAGCCTCCCAGGGCCGCGGGTTGCTCAAGAGTAACTGAAGGAAGTCTGTCTGATTTTGTCCACCCAGAGCGGGAAAAGTCATTCAACGATCTGTCATATACGAACGTAAGATAAGCTCTATCACATAGATTTTATCTCAAGAGTGAACACGTTGTTCCTAGGTAAGCGTGCTCCATCGTCGACCACATCATAGCTAGCGACGATTACGAGTTTGCGACCTGTGGTATACACATTAAGTGTAAGACAAGCCAAGTGGTTGACGTCACGGCAGTCGCAATCCTTGCGGGACATCGACTAGACGTCACTCCTTGAGTTTTGCCTGCTTACTGACAATTTGGTTGTTTCATTTACAATAAACCTAAATCCCTAACCAGTGATTCTAGTGAACACCACACGACCCATAAGGTAACATACACAAGCATTTAATAAAAATATTTTTTTCATAGCAAGCTTTCGCAGCACAGTATAATACCTTACAAATGAGGGTTCCTCTGGGTTCTGTCTTGGACCTGGTCATGACTTCGACGAAAAATATTTAATTTTTTCTTTTCCTAATTAATACTCGTCAAGACAAATCATACGAGCCCAAACTCGATTGTCGTTTAACTACTAAGTTCCTATAGCCACCTTCCGGTTCTATCATCAAATCAGCTCCATGTCATAATAATTTTGCATTGTCATCTGATTTACATATGCATGCGAAATTTCAGCTTATTCGATAGACGGGAAGTGGATCAAATTTAATTTGCAAGATTTGATTACAGACAAACATCGGGACAGGTGAAACTAAATGAAAGCTTGTAAAAAAATGTATATATTATAGATAATATTCTTGAAAAAAGAAATCTACACTGCTATATAACTCAAGATACTAGTACTAGACTAGCTCGTAAATCTAGCGATGATTACAATAGATCGGACAGCGTTATAGTAAATATTTACAAACAGCCCAGAGATGTGTCAATGCGCATTGTGATTATGTTTTATTGTGAAACAATCAATGATGCAAAACGATTACCTAACCCCACACATTCTCAACAAAGGACTGTATTAATTGAATTTCGTTCATAATGGGTTTTTCATAAGGTTTATTTAAATATTTGCTCCCGAATCAGTTTTTTACTGAGAATCTAGAGCAATATTTACCGGTTTAAAAACTAAAGGGCTGCGGGAATCTTGGAGTTTATTATGGCCCCAGTAAACAAAGGAGAAAAAAGGACACAGAAGGGTTTTAATCAGTAACTGTCCCCTGAGGGCTTCAAAAAAACGCCGCTTCAAGCTTCATTTTGAGGTGGCCTTTTTTTGTGGCTCGTGTGCGGCAGTGCCGTCACAAAAAAACGCTTGAAGCTTCACCGGACACAGGAGGTGTCGCGCGCTTCAGCTGTTTTTTGTGGCCGCTTCTAAAAAGCTAGAAGGCCGCTTCTAGGCGGCGTTTTTTGAGGTCCGTGTGCGGGTACAGTAAAAGTTTGACTCACCCTAGAGCAAAGATGGCGGACGTATGACACGCGTGCCAGTGGTGATACATAGTAAAATAATTCGGGCACGCCTTTAATTAATACTAGCTTTTGCCCGCGCGGCTTCGCTCCCGGTCTTTCATACTCCACCCTACTACACCCAACTCTACCCTACTCTACACTACTTTACCCTACTCTACCCTATTCCACCCTACTCTACAGTATCCTATGGCTGTCGCCCACCAATTTTGTGGCCGCTTCTAAAAAGCTAGAAGGCCGCTTCTAGGCGGCGTTTTTTGAGGTCCGTGTGCGGGTACAGTAAAAGTTTGACTCACCCTAGAGCAAAGATGGCGGACGTATGACACGCGTGCCAGTGGTGATACATAGTAAAATAATTCGGGCATGCCTTTAATTAATACTAGCTTTTGCCCGCGCGGCTTCGCTCCCGTTCTTTCATACTCCACCCTACTACACCCAACTCTACCCTACTCTACACTACTTTACCCTACTCTACCCTATTCTACCCTACTCTACAGTATCCTATGGCTGTCGCCCACCAATTTTCAGCCATATCGGTACAGCCACTCTTGAGAATAGTGTAACTAACACGACTTTCTTTTATATATATAGATTAAAACCTATTAAAAAAAACATATACTTGGCCCCTATGGGTCTATCTACGCCACTGGTAGGAAGTAAATGGAGTTTGTTTCTTTTTCCGCACGAGTTTCTTTATTGTTTCTTTCCTTTCTTGTTACATACACTCTTTGTTATAAGCCTCTTTCAAATGAGGTTCAATACATGTTGCTCTTCCGTATTAATGACATAATGTATTGTTTTATGACGAGGAATCTGTCCTTCAGTCATTAGTTGACAAACAGATGGACAATCCTGTTTAAGTGTTGATGGACCCTAGGGACGCTGTCATACTTTTGGCATTCTTATAAGTATTACTGTCCCACTGCTGGGCAAAGGCCTCCCCCTCCATCACAAACCAGTCCTCGCGATACGCGTCCTAGTCCAGCCCCCCTAGCCAAGATACAACCGTTTCGCTTGCGTCAAACGCTTCGAGTTGACCTTGCCGCCAATTATTTTGTTCTGACCACGTGACTGAGCGTTAAGATGACGTCATTCCCGTACATTCTACTTTCATGCGGGTATAGCCACTGGCAGAAATTAGTTAACTAACATAAAAGTAATAAAGTAGCTATATCTATAATTAAGTATATCATCACAAGCTAATTTTACGGCATCATAATAACGGTTTCCTTACATTTTACCGTCTTAGTATTAGAAAATAAACTTTTATCGGTAGCCATTCAATTTTATATCTCATTGACCTCCCAGTTACTTATTCGCAGTAATTCTAACATGTGATTGGTGGGCTAGCCATCACGATTTACGATCGGCCAATCCAAACACGTTAACTGTTTTGATTACGACTTTAACGTGAATTAGCAATTTCGTTTCTATTACAAATAAAATAATGATCAATTTGGAATATTGGTTTGATTTGAAATATTGGTTTTCTATATATAAATTTGCAAGTAATCATCATTCAATTAGTCAAAGAATCGCCAAACTAAAGTGGCGGTGGATAGGGATTGTAGAACGGATGGATGATGGGGCCAAAAGATTCTAGAGTGACGAGAATCGGTCGTTGTGGCGACGCTTGGGGGAGGCTTATATCCAATAGTACACGACTTTCGGCTGAAATTCATCATTTCAGCCAGATGATGATGAAAATGAAATTCATTTATTTCAGGCTATCACAGATCCATAGTAAATCTACTTACTATGAGGTCTAAAGAGAGTTTTGTATTTTCAGAGTTTTGTTTATTATAATTAAACTGAAAACTGTTGGACTGATTCAAAAAATCTCTTTCCAGTTGAAAGCATTCTATTCCAAGCAACTTTATCACTGAATGGCATAGGCTTATAATATTTTATGCTATTTTTTTTACTTTCCTACCTCACCCCATATTTGTCTATGATAGTGTAATGCTTGTCGATTCTAATATTTATATAGATTTCAGAAACGTCATCACTACCCATTATTTTGTACAAAAGATCTTACTCTACTATTAACAAGTCCACAATGAAAACATTTTCAGTGATTGTTTTGTCACAATATGTGCCAAATTCTTGCATCTGTTATTACAATGACTACTGTACACAATGGTAACTTCAGCAAATCGGACACTTTATTGCGGATTCATTTAGTTGGGATTAGATCATCAATGACAAGTATTGTTCGAGGCAGAGATGTATCTATCTAACAGTAATTATCGACTTACTTTATTTATTACTAGCTTCTGCCAGCGACTTCGTACGCGGATCCTGTTGCTTATGCCAGCGACAACGGAGTCGTCAAAATCAAAGATCTGAAACGTCTGGTGTCGAATTCTAAGAGCCTGGAAAACAACGTGATGCGCGAGACGATTCGAGACGTTCCAGATCTCTCCCTTCCACTTACGCGCGTGACAGTGTGCACACACCTTGGTGCCATAGACAAAAATAAACAAAAAGCTCCGAACTGCTAAGCTATCGGGAGTTACATGTGTTATTGTGAGTCAACCATAAAAGATAGACATATGATGTCTTAGGATATTTTTTATATAATTTTAAGGAGAACATTTCCGTTATACATAATTTCTGTGTAGCTTTAACCATCAAGGCTGCAAACGCGACGGAAGCTTAAAAAATGGAATAATTTTTCTCGTTTCCCCAACATTTCCCTTCACTGCTCTGCTCCCATTGATCGTAGCGTGATGAAAAGTATACTATAACCTGCCCAGGAGTATGAAGAATGATTGTACCAAGTTTCGTTAAAATCCATCGCGCAGTTTTTGTTTCTATAAAGAACATACAGACAGACAGACAGACAGACAGACAGACAGACAGATAGACAGACAAAAATTTTACTGTTTACATTTTTGGCATCAGTATCGATCACTGATCACCCGTAAGTATAGATGTAAGTATAGATGATTATTTTTATTGTGATTTTGTGTACGATATTGACTGGTCTACACTGTTCTTACATAATATCTATTAATATTGTAACATCAACCATCAAGTGATATGAAAGAAAAGGGAGTTAGTGATAGCATGACGAGTGACAGGACAGAATGGAAGAAAAAAACGTGTTGCGCCGACCCCAAATAAAACGGGACAAGGGCAGGAAGATGATGATGATCAACCACTTTTTACCCGACTACAAGACGGGTTATTTTAAAACAGTAACCATGGAGGAAAAGATTATCCCGATGATGATTAGGTATTGTTAACTACAGAAAATCCTAGAACATAGGATAGTTCTCTCGACCACAATGCTTTAGAACAATAATATGGACCTTTTTTTTTTTTTTTTTTTTGTCGACGGGGAAAATCATCTTTGACGAAACCCGCTCTTGGGTGGAGCGGGAGACAGTGTCAGACTCTTACTGACTAAAAACCCCGCGCCGTTCCTTCTAGCCTTCATACCGGGGCGCGAGCTCCCTTTCGGACAACCCTGTCCCCAGTAGGCTTCGACCCAGCTGGGCCCCTCCTGTTGCTGACAACTCCTTGAGGCGCGCGGGAACAGTGCGTGCCGTCGACGTCTTGGACTCGGTCCATTACCGGACGATCGGACAGCGAGCTACCCATGGCTCGCCGTCCGCGAGCCCGCGTCTACGGTGGCCGGAAATCGGGATCGGAATCCCGGCGACGGCGGCGAGGGCGCCGTTGCCTGATGCGGTCGGCCTCCTCCTTTGCTAGCATTACTGCTTCGCAGAAGGAGGCGACCGCCTGCCATTCCTCCTCGCTCCGGACCATGGCTTCGACCAGGGCCCGGCGCGAGAGGTCTCCGCCGCCGATCGCCCCCACGAGGGCACGGCGATGCTCCGCCCAGGCAGGGCACACCTCGACGGTGTGCTCCACCGTGTCCTCCGGGCGTTGCGCACAGTGGCGACACCCGGGCGTCTCTTCCGCTTGAATCCGATGCAGGAACCTCCCGAACTTGCCATGTCCGGTGAGGACCTGCGTCATGCGGAAGGTAAGGACGCCGTGAGGTCTTTCCAGCCACGCCTCAAAGAGGGGACTTACCGCCATAATCGTGGCGTGCCCAGCACTGGGTTGCGATAGCCGTTGACGCCATTTCACCATGAGATCCCGCCGGAGCTCTGTCCGCCATGCCTTGACATGTTGCGGCAGTGGACTTTCACCCCGGCGTTGCATCTCCACGCGCATGTCGTGCATGTGTGCAAGGACTGTTGCCTCCAGATCCCACGGTGGTAGGCCAGCCAGAAGGCTCGCCGCTTCGCGGGAGATTGTGCGGTAACCCCGCACCATCCGTATTGCCATGACCCTCTGGCAGGCGTTCAGTATGGACGCCGGTCGCTTTGCCAGCGACGGCGCCCACACCGGCGCCCCGTAGAGGGCCATGGACCGAACGATCCCCGCGTAGAGCCTCCGGCAGGAGGCGTCTGGACCCCCAAGATTGGGCAGGAGCCGCTTGAGAGCAGCCCCGGCCCGGTTGAGTTTGGGAGCCAAACGTCGGAAGTGTTCTCCGAAATTCCATCGGCTGTCGAGAACGAGTCCCAGGTACTTCATCGTCGACCCGACGCCGATGCGAACTCCTCCTACCGTAAGTTGGGAGTCCGATGGTGGCGCGTTCCGAGGGCCGTGGAAGCACATTGCCTCGGATTTATGCAGCGCCACCTCGAGTCCCAACTCCTGGATCCTACCAACGGCTATCGCAACCCCGCGTGTCGCTAGAGCGACCGCCGCCTGGTGCGACTCTCCCTGCGCTAGGATCAGCGTGTCGTCTGCGTAGCAAACCACGCTGACCCCGTCAGGGAAGTCGCCGCGCAGCACGTAGTCGTAGCCGATGTTCCACAAGGGTGGGCCTAGAACCGACCCCTGCGGAACACCGCACGACATCTCTCGACGATTCCAGTCTCCCTGGTGACCGGGGTAGACAATGTACCTGTCTGACAGGTACGCCTCGACCACTAGACAGAGGTATTCGGGCACCCGGTGGTACCGGAGTGCCCTCCGGATCGTACTCCAGGGCAGGGAGTTGAAGGCGTTGGCAATGTCCAAGGACACTGCCACGACACACCTACCCTGGGACACCGCTTCCCCTGTCGTGAGGGCTCGCACGCGCATGATGGCGTCTATTGTAGAGCGCGCCCTGCGAAAGCCGAACTGTCCGTCCGACAAGTCCGGCCCCACCCGTGTTAGCCGCACGACGAGGCGGTTTGCAATCACTCTTTCAAAGAGCTTGCCCACCTCGTCGAGCAGCACAATGGGCCGGTATGCGGACGGAGAGTCCGCAGGGCGCCCTGGCTTCGCTATGAGGACCAGTTTTCCCGTCTTCCAACGAAGTGGGAACTGGCCCCTCTCCAGGCATGCGCTAAAGAGCCCTCTCAGTCGAGGCCCGAGAGCCTCCATGGCCAGGACCCAGGCTTTCCCTGGCAAGCCGTCGGGTCCTGGGGCGGTGTTTTTGGCACTCAGCCTTCGCACCGCCACTCTCAACTCTACCTCGGTCACTTCTGGAGCATTTTCGTCGTCGTCGCTGTTGCGATCCGCGTCAGACACTGCTGGCGGAGGCGGAGCCATGGGCGGGGGGGAGTGTTCCCCCCGCGCAGGGAACAGAGTGCTAACCACACCCTCCACGAGTTGGGGCCGGAGACTCTGGGTCAGCGGCGGAGCCCAGGGGCGAAGCTTGTCCCGTACCAACTTGTACAGGCGCCCCCACGGGTCCGCGTTCAGAGACCCCAGCCACACGTTGCGGGCCTCGAGTTTGGCCCGCTTGATCTCCGTTCGGAGGGTGCGTTTTGCCTCTCTGTATCCCTCATATAGCTCCGCCTCTCTGGCCTCCGCATCCGGCGGGCGGATGCGACGCCTGCAGTGCCTGGCGTACCGGCGTCGCGCGTGATTGCACGCGTTGCGCAGGGCGCCGATCTCCGGCGACCACCAGTACACCTGGCGCTTAGCTCGTCCTGGACGGACACGGGGCATTGCCGCATCGCAAATTTGCGACATGGCCTCCTGAAACCACTCCGCCTCGACGTCGATGTCGACAGGCCTGTCCGGTGCTTGCACCCAGGCCTGTACCGTCGCGGCTTCCAGGAGGAGCTCCCGGTCCATCTGCTTAAGCGCCCACCGCGGACCGCAAGGGCTCTGTCGGACCGGCGCGGCCGAGGTTTCGGCGGAGACGTCAAACCGGATGTACCGGTGGTCGGAGTACGTCTCTACCTCCTCCATCACGCGCCAGTCGACGACACGCGGCGACAGAGCGGGGCTGGCGAACGAAATGTCCACCACCGACTCGCCCCGCATCCGCACCAACGTGGGGACAGAACCCCGGTTCAGTACGACCAGGCCCAGCTCCAAGGCCCAGTCCTCCACCATCCGACCCCTCTGGTTCGTGAACCGGGAACCCCAAGCCGTGTTCCAGGCATTGAAGTCCCCGCAAACGACCACGGGGAGGGAACCGAACCCAGCGACGACGGAATTTAGCTCCATCAGGGAGACGTGCAGTTCGTCGAGAGATCGGTTCGGGGACAGGTAGACGCCTACCACGGCGATGTCCCCGAACCGTGCTGCCACGCAACCCCGCCCCCTTGTGACGGACTCGGGGGGCGGGGTACCGGCGGCGGCCGACTTAATTAAGGTCACCGAACCGTCCAGGTCCTGAACCCAGTCACCACTGGGCAGGACAAAATACGGCTCGGTGACCACGGCGATATTGATCAACCACTGCGCCATGCTCTGGAGCAACAGATCCTGAGCGGGGGCGCAGTGGTTGATATTCGCCTGGAGGAGACGTAATGGGGCCGTTATTGACACTCCATTACGGTCTCCTCCCGAGCCCCCCTAGGGGACACTGCCGCGGCGGTGGGCGCGGCGGCGATTGCGGCGGCGGCCAACGAGGCGGCTGCGGCGGCGAGGACTTCGGCGGGGATGGGCCTGCGGGCCTTGCCCTTGGCCTTGGCGGGGGGGTCGCAGGACCTGCCCCCAGCCCGGTGGTCGGCTGGCTTGCCGGCCGCCGCACATGCGTAGCAGTGCGGCGTAGCACGGCAATCTGCGGCCTTGTGACCGGGCTGGCCACACTGGTGGCAGCGGTCGCTGCGATCCTCCGCGGTGCAGTGGGCTCCCACGTGGTGCCCCACGTGGCAGCGGAAGCACCGCAGAGGTCTGGGCTCCAGCATCTTTACCTGGGCCGAAACCCAGCCCACCAAAAGCCTTCGGCCCTCAGCCGTGATCGCTTTGGCCGCCTGCACGGGACAGCTCACCGTAACGGCTCGCATGCCCGTGCTGTCAGCACGGATGGCACCCGCCCGAACCTGTTCGGTCGTGCACCCACCCGCCCTGACAATGGCGGCCACCACCTCGTCCACCTTGACGGAATCGTCCAGGCCCATTATGCGCATGTCGATGCACTTGGTGGGCCTGGACACTCGGGCCTCTTCCGAACTGAGGGACGCCCTGATCCTTGCGGCCAGGGCGTCCGCTGCAGGACCGCTGGCCGCACCGGGGACCTCTAGGATTCGGGCCCCGGTAATCGTGTGCCTCATTCGGAAGCCCGCAGCGGCTCCGAGCTCGCCAAGGTGGGGCAACACCAATAATATGGACCTATCACATCACACTTAAAATATTATAATGGTGAAAGTTGTATACATGTATTTGTTTGTTACTATTTCACGCTGAAAACTTTAAATAGATTTGGAAGAAATTTAGCACACTTAGACACCCGTGCAATTTTAACCCGAGAGTATTTTCTCTTCGGATAATTTTCTACTTTCAGCTTTTCAAAATATTTTAGAGTAAAGCTAAAGACATACTGATCCAACGTATGTCACGTATGCTACGCATTGAGACATAATAGACTCTTAAATTTGCTTCAAAACTGCCTTACGTGGGACGCGTGTGGCAGCATTGCGTATTTTTTTTTTTCATTTATTTAACTCATTAACACTATTCGTTGTTATATACATAATTTCCTCGCCAAACTTTACAGTTTGATGGCGAGATACGCTCTATGCCAAGTACCTACTCGTATGTTTTTAAGTCATCTGTTTTTAAACAAATTCAAGAGCCTATATGCCATAATGCGTAATATACGTGGCATATGTGAGTTCTCAGTTTACCTTCAACTTAACTCATTACAGAATAAAAATTGTCTGCGTGAAATCGAAATCTCATCAAAAAAAAAACGTAAGTTCAATATTCAAATAAAACTCTTCCTTTCAAACGAAAAAAAAAAGAAAACCAACAATTTGTCACAAAACGCACGTTCTCAAAACGACAAAGACACCTTCACACCGTCCGTCCGTCGTCCGATTATTCCACAAACACATCTGACTGGAGACAAAGGGCTAAATACTAAACCAATTCCACAAGAACAGAACAGGTGCCAGCGAAAAATTTCTCTGAATCGTTTAGCATGGTAATGGAAGCACAAGCGTGCATATACATACGCCTTGATCAGACTCACGCGCAGAATAAGAATAATTGTGTGCCTGGAATTTATATGGCGATGCGGTAGGTAATGTATTGTCACCTTTATGATATCTGCGGCTATTTTGGGTGGTAGTGCTTTTAACGAGCTGGGTGTCTTCTGTCGTGATGGTGAATGTAATGGGAGAGCTGGTTGATCTAGCTGGATTTAAATGATGAGTGCCTGGCGATACTATCCTTAATTTTAAGATGAGTCAGTCTAGAGAGGCAATCTAGACAGTCTAGAGACAGCTTACTCTCATTAACGATGGTGAAAATGTTTTCAATCTTTTTTTTTTGTAGTACTCTGTGTCCAAAAAGTCTCAGGGTTTTACTGACTGAATATCTGAATCCCGTGCACCTTCAGTTTGCGTTACAAAGCCGCGATGACTCTTCGGAACTATCCCACAGCCCTGATCTGAAGAATGTCCCTTAAGCACTTTGGCTACATACACAATAGATAAATATCGATATTTAGGACATTCAAAACACTATATTTAAGATAAAATCCCGCTCAGTATAAATAAATTATTTGCTTAATGTTTTGCGTTGACACTAAAACAAATATTATGTCCCTCAAATAAAAAGAAGCTTCTCATTTTGTATTTTAAGTAACTTGAATTAATTTTTGTAAATCACTGTTCTGTTGATTTCTCGCCAATCGCAGTCAGTCGCTCACTTAGTAATTCTATAACCTAAATTTATTATTTTTGTGGCTTAAAAGTTTATTTACAGTCTCTCGTTTAAATACTACCCTATTTAAAATAATACACAACTTAACAATGACATGAAAAATGCAAAAAAAAAACTTTCGAAACTGAATTTTACGGACTACCCTAGCGCCACCTGTCGCCTCACCTAGGCTGTTCAAACTGTCGGCCATGTTAACTCACATAAGTATTTTACTGAAAAACCTCGGCATTCGTAAGTCCTTTATTTTTCTACAACTCTCAATTACAAGGCACTGCGTTAATTAATTATTCACATATTTATTTAACGCCATTTTTATGTAAATATTATTTCTGTACATGTAAACTAATATCTACATTTATATGGTTCTGTATTATAATATAATAATTATGATATGATATACAATATCCGTTTTTTAATTGATTAAAATAATGCAGTTTGTATATGTTTCATGAGTAAGTTTTTCCATTTGTGGTCTGGTCTAATTGAGGTTGACTAGAAGATTATTAGTAATAGGTTTGCCTTCATCCTTCGGACGCTTCTTTTAAATATTTATTTATTAATTTTGTACACACAAACACAGGGCGCTTTTAATTTATGCGTCAACAAGCGCCTAAATTGAAAACGTATCTGGCTGCCTTGCGTTTGTATGCCAGTGATGCGCTGTTCAAGTTGTTCAACACCGAATTGAACACGTGGTGCTTGTGACGTTGCCGTCCTGTTGTCGACCGTTCGCCGCCCGGTTGCCGCACCGCAGCAGAACATCAAAAAACGCATAAATTGAAAGCACCCTTATCCTTTCGAATAGTTCCAACATTCTCAAAGAAACATTAAAACTGTGAAGGATTGAATATTTAGTTCAATTAAATGCAGAAGCCTTTCATAAAGTGAGCCACTGGTATTCACTTGACAGTTCAAAACGAAACCAACAAAGACAGATAAAGAGCACATACACAAATGAGCTACTTATGTCAAAAGACATTTCTTCCAGCAGAACTGTGACGGGAAAGTATAGAAAATACGAAAATGCGATAAACATACACACTACATACAATCATCTTGCTTTGAAAATCGGATACAGGTTTACGTATCCTTTCTTACATGTTATAAGAGAAAGTTTCCTTGAATATCTGTTTGTCCGTCTGTTCGAGATAAACACAAAAACGAATGAACGGGTTTTCATGCGACTTTTACCAGTCAACAGATTGATTCATGAAGTAGGTTTAGATTTATAAAATGCCCCGGACAAATTGCATTTTATAAAGTAGAATGTAAAATTAATTCCAAAATTCATTCATCGAACCGATCGATCGATTCTTGAAGGAAACAAGTGGATCCTTTCAACGAATTTCTCAATATGTCACACTTCATGACTAATACAGCTGCGTTGGTAGAATTACAACTAAGTTGTCTGCAGCCATGTCTGTGGAGAAAGTGTTCATAGATTTAGAGAAAACGGTGAAATGTAGAAAATATCTCAAATATTGTACCTTAGCGAGTAAGCGACACTCCTTAATAAAGTTACTTACTGGTGTTACTAATCAATCAAATTCAACCTTTTTTATGAATCACCCTGTCTATTGACGAAAACTGCAAGAAAATCAGTTCAATAGTTTTTGAGCTTCGCGAACAAACAGACAGACGCGATATTTTTCTTTCATTTCCTATATTATGACTAGCTGTTTCCCTCCACTTCGTTGGTGTGAATGTCAGTTGTAAGGGACGCGGTGTCAAACTGGGAGGTAGATAAAAAAGTCGTCTATGTTGGGATTCAAGCAAACTCCGTACCGAATTTCATCAAAATCGGTTCAGTAGTTTAACCGTGATAGTGTTACAAACTGAGCTTCTTTCACATTTATAATATTACTAGCAAATAGTCCCAACTGCGCACGCATGTTTTTTTTTTTTAATTCTGGTTTTTTCTCTACTATAATATGCATGTACTATTATATACTCATTCATTTAAACCTTTCTCATAAATCACTCTCTCTCTATTGGCGAAAACCGCATTGAAATCCGCTCAATAGTTTATCAGTATATATAATATACAAAAGTAAGTCAATATTTATACGTGTATAAAGATATTATATTCAAACATCTTCGTATCGCATCTCTATAATAACTTCATTACAAACTCCGTCTAGTATCCAATTCATAGTAACCAACAGATGAACCTACAAAGCCCATAAATCATACAAATCAAAGCTAATAAATTCCATCCTCGTTGCCACAATAAATTCATCGAACCAATAGTTCTATTCCTTAAACACATTTATATGCGTCGCGATCCTCCGTTGTAGGCCATCCAATCAGAGTGGATCTTCTAAGAAGCTATTACATGAATTTGACACCGGATGCAGACGCAAAACGGACGGACGGACGAACCGGCTGTGTATATTACGGTAGATACTATAAGGGCAAGCTCACACGAGTAAGCGGCGCGATGGTAGGTATTCGCAGTTCTTGGGCGGAGCGGGAGATAGTGTCAGTCTCTTAATGGCTAAAAACCCACCCCGTTCGTTCTAGCCTTCATACCGGGGTTCGAGCTCCCTTGCCCTAGTAGGCTTCGACCCAGCGGAGCCCCTGTAGTTGCTGACAACTCTTTGAAGCGCGCGGGAACAGTGCGCGCCGTCGACGTCTTGGCTCGGTCCGGACAGTTACCGGACGGTCGGACAGCGAGCTACCCATGGCTCGCCGTCCGCAAGCCCGCGTGAAACTGTAATGTTTTCGATTGTATTTATATCAATATATCAGTGTCTCAAGACGAAAGTTTATGACCAGTGCGTGCTGCCAGTGATGACATAAGGCTCCGAAATATGATCGCTTACAACGGTTCTCATAAGAATACCAAAGACCAAAGATGAATGGTGAACTAAGGTTACCGACATAGCTCGAAGAATCGCCAAACTTAAGTGGCACTGGGCATGGCACATTGTACGCAGAACAGATGGTCGATGGGGATGAAAGGTTCTGGAGCGGCAACCACGTACCGAAGAACGAAATGGTGCACATTAGGCGTTGCGTAGCTCTCTCTCTGCAATTCGTTCCTTGCGCTTGCTGGCATATATCTAATACATGTAGTAGATAGTTGTGGAATATTATTATTATTATCTAACAACGACGACGATTGTCTCGCCAATGTATGGAATGCGCAAAAGGATCCCCACTCTGACGCCGAGCGCTCAAGATCCATGCCGATACCTGTACAATCACTTCATCTCCAATTTCTGGCTTCTAGAATCATAGCGTTGCGTCGCGCCCCCGTGTGTGCTGGCCCTTACAGTCAAAACAATGCGACAATAAACCAACTAATGGCAAATGAATGATTTTCATATCCTTGCTGTTAGCATCCGCAGTTGTCATGTAATTTGCGCGTGTTTTGAATTAAATGACTATTTGGATTATTTTAGCGGAATCGGTATCAATGTAGACTTGGTATACGTTTTTGGCATTCGTAAATGAATCGACGAAATTGTTTCATTAAGCTTCTATTGAAATTGGCAACGGGATTTATCGAAAGAGTTACCGCGGTCCGGGAACGCAAAGGGCAGTTGAAGGAAGCTCGGTTGGGGTTTAAGTCAGAAAAATTTGACACTCCCTCTCGCCACACCCAAGAACAGGGATTTCTTAACGAAATGTCCATAATAGTCAATTATCTATCAGTTTCATTTAATCAGTTTAATCAATACTATTGTTAATAATTATTTTAATCACAATTTACTTAACTTTTTGCTTCCTGTTTCTATTAATTTTCATAAAAACAAATAATTCTTTTGAGGAACTAAAAGCAATACAACTTGACAATTTCAAAAATTACCGGATGCAGTTACAACAAAAACCAATCAATTAAATAACAAAAAAAAACCGAAAGACGTCAATCAAATCACCTATCACAGTCAACAGAACATTCTTACAAAATTCATGTACAGTCAGCCACATAAACATGTGGCCAAAGGGACAATTTCATTAAGTTTAGTTAGTAGGGCCAGTCCGGGCATTCTTGTCCTTGTTTAGTTCAACATATGACCGTACGGTGGGCATTCTTTGCTTGGTTTAGTACTACAGTTGCGCCAATTTATGAGGCGGATGGGCTCAAAGGATTGCTTGCGAGACATACAGGCGAGAAGACAAACAAACAAGTTTTAAAGTGGAAGAAAAATTTTAAAGACTGTGTGACCTAGTTGTTTTTTCTTAAACACGTATTAAAATAGGCACATCGTATTGGAAGCCTTTTTTATCACTGTTTTTTTTCCATTGATATCTATCTAATCAATTAAAAACACAATTTATACAAAATCGACCTAAAAAATACTTTGCTTGTAAAGGCCGTTTTTCACATTTTATCTAATGTGCGAAAAAAAAAATACAGCATGTAATGAATTTTTTTTTTTTAACTGTTTTAACTTGGTTTTTGCGCGCACAGGTCCAGTCGTTATAGCGACACTCGGGGAGGCCTATAGTGGACATCTATCGGCTGAAATGAAAATGATGTTTTTTGATTAATTCAAAATGCTTGGAGAAAATTTGGATACTTCTAAAAAAAACCATCCAGTATCTGCTTATTTCAATAAGAGGTTAATAGGCTTAAAAACATATGAATGTATATAAGAATTATGATGACGTTAATGTAATATTTTTAATGTTGAGATCATGCTAAGATAGTTCAACAAGATGATGAAAGAAAAGTAACAATCACGGAAACGTTACATTCTCATAACAAACAAGGGAAAAATGGCTCGTTATTATTAGATTTTTATAAAAACTTACAGTTTTATTAATATTACTTGGTTTCTGTCAGCGCAAACAATGAAAGAGGCATATTCTTATCGATATTACTGAAACTTCTGGATATTAAATAATGAACCTATTAGGTAATTCGTATTGGTCACCAATATTTCCATAAATGAATATCCTTATACAATTAGGATTATAATTTAGGTGTCTTCGAGTCTAGGCTCTTAATAAATGACTGTGCACCTCATCATAAACGATTGCATCACTTACCATCACGTGGGATCGCAGTCAAGCACTAGTTTCAATTAAAAAAGAAAATCCACTCTTCTTAATTTCTCTATCTCGTCAAAAATTAAGTTGTATTCATCATCATCATCATATCAGCCGAAAGACGTCCACTGCTGGACATAGGCCTCCCCCAAGCGTCGCCACAACGACCGGTCCTGTGCGTCACGCATCCATCGGATTCCCGCGACCCTGACCAGGTCGTCGGTCCACCTTGTTGGAGGCCTTCCAACGCTGCGTCTTCCGGTACGTGTGTCTTCGTTGTATTATTTCTGTCCAAAACTTGCTGAATTGATTTTATATATCCACGAAGTAAAGAATTTTCCCCATCAGTTTGTTTCAGTGTTTCTTCTAAACTAGGAAACACTGGCCGAAAAAAATTGACGTATAAAAGTGTGTTTTAAAACCTATTTACAAAATAAACATCGTTTATCGATACACACATCGATAACCTAAAGCTTGTTCTTGAACGCTGCGGCGCGTACCCTGACAGCTCAAGTACTCAGTCTGCTGATCGCCCTGATAGCTAAGGATCTGGACGCTGATGTATTTATGTGTAACCATAAAACTTATGCTCAATGTTTACGTTAAATATTTCATTTGTACAGTTTGTTGGCTTGCTGTGTTCTTTTGGAAACTTAGCAAGCAACACAGCCGACCTTTATACCTTTATGTAGGAAAATTCAGGGGAAAGTAAAATTTTATCAGCCAAAGGACTTTTAAGAACAGTCGCATGGTTCGAAAGAGTTACCGCGGCCTTTCGCTCTTTTAGAAAAACTTTATTGTTAGCGTTCCCGCCAAACGCTACATACATAATGTATGGCAATGACATTATATCCACAGAAGTCACGTGACAAGTCATACCATGACAGATAATATCGCACACCCAGAACAACACTGCACTAAGTCTAAATAGCTCATTTTTCAGAATCGTCTAAAAACCGTTATCTCATGTTATGTGACAGTTATTGCGAGTGTCCTGCACATTGCATGTAAAGAATCCATGTAAAGGATTCTTTACATGCAATGTGCATAAGTACGATTCTGAAAAATGAGCTATTTAGACTTAGTGCAGTGTTGTTCTGGGTGTGCGATATCATTGCTACACATAAGTAATTGTTTGGAACGCTCATAGGTTCTCTAACTACCCCTGAAACGCAAAAAAATAATTGGAGGATTACGCGTGGGTTTTAGTCACCAAAAGCCTCATACTTCCTCTAGCTCCACAGTTATTATATTTGATGATATCCCAACCAAAAAAAAGAGTACCTAATAAGAAATAGTTTAATAAATAAGAAAATCCCACTAAAAATATCATTTGCTGGACTGGTTGGACCAGTCCAGTCTATCCGTATGTCTCCGCTCATCTCAGTTTAAGGCATTCAAACTAATTACTAACTTTACGATTTCATCTTCTGGCGTACATTGAGTTGTCTTACATTGTGAGTGATACGGACTCAGTGAATGCTCACCTGACATATTTATCACATGACGCCATCTTAGATTGTGGCCAAGTCTAATACATGGGGGAAACAAACCGCCGCCGTCAACTTGGGACAGCCGCGGGATTGACGAACGTTTAAATTCTTTGATCGTCAAAGTTATAATAAATGCTATTGACTGTACTGTACCGACTAACTTCGTTGTTAATACAATTGCAGGTGTTACCTTAGAACTATTATATCTAATGTTAAGGTTATGATTGCTGTTAGTTTTCTGTAATTATATAGATAGATATATTTTTTATTGTAGTTACACCAAAAATAAAAATTCTTTAGGAACTTAACATTTTTAGTTGGGTTTATTTTGTATTAAGTTTCAACATAGATGATTTCACAACAACTTTTTCTACATAGATGTTTAGTGTGTATTGTGTGGCAAATATTTCTTTTCTTTCTTTCTTTGCTGTGTTTTTGAAATAATTCACGACATTCACGACTTGTCAATGAAAAAATAATTTGGAAAAAGTTAATTTTCCAGAGAAAAAGTCACGAATAGAGGCACGAAAATGAGATGCAAAGAAAAATCCTCAATACAGTAACATTATGAAAATGTTCCAATAACTTAAGCACCATTAAACTCATAAATAAACAAAATATAGTAGTTTTATTTGCAAAGCCATAAGCTTTTTATGACTCAACCCTAAATGATATTCGAATGTCATCTAAAATCCATGTCGGCCTCAGCTATAAACGCGTAATTTCCCTCACCCGCTCCCACTGCATGTCAATCAAACAGTCGTGAAACGCATTCAGCCGTAACAAGTCGCGTTTCCACGTCTCATTTGGCGGCGCCCTTATCCCTTAATCATATCCAATCCCAGCTAGTTCGGCTTTATGTTAAATGACTTGGCAACTTTTTTGCTCAAACAGTTTTTATTTCACGCGATTTTACGACTAACAACAATATTTTACGACTTATGACTGTATCGCAATGAGTTGCATCGGTTTATGATACTTTAATTTCACCGCCAGAAAACCATAAAAATATGCAAATGCGACGTTGAAGTCGTTCGTGAGGCGACAATAAAATGCATTAATCCGAGCGACGGCCAGATAAGTCGTGCCGTCTACTTACCAAATGGACACAGTTAAGGCCTTTGCTCCCATTTAGTGCCATAAAACAGTGACTCTCTGAAGCCTACTCCTCGGTACCGGATTTGATCTAGCCGTCTGAGTCTGGGCTATCTATTTATTATTATAGATTCAAATAATATGTATAACATTGTCAATATATTATATGAATTTTTCGTATGACTAATAGTTTTGCCAATTATTTTTTTTGTTTTCCTTAATCCTTTTTTTAAATAGTACTAGCTTTTGCCTGCGGCTCAGAAATACTTTCTTTCTCAGCTTTCTTTCGGTGAAAAAAGTTAGCAATCGGACCAGTATTACCACCAGCCAGTTATATATTATTTCTAAAGACATGGATTTACGTATTATAGATAAATTACACCTAAACACAGAACAAATGATCGTACTCATCACACAAACATTTGTCTTCAGTAAGGCCACTAACCACTAAACCAACAGGTCAGTCTTTGATCTTTAGAAATATTTTTTAAACAAAAAATATTGTTGGTTAAATGTTTCTCAAAATTTACATTACATAGCATATGTAAATCAGTCAATATTGGGCAAAGAAAATGGTTTTAAAAGTCAGCTGTACTCTATGCATGCACAGGCGACAGTACGAATATTTGTGCATTTATCTCCGCTCGTTCAGATGTTCATGGGACTACACGCCTTAAAATATAAATACTTATTAAGTTTCTATATTTGTTATAGGTACGATATTAATTAGTTTTAAGACGTTCTCCTATAAAGTTTTGTAATTAACAGCCATTACGAATCGCGCGTTTGTCACATTTTCATAACTGTTAAATTAAAAAGTATATAGCCGGGTCATTATTTTATATGTTTATGTATTTAAGGAGATGCAAGTATGCATAGTAAGCGTAAACAAAAATAAATCAAAATCGTTTAATTGATTAACTTGTCAGCGTGGCCGTCAGCTAAGAAAATAATGTACATTTTGAAAATCATCCAAATAACATTTACTAATATTAGAACCTAGATATTAATTAAGATGTGATAGATATCAAAATTTATTGATGTAGTTCTTTATCTGTTTTTTCGGGGTTTACCTTTAGAATCACTTTGTTTTCCGCTTAGTTTGACGCTCGCAAGGATATTGAACCTATGGAATACTGCTCGTTGATCTATAATCCCGAAATTTGGTAAAAAGCAAGGTCTCATTAAACAGCATAAATAACTGTCTGAAAACCAGTAGTAGTTACGTCACAAAATAATAACTTTTCACAATTCGGAAAAATCTTCCCAAACTCTATTTGGAAATCAAATAGGTAACTTAGTACGGAACCCTCGGGCGAGCGAGTTCGACTCTATCTGGCTAGAAGCGTAGATGACGTTGCTTGTCTATCTTATCTAATCAAACAGTTATAAAAAAAGAAATCAGAATTAGTTATACCAAAGTAGAGACAATATGCTTCTTAATTACAAATTAGTTTCATTTCACACAAAATAACGTATTTTAGCTAAAATTTATGGGTTATAAAATTAAAATTGGACCTTCTGCAGCAGGTCCGGTTTTACTTCAAATGAAGACCCACCACAGATACGCGATTCCGCTTTTTACAACAGATTAAGTGACAAGTAATTAAAATTATCGTTAGGATGATCGTAAATTAACGTGGTTTTATGAAAATTTAATAAACGTCTTCGCAACTTAGAGGTTTATCATGAACTAGCTTTTGATCGCGGCTTTGTCCGTGTAATAATTCACTACCATCATCATCATCATCATTTCAGCTGAAAGACGTCCACTGTTGGACATAGGCCTCCACCAAGCGTCAAGTCGCTACAACGACCAATCCTGTGCGTCTCGCATTCATCGGATTCCGGTGACTCTCACCAGGTCATCGGTTCACCTTGTGGGGGCTTTCCAACGCTGCAGCTTCCGGTAAGTGGTGGCAACTCCAGTACATCGACCATCTGTTCGGCGAGCAATATGCCCTGCCCACTACCACTTAAGTTTCGCGATTCTTCGAATTATGTCGGTTAAATTTAGTCCTCTGTTAAATACGTCAAAGAAAATACTAATAGGATACAAAGCACCCTACCACCTTTTTTTCTAGCCATTTCTGTCCCAGTGCTGGGCAAAGGCCTCCCCAAGCCCTTCTAGACATCCTTCTCCCACGCCGTCTAAAGCCAGTCCTCGTGGTACACGTCCAAATCATCCAACCACCTCTTTCTGGACCAGCTTCGACGGCACTTTCCCTTTCATTTAATTAATTTTTGTTTTAGATGTAGTTTTAGTTAAAATTAATTTAGATTTAGTTCGATAATTAGAGTTTTAGTATTTTAGTTACTTATAAAAATTTTCAAATATCTAAGTACTTAATTTTATTTATTAAACTAGCTTCTGCCAGCGACTTCGTACGCGGATCCTGTTGCTTATGCCAGCGACAACGGAGTCGTCAAAATCAAAGATCTGAAACGTCTGGTGTCGAATTCTAAGAGCCTGGAAAACAACGTGATGCGCGAGACGATTCGAGACGTTCCAGATCTCTCCCTTCCACTTACGCGCGTGACAGTGTGCACACACCTTGGTGCCATAGACAAAAATAAACAGAAAGCTCCGAACTGCTAAGCTATCGGGAGTTACATGTGTTATTGTGAGTCAACCATAAAAGATTGACATGTGATGTCTTGGGATATTTTTTATATAATATTAAGGAGAACATTTCCGTTGTACATAATTTCTGTGTAGCTTTAACCATTAAGGCTGCAAACGCGACGGAAGCATAAAAATGGAGTAATTTTTCTCGTTTCCCCAACATTTCCCTTCACTGCTCTGCTCCCATTGATCGTAGCGTGATGAAAAGTATACTGTAACCTGCCCAGGAGTATGAAGAATGATTGTACCAAGTTTCGTTAAAATCCATCGCGTAGTTTTTGTTTCTATAAAGAACATACAGACAGACAGACAGACAGACAGACAGACAAAAATTTTACTGTTATGTTGTTTTTTACTGTTTGCATTTTTGGCATCAGTATCGATCTCTAATCACCCCCTGATAGTTATTTTGGAAATATATTTCATGTACAGAATTGACCTCTCTACAGATTTATTACCTATAAGTATAGATTACGAGCAAATAAAATTTAGAAGCGCGCTGACTTCACAACTTGTGCCCTCCTCATGAAAAATAATATTCTATTACCTACAATATATTACCTCATTTTGTGAAATAAACATAATTATTATAATTTTTTTTTTTAAGTATTATATATTATTACATTATAATTTACAATTAGGTAGATATCTTCTGACACGTTAGTAAGCCCATAACAGTTCTATAGAAACACTTAACACTGCCATTCATGCAACTTTGTATTTCACATAGGCATCAAAGCAATAAAGCTGCAAACAATACGGCCGTGAAAAAACTAAGAACCTTGGGAGGTTGTGACAATTGGATAAAGTTATTAAGTTAGCCCTGAAAATGTTGCGCTACTCCGCAATATTGAGCCTCAATGCTCCACCGGCCACCATTAACGCGGGCTTGCGGACGATGTGCAATAGGTAGCTCGCCGTCCAGCCGTCCAGTAAAGATCGAGCTCTAGTCGTCGACGTGTGTGTAGTGTTCCACGCGAACCTCAAAGGACCTAGCAGGGCCGATAGGCTCATTAAATCTACTGAAGGAACATAGGAGTTTTCAGTCGTAAAGTTTGGCACTCCATCTTGCCCCACTCAGGGCGGGAGTCGTAACTTGATGATTTCCCACCCCAAAAAAAAAAAAAGAAACCTGTTGAGTAAATGCATACTGAAAATCCTCTTTTAGTTCGCAATTTTGTTGCTAAAGAACTGTTGTGGAGGCGCGATGTTTGTCAGTGGAAGAATTCAAAAGTTCTTGTAAATAGATTCGCACCAGGTAAGCTATTCTCTAAGAAAACAGCCTTGAGCGCAGCGCCAGCCGCAGCGACGAAATCCAAATAGGTACATAGGATTAACAACCCAATAGTCCTATTCATTGGATTGTTAATTCAATGTACTGCGCTCTCGACTCGTCGTTGCGGCCAGAGCCACGCTCAATGCTGTGTCAATGTGTTAGAGAATAGTACCGCTGAACTGAAAATCGTTCGACCAAGAGACATTAAACCACACCCAAAAACTCTCACTCAAAGCCTTTAGCAGCCTGCTTAGGCTCAATGACGAATTGTTTGCCAACGAATATTTTGAATAGCCTGTTGGTCGGTTACGAGGTCGTGGGTTCGATTGCCACTCAAGACATTTTTTTTTTTGTTTTTAAGCTTTTTTGTTTGTAGCAAGTCTGAACGTACTGGTCTAATTACCTAAATTTTTTCACCGATAGTAAGCTGCTTTATTCCTGAGTGACATAGGCTTTTATGAGTGCGAGTGAAGCCGCGGGCAAAAGCTAGTTATTAATAAACTCGAAAACAAAACGAAAGAATGGTAGCAATCACAAGAATTACTGACCACTAAACAACACAAAACTTACCTTGAAAACTACCTGACAATCATACAATATCTCATTTCGATGCCCGCGCCCTTGACCGGGAAACGCAACATCAAAAAGGAACCATAACACCTGATGTTAAGGTTGGTAGTTGCTTGTCTTTTATGTCTTGTGCGATGGGATTTGCATGGTCAGTCCCTCTACAATTATATCCTGTGACCCAATGTCGCCAGTAACCTATTTGGTGAGCAAATTGAGTTGGTCGAATTCCATCAAAATTGGAGGTGTACTCTTGCATTGTAAAACACCTCGGTGCCAATTGTTCGAGAGCCTCGGATCTAGGGTTATTGAAGACTGATGGAGTATTAGTTGGATATAGTTCTTCAATAATATTATCATATCTACTACTTTTAACTTCACTTTTTTTTACTGACCGACAATTTGACAATTCAAAAGTGCCTGTAATTAATTGGTCTATTTGAAATAAACGTTTCTGATTTCTGACTAATATTATAAAATTATGATGATCATGATTATGACATGTGACATTCACCAACACGCACTGCGCCCGCATGGTGGATTACGGCCCATTCCCTCTCCTAGAGCGGAGGCCTGTGTCCCAGCAGTGGGAACATTAAAAAGACCGATGAGATAAAGACGAAAGCTATTTTTACCCCTAAATCATTTTACAGGGGTAGTTTTAAATAACGGATAACGCAAACTTTTATTTCCGCTAAATTTTTAGTAATAGCATTCTGCATGCGAACGAATTTCCGAGTTTTCACCCCCTTAAAAAATGAATATTCAAAAATCCTTTCTTAGTGCTTGCCTACATAACAAAAGGAAACCTTGTGCAAAATTTTACGTCCCTAGTTCCAGTAGTTTTGGCTGTGCGTTTATGTCAGTTAGTCTGTTTCACAGAGAAGATTTTTTTTTTGTTTGTAATAATAAACTCAAACTGTGGAATGCTATTAATCAATAAGTGACATTAGCATAATTTCACGATGGAAACTAGTCAATAATAAAAAAAACGCAAAAAATAATAATGTGGAAGTACCCTTCAAAGGCTTGTTTCTATTTACCCCTACATTTTATTCACTCCGTTTGTTCCGGTACCGAGCTCTTACCCATATTACCCCAATAACAAGAGGGAAAGTTCAAAACTGACAACCACAAAGCTAAAGAGGTAGACTGGTCCTTTAGTGCAGTGTTGTATGAAAATATTGAAAGACCCAAACATTTAGTGTAATAACTACCATCAGATATTTAAGTACGCCAAAGGATGGTCATCAGACCACTCGCTTTAGCTAATAACATCTTGAACGCTGTCGTGTTATAACAATTGAATACAGGCGAAATACCCTCACAACTGTTCAAAAGCCTTCAGGCATCACGAAGAAGTCTTTAGCCAAGCCTATATTTGGTTGCCTTCATTAAATCAGAAGCATCGTCTTGTGCAGTCTGTCATTGATGCTGTTTAAACATTCTGAAAAGGATGATAAAATGTGTTTATGAATCTGGAACTCTCATCATCTTCCTACCCTTGTGCCATAATTAATGATATTTATTTTGCAAATAGGTTTTTAAAAATAAACTTTTACACGTCAATAATTTCGTCGTTTTAAACTAGATGAAGCCGGTGTTTCCTAACTGACTACCCTGAGAAGAAACACCAAAACAAACTCAGGGGTAGAAATCTCTTTTAAAGTCCATACAGCAAACATGGTCAAATAGTCAAATCATATTCTTCTACCCACGATCGAAAAACCACGCATTTTCCTTCTATTCCGTATATCCTGTCAATCGTCAAAATTTCATTCAGTCCCCCTTCTTTTATGGCATTCCTAAGGTCACGTTTCCACCTGCCAGCGACTTGCATCCTTTTAAACATTACATCGAGGATAACCGAGTCTCATACCTCGGTTGTCCTCGGAATAATCATCATTGATTATTCCAATTTGATAGCACAATTGCTCGATTGTGCCCGCAATGTATTTTTTTTTTTAGTATGTGAAGTTATTCAATAACTCCGTACTGGGTGGGGCAAAAGGGAAGGTTAGATGTAATTAAACCAAGAAGTGGAAAAGCGAATAACAGAATTCATCCATCTTTTCAATGACCTTCCATAATTAAATATATATGGTACTGCGTTTTGGTTTTCCGAATGTTTGTCGTGACATTTTTAAATGAAAAGGTGTCAAATTACCCCATAAATAAACCTTTACCTGACCTAGAAACCAAGACCATGATGTCCTCACATAATATGACTGCCTCGACTGACGAGTCGTATCGCACATTCATAAAATTAAAAATAAACCTATTAAATATGTATAAGCGGTCTTTTTGAAATACAAATGAGTCAAAGAGCCCCGAGAAGAAAAAAAAAACGTCACATAAAAAAAGTTTGATTGTCACAATAATTATTTCAAAACATAATGAGCTTTTGTGTCACCGTTCAATAACTTAAACAATATATTGGAGCATGTGTTTTTCAAAAAATTAAAATGTCTTTCTTACAGGTCATTTATTTAATTCTTTATATCAACTGGTTCAGGACAAAATGGGCGGGCAAAACATGCAACACGTTTTTTTTCCGACTCCAATTACCAGGGGAATAGGGCAGAAAGAAGATGGCAATATCGGCAGTGTGAGCACGATTCTCAAATATATATGTCGCAGCAGGAGGCCGTAGATTAATGGCGATACATCGTTGGCGGTAGTGAGGTCATTCCATCTGTCTGACAGTTGTCACTGTCAAGTAATGTCATTGTCAAAAGTGTCATAGTGTGACAAGTTTGGGTGGGTTGGGGATTGTGACTTTGATGCTGGGAGTAAAAGTTTGCGTGAGCGAATGACCTCGCAACCTTCATCTATTTCAATCTCGGATATTCGCGATTTAAAAGTTTGTGAGAACACTGAATGGTTACGGTCCCGACTTATGAGTTGTAAGTCCCGAGACTTACAACTCTTCAAACCCAGCCAGGCGCATTACTTTGTGTAATTTATTTCATCACCACTGATCTCAAAACGGTGAAGGAAAACATCGTGAGAAAACCGGTATGTCCTAGAACCAAAATTCGAAGACATGTGACATCCACCAATCCGCACTGGGCCCGCGTGGTGGTTTTTTTTTATTGACGATAGGTTTGCGCTCGACCGCTATCTCACCTGATGGAAAGCGACGATGCGGTCGACAATGGAACGCCCTTACCTAGAAGAAACCTATTCTCTCTCGACTTAAAGATTCCCGGGTTGTAGTTATCAGGAAACACAGACTCCGGCAAGGAATTCCACTCCTTAGCTGCACGCACAATGAATGTGTTTCCGAAATGTTAAAAAAAGTGTAGGTGGGATTACGGCCCATTCCCTCACCTAGAGGCTTGTGTCCCAACAGTGGGAACATTAAAGGCCCACTATGCTATGCTATGCTAAAAGTTTGTCAAATAATTAAAAGAAGATCAATGCTATCTGTTTGTGGTATTATTTCCTGTTTTTGAAGATGTACGAGGAGGAAGGTTTGCTCGAAAATAACATTCCTGATCTTTCTCCGTCAATTGAGAAGTAAACTGATTTAGTTCCTAACCGTTTTTTAACCGACTTCTAAAAAAGGAGGAGGTTCTCAATTCGGATGTTTGAATTTTTTTTATGTTTGTTCGCGCATAACTTTGTCGCTTGCCAACCGATTTGAAAAATTATTTTTTTGTTGCAAAGGATACTTCCCAGATGGTCCCATAGTCGCCAAATTGGGATCTGATGATGGAATCTTGGCGAAATTGAGGGAACTCTTCAAATTCAATTAATTTTTTTAGTGAAGTCAGTTATTTTTTTTTATATAAAGATTTTATATTCATGGCACGATACTCACAGGCTCACCTGGTTGATGATCAGAGCTCGAACCATCCCGATGAGCCGATGTTGTATATTATGCAGTTCTATGCGTCTTTTTAAAAAATTGACAATACGTTTTGTCTTTTTACAGGTCCAATCGAAAATTTCACTTTTATCTCTTCGACAAAAACATCACGAAATATTTTTAAAAAATGCATGCAATGAGTAAGATGCAGCCATATGTCAATATCGTGTGGCCATTGTGTGAAAGCTTACGCGTACCCATTCTAAAAGCTGGGACTGCCAGTTTATTGTGAATACTGATCAATGTGCCTTTCTTGATCAAATTGGGGACATCAGCTTTTTATTTGGCATGAATATCCGGATGTGAACTACTTCATCAGTTTTAACCCCTCAAAGCTTGATCTTTTCACATCGTGAAAGTACTATGTTGAAAATCGACTACTGAATCGATTTCAGCTATTTTTAAATAGTATTTTTTTTATTATCCTTCCTTTTTTTCTACTTGCTTATCATTTTTTTTTTTTAGAATCTATAAGAATATTCTAAAAAAAAGGATAGGATATAATTATTTAATAAAATTAATTATTTTAGAATAAAAAGTTACCTATTTTGATAAGTCTTGATTGCGCCACTAGAGTCTGCGTGTGCGTGCGCAAATACCGAAACTGATGCGCTACTAGTGTAGTGATTTTTTAAATTAAAAAAAACTAGGTACCCAAGTACGTTTAACCCTTCAGATACCGTCAATTAGAGACACAATAGTAAGACAATAGATGCGCGGCCACCGGTGGTCGCTTGGGGATTCATGAATTAAGTAAAATTTCAGTGTTTTTTTAGGAAAGAAATCGACGTCTTCGGAGCGGGAGGGCTTGTCAGACTTTTACTAACTAAAACCCACTTCTAAGTAGGAAAGAACCTTCTATTAACATAGACAATTAAGGTTCTTTGCCTTGCGTTTCAGGAGCCCGGGTTTCCCTTTCGGAAGCCAACCCATGGCTCCAGTAGGCTTCGGTCCTGTTGGACTTCTGCGGATTTCAGTGCTTGATTTGTGTTTGTAACTTAATTTAGGTGTATGAAGGTAGAACTACACTGCTAATACGTGTGCCACACACGCCGATCTGGGGCCCTAGCCAAGAGACATTCGCTCCGTGTCGAACTCTCAACGAAGTTCGATTTCGCCTTAGCGATGTCGACTATAAAATGGTAGCCAACGTCACATCGACCAACATAACGCTAAGTCGAAGTCAGAGCGAAGTGTTGATTCGAAAGAACACAGCGTGACCAAGAACTTGATCCAATTTATATCACTTGAATATGCTCAATGTAAACAATGACGTGATCCTAGCGTCTGACGGACCTCAAGGGCGATTGAAATCTGAGCGTTCTGCGTCAGCAGTGTAAGTTGGTAACAATATTAAGCTGGATTGGTTAATAAAATGCCAGAAAAACTGGAAAAGGTTAGTAATTGAACAGCCATATATGTTAATCATCATTATTCCGTAACTTTCCGACTCTTTTTTAATTTTCATTTCGAAATTAATTAGGGAAATAAAATAACTGAAATGAAAAAATTCCATTTGATAAGGCTCTTGTTCTATCGACAATTCTCCACTCTGGCATATTTTCCAATCTTTCCATTTTTTGCCGGTAGCATCTTTTCTGAGGCGTCAACAACAACACTTTTATAATGTGCCGCCCGTAGTAAATACAATGTATGCTTTTATATTAAAAAACAACAACAAAAGACATACTTGATGCAAATAACACCACCAGCTGACTAAAAACAGCCATGTTGATTTGCTTTTCTACAGGGTTCAAGACTTCGCTAAGCTGTCGAACGAACATTTCGAAATCTCAGCAAATTAGAATATCGAAAGTGGCTAAGCATTTGTATGAGAATATCGTTTATGTTGATCGAAGTTCGTTGTCGTTTCGTATTGAGTGAGACATTGTCTAGCAACTAGTGATCGATCACGTGACATTTCGAAAGCTTATGTCAGTTCCATACAATTCGGAGATATCGAATTTCGTTATCGTTGATGAAAATGTAACTGTTGTCTAGGCCCCCTCAGCGCGTCGGTCTCCATACATTTTATATGGAAACTAGACTTGTAGAACTGCACTTGATCCACGCGACACGACGTCGTTCTACGTACAAATCAGGCGTGTTACACGTGTGCGTCGGTCGTGTGCCACAAACGCTGACCTGGGTGTGTCGGCCTCTATACCTTTTATATGGAATCTAGACTTGTAGAGCTATACTTGATATACGCCACGCCACGTCGTTCTCCGTACAAATCTGGCGTGTTACACGTGTGCGTCAGTCTAATGTAGTTCTAGCTTAATGGTATGCATTATTCTAGTTATATATTGTATTTATATCTGACCCTAAGTTAATTAACAAAGTTCAGGCTATTTAAAATGAAGTCCTTGCAGTAAACATTCGTCAAAGATTTGTTTACATCTACATTGTAAGTAGGTTATCTTGCTGTTTACGTACAAGATTCCTACTGTTGCTAGGCAAGATTAATTTTGTCGAACCTTTAAGTAGTTGTTGTGAAGTGAAATTGGGTATTATGTTTATTTTTGTACAATTTTTAATATATATTTTTTTGTCTTATTTGTTTACGTGGGAATCATGACTTTTACTAATGTAATAATTTTAAGGTATTCTTAATTTATTGTAACAATGAACAATAAACATTATTCCACAAGACCCACAGTGTTCCTTCAGTAGCCTTTTACCACCATAATAGTCACCGTAGCTACAAATATTATATTTTTTTTATCTTCCTATCCGATATTGAACTGCAAATTGAGGTTGGAAATCATCCAATGACTTTTCTCGCTCTAGGCTCTCTTTTAAGATGAATTCTCTGAGGAGTATTCACCTCATAATTGTGTTTTTCTTTTGTTCTAACTGATGAGTCTGCCTTAATTTTAAATCATTAATTCGACATATTTTTAGCTTATAAACGTTACGACCTGTATATTAAGATCTTATAAAAGCTTACATGAAAGAAACCCATTGAAAGGCAACACAACTGACCGTAGGGCATAATAATTTCTTAATTCAAAATATTGTTATAAACATCTTTGAGCCAAAATTATTGTTCTGGCTTCAATTTCTCGCCTCGCCACGTCATTTTGAAGTCTTTCACAATAGGAAGGAGACGTCTTGAAGAATTATTTCAGCATTAAATTAAAATGATATTGTATTTATAATTTCACAGTTTAATTGGTAATGGTCATTGTATTTTGCACCTCCATCTGTTATGCTGTAACGTCTACTCTCAACCGCAAGGTTCCGGGATCAGCCTTACCATGACGTTCAAAATAGATTGTTTTAATCTTGTTTCAGTGTGGGTAAGAGATGGCGCTAGACACCCTTTATAGCTCTGTCTCTTACCCACACTAAAACAAGCTTAAGGGGATGCAACTCGACACACATTTTCACTGTTTTTCATACAACCGCTCTTACCCGATTATGACGTTATTACTTACACATTTTTCATTAGATATTTTGCAAACATAGTATCTTGTGGATATTATCTAGCCTTCTATTGAAGACTATTTCTAAATTTGTGTAACACTAATCCAGTAAAAACCTCTGAAAATCTGTTATTTTGCATGAACTTAGACACTTCATAATTTACTCAAAAATTAAAAAAGTCAAAAAAGTAAAACTATAGAAGCCTTACAAATTTTATTAAGATTCTAAATGACTATTAATAAAATTTGTACTAAACTCTTAAAAGTTTTTGAAAAAAAAAAGCCTTTATCAAAAACTTTTAAGAGTTAAAAAAAAAAACGGCTATTTCATGGAACAAGTTTTGTAAAATTTTCGAGTAAATCACGGAATTACCGAATAATAACAGAGTTCTCAGGCGTTATCTCTCTTTTTTTTTTTTGCCTTTTCGTCAAACATCGCGTTGGATTGCGTTAGATGAAGCAACAAGCTTTTAGACCATGCTCAATTGTAACGATAAGCGAGTGGAAAAGCAGCCTCTTAAAACAATCTTACTTTAAACGTTATGTCTAGGTCTTGGTCGGCCACATTTTAATGTTCACACCGATAATATCTTCTGTGATAGCCAATAAACCATTCGGAAGACAATGTGGACATACCACAATTGTTATATTATAAACTGCGTTTAATTATACCGCTCTTTTATGATGAGATGTCATTAATTGACTTCTGCCGATTTCTCCGGGTGGGGCGAGGAGTGTCAGATTTTACTGATAGTTGTTATCTAAAATGAATCCATAATTCCTTTGGTCACGCCATCACGCGTGAACGGCTGGACCGATTTCGCTAATTCTTTTTTTGTTGTGTTTGTTATTGTGAGAAGGTTCTCATGGAAAAAAAAGAAATTTAGTGTAGTGTAGGGTAGAGTAGAGCAGGGTAGTGTAGGGTAGTGAAGGGTAGAGTAGACTAGGGAAGTGTAGGGTAGAGTAGAGTAGGGTAGAGTAGAGTAGGGTAGTGTAGAGTAGAGCAGGGTAGTGTAGGGTAGTGAAGGGTAGAGTAGACTAGGGAAGTGTAGGGTAGAGTAGAGTAGGGTAGTGTACAGTAGAGCAGGGTAGTGTAGGGTAGTGAAGGGTAGAGTAGACTAGGGAAGTGTAGGGTAGAGTAGAGTAGGGTAGGGTAGAGTAGTGCAGGGTAGTGTAGGGTAGTGAAGGGTAGAGTAGACTAGGGAAGTGTAGGGTAGAGTAGAGTAGGGTAGGGTAGAGTAGAGCAGGGTAGTGTAGGGTAGTGAAGGGTAGAGTAGACTAGGGAAGTGTAGGGTAGAGTAGAGTAGGGTAGTGTAGAGTAAGGTAGACTAGGGTGGAGTAGGGACGAGCGTGAGCGATGCCTCGTGGGCATTAGCTAGTTATTTATATTTTTCTGGCCTTTTCTTATATAGCCTCTTTATTATTTGTGATGTGAATGTGAGAACACTGTAGACTACATGAATTCTTACATTACTTCTTATTAAAAGTCACTTTTTTATTATGATTATATTTTTTTTGTGCTTTTGTGTATAATATTGACTGACTACCCTGTTCTTACTTAATATCTATTATTACTGTAATATGAAAATATTTAACCATGGAGTTTCTTGCCGGTTCTTCTCCACAGGAAACGACTTCGGAACCGTGCACTAGCGTCTGACGTTTTATACGTGCCCACGTAGGCCTACGTGAAATAAAAAAAAAAAAAAATTTTTACTGCCTGGAAAATAGTAGCACGGATATAGGTACCAATCAATCTACCTAACGTGGACTGGAGTTTTCAGAAGAACTAGGTCAGGGATTGACTTTGCGAAAAAGATGAATTGAGAATTTGAGATCAAGTGAGAGAATAGTTACACGTAACTAAAGTTAGCAAATAACTAAAGAAAGAAAGAAAACACGTTTAATTGGCACACAGGTACACACAATGAGATAACACTAATAATTATAGTATACAAACTTAAACTTAGAATACATCTAAATTGTATGTCTCACGACTGCGCCAAATAGCATCAAATAGTCCAGCATGATGCCAGGCCACTACGTAGCAGTTGCCTGACGCTGGTTTTCAACTAACTAATTTTATTTTATAATCAAAAATTAATATCATGGTCAGTGTCGTAAAAAGATAAATATAATTACAGCTGATATCAACAGCTGTTTATCTAGAAAAAAAATGCATTGTCTTTATGATTATGAAAGTAATACGTATGTATGTGCAGTTCTAACTTACAAAGGCTTGAAATCATATGATGACCTAGAAAACGAGACAATCTAGTCAGCAATTTTTTTTGTATTGTTGATAGGTTCGCGCTTGACCGATATCTCATCTGATGGAAAGCGACGATGCGGTTGACGATGGACCTAGAAGTAAGCACAAGTACTCTTAACTTTAAGATTCCATTAGGAAACATAGATTCCGGCATTACCTGCCACGTACAGAACAGATGAAAGAGGTTAGAATGGCCTTGTGGGCGGGGCAAGCGTACCATGAAGTAGGGCAATGCTCATAGATCACTTACTAATAGCAAACTTGCGATTTAATTGTGCGTGGTCTGTTAGTTGCGTAATGCGCGTTCGTATTGGTTTATTGCCTGTAGTGGATTTAATGGGTGGGAGACAAGCAGCGATACTCGTTGTAGTACAAATCGGAAAGTAATTTCTTTCTAATCTCTTTCATCTGGCTTTGCCATGTTTCAAAGAAGTCCTGATACTGACCTTCATCATCATCAGCCTTTTCAATGTTCCCACTGCTGGGACTCAGGCCTCCTCTTTAGGAGCGGGAATGGGCCGCAATCCACCACGCAGGCCCAGTGCCCTGACCTTTATTTTTTTATTTATTGTTTATTTTTTGCATCCTCCTCACGTCAATTCAGGAGATAAGATATTAACCCTAGAAAGATAACCTACGTCGAAACGACGTATTCGATTTTGTAAAAATGGTGTAACTCGTTTGTTTTTTGTATCACTAAATTGCTCTTTCCTGCCAACTCAGTCGGCTATAGAAGCTTGCAGGACACACCTTTAACACTCGGGTAAGTTTAATACTTTCGTCAATATTTAACTGCCGTACGTCGAAGCGACGTATGGTTATCTTTAGTGTCAGTTTTTAGATTATTGGGAAAACGTGCTACTTTATTTTTTTAGAATAAGTATACGTCTTTTTTATTCGTTTTTTACTTATGTTATTAATAACATAATGATGTCACTAAATCATATAGATGGTTCAGAAATCAGTCTGTTGTTGCATGAAATGAGCGATGAAGAGATTCAGAGGTCGGACATTGAAACTGAAGGCAATTTATTAGAAGATAAAGTACAAAGTGATACCGAAGACTGAAGTGAGTGCTCCCCCAGTGGTATACCCATTCGATATTGAAAATATGTCTGAAAATTATCCTGAAACTCCTGAAATTGCTTCGCCAAGTATGCTGAGTTGTACTATTATGCCACAGTGACCAATTCTTAGAGTAAATCATTGTACAGCTACTAAAGGTAGAACAAGTGACCAATATTATGTCCTTACATATGAAATTAGCATTTTGTTTACAATTGCAATGTCTGCGACATCCACCGTACTCCCAGGACCTTGTTTCAATAAAGTACCATTTTTTCCGGAATTTGGACAACTTCTTACCAGGACAAAAATTCAACTCCGATGCGGCAGTCCAATTTGCCTTCAAAGAGTTTATTGATACTCGCCCCCTTGTTTTTTTTTTAGTAAAGTGATCAATGAACTACCTATGAGATGGCAAAAGTGCATAAATAACAACGGTCCATACTTTGAATAATTAAAAAAATATTTTACAAAAACAAAACTTTATATTCCTCCCGTACAAAACGTTAATTTCATGTGTAAGGACCTAATATTATACGGACATGATGAAATTTATGGAGAAACTCAGTAGATAATACCTTGATAACCCCATGAATGGAGACAAGGTAGCAAATGCTTAGTTAACAGACGAATATAAAAGATTTTTTTTTATATTATTGCCAAAAATACAAGCGGAACCTCCCACACAACGTAAAGGTATCCCTTAGGCAAAGAAAAGATAATATTATGCCTTTTTTCCATCAAAAATTGGAAAAATGACAAAAACAAAGTGTGACGGCTGCAAAAAATCCCATTTGTGAAAAGCACAAGTCCAGCGCCTGATCTAAGTGCCGTTGAGGCTAAAATGAGTAAAAAAAAATATTTTCTCATGTTTTTTATATTATAGAGATTGTAAAAAGTTAATTTTGAAAAGTTTACATAATAAGTTATAAGACTGACGGAGAATTTTCGAAAGGCTTAAGATTGGTAAAGTAAGAAGTACCTTGTTCTGTTAATTAATTTTTTTTTCTATTAAAAATATAAATAAACTCTAATGTTTTTCATTTACTCACAATACAATTATAGTACGTAATACATAATATCACATTTATAAACCTATTATATACATAATCCAATATATGCTCACTCAAACATTCGCACGTCGAGTCGACGTATGGTTATCTTTAGTGTACAGTGAAATATGGTTATCTATCTAGGGTTAATATGCACTAATTTTATCAGGTCGCATTACCCACTGCTTCTTATCGGTAGGTCAAGAAGTGTCGAAACTGAATGATCGTCGTATCTACATTGTTGTTAGGTGAACGTCACTGAATATCATTTTATCAATTAAAATTGCCAAAATTCAACCGATATGGATCAAGGTGACATTTCCGCTGTCAGAAAATTCCACTAGAAAAAGACACGACCGTGAACTGTGCGTATTTTGACTCACGTTTGACCAGATAATAGGCACGCACAAGCGATGATATGGTCGACGTTGGAACACGCTTGTCTAGAAGGAACTTACTCAATTTCCCCAAGTTGTAGCTATGAATGAGGAAACAAAGGCTTTGGTAGGCAATTCCACTCCATAGCTGTACGCAGGAGTAGCTGGAAAGACCTCATGGCGTCCTCACCTTCCGCATGACACACGTTCTCACCGAACATGGTCAGTTCGGAAAGTTCCAGCACTGGGTTCGTGAGGAAGTAACGCCCAGGTGCTACCACTGCATGGATCGCCCGCAGGACACGGTGGAGCACACGGTAGGGGTGTTCCATGCTTGGGCAGAGTACCGCCGTCTTCGTGGGGGGGTGGGGGTCGGTGGCAACGATCCCTCACGCCGGGCCTTGGTACAGGTCATAGTTCAGAGCGAGGAGGAGTGGCAGGCGGTCGCATCTTTCTGCAAAGCAGTAATGCTAGCAAAGTAGGCCGCACGCGTGAGGCAATGGCGCTCAATTCAGAAATCCCAATTTCTGGCCACCGTAGGCGCGGGCTTGTGGACGGCGAGCAATGGGTAGTTCGCCGTCCGACCGTTCAGACCGAGTGCAAAACATTGAAGGCGTTAATTGTTCCACGTAAGCCTCAAGGAGATGTCAGACCGTAGGGGCCCAGCAGGGTCGAACCCTACTGGTGCCAAGGATTTGTTTCTGAAAGAAAAATTCGGCCCTGGTACAAAAAGCAAAGAATGAAACAGTGGTCCGAGCCGCTACCGAGACACAGTGTCTGTGAGCGGTGTCTATGTGTACATTGCTCGAGCGCGCTTTGTATGTAGATTGACTTCTGTACCTATATATTTTGCGCCCATAGGTACAGAACAAAACCTTTCACAATAACAATAATTACCTTACACGACCGTTATAATTCCAGTCATAAAAGAGTTAATCTCACCATATAATGTAAACACGATATGATATTTTAATCAAAGTTGTACTATACCGTCACACGTCATTTGCTGCGACTTTTAATCGCTGGACAGCATCAACCACCGTGGCCCAGGCTAATTGCGTACACGATCGTAAAAATATAATTAGTATGTCCTTATCGTAAGTAAGGCTTAATGTTGCAAATGTCGCGTTAGTTGATTAATTAAATCTTGAGGCGATGTTATGGTTAGGTTAGATTTGTTTTTTTAACGAGTATGATTGAAGGATTTAGTTGGTATGCTCTTTTTTACATAGCGTAGGTTGGTCGGTCCAGCTGGGTAGGTCTAACTTTGAGAAAGAGGTCCGACTCGGCTGGACAGCGTTCGGGAAGCTGCGCGGTGTCTTCTCGTCCAATATACCACAGTGTCTCAAGACGAAAGTCTATGACCAGTGCGTGTTGCCAGTGATGACTTATGGCTCCGAAACGTGGTCACTTACAATGGGCCTCATAACAAGACTCAAGTAGTTTTTTTTTACGGTGAGTAAATATCATCCAATGACAACCCCCGCTCTTGGATGGAGCGGGAGATAGTGTCAGAGTCTTACTGACTAAAAACCCATACCGGGGGTTCCTTCTAGCCTCTTCATACCGGGGCTTGAGTGCCATTCGAATAACCCTGGCTCCAATAGGCTTCGACCCAGCTGGGCCCCTCCTATTGCTGACAACTCCTTGAGGCGCACGAGAACAGTGCGCGCCGTCGACGTCTTGGGCTCGGTCCGGACAGTTACCGGACGGTCGGACAGCGAGCTTCTCATGGCTACCAATGGTCTTTCTTACATAACGTAGGTTGCACGTTCCAGTTTGGAAGGTCTAACTTCGAGAAAGAGGTCAATCGTCGAATCCGACTTGGCTGGGCAGCGTTCGGGAAGCGCGATGTCTTCTCGTCCAATATACCACAGTGTCTCAAGACGAAAGTCTATGATCAGTGTGTGTTGCAAGTGATGACTTATGGCTTCAAAACGTGGTCACTTACAATGGGCCTTATAGAGAAGACTTAAAGTCACCCAAAGGGCGATGGAAAGGGCTATGCTCGGAGTTTCCTTGCGTGATCACATCAGTAATGAAGATATCCGCAGGAGAACCAAGGTTACCGAAATAGCTCGGAGAATCACCAAACTTAAGTAGCAAAGTGCAGGGCACATTGCACGCAGAACAGATGGTCGTTGGGGACGAAAGGTTCTGGAGTGGCGACCACGTACCGGAGGACGCAGCCAAACTCCGACCAAGGCCGAAGGTGGACCGATGACCTGGTCAGGGTCGCGGGATCCGATGAATGCGTGACGCACAGGACTGGTCGTTGTGGCGACGGAGGCCTATGTCCAACAGTGGACGTCTTTCGGCTGATGCGATGACAGCAGGACGAAAATATGCATCTTTAAGATGAAGAAAAGTATAGGCAACAGATACAATGTGTATGAGTTTGACAGCTGGAAGTTGAACGATGAGATAGAATATTAAACAGATAATGTCAGCGTAGGCTACTCTATAAAAAGTCAAATGTTGATTGACATGTCATTGTGTCACTGACCGAAGTGTCATTTTGTCCATTTATTTATTTAATCTTCATAAAACAAAAGGTACAAAGGCGGATTAATTCCTAATCTAGGGTAATGGAGACAATATGGCAGGTGTATACCGAACGTTTTGGCTTTTAACAATTTTTACTGTTGATAGAATGTCGCTTTGTCTCTGGACTAAAGTAAATATACTAATAATTTCAGTGCATAATTGTAATGATAAACTTCCTTCGGCGATTGCATAAGGTCAATGAGACTTGAAAAAAAAAAACTTTAAGCTAATATTCTAGCGCAATCTGCAATAGTGCTCTCATAACTCGTAATGACGATCGCTTTCATTGTACCATTTCTGTAATAACTATTTCATGCCCTAGAACACTTGTTCTACATTTCCAACGAAGAAATTACTATCATAGAAGTCAATTTGACAGCTAATAAACATATTTCAAAATAAATTACGAGACTCAAGTAACATTAGACAAGAAAACTAATGTCATATAATATAGCTATTTAAAAAGCAAACAAAAATATATTGAGTGCATGAAACACAATATCGATGGGTCTCAAAAGGCTTTGTGCGTTAGCTTAGGGTGCGCGGGCGCAGACCGGTGCGAGCAAGACAGCGAGCGCCGCAGATTCCGCGAACACCCGAGTTATGGCCCTACAAAACGTCAGGCGAATCATCAATGTTTAAATCGTAATATATTGAAGAATTTCGCAATTATCATATTTCATACTTATTTACGACGTCTAGGCTCACAACTGACGTCTATCCAATGCGATCCTGGGAGGTCATAAAACGAATAAACCACACAGTAATAAACGTGCGTTTTATTTCTTATATAATTATATATGAAGCTATTTGTTTTTGGACTTTTTTGGCTTCGCATGTAGTGAGGGGCGTTTATGATCCTCTCTCGGATGTATCGAAAGGGTTTTGGTGAGAAACGCATCGGTTTTATTAGGAACGGTGAACTTAAACTTGGCGACGTAAGTTCTGTAGGGACTTGCGAGGTTTTGAGTGACTTTTACTGTTCTAGTGAGTGGCGGCGATGAATTTAATGGATGAAGGCAAACACGTACAAAAGGAGAGCGTCGGCGTTAAAATGAGAACATTTTATCGTAGATAAGTCACATTTATGCGCCACGTAACTCATAAACGGCAGTCAGATATATAATTATGTACATCGATATGCTATTGTTGTGGCGGGAAAACAAATGGAGCGCCGCAATGGATCGCTGTGTAATGTGCACTTATGTTGTTAATTTTCCACCAACAACGGATACTGCTTTTTCTAATGACTTTTTCTCATCGTGAATCACAATTTGCTGAGCTTTAGACAAAACGCAAGTGTTTTGTTCTTGTCACTCTAGTTTAAATACGAGCTTTTTTCCGGAAAATTATAAGAAAATTGTCCAAATATTGGGCATAGATTTAAGACTTTATAAAAGTCGACTGTTTTCTATACTCCAAAGAAAGTATATTATGTATATTTCCTATTAGGATGTTCGAATCAATAAACATACAGTAGGGCCAACGGAAACAAAGGAGGCCACAGAGTAGCCGACTAAACAGAGACTGCATGTCTGGTGGTATAAGTAGCCATAGATCAGAGAGACGCTTCGGCATTGTGTATACTGCTGACTACTAGCGTTATTAAATAAGGATTTGGTAAGCTCCCGTTTGAACAGTCACCTTATGGTTAGCGATGTGATCAACGATGGGACACTTGTTTAGAAGTAAAAAGAATATACAAAGATAGATTTAGTACGATACTATATAAGAAATGTCAGACAAAACTGAAGGAGCTCGGTAGGACCGATGCCTGCTACGTGGCTCTAGAAAGTAAAGGGCGACTGAAGGGCACAGGTGTTTTAGTCAGTAAAAGTCTGACTCGTCTCTCACTCCAATCTAGAGCGATGAAGTCATTTGATTCATTTTTACCCAGAAAAAGTATGATACAACGGAAAAAGATCCAGGGCAAATCATCATCTTCTTGCTCTTATCCCATCTTACTTGGGGTCGGCGCAACCGTTCTACTCTTCCATTATGTTCGGGTAACCGTCACACTACCACTGGCTCCCTTTTCTTTCATATCACTCTTTACAAAATCTGTTTGCTCAGTTTCCACTCTTTTTTTGTTAGAAGTGGATATGTATTTTCTCGCTCTTATTGGAACGAGATCGAGCCAGACTTTTCCACCAGTTTTCCCTTTGCGTTCCAAGATGACGGTAACTCTTTCCCAAATCTTCCAGTCTTCAATGGCGGTGATTAAACCTACATTTCTAGTCAGACAGTTTTAATTACCAGTGTATATACCTAGGTATAAGCTTGCGGACTGGTTGAAACCCTTTTAGCCGGATGGGTATTATCCTGACAGTCGTAAAGTCAGTTTATGGCCTATAAAAGCAAGTGGGGATACGTACAGGCTGAATGTGTGCATTTCGAATACTTGTTGCATTTTTATAACCAATATATTTTGTTTGATTTGTAACTTCGGGACGATGCCAACTTGGGACTATTTTTTCGTGTGTTTTTGCTAGGGCGCGAGTGGGCGTTCGTAAATTATGTATAGGGTTGTATGGCGAAAATTGGAGTGTTTCTGTTATGCTAGCTGACCCCGCGAACGTTGTTCTGACATAGGATATATTTTTTATTTTTCCTTTATTGGCCAATCAACAATTGTTTACACCATAATTTTTTTAAATAAATATATCATGTAGGAGGGTAAAAAAAAATAGCCTACGACCCATTTTCAAACCCATCAAATGTACCTACACAAAAAAATTCAAGCCATTTCTTAGGAGTTTTATAACAAACACTGTGTCGCAAGATTTTAAAATAAAAGTATCTACTGCCCACCATAACACGATACACCAATATAAATTAGTATTTCAAAACAATTAGTAAAAAAAACTGGCAGCACTAGTGGTATTTATTTTGAAAATACAAAAGCTACACTTTGATTTGAAAAATATAAAGCTTACAAGTTTGAAAATCAATGTCAATTTATAGGGTATTAGTACTTCTTAGATCCCCTAATTTAAAAAACTATTTGGCCAACCAACAGATCTCAAACTTCAAAGAAGCTATTGATAAAATTGAAAGTTTTCGTGCAGGAAGCTGGCATCTCGCGTCTTTTCTGTTAAATTATCTCCAAAGACAGTTGGATCTCTAACATAAAGTACTAAAGTACTACTAGTACTATTTTGTTCGTATCCCTGTATCAAAACTTCATCGGATCAGAACTTATACGTAAAATTTTAGAATTTTCAATAGATAGTTTCCATAAATTGAAACTGTCATAACATCAAAAAGACGATATGGTCAGGCACAAGATCATGTCAATGCAATAAAGATATAATAACAATAGGGTAGTTTCCAGGGTCAAAATAACTACATTTTATTTAGTCCGTATTTTAGATTAAAAAAAAATATTGGACACGGATTTTTTTATTTTTTCGATTAAATAAAAAATAACAAAGATATATAGAAACAAAAAATGACGACGTCACACGTAACTTTAATGGGCTATATCGTTGTAATTTTTGGTTTAATATACAAATAAAAAAATACGTGTCCAATTTTTTAATCAAATACGGACTAAATAAAATGTATTTATTTTGAACCTGCAAACTACCCTATTGTTCTTAGAAATCACCCTAATCCAGGCGAAAGTTTAAGTGTATGTTTGTTTATAAATTGTTCACGCTCGAACGAATTAACGGATTTAGATGATGTTTGGCACATGCGTAGACCACTTGTCCTGGAATAGCACATAGGATATGTTGATGTTCCCTTGGGATAACTTTCTACTTCACACGGGCGAAGCCACTGGCAAAAGCCAGCTGTTCTTTGAATATGGTGGTCGCATTTTCGCCTGAAGCGACTGCTTGACCTTTCAACGTGATAGGAAAAAAATAGGAGCATAAAACCTCTTCTACTTCTTCCTGCCCTTATCCCATATTACTTGGAGTCGGTGCCACACTCTTTTTTCTTCCATTCTGTCCTGTCACCCGTCACACTATCACTAACTCCCTTTTCTTTCATATCACTCCTCTCACAATCCATCCATTTTTTCATAAAGCTATACCTTTAGCCACCAATTCAAGGATGTGTTTTCCATCACATTGTGGTCCGGATGGGAAATTATTTTTTTACAAATTAAACATTTTGGGATTCAACATTTTGCAAATTCAACATTGTAGTCCAGAAGGCAATTTTCTAGCTCAAGTATAGTATGAGTATTTATAAAGTAAACTCTTTTGAATTGCTTAATTCATGAATCCCCAAGCGACCACCGGTGGCCGCGCATCTATTGTCTTACTATTGTGTCTCTAATTGACGGTATCTGAAGGGTTAAACAATTTTTCTTTCAGTTGGGAAATCATGAAATACCTTCTACTCTGGGTGGAGCGAGAGTGTCAGACTGTTACTGACTAAAACCTACTCGTGTTCTTCATTTTTTTTTTGAGTTGGGATATCATGAAATACCTTCTCCCACTCTGGGTGGAACGAGAGAGAGTTACAGACTTTAACTGACTGAAACCTATTCGTGTTCTTTCATTTGCCTTTTGCGTTCCAGGGTCTTTGTAACTCTTTCCAACAATCCCGCAGTTTTAGTAAACAGTAAGTAGAAAACACCTATATGTCTATTTAGTCGTATAGCAGTCCATTCGAGACTATTAAATCAATACAATCTGACATAAGTAGAATGGGTGCTTCTACATAGCTATTGGATTATCCAGTCATAGGGGTGGCATGGCAGCCATTAATAATGTATGCAAATGAGTAGGTCGTAGTAACTAAACAGTCTTTGTGTCATAAATCTATATGCCTGCATTTCTTTTTAATTTATTTGTATGATGGGTTTAAAAATAAGGCTTAGCACATGTGTGGAGCTAGCTTTTTCCTGTGGCTTCGATCGCGTTAGCATAGAGCCACGACTATGTAGTAGCAAGGTATATTTATATACAATATAATAGTCAGATAAGTAAAAACTTATCTGACTATTATATTGTATTCTTCTTCTTTTCGTGTCGATACACTCAAACTATACTTTTTCTGACCAGTATTTGGCAACCTGTACAGCACTATTGTTGACCTCGTATAGAAAACTGCAGGTCGTTACGCAGGATAGAAGGTGGCGCATGTTCTGTAGAGAGGCTCCAAACTGGCACTGTGTTAGAGATGGGTCAAGGAAACCCCATTTAGCCAGATTGTTTTACAGCGGACAACATCGGTTCCCAGTCAGTTCAGAGATTTCCAAATTTGCCACTGTAGTGGTGTGTGTATATTGTATTAGTAGATAGTCTTATCACATAGTATTTTTATCAGTCATATAAACTTTGAACGTACGTTTTATGGTGATTTTTTGAAACCGAGAGAATGTCTCATTCATCTGGCCTAATTTTTCTTTACAATTTGATATTAGCACATTACTTATCTCCGGTCACTAAGTGTATGTATGGCACTCATTTTGCGCCCCGTGGCTTACAACACAAAATAGATAGGTACGAACACTAGGCCAGATGAATGAGACGTTCTCTCGGTTTCAAAGATCACCCTTCACCCCTTTACAACGTCCGGTAACTGTCCGGACCGAGCCAAGGCGTCGACGGCGCGCACTGTTCCCGCGCGCCTCAAGGAGTTGTCAGCAACAGGAGGGGCCCATCGGGGTCGAAGCCTACCGGGGTCGGGGTTATCCGAAAGGAAACTAGAGCCCCGGTATGAAGGCTAGAAGGAACGGCGCGGGGTTTTTAGTCAGTAAGACTCTGACACTGTCTCCCGCTCCACCCAAGAGCGGGTTTCGTCAATGATGATTTTCCCCGTCGACAGAAAAAAAAAAAAAAAAAAAAAAACCCCTTTACAAGTGAAATTTTAGAAAACTTCAAAACACGTGTTTCTTTATCTTAATTGCATTGTTGGTCTGAAAATAAAGTTAGATAGGGACGTGCTTATAGCTCAAAAAAATACGTACCTCCTTTCAAACTTTCATACCGATATCCATCTCCTTAACGTTTCGAATACCGTAATTAGAGCAATAGAAAGACAGAAGGTACAGAAGATAATCTCATATATGTACTTCACTTTTTATAGCTTCACTCGGTGGACGCACACTAATGAGCGTTTGAGCCAGAACTGTTCGACGAGCAGGCCGAGGCGCTCTGAGATATCGTGTTCGTGTCCGTGAACGGTGTCTATGTGTGCGTTGCTCGAGCGCGCTTTGTATGTAGATTGACTTCTGTTCCTATACATTTTGTGGTTCGTCGCTTGGGGTTTAATGAATTATGAGTTGAATTTCGAAACGGAAACAAAATAGGTGTTGTTTTTAAACAACACCTGGAAAAAAATACAGTCTTCTAGGTCAACCTAACCCATGGGGTTTAGACAGGCATTGCATAAGCCAGTGAGTCAGAGTCTTGAGGGCGTCTCCTTTTTAATAAGTAGGTGAAATGAAATGGCATTTTTTAAACGGGTAACACTTTGACTTGTGATATCTTCAGATTCGCTTGGGATTATAAGTTCAATAAACTTTATATCAAAGGTTTAAACTTTTTCAAAATTTGTTATTTAATCTTTTTTGTGTTTTGTAATTTCTGTGCGGGTGTTTGCCCATGTCTGTTGGCTTTTAAATAAAACATTATTTTCAAATTGCTTTTTTGATCTTATTACACCACTAATTTTTAATTAGTACAGGTCCTTATTAGAAAAGGTCTTGTTATTATTTAAGTAAAGTCTCAATAAATAATATTCATAAACAGCAAAGTTATTAGCGTTTTTTTATATCCCAAAATGTCACTCAATTTATGGAAATGTTGTACAGGCTATTGATTATTATGAATGAATAAATGACGATCAAAATAGAAAAAACACTGCGCGTTGTGTTTTTCAGTAGCAATTGCTTATAAATGATTGATTCTATTATGAATTTACCAATTATGACGAATTTTGGTGTAAAATTCAGGGATTTCGTTTTTTCACTACTTCTGACAACAAAAAAATGATCAGTAACGGGTATAGAGAGGGATAAGGCCCCACTTTTTTGTACTAATACCTACTCTGTACTCCTAACATCGATCCTCCTTTACATCGATTTCGTACATTTTACGTGATGCGCGCACAACTCAAAACTTCTACCGATTTATTTATCGACGTCGCTATTAAAATTATACTATGTAGATTCTTATATGGCTTTGTAGACAAAGTTTTATGTACTTACTCAGATTTCCAATTTTTTTTTTGTTCTTGTCTCTTTACATTGGGTTGGCTTATGTACCCAGCAAATGATTTTAATTACATACTTTTGGAAAGTGAACAACCAAACGATAATTCAATACACGATATTTCATTCCTTCAGCAATCTAACAAAAAACTTTATGGTCGTTCAGAAGTAAAAAATCAACAATTTAATGATCGCAAAACATTTCGGGTTCCGCGGCGCTGCAGCCATTGTAATTTAGCACAGTTTCATTATTAAAACGATTAAACCCAAGCGCGATTAAAAAAACATTGATTAAAAACATTTGAAAGTCGCGCTCACCACTTTATGGGCAATATTTTATGGGTTCCTAAGGTATGCCAAATATTGGTTAACTTTTAATTTAGACTAAAAGTCTCACAAAGGAGCGACGAAGCAGTAACCCTATTTTTTTATAAATTCCCGTAGAACCATTTATATGAAAATCGTAATCGCATTGCCACGAGCCTGTCTGTGGAAGCCTTTAGCTGTATAAGGGGTTCCGTAGATAGCTATTATTTAAAATAGCAGTTTAAAGTTCCACAAAAAAAAGGTTGGGTAAATAGTCTAATTGCTGACTAATATTTATAATGAAACGTGAAAAGCATTGACTTGTTTGACATTACACCAGCTACACCAGCGCCTCTACCGGTTGAATCAAACGCGATAGCCCTCATTGATGCGTTTCTGAGTTTTCTGACAGTCTGACTTCTTGACAATTTAAAAGTGTCTGTAAAAGATTTATCTACAATAATATGATAAAGAAGTAAAGTTTGTTTTGGTCAGTGGGTCGTCTGGGGGTCGTCTTAGGGGCTATATTTTATGTACGCGGGCTAAGCTGCAGACAAAAGCTAATCTGAAATAAATGATTTGAGTCGAGTTGACATAGTTAAAGTACGCATTATTTTACCCTTTCAGAGGGGTATATGGTGGCAAATGTCATCAACTGGTAAGGAGGCACTGTTACGAATTGATGACTGTCCTTACATTTACTATATTATTACGTAGCTACACTAGGGCTGTAACGAAACTGATTAAATATCGGAACCGAAATCGAAGACGGAGGCGGAGACAGGAACGTCAAATGAAAATTCGGAAGTTCCGAAGTTTCGGAATCGGAATCGAGCTACCGAGACATCCCTGGTCAGAATAGCCGTCAATTTATTTTATCATACAGCCATATTGACTCGCTGAGTTTGCAAGTATAAAAAGTTTCAACGTTACCGATTCCAGCAGCGTCTAGCTCTGCGTTCATCATGATGAATTCGTTACCGTCTTCATTAGCAGCACAATTTGACAGACAACCAGTTAATCACGTTTGCTCGCTGAATGATTTATTAACTAGCGCAAACGTTAATCAAATACGGAGGTATTTACGTGAATTATTCATACATTCTAGGTATAATGATAACAAACTGACTAATTCGTTTCTTTTTTCTTTCTATTTCTTTCCGTGCGGCACGAACATTGTTAAGAGCCGGTTGTAGTTACTGAGTATTTTGTATGAACTCCGCCCGGGTATATGTCGATTTCGCAGTCCTGAAACAGTGTATTATTTTGATAAAAAAAAAAAAAAACAAGGCCGCAGCCCAATAAGATCAACGCCGTGTCCTCGTGGGGGCGATCGGCGGCGGAGACCTCTCGCGCCGGGCCTTGGTTCAGGCCATGGTCCGGAGCGAGGAGGAGTGGCAGGCGGTCGCCTCCTTCTGCGAAGCAGTAATGCTAGCAAAGGAGGAGGCAGACCGCATCAGGCAACGGCGCCCCCGCCGCCGCCGCCGGGATTCCGATCCCGATTTCCGGCCACCGTAGACGCGGGCTCGCGGACGGCGAGCCATGGGTAGCTCGCTGTCCGATCGTCCGGTAACTGTCCGGACCGAGCCAAGGCGTCGACGGCGCGCACTGTTCCCGCGCGCCTCAAGGAGTTGTCAGCAACAGGAGGGGCCCATCTGGGTCGAAGCCTACCGGGGTCGGAGTTATCCGAAGGGAAACTAGAGCCCCGGTATGAAGGCTAGAAGGAACGGCGCGGGGTTTTTAGTCAGAAAGACTCTGACACTGTCTCCCGCTCCACCCAAGAGCGGGTTTCGTCAATGATGATTTTCCCCGCCGACAAAAAAAAAAAAAAAAAGGCCAATAAGATGAGCAGGGCAGGTCCGCTCCACACTGGACACCCAATTGCACGTCGCACTTCATGACGCTAAAAACCGTCACAGATGGCGAGATACCATTAATAAGAAGCTAATCCAGCGGGAACTTCACAACCCTCAGTAATGAGGAATACGACTCGAAAAGGAGGAGGATTCAAGATATATGTTTTTGCGAGGACTTTTAAAAAACGAGCTTTTTTTTGTAATTTTCAAATATTTCCGTAACGTAATCTCATAGACATACACGTTTAAAATCGTAAGTTAGGGTCAGATTCGCGACTCATTTTTTTTTTTTTTTTGAGCGAACTAATTTATATCATGTTTTGATTTTTGCCCAGTGGCGGCTAGTCATAGAGTCAATTTTATTAAAATATTTTTTCATGGTGTTCTGTTTTATATTTGTGGATTTCCAGAGGTTTAAAAAAGTTCAAAATGATTAGAACCTGGCCTTAAGTATTATAAAGTGGAAACTACATTAGCCCGACGCACATGTGGGCCACGCCTGATTTGTACGGAGAGATGGTAGAGACGCGTCGCGTGGCGTGGATCTAATGTAGGTAGTTCTACAAGTCTTGTTGCCACATAAAATGTATGGAAACCAATGCGCCCAGGTCGGCGTACGTAGCCCACGTGTGCGCAATGTAGTGCTACCTTTATAATAATAATAATAATAATTTATTTATTTAAAAACAACTTTTGGTCCACATTATATGTTAATATCCCTTATTACTATTATAGATGCTTTTTTTTCCTTAGGAAAACATTAAATGACACCTCGCGCCATGGGTAGAGCGGATTCCCCAGCGTCTGATTTTAAATGATTTAAACCTACCCACTCCTTCACTTGATCTATGTTGCGATTTTGTTTTACAATTTTAAATGAAATAAACACCCAAAAAAACTTTTCTATCATCATCATCATCATTATTTTGGCCCAAAGACGTTCACTGTTGCACATAGACCTCCCCTAGGTGTTACCAAAACGAATGGTCCTGTGCGTCTCTCATCCATCGGATTCCCGCAAACCTTACCAAGTTATCGGTCTACCTTATGAAAGGCCTTCCAACGCTGCGTCTTCCGCTATGCACCACTGCAAAACCTTCAGACTATATTCTGCACACATGATTCTACTGTATATTGGAATAAAAAATATGATTTCAAATTAAATATATCGGATATTTAATTTGAAATCATATTTTTTATCATATAATTGTATTATTGGCTTAAACACTAGTTTAAGTTCTCATATAATGTAATATACCCATGTTTGTGAGGGTGATGGGCCATAAATAACTAAATTAATGCCTCTCCGGAACCCTCACCGTACAACGCATGTAATGGCGCTTCCCTGGAGAAATAAATAATGGACAATTATTTATAATGATTAGAAGTGTCCAAAGGTCAGTTGCTGCAGAATAACACCCCACCCATACGCACTAAGCGTTTTGGGAACACATTTATTTTACGTTCAGCCAAGGAGTGGAATTCCCAGCCGGAGTCTGTGTTTTGAAGCGGGCAAAACCGCCAGCAAAAGCTAGTCAATGATATTTAAAAAAAAATATAGCTATAGCCTTGACTTAAAATGTTTTAAGAACGAAGTCCTAAATATGGTAGTTACGTAATTCCTGTAACAATTCCTGAAAGTCCACTGGCTGTAAGCCAGTTCAGTTTTTACTGCGAATCAGTTTGCCCAAGTTTAGTTCAGTAACAAGCAAGTTTTATGCACCTCCTGAGTGAATTCACTCCGTTCACCCGTTCACTCATTCACTCTTTATTGACGCGCTGAGGAGGCAAATTGAATCGTTCCCCTCGGTCCTTCGACTGGTTTATTTAGAACGAGGTACAGTTTAGAGGATCTTGGGTTTTCATGAAGTAATAAGACTGTGGCCAATACATAATTACATGTAAATAATTTATAAATTAAATGAATGCGGTCAGCACTACAAAATATTCCAAAATAAAGATTTTCAGGATTTTTTTATTGAGTGTGGAAAATCATCAAAGAACTTCTCCCGCTCCGGGTGGATCGGCAGGCAATGTCAGATTTTTACTGACTACAACCTACCTGTGTTCTTTGAGTTGCCTTTTGCGTTCCAAGGCTGCGGTGACTTACAAATTACAATCACGCAATTCGTTTCAGTAAATATTGCTTTTTTACTTGGGAAAATAATGAAATAGCTCCTTCCGATATGAGTGAAGCGAGAGTCCATCTTTTACTAACCCACCTGTGTGCCTTCAGTTGCCCTATGCTGCGATGTCGTTTTGCATGTTTAAAGAAAACAAATAACACTAATCAATCGGTCGTCTTAAAGATAAAATGGAAGAACTAATTATTACTAGATTAGATATTCTAATTTGTAACTTCGATACTGACGGTAGCATGTCTATTAAACTTATATTTATACCTTAATGCAAAAATATGGAAATCAATTTGATTAAGACGTAGATTTGAATATTTATTCCATTCAATAAATCTCCTTGTTGTTCATGAATATTATGATCTCTGTACAAGAGAAACCTTTGGATTCCTACGCGTTATGTATATTATTCTTCTCCGATAAAAACAAAACGTTAACATTACACAAAAACCCTGTCCAAACCGAATAACGATAAACGTACATTTGCATATTTTTATTAAATCAAAAGACAAATTAGATTACCCAATTTCATTAGCATAAGAACATTGTTTACTTCTGTAGGTACTAGGAAAGCAGCACTGAAAAGTGGTATTTGGAGCCAGCGCGTCGTGGTTTCGGTTCTAATTGAAAGCAAATGAATTCTACGAAGTACCAGGGCCGCATAACACACAGAAGGCTTTAGTTACGTGAAAGGGCAACATTGTTGCAAAAGGAACGAGGAAATTATTTTTTAAATGTGCCAGTAACTTAGTTTTATTCGATGTTCGCTTTTACTTCGGTAGCTTCAGTTTGGATTTGCATTTTCAGAGGAAATGACGTGTTTTGTCGCAGCGTGCGCTATCTTTGCAGGATTTCTATAGAATAAAGGACGCTTTCATCTCTTTTCTCAGAAACTAAACATTTTGGAAACTCCTGAAAGCCTGCCGTTTTCATCATCTTCGCGTATTTCTGGAAAGTTATGAACGACTTTCATACCTAAGCCAATAAGAAGAAAAGTCTTGAAAGAAAAATCTAGACAAAACCTTTCAAGCATATTCACGTCAAAAATTCAAAGCATTTTTTTATTTCAAATAAACCATTTACTGACACTTTTAAAATGTCAAGAAGTCATTCAGTCAAAAAAATGAAGCTAACTGCACATTTCAAAGCGTCATCTCTATGGAAAAGTATGTGCAAGAAACTCCATAGACGCAACACTCTACGTCACTCGTAGCACAGAATACAAGTAACCTATATTCACACTGTCACTCAACGAAGTCACAAATTAATCTAACACAGGAACAATCATTAAGACATCAATAATAATCTTCTCTAAGATTATAACTTTATTATACAAATATTTATACATAAAGCCTACGTCACACACAATGGCATCTGAAGTAGGTACTCAGAATACCGGCTCAGTTACACGAGATGAGTTTCTCGCCCAGGAAAAGGCGAGGTCCTACGAGACTGGAAGGCGACACTCGCCAAGTGATTTTCACTTTTGAAAAGAATGATATTATTTTATTTATTAATAATATTTGGAAATCTTCTAGTGTTTATTTCTTTACAGAAAAAAAAAATAACACCGTAATAAAATTTAAAAAAATTTCGACTATCCAATTGTCAAAGATGTCGAAAATTAATAGAATTGACATCCAGTACCGATGGGTTCACATCCACTGTGCAATCGCGCATTTTGACCTTCTTCGGCCATGTATCCCGTCGTGGTAAAGACTCCATGAAGCGTCTTGTAATGTAGGGCAAAGTTGAAGGCACCAGACTCCGTGACATATCACCAATGAGATGGGCAGAGCAGAGAAAGTTCGCAACTAGTTGCTCGGTTTACGGATGTACCCGAAAAGCTGCAGTCCGCGATGAATGACGCCGTAATACCAAGACCATCACTCATCGTGATTCACAATGATGACCACGACCACTCCACTTGCCACTCTGGCAAGACTGTACCGACTTAGAAGAAGAACCGATAAGTTGCCGAAGATAACGTGTCTTCAAGACCGGCCAGAAGATATTCCAAGATCGAAACCAATTTACACGACGCGGTTTTCACCGATCATCAAGCGAGTGAGCTAGTAAACTTTTGATTTCGGGGAGACGAGAAACTCTCCCCGTGTAAACGCACCATAAGACGAACCGGTACAATATCAATCGGCAGTCTAGACCCGGCACGAGTAGCGTTATCAGTATCTTACTTGTTATGTAATACACTGCAACTGCATAGATTAGACGGCAATACGTAGATATAGCCACAATTAGCTTTATTTAATTAATTGTCATTGTTTAGTGTCACTGTGAACAATTGTTTGTAGTTTGCGTCACGGGTTTTTTTTTCGGTGGGAAAATCATCTAACGACATCCCTAGCTCTTGGGTGGAGCGGGAGACAGTGTCAGACTTTTACTGACTAAAAACCCACTCCAGTTCCTTCGTTGTGTGTCTTTGTAGTGTCGGAAATAGCCCATTTATCGAAATTGCCTAGAAGTTATTAAAATAGTATCGGATTTATTCGACGCAGGCAACAAGACAAAATAAGAAAATAAAGAGTACAAAAATACAATACAATTACGCTAAGCGCATCCGAACCGAAAGGGTCGCCAACTCAGTAATTGCTGGGCGTCAGACACACAGCGCTGGTTTTCAGTGACGTATTAAGTACATTAACCTACGACTAAAGGGAGTAGAACAGTAAGCGAAGAGAGCTTACGAGCTGTAGGTCGCGGGTTCGAACCCAGTCAGACTTGGACTTTGTGTAATTTATTTCATCACCACTGCTCTCAAAACGGTGAAGGAAAACATCGTGAGGAAACTGGCATGTCCTAGAACCAATTTGAAGACGTGATATTCACCAACCCGCACTGGGCCCGCGTGGTGGATTACGGCCCATTCCCTCTCCTAGAGTGGAGGCCTGAGTCCCAACAGTGGGGACATACAAGAAAGGCTGATGATGATGAATCATAATTCGCTTTATTTAATTAAAAGACATTGTTTAGTAACACTAAGAACAATTGTAGTTTGCATGTCTCATGTCGTTTATGTTATATTGTGTTACAAAAAAAACTTTAAATTATTCTTATCCAATTAATTATCTTGTACAAAGATTAGATGTTTTAGCATCAAGCGTAAATATAGGTTAACCATAGACAATAGTAAAGCTAGAACTACACTGTGCACACGTGTGACACACACGCCGATCTGGGCGCTTCGGTCTCTAGGGAAGGAAACTAGACTTGTAGAGCTACACTTGAACCACGCCACGCGACGTTGTTCTACGTGCAAATCATGCGTGTTACACGTGTGCGTCAGTCTAATGTAGTTCTAGCTTAGTGTTCCCTAGAACTTAATTGTACCCATCTATGGTTTTGGATGTGTGTGACGTGGTGGCAGAATCGACGGCCATCGGAATGACATAGAGCTGTTGGAATATAACAAAACAAATCCATCCTGCTTCAACACTATGGTCTTTCTCTTTCTAACCAATAAATATTAAAAATAATAGAGTCCCGTGAGACCACTTGACTGAAATCCCTCGTATGGTAATAGTTACTGTATTCCTTTAGCCTTGCTCAGGAGCACACGTCTCACGTAATATTAATGAAACACACCTTCCAGTATAAAGAAAAGGATAATAAACAGTAATTATTTAAATCCTTAAAACGATGTTTCTCTTTGGTGACTTATTAATCCCAACAAGAGCGAGGTGAAGCGCAAGACGATTATCACACTGCCACGCACTACACAGCGTAGCGCGTGAATGCGTCTTTTAACGTTGCTTGTATCTCCGTTTGTATAGAAAACACGCACAGGCCAACTCACAGATAATGCATCCACGCGCGTTCATGCAGATCACGCGTTTACAAGCGGAAAAACATGCACACACTTGCGTGGGTGCGGGGCGATACGCGATGTATGGCAGAAGAAGACGAAAGAAAAACATTTTATTCACGCGAAATAAGACATACTTAAAGCTAGATAACAAACATAACATAACATCAGTCGATAGGGAAGATATGCGTCACACACTGAATCTCGTAGTGTCATGCGTAATTTTGGATGAAACGAGTCAATTGATAGTATCAATTAAACAAAGAAAATAATACGGAACCCTTGACACTAACAAATACTTCAATTTCAAATACTTAAACCGATAGATATCTCATTTACTGGAGATCTTCCTGTTGATCTCCAGTAAATGAGATATCTTCTTAGATCTTCCTGCTTCCGATGAGATATATTCTGAAGATGACTAAGAACACAAGAACGTATGATAGAGCTATATAACCCCGACCTTGCACGAGAGCGCTACTGCCCGAAATGCAGGGGCTCGTAACATTTTAAACCTTCTAGGGCTGGCCAAATTGATGTGTTTTTTCTCATCAGCCTTTAAATTAGGCTTTGAAAAGTCTGGATCTTTAAAAGATAAAGTAGCTTGTACAATGAAATAGCAGCTGCTTTTTTATATAAGACTTTTAGATAGACGGCTAAAGAAACCTTTATTTCACGCAGACATGCGCAATGTGGCAAAGTAATGTCAAGATAACCACTGAAAAAAGAAACGTATCTATATAGTTTCAAGAAGATGCAAGCTTTCTTCTTTAGTTCACATTTCACATCTTGGTATCTATTGAAACTTTTGAAAAGTTGAGGTAAAAGGGAGAAGGCACACTAGTCACCACCTTAGTGCCTACCTTACCATGAGCTCTCAATGCGATCTACTTTACGATCTAAACTGAACTGGCTGGCTGACATTGAGGGACTGGAACCATTTGGCTGCTGCAGTCCTTCCGTCCGATTATAATTTTGATGTCTTCAAATGAACTAGTGTACCTCACCATCATTGATTGCATCACGGCTTACCACCATCAGGTGGCATCGCATTCAAGCACTAATTTAGGCATATCAATAAAAAAAATATCTATCAAAATTAATTACTCAACAAACTGTAAATGTAAGTTATTTTCCCTGAACAAAAGAAGTCAGAAGCAACACAAAGACGCAAGGTGGTAGCTCGCTAGCTAATGCTACTTATATTATGCCCCGACCTTGCCCGCCCGCGCTACTGCCCGAAATACGGGTGCACGTAGAATTTTAACCCTTGCCTTAGGGTTGGCTACCTCTGCTTTTATTTTCTAGAAACAATAATTCCGTTGTAAAATAATTTGGCTATGATGGAGCGACATGGTTAATATTGTGAAAGATTTAAAAAATAATAATATAATAATTCAGTTTTAAGTCGATGAATTGAGTCGTAGCGTTTGAAGGCCCCCTTCAGGGTGGGCCGATGATCTGGTTAGGGTTGCGGGAATCCAATGGATGCGAGACTCACAGGACCGTTCATTGTGGCGGCACTTGGGGTAGGCCTATGTCCAACAGTGGACGTCTTTCGGCTGAAATGATGATGATGATGATGATGAAGTCGATTGAAAGAGAAGCGCAGCGCATCGTGAATTTCTTATTTACGGATTGTTCTGAAAACGCCATTTTTTTTATTGATGTGAAGAATCAACAAATGACTTTAACCGACTTGGGTAGAGTAAGAGGGAGTGCCAGATTTTACCAGACTGACTAAAATCGACCTGTGTTCCTTCGGTTGCCAATTGAGTTGCAGGGTCACGGTAGGAAACCTTTTCGAACATTCCCTCAGCTCTTTCCGAACCTCCATTACGTTTGATTCTGGGCACCATCTTTTTTATTATTATGCGTATAAAAGTCAAATTTTAAAGATTGATCATGTTAAAATTTAGACTTTAAAAACAAATAATAAAAGCAGTTAAAGTAGGGACTAATGAAGGCATCGCGAAATTACTATCAAGTTTATTTTCACGTCGATTAAAATGCTTTTTCCTGTCTGATTTATTTTTTTAAGGTTATTCTTTCAACGACTTCTCCCGTTCTGGCGGGAGGGTGATTCAGACTTTACTTTTCAGAAAATGCCTGCGGTCTTAGCGGGCATTGGTCCTGCTGGGCCCCTACGGTTTTACTGACATCTCTTCAAGGCGCGTGTGGAGTACTATGCGCTGCACCATCGACAACTCGAGCTGCGTTCGGATTCTTGTATGGATGAATATTGAAATTATTACTGGAATGTGTTATTGGAATTTATCTAAAAGGAACTTTGATATTAGACAATTTAAAGTGAACTAACAGTTAACAATTGTGGCGACACTTGGGGGAGGCCTATATCCAACAGTGAACGTATATCAGCTGAAATGATGATGATGAACTAACAGGAAACAACAGTAAAATGAGGTTAACTTGTTTAGATACGTTCTTAAGAATAACTCCAAAACGTGGGCCTTGCGTAGGTCGTGGGCGTTTATGACAAAAGTAGATGACAGTTGATGGCTCCAATAAAAACTTGGTCATATTTTACATCATATTTGCACACTTATGCCTTGATCACACGTACCGAGTAAACGGGCGAGACAGTGCTCTCGGCCGAATACTCGGTACGTTTATACGTACAAAGCGCCAAATGCTCTCCCGAGCGCTTATCTCTACAACTGGCTTGCATCACAGTCTTGGCCGAGCAACATTTTACTGTCTCGCCCTTTTACTCGGTACGTGTGATCAAGGCATTAGAGTCAATTCACACTAGCGCAGTATCATTGTTCCCCCTATAGATTATTTATTTGGCTTTTCTCATTTACTAATAAATAATCCCAAACACAGCTAGGATACATTGATTTATTATAGAATTCCGGTGCCTACAGATCACTTCGATGTAACCCCCCTCCCCCTCTTCCTATAGTCAGTCACCCGCAAAACAAAAAAAAAATACTACAGTTCTGCTATGATTACTGCTGCCATATCTTCGAAGTTCATCATCACAACAATACATCATAACAATATCTAGTATCTAGTAGCAATTCGGGAGTAATCTTTCAATAATAAAATAAAAAATTTAATCGGTCTACAATTGACCGAAAAATCAGTGAAGATACATAAAACAAATACATATAGGTACAGCGAACATACATAGGTTATATGTGTATCTCCTCCTTTTTGAAGACGGTTAATAAAAAAAATCAGCCTTTCAAGTATCCATCCACCCCGATGTGTGGCAACCCTACAGGATCTGTCCGAAATAGGGAAGTTTAATGACGAGCGGTGCGATCGTAAACATCAAACGCTTGCGTCAGGGGTGTCGCCTAAGACTCTTTTTGCAAACTTTATAGCAAGTGAAAATAAATTAAATGTTGAGTAGTTACAGTGAAATGTATGACAAATATAGCGTTGTGTCGCGTTTGTAGTCAAATGCTCATGATTTTATGTGCAGATGAAAGTTTAGTGTCGTTGTGACCGTCTTCTGATATTCCAGATGTCTACATGACATGTGTTATATTAATTTCGCCGTTTCTGGGACTTGGGTGTTCTTGAAGAAAGTACTTGTTAGTAGCTCATCAACTAGCGAAAAGGTTAAAAAGTGGTAATGCGTTTTTTTAGCAAGTTAGCTATTAAAGAGTAGTTTGTTCGAAGAACACACAAGTCCCTAAGAAAAACCAGCGTTGTCGAGTTAGCATGTACTAACATTGATACTAACTCGACGAAGTTAATTATTTAGTTAGTTAAGTAATTTTTAAATGTGAATTATTCGTGTAAAGAAATAAATGAAGAGTTGGTATATTATAAAGAGGAAAGATTTATTTTTTAATTTGTTACTAACAAAAGATTTAAACGATTTAACTCAAAAACCACTTGACGGATTTAAAAAAAAACTTTCACCATTAGAAAGCTAAATTTTCACTGAGTAACATAGATATAGTGTCTATGTCTACGCGGGCAAAGCTGCTGGCACAGTTTAAAAATTAAGATCAAATACAATATGATTTTTATTTTTAAATTTGGAACTTTCTGATACTTATCAGTAAATGGCCAACCCTAGCGCCCGACCTACACCCCTAGTGCCGAACAAAAACAAACTAGGTATCTAGTCCAGCATCCCTAGACGCAGACACGTGTATTGACGGAAACGAATTGTGACGAAACCTTGTTTGTTGAGCGTCCCTTCAAATTCAACTAACTCATCCTCCCAACTTCGAAAAGGAGACAGACAGAGACGTCGTATTATGAGAAGCTAACTTTTGGGCTTTTGCCCACGGTTTCTCCGCGTACTTATATAAAAAATTTAGCCTATGTCACTCATGAATTAAAAAATAATTTTAATAAAATTAACGACCTGCAGCTTTCAGGATCTATACGAGGCCAACAATAGAGCTGTACAGGTTGCCAAATATTGGTCAGAAAAAGTATGGTTTGAGAGCATCGACTCGAAAAGAAGAAGTCTTACAATAATGGTTTGCCACTGAGAAAGCGTTTTGGGAACACATTTGCTGTGCGTACAGCCAAGGATTCCCTGCCAGAGTCTATGTTTCCTGATAGCTACAACTAAGGGGTATTTAAGTCAAGAGTGAATGGGTTACTTCTGGGCAAGCGTGTTCCATAGTCGACCACATTATCGCTTACCATCAGGTGAGATGGTGGTTAAACGCGAGCCTATCAATAATAAAATAAAATAAAAATAGAAATAAAATTGAAAACAAAAAGATGATCGTCTGAGACTAGCTCAGAACAAACAAGAAAATAAATAAATTGACTAATCATCACATAAACTACAAGCAACAATAAAAACAACAACATTTAAAACTAGGTGTCCAGTTCACCATCCCTAGACGCAGACACGTGTATTGACGGAAACGAACTCATTCCCACAACTTCCAAAAGGAGACATTCAGGGACATTGTATTCTGAGAACTGCAGGTGGTGTACATGGTTCTTACGGGATGTCAGTAGAGCTTGCCGATATAGCCTTAGAGTGGGCTTAGAGAAACTAGCTGCCACTAAGAGATTCTCTAATTACAAACATCACTAGACAACATAAAACTAAAAACAAGAAGAGAAAAAACAACAAAGAGCTACTGTTTTATGAGCGGGAGACCCAGAGACATAGATATAAGAAAGTTTCTATGCCGTAGAGACTTCATTTGATGATTTCCCATGTTAACAAGCTTTTAATGAAAATCATTTTTTCATAGCAAGCTTTTATAGCTGAGTATACCTATATTATTAATACTCGTCAAGACGAATCATACGAGCCCAAACTCGATAGGGTGTCGTTTAACTACGAAGTTTCTATAGCCACTAGCCACCTTCCAGTTCCATCATCAGATCAGGTCCATGTCAGAAAAATTTTGCATTGTCAATCTGTTTTACACATGCATGCAAAACAGCTCAATCGGTAATCGGGAAATGGGTCTTTAATTTGCAAGATTTGATTACAGATAAACATCGGGACAGATGAAACTAAATAAAAGTTTGTAAAAAGAAACTCTTCAAATAAAACCAAGTTGAACAAAAGAGCATCGGATTTAGCATGACCTATTTACCCTTTGAAATTCTGACCTACAACCCCTTATGACGAATAAAATAAACTGCACCATCCCTAAACATATGTACTATAGAGGAACAGCAACCTTGTTCGTGAAGCTTCCCTTCAAATTACGTCAAATTCACCGAACTAAGCTCATTCCGTTCCACTCATTCTGAACGAACAACAGCATCGAATCCTACGTGAAACGGAGCGTCCAGAACTTTGTCAAATCTAAGTTTTTGAGTTCTAGGTTCCATCTACTTTTTATTTTCTATTGATTGGTTCTTTTTTTTTGTTTTAAAAATGAGTGAGAGTTTGATTTCTAGATAGAAGGATTTTGTTTATGGTTAAGTTTAGGAAATTGATTTCTTTTTCCTGCTAAACACGTAGTTCATTGAAATTACGTTTTATATTGGTTACTACATAAAGGGTTTTAGTCGACATACATCACTAAACGAATGTCAATCATTAGCTATCTCCCGCCTGCGTCTTTCGTTACTGCTACGCTTCCGAGGGGGTGGGGGTATAAGTTTTATTATATAGCCTAAGCCTTCCTTGATAAATATAGGCTATTCAATCCAACAAGTTTTTTCATTCAAACTAGTAGTTCCTGATATTAGCACGTTCAACCAAACAAACTCTTCAGCTTTATTAGAAGTAAAGATAAAAATTACTATTGACTGACCAATAAATAAAAACAAAACTAAAATCTTTTAAACTGTGATTTGTTTTGATTTTGAAGTGTATTGCAGTTATCCATTTTTAAGTCAAGTTTAATTCATTTAAACGAACGCTTTGGCAGCCATAGCTACCTACCTCAGCTAGACCACTTCCATACAGAATTGATGACCGGACAGAAAGCAACGCATGCGTTCTTTTTGTGTTACTTAACACATAAAACCGTTTACATAAGCATAGGCCCGCCCCGCCCATAGGCTTAAGTTTTTATTACCACCCCCACCTCATCCCCATTCCACCCCACTAGTACGACCTATCGGAATGCTTGCACCCCTCTGGATGGGGCACAAGCTCAAGGAGCGAACGAGACAGACGCATAAACACTTATAAAAGAAAGAAACAACCAATGGGCGGTTACTTTTCCACATATTTATATCACCATATTGAATTTCATATTTATGTTAATAAATAATTTTTATTGTTGTAGAACAATTGGTACATTTCTTAATAATGAGAGCTATCCAATGTAACGTAGCAAGAATTGAAATATTTTAACGGCGTCATAAGTTTACAATAGTTTATTTTAGTAATGCAACCGAGAATATAAATAATGGCTAAGAAGTAGAATTATGTTGTCTATGGTTAAGATGTCTACTTTTTTTCTTAGCTATGACAGCAAGGTGTTGTGCATTCCGCATAATTTCTATGATATTGTTTTTGTTTTCATGAGATATTAGCCACAATTTGTTTAATGCAAGTATTTTGTACTTCTACATTTTCAAGTTGCGGAATAAAAAAGTAGATTTAGTCGGTCTATTTTGTGGCAAACTCATCGTGAAAACAGGTTGGGTGAGGATGAATATTCCAGGGTAGCCCGAACTTAAAACAAATGAAAAAGAATTTCGCGAGCTATCCTGAACTCCTGAAGGGACCTGTCATCCCATAGAGATTGACAGGTCCCTTGAAAATTATTCAATATAACATTCAGCAGTTTAAAGGGGTCGTGAAAACAATCATCTTTTTTATTAATATACCTATTATCAGGCTGATAAAAAAATGAATACAACAATTTGAGTTATCTCTCAAAGGTCACCTATTTGTAAAGTTGTAACATAATTGTTTAAGTAAGAGGAGTATTGTCTTCTTATCTGTATGTTGAGTACTTTCAGACAGAAATGCAATTAAATGTATTTGAGGTGAACACTTAAGGAAGCCCGCGAATTTCAAATTATCGAAGATATTTTGCAACGAGCTATATTGTAATACCAACCCAGGATGGATGAAATGGCGACAGGTCACGGGAACAACTTGTGACCCACGAATGCCCCTCAAGTTGAAGGGTAAAATCTACAGGAGGGGCCCAGCTGGGTCGAAGCCTACTGGGACCAGGGTTATCTGAAAGGAACTCGAGCCCCGGTATGAAGGCTAGAAGGAACGGGGTGGGGTTTTTAGTCAGTAAGAGTCTGACACTATCTCCCGCTCCACCCAAGAGCGGGGGTTGTCATTAGATGATTTTTGCCCACCGCAAAAAATAGGGTAAAATCGACGAGTCCGTAATATGCCATACTGTATGGATCAGAATGTTGGGCTGTGAAAAAGACGGATGAAAAAAGATGTTGAGATGGATGTGTGGTTTGAGGAGAATGGATAAAGTGAGAAATGTGTAATATTAGGGGCAATTATAAGGCAAGTAATATTGTAAGTTTGAAAGTGGCGCCAATGACTAAAAAGTTGAAAGGAAACCGTTTGTCTTGGTAAGGTCATATAAAGGAGGGCTGAAACGCATGTTGCTAAAAGAGTTAGTGTAAATTAGATTGTTATTCTATTTCATTTGCTTTTCTACTGCTTTTGATAGTAGTAGATCACATAATATTTTATTATTGTATATTTATTGACACCAAATATTTTTTTCATGCCTATTAAACAACATGCATGCAAAACGGTATGCAACTCATTAAATTACTCACTAAGCCTAATGGCCTTTAAATAGATTAAAAATGCATTGAAATAAGCGAAATATCAGCTCTCGCACTTATTTTATCGGAACACGTGACTAGGTAGTTACCTATTTATTATTGATATTGATTAATCTGTCAAAGTAACAATGACTAATATTATCTTTTAAATTATTCCTTTATTCCGTCAAATATTCATCATCATCATTTCAGCCGAAAGACGTCCACTGTTGGACATAGGCCGTATTTTATTTTAAATATTTTTTCAAGTTTTTGCAACATTTTCATTGATGCTCCGCACCTATTGGTCGTAGCGTCCACAAACCTACATCTTCCCTTACAAACTACTGGGGGTCTACTCGCTTTCTCCGAAACGTATCTTTCGTAAACGAACGATGTTTATTTGACGTTAAAATTGCAAACAATCCTCTGTCATAATTATGTATTTTTTTTCGAAACATTGCTAATTAGAGTAGGTTTAGAGATTTGGTACGTCAAACAATTTTCGTATGTGCGAAATTTCGGGTAAAAAGGCACCGTGGTAGGAAACACGCGAAATTTCAATCGAAATTTATTTTTTCGGAGAAAGCGAGTAGACCCCCTTACACGGGATTAAGTGCGAATGAGTCCAAGTGCGAATAGGACCCACTGTGAACGCGGTACGAAGTGCGAAACCGGGCATTTCCCCAGAGCGACAAAAAATGAGGGACGGCAAAATTGACTTATACCTCTCTATCTTTCAACCTAGTCATCTACACCCAAGTTGGCAGGTTGAGAATTTAATGTGCCACCTTCCAACCTACTTCAGATTGAATAGTAGAAATATTTAAAACTTATGACTTACTTTTGTGTATGTAAAGGGTGGCGAAAATTATCTTAGCCCGGAGCGGCTAAATACCTAGATCGGGCCCTGTCCCTAAAGTATCCCGACAATGATCGGCCGGATCTCCGGAACCTTTACCAGGTCATCGGTCCACCTTGTAGGAAGCAATCTAACGCTGCGTCTTCAAGTACGCGGTCGCCACTCCAGAACCTTTTCGCCCCAACGCAACGGCCATCTGTTCTGCGAGCAATGCACCCTGCCCATTGCCACTTTAGTTTGGCGATTCTTCGTGGCAAATCGGCAACCTTGGTTCTACTGCGGATATCTTCATTCCTGATTCGATCACGCAAGGAAACTCCGAGCATAGCAATTTCCATTGACCTTTGGGTGACTTTAACCCGTCAAATATTATAACCTTGTTATGGTTGCTATCTCTACCCTTGCAGTTTACTGTCATTCCGTAACGCAAGTCAATGTCCATAATAATATTTTACCTAATATGTATAATTTTATTACTTCTGTATGTGTAAATTAAATAGTCTGCACGAACTACCTGCGTAACTCTTTTCATTCTCTATCTTGATCCAATGATAGTCTGTCAAAAATAGTTTTTGCGATAAGACCAGCCATTGTTAGACTGTATTAATTTTAAACTCCAAATATCTACCTCAACATACGTTGCTTCTGCACAATCTACAATTATTACAGTATGTTTTTTTTAATTTAGAGATAACGATTTGACAATTCGAATGTTTTTTTGTATTTTGGTCCAACTCCCGCCTACTACTCCGTCTTACGCCGACGGGCGCGTTCGCTTGGGATTTAATTAATTGTCTTTGTATTGTCTCTGAAAAGGTTGTATTATTAAAAGAACCATTTAGACATCACTTTTAACAAAAAACAGGCAACATATTTCTGGAGTTTGACATTTGCCCTTGTCAAATCAGTATCTGGGATTAAAAAACGCACTTTACCAAAAAATGACAGCACTCGAAAACCGATCTCTTATCTCACATGACCGATCAACATACATTTATGCGATTTGATTAAATGTAAACACAGTATGTTATCATTAGCACCTCAATTGACACAGCAACGCTTATCAGTTGCAACTAAGATTACTGACATGCAACGAGTTATCTTGATAAGTTTGTTAGACAACAAGACGTGTTCGGTAAACTTGGACTATTTATTTTGAGGTTAGTTTTAAGGTCAAGTGTGTCAAAAAGGTCTAAAACAGAATCAATCCCAGAGGCAACCACGAGCTCTAAACGCGATTTATTTAGACGACCTAAACAGAACTATTCAAGGGATGAAGCTATAGCGTGTATAGCTTCATACCTCTTTCTCTCTCGCACACCTGACTTTTAAGGTGGTGCATCATGACTCACATTTTCACTGTTTTTCATACAACCGCTCATAACTGATTATGACGTTATTACACATTTTTCATTAGATATTTTGGAAACACAGTATCTTGTGGATATTATCTAGGTTTCTAAAGAAACCAATTTCTAAATTTGTGTAAAACTAATCCAGTAAAAACCTCTGAAAATCTCCTATTTTGTATGAATTTTGACACTTCATAACTTGCCTAAAAATTAAAAAAGTCAAAAAAGTAATCCTCTAGAGACCTTGCAAATTTTATTAAGATTCTAAATGACGACAACTTTTATCAAAAACTTTTAAGGGTTTAAAAAAAACAGCTATTTTCTGGAGCAAGTTTTGTGAAATTTTCGAGTAAATCTCGTAATTACCGAATACTAACAGAGTTTCCAAGCGTTATAGGTATCTCTTTTTTTGCGTTGCCTTTTCGTCAAACATCGCGTTGGATTGCATTAAATGAAGTAATAATTTTAAACCATTTTCGATGTTTACGATAAGCGAGTGGAGAAGGACCCTCTTAACACGTCATAGTAACTCTAAATACTACTATTGTAAAGCTGCAGTTTATTTTGTTGGTTGGTTGAACGCGCTAATCTCAGGAACTACTGATTCGAAAAGAATAAATCTTCTAGTGTTAGCTAACCCGTTTATCTAGAAAGGTTATGGGCTATATAACATCACGCTACTACCAATAGGAGCAGAGCGGTGGCCAAAGACGCGGGTGATACCGGTCTAGTCTTTTTGTAACAACATGCAACACTTAAATATTGTCGGATACATACTATCGGGACAAAAGAAAGAAACGTATTATTTGGTGGCACCATTGGCACACACATGTAGAAACTTACTTTTTAACCGACATAAAAAAAAGAAGGAAGTTCTCAATTCGGTTGTATTTGTTTTTATAATTATAACATTTGTGTCCCGCGATTGCGCCAAATACCTAGGTTCAGTTAACCAAATGCCAGATAACTACGTAGCAGTCGCTGGTTTTCAACAGAACCTGTGTTTTCGTATTCCCGTAACTAAAACACGTTGAAAACTTCAAATACAAGTCATTGTCAATATCATAACGGCGAAAAAAAAAACAAAAACGAATTTAAAAATTCAGGGAAATTAGAATTGACAGATAGAGACTCAGTTGCGAATGCGGGCGGTCTTTAAAAATACGGAATCACCCCTCTTAAACAGTATACTAGGAATAATGAAAGAAAATGATACGAAATCGTTATAGAAATAATAATATGAAACAAAGCCACTGCTACGGTGCAATTTGTAATCGTCAATGACAGCTGATATGTTTGCCTGTATTATTCATAACCCCACAATGTCATTAGGGTGTGTCTCTATGCTACTTAGACACACCCTGGGGTCATAGTCTATGGGGTAAATACTATCCAGTCCCCTATGCCTACGGAAAAAAAATACAATTGAATACAAGCTAACTGTATATGTAAAACAAGGAATATAAAATAGGACGAATTGAAAAAAAAAAAAAAAAATAACATTTTGGGACGAAAGAAGCATGTAGTTAGGGATGAATGAGGATTTTTTTTGTGGGACAAAACTCGGTGGGTCGAACTAAGAACAATTTAAAATATTAGTCATTCTTTCATTTTACTGTAAGGAAAAAACGTGTATGTTAATCTTGTATTTCGTTAAAAGCTTCAAATTTTTCAATTGCATTTGTGGTAAAAACACCACAATTTTGTCAATAACACGTGAGAATTGTTAATGGACTATCAAACATTCGTAAAAAACATTAAAATTCAAGCTGCAATCTGTTGCATTATCACCTCACTAAAAGTCAATGTCAAAAACCTGTCAAAATGCGGGGAAGTTGTACCTGTTTTTGACTGATTACGATGTTCCTAAGAAAATTGCGAAAAGTGAAAATGCAAGCAATTAAATCTTGTAAAGAATATGACATTCTTATTTTAATCCGTAAATAAATAAAGTGAATCTATAATTTACTTAATCAAAATATATCAGCAAAAATTGGAAATTCACCTTATGTCAGTGCAAACATACAACCAAAGATTTTATATATCCTGTAGAATATATAAAATCTTTGCATACAACATAGACTTTTGAACAAAAGCGTTTTTGAAAGAAAGCAAAGGTCGCGAATTTCATTCAGCCATAATACATTCCCTTTTCTGACATTCCATGGTAATTGCAATCAATACGATAAAATACTTGGAAGCGACAGTATTCGGGAACCGTGCTCCAATATTTTCAATAAAAGATCACCTACTTAGCATATTAATAAAATATCAGAATCGATTGGACTTTCATATTTACGTGCCCTCATCTATCTGGGGCTGGGTGTATCAGCAACATTTGCATCAAGTATGGCCTTATTAAATTCTACAAGTCTACAGGTAAATTAAAATTCTGTTTCTCATTAATTCCTTTGCAAATTGTAAATAAGTTTTTGATGCAGATTTTGTACAATATGATCAGTAAATTATGTTGTGAACGCGGGATGTTCAGTCTTTCTTTCTCATTAACATTTTGATTCCATGTTTTAATTTTGTTATTAAACGAGATGGGATGCGTGTGGATATGCGGAAATTTTGTTGCTATATGCTCCGGGTAAGGATAAACAAGTTGTTTCTATTTGATGTGATACCAAAAATGGTTCTTTTATGTTACATAGAGAAACTTCACAATATTAAACAACTTCAGTGCATTTAAAATTAGAAGCCGTCGGTCGCGTAATCCCGTTGAGTCTGCAGCAGGAATTGGAAAGGTATCTACCTAAGTAAGATTCTGTTTTTAAATCTAAACTGATGGTCTTCATATTGATTTAAATTCAATAGCAACTTTGGGCTAGACACGCGAAAATGCAAGTAATGCAAAGATTGGAGTCATGACCTGCCCACTTGAAATATCATCAATAACATGACACTTAAATAAAAACGCGTAGTTAGTCAACGCAAACAGGGAAGATGTATGATAAAACTGGAGATTAGAATAAGAGGCAAAATAATACTATACAATGTAGATACCGCGTTGATAGGCAGACTATAAAAAATAGACGTCTAGCGTTGTCTAGCCGCTTTTGCGGATTGCTAGAATTTCTCCGTGACGACGGCGCGACGACATGACGCATGTTCTAGCAATCAATCATTTTGTCTATTCTATTATGCAGGATGAAGTTCTAAGACCCGTTTGCATTGGTAGAGTAACTATCCCGGTAAGAGGACAGTGAAATTCTGGAATGTAAACACAGCGCAACACTGTCCTGTGTTATGATCAAGAATAACGTGTCTTTAGAAAAATTTCGTATTTAATAAGATTGGAGTGCAGATTTTATTTATTATTGCAAGTATCAATATTAATTGAAGCCTGAAACAATTTAAGAATACCTTTCGTAAGTCCCAACATAAACGAGGCTCAGTGTTTTTGATTTGAGAACCACCAAAGTACAACTTATTTGGAAAATTAGTCCACAAGGTAAGTCGAGTCAACATTTGTTAGTAAGTTGTACTAATTACGATATCCGATCGGATCAATCAAGTTATTTTACTAGTTATTATTGTTGGTAAACAACGGTGCGTAAAAAATAATCAATGGTTCTAAGTTCTAACTCTGTTAAAGAAATATGCATGTTGCCGTCGGATACTAATTATTACAAAATTACCTGTCTTAACTAGCATTTTTTGTATAATGAATTAAACATGACGGGTCATCAAAGGTATGGTATAATGTTTCATTACGTTATTATTGCCATTGAGTAAATATTTTTATGAAAATCCCTATGAATTAGCAACATTAAATAATATGCAACTAGCCTCATCCTGTACATAAATAGGCCTAATACAATAGAACTAAGAAAATTGCAAACGAAAATCCGTATCGGAAAGAGACTATATTTTCTTTTAAAATTTAAATAGGTTTAGCATTATATAAATAAGCAAGATTTTATCAACTTATTTATATATTTTCCTTTTCGTTTTTATTTTTCAGAAAAAATGCCACAGAAAACACTTTTTTTTATTATGTTTATTTTATAATTTTTGTATATATAAATAGGAATGAGATACAGTATTATAAAAAATATTGTACAGAGGTTCTGCCTATTTTTAAAAGAAATTTCTTCCAGCAGACCTGCGAAAGAAGAGATAAAAAGAGATGTAGACAATAGTGTGTAGAAATAAGAAGAGAAGAGTTTGTGAAATCTTAAATTAAACGAATAAATACTTATAAGTAGTTTAACTATATTATAGAGAGGAAAGATAGTGGTCTTTTATTTTAGCTTTGAAGAGCGAAATAGTTTTCAAATCTCGAATGCTACGCGGAAGAGAGTTCCACAACCTTGCTGCATGGACAGAGAAAGAGTAGGAGTAGTACCTAGCAGGATTATTGTGCTAGGCGGAGGATAGTTCCACAACCTTGCTGCATAGACAGAGAAAGAGTAGGAGTAGTAGCAGGATTTTTGAGGATGGATAATTATGTAACAGAAATTGTAGATATTGGCATTTGGTTATGAAGACGTAATTTCAAGTAGGCAGGTAGTAAGTGCAGATCATAAGTATATTGCACTATTGTAACACTTATCTGTAGGTAAGTATCGCAGTATTAAATCTTATTAGTAGATAGGTACGTTACTCCAAGTATTGCACCTAGGTACCTACCTAGACTACGCGACCGGCAATCGTGAGGAACCATAGATACTTAATTAGTTTTGTAATGTTGCAACTTTTAATGGGACTATATTGCATTCAATAAGTAGGGCTTACACGGTACACCACTCGATATTCAGACAGTCTTGTCGATGTCGCGTAGGGTCAGACTGTCTTACTATGAATGAAAAATAAGACAACTCTGAATATCGTGTGCTGAATAACGCGTAGTGTAACAGGCCTTTTACTTTGCAAGTCAATCTTTTGTAACATTTAAGCAAACATCTTTAAAATTATAGTTAATATTGAGTTTGTATCAAAAAGTGAATTGGCTGTTTTTAGTGCTGAAAAAGTTTCATGATTTAAAACTTTTTCTGCAAATTGTGTTAATCTTGTGTGCATTATTTGGGTAAATAACTATTTAAATGTTATTGTTATTATAATAATTAATTTTGTAGATAATAATTATCTGATAAGATTTGAAACTTTCTTTCTTTCTTTTTTCTTTTTATTAGTCTTACATTGTTACAGAAAACACAGCAAGAAAGTGCTAAATAACTTTTCCGGACAATGCTTGAGGCATTATTCATAATTTTCACTAATTAGAAAATAGATTGTTGATATTATTTCGAAGTTCCATTATGTGTTTTATCGAAACATTAAAAACAAATAATAACGAAAATAGGCAGTGGGTCGTCATGAGAGGCGGATTATTGTCCTTCATGCGCAAACGCATGGTCAAATTCTGACAGAAAGTATATACTTTAAGATATCCTAAACTTCAGTGTACAAAGAGGTCCACTAACCCGGTTGTTGTGGCGGCAGCAGAGGCGGCATGGCGGGCGGCAGCGGCGCGGACGGCGGCGGCGGCGCGTACGGCGACACGCCCGGCGACCCCGGCACGGAGTCGCAGCTGGCCGAGCCCAGCGAGCGCGGCGGGGGCACGGCCGGGCTGCGCGGCGCCTTCACGATCGGCGGCTCCGGCTGCTCCAGCTCCACGCCCGGAGGCTGCAGCCCCGACACCAGCGCCCGCGCACGCGCCTCGTCCTGCGCCTGAGCGCGCCTCAAAGCAGTCTGCAACGCCATCACTCGCTGCCGATCCGCTGTCAGCCGACACTTTTCGCAAGTACAGTTGCGGAACTTGCAGTACCGCTTGTGGCCCTTCAGCTCTATCTTGAGCCTGTGGTTCCGGCAGCGGGCACAGTTCGGCGGCGCGCGCGGCACCGCCGAGCTGGAGGCGCCGGGTTCGGAGCGCTCCTCACAGTCGTCGGGCGTGCGGCGCCTCCACGCTCCCACGGACACCATGGCTTGGCCCTCGTTGTCGGCCGTGTTCGCGGCGAACTCGATGGGCGCGAAACAAACGCACACGCGGTGCGGCGCGCGGTCACGATGCGACTGCTGCCCCCGCCGCCGGCACGCTCCGCCCCGCCCCGCTCCCCACCTCGCCGCGCTACTGCATTTATTGCCGTGCCCATATGCAACTATGCAATTCTTTGCTCATAAATTACTGAATTCACGCAAGATATCCTGACTTTCATGAATCGCAAAAGGTACGTTCACGAGATTGAATATAAATGATGCCTAAGTTTTATTAGATTTTATTTTGTATTAATTTTTAATTTAAAATAAGCGACCTGAACACATGATACCTTTTTTTTTCATAGTAAGAAGCCGATTATTTTATTGTCTTTCAAAATTAGTTTTTCTGCCTAGAGTGTCCTACGGCAGTAGTGGTCAGAGGTATCTCCCATTTCCGTCCATCCAGGTAATCTTTTCTTGCACTACCTCTAGTTAGAAAATGTGACCAATTCTATTTTTGTATTTCTATCAAAATATTCAATTTAAATTATTGTTAGTTTGATAAAAGTTCTGTCTAGTAAAATGATAAATTACTATGAAATCAACTCTACCTCCGGACTCAACCATATGAATGATATGAAACATTATTGATTTTGATCTCACTACCAGTAATAAAATAAATATATATTTATAATGTAATATCATTCGAGCTCAGTTTAATTAATTTCAGTGTGTCCAAGTAAATATAAAATTAGTATAAAAAAATAATAATAATATAGATACAATTTTTTTATTGCCATTGAACTTCTAACAAAACAGCACATTTAAAATAATTATTACATTTACCAACACAAGTGACACACTTCTAAAGAAATAAACAAAAATGATTGCACTAAGCCGACATTTATGATCCAACAAACAGAAACAAGAAATAGCTGAATAAACAGAACAAAGTAATTTATTGACAAAAAAATACCAACTTTTTATTTATTGCAATATGTTATGCAAAAGTGCACACGAATAAATGCCCCGACTGCGTGTGGCTGCAATCCACGATCGCGTGCAACTACGTCCACGCACACACTCACACACGTTGTGTGTACACGGAAATATTTCATTGTGTGAGTGTTCACATACAGTTGTGTGCGTGCACATCGCGAGATTTTTACACGTGAAATTCAAGTGTGCAAAACGCGTCATTACGTCACTAAACAATGATAAGTAGCCGGATTTGAATAATTTCGGTAACGGTTAACGATCAATGAGTTTTAAGGCCTTACCTTAGGCTCATTGAACTTTAACCATAAGTACTTAATGAAGTTTTTAGGGTACCGTACTTTTCTTTTTTGAAGTGAGAAATCATACAAAACTTTCTCTCGCTCTAGGATGGGGCGAGAGGAGGTGAGCGGAACAGAGTGTAAAGTCCCGCAAACCTGCATTGAAAAGGGAGGATCCTCGCCGACCAGACAGGGTTTATGTCTGGTGGGCAACTGCCCAGCAGATGATTTCAGGCTGATCTATGTATTCATTTCGCGCGCGCGAAGATCTTTAATTGCGCGATGCAGGATTAGTTCTCATGTGACGCCATAGATGTCGCTACATACTGAATAAAACCACACTTGTGCGATTCAGTTTTTGTTTAAAAAAAAACGTTGCCCACCATCACACTAAGATTAACTCCAGAACGTGCGGGAATGGAACCCGTGCGTGGCCCATCGCACAGCAGCCAATCGCTCAACCACTACGCCTACAGTGCCGTCTTAAGTTGCCCTTTCTATTCCAGGACTACGGCTTCCCTTTAGGGAATTCCCCATGGCTTTAACTAGGGTTGCCAGGTCTTGAAACAGATAAACCGGACAGACCCTGCTCTGCAGCGCCCACAGCACGAGCAATTACACTGCTATTTTTTTTTCGGTTGGAAAAATCATCTAATGACAAAACCCGCTCTTGGGTGGAGCGGGAGATAGTGTCACACTCTTACTGACTAAAAACCCACCCCGTTCCTTCTAGCCTTCATACCGGGGCTCTAGCTTCCTTTCGGATAACCCTGGCCCCAGTTGGCTTCGACTCAGCTGGGCCCCTCCTGTTGCTGACAACTCCTTGAGGCGCGCGGGAACAGTGCGCGCCATCGACGTCTTGGGCTCGGTCCGGACAGTTAACGGACGGTCGGACCGCTAGCTACCCATGGCTCCCCGTCCGCGAGCCCGCGGCGGCAATTACACTGCTCAACTCTTTGCTCACTCAGCACATACAACGTTTAACATTAAATGCGCAAAACCTCAGACACCCCAAATGATTTTTTAATTCAATGGACCTAATTCTGTGACAAAAACAAATAATAAAAAAAAAATTAAAGGTTATATGGGCAGTTTTAATTTTGTTTAAAATTCGTGTCTGCATTGATATAAAAACTTTAATTATCCCTCTTATGAGAAAATTTGATTGGACTACAACCATTTGTGTTTGTTTACCTATTTGGGCGGATTCGCGCACGTGATGGCTTGACCTATTCATAAATAGACAGAGCAACATTTTTAATGAAGATTAAAAAAAAATGTTATCTATATTAAGAAGTGGTTCAATATCACATAAACATTTGTCCTGGATCGGAATCGAACCCACGACCTCCGGCATAGCAGTCCAGTCAGGGCCACTAACTACTAGACCAACAGGCCAGTCAATATGGCCGGACACGCAACTAAAAGGCCGACTGTATCTGTTTTTATCCAGACGCCTGGAAAATCTAGCTACAGTGCCGGTGTAAGGGCCACTGGCACCCCGGGCGAAAATATTGTGGCGCCCAGGTGGAAATATCGCAACAATCGTAAGCGCAAGGGTAGCATTTGTGGTCGAGGAGCGACTCCTAACGATTTCGTTAGAGTCGCTCCTCGACCACAAACCCTCAAAAAATTCATCTAAAAATAATCTCAATATAAAATATGCATACGCACACAGCGTAGAGTACAGTTTTGAGGGTTTGCAAGGAGACTCCAACTCCAGACCTTGACGCTCTCCTGAATTTGTCGCCCTGGGCCGTTGCTCCATCGCGACCCACCTAACGCCGGCACTAACTAGCTACAACCCTCTAGAGCTGTGAAAAAATCGAACTTCTAAGTCGACGCAAACTAAAGACAACACTGTTTTTGGCGCGAACTTTGACGATCACAATGAAATAAAAACCTATATAGGGATCTTCGTTGACCTAGAATCTTGAAAGTTGGCCAGGAGCAATGCTTTGTAGCACAAGCAAACGAAAACAATCTTGAAAACTTATTTTTATGTTTTATACTAGTGCTTGACTGCGATCCCGCCTGATGGTAAGTAGTGATGCAATGGTCGACGGTGAGGCGCACTAGTTGATTAAGAACCACTCTAGCCTTGAAGACACCTTTTTTTTACGTTGGGCAAAAATCATCTTATGACCACCCCCGCTCTTGGGTGGAGCGGGAGATAGTGTCAGACTCTTTCTGACTAAAAACCCACCCCGTTCCTTCTAGCCTCTTCATACCGGGGCTCGAGCTTCCTTTCGGATAACCCTATCCCCAGTAGGCTTCGCCCCAGCTGGGCCCCTCCTGCTGCTGACAACTCCTTGAGGCGCGCGGGAACAGTGCGGCCTTGAAGACATCTGAATTAAAATCAGACGAGTAGAACACAGCAGGCAATGTTTGAAGTAACATAATATCACAAAATATTTTTTTGCGATGTTAGCTTAAATTTGTACGGAACCCTCGGTGCGCGAGTCTGTACGATTAAGGTTCTTTTCTTAAGTTGCAAAATCATTTACATATTACTTCTCCCGCTCTACAGAGAAGCGGGACGACGGATCAGACTTTTACTGACTACTAAATCTCAAAATCTCAAATCTCAAATCTTTATTGCAATCCATAATGTACATAAGAGATCACAAATAATAAAATTGAAACAATTATGGACCCTGTCGGGCACAGCAACATTATAATGGTAGGAGAGTGGAATAGCGCTAATATACGTAACTATTTTTTTTTTATCTGAACGTATATTTTGTTGTTTAATTCATTTCAACTAATTACTTATTATTATTATGAGTAGATTATATAGTTTTATATGTCAGATTTTTCACATTAAATATCAAAATAAATAATTTGCCAAAAATAATAAAAATAAATACAATTTGATGTCATTAATAAGTATATAAAAATATGTAACAAAACAAAAAAAAAACAATCTGATGTCATCAGTAAAAAATATAACAATGTCTCAAAAAAAAAATTATCTCATTAACAAGTGCAGAGTAATGTCAAAAAAAAAATTGCTATGTCATTAATAATTACAAAATAATATATATAAAAAAAAAATTGATGTCATTAATAATTACAAAATAATATGTCAAAAAAAATTATGTCATTAATAATTACGAAGTAATATGTCAAAAAAAATTATGTCATTAATAATTACAAAATAATATGTCAAAAAAAAATTATGTCATTAATAATTACATAATAGAATGTTAAATATAAAACAAAAAAATGTTTTTAATCTATTTTCTAGTGAATTTATCCGTTAGGTATTCGTCAATTGTGTAGTAGGTTTTTCAATCAGGAATTGTTTTAATTTTTTAATAAATATATTAGTCTTATTTTGTTGTTTGATGTTTTCCGGTAATTGATTGTAAATTCTTATTGACATTGAATATGGACCGAAGAGTGCAATTTAAGGCGCGAAGGAGGTAAATTGAGCCTGTTTTTATGGCTTAATGAGACTTTTGTTTGCATATCTTCTCGTGTTTTATAGAAATCGGGATATTTGCGGACTAGTTTACATAATTCTAAAATATAAATACCGGCTAAGGTGAGAATTTTATGCTTCTGAAAGTAAGGCTTGCAACTCTCTGTTGGTTCTATATTACATATAATTCGTATCAATATTTTTTTGTACGGTAAATAGTACTACACCATACCTATGTTCCTTTAGTTGTGTATTGCGTTCTAGAACAAATCCCATGGCCCTAGCAGGCATCGGCCCTGTTGCACCGATTTACTGACATGTCTTTGTGACGTGCGTGGAACACCTGTTGACGGCTCGGGTTAGGTCCTTATAGGACGAGCGGACGGAGAGCTACCCTTTGCCTTTCGTCCGCAAGCCTACGATTACGTGGGTGGAGATCACTCTGTGATTCCAGATGTCTGGTGATTTTGAATTTAATATTGTCAGTGCATGCGCATCACATATCCCCTTTAACGTGCCATCCAAGGGCGAAAAACACAATTTGTGGCCATATTACAATATAATATTCCACAACAATCACACAACGCTGTCTAGTCCCAAGCTAAGCAGAGCTTGTGTTATGGGTACTAGACAACTGATAAACATGCTTATATATTTCTAAATACATACATATTACCTATAGATAAATTACACCCAGACAGAACAAATGATCATGCTCATCACATTTGTCCTGGGTGGGAATCGAACCCACGACCTCCGGCATAGCAGTCAGAGCCACTAACCACTAGAACAACAGACTAGTCAAGTGTAGTAAATATTATGGAGGTGACAATAATTTACTAAGTATATAAACATCTAAAGTTTTGCCTACAGGTATTCAAAACAGGACGGAATATCTCTACAAAAAAAAAAAACTAAAAAATCTTGCCCATTCGATATTCTCTTCCATAGAGAACGTGACGACACCTCCATACATTAAATTTTAATAGTTAAAAACTGTGTCTCGTACAATGCAAAGGGGCTATTCAAATTTTACGAGCGGCCATGTTGAATTTAATATTGTCAGTGCATGCGCATCACATATCCCCTTTAACGTGCCATCCATGGGCGAAAAACACAATTCGTGGCCATATTGTTTAACTAGCTGCTCCCAGCGGCTTCGCCCGCGTGATAGCAGAAAATTATCCCAAGGGAACATACTTCCGGGATTAAAAGTCCTACCCTATGTCCTATTCCAGGACATGGTCTATCCGTGTACCAAGTTTCATCAAAATCAGTTTTGCCTTTTAGGCGTGAAGACGTAACAAACAAACAAACAAACTTACTTTCGCTTTTATATTAGTAAGTATTATTATTTCAAAAACACCGTATCTATTATCACCTGGACGGACTTTCATGCAGTTTTCACCAACATATCCAGAACTGGCCGAAGGTGCAGTGTGCCTAGCCAAGGTCGCTGATGAGGCTGAAGCGTGATGACCAGGTATGACTAGAGATGGGCGGTGGGTAAAAACCCATCGGGTATTTACCGGGTAAATACCCAATTTGGGTATAAACAGGGTTTTTACCCGGTAAATACCCAAAACCATGGGTATAAACCTTTAACACTTTTTGGGATAGTTATTAAATAAAGTTTAGTTTAATTTTAGATCGTTTACATGTTTTGAACACCTCCATGTTATAAATTCGGCTCCTTTCGTATATTTTTACGTTTCAACGCCTGATTATTATTTTTGTTAAATGAAGTTTAACTGTAACTTTTGCATAAATCTAAAATTTTGATTTTAGATTTATTTTGATTTGAGATTTTCAAGTTTGTAACAATAAATAACTTATAAATGTTTTTTTTATTATTTTTTTGTTTTTTAATTTTTAATTTTATTTAAAGTCTTCTACATGTTGTTTCTTAATTTTGTACATCTGTGTAAGTGTCCTAAATAAAATACAGACGTAAAACATTAAAAAAATACGGACGTGCAATTTTTACATGATTTGTAGAGTAGAAAACTATTCTTTGCCGACACCATGTACATTTCATGCATAAAATATATTTGATGAACATTTTTTTATTGCAAAAAATGTATAAAAACAAAAAATGACCAAAAAGTAAATACCCAACATTTGGGTATTTACCCGGGTAAAAACCCTGCATTTGGGTATTTTGGGTATTTACCCAGTATTTACCGGGTAGAAACCCATCTCTAGGTATGACTAGGTCAGGATATCCTATATAGTACTGGCTGTATGACTCGCTGCTCGAAAGTTTGAGGAAGTGATGATGACGTCACGATGTAACTTCACGACTGCGCTGACGTTCATCACGTCGTCGGGGTCACCAGTTTGGAGGTATGTGGTAGAGTGTAAAGTCCCGCAAACCTCCGTATTAAAGGGAGGATCCTCCGACCTGATATAAGTATTAGATACAAATGTTCAATTCAACAAGGACAACACTAATTAGTAACAGTAGTGTTTTGTTTAACATTAATTAGTGTTAGAGCAGTGGTGGCCGAGTGGTAATGGCCCCGACTTACGAGTTGTGTGGTCGCGGGTTCGAACCCAGCCAGGCGCATTACTTTGTGTAATTTATTTCATCACCACTGCTCTCAAAACGGTGAAGGAAAACATCGTGAGGAAACCGGCATGTCCTAGAACCAAAAATTCGAAGACATGTGACATTCACCAACACGCACTGGGCCCGCGTGGTGGATTACGGCCCATTCCCTCTCCTAGAGAGGAGGCCTGAGTCCCAGCAGTGGGAACATTAAAAAGGCTGATGATGATGATGATGAATTAGTGTTACGTAATACTTTCCAAGTTGAGATTTTAAACTTTGGTCTGGTGAACTGTTGACTTTCTAACCTGCTGACATTCTGAAGGTTGAGATTTTGATTCGTTGGTCTTACGGTGTTGATGTTTTAATTGCATTAAAAAAACTTACCGCTTTGATACTTCCTCAAAATCAACTTTTTTTTTGTTTAATGATAAGTGCTTGAAAAATAAAGTGCTTGACTGCGATCACACCTGATGGTAAGCAATGATGCAATCGTTGATGGTGCGGTACACTAGTTTATAAAACAAAAAATAAATTAAATAAATTCAGAAATCATCCCCATTGCTACCAACAACATAATCCTGTACCAAAAAATCAATTAAAAATCGAGTATCGATAAGAGGTGTAGTCACCCCGCAATAAATGGCCGATATTCAAATCTGCTCCGAACATTAAGACAATGATTCTGCATGGGTGATCGAGCTTTAGACAATTATATTCATAGCTCCTTTAAAAGTTTTAAACTAGAAGAAAGTTTGATTTACAAATGGTTGAGTTATTCATCTTCTTCCTGCACTTATTCAATGTTATTTGGTCGGTGCAATAGATATAAGCGAGTTCTTTTGAAACATTTTTTTATTGCTGATAGGTTCGCGCTTGACCGCTATCTCACCTGATGGAAAGCGACGATGCGGTCGACGATGAACCGCTTAACCTATTCACTCTTGACTTAAAGATTCCCGGGCTACAGCCATCAGAAAACACAGACTCCGGCAAATTACCGGGTTATTGCCATTAGAAAACACAGACTCCAGCAAATTACCGGCCTATTGCCATTAGAAAACACAGACTTCAGCAAATTACCGGGTTATTGCCATTAGAAAACAGAGACTCCGGCAAATTACCGGGTTTTTGCCATAGAAAACACAGACTCCGGCAAAATCCCGGGGTTATAGCCATCAGGAAACACAGACTCTGGGTCTGGGTCTGGGTCTGGGTCTACCACTCCTTAGCTGTACGGACAATGAATGAAACATATTCGTGGAAATCTATATAATGACTGTGCCTTCACTTTATATCTTAGAAAGTAGGTATTTTGTATGTTCGTAAAAACTTAGAATCGTACCGTCCATAGGACAATTCGGCAAGGTTTGTTGTATGGAGCCGCTCTTAAATATTTATTTTATTTTGTTTTTAGTATTTATTGTTATAGCAGCAACAGAAATACCTACATAATTTGTGAAAACTTCAACTGTCTAGCTATTGTGATTCTTGAGATACAGCATGGTGACAGACAGACGGACAGACAGCGAAGTCTCAGTAATAGGGTCCCATTTTTACCCTTTGGGTACGGAACCCTAAAAACGAAGCAAATATAAAATTACTTCATAACATCTATTTTTAGACAAACGAAAACATCCCAACAATACTTTTGCAACATAACTTTCCGACATTATTTTTTATGCGATACTCGAATCGATAAATCGTGTAAACCACAATCGGTATTCGATTAACATCGAAAACAATCGATGTAGGTATCGATAAAAAGTGATCGACAATTTTGCACCGGCAAGTTCCCGTCAAAGACTGCCGATGTTTCTTATACTGTACCTACTGTTTATAAAACAATTTCTGTTAATACGAAAATGGCGATAAGAGGGATCCTCCTGTCACAAAAAAAGTTGTAAGCGTTATTCGATTTGTAGGATGACCGTGTTTATTTAAAAATGTGGACAAATATTTTTTATTTATTTATTTTATAATTTAAGTACACACAAAAATAAAAAAGGAGATAACATATAATAAAACTATGTACAAAGGTACTGCTTATTTTACAAAGAAATTTCTTCCAGCAGACCTGCGAAAAGGAAAGATTAGAAGAGATGTAGACAGTAGTGTGCAAACGAATAAATACTTATATAACTAAATATCCATACCTTAAAAATAAATACATAATATATATATATATATTAAATGATAATCACACAAGAGAGGAAAGATAGTGCTCTTTTATTTTTATTTTTTTTTACTTTATTTATTAGCGTTGGAAGGCCTCATACAAGGTGAACCGATGACCTGATAAGCGTTGCGGTAATCCGATAGATGCGAGACGCACATGACCGTTCATTGTGGCGACACTTGGGGGAGGCCTATATCCAACGATGGAAATCTTTTGGCTGAAATAATGATGATGATGATTTATTTATTTTCTTCATCTTACCATCTATCCTTTTAAGTTATAATGAATTGGTTTTCAGAATTTAAAATGATACGGAGATATACGAGCAACAGAATCCGTTCAAGTTGCAATAAATATGTCGCAGTTTGTCAACATGTTCGTCTACAAATCAATTATACCCATAATTGATTTGTAGATTTGATAAGAAACAAACTTTTAATGAAAATATTTTTTTCATATCAAGCTTTTATAGCTCGTGTATTAATTATATAGGTATACCTATGTATAATTAATACACATCAAGAAGAATCATACGAGCCCAAACTCGATGGGGTTATCCGGTTGTGTCGTTTAACTACCAAGTTCCCATAGCCACCTTCCGGTTGCATCATCAGATCAGCTCCATGTCATAATAATATTGCATTGTCATCTGATTTACACAAGCATGCAAAATTTCATCTCAATCGGTAACTGAGAAGTGGGTCGATGACAGACAAACATCGGGACAGGTGAAACTAAATCAATACTTGTAAAATCATAACTAGTGAATTAAAAATTTCACATAATGTCCTATTGCTGCTACAACAGCAAATAATAAAATTAAAATAAACTGGTTCCCTTAAGAAACGTTATTTTGTCGGTGTTGTTTGATCGACGTTAATATTGTAGTACGGAATCTTTCGTGTGATCGACTCGCACTTGACCCGTTTTTTTCACCAAATATAAAAAATTGTTAAACTAACTTCTGCCTGCGATAGCTCTCGTGAAAGTTATTTATCCCAAGGAAACTTACTACGGGAATGATTACTCTCTAGATAATCTTACGATTTATGATTTACCGATTTACCGATTTTCGACGTGAGAACGTAACAGACCGACACTTTAGCCGGTCTAATGAGTATTAGTAAATTGATTAGTACCTACCTATTTTTTTATTGTACTCAGTAAATGAATTCTCATTCGAAAATGAGTAATATTGAGATCTTTATCCTACTAATATTATAAAACCATTTTTTTGGTATGGATGTTTTTTACTCTTTTTACGAAAAAATACAAACGAAAGAACAGATTTCGATGAAACTTGGTACACAGGTAGTCCATGTCCTAGAATAGCACATAGGATACTATTTATCCTTTGATTATGTTCCTTTGGGATAATATTCTACTATCACACGTATAGCCACTGGCAACAGCTAGTTATTCCTAGTTTCGCACGAGCTCGATAGATGGCAGCACAGGAAAAATTAGAAGTCGCTATGGTTTCGTTACCGCGCAGATGATAAGTAGCTCGGCGCGCTATCGTCAGGTACGTTTCGTTTCGACAAACTTCTGTTATAGAAATAAGATTTATCTTGAACGGGAGCTGTCTGGCTAGTAGGCTGGATAGCGCCCATAGAAACTATTGTAATGAACATGAAGAAATTGCTTTAAAGAGTGGTTATGATGTCATGTCATACGTGTGGTGGTGGACGGCGTTGTTGCTGTTAAGTGACATTACAGAATTGTCAAGGCAGACCTGCGGTTGCGCCACGTAACCCGGATACAAAATATAGTTAAAAAAAAACAACTAAAAAACACGCTTTCATAAACTAAGCGTGGGGCGCTTTGTGCCATATTTTTTGTAAATCGACCACACCACCAGCTTTTTTCACAATAATATTAATATTTTTCGTTCATTTTATAAATACTAGATATTATTATTTTCTACCTATATTGAAAATTATTTTACACTATTTAGTTTGATACGCTATAAAAGTGTGTTTTTTTTTTAACTAAGTATATTTAATAGCCACCGAATGTGATAAATATATTAAGGGGATAAATAGTCAAGTCATGTTAATGCATTGTCATCGGTGTTTGATAAGTGTGCAAAAGTTTAAAGAAAATCTGTTTGCCCAAAGTTGGGCAAAATCGAGCTCAAAGGCGGTGGTTACAAGCAAACATACGTTCTTCTCCATAGATATTTACTCTTTGGAATGTAGCTCAATTTTTCTCTTTGACATCTTAACAAATCAAAATAGTTTGTGTGAAATAAATTCTTTGATTGATTGATTGGCAATTTTTTTTCCTGAAAAAGTTCTTAATTAAAATTAAATTAATAGTTATAACTAAGTGCCTATTATCAAGCTCATCATCTGACCGAAATATGAATCTGTACTAACATTATAAAGTTGAAGAGTTTGTTTGTTTGAGCGCACTAATCTCAGGAACTTCAGGTGGGCATTGAAAAATTACTTTATGGTTAAATAGCCCATTATTATCGAGGCGGTGCCTACTGTGTAATGTATAACACCACACTATGACTAATAGAAGTGGAACAGTAATCAAAGACGCAGGTGAAACCGCGGGAGAGATCTATGCAAGTAGTTTTGTTTCGTGTACTTACCGCGCTTGATTTTATAATATCTATAGAATTTGAAAAATCACATCATTTAAAAACGCGAGTTGACGGCAAAAAAAAGTAGGTGAAATGGGAAGGTGCCAACTCGCGGGTGCTTGCGAGTTTTATAGTAGGGAGTTGACGAAAAAGTCCAATATTTCCGCCTGAACCCACTTTACCAAACATTAAAATAAGTTTCAAGTTTTATTAAAATTGTTAAATTAATTTGCAAGAATGAGGACAATCATCTTCCTGCCTTTATTCCGTTTTATTTGGGGTCGGCGCAACACATTTTTTTCTTCCATTCTGTCCTGTCGCTCGTCACGCTATCACTAACTCCCTTTTCATTCATATCACTTCTCACACAATCCATCCATCTTTTCTTTGGCCTCTCTCTCCCTCTCCATCCATCCACATGTAAATTCATAACTCTTTTAGCAACCATACCAAGACAAACGATTTCCTTTCAACTTTTTAGCCACTGGCGCCACTTTCAAACTTCCCTTAATATACTCATTTCTCACTTTATCCATTCTCGTCACTGGAATAAGGACAAATTCATACAAAATCGGTCCTTGGAAATACCATGATAAGTAAACTACTGCTCCTAATTGCAAGAAGATCAATTTGAAAAATTTTGGTTACCCTATCGAGTATTATTTTATTCCTTCAAAACGAAAAATGGTCTGTTTTTGTACAAAAACTGCAATTCTCATGTTGACAAATTAACTGGTGAAATACGAATGAAAATCAACATAAAGTTTTTTGAAGAGTTCTGCTGAATTTTGATTTGATTCCGTTTTTATTCCGGAGAGATATGTGGTTGCCCTTTCTTTAGCAATATTTCTGAACTTGTATTGAAATATTAAAGAATCTTACTCGCTCAATATTATGTAGGGTACGAATACTGTGCGTGTTGCCATTTAAGTTTGGCTTTCATACCACAAACGTGATTTTTTTTTCGGTTTTTGCTACGGAACCTGCGTGCGCAAGTCCGACTTGCGCAGCCGAGATCCCGATTTCCGGCCACCTTAGGCGTTAGCTTGCGGACGGCGAGCAAAGGGTATCTCTCCGTCCGACCGTTCGGTAACCGTCCGTAACGAGCCCAAGTCGTACAAAAAAACATGGCCGGATTTTTTTAAAATTAAACCTTGTGAGTCTGAGACTCGGACGTGAACGAGTCGCTTAATATCAATTTGAGAATTCATTCTTTATTTTAGGGAAAATGAAGAATGAATTCTCAAATTGATATAAAACCAGCCAGTACCCTATATATTGGTACGTACTTATAGTTAACTAGCTTTTACCCGCGGCTTCGCCCGCGTTTATCAATATACTTTAATTTAAAAATAATATTTGTACTTGACTTCCCTCTTTCTCCCTCTTTTCTCACTTAAAAAAAAAAGCTTAAATCCGTCTCCAGGGTCCGAACATCTCTGTACCAAAATTCATTAAAATCGGTTTTGCCAGTTTAGGCGTGAAGACGTAACAAACAAACATACAAACAAACTCACTTTCGCTTTTATAATATTAATAAGGATTAATTAATCACTAGATTGTACATTATTAAAATCACATTGATGTCACGTGTCGATATCAGCACTGTTATTAGTTATTAATTAAAATATATATTTTAAATTGTACTTAATTACTCCATGACATGCTATGGAAACAGTGCAGTCCCTGCATCCATATTTTCAAGTGCGGGTATTTCCAACAGATTATGATACACTCGCTGTCTCCCGCGGTTTCACACGCGACTTTAGTTACTGCTCCACTACTATTGGTGATGGCTACTAGCGTGATGGTATACCTATCCTCGTAAGGCTTAACCTTAATTTAGGTCGATATACATAACGACCCAATGTACTAAATTTAGGCGCAAGTAGTTTCGACCCAGAACTTTAGTGTAGTAAAATTGTGTTCAAATGTGGGTAATGCTTTTGGCTAAATTTTTTTAAGCGGTATTTCCTATACCTACCTAAAACTAACAATTTCATGCAAAAAATATATTGAAATAATATGTAGGTAAATAGTTTTTTGAGATTTTTTAAACCAATAATTACGTTTAAACGTCATGTCATAATTTTAGGTCATTGGGCTGGGATCACGATTTTAAAAAGTATCTTGGGCTGGAATGTCCAAATATTTATCTACCATTAAAATAATTTTCAATTCAAACCATCGATCGTTCCTGAGATTAACGCGTTCAATCAACCAAAAATTTTTTTCAGCTTTATAGTACTAGCTTCTGCCAGCGGCTTCGTCCGCTTGAATGGCTTTTGTGAATAAAAACTAACGTATGTCCGTCCTTGTAGTTCAAGCTTCCTTCATACTAAATTTCATCAAAATCGGTTCAGCAGTTTCCCCCGACCGAACCGGACCCCGAACCGTCAAAGAGTAGCAGACAGACAGACACACCAAGTTACTTTCACATTTACAACATTACTATGGAATTTTCAAAATAACTTATGGCTATTTTTTTTCTTGTTTTCATCTTCATAATCAGCCTTCCAATTTTCCACTTCCCACAGCTGGGACTCAGGCCTCCTCTCCAGGAGAAACCACTACGCGGGTCCAGTGCAAGTTGGTAAATGGCACATGTCTTCGAATTTTTGGTTCTAGAACATGACGCTATGGTTTCCTCACGATGTTTTCCTTCACCGTTCGGAGATTATTGGTGATTAGTGGTGGCCCCGAGCGGGTTGGTGAATGTCACATATCATCGTTTTGAGGGCAGTGGTGATGAAATAAATTACACAAAGTAATGTGCCTAGCTGGGCTTAAACCCGCAACCTACAAGCCGTATGTCGGGGCCGTTAACATTCGTCTACTACAGTTCCCAACCCAGCTTTCCATAAGCATGATACAAGTTGTATGTTTACCGACGCATGTTTTACCAATTAGGTAACTGATTTGCATTTTTGGCGTTAGTTGGTTTAAGAGAAACTCGTAGACATCCGTACATATTGATCTTCAAGGTTAATCAACGTTTACCGAGGCCGGCCCGTGGATGGGCGGCAATCTAAACATATCGACTCTTTGGTGCCTCGGAAAGAACATCTTTGACAGCCATTACAGAAGCCAGAAAATTTTACACCAGTTTTGCCAGAGGTATTGTGTTAACCAGTTATATAAGTAATGCACCCGGTTAGACTGGAACCCGACCCCAATTTAGGCTAAGGATTTTTCATTAACTTTCCATGTGTTACAAACTACGTTTTTCAATACACTTACGAAGATATAAATAAATGGGGCACACACGACTCGTATTTGTCGCTTAATGCCCAGCCTGATTCGATAAATGTAAATAAGATAAGTGGCGGGGACTTCGCGTATTTTTCTGCACTAGTGCGAAAAACTGTAAATTGCATACCTAGAACTGGTAGGAAAAAATAAATAAAACATTTAATTAAAACTATAAAACTACCCCAACACTAGTGTTAACATTGACCATTATAAATAAATAATTCACAAACACAATTAACACAAATGGTTTCACTCATTAACTACTCATTCATTGCCTTTACACCAACCTGACCATGGACCGTACCATGGACTCCCAACCATGGTGGTACAGATACAGGAAACGGAAATACAAGCCAAGAAACCACCTCTCCTTGGAAATGATTATCAGGAAGAGTTTTGTGGAGACTGTGAAAGAGTACATCGGCACCTGTTCTGTAGCAGGCATGAGGCATGTAACTAATCCCAATTATTCGGCTCTGACTCGGTACGTATACTAAATTACTAAATTAGTTTTAGTATAGAGGGTTATTTCTAAAACACTAACAACCTTACAGAAGTGTATTACTCATCATTTGGAGACCTTCCTCAAAGGAGAGTTTTGGCCGAAAGGAGTTGTGTATCGACGATTTCGTGGAAGGATACCGACCTCGCAGCGAAACACGACGCCGTCACTTCGTGTGCAATCGTTTAATTAATAAGTAGATTTTATTTATATGTATTAGTTTATTATTTTTAAGATTATTTTATGTATAGTGTATATGGGCCATGGTAGCCTGAAATAAAGAATTATTATTATTATTACTAACATCATAAACAACAACTTTTGTTCTACGACTTTTTACAAAACATAATACATTTACTAAAACAAACCTTCAAGATTTCGTTGTTCTATCTAACACATTTTACCTACGTCTGCCGCGACGCAAACGCATCTAGCACCTCCGCCGCCCAATCCCCGCTACCCTCCGATATTGTACTATCGTTTGCTTCGCATAGACTTCGTATTTAGAACGTTCAATTTAGATATTTATATTTTTTGTATGAAAATCTGATGAACTAAAATATGAAAGTCGTAGAACAAAAGTTGTTGTTTATGATGTTAGCAACATAGTCCTGAGAGGTTACTAGTGTTTTACAAATAACCCCGTATAATGCGAAACCTGAAACACGTGTCTAGTATTTTTATGTAAAGAATCTACGTACAAATCGTAATTATATCGTGAAAAATTACTCAGACTCAAGACAAAAGTCTATGACCAGTGTGTGTTGCCAGTGATGACATATGGCTCCGAAACGTGATCGCTTACAATGGGCCTTATCAGAAGACTTAAAGTCACCCAAAGGGCAATGGAAAGGGCTATGCTCGGAGTTTCTTTGCGTGATCGAGTCAGGAATGAGGATATCCGCAGAAGAACCAAGGTTAACGATAGAGCACAAAGAATTGCCAAACTTAAGTGGCAATGGGGAGGGCACATTGCTCGCAGAACAGATGGCCGTTGGGACCGAAAGGTTCTGGAATGGCGACCACGTACCGGAAGACGTAGCGTTGGAAGGCCTCCTACAAGGTGGGCCGATGACCTGGTAAGGGTTGCGGGAATCCGATGGACGAGAGACGCACAGGACCGTTCATTGTGGTGACATTTGGGGGAGGCCTATGTCCAACAGTGGAAGTCTGTCGGCTGAAATGATAAATGATGATGATGATCGTGAAAAATCACAAAGTTATAAGCTTGTTATGTTACCTGGTTGTCTGCGTTTCGGATAAATCCACTGCTGTATACAGACACTAAACTCCAGTGTACTTACCCGAAAAATATTATACAATTAGTTACAATAGTGACTCATCAGAAAAGGAATTATACGAGTACAATAGTGACTTATCTATTTGACTATGTTAACAACTTACTATGACCATATTTGTTTATTCTGTTTTAGCATTTGTTGTTATAGCGGCAACAGAAATACATCAAGTGAAAGTTTCAACTATCTAGCTATCACAGTTCATGGGATACAGCCTGGTGACAGACAGGCAGACAGAAGAGTGACAGCAATAGGGTCCCGTATGAACGGACCCTTTGGAATACCCTAAACAAAAGACGCTCCTACTCGTACCTCTTGTTCCAGATTCTTTTGGCTGGGATTACAGCTTTCATCCCTGGGCGTCGTGATCTACTTCTTGCAGTTCACCTGGGTGGCAACCTTGACGAAACCGTTGGTGGTCACGGGAGAGTCCTTCACGTTTCCAATCAAGGACATTGACTTTCCAGCAGTAGCCTTGTGTAATATCAACAGGATCAGCAAGAAAGCTTTGAAGAAAATGACTGTGGAAATGTAAGCCCATCTAATCTATCGAGCCTGTATTGCCCTACTCAGGTTCAAAGGTTTTCCTTCCATCCCCCTTTTTCAACCAATTTGGCGTTCTGCTAGTGCAGGTCAGTCCATTTATCTTCACTGGACTATCATAGAAGTAAAGCATCAATTTTGAAATTGAGCTAAAATAACTGCCACTAATAGGGGCGATTCTTGGCTGCCAGGATGCGGGTTTACGGACTGCGACCGGTGGCAAGCTCGCCGTCCGACCGTGCAGTGAGGAACTAAGGACCAAACCCCCGAAATCATCGCTTCAAAAAGATGTTAGCCGGACTGTAGCGGTCCGGCAGTACCGATGCCCGTTAGGACCACAAAGGGCAACTGAAGGACACAAGTAGATTCTGTTAGTCTGACTCTCTTACTCCACCCTCAAACTGGAAAAATTATAATTTCCCGCGTAAAAAAAAATGTTTGCTCTGTCTGAATTGGGTACTACGCCCGCCAATCTTGATGACATTTCTTTGAGGGGCGCGTGGAAAACACAGAACAAATATGAACTCATGAATCTATAAAGTCATTATTTATACTTTCAGGTACCCCAAACTGGCTAAAATGAATACCACCCCAATAAATCTGGAGTATTTCCTGCAGGACATGGGCAGATTGATAGACTTCAACTACGACCAGTCTTGGCCGCAAGTCAAAATCAAATTGATGGAATTATTCGCTTTAAAGGAATACAGTGACCAAACAGTGGATCTTATGAAGGCGGTAAGCAGTGACGGATTAACCCTTAATCAAATTAAGCAATTGCAAGCCTCACGTCTGGGGGGGCACTTGAAAAAGCACAAAAATAAACTGTCTTTAGGGCAAATCTATATTATACATAGAGTCCGATATGTTAAAAACTTTAGACGTTAATACTATCTTGCGTGAATTCAATGCCAGGAAAAGCCGCAGGGCGCATTTCAAAAAATAAATAATTTATGCTTTGGTTCTTATTGTTGTCGCACATACTCCACTTCTAAGGTACTTTACATCTCATCTTATTTTACAAAATACTAATGTTTTTAGGCGGTAAAGGTTTAAATACTGATTCTAGTTGACATACGTATAGGAGGGCCCACAAGCGTGGATTGCTTAGGGCATCAAGTAGTCGTAATACGTCACTGGCGGTAAGTGTTTCTCTTTGAAAAGGTTACATGTTGCGTCATAAAGATGTCCGCTATTACCATGCCAGGTGTGTCAAGGCGTCCTTAATCTTCTTTTATAAATTAAACCAATTAATTCCCTTGCTTTGATGGCTTAAAGTCACCCAAAGGGCAATGGAGAGAGTTATACTCGGAATGCCCTTGCGTGATCGCATTAATAATGAAGATATGCGCAGGAGAACCAAGGTTACTGATATAGTTCAAAGAGCTAAACTTAATTGGCAATGCGCAGGGCTCTCAGAACAATCGTTGCTCACAGAACAGATGGTCTATGGGGCCAAAAGGTTCTGTGGATGTTTTTAGACTGAAATGATGATGATGATTACTTTATTCGCGAAATATGGAACAGGTACTTATTTACAGAGGGCTATAATCTGTTGAGTCCTGCTTCGGGATTCGCCTGAGGTTGGGACAGTCAAAAATGAAAGTCCATAATAATAGTACTTACAGGCTACATACCACCTTCCATCCAGTTTAGTCTATGTGCAGCTGTTTCTAGTTATGCGTTTGTTATTTAAACTAGGTTTTGATTATTCGATTATAAGAATGCTGCTGTACTTTTGCACCAAGGTCTGGTGAAGAATCAACCTTGGCTTTTCCACTAATAACACTACCTAAGTATTTTATTTATGCGCGATTAGGTATGTGACTGAAATACTTGTTAATATTTGGTATTGGTATTTATTTATTGGTAACAGTTGGCGCCAAGCTGTGACGAGATGCTGGTCAAATGCACATGGGCTGGCAAGGAAGTGGACTGCAAGAGCATTTTTAAAGTGCGAAGAACTATTCTCGGACATTGCTGCGCCTTCAACTATGTGCTGGACTACGATTCTGCAGACAAGTATAAAATATTAAGCTTTTAAACACTCATCGATATCCACGCAATTATTTTTTCAATACACTTACTCGAAAACGCGCTCTTTTTCCACCGCAAACGCTTTTTCAAACGCGCTCTTTTTAGGCACGTAATAGACTGTTTTCCGCACTAGTGCAGAAAAGTGCGAGTGCTCATCTCCGCTACAATTTTATTACATTGTATCGTATTGTATCAGGATGGGCGCGCGTCGACCCCCACGAGTCGTCGGTCAAACCCCGTTTATTCATTTTTTCGTAAGTGTATTGAAAAAAAGTCGTTTGATACACGTGGGAATTCGTCAATGGAGCCCTCGGCTCCGTCCGCCTCGGTTGCAATGACAAACTTTTTGCACTCGTATCAAAATGTACCTAGGTACTATATTCCTTAATTCATGAATCCCCAAGCGACCACCGGTGGCCGCGCATCTATTGTCTTACTATTGTGTCTCTAATTGACGGTATCTGAAGGGTTAAATTAAATACCTTCATTTTATCTTTGGTATACAAACATGAAAAAAATAACTTCATCAATAACGAAGTTTTAAAGCTGCTATTATTTTTTTATTATTATTTATTATATTTTTTTATTCCATTTTAAACATGGCTTCATGACTTAGACCATGACGTTTAAAGTAAGATTGTTTTAATCTTATTTCAATGTGGGTAAGAGACAGAGCTATACAGGTTGTCTAGCGCCATCTCTTACGCACACTGAAACAAGATTAAAACAATCTTACTTTGAACGTCATGGTAATCCCGCAGATCAGTTCCTTGTCATAATAATTTTGCATTGTCAACCTTTCTGAACATTTTAGCTCAATCGGTAACCGGGAAGTGGTTCAAATTTAATTTACAAGATTTGATTACTAAAATATTAAGGTAGATTACGATACTAAGTACTAAGTATTATACTGTTAAAATCAATTTAAATTATTTTTGTTGCCAGGCCTCATGGAACCATAGCGGAGATAAAGAGACAAATCGTGCCTGGTTCAAATAACGGTTTACGCGTTATTATCGACTCTATGCTTGACGACTACGCGTACCCATTAGCTTACAGGAACGGATTTGAAGTAAGTTAAATGATTTTAATGCCATTTTTAATTAAATGCATCAACATCTTAGTTTTGAATTACGCGCTAGTAGTAAAAAACTGACCTCTAACGTAATAGTGTTGTATCAAATATTTAAATACTTAAATGTAACAGGTTTGTAGATATTTTTTAATATCAAAACTTTTCCAGATTCTTATATTCGATCCAACCCATTTCGCTGATATAACAGGTGGAAGAGTGCTACAGCGTACAGTTCAGCCAAACCAAGCTGAGTACTTTCAAATAGCTTCTATCAAACAAGTTGCTTCAGCTGAAGTCCGTAAATATCCGTTAAAAACGGTAATGATAATGGTTAAAAGCTGAGTGCCGTAACTAGGGCTGTGCCAGCAGTGCCCAGGCACGGGGCACATCCTGAAGAGTTGCAAAATTTGTATATCTGGTTAGTTTATAAATGACTAGTTACGGCACTGAATGAAATTTTAAATCAAAAGTGAAATAGGTACCTACTGATAGGCAGACATTTACTTACTTTTGTTTTCAGAGAAAATGTCTGTTTCGTGACGAGTATTCCAAGGAGTTTCAGAACATGTATTCGTACAGCAAATGCATTGTTAAGTGTCGAATCCAATCGGTCCAGTCCTTATGCAAATGTACGCCGTACTTTTTGCCCACTGGTATTTCAGCATATTCTAGTACTTGTACTTTAAAGAATTTAAAATGTCTAAATAAATACAAAGGTAATAAATACACTAACACACATTACATAATACCTAAATCATGTTAACAGTTTTACCCAACATGCCGACTGTGAATAATAGTTTATTGTGTTTTTTTTTTTTTAGAAAAACTACAATACTTGTATCCTATAGATACTGAAGACACGGAAGGATTGGAACAAGAACTCGCAGACTCGTTATACTGCCCTGCATGTTTGCCAGATTGTGAGCTAACACAACACTTTACAAAATCTTTCAAAATACCACTTCCTGATGAACTAATGAGAGAAAGAGGATTTATCAACGGTTATGTGTCAGTGAATTTATAAATATATCATATGCCAATGAATTTATTACATTTTTACATACCTATTAATATAATGAAACAAAACAAACAAACAAACGGCATTCGCTTTATCTAGTTATAAATAATTTTTTTCATTCGATGATTTTAATTTTAACTTTATCTTTATTCATTTTGTAACAGTGAAGGCGTTAATCTCTCCGACAAATGTCTTATCAACATTTACCAGCCCACAAGTGAAGGAATATTCCACCGCCTTGATGTGATTTCTTACTGGTTCGAAATATTAAGTGAGAACTAAAACTTTTCTTTTATTATGAATTTAGATGAAAAATTAAAAAAAATTTATTGAATGTTGCGATTGTTTCAGGTAACATTGGTGGATTCTCAGGCATGATGATGGGAATTGGCATCTACACAGGCGTTGAAGTTATATATTTTATTTTTATACGATTTGTGCAAATAATTAATTCTAATTACAAAAAATATGGATAAAACTTATATTTAAATACATATCAACAATTTAACAGTTATTTTACTATTGCAACTTTCTTTTCCCATCACTTAAAATTTTACGTTTACGAAGTCAGTAAACTTAAGCAATGGAAACAGACCCTTACAATATAAAATGAATGAATGGTTATTCTACATTTTAAGTTTGCAGTACTTGTAATAATATAAATAAAAATATTATTCAGGTTAAATAGGTACTCGCTCGATTAGAAATGCACATCGATCAAAGTACACGTTATAAATAACTATGTTATTATTATAAATAACTAATTACGTATCTTTATTTTATCATTCAAACTCTAGCTGTATTCGAGAATGCGCTTCCACTATCTGTCAAATAAACCGTGGCAAAAGTGGACAAAGGTTTCGAGTCGCAATTCCATTTATTTACGCAAAATGTCTGCAAATTCTCCACCGGGAAAGAGTGATGGTGAGCTATTGTTGCTTGGGGAACGTTGTGAGATAAATTTATTGTGTTATTATTAGAATATGTTGGTATGGTTGTAGGTGATGACCCCGTAGATAGGCCTACACCGAGCGTCCCGCCCGTCCCGCCAAATCCAATGGAGAGCATAGGTGCTCGTATACGGGACTTGGATGTGGATTCAATCCGTCGGTATTTGGCTCAGAAGCTAGGATTTTACGAGGCACCTGAGGCCGTTGCGCCGCCCAGCCAAGTGCTCGAAGAAGTTAACTTGGACGGCATTGTGAAGTGGATAAAAAGCGAACGGTGTAAGAACATTATCACTCTTGCCGGGGCTGGAATTTCAACATGTAAGTACGAATAAACTAATAAATTAACTGGTGAATTTGTCTACAGAGAATTAAATTATTGTTTATTATTTATTTGTATATTTATTTTTCTCAAAAATCTTCCTTGTTTATTGCTCATTTTATTTGCAAAAAATTGTACCAAAATCCATTGAATGGTGTAGGATTTTGTGAATAAACAGACAGATACAAAAAGCGACTTTGTTTTATAATAAATAGAGAGTAAAGAGCACTTGCTTTCATTTTAAATTATTTCTGGATTAATTATGCAAGTTTCTATTGTTCACTGGATCATACCCTCAAATGTGATTTCTTTCCATCACTCTAAATTGTGCTGGGAAAAAACTGTCCCCTTAAGCTTGCGTTTGGATATGAATTATTAAGTTCCTGGCAGTGCTGCCAACTCTACATGTCAAAAAGTCGTAAAGTAAGCTTGAAAAGTCACTAGAAGTCGCTAAATTAAAAAAAAAATATTTACATAGACAGATTAATATTTCATAATCGGTATAAAACCTTTAAAAATTATAAAAAAAAAAACAAATGAAAAGTCACGAAATTAATACTAAAAATAAAATATAAAATATGATATTAAATATTACCAAAAATTATTCACAAATAAAAAGTCAAACACTTAATGATAAAAAAGTTTCTTCATTAATCATCGGTAATATTCTGAAAATCTGGAATGAATACCCGTAGTTAGCTAAAGCTGCTGTGTAAGTTTGGCAAATTAATATTATTTATTAATTACTGTAGAAGTTAAGATTTTTTTATTGTTATTTTATATTTATTGATGAAAATTATGATTTCTTGATTACTCTAGAAGTCGTTAGAATAGACCCTAGACATTTTTGTCGCTAGACACATTATTTAAGCCGCTGTAGAAAACAAAATTACGCTAGATCTAGCAACAAATTCGCTAAATTAGCAACACTAGTTCCTGTGTACACTTCTCCTTGTTGACCTGTGTACTGTATATCTCCATGTTATCCCATCTATAGCTATGTGGATGGTATTGCAGAGTGTGATTCCCAGTGTAGCGAGGATTTGGTTTGACCAACGATTAGACTCCTGCCCCTGGGCCTTTTCCTATCTACTGCTCCTGTCAGTAGCAACTTTTCCAGGTTATTACCTATCATCTTTTATTAAATTGAAAAATTACATTCAAACTTAAAGTTTCTATCAGATATATTGTGTTGTGTAAAGAAAAATCATACTCCTCATTTTTAAATTATGGAAATCATGCCAATGACCCTCCCGCTCTGCTCTGCTCTTGAGCGCGAAGGCATGTCAGACTTTTTTTGACCAAAACCATACCTGTGTTCTTCAGTTGCCCTTCACGTTCTAGGACTACGGGTTTCTCCTTCAGATATTTCCCCTGTGGGCACAAAATATATAGGTACAGAAGTCAATCTACATACAAAGCTCGCTCTTACAACGCACACATAGTAATCGCTCACGAACACGATACTTCGGAGCGCCTCGGCCCGCTCGTTGAACAGTTCTGTTTCAAACGCTCATTAGTGTATGTCCACCGAGCGTAAATATAAAAAGTGAAGTACATACGTGAGATTGTCTTCTGTACCTATCTATTTTGTGCCATGGGCCCCTACAGTTTGCTGAAATCTCTCTTATCTCTTATCACTACATAGTATAAAACAAAGTCATTTTTTCTGTCCCTATATCCCTATGTACGCTTAAATCTTTAAAACTACGCAACGGATTTTGTTGCGGTTTTGTTTAATATATTCAAGAGGAAGGTTTATACATTCAGTCAAAAAAGTATCGGGAATAGATGATTTGTTTATGGTTCCAAATTCAAATTTTTGTTTTTTTGTATTTGTTAGATTGGCACAACTGTTTTCCATTTTGGCGCGGAGTTTGAGTTGCATCTGTTATTTATATTAAATACAGTGCTGGTTTTAGTAATATCATATATAGTGTGTATTGCGAATTTCATAATGGACAAAAATATCGAACAAAGAGTTTGTCTTAAATTTTGCATCGCCAATGGAATTTCGTGTTCGGAGTCACTGAAAATGTTACAGAAGGCTTACGGTGAATCGACTTTATCAAAAACTCGCGCATATGAGTGGTTCAAAGCGTTCAAAAGCGGTCGAGATGTGATGGAAGATTTGCCTCACTCTGGTAGGCCGTCAACGTCTGCAACTGAAGTTAACATCGCAAAAGTGAAGGAAATAGTGACTGAAAATCCCCATTCAACTCTGAGAGAGATAGCCGCCGAACTTTCTGTATCTCACGAGTCGATCCGTACCATTTTAACTAATCATTTGGGTATGAAACATGTTGCTGCTCGGCTAGTCCCAAAAGATCTGAATTTTCTCCAAAAACTCAATCGCATGAAAGTCGCTGAGGACATGCTAGAACGAGTCAGTTCGGACCCAACATTCATGAAACGCATTGTTACTGGTGACGAGACGTGGGTTCACGAGTTTGACATGCAAACTAGTCAACAAGCTTCGGAGTGGCGCCTTCCAACTGATCCGAAACCGAAAAAACCACGCCAAAGTCGATCAAAAGTCAAAGTCATGTTGACTGTTTTCTTTGACTATCACGGTGTTGTGCACTCTGAATTCTTACCGGAAGGTCTAACGGTAAATAAAGAATATTATTTGAGCGTTATGCGGCGTTTAAGAGAGCAAATTCGACGAAAAAGGCCAGATTTGTGGAAAGAAAATTCTTGGAATTTGCACCACGACAATGCGCCTTCGCACAAGGCTATCATTGTGAACGAATTTTTGACCAAACACTCAACAAATACCATCCAGCAACCACCATATTCACCAGATATGGCTCCTGCTGACTTTTTTCTTTTTCCTAAACTCAAATTACCACTTCGTGGCACCCGTTTTCAATCGATAGAAGACATAAAGGAGAATTCGCGGCGAGAACTGAACTCAATTCAGGAAGCAGCGTTTAAAAAATGTTTTGATGAATGGATTATTCGTTGGCGCAAGTGTATCGTTTCTAAAGGAGCATAATTTGAAGGTGATAAAATAAATTTGGATGAATAACAGACATTTTGTGTATTATTGATCTTTTCCCGGTACTTTCTTGACAGAGTAGTATGTATAATAACATCCATTAAATTGTGGAGAAATACTGTTACCCGAGCGAAGCCGGGGCGGGTCGCTAGTATTTAATAAATAAATATTTTCCCATACAAAAAACGCTCCATTTATTTTTGTCGAAATTTTTAAGGACGGTACAGAACCCTACGTGCGCGGGTCCAACCACGGAGGGTCCAACTGACCAATTCACACTTCGCACTGGCCAGTTTTATAATGCAGTCTTTCCTATAAGCATTTATTTAGTTTATAGATAACAAAGTACAATAACGGATCTTCGGCTATAAAATTACCACGGTTATGGAATTTTTAACTATGTATAAAAATGTTCAGTGGAAAATTAATATGTCATTGTTACACCGTCAAGGTCAGACAAGGCTAATGTTGTGACGGAAACTTTACTGGTTAGTCATTGACATTATTTGCGATATCACATTTTATATGTCCGTAACTGTTTTATAATTAATTGAATTAAATTAATAGTAAATTGACAATAATTTTTATTTTTGTTTAACAAAAAAGGATGTTGAAAAAAACCTTGTTTCCTATAGTAGACTGCCTAATTCTGCCCCCGTTAGTAAAAAAGACGCATCTAAAATTTTTTCCAGATTTGAGTTATACCTATACTTTGCCGGAATCAGGAAAACAAAGCGCATCTGCCTGTATTTTAAATATTTTGCTTACCTTCTCCAATGCAGTTTTAACACAAGGAAAAAAAGCTCGATTTCCCTTTTCATTCATTAAAAAAAAATGTATACGTCTTTTCAACTATCAGGGGCAGAATTGGTGTAGAGGTTTTTTTTTAGGCGGGAAATCATCTAATGACTACTCCTGCTCTAGGACGGAGTGGGAAGGTCAGACTTTTAACTACAACTCACTTCTATGTTCCATCACTTTTATCTTCCTTCTTTGTCTTGCGTTCCAGAACTCAGGGTTTTCCTTTTAGAAGCGAACCATGGCCCTAGTAGGCTCCACCAAGTGTCGCCATAACTAACGGTCTTGTGTAGGTATCTCGCATCCATCGCATACCCGCGACTCTCTCTAAATCACAGCGTCTTACGTTGTGCGGTCACCACTCCGGAACCTTAAAATAGATGGTCCATGGGACCGCCCATGGACCATCTATTCTACGAGCAATGTGCCCTGCCCACTGCCACAAGTTTGGTGGTTCTTCGGGCTATGAAGAATAAGTTTTAAGGCTGATAGTATATGTATTTTTATTTATTCTTGTTTCAGCCGCCGGCATCCCCGATTTCCGTAGTCCCGAAACTGGTCTATACCACAACCTGCAGAAATATGACCTTCCCGAACCTCAAGCAATATTTGAGATCAACTTCTTCAGACAGAACCCCAAGCCATTCTTTATGTTAGCAAAGGAATTATACCCTGGAAGCTTCAAGCCCACACTGTCACACTACTTCATCAGGCTTTTACATGAAAAAGGTATACTGTTTTATATTATTTCTTAGGGTGCTTTCAATTTATGCGTACTGCAACTGGCTGGCTGCCGCACGGTTACCGTGCGTTAACAGTCCGACAACAAGCGCCTAAATTAATATATTCTAGGCTGCCGTGCGTTTGTATGCCAGTGATGTGCTATTCAACACTGAATTGAACACGTGGTGCTTGTAACGTTGCCGCCCTGTTGTCGACCGTTCGCCGCACTGTTGCCGCACCGCGCGCTTTATACATATAAAAAATATGATCGTCCATACGTGGTACGACTAACACACCGCATCCGCACCGCAGCAGGCCCTCAAAACACCTGCAAAGCGCCCTTAGGCGTCCAGTACACGTATACAAGCGTCAATCAATTCCATAAATCATGAATGATGGTTTTCGTCATGCAAACACCAATCATCGCGTTAGACGGCAGGTTTTTCGTCAATGAAAACTTTACCTGTGGCGAAACTGACAGCAAAACCTATGGTGTTATGGACGCCTTAGGCTTTCTTGAAGGCAATCAAAATAAAGCAAAATACACACTAAGCGGATACTGTGAGCTCGTCATGTCAGGCGATAGTTTGTAATAGACAAAATATCGCCCAACATGAGCAATGCTGTCGAATTGTCCAACATCAAATGTTGGACAATTTGACAGCGTTGTTCCTTGTTCGTCATTATTATTATTAAACAACAAAGCCCCGCGTCTCGTGGATGCGTCGGCGTCGTAAAATGTTAGCAGGCAAGTTGCGGGACATTGGGCAACGTTGCAGGGTCACGTAGATTGAGCGTTGCCGTCATGTTCGGGCACATTTTGTTCCTTAATGTATCTGAGGCCTAAAAACAAGAAACATCACACTTCTAATTGTATTGTTATTTGGCAGCAACAGCAGAATCCCTGATTTATAGTGTTAGACACTCCATCCGTAATGTTATGATTTTTGCTGATTGGATTTTATTATTACCGTATTTGTGATTATTGTTATTGTATTTTGGATTTTACCTGCTATATTTATACGCCTTTCTAGACAAAACATGTTTTTTTTTTTGTTTTTGTAATAATTCCACCTGATTTATAACCTACTCACGTTTTTGACAAATAAAATTTATCTTATCTTTTCCCATATTAACTCTTGTCATATCTACCCCCAGGCCTTCTACTTCGCCACTACACCCAAAACATCGACACGCTGGAGCGCGGCGCCGGCATCCCTCCAGAGAAGCTGGTGGAAGCGCACGGTACCTTCTACACCTCGCACTGTCTCGACTGCCGGAAGGAGTACGACCTGGAGTATGTTAAAGGTAAGGACATTCATAAGGGAAGAATCGCTAAACTTAAGTGGCAGTGGAGAGGGCACATTGCACGTGCGAAGCCAGGAGGGGCCGCTAGTAAACTATAATTTAATTCCAGGGCGCATATTCGCGGACCAGATCCCGATCTGCAGGGACTGTCCAGGTGTGGTAAAGCCGGACATCGTGTTCTTCGGCGAGAGCCTGCCCGAACGCTTCCAGCGCTGCCTGCAGGAAGACTTCCAGCACTGCGACATGCTCATCATCATGGGATCCTCACTCGAAGTACAGCCTTTCGCATCGCTTATTGATATGTAAGTTTTATATATGCTTTAAAACAATTTTGTCCGTTGCGCCGACCACAAATAACACGTAACAAGGGCAGGAAGATGATGATGATAGCTTGAACAAGGGCCAAGAAATATCTAGTGAGGAACAGAGCAGTGCGAATGTTACTGCTCAACAAATATCGACTTAGACGCTCTTTGAAATAAAGTTGAAAATGAATAAACATTTACCAGCCTGAAAGTGTTCATCTAAGTGAACAGAGTCATATGTTTCAGACTAGCTAGCCTTAGGTTTTTTTTTATTTTCGTGTTTATTTTAAGGAATTCAATGTCGATATCTGTCTTAAAATTGAATAAACTTTATTGTAAGACTAAAAAAGACAGATATCATATGTTTCAGACTAGCTAGCCTTAGGTTTTTTTTTATTTTCGTGTTTATTTTAAGGAATTCAATGTCGATATCTGTCTTAAAATTGAATAAACTTTATTGTAAGACCAAAAAAGACAGTAGTAGAGAGTAAACTTGAATGGCTTTTTTTAACGCAGAAAATCACCATTTGACTTATTCCGCTTAAGGGTGGTGCGAGAAGACGTGTGAGACTGACTAACCTGTGTCCTTCAGTTGCCATTTGCGTTCAAGGGACACGGCTACTCTTTTAAAAGATCCCGTGGCCCTAGCGGACATCGGCCTTAAGGTATTGCTGACATCTTTGTGGCGCGAGTGATAACGTCTACTCGGGCTGATTCATAGTCTTTACCAGACGGTTGACCGGCAAGCTACCCACTGCTCGTCGTCCTGTCGCGGCTCGGGCGTGAAAATGTTTGTTCCCTCACTGCTGCGGTCATCTTGTTTGCTAGCATTACTGTTTAGCAGAAGGAAGCGACCGCCTGCCATTCCCTGTCACTTTAGATGTTGGTAGGCGACTTACTGCGGCGATATCTACTGACTGGTGGATCTTTTTACTATAGCCTAACAAGAATAAAATATAGAACAATATTCCTTTGTTTCAAAAGCCAATACAAAATATTGGCGTGATTTACTTTTTTCTTTTTGCTAGAAATGAAACCTAGGTTATAAGTTAGAGTTCAATACGAGGAATCAACAGCAAATAGAACCAGGTCTTTAAACTGTAACCGAACGTAAATAGACCTATAGAAGCATTTTTTGTACTTTTTTCTCAGGCGTTACCTATTTTTCTCATGTTATAATTGAGCGAGTTGTTTGTAACACTAAACGCCCCCATATCACACCCGAGGACAAATGTGGAAGTGAGAAATAACTAAACAAAAACTATACTGGGAAACTTAAAATATCTGACACGGAGTAATTTATAGACTTTTATATAGTGTCACCTGTCCCGATGTTTGTCTGTAATCAAATCTTGCAAAATTTTGATCCACTTCCCGGTTACCGATTGAGCTGAAATTTTGCATGCATATGTAAATCAGATAACAATGCAAAATTATTATGACATGGAGCTGATCTGATGATGGAACTGGAAGGTGGCTCATCAAGTTTGGGCTCGTATGATTCGTCTTGATGAGTATTAATTATATAGTCAAAGTCAAAGTCAAAGTCAAAATATTTTATTTCACATAGGCCTACATGGGCACTTATAAAACGTCAGAAAATTATTATTATTAATATTATATAGGTATTATACCACTATAAAAGCTTAGCCATTGATTTCTCATACAGTACTTTAAGATATGCCCTTGATTTCACTATTGGCGAAAAGAAAAATAATCATGCCAGCTATGTACCTATGGCAAAATTTCATTCCCCTTTACCTAACATACATAAAATTAATCTACGAATTTTCCTCCCAGGGTTCCCGATTGGTGTCCCCGTCTGCTAATAAACCGCGAGAAGGCAGGTGTGCGGTCACCACTAATGCGTCTTTGGGGAGTCATGTCTGGAGGCTTACAGCTGGATGAGGAGGCTGTCAGGGACGTAGCACGTCTGGGAGACTGTGATGATGGCTGCCAGGATCTCGCTGACAGACTTGGATGGGGGGTAAGTCGGTTTTTTTTTATCATTAAAAGTAATTTTTTATTATAAATTTATTATTTAATTTATTTATTTAAATATTCTGTAACTTACTGCGTTAATTGGCATAATCCTATTATATATTTATCTAACATAATGAAAAAATAACCGGTCAAGTGTTTTCAACGCGTCACGAAAACACTTGACCGGTTATTTTTTCAGATTTTCCTGTACTTGTGATATAAAACCTTGCTTCATGCCAAATTTCAGAAATCTCATAATCCATCCTTCCATCCTCAGCCTTTTTAATGTTCCCACTGTTGGGACTCAAGCCTACTCTCTTGGAGAGGGAATGGGCCGTAATGTCATAATGGCGGACGACTATTGACAATACTTTTATTTATTTGCGTATTGTCATCTCCACATTGTACACTTCTGTGCTACTTATATGAACCTCAGCAGGCTGCGGTGTAATAACTTTATCTCAATAGAAATAATATGCCGAATCCATGTCTTGTAAGAAGCGTGAAACTTGTTCAGGTTTATCCTCGACTATGGCTCTAGGAGCCTGGGAATCGTCCCAACTTCACCGGTAGTAGCTCAACAATAGCACCTCATAACAACTGAGGAGCAAATTCCTTCTGACGTGCTGATGATGGCCACTCAAGGAGCTACAGTGATATATATTTCAATTCCATACTACTCAGTTAGTTTCCTTGGAAGGCGATTTTAGAAGCAATATGTAGAATTCCTCTAATAATTTTATTCGCATCTTTTTTTCTTTTCTAACACTGCATATAACAGAATTCTGGAACATCGCACACTTTGTCATACTTTTAAAAACGCTAACGTTTTGAAATAATAATAATGAGTTTATTTCATTAATTGTTTGACAAAGGTTCAGTTAAAGGATATAATATAATTTGCATGAAGTATTATCTCCTGGCTCCCAAATTAAGTTTATTACTAGCTATAAACTAGATAGCTAGCGGTAAATGTACAGAATCTTTTAAACGCCCACGTCGAATATATCCCATAAACACTCGCGTTTATTCCGCCAGGGTTGCACAATTACATTCAAATATTCCATCCATCTTGTCAGTTTTTCTGTCACCTATGGGGATTGAAGAGCTGAACGAGATGGAGTACCCAGTCGCAAACGCAAGACTCTGGCGAAAACACTCGTCGGACCAAATGGCGCGAGTTCTTAAAGGGTTGATACTAAGGTTTGTTCTCCAGGACGAGCTGCGCGCCCTCGTGGCCAGCGAGCACGCGCGCCTGGAGCTGCTCACCGCGCGGCCGGCGCCGCACGCGCCCGCCCCTTCCACGGCGCCGCAGCCCGGCCTCACTCCGCCTACAGAACCCGAGCTATGAGCGCTGCCTCACACCACACATATTTATTACGTTAAGACAGGTCTGCTTCACTATGTCCTGATAATATTATAGAAAACCATAGAGCACAGAACAATTAAAGACTCCTTCAATATTCTATCTATGAGCGCTGAGCTAAGTCTTCTGGCTTATAACACCAAAGGCTCTACCACGGGCATTTTGACGCGATTCATTTGACGACCTGAACCGAACTGTTACAGTGATGGAGCTATATACAGTATATAGCTCCATGTCTCTTTCTCACACGTACGCTTGACATGACAAGGTGGGGCCTTCGGTCAGTGCAACTAGGATAAGAGTCTTCCACGTTGCAAACGTGTCTACTTCGCACCAAACGTATGACCTTGTACAGGTGCTTGGGCCTAACGCGAGTGCTGCCACCTAGACTCAGTGTTACAACTCGACCATTTCTATAAGTAAACGATGACGCTCACTGACACGTTTAATTTGTGTAGACACTTTTGATAATACCAGCTTTAATAATGGTCACGTAGGCGTCTCAGTAGTCTGGTGGAAAAACCAATGATATTATAAGTAAGGTAATACTCGAAAGGATCTGGAATCCTTTATTC